>CP139507.1:371016554-372454604 GCA_021014915.2 Artemisia tridentata subsp. tridentata | reverse complement strand
ACCATACAGACTTTTGTATGGAAAAACCTATCATTTGCCGTTTGAAATCGAACATCACACCTACTGGGCACTCAGAAACTGTAACCCTGATCTCAAAATAGATGGAGAGAAGAGATTTTTGCAATTGCATGAACTCGATGAACTAAGACTCCAAGCTTATGAGAACTCCAAGCTTTACAAAGCTAGAACCAAAGCTTATCATGACAAAAAGTTAAGAATACGGAAAGAATTCAAAGCTGGAGACAAAGTTTTGCTTTTCAATATGAAATACAAGTTTAAAGCTCCTAAGCTAAAACCGAAATGGTTCGGACCATATATAGTGAAACATGGATTTCCATCTGGATATGTTGAATTATATGACAAACAGGGTGGAAGTTTCATTGTTAATGGTCACCGGATTAAATTGTACTATGATAAGGAGCAAATGAATGAGATTTCGATCGAAGAAATTTCGCCTGAATCAGAATATGAAGCTATAACATTCATGGCACCCTTTCCGGCTGATTATAAGAAAAACACTCCTTGGGCTGAAGAAACTGGTTTTATCTATGATGTTCTTCCTATAGCTTGGGAAAGAATGAAATTGGAAGACATAGATGAAACTGGAGAAGGAATAGTGATAGGAAACGTGATGTATGTTCCCAAATCTTCGAAGAAGAACCAAAAGATTGCACCAACGTAGACAGAAGGAAGTTTGAGTCAGGCTGATGACTCGTTAATAAAACAAGCGCTTCTCGGGAGGCAACCCGCGTGTTTGCTATTTTTACTTCTTATTTTTATTTTCAAAGTGATTACACCCCAAAGTTTCTCTAATCCCTTAGTTGAACTTAAGTGTGGGGGTGTACCAGTGACTTTTTAATAAAACGTAGAAATATTTTCGTGTGTTTGTTTGTTTGTTTTAAGATTACTGCAGGTAATGATTACTAAGCTTGGACACTTGGATCAAAGAATCATATGAAGCCCGGAAAATATGGTTTATTCTCTTATTTCTCTATTTTCATACTTTGAAGTTCGTTTATCACATTGAGGACAATGCATAACTTAAGTGTGGGGGGGGGTGAATAGGAAAATAAGGATAACTTGTAAATTTCGAGCTAGATTTTAAATTTTGTTTGCCCTGGTGATCTAGTTATTTGTCATTTTTAGGATAATATATTAGAATAACTAGATCTATCCACTGGTGAAACCTGTAATTTTTGAAAATTTGAGATGTGTCCCGATTAATATTGCAATCCATTCTTGGATCGATAACATTAGCTAGCACATATTATAGCCTTTCCACTAAATTGTGAGGATTTGAGCATGTTCTATATTTAGCATACATCTTTTATGCTTTGATTCTTTTGCTATGAGTGTGCCGGTGATTTTATTTATTCTAGAACTTGTGCTTGTAAATCAATACGAGACCGTTGTGAGATCACATTTCGTGTGTGATATAAGTATATATGTGTGATAAGAGGAAACCTTAGGATTTAACCCAAATAGCCTTCCGTATTGATATTTAGCTAGTTACACTGACTAGTTAACCACCAATATAAACCATATTGTGAGCGTTTATCTTTAACGCTAGATACCCCTAGTTACACCTTCTGAGCCTATCTTTTCTTTTGAATAAATCCAAAAAAATACAAAAAGATTTTACACTTTTTAGCCTAGCCTTACCCTTAGTCAAGTCTTGGTTGGTTGCTAGCTATATGGCAAGATGAATGTTATGTGGGAAATCATGAAAGTTCGAAGAAAGTTGCAAACTCCAAGAGCAGTTATCAAAGTGAAGTGAAAGAGTCATCGCAACTATAAGATAAAAAGTGAATGATTTTATGTTTAAAAAAAAAGAAAAAAAAAAGTCATCGCAACTATAAGGTGACAAGAATAGCCAATGAGCTATGGAATAATGTATTGATCGATCAAGTATGGAGTTTCTCAAGATTGCATGATAGAGGTTCGAAATAGCTAGCAACATTTGGTTATTAGACTTTAACTATTTTGTATATTCTTTATTATCAACCTTTCTAAACATATCCCATGTCTTATCCTTACCTTTTGGCTTTGTGAAATTATCAAGTGTATTGACATATAGTGACCATCCGAGTTCTTGAGGAATTAGATAACGCGCCAGTGATCTAAGGTTATCCTTAGTGACCATCCGTTGTTTGGTAATGCAAGAATTCGCGCTAGCGATCTATTATGTTTTGCATAAGATATTTGCACGTAAGTCTGATATAACCCTTGAAGCCTTAAACCCAAATAATAGACCTCTTTGATATGTATACTTGGTGCTCACGCCATATCGGTGTAGTTTTGTTTCTTGTACAAGCCTATGGTAATATTTAGATCATGATTGAGCAATGAGTGTGATTTCTATTATATACACCACCAACCATAAAAATGAGTGATTTGAGTGAATTATATTTCATTCCTTTTTCGTGAGGTGATTAGTAATGTTCATCAAGCAAGAAAATCAATTGGGTATTGTCAAACATCTCGATGCTTCACTTAGAAAAGCTTAAAATGATGGATCTAACTTGTACTTGTACTTGATAGATTTGCATCACATTTTTCCTAAACATACGTGAGTACCATGTGGATAATTATTTTTACTTCTAGATTTGCTTGAGGGCAAGCAAAGTTTAAGTGTGGGGGAATTTGATAACGCTCAAATTGTGCATGTTTTTAGTAGCGTTATTCGTGCTTTTGTATATATTATTTGGTTATATTTATATGCTTTTGTTACTTAATCGCACCAAAGTATGTTTGCAAAATATATGTAGCCAAGTACAGGAAAAAGGAAGAAAAAGTAAAAGATTGATGAAGGAAACAAGGATTTACGATTGTACGAAGATTCCCATGTCAAGATCCACTCCGAAAAGGCATTTCATAGAATGAACATCCAAGTATTCATGATTTCAAGTTCCAAGGCAAAGGAAAGATCAAGTTTGGACAAAGAACCAAGAGCTACGAGAAAGATACAAGCCAAACATCAAAAGATCAAGTTTGTGTCTACAGGACAATTCCATCCGATCGGATGCAACCCACAACCGATTCGGATGGAGATGATGATCAAGACCATCCGATCGGACACAACATGTATCCGATCGGATGGAGCCCTCGTACTTTTCTCAAATCTGCACTTTGGTTCAATTCTAGGCTCTTCTATTTGGTATTCTAGGTCCTTCTAAGCTACTTAGAGGCCAAGTTGCAGCATTTAAAGTTCCTATGCTTGAGAGTAGTATAAATAGAGCCTTTGGAAATCATTTGAGGGAGACAACAAAAAAAACAATTAAGAAACAACTAAGACACAACTATCTCTAATCATAAACCACTCTCAAAAGCTCTCAAAGTCATCCTTAGAAGTCCAGGAAACTTTGGAAGTCCAAGAAGTCAACATTTGGAAGTCAAACTCTCAAGAAGTCAACACCAATACTTTGGGTATCATTACCTAATCATTTGTATTCTCATTCCAATCATTGTAAGACTTTTAATCATGATTTCTAATGTTCAAAATTCTGAGTTTATGTTCATGTTTGCTATGAGTGGCTAGTGCCTTTGTGTACTTGCTTAGATGATGTATATTACTTAATGATTTGCGTATGATTGTGATAACATGTTTTAATTCAATTTCAAGTCAATTCTAAGATCCAATTGTGCTTAAGTTTCATAGTCATATTTGTTAATCAAGTTTGACTAGTTGTTAGTAATTCTAAAGGTCGAAAGGTTTATTGTTATTCAACTAGTTATAATCATTTGTCTATGAATGATTGTTTTTACCCATTATTCTTGGTTAAACAAAGAAACTTAATTGTGGTTGTAATAAGAATGCTCTTGTTTATTAAATTGGATTGATTGAAAGCCACCTCATAGGTCGAAAGATTAGTAGTTTACAATCAATTGTAACATTTTTGTCTATGATCGGTTACCTTTTGTATTGACAATTTTCTAAGCTTATTTGATAAAACAAAATATTATTTTTGTGTTTAAGTTTGTTAATCCAAACTTATGAAACTTGAATTGATCTTGAATTGATTGGTTAAACTTAATGCTTGTTTTTATAAACTAAAATCTTGACGAAGGTTTAAATTGTAAGAACAATAGATTAGTTCACCAACTAATTATCATAACCAACATGTTAAGAAAAGTTATCACAATCATGCTTATCTAGAATAGTATACTAGTCTAAGCAAGTGTAGTTTTAATCATTTGAACTATCATATTATCATTATTGCTTGTTTTTGAGATTTACTTTTAGTAGCTTTTATACTTACAACTCGATTCACTCACAAATCCCTGCGAACGATCCCGACTTACCATCATAAT
This sequence comes from Artemisia tridentata subsp. tridentata, assembly GCA_021014915.2. Classification (NCBI taxonomy): domain Eukaryota; kingdom Viridiplantae; phylum Streptophyta; class Magnoliopsida; order Asterales; family Asteraceae; genus Artemisia; species Artemisia tridentata. Next base: position 372,450,293 of record CP139507.1, on the reverse strand, counting down.
CTTTCTATAACGGACGAGTTCACTTGCTCGTATGTGTTATTTATAGATTCGGTAATTCACCCCTTATAAATTTAAAACTTGTACACATACGTAACACATCAGTTAGTTACGCCGTAACCTTTGGATCTAGGACGATCTTATCCATAGTGATAATATTACGGCGTAACCTAAAGATATGTTACGAATGTAGAACACTCGTTAATGGTTTTACGCCGTAACATTGCAATTGGTTACGTCGTAACTTCTTTGGATCACGAAATTCTTCTAAGTCTTGGAAACATATATACGGCGTATATTACTGAGGAGTTACGCCATAACCTTGGTCAGCGTTGATTTTGGTCTTCTAGTGTTAATTTGAGTTACGGCGTAAGGAGAGTATGGATTTACGTCGTAACCTTTGTCTGGTCAGCATACTCTTGTGTATTTTGCATTAAAAACCTTCCAAATTCGCGTCTCTTCGTTCCAATGCTCATAAGTAACCTGAAAATGAAATATAAGAAAATAAGAGTATATATTCAAGTAAAATGATACAAATGATAAGCATATCAGGGGGAAATTGTCACTAAAATATCAGGACTATTTGATTTTATCAGATCACCTCTCAGAGGATGAACATGACAGGCCTGCAACACTAAGTGAAATTGCAGCAACTGAAGAAGCTCATGCAGTACATAATGTTGAGCTTCCAATCAACTCAGAAGCTGTTTCATTGGAGCTTTCTCAATTTGAACATCCCACTGTGTAGTTTCCAACACAACCACCACCCACACAACCATTGGATGTTGCAACTAAAGATAGTCAAATACTTGCATAACCAAGGCAACCAATCAAGCAAAGAGGCAAGTCTGAGAGAATTGCCAAAAAAAGGAAGTTCAATTATCCACTAGATGGGACTGGGAGGACTCCGCAACGACCATTTTGCATTTGAATCATTTTTATGTGTAATCTGCATAGTCTAAAACCCTTGTATTTTGGGGAGTATGTGATGTAAGTAATGTTTGCTAGATCTATGTGACCAACAGGACACATCTTTTATAAACAATCTTGGTGCTTGTAAACACTTAATTTAATTTGGTTGATCTATGTGTAGTCTGCTAGATTTATGTGACCAATGTGGCACATATTTTGTAAACTATATTAGTTCCTATAAACACTTTATTGGGTTATCTATGCAGTTTCCGTTTGATGTCCACTTAATGTATGCAGTTTTTTATATATTCCATATGTTTTATTGACATGGAAATGTAAACCGATAATGTGTAGGTATTGGATATAACCATGTGTAGTCTGCTTAATTGTTAATGGGTAACATAACCACTTAATGTATGCAGTCCACTTAATGTATAGGTATTGGATATAACCATGTGCAGTCCACTTAATGTATGTAGTTTTTGATATATTCTATATGTTTTGTTGACTTGGAAATGTAACCAAATAATGTGTAGGTATTGGATATAACCACTTAATGCATGTGCAGTCTACTAATGGGTAACATAACCATGTGCAGTCTACTTGATTCATTCAACTTGACTCATTTACACTGTGTAATAAACAAAACTGCAAATCTCCAAACTACAAATACCAAATTGTCCACTCATTGGGTAACATGACTAACATCACCATGTGCACATAAGCAAAATGCAAATCATTTTTTATACAAGTTATAGACAACAACGTGTAATAAAACACAACTTTCATTGATACAAAACTTGTTATGTCTATAAGAGCTACATACCAAGTACTACATTCCTTAAGTACTAAACATACATCACAAAACCAAGAACACTAAGTACTACATCCCAACCACAAATCCTCCTTAAGTACTAAAAGATACATCATAGATCATACATTCATATGACTATCAACAACAACAACACTAGCATTACAAACAAAACCAACATCATAGAACCAGAAAACCTCCTCATAGAAACCATTGACTGTTCCTATTTTAGTTGAAGAAACATCCTTGCACAATCATATTCCAACATTGCAAGTCTTTCTTGAGTGGAAATCTCCAACTCATGTCTGTTTACTTCTTCGATGCGGCGGATTATATTACCACACTTAGTTTTACAATCCTCCTAGGTAGAGTACCTAACCGTTGTAGTGTAGTATAGGTAAAACACGGGGGATTGATCATTCTATAGGGGAATAGTAAGGTAGGCTCGAAGTGTATAACGAATTAAGTTTAAGGGTTGAGGGATTATTATTTTTGTATTTTTGTATTTTATAGAAAGCAATGAAAAATCTCGGGTTTTGAATAGTTTGGTTATTAAAACTAATTATAAAACTAAATTAAACAAACTAATATGCAGAAAAGTAAATTGGTGAACTCGTATGATAGAAAAAAACAGATTCACTTAGTATCTCATTACTGCCTAGTTATCTCTTATTGATTAGTCGAGTTGTCACGTCCTTGTTTAGTTAGAGCGTTGTATTCCTAATAACAATCTAGGGTTGGTTACTCCCTAACTCTATGAGCTATGTTCTAATTGAGCGGCGCTTAAAAATGCCCTTTTAACTCTCAATTTCCACAATGCAACACACTTCACACGTTAAATACAATGAACATCAAGTTAATTAATAGCAAAGCGTTTAGTCAGACGTTCAAGCTAGTAATATATTTGACCTAGCCAGTTTTCCTACTCCAAACGCAATATCACAAGTAACTAAACAAGAATCGACACACAATAATCAATAACTAGGTTTCATGCAATCCTAAGCAAATACTAATAAATCTATCCTAACATAGTAATGAAAAGAAAAGCAGATAAAGTAATCAAACAATCACAAGTAAACATAATTGAATGATTGAATTAAACAAACTTATCTCTTCAATACATAGGAGTTCTTGGGGCTTCCCAAAAAATCTGATAAAATTCAGACTAGGGTTTATCTCTAATGTCTCCCACAAAGTTCCATACTTTGAATGAAAATAAAACGAAAATAAATATAGGAATACAGTTGTGACGACGTCACTTGTTAGTTATTATGTCGTCAGCTCGCCGTCGTTAGGGTTTCGAGGATTGCACCGACTTAGTTGTGACGGCGTCACCTTAAGAATTGTGACGCCGTCGCTCTTCACTTTCTTGGTCATGATGCCGTCAGCTTGAGGCCGTCTCCATCGCCTGAATCGTCACTTGGAAATTATGAAACTTGATAATCTCTGTAAACTTCAGCTGATGGTGTCACCTTGTGTTTGTGACGCCATCCCAAGCCCTTTTTTTGGCGTTTTTCACGTTGTTGTCGTTTTCTTCGTTTTCTCGTCCAATTGAGCCCAAAACGTGCTATTCCTCATCATTTGCTTCCCAAGTACCTAAAACTCAAATAGAAACGATTTAGGGTAATAAATGATCAAATATGTATAAATTTAGAGGCTAAATGACCCCTTAAAAACATATAAAATTACACCTCATCATTCTTCTTCAAACACTTCTCTTTGGTCGCCATTCATAGACATGTACATCTCATACATTGTGTATTTGTACCAGTCACCATGCAACTCGCCATCAATCTAATAGAAAATATCACGTTTATTAGGACAAAACTATAAAAGAAAGAAAATTAAAAAAAAAATAACATAGTACTAAAACAAGGACAACTTTTAGAGTGTTAGATAATTAGAACATACCAAGGGCTTTTGACAAACCAAGAAACGATGAGATGGGTTTCTCTCTGTCCAAAACACACGGTTTGCCAAATGAATGCCACATTTGCAATGAGTTGGTAACGTACAAACATGTCTTCGAAAGCTAGAGAACGAGGAAGACATTTCAATTTTGTTAGGGTTCTTATTTGGGTGAATCGAGGATTTTTTTTTTTTTTAAATTTTGTTAGGATTTTTTGAATGGGGATTAGAGTTAAAAGGTAGTGGGTATTGGGTATTGGGTTGGGAAAATGGGTTATAAACCGGGTAACAAAAGTGGTAAATACACAGGTGGTATTCGAATTAAAAAAAAAAAAAAAAAAAAAAAAAAAAAAAAAAAAAAAAAGGCCACCTTGGAAAAAAAAAAAAAGCCACGTTGGCAATAAATTTGTGATAGCTGGTCATATTAGCGATTTCGAATAAATTTAAAAGTATTTTAGCGATACTGACAATTAGCAAAAATTATCACGTACTTCGGTACTTCGGGAAAAGTAAATTACGTGAATTCAATCTTCACCCTTTGCTCTGCGTCAACAATTATGGGTTAAAATCTTTTCATTTACATGTTTAATGAATTATTGTGAAGTTCAATTTAAAGCTAAATAATCATGTAATAACCTTGATGCATGATAATAACTTTAATACATAAATTTATTGGCTTTTAATTATACATATATATTAGAAAAAATTACACATTTGGTCCCTGTGGTTTGCTCAGATTTCATGTTTAGTCCCTAAGTCGTTTTAATTACACCAGAGATACATATTCTTGAAACCTTGCACTCATTTAGTCCCTATTTTGGATGGGCCGTTAATTTGACCGTTAAGTGTTTAAATAATATTTGCCCGTTAGTCCCTCCGTTAATATTTTTTTGCACCGTTAGTACTCATTTTCTAAAATGAATTAAAAAGGGCATCATGGCTCGAACTCAGGTCTTGTTGCCCAAAAACCAACGCCCCAACCACTGGACTAAGCGTCCAGTGGTGTAATTATATCAAAATAAATTATATATTAACCTTTTTTTGGCTCAAACTCGTTTTTATCCGTTTTCGTCTGCTTTTATACGTTCTCGTCTGTTTTTTTACGTTTTCGTCCATTTTTTGTCATTTTTTTTACGTTTTCGTCCGTTTTTTTACGTATTTGTCCATTTTTTACGTTCTTGTCCGTTTTTTTACATTCTCGTCCGTTTTTTTATGTTTTCAACCATTTATATTTGTTCTCGTCCTTTTTTACGTTTTTGTCAGTTTTTTACATTTTCGTCCGTTTTTTACATTTTCGTCCGTTTTTATACGTTTTTGTCTGTTTTTAAACATTTTCATCTGTTTTTCTTTACGTTTTCGTCCGTTTTATATGTTTTTGTCAGTTTTTTATACGTTTTCGTCTATTTTTAAACATTTTTGTTTGTAGTTTCTGTTTATCTGTATTTTTACGTTTTGTCTGTTATAAATTTTTGTCATTTTATATGTTTTTGTCTGTTTTTTTACGTTTTCGCTTCTATACGCTTTTATAAGCTTAGTTAAAAATTGACAAAAACGTAAAAAAAATGGTCGAAAATGTAAAAAAAAAATGACAGAACGTAAAAAATGGACAAAAACGTAAAAAAAGGACGAAAACGTAAAAAATGTACGAAAACGTAAAAAACGGACGAGGACGTAAAAAAATGGACAAAAACGTAAAAAAATAGACAAAAACGTAAAAAAAATGGACGAGAACGTAAAAAATGACAAAAATGTAAAGAAACGGACGAAAACGTATAAAAACACACGAAAACCTAAAAAAAATGGACGAGAACGTAAAAAAAAGGACAAAAACGTAAAAAACGAACGAAAACGTAAAAAAGCGGACAAGAACCTAAAAAACAGACACAAATATAAAAAGACGGACGAAAACATATAAAAACATACGAAAACGTAAAAAAAAGGGACAAAACGTATAAAAACAGACGAAAACGGATAAAAACGAGTTTGAGCCAAAATAGGTTAAATAGAATTTTTTTTTTTTTTTTTTTTTATATATATATATATAAATACACCACTGGACGCTTTGTCCAGTGGTTGGGGTGTTGGTTTTTGGGCAACAAGACCCGAGTTCGAGCCATGCTGTCCTTTTTAATTCATTTTAGAAAATGAGGACCAACGGTGCAAAAAATATTAACGAAGGGACTAACGGGCAAATATTATTTAAACACTTAAGGGTCAAACTAACGGCCCATCCAAAATAGGGACTAAATGAGTGCAAGGTTTCAAAAATAGGTATCGCTGGTGTAATTAAAACGACTTATGGACTAAACATGAAATCTGAACAAACCATAGGGACCAAACGTGTAATTTTTTCTATATTTATTTTTTTTTTTGGTTTAGACACATTTCATCTGGTTTATATATACCAAAACATAAGTAGCCCGGTGGAAAGAATAATGTGATGGCTTAACAACCGGCCCAACCACTTGGTACATTTTGTTTTTAATGGCCCCCTTGCACCAAATTCCGAGTCTTCTCTTATCCCGGAAACCTCTTGAAGGAAATTCTAAGTTTGTTTGTTTTACAATCAATTTTTAAAAAAAAATTAAAAACGCCTTGTGACATTTTTGCATTATTTTGCATGTGTTGGAACCTACTAAATCGATAGTTGCACCTTTAGAAAACATGCCGTAAATCCTCTTGGAATCATAGTTTCGGTCCGAAATCCAAGTTTTGTTTAGACGTTTAATCGCGCCTCCTGCTTCTCCAAACTTTTAAACCCTAGACTACACCTTGCTATTGTAAATACATTTGTATCTTTAATTAATCAATACAGCCGCAAAAAATACACAAGTTTTGTGTTAAAATCGGGTGGAACGCTTGAATGTTACACAGTAAAAGCAAATCATTTATTTATTGTTAAGAAGGTGACTTAAAATATTAGGGCCTTTTGGTAAATATACTTTTTAGTTTTGCTATGTTTCCTAATTTGAGTCTGTTTATAATTAAGCAATTATGTACTCATTAGTTTCTTATAAATAGGGATCAAACTCATTAGTTTTTCTTTGTACTTTTGAATTAAAATTTAGTACCTTTGAATTTGATTTCGAATTTGGTTTGATAATTTTGAATAAAGCTTCTGCTTTGTTTTTCAATTTTGTTTGTTTGTCGTTGATTACCAACAAGTGGTATCAAAGCTAGGTTCGTTTACAAGAAAAAGAAGAAGAAAAAAAAGTTATATTGTTTTTACGTTTAAAGAATCTTTGGGGTTTTAGAGTTTGGAGAGTTCGTTCTTTTTATTTTCATCTAGAATTAGGACTTTAGTCTTTCATTTGGGCTTTTGTGATTGAATTGGGCTATTATTTTGTTTTAGTTTTTGGGCTATTAGTCTTGTGGGAAAATATTTTTGCACTTGGATGTATTCGGATGTTTTTGGTTGTGGTTGTATTGATTCGTTTGCAGTTTGGTCGATCTTTAAAAGCTTAATGTTTGGTGATCATTTGTTCGAAGGCTAGCTTACGATTAGGTTATTTAGGCATTTAAATTTGGACCATATTCCTTATCATATAAATTGGTCATTAGAGTTATAATCCGTATGATATTTAGGGCGTTTGAATTATAAGAATCCGTTCGTCAAGTTTTCGTTAATTTGATTTTTTTCGATACTTGGATAATAAGTTTGAAGTTGGATCGTAATGCTTATCAAATAAGTGGGTCACTAGAATTTGAATTTGATATTTGAAATTGTGGATCGATTTGGTGTTTGAAGATTTATTATTAGGTCGTTTGAATTTTGTTCGATGGTTGGGAATTTGTTATTTTGGAAAATTGGTATCTTCTTTTGGGGCTTTTAAAATTTGTTGCCTGAATTTGATTGTCGTTGTTAAATATCGTTTGAGCCGATTAGTTTGTTTGGTTTATTATAATTGGTAAAACCCCATAACTTTATTAAACATCAACCGAAAATATATATAGTACAAAGCATAATTCGTAGCTAAATGGGCCAAAGACCCATAGTTCCTGACAATGGCCCAAGTAAATGCTAATACTCTCCCGCAGTTGGGACGGGAGGTCTTCGAACGTTCAAACTGAGGCAAAACTAAAGAAAGAATGCAGTAAGAAGACTATGAGCATACTGAAAACACGGAGCCACATGAAGAACATGAACCTGTCCCGAAGCAACAAAGTCAAGGACAAAATGTATATCAATCTCAATGTGTTTCGTACGTTGATGCTGAACCGGATTCGCAGACATATACATGGAACTCACATTATCACAAGAAACAAGTGTAAATGTAAATCAAGGAGTATGCAACTCACCCAATAGATTACCATTCCATGTCATCTCATCAACCACATTAGCAACACCACGATATTCAGCTTCAGCATCGGAGTGCGATAAAGTAACATGATGCTTAGCAGACTATGATAAAAGATTATCAACAAAAAAACACAATAACCTGAAGTAGAGGAAACATGAATCTCTAGATCATGATCAATAGTGCCATAAACATAGCGCAAAATGCGCTTCAAGACAGTATAATGCGGACCACGAGGGTCATGCATAATAAATGCTAAAACCTCCATAAACGTACATGTTATAAATATCAAGATGAAACACGTGTTATTGAGTGTATACATAAGATTAATTATAACATATATAAACACTTATATTAAAACTTAACTACTCAAACAATGACATTAAAACAAAATTTGATTATACTTTCAAACCCGAACAAATATAATTGAAATAATATATTAGTAGTTATTGTCTAGTATGCATAAATTGTAACACCCCCAAAATCATATCGCAGCGGTAACAACATCTGGGGTGCTACTTAGTTGGATCATAACACAAGTAATAGAGAACGAATTTATCAAATCCGTTTTAAAAGCTTCATTAATTTAACATAAGTTTTAAATAATTGAAATGCGGAAAACAAGGCCCATTATTTATTATTAGTTGTCCCATAGTACAAAAACTTTGGTCATGAGTGTCATGTGTACACTCCAAAAGTGCGCCTATGCCCCTGCCAAGCGCTGCCTTGCTTCATCATAAATCATACAACTAAAAACCTGAGAAAAACATGCTAAAGTGTCAACACAATGGTTGGTGAGTTCATAGGTTTATATAAAGCAGTATGGACCAATAAGTTTACGAGTTAACATTATAATGTGCACAATGTTATACGAAAGTCTACTACGCTGCGCTAAGTTCCATGTTACCGAAGCTACGACAGTGTGCATGAAATGAGTTCACGTAATAATCATAAGGCCCGGCAAGTGTTCTATCCCTTGACACTTGTATTTCGACATGGTATACATCCGTTTTTCTTATCTGGACAGTTGGTTCTACAACACGGATGGATGTGTCACCCTCAATAGATCTATTTATAGCACTCGTGCTTCCCAGCGGGAACTAACGGTACATGAGTATAGGCATAAATTTGGGATACAGTACTTAGGCTAACACGTAATAGTTTTATCAAACAAAAGTGTTGGGAATTAAATATTCTGAAGTTAGAGTATCTAAGATAAAGGTACTGCTAGTTCAAAGTCAAGGTACTGCTAGAACAAAAAGGTACGGCTAGTACAAGATCAAGGAAGGTACTGCTGGTTCAAGTTCAAAGGAACGGCTAGTTCAAAATGGTACTGCTGATCAGTGAATCATTCTGCTGCTGAGTGGATAAGATTGAAAATATATTTATTGTATTTTGGTCAACAATATACGGTAGATAATATCTTACCCCATGTGCTTAGTTAACAAGTTGTATACATAGATACATGTTGTATCTTATGTTCTGACACTCTACAGGATAAGTTAACAAAGTAAGTCGGCTAAGACTTTAAGCAATATGTAAAGATCTCTTGGACTATAAAAGAGATCTTAGTCAAGTGATATTATGTGTAGTAGTTGTCAAGTGTCCATGCATATGTGTTATTGTAAGAACATATAACTGTTAGATAAGAACAAACACAAATATATCACAAGTTAGAAAAACTTAAGATTCAAGGTTGTAACCCTAGTGATATTTCAAGATCACTCGTATTATTATCATTAATAATATTGAATCGTTTGGTGATAATCTTTATGTGTTCATTGCTAACTAACAAACATAACAATTCCATTTCCATAACATACACAACCTTCTAAGTTTGGTTGAGTGAATTCTGCGCACTTAATCATTTTAACACAACATATCATACACACAAAGTCACAAGGTTTAACCACCTCAACCGTGTGTCCAGGATCCTAGCAAGTGGTATCAGAGCCAGGTTGATATTGCTGTTTTTAGAAGAAACAAGAACTGGATGTACAAGATGTTCAAACAAATGTTGCTGCAAAGTTGCCCATGATCAAACCAAACGAGTTTGAGTTATGGAGGATGAGAGTTGAGCAATATTTTATGGTTCAAGATTATGCTCTTTGGGACATAATTCAGTATGGTGATTCCTTCACTTTAGGCTATTCAGATGTTCTTGTTGAAGGGAAAACAGTTAGAAAAAGAAATACTAGACCAGTTTCCAATGATGAAAAGATACAAAAGAGAAATGATCAGAAAGCAAGAAACTTGTTGCTTATGACCATTCCTGGTGAGCAGATGCTATCTTTTAGCAAATATCTTGATGCAAAAACTCTTTTTGAAGAGATTTGTGCATGGTTTGGTGGTAATGAAACTACCAAAAAGACACAGAAGACATTACTAAAGCAACAATTTGAAAACTTTACTGCTTTTAGTAATGAGTCTCTTGATAAGCTATTTTCAAGACTACACAAGCTTGTAAGTCAGTTAGCTGTGTTGGGTGTTGAGACAGAGAAGGAAGATCTCAACATGAAGTTCTTGAAAAGTCTACCTGATGAATTCCATACTCATGTTATTGTCTGGATGAACAAACCAGAAATTGAAACAATGAAACTTAATGATTTGTTCAATAACTTTAAAATTGTTGAACAAAGTCTAAAGAGGGGTGGAAATTATGGTACTAGTCCTGGGAATGCTGCACTCTTGTCAGTTCCTAGTGTTAGTCATTCAGAAGAGGTAGATGAAGTTGAAAGTGTTTCTAATGCTACTTATGGTGGTCCTTCTACTAGTTTACAAAAGGATGTTGCTGGACTTGGAGATCCAACATTTTATGCCTTTATAACCAGTCAATCTAGTGGTTCTCCTCTAAATCATGAAGACCTTGAGCAGGTAGATGGTGATGATTTGGAAGAGATGGATATTAAGTGGCAAGTTGCTTTACTTAGCATGAGGGCTAAGAAGTTTTGGCAGAAAACTGGAAAGCAAATTACCATAAATGGTAACGATACTGCTGGGTTCGATAAGAAGAAAGTGGAATGTTTTAACTGTCATAGGTTGGGACACTTTGCTAAAGAATGTAGAAGCCCAAGGAAGCAGGATAATAGGAACACATGGTATAAACAAGAGAGGAATAAGGAAGTACTGGTGGAAGAGCCAAAGGCTATGCTGGCTATTGATGGTATTGGATATGATTGGAGCTCTATGGCTAATGAAGAGGATGCACCACCAAATGTTGCTCTTGTTGTCGATGAGATTGCTCTAATGGCCTCTTCTGATTCAGAGGTAGATATCATTCCTACTTGTACTAATTCATGTCCTAATCTTAAAAATTATGAAGACATTAAAAAGAGATTTGATGCTTTTAGAGAAGAGTTAATTGATGCCCTTCATAATTTAGCTAATCATAAGAGGTGTGTAGGAGTTTTAGAAAAACAAATACAACATTTTAAAAAGAATGAATCTACGTTTACTGATGACTTAAATGCTTTAAAAAGAGGAATAGCATTTAGAGATGAATTACTTAATGATCAAAGTAGACGTTTATCTGAAGTCAAAAATGAAAAAGAAAATGTTAAGGTTACTATAGATACTTTAGCACATGCCTCAGAAGGAATGAATAAAATTTGGGAAGCTCAAGTAATTGATAAAGCTAATTCAGGTGTAGGTTACAAAACTGTCCCTCCACCATATAGAGGTGTTCCTTCACCTCCAGGTGTTGACCTAGCACATACAGGTTTAGCTGAGTTTCAAGAACCAATCATGGAATATGGTTCTAAGGCTAGTAAGAGTCTTAAGGTAGAAAAGATAAGTAAAAGTTTAGATAAAACTTTACTTTATCAGGACAAGGTGTCCTTTGCTAAGAAAGGAGAAACTATAGTTGTTGAAGATTGTACAACTGATAGTGATGATGAAGAAGATCAGGTTATGTCTAAACCTGTAGTGGTTAAGAAAGTAGGAACAAAGGTTCCTAAGATAGTCAATCACAACACTAACAGGCCTAAGAACAATGTTAAACATGTTAGGCAATCAGTTAGATATTGTGAACAATATAGAACTACTAACAAGCCCAAATGCAACCAAAGGAATGGGAATGGCCTTAAGTCTCACCAACTAGGTGATGACTTTGCTTTTTATAATAAAGCTTGTTATACATGTGGTAGTTTTGACCATCTTGCAGCTTTCTGCAACCAATGGGTATCTGGGTATGAAAACAATAGGGTGAACTACAAAAGGCAAACTCCTCAAACTCACTTTCACTCTAACACTCATAGAACAAAGCCCAGAATAGTCTCAAACAAGTCTGGACCAAAAGGTCCTGCTAGACCAAAAGGTCCTGCTAGCACAGACAAAAAGGTACTGCCATTACAAATAGAAGGTACGGGTAGAACAAAAGGTACGGTTAGACCATTGATGACTGTTAACCCAAAACCAACAGCTAAGGATGCAAAAACAACTTTCAAACATGCATCTACAACTGTTCTAAGGCCCATTCAAACAAAGGCAGTGGTCCATAAACAAATTTGGAGACCAAAGAGTTCAACTACAAAGTTAGCAGACTCTGCTACTAAGCATGTGGTTCACTCTGCTGCTAAGGGAAAAAGGGCAAATGCTGTTAAGGCCTCAGCATGTTGGATTCTCAAATCCAATGTTGCATCAATTGTCCTTAAAAGATTGAACTATATTGATGCAAGAGGCAGATCCAAGTCAGTAATGGCTTGGATCCCCAAAAGAAACTAACACTCTTATTTATGTGCAGGAACATTCAAGTGATAACCAAGAGGATCAAGGATACTCAGATAGTGGATGTTCAAGGCACATGACAGGCAACATGTCTTATCTCTCAGATTTTGAAGCTTTCAATGGAGGATATGTTACCTTTGGAGGGGGTGTTCGTGGCAAAATTTCTGGTAAAGGTACAATCAAAACCGGAAATTTAGATTTTGAAGATGTGTACTATGTAAAAGAGCTAAATTATAATCTTTTTAGTGTTTCACAAATGTGTGACAAAAAGAATAATGTTCTTTTCTGTGAGACTGAATGTCTTGTACTTTCTCCTGATTTTAAGATGCCTGATGAAAGTCAAGTACTTCTTAGAATTCCTAGAAAGGGCAATATGTACAGTGTAGACATGAAGAACATTATTCCTAAAAAGAATTTAACTTGTCTTGTTGCAAAGGCCACATTGGATGAATCAATGAAATGGCATAGAAGGCTTGGTCATATTAACTTCAAAACCATAAATAAAATTGTTAAGAATGGTTTGGTAAGAGGTTTACCTCACAAAAGATTTGAAAATGATCAAACATGCATTGCTTGTCTAAAAGGCAAACAACACAAAGCCACTTGTAAGCCCAAGATTTTTAACTCTATCAATCAGTCTTTGTTTATGCTTCATATGGACTTATTTGGACCTGTTTCAGTAATGAGCATAATGCATAAGAGATATTGTCTAGTTATTACTGATGACTATAGTAGATTTACATGGGTTTTCTTTTTAGCCACTAAGGATGAGACATCAAGCATCATCAAGGACTTCATTACACTGATAGAAAACCAAGTAAGCAAGAAAGTAAAAGTCATTAGATGTGATAATGGGACAGAGTTTAAGAATAGAGTTATGGATGACTTCTGCAAACAAAAAGGTATTGGGAGAGAATTTAGTGTTGCTAGAACACCACAACAGAATGTGTAGCTAAAAGAAAGAATAGAACACTAATTGAAGCTGCTAGAACAATGTTAGTTGATTCTAAGCTACCAATAACCTTTTGGGCTGAAGCAGTCAACACTGCTTGCTATGTTCAAAATAGAGTTTTAGTTGTGCAGCCTCACAATAAGACATCATATGAACTTTTTAATGGTAGAACTCCTGCAATAGGATTTCTTAGACCTTTTGGATGTCATGTGACAATTCTCAATACCTTAGACCATTTAGGAAAATTTGATGGTAAAGCAGATGAAGGTTTCTTAGTTGGATATTCTCTTGTTAGCAAAGCTTTTAGAGTTTATAACTTAAGAACTGAGAAAGTACAAGAAGAACTACATGTGGAGTTTTTAGAAAACAAATCCAATGTAGTAGGTCAAGGACCAAAATGGCTATTTGATCTAGAGTATCTAACAAATTCAATGAATTATGTGCCTTTTGTTGCAGAAACTAATGATTTTGCAGGTTCACAAGCAACAAATGAGGCAGAGTTAGAGAAAGATCAAAATGATGTGATAATGCCAATATGGTCCAGTACAATTGTGGAATCAACTTCAACAAATGATGTATCTTCTTCTAGTAAAGCTACGGGAGATGTTGAAGATGACAACAAGGATGATGGAACAAAAGAACAACTCAATATTTCAAATGTTGATGGTACTGCTGAGACAGAGCAAGGTACGGCTAGTACCTATAAAGGTACTGTTGGTACATTTGGAGGTACGGCTAGTTCATTTGAAGATACTGCTGGTCCTTCAAACTCAAAAGATGCAGAGTTCCAAGAAGATGAGGTGGATTTCAATAATCTTCCACCATCTTATCAAGTTCCTTCCACTCCACAAACAAAAATTCACAAAGTTCACTCCCTGGAACATGTGATTGGAGATATACAGTCAGGTGTGAAGACAAGACAACAATTGATTTCTTCAGACCAACAAGGGCTTCTTGATGCCCTTTATGCTTCAAAACAGCATGAGCTTTCAAACTCTTGCTTGTTTGTATGTTTTCTCTCACAAGCTGAACCAAAGACAATTCTGACAGCCCTAGATGATTCAAGCTGGTTAGAGGCTATGCAAGAAGAGCTTCTTCAGTTCAAGATTCAAAAGGTTTGGGTGCTAGTTGATTTACCTACAGGTGTGAAGGTAATTGGCACTAGATGGGTTTTTAAGAACAAAAGGGATGAAAGAGGAATTGTGATTAAGAATAAGGCTAGATTAGTAGCCCAAGGGTACACACAAGAAGAAGGAATAGACTATGATGAGGTTTATGCTCTAGTAGCAAGGATTGAGGCAATTAGGCTTTTCTTAGCTTATGCTTCATTTTTAGGCTTCACAGTCTACCAAATGGATGTCAAAAGTGCATTTTTATATGGTAAAATTGAAGAAGAGGTGTATGTTTCACAACCTCCAGGCTTCATTGACCCATTACATCCAAATAAAGTGTACAGAGTAGTGAAAGCTCTATATGGCCTTCATCAGGCACCAAGAGCTTGGTATGCAACACTAGCTTCCTACTTATTAGAAAATGGATTTCAAAGAGGAAAGATTGATCAGACACTTTTCATCAAACAACACAAGAAGGATCTTCTGTTAGTGCAGGTGTATGTGGATGACATTATCTTTGGATCTACTAGGAAGGAGATGTGTTTAGAATTTGAGAAGCTTATGAAAGATAAGTTTCAGATGAGTTCTATGGGAGAACTCACATTCTTTTTGGGTTTGCAAGTTAAGCAATCATCTGAAGGCATATTTATTAGTCAAGACAAATATGTTGCAGAGATACTTAGAAAATTTCAATTTGCTGATTCAAAAATAGCAAGCACACCAATGGACTCAGAGAAGCACCTTCTGAAAGATGAAGATGGAGAGAATGTAGATGTGCACACTTACATATCTATGATAGGCTCTTTGATGTACCTTACATCATCTAGACCTGATATCATGTTTCCTGTTTGTGTTTGTGCAAGATTTCAAGTTACTCCAAAGGTTTCTCGTTTAACTTCAGTCAAGAGAACTTTTAGATATCTCAAGGGTCAACCAAGGTTGGGTATATGGTATTCTAGAGAATCTTCTTTTGACTTGGTAGCATATTCGGATAGTGATTATACTGGTGCTAGCTTGGACAGAAAGTCAACAACTGGAGGATGTCAATTCCTTGGGTGTAGACTTGTCTCATGGCAGTGTAAGAAGCAAACAAGTGTGGCAAATTCAACAACTGAAGCTGAATATATAGCTGCTGCAAGTTGCTCTAGTCAAGTTCTATGGCTTCAAAACCAACTTCTTGATTATCGGTACAATTTCTTAAACATTGTTATTCATATTGATAATAGTAGTACAATTTATATTATTAGAAATCCAGTGCAACATTCTAAAACAAAACACATTGAAATTAGACATCACTTTATTAGAGATTGCAATGAAAAAAGATTAATTCAAGTAATGAAAATTGCTTCAGAACATAATTTTGCAGATCTACTTACAAAAGCTTTTGATGTTGGAAGGTTTCAGTACTTGATAGCAAGTATTGGAATGCTTAATCTTGGAATTTTTCAAATAATGTGTTTATGTAAATAAATTTTTGTTGGTACTGCTGGATTTATAATGTACTGCTAATGTATCATAAGGTACTGCTAAGCACACAAGGTGCTGCTAGTACAAATGTAAATTGTGTTATTCATACGGTTAGTCCTATGTTTATTCTAATGCAAGACAAGTACTTTGTACATTGTTCTTTTGGTTTTAGACTAACAATTTCAGGTATGAATATGTGAACACAAAAGGATGTTTCAAGTGAAATGGAAGCAGCAGAATTGAGATATTAACTGCTGACCATAATAGGTTTATAATGGACTGAGTTTGGGAATTCAAAACTCCTTAAAACTACTTTCTTGAAATCTACTTATGATATTTCACATTGAATTGATGACTTAGTTGATCAGATAGTAACTGATGCAACTCATTTTCTATCATTTTATACTTTTAAGTATAATGTGCAAGTCTGAGGACATCTGATAGAAAGAACAGCTAGTAAAAGTGAATCTAACACTTGTGTTAGAGGCAACAATTGCTATGAGCTGGAAACCCTGTCAAGAAAGCCTTTTGAATAGGTTTATCTTTACACAGGCAGTTATTTATAACTGAAAAACATTGGTTCTCACACAACCAGAGGTTGCTTTAAACCGAAATTTTGATTAAGTGTCTGTTATACACTTGATTCCTTAAAAAATGGTTGAAAGTAGTATGATTTTTCAATTCTAAAATCATGAACATACTACTAAGTCAAATGATTTCTTAAAAGGATTTTCAAGAGATTCACAAAAACCATTCATTAATGGACTATGAATCAAAATGTCCACTGATTCACCTCTCATAGGAGTTAACACACCTAGAAGTGATGAGGGCAGTAACTTAAACTCTTAAAGAATTGATGGCTTCATGTACAATATTGTCTGACAACAAGTTCTATATGATGAATCAGATGATAAGGAAAGATATATTTTGGTACATAGTGAGATCTTCCAAACAAGGGGAGGAAACAAAAGTTATTTGCTTAAGGGGAGTTAACAATCTCAGGGGAGGAAATAATAACCCAGAATGAAAGAAAAACCAATATATGGAAGGAGAAGACAAGAGCATACAAGATGACATAGAGGTTGAAAATGACAAGAATAGAGCTTATTCTGGAGTATTATATATATTCAGAAGGGATGAAGCATTCCAAAGGAGAAAGTTCTATCTAGGTCAAACGAAGAAAAGTTTCAGTTTCACTTCAAAGACATGCTGGTTAGATGATTTCACTTGTTGAAACAAGCATCCAAGATACACAACATCATTGCCTCTTATAATTCCTCCATCCAAGGAAATTGCACCATCTTTTAGTCCAAGATTGGTTCAATGTTTTGATATTGCTAAAGTCAAAAGAAGAACAAAGCAGTTTAGTTCAGAATAGAAGAATAGTTCAGATTCATGAAGTGTTTGAAAGATCTTCACAAGTCCTCATTTAATTCAGAAAACATGTTTGAAATGGTTCACATGTTTAGGGGAGGATTGTTGGGAATTAAATATTCTGAAGTTAGAGTATCTAAGATAAAGGTACTGCTAGTTCAAAGTCAAGGTACTGCTAAAACAAAAAGGTACGGCTAGTACAAGATCAAGGAAGGTACTGCTGGTTCAAGTTCAAAGGAACGGCTAGTTCAAAATGGTACTGCTGATCAGTGAGTCATTCTGCTGCTGAGTGGATAAGATTGAAAATATATTTATTGTATTTTGGTCAACAATATACGGTAGATAATATCTTACCCCATGTGCTTAGTTAACAAGTTGTATACATAGATACATGTTGTATCTTATGTTCTGACACTCTACAGGATAAGTTAACAAAGTAAGTCGGCTAAGACTTTAAGCAATATGTAAAGATCTCTTGGACTATAAAAGAGATCTTAGTCAAGTGATATTATGTGTAGTAGTTGTCAAGTGTCCATGCATATGTGTTATTGTAAGAACATATAACTGTTAGATAAGAACAAACACAAATATATCACAAGTTAGAAAAACTTAAGATTCAAGGTTGTAACCCTAGTGATATTTCAAGATCACTCGTATTATTATCATTAATAATATTGAATCGTTTGGTGATAATCTTTATGTGTTCATTGCTAACTAACAAACATAACAATTCCATTTCCATAACATACACAACCTTCTAAGTTTGGTTGAGTGAATTCCGCGCACTTAATCATTTTAACACAACATATCATACACACAAAGTCACAAGGTTTAACCACCTTAACCGTGTGTCCAGGATCCTAGCAAAAAGTATTGTTTAAATGATCCATAAAAGTAAGCATGTTTCTCACCCCAAGTAGTTTAAAACGAGTAATAAAGTATTAGTGGGGCTATGACTCACCTTGAGTGTAACCGGCAAGGTGAAATGTAAATTCAAGTAAGTTATGGGAACGGATCCAACACACGACCCGGATAATGGTAAAGTCTGAGAATTTGACTTAATATGAATAGTGATTGTGAAAGTGAGTAACGGATAACGATTGATTGGTGATGTGAGTGTGATATGCTTAAAATGCTTAAAGTTCAAAAATAATATCATATATAATATTATCTTATTTTTATGTCATTTAATTCCAATAATAGCGTTTCCCCGAAAGTGGTGAAACAAAACGTTCAGTTAAATCGTTAAAACTCGTTATATATAAATATAACGTAACGTTATTAATTAAACGAACGAAAAGTAAAACTGCACGTGAAGATACGGAAAAGTGTAAAATACAAAATAGAGATGAAAATGTAATAAAGTTTTTGTTGGTCCTTGAACTTTTACTGTTTTTACATTTTCCACCCTAACGGAGTTAGCGTTACACCGTTAGTCCTTAATTATATATGCTTTACATTTTTAGTCCATAATCATCCAAGATGACATTCTGAGCTTACAGTTTAATATATTTATAGTTCCTACCCTAAAGTTACTGTTTTGGCAGTTTTAATCACAGTTTTTCATAGTTGACAGTTTTAGTCCCTCTAGATGAAACTATTTGCAAATTTAGTCCAAAATTACAAAAAAAGATGGGGAAAATTAATCCGAAAGTTTCAGTAGCTTATTAAAGCTTATTCAAGTTAAAATCAACTGCTTATTAGTTAAAATGGCTTATTTCTCTCTTATTGGGCCTTAACGAGTTAAACTTTAAGGCCCAATAACGTTTTAAGATCCGTGGGCTTTAAGACAAGTTGGGCTTGTTCTTGGACTCATTTTTAACGTTACAACTTAATATAAAAAGGGCTTATATGTCCAGCTTATCCGGTTAGCTTATTAATAGCTTAATGGGCTTTTGAGCCTACTCGAAATATATAAAAGGTTTTAAGCAGTTTCATGTAGCGTGAACTTTGGCCATTTTTAAGGGTTTATAAGAGCTTAAAATAGAAAACTCCAAACACGAATTTATTAGTTTGGTGTATGTAGAATCGAGTCAAGCAATAATATTAATATTCGTTTTTACAAGTCCATTTCTATGTCGACTGCGTGAGTTTTCAAGTAATAAAAGACTTAGGATATTTTTGAGTTGCAAGTTTATACGTGTGACAAAGCTATAAAATGGCGTTCGAATATGCATGAAACAAGTAAATAAACGTAGTGTGAGTGTGCACCTTGGTTCCTAGCCTTCCATAAGAGGAGGCAACCAAGTTTCATGCCTAGAAATAATAATACGTTACGTAAAAATAATAGAAAACATGGTACGCTCGAAATAAATTAATACGAGATGCATGGTGCATTGAAACTCAAAGAAATGAACTAGTAGTGAGTTGTGAATACTTACAACACCCTAAGGGTGGAGAGTTTATGTGTAGGAATGACTAAAACAAAAGAAAACTTCCACAAAGCTCGCTAGAACAATAAAACGCTTCGATATGATTTCTTTACGCCTTGAATGCAACTCGAATGGAAAAGAGAATACCTCCTGGTCTTTGTGGCTCGTATAAGGAATGAAAAGGACTAAGGAATGTGTAAAATTGCTAAGTGTAAAAGGGAGTTATATGTGTATATATACACACGTAAAATGTGTATATGAATATTTTATGTGCACAACTTGCTCGAATAGTAGAATGGCAGGAGAATGTGGACTCTAAGAATGATTTACTGACAATCAAAGATTTTAGAAAGGTTTGTGTGTGCAAGATTGGATTTGGTGTGCACATTTTAAAAAGGTCCAAAATGTTGTAGTAACGTGTGATATTGGTTTCAAAGACGAGAAACAAAGTTCTTAGATCATCTTTGATCATTTAAAAATGATTGAGCTAAGTGTATTTGGGTTTAGTTCGAAATGGTTAATTTTGTGAAAATATATTGAATCCGAATGGGTGTGTGAAAGGTGATTCACTTTGGTCTTCGTTCACGTATGATGCGCGTGATGTGTCGTTGCGGTTTAGCAGTTTTAATGCCTACTCAAGTTTTAAATTTATATTTAGCCGACTTATCAATAACACACACACTTAACGAGCAGTGTACCCGGTCAGTATGAAGATAATGGTAAGTAGAGTGTCGATCACTAAGAGTGGAACGTATTATCTCGTTATTCTAATCAGTATTTTAATATCCTAACGCAAGGGGGTTTCAGCCTGAGAGACTGGCACGGTTTGTTTGCAATTAAATAATAAAATAAACCAATAGGCACGAATCAGCAAGTAGCACGCACGTACACAGATAAATACTCGAGACAATAAGAGGGCTGTCCTTATGATTAAGTAGATTGTCACTTGTTTTATTGATAGCTTTATATGAAGTGTATGTAGTTAATCCTTTCTCGTTGGTCCTATTCTTATCGGCGAGTAAACCCTTAATGATTACTTATGTCTAAAAGTTATTCCTAAGTGATCAATTTAGAAACAACCGTGGGAGCCACATTATGTCCCGCAGTCAAATGCCCGCAAGCCACTAATAAACACAGAGGTTATCAATGCACTAATAAGTAGTAACCAAAGACATCAACATATAAACTTTAATTAATGAGAAAGCAGTTTTAAGGGAGTGCAATCTTTCCGTTGCCACATTACACAAGCCACCAATCTTGATGAATTAAAGTTTACTAACACAATAAAACAAAACTACTTAATGAATTAAACATATGCAGCACCTTCTTACAGCTCTTGTATCTTTGATTTGGGTGTGTCTTGTGCTGCCTCCTTGACTGAATTCGTCCTTTTGTTCTTCTGTTCGGACTTAGGTTATAAGGTTCGGAACTTATAATTCGTCTGGTCTACGGGGTATTTATACTTTCTGTCTGAGGGAAGATGCGGCGCATCTACTAAGTAGATGCGGCGCATGTAATTAACTTCGCGTGGGGTCCAAGATTATAATATTCAGGAATATTCGTACACCGCCAGAAGATGCGGCGTAACTCCATGATCAGATGCGGCGCATGTCCTCTTGTATCTTGGATCGTATCTGGTGATATCTTGATAGAGATGCGGCGCATGTCGAGAGTGAGATGCGGCGCATCTGGAGCAGAATTGACTTGATCTTGTCCATGTCAGTAGACTTTCACTTTATGCACGTTTTGCTCCATTATTAGTCCAAAATCATTAAGTTTCACCAAATGCTTGTTTTTACCTGAGAATTACAAAAGTAAACGATTAAGTATCAATCCTCATACATAATATAGTAAAACAAGTCAAATTAATAGGATAAATGATAGTAATAAAATGTACTTATTTGAGTTCATCAAATATCCCCCCACTTGAACTTTACTTGTCCCCAAGTAAACCTTAGAATTTCTTTTATGAAAATGTATCCTAAAAGATGTTAGGATTTATTTTTATATTTAAGCATGTATTCGTTCATTTCATAATCACACAACTAAACACTTAACGAATTAGAAGTAAAATAAAATAAGTCGATAAAAGCAAATCTAATCGTTTAACTGTCCAGTCGCGACGAATATTCTATCATAAGCTTGGCAAGTATACACATCTCCACCACTAAAGCTAAGGAATAACAAGTCTAAAGCGGTAAAAAGGGTTTTTAGGCTTAAGGGTTAATTATTCTCTTTCACTATCGATCTCAAATTCCAGAAAAGGCGACAAAATCACAAATACATGATCGAATCCACGAACACGATACTTGCAATTGCTCAAATCCTTAACTCGAATAGGCTAAAGATAGGTCCAAACTTCACCAATAATAATATATCAAAAAGGGCGACAAAATCATAAATACATAGCCGAATCCACGACTACGATACTTAAGATTGCTCAAATCCCTAATCTCAATAAATCAAAGGTTCGGTTGGATAAAGAATAATAAAGGGCATGGATAACATTTGGGATATAAATTGGTGTAAAATGAAAAATAAACAAAACAAATAAATTAAAATCCTAAGTGTGGTTAATCACTATCCCAACCATCCCATGAATAAGACTCATATCATCGGATAACTCACGCTTTAACACTTGAAACACACGCTTTAGGTAGACACGAATTATACTCAACAAGGTCTTAATCAAAGAATAAACCTTAATTGGCGTTCACATAACTGCCAATTCCCATTCAATCCATAGATATAGTACAACAAATAGTGGTGATATCGACCACTTACATAACTTTACATAAGTTGGTTAAAACAAACATCCAACTCTTCTTTCTTTCTTTTTCTTTTCTTATTTTTTCGATTTTTTTTTTTTTTTTTTTTTTTTTTTTTTGACATTAAACATAAACAAAGATGTGTAAAATTTTACCACATCACTATAACTTTCTTTCCGGATAATTTTTATTCATACTTTTCATACTTTCAGAAATAACGGTAATAGTGAAAGTAGTAAACACACGAAAAAATAAACTCCAAAATATACAATATTTACTTTCACTCCAATTGCATTGTGCAATTTCCCGACCTAACCAAAGATAATGAATTACGCACGCGAACACAGGAAATGTAAGGAAACACACTTTGCCTATAGCAATTAACCAACCACGGATTCTAATCTACAGGGTAGGCTAAGGTGTAAGGGTGTAACGAAACATTTTAAACATAGGTGTAAGAAACGAAAGGAATGGCTCTGAGTGTTTTTCTAGGGGTATCTTACTCTAAAAATGAGAGTAACAAAAGGGTTTATACGGGGGTTAACTAACCAGTGTAGTTAGCTAATAACACATAACATATAAAGGCTATTTGGGTGTAATCCTAGAATTTTACCAAGTTAGACAAGTCATTCCAATTATATAAAATAATACTCATTATGGTGGTCTCGAATAGTATACAAGCCAAGTTCTAAAGTTTACAAGTCACCGGCACACTCATAGATTTGTGAATTTTGGAAAATCACAATTTTTGAAAATAACGTCATGTGTGCAGTTATGCAACTTAGATCTTAAACAAAAACATGCTAAAAAAATTTTAAGTTTGATATATTAAGCACATTTTAAGCATAATTTTTGAAAAAGTTTAGGACAAGTAATTGTTAAGTGTTCTAATTCTCCAATCCCCCCACTTAAGTTAAACAACGTCCTCGTTGTTTGTATAAAAGGTTAAAAACTGGAAATTAAAAGAATTAGAACAGAAAAACTCCCCTGAGATTTGCTCGGTATGATCCTCCATTAGTATAAGAGCAAAAATCAACTTCTTGTGGATTAAAACGTTAAAGCTTCATACTTGATGTATCCACAGGAAATCCAGGAAACTATAATACCACCAATACTTTAAAACACACCTAAGATAAGAAAGGTTCAACTTGCATAACACATTAGTAGTTAGGAAAAATAAAACTTAAAAAATTAAAACTGAAAATCATCAGGTCAGTCGATGCGCCGTATCTTATTGAAGAAGATATGCCGTATCGAGCCTGGAATTAATACGGATCAGAATAAAGATGCGCCGCATCCTTAACCAGGGATGCGCCGCATTAAAATAAACTGATAAATAGTTTTAAAGTTGAAAATAAAAATGCAGAAAAATAAAATAAGATATGACCATTGCAGGAGATGCGTCGCATCTCAAAATTGAGATGCGCCGTATCCTCATGCGGCCTGGACTGACTCGACACAGAAAACAGAATAATAAAAGATAAATCCGGGTTGTCTCCCGGTAAGCACTTGTCTTTATTCCAGAGTCTTCAAGTTAGACTCACGTTCAGCTCAGCAATAAGTCCTTGTCACGGTCCATCCTTCGTCCTTCATCCGAAAGATTTTCCCGTATATCTCTGCGATGTTTTCTTCCGTTCGACTTAATCTAGTATAACTCTTTGTCTTCACCGCAGTATATTCTTCATTAGGACTCAAAG
This sequence comes from Artemisia tridentata subsp. tridentata, assembly GCA_021014915.2. Lineage (NCBI taxonomy): Eukaryota > Viridiplantae > Streptophyta > Magnoliopsida > Asterales > Asteraceae > Artemisia > Artemisia tridentata. Next base: position 372,425,900 of record CP139507.1, on the reverse strand, counting down.
AATATTTGATGATTTTAAACTTTTCAGAAATAATCATGGGTGGCTCCTTGTAAGGAATCCCAAGTAGTTGACACTTTCTTTTGGTGAACTCTTCCTCGTCTTTATCAACAAACTTAAAATTAGGATCCTTAATCAAATAATCATCTAGTTCTTCAATTAATGACTTATCGTCTTGAATCGCCTCCCATTCTCTTTCCAAATCATATTGTAACCGTCGACTAAGCTTTGTGAAATCATCAAACTGTTTATGCACCCATTCCCAGAAAGTAGTATCCGATGTCCCCTTAAGTCCTTTCAAGCGTTCAATTCTGCCCTTTTCTTGTAAAGCCTCCGATTTTTGTGGGCAGTCTTCAACATTATCGTACCACTCATAATCTTCAAAGGTTACATCGTTTCCAACCCGTTTCATCCCAATTATACTTCCCCCATTACAGGTTCCGTCACTTTTATAATCGTAGGTCGGCCAAACACTACTCCCGTCCTTGAAAACGAAGGGTGTACAGGTGTGATTAATGTGCTCAAATTCCCATGGTTTATCCCAAACCCATGGTACTTGGTCATTCCATTCATAGTACCAAGTGTTTTTGAAATCGTCATAAGTCTTAAATCCTGGTAGATCTCCAGTAAGCACATCATCATCGACTTGAAGAAGGTAGTTAAATTCCTTGAACTGCTTGCACAAGGGTGTCTCATAATCGAACACATCAATGTCTATTCTGAATAACTCTTCAATACCTTCATTGATTGTTGAATTATGAAGTGACGACCCATAATCGCTTTCTACTTCTTCATCTTCTCCTCTCATCCAATATACCCATAATGCATCCTTAGTAGCTCGATCCATGCTCTTATGGTTATTAAACTTACTAGCCAACCACTCAGAAAAATCAACATCGTTAGGGTCATGGTTAACGTCAAAGCAAACCTTTCCAATCATATTCTTTTTTATCTCCATGAACTCGTTAAATTGCTTCTTAAAACTCCGAGTCAACCATGAAGTCATAATCTCCTTGACTTCATTTGTAGGGGCAAATTCCGGACTACCATATTTGAGTTCTAGCCAATCATTGAGGGAGAGGTCTATCAATCTTACCAACCTGCCATGAAATAGTAACTCCGCCAAAGCATAATTCATGTCATTATCCTGATATTTCTCATTTAATCCCCAGTACTCCTCGGAATATGGCATGTAAGAGATTTGGGCATTGCCTCCACCACAGCTGTTGTTGCTTGAGTCCATGTATGCAAGATAGAATTTCCCATCATCTTCTTCGATAGTAGTCCAGTTCAATCCTTCGGCTTCAATGCTAGGCCATAAGAGCGACAATTCTTCTCCAGTATACCTCACAAATACATCATAAGAGAACACCTCTTTGTCAATGTTGCATAAACGCATGAATTCCTTAAAAGCAGCTTCAAGAGGAGTCTCCCAAGAGAATAAATCTGCATCGATCATGAGTACATTGAATGAATCTGAAAACAAGCTTTCCTTAGCAAGATATCCGTTAACTGACATGTCTTCCATAGCAAAATCTGTCATCCAAAGTAAAATCATCAGTAGGATTTGTTCGCTAGAAGAGAAATTAATGAATATAGAAACGGATATAAGAATAAAAATAGCTGATATCTGCAGACGATGCGCCGTATCCAAAAAGTTGGATACGCCGTATCTTATAATCGTTAAAATTTAATCAGACTTTATTCAGAAAATAGATACGCCGCTTAGAATTTAAGAATGCGTCGTATCGAATTAATTAATCAAAAATCGGCTTATCTAATTAAAATTAAATGCGTCGTATTAACGAAAGTCAATGCGCCGTATTTTCGTTACGTTTAAAAATAAAAGATTTTTGATTCAGTAAGATGCGCCGTATCGACAGAGATCGATACGCCGTATCTGTTTAATAATTCGCAAACTGTTTTTAATTAAAATAATAGATACGCCGTATCTGCGAAAGCAGATGTGTCGTATGGCGTTAAGGTTTAGAAAAAATTTTTTATTAAAAACAGATACGCCGTATCTGCAAAAGCAGATGCGTCGTATCACTTTATCGCTTAGAAAAATTTTCTTATTAAAAACAGATACGCCGTATCTTGGGGAAAAGATGCGTCGTATCGAATTAATTAAACGCGTTGTATTAAAAAAATTAAACGCAATACGCCGTATCTGAGAGATCAGATGCGCCGTATCGTTTGATTTAGCACAGTACAACGATAGCAGAACAGAAAAATACGAAAAATAAAAACAAAAATTAAACACACAAACAAAAACAAACACACAAAAATAAAAAGAAAACAATTAACACACAATACAACAAATATGCAAAATAGTACAATGATGCAATTAATCTAATAAAAAAGAAAAACCTAATTAAAATACTAATGAAATTAACAGATAATAACAATTCACTCCCCGGCAGCGGCGCCAAAAACTTGATGCGCGTGATGTGTCGTTGCGGTTTAGCAGTTTTAATACCTACTCAAGTTTTAAATTTATATTTAGCCGACTTATCAATAACACACACACTTAACGAGCAGTGTACCCGGTCAGTATGAAGATAATGGTAAGTAGAGTGTCGATCACTAAGAGTGGAACGTATTATCTCGTTATTCTAATCAGTATTTTAATATCCTAACGCAAGGGGGTTTCAGCCTGAGAGACTGGCACGGTTTGTTTGCAATTAAATAATAAAATAAACCAATAGGCACGAATCAGCAAGTAGCACGCACGTACACAGATAAATACTCGAGACAATAAGAGGGCTGTCCTTATGATTAAGTAGATTGTCACTTGTTTTATTGATAGCTTTATATGAAGTGTATGTAGTTAATCCTTTCTCGTTGGTCCTATTCTTATCGGCGAGTAAACCCTTAATGATTACTTATGTCTAAAAGTTATTCCTAAGTGATCAATTTAGAAACAACCGTGGGAGCCACATTATGTCCCGCAGTCAAATGCCCGCAAGCCACTAATAAACACAGAGGTTATCAATGCACTAATAAGTAGTAACCAAAGACATCAACATATAAACTTTAATTAATGAGAAAGCAGTTTTAAGGGAGTGCAATCTTTCCGTTGCCACATTACACAAGCCACCAATCTTGATGAATTAAAGTTTACTAACACAATAAAACAAAACTACTTAATGAATTAAACATATGCAGCACCTTCTTACAGCTCTTGTATCTTTGATTTGGGTGTGTCTTGTGCTGCCTCCTTGACTGAATTCGTCCTTTTGTTCTTCTGTTCGGACTTAGGTTATAAGGTTCGGAACTTATAATTCGTCTGGTCTACGGGGTATTTATACTTTCTGTCTGAGGGAAGATGCGGCGCATCTACTAAGTAGATGCGGCGCATGTACTTAACTTCGCGTGGGGTCCAAGATTATAATATTCAGGAATATTCGTACACTGCCAGAAGATGCGGCGTAACTCCATGATCAGATGCGGCGCATGTCCTCTTGTATCTTGGATCGTATCTGGTGATATCTTGATAGAGATGCGGCGCATGTCGAGAGTGAGATGCGGCGCATCTGGAGCAGAATTGACTTGATCTTGTCCATGTCAGTAGACTTTCACTTTATGCACGTTTTGCTCCATTATTAGTCCAAAATCATTAAGTTTCACCAAATGCTTGTTTTTACCTGAGAATTACAAAAGTAAACGATTAAGTATCAATCCTCATACATAATATAGTAAAACAAGTCAAATTAATAGGATAAATGATAGTAATAAAATGTACTTATTTGAGTTCATCAACGTATCAAATGTGGGAAATAAAAGATGAAATTCGACATACTCATTCTTTGGTGGGAGGAGATTCGAGTGGTGAAAAATATCGAATATTTGGTGAATCACGTTTTAACGTGTTTTGAATTATTATAATGAAATAAACAGTTAAATAAAATAACTTCTCATTAATAGATGTCAGAAAATAAAAAATGCGTATTTTCTGATAATTAATCATAGTTATTAAGACGGAAAATTACCGTTTGTCACATAAATGCATTTTCTTTTTTATGATTATGCATACTTGTATTTTTATATTTTAATGATATATCCTCTATTTTTATAGCACCCTTAAGGCATCGGGCATATGGATTATGGTCCTTTAAATCAATACCGGCCCGAACATGACTATTTCAAATCATGTATCACAATTTCACATCATACATTTGTTAGGGTTCTTTTTTGGGTCTTTCATACCTGAAACATGCCTTAATGTATTCGTTCTTTATGTATGTTATTTTGCTAAATTATCAACCATTATTCATAGATGTTTCTGAATGGATGGATACAGTTTATTCAAACTGCAAACCGATTAAGTTGAACTTGACTATGAACAAGCTCGAGCTTGGGTGATTGTGTATAGATATCTTTTTCATATGATAAAAGAAAACCCCTAGTGGAGACTTTCATATTTCATAAAAAAAAAATGTTTCCTTATTAGGTAATAATTCGATTATTATTTATTTTTTTAGAGATGTTTAATAAGTAGACAATCATACAAATTTCCTAATTAAGACGATTTTTTTTTTTAATTCATTTGTATTACTCAAATTTATAGAAAAAGAAAGATACACATGGACTTGCTATTTTTTTTCATTTTTTGAGACTAGATTGTAATTAACAAAGAAAATGTAGAAGTTGAAACCAAATCTCATTCGTTCCCAACCCCCAAAACGCCCAACTATCACTATGCCATGCAACAAAACTATATTTTTATTTTTATTTTTATTATTATTATTTTTTATTATTTTTTTTTTGAAAGGCAAGATATATAACCACCAAAAGACCAATATTACAAACAAAGGCACCCATTATAACAACAAGATGGTTAAAATAATGGGCCCAAAAATAAGCAAAAAAACATGGCACAAAAACTAGGAACAAAGAACATACCAAAAAGTATGTCAAAAGAAACACAATAGATACAAGACACCCACAAGCCATACACCTAGAACTACTATCCCAAACATGGGTTGGCCCACTGTGATTGAATTCTCAGATGTATAGAATCCAAAATAGACTTATACTACTACTGAGATGAGCAGACATAACAGCAACAGACCCATAAAAACCAAACCATAGTATTGCAGGCCTACACCACTGTCAAACTGAGAATCCCAGCAACACTATATTAGACATTAGGGTTTGACGGGGTAGTTTAGGGGAGGCGGCTCAACATAGCCACCTAGGTCTGAGGATCAGACCCGCTCTGATACCATGTTAGACATTAAAAATCCCGTAGGTTATCATTATTATTCATGCACATTATATAGAGATTACATGAGTAATCCCTAATGGACCCTAAGCCCACAGACTGGGCTTGGGCCGATTATCCTCTAATACACTATAAGACTCAGCAGATCACCAGATTTGACACTTAATGAATAATCATCTTCAGACACGACATTTAGCCGGATCAAAAAGGCATTGTTGCAAACTTATACCACTTTTCTTTCCGGATCTTCTCGCAATACTTTTCAATTCGGATAGTTATGTTATTCAAACATACATTTTTTTTAGTAGCATGAAGTTTATTGGTTGTAGTGACATAGTTATTTGACGACAATTCTTTAGCACCTCTGCTTTGTGATTTCACCATATAAATAAGGGGTGTTTTGTTTCCATAAAATAGCCATGACCATTGCAAATCGGAAAACAAATTATGTAATCATGGTAATCTATCTGTTCTAAGTAGATTGAATAGTAGTTTTTTGGGATTGTCATTGTTGTTTTTGGTTTATGTTGTTAATGTTAAGCAGCAGCTGCTATTTCTACTAATAATGTCAAAATTCGAATTATAAGATAAGATGCTTTATAGTCCATAAGTGTGACTCCATTTGCACGCATAAAAAATAAAGCCATTACTAACTGTATTCTGGTTGTTTTTGTTGGAACTTAATAACATGGCAATCATAATTAAACACATAAAGCATCAAATTAATAGCGGAAGCATATAGGATCATAACATGTAAACTAATCAACCAAACATAAAATATGCATACCTTTTGATTCTAGCAAAACAAGAATCAATTCCAAGCAATTCTTCAATCAAGATGAACCCTAATTAGGGTTTATGTGGATTATAAGAATTACCCTTTACCGTTTTGTAATTCAATCCAAGATTCAAACAATAGTGTGTTTGAATCACGTTCTTGTACACACGTACTAATACCAAGTTAACGTTATGCAAGTAATGAAAACACAAAACAATTTTGATTATAAAAAATCAAAACCGAAAACCCTTATGGGTTTGGAGTTTTGGTTGAACCAAACAAAAGAGAAGGAAAGAAAAGGTTTAGGGTATTAGTATGTGCAAGAGTACCCAATAATGAACTCCTAGACTTTTATTTAAACTAAGTAAAACTTTGAGAGCAAGTTGAATAAGGATTGGGTTTCCAATCCTAATCCACGACCGGCCACAAGCCCACAAGGGCTTCCGGATCCTTCTTGACTTCCAATTTCAACTTTAGTCCTTATCCTTTAACCGTTAGTTAATTATCGTTAATTACTTAATGGTCATTATTTGTTTTGTGTAATTAATAATTAAATATAACATTTTATAAATAATTATTAATCATTAACTCTTCATACATAAAGTGTGCAATACCGTGATCTCGAATTCGATCATAACATACGTCTATTAATTTATGTCTACAAACCAACAACTCCCACTTGGACATATCTTAATAGTGTAACCACGTCGGTTAGCGTCTTGCAACACGCCGATGCCTCTAGTACAACTCGAGTAATGTCTCCTGGAAAAACATTTTAATGATTCATCATTATTATTATCCTTTTGTCACTAATACCATGTTAAATAAAGATATGAATCTAAGTCATTCTTTATTCAACTAATTTGTTTCTCATTGTTTGTGATTGAGCAAGATTACCAAATCTTTTAAACATATTCAGGGTAGATCTTGGGCGTGGCCACGCAAACATCTTGTCAACCTTACGAGGGGCCCAGCAGTATTAAACTCCAAAACGAATTTGAAGAAAAAAAATTATTTATTGACTACAAGCAAAACTCACAAATTTTGCAACATATCTGAAAACAATCCTTATAACTACCAGTTACGTATAGCGTTAGATTGCTTCACAGAAATGCACTACATCTATGACAGTTCTCTGGTATCTCAAGTATGAGGATAACTATTCATGATTACTTAATGACAAGATCCATAAAGTATAATCATGTAGTTTGGGATAAATCCTATATTCAATTCATTGAATATCATGTGAAATTGGCATGTCTACGCATCAATATACTTTCAAATATATTATACCAAAACTCACATTTGTCTTAGTTTAATGATATTCCCATATCATTAATTGACAACGGACGATTTAAAATAACTAAATTATTCACGGATTAAACATGTAAATATAAGACAAAATATATTAAAAATGAAAATAAACATAATAAATACTTTATTTTATTAATAGATAATAATCGTTTACAATATCCTTTATCCAAATATTAAATTAGATCAATGTATGAAAATTCTAGTTGTTGAATTATGCCTCAATTCATGATCAATCATACTTGTTGACAAGACATAAATCAAATAACTTTGATCTATCGTAATTTTGAGAATACTTATTTATTTAAGAATTCAACTAGTGAAGTTCTTGTATGTGTGCATTCAAATAATTTCCACATAATATTTCATAAAGTGTGTGACAACCTCAACCATCATTTTATGATAATCAAACTTTCAAAAAATTTAAAGTATAAAGTAGTCTAATTTTTTAATGCATAATGCAACTATGCTCATTACAACTCCGTAAACTTTAATATCTATTGTGTAATGTTTGATGCCTTCCATACTTTCAAGTTTGTAGGCGATGACAATTTGCACAACAATTGACATATTGTTCATCCATAGAATCTAGGAGCAACTCTAGGCTGAGGATGTAATTCTATATCCAAACATATTCTATTAGAATATTCATTACACTAGTTATCTAATAACTTTTAAATAGATATCAATGTTGGCAAATCATCTTGTAATCAAGCATGATACAATAACATGATGTACATGAAAATCTTTGAGTCAGACTTAGATTTCGTTCATGTTTTATCTTTTCAACAGATACATATCCATTTAGACTATCTAAATGATATGTCATGTTCTATTAGATTTATTTTAATTACCACACATGTTAATAAACATTTATTCCAAGGTTACATGTTTTATTTTCTAGATCTTTCAAGTGAAGTTTCATTCCAAACTAAGACTTAACATTTTACTTATATGGAATGCTACTTCCTATATGTTACACAACATATATGATTTAGAAAATTAAATATAATACTCCCACTAGCTTTCAGGAATACTTAGGAGTTCTCTTATTTTAATAATAAATCAAAATATGGATTTAATAAGTAAACATAAGCTTTATCTCCTAGATGCATGCAGTTATCCATTCATGAATTATTGCATTTTGTACACTTTCAAAGATTATTTTGAATTCATAAACTCCTTTTGATTACTTACCGTCCTCGCACAAGTAATCATTCAAGAAAGAGTTTTGATATTCCATTGTCACATGTCATATTAATGAAAATAAGTATGACAATCATAATCTTTATTTATTTAATGTGTTTAGGATAGAATATTCAATCATAGTTAATTGCTTAAGTGTGATTAATAATCTTGTCACAAGACATGCATTGAATATGCGTACAATATTGTCCATATGATTCTTCCATAAAGAATTAACCACTAGGGTTTTCCTTCTCTTTGAAGAAACTCATCTCCCTTATCTAGTCTAACTATAGATTTCTAGATAAACCAAGTTTTCAAAAATTGATTATCTTTATAGACAGCAACTTAACATTCATAGTATGAGTAATTTACCCAATTCAATATTTGGTAATTCATCATAATGATTATTAGGTTTACCATAATTATGTAACTCATATTCTTCAGCATATCAATCAAATATCTGAGATTTCCTTGCAGATCTATGAACGAGAATTTCATCATTTTGAGATTTAACATTTACATGTCTAGCCTCATTATGATATTTACTAGTGTATTTTAGAAGATTTTGTAATTTGTAATTTTATTTTTAAAATATATAAAAAAAAACCTCCCACTTGCCTTTTGTAATTTATAGACTATCTATAAATACTCAGCAAATAGAGCAACAATACAATGTTCTCTTTTGAGACATTACAAAACACCATGACAATTCCTAACATCAGTTTGTTAATAACCTTCTTCAACAGAAGTTTAACAAATTTAGAATTTCATTTTAAGACTTAATGTGATTCATCACATTCTATAATATAATGATGTCTTATTAATCTTCTCGGTTGGAGTCTTATTAAGTATGTCCTACTCAATATTCTAACCTTGATAACTTTTGGAAGAAAATAAGATATAGTTATCTTGAATCAAACGCTACAAGAGTTTGATTCTCTTAACTGATCATACCATAACATGTGGTATTTCATTAGAATTAATATTTAAAGACAATCTAGCAATATGTAAGATAAACATATATCTTTCGGCTTATCTATTTACCAACTAAGTCAACTTAATGGTATCATTCAAGATTATGATTGTCATACTTATTTTCATTAATATGACATGTGACAATGGAATATCAAGAAAGAGTTTTGATATCCCAAGACAATTGCATGCTTTATAACACAAGTACTTGGTCACCAAGTCACTTCATGTCCATGTTTCAAGAAAACATAAACTATTATGTATTCCCACTATATGTTATAAATCATTGATCAACTCAATGACTTCTTGTATATGTCTTAATAGAAGACATAACAAGTCAACATCTTACTTTATATTATTATAAGTCTTGTAACAATTAAAAGACTTAATGTTTATAAGAAGATATGAACATGTATAACTAAAGTAATCGTGAACACCACTATTTGGTTTCAATAGTAATTTCAAGTTAATTTATTCCTTCACAATAATGTAGGACTACATTATTTCTTTATTTATTTATGTCATTCCAAGAATACATAAATATTCAGATTTGAAGTAGTATTAGATTACTTCATTCATTTATGTCATTCCAATAATACATAAATATTCAACTTGAAGTAGTCTTGCTATCATATTGACACATGTTCTAATAGGTGTCTAATTTAGAAACTGCAAATTCTCTATGTACGGTCTCACGTAATCATGAAATTCACCTTGTTGTTGAAATCTAGTAAGATCTCACTTAATCTAAATTGCAACATCAAGTGTTTCTTGGATTAGATGTGTATAAGTCATATTAGAACATTAGTCTCTTACCTTGCAGTCAAGAGAATCCTTTAAATCATATTCCTATGTGTTGTACCTTGCACACAATCAAGATTTCTCCCACTTGTGCATGGAACAACCTCATGTAGCATATAAACAACACGACACACGTTTGTTAATGTGAACAATATGATTGTATCATTGATATTAGCATAACTAGTAGATATAGAACTACTAAATTAACAAGGAAACGCACATGACTATCCTTGAAAAAATGAGTGTCTATATTTGGAAAGTAATTATCTTGAGACATTCTAGAGATAATGTAGATTACTACCAAGATAACAAATCTTGTAGCTCCAACTGAATTAGAGAACATTATAATAATTCCTTATTCAGTAATAAGAACACAATGCTCCCACTGAATTTGACAACATTGTAAGTGTTTCATAACAGTAAAAGAAAATAGGCGTGACATTTACTTTCCTACACCTTTGAGAAAACTCATATGTAACAATTACTTAGGTACTAAAATAGTGTATTCTACTATGTAGATGATGGACTATCCATCAATGCAATTAACTTGAAAATTGGGCATGCAATTTCGTCCTTAATAGGTCTACAAGTCCTACAATAGTATGTAGCACCTTTAAATGGTCAAAACAAAACAACTAGATAAAATATACTAGTTTGTCTTTTACCATTTTACGGTAATTAGTCTAGCATCTAATTTAATAACTCGTAAACAGTTACAAACTAGTATTAGATACGGCATCGAAACATCTTTCTATTTAATCCTTTAAATTCTTGGTATGGGTTATAAGGACACTCCCTATAATACAAAGAAGACCCTCCCTATTAGGGAGGGTTGTCTTTTTTATTTTTTTATTTATTTTTATTTTTTTTATTTTTTTTTTTGTTATATTTTTGGAAGTGTTTATTTGTTTTGTTTTTTTTGTGTAATATTTTTTGTAGTATTTATTTGTTATGTTTTTTGTGTTATGTTTTTTTGTATTCGTCAAATGTGTTTCTATTTAATTAAATAACAACAACAATAACACGTTAAACATTAACACATTAAACAACTACAACAACAACTGTTATTATTCAATTAAACAACAACATTAACACATTATTTAAAAATAACAACACCTACTACACATGAAGATTATTTATGTCATCTAAAAGCTCATGGAGCATTGCACCCGACTGACATGCATTATCATCAGGATTCCTTGCCAATTCCAGTGATGCCTCCAGCGTCTTTATTCTTGTCATCAACATCTTCTTTTGAGACAATAACATCTTGTTTCTTGTTTCAAGCTTGTCAATCTTATTATCTTTAGCTTCGCAGTTTGAGCACTGCGTTGAAGAAGAGGCTTGACTAAAGTGCTTGTATTGAAAAGCATCCTTCCACATAAAGTATTCACACCTATAGTCTTCTGTTCCTGGCTATTACATGTTAAAAAAATTATAAAAAATGTATTCTTAACAAACAAATTATTTACATAACTAAGCAAAAGTATGATTATTTACTACTGTAAAAGGACATGCGTAATACGGTTGACCATAAGTAGCGTCTGTACGGGATGTCCTTTCTATAATGAATCCTCTCCGACAACGACACAAGAAAGGATTTTTTCGTTCCACCTGGCCAAAGAATTTGTATAATAATTTACAACATAAATTAGTAATGTTATTGTTAATTTAAATCAATTTTTAATCATTTACTATGTTTTGTCGGTGTTAGAATACAAACAGTTATTTACAATCAGTTAGTTGCTCGGGAGAACTGAACACCTAAAAATATGCAAAATAAAGTAACTTTTTTACAAATGATACTTTTTTTAAATAACTTATTTGTTACAACTTTTTTTTTACAACTTTTTTTTTTACAAATGATATTTTTGTTACAAATAAACAAATATATATATATATATATATATATATACACATATATATATATATATATATATATATATATATATATATATATATATATATATATATATATACACACACACACACACTTAAAGGGGGAAGCACTATTGTAGCAATGCACTGTAGACGCTACAGTTGACAAAACAGTGGTCGTTTGCAAAATAGTCCCTCAGGTGTAACTGTCTTTGCAAGCTAGGTCCTTCGGGGACTAACGATGCAACACGCTGAGAATTTTAAGGACAAAACAGTTAACCAAATATCATATGTGCAATTCTCTTAACTATTAAAGTTTGTTATGAGTTATGTTTTTAGAATTTAGACAATTCTAATTTTTCTATCATACATTTCTCATTCATGAAGAGGAATAGGATTAAGTCTTACGCTTCTCTAATGGAAAGGAGACTAGGTTTATTCTTTTAGTAAAGTTGACTCTAACCGAAAACCCATACGGGTGTAGATCAATTTACCAATAAAAGAATAACTTACGTTTACGGTTTAACGTTGCATTAATACATTTAAAAGAATTAACAAAATTCAATTTTAGTATTTTCGATAATTAGATCTTTAAGAAAATAAAATACCCGTTGGTAAATATTCATATAAACAATAGTATTTTCTTAAAACTAGGATCCTAATTGACATAGTACCATTACATCAGTTGATCTGCTAGTAATGATAGTATTCAACAATGTAATTGTAGAACAATAATTGCCAATCTCGTGTTGCAATTCCTAAATCATCATGGGATTTACAATTGCCAAACCTAGTTGCATTGTAAACATGTTTCATCCCCATCTTATGCCTTGAGTCCTAGGTCTCACTAACAACTCAATTAAGTCGGCTAATTTAGAAACTGCAAATTCTCATGTACGTCTCACGTAGTCATGAAATTTACCTTGTCATCACAATCTAGCTAAGGTCTCACTTAGGCTAAATGGTGACTTCAAGTATTTCTTATAATTATATGGCATATACTTAAATTTAAAGGGTACTAGTTTTTTATGTATGTAATCAAAAAATTATGTATGAAGAAGCATGCATACAACTTCATAACATAGGTTTTAATTAAAAAAAACCCTTTTATTAACCAATTTACTAAGATTAAATTAATAAAGTTTTGATTGAGGTATTTGGTTCACCAATCAAAGAATTTACTTTTAATTATCGTCCATTATATCGTACTTTTGCATAAGTCCAAAGACTTAGTGTTTCGGATAATTACCATAAAGTTGTGTATGGAATTAAACTAATTCACCCTTAAGATGATTTTGTACAATAAAATAGTCATACTAGGTAGCTCCAATTTGATGCACAAATGAGCGGAGAAACAAAGGTTAGCATAAAGCTATTAAAAACCCGTTCCTTTAAAGTCACAATTTAATGCGTACCCTCCTTAAACCCCTCTTATAGTTTGTCACAATTGGGTGAGCCGTTCACACTATTGGTACAAAAACCATCACTCAATTAAACTATTGAAAATTTAACTCTTAAAAACCAAATCATATTTCACCATTATTTAGTCCGGATTATTTTTCTATTCAAAATTACCCTTTGTTTATAAACATGTCATAACAAAATAAAGAAATAAGTAATAATAAAAAATAAACAACTAAATAATACACACATAACATAACAATTAATATGTGAAAACATGTAGCCACATGCAAACTTTATTCGATAAAATCTATTAATAATCAATTTTAGGTTTATAGTGTATATATTTAACTAAGGCTCTCACTTACAAAGGAAGTGAACCACATGCATCGATGAATCGATTGCGTAAGCCATAATTAAATATATACCACATAGCACGTAATTGATTCATTAATTATATTGAGGTCTTCCCCAATTCATGATTTACCAATTAAATACATGTGTTAAACTTAACAATTAATTCATATAGACAAAATTCCATGACAAAACATGCATGTTCCATCATGGATATCACATAACAATTTTCAATAATTCACAAGATCGCATACAATTAACACGTAACTATATCATGCAATCCTAGGGTTTCTAATTCAATTAAAAACAAAATATTTTTTTTTATTATGAGGCAATCGCCCCCCCCCCCCCTAAATTTAGGGTTTTGAATTTTCTTAAACCCTAAAATTCATCATATATAATTAAACACAATCCAAGATTCGTTTTTTACGTGTTTTGGTAATTAATTACATATTAATACAAGGCTTTGATACTACTGTTGGAATTTGTTATAGCCTATTATCAATCCTAACATACAACTTATTACTAGATAAGATTAAAGAGAGAAGAGTGGATTATGAAATATAGAACTTTTATTCACACAATTCAATCTGTGGAAAACTAGAAGGGGGGGTTGAATAGTTTTATGTCCTTTTAAAATTTATAATATGAAAACTTTGTTTACTTTTTAAAACTTAGATTCGAATTTATGTGATCTCAACTCTTTGAACAATATGAACAATATTTATATAAGTAAATATAAATAAGTAATGCAAGTAAGGTAATAAAATGAAATGAAAGTTAGAGATGGAAAGATCTAACCGAGAAACAAGAGATTTATAGTGGTTCGGCTACAAGGACACCTTCCTTGCCTTACTCCACTCCCCGAGCACCTAACTCAAGAGTTTTCTTCACTATGTCAACAAGCTCCCTTATGGCGGAGAAAACCTTACACAACTTTAGCTTACACCGGCTTAACGACACAAAGCTAGATGTCGAGTTCTAATCGTAGCTAGAACCAATCTCACAACTTAAACACGACTTAATCACACCTTCTTCTTCACGACTTCTTCACTATCACTTCACAACTAAGCACAACCTATGTACACTTCTACTTCTTCACAACTTCACTACTTACACACCTTAACAACACAACTTCTCTACTTACACACTAACCTATCCCAAACAATTATTCACACAACTATCTAACCACAATATACAACTTATATACAAATGAATAATGACACAAATAACTTAGGTATCTAAGTTGCAATACTTCTTCTCTAGTAGTTGAAGGAGTATTCTTCTCTTGCACTTGAATGGAGGAAGCTTGGATCACTTAGAAACCAAAGCTTAAGATAATATGATCAAAGGGTTTTTGAAGATATGAAATGTGATTTACAACAGAAAGTTTCAGTGTGCAAAAGGTGAGTAAAAATCCAGGGGAAGGCTGGTATTTATAGGCAGAAAAACTGGACAGCTGGAACCTACAGGAGCGTGGCCGGCCCCCTTAAATAGGGGGCGGTCCCCTTAATTTTAAGGGGGCCGCCTAGCATAATTATGGGGGCCGCCCTCCCTACCCGTTGGCCAGTTTTGTCTTTTTGTGGGGAAGGTTTTTCTGGAACATTTTTACTGATTTTGGTTAAAAATTTGAATTCATAAATTTATAATGAATTAAACCTTTTTATTTATTACCAAAAATATTTTTCTAAAAGATATAAAATGTTTTTGACATTTTATAAAAAATCTAGTGTTTAAGAAAATGTTCCTTTGATCATATAATGCATTAAGCACTTGTTTGTTCATACCTTAAGTGATTAAGTTGTAGAAGTGAATATTTACAACTAAATACTTGTTTATTTGATAAGTTTATGTTTAATGAGTTTATATTTTTTGATCATTAAAACATAGAGATATGAATAATGTTTTTAGACATTATTTATGTCAACAATCTCCCCCTTTTTGATGATTACAAAACTTAAACTTATTAAATCCAAAAATTTGTTTTTGGACAAGTATTTAGTGAGTTTATATTCACTTCTCCCCCTTTTTGTAGAATCAAAAAGGTTATGCCGACAAGTTTTAGAAACTAAATTTGTCGGGACGAGAACTCCCCCTTGATGTTTACTCCCCCTCGTTCGAGGGCACCAAGGAGACGAGCTATGGAAATCTTGGCTGCAAAAACAAGTTAGGAGACACAAGATACATATACATAGCAAAAATATTTAGACCAACCAACTAATTTATTTATGCATTCAAGATGATCATATATAACATATGAATCATCATTACATTACATAAAATACTTGAAACATAATGATTACAACATAACTAGAAATACTAATGGTCCTCATATTGCCAAAGAGAGCGATTGGACTTGCTTGCGACACAAAAGGGTGAGGGATTTTATTTTGAGGCGGAAAGCATGTGGATGGATTTTAGTTATGTGATGGTGAGGGAAATGGAGCGGATCCATTGATGTTATATCATTGTAGTGGAGGAATGGGATAAGGACGAGTGAGTAGATATTCGATCCAAGAAATATCTTCACTTAAGTGGAGGATTTGTTTTTGAAGGAAGATGCAAAAAGGGCAATAGTGGGTGTGGTTTGTAACTTGATCCAAGTTAAGAGAGTG
The DNA here is from genome assembly GCA_021014915.2 of Artemisia tridentata subsp. tridentata. Classification (NCBI taxonomy): domain Eukaryota; kingdom Viridiplantae; phylum Streptophyta; class Magnoliopsida; order Asterales; family Asteraceae; genus Artemisia; species Artemisia tridentata. The sequence continues at coordinate 372,409,378 of CP139507.1, read as the reverse complement.
TGGTAGGCAATTTGAGTAAGGTGAGGATGGAGGTTGTCCCTTGTTGCGTTGTGTGAGGTGCATAGCAAGGAGATCACTAAGATCATGGATTTGGTTAATCTCTTCATGAAGCTTTTGCCTTTCATGAATGGGGATTTGGTTATTTGGTGGAAATGGATGGTATTGGGGTGAAAAGTTTGATGTTTGACCAAGGTGATGAGGGTTTTCAAGGATTCCATTGAAGTTGGTTTGATGTTTAGGGGAGTAGTTTGGAATGAATGTGGATGTTTGGCCAAAATGATAGGGTTTGTGGAATGTTTCAATGGAATGAGGTTGTGATCTTGGAGAGTAGTTGGGGATGAATGATGATGGAGGTGTTGGTTGTCTAGTCGCACCATTTGTAATGGGCTTGAGGTGAGGGTGAGGTTTTCTTTTCCACCCGGGTTTTAAAGTCATCCTTGCTAGCTTTGAGGTTTTTTGGTTTTTGGTTGATGGGAGAAGACATGATGGGATGATTGAATGTGGTGAGATATGGGGTTATTTATAGTGGATGATTTGTGTTGTTTAGGAATGGATAGGCTTGTTGGGTGATTAGGACAGAATGTGTTTGTGAATTTGGGGAAGTATAGGATCAAATGGGCTAAAAAGCAGAAAAAGATTCTGTGAACCCGTCTAGCAGATGGCCGGTCCCCTTAATTATGGGTGGTCCCCGTAATAATTAAGGGGGCCGCCTTATGAATTAAGGGGGTCGCCTTATGAATTAAGGGGGCCGCCCATCTGATACTTTTCTGGGTTCCAGAAATGGGTTTTTCTGCAGAAATAGGTGAGGATGGCTATGTTTTGAGCTTCTGGTTTTAGGCAAGTCCCACTCTTTGAGGCAATAGAGAAACATGTTAAGCATGCATGGCATATAAGATAAACAAATAAGCAAGCAATAAGATATATCTAGCAATTTAGAGAATTAAGGAAACTAATCATCTAAGGCAAGGGTAATGGAGCAAAGGCACTAGAAACTAATGAGGAATAGGTGATGGAACAATTGTGAGGATGTGATTAATAAGCTTGTTCTAGTGTGTGCCTATATGCAACAAATGTGGAGATGTGATTGTTTCGACTCCTAAATGCAAAAGAATTTCCTAAGAAACAATCCAAGGTCTCCTTGATTTGATTTTGCTCAATATATGAATATCAAAGATATATATTAGATTATATATTTTGACACGTCATATGAGATCTTATGCATGAAAAAAAATGTTTTTAGCATTATTCAACAATGTAAGGAAAATGGTTTTCATGTGTTGTCCTAGATGTGAGAATGATTTGTAGAAAATAGATTGGGTTTTGTTCATAAATATGTTTATGCAAAAAAAAAAAAAAAAAAAAAAAAAAAAAAAAAAAAAAAAAAAAAAAAATCCAATCTTTTATTTTGTGCAAAACAGATTCCTAGACTCAGATGGGAGGAAAAAGAAATTTTACAGACAGATGGTCGGTCCCCTTAATGACAAGCCGGTCCCCTTAATAATTAAGGGGACCGCCTTTATAACATTAAGGGGTCCGCCCATCAGGAAAAAAAATGTACCAAAGATGCAGAAAATTCAGTCAATTTGTTCCATCATTCCTAGGCCTAAATGTAAGTGGTTAAAGAGTTCACGCTTAAGGGGCTTAGTGAATATGTCTGCTAAGTTATCTTCCGATGCAACCTTTTCTATAGATATGTTTCCTTTTTGAACGTTATCGCGGAGGAAGTGGTGGCGTATTTCTATATGTTTAGTCCTAGAGTGTTGAACGGGATTCTTACTTAAATCTATAGCACCTTTGTTATCACACATAATTGGGATATCATCTAACCTAATGCCATAATCTACGAGAGCTTGTTTCATCCATAGTGCTTGTTGACATGCCTTTCCAGCGCTTACATATTCGGCTTCTGTGGTAGAAATAGCAAGAGTATTTTTCTTCTTCGAGAACCAAGATGTTAGACAACATCCCATGAACGTGCAAATTCCGCTAGTGCTTTTTCTATCCACGTAGTCTCCCGCATGATCCGAATCCACATAGACGATGGTTTCTATGCTGGATCCCTTAGGATACCATAATCCTAAGTGTATAGTGCCTTTAATGTATCGGAAGATACGCTTAACCGCTTCTAGGTGAGAGGTTTTGGGATCCTCTTGAAAGCGAGCACAAAGGCAGACACTAAACATGATATCCGGTCTACTTGCCGTTAAGTATAGTAAACTACCTATCATTCCTCTATACTTAGTGTTTTCTACGGACTCACCCTCTTCATCTCTTGTGAGTTTTACTTCTGTAGACATCGGTGTTTTCATGGGCTTAGCGTCTTCTAATCCAAATTTCTTGAGCATTTTCTTAATGTACTTAGATTGATTAAAAAATATTCCATCTTCTAATTGTTTTATTTGTAATCCTAGGAAGAAATTAAGTTCACCCATCATACTCATCTCAAAATCATCATGCATGATTTTGGCGAATTCATCACACATATCCTGACAAGTCGATCCGAATATAATGTCGTCGACATATATTTGGACAATGATGAGATTTGGGCTTTTCTTTTTCGTGAAAAGAGTGTTATCTACCATTCCCATGGAATAATCATGTTTAATAAGAAATGCCTTTAATCGATCATACCAAGCCTTGGGAGCTTGTTTGAGTCCATATAAAGCTTTCTTGAGTTTATAAACATAATCAGGTTTTGCGAAGTCAATGAATCCTGGAGGTTGTGCCACGTATACCTCCTCATTGATAAAACCGTTAAGGAATGCACTTTTCACATCCATTTGAAATAACTTAAAATCTAGGGCGCATGCATAGGCAAGAAGTATTCTTATAGATTCTAATCTAGCTACGGGGGCATAAGTTTCGTCATAATCAATTCCTTCCTGTTGATTATAACCTTGGGAAACTAACCTAGCTTTGTTCCTAGTAACTATTCCATTTTCATCTAACTTATTTCTATAAACCCATTTAGTTCCTATGATGGTCATGTTCATGGGATTTGGGACTAGTTCCCAAACGTCATTAGTCTTAAATTGATTGAGTTCTTCTTGCATGGCCATAACCCAACTTTCATCTTTTAATGCCTCATTTATATTTTTAGGTTCTATAGTTGATAGGAAACAAAAGAAGTTATTTTTATCTTGAGCTTGTGATCTAAGGGTTCTTTGATTTAGGTTTCCTATTATATTATCTAACGGGTGTGATTTAGATTCCTTAACATTTACTATTTCGTTTTCACCTAATATTATATCTTCATTATCATTGCCTAAGGGTTTAATTTTACTAACCTCAATAGCTTCTTCTTCAACTAGATCATCATCTTCTAGGGGCAATGTCTTAGGTGGTGGTGGAGTTTCATCAAAAGTTACATTTAAGGACTCTTCTACTTTCATAGTTTGTTTATTAAGTATTATGTATGCTTTACTATTTTGTGAATACCCTAGAAAGAGTCCTTCGTACGACTTAGGATCAAACTTAGTAAGGTAATCTTTTGTATTGAGAACAAAACATTTGCTCCCGAATACCCTAAAGTAATTTAGATTAGGTTTTCTACCTCTTAACAACTCATATGGGGTTTTTCCTAAAATTCGCCTAATTGAGACTCTATTTATTATATGTGTTGATGTATCTACGGCATGGCACCAAAATTTTTGTGGGATAGATTGTTCATTTAGCATTGTTCTACTCATTTCTTGTAATGTTCGATTCTTTCTTTCTACTACCCCATTTGATTGTGGAGTGCGAGGAGCGGAGAAATTGTGAGATATCCCATTTAAATCACAATATTTTCTGAATTGCACTTCGTTATCAAATTCCCGACCATGGTCCATCCTAATTGATACTATAGAACATCCTAATTTATTTTGAATCATTTTACTAAATATTTCAAACTTATTAAAGGCTTCAGTTTTATCACTTAAAAATCTAGTCCACGTGTATCGTGAATAGTCGTCTACAATTACTAAGGTATAACGATTACCTCCGTAACTCCGCACAGCGGTTGGACCAAAAAGGTCCATGTGTAATAATTCTAGGCATCTAGTAGTGGAGACTATATTCTTAGCTTTGTGACTAGCATGTGCTTGTTTTCCTATTTTACATGCATCGCAAAAATGTTGGTCATATCTTAGGTTAGGCAAGTTTCTAACTAATTCTTTAGAGGCTAGGGATTGTATTTGTTGCATATTTGCGTGACCTAATCTTCTATGCCACAATGTAGAGTTTTCATCTAAGGTTGCCAGACATATTTTATCTTCCGGTTTATTTCCTAGTTTCATAACATATACGCCACCTTTCCTAACTCCTCTACCTATGACCTTTCCGTCCTTAACTATTTCGCTATCTTTACTTGTAAAAGTAACCCTACACTTATTATCGCATATTTGTCCTATACTAAGCAAGTTATATGTTAAGTTATCTACATGCTCAACATTTTCAATAGTTAGGGAGTCTTGAGAGATCGTACCTTTGCCAATGATTTTTCAACGAAAATCACTACCGAAAATAACATTACCTCCGTTGTATGCCTTGTAGGAGGAGAATAGCTTCCGGTTTCCCGTCATGTGCTTCGAGCATCCGCTATCCTTAATCCATTCGTCGGGCTCCAAATTTATCCCTAGACATATTTCATCGGTGGCTTGAGCTATAAGGCACTTTTCGTCTTTTGCTTTATCCGCTTCATCTTTGTCGCTATCACTCCATGTTCCACTAACAAATGCGCTTTCGTAATCATAACCCGGTGGCTTTGGACATTCGCCAATGAGATGGTTTTGACTTCCACATCTAAAGCACTTTCTTTTCCTGTAATTATCATTTCTATTTCTTTGAAGCGATCTTCTTTCATCTCGCGGTTGTCTCGTGAATCTTCCTCGTCTCTTGAAGAATTTCTTGAATTCTCTCACGGCCATTGCATATTCTTCGTCTTCACTATCGTCACTTGAATCGTCATCATCACTAACCTCCTTTTTGACTTTTAGCGCAAGAGTTTTTATTTGATCTTTCTTACTCTTGACCGTTTCAAAGTCTCTCTTTATAATTTCTTCATGGACCTTCAAGTTGCCAATAAGTTCATCAAGCGATAGCGTCATCAAGTTCTTCGATTCTTCAATAGCTGTGATCTTCGCGCGCCAGTTTGGATGCAATGCCCTAAGAAATTTCCTTACACAATTTTTGCTAGAGAAAGTCTCATCAAGTGCTTTTAAACTTGTGATGATTGTGTTAAATTTAGCAAATGCATTATCAATAGATTCCTCTTCAGGAATTGTAAATTGTTCATATTGTTGAACAAGAAGATCTATTTTGTTATCTTTGACTTGACTATTACCTTGGTGAGTGATTAGTAAAGAATCCCAAATTTCTTTTGCGGATTGACACATAAAAATTCTTTCATATTCTTTGCGTGGTAACGCATTATAAATTACCATTTTAGCCTCATTATTTTTTGCTAGTTTCTTTTTCAAATCATCATTTTGTTTTTCAAAAGGTACAATTTCATCTATTTTAGTTAAAGGATTATTTTGAATAGGAGGAAAATCACCATAGGTAATAACATGCCAAAAATAAAGATCCTTTGATTTCACATAAGTTTCGAATCTATTTTTCCAATAAAGAAAACCATCACTTTCAAATAGTGGTGGTCTTTGCATAGATTTCCCTTCTAAATATTTTAAAGATTCCATAGATCGTTTCAAGTTTTAAAATACAGTTTATTTTAAAAATCTTGTTTGACGTGGCTCTTGATACCAATTGTGGAAAACTAGAAGAGGGGGTTGAATAGTTTTATGTCCTTTTAAAATTTATATTATGAAAACTTTGTTTACTTTTTAAAACTTAGATTCGAATTTATGTGATCTCAACTCTTTGAACAATATGAACAATATGTATATAAGTATATATAAATAAGTAATGCAAGTAAGGTAATAAAATGAAATGAAAGTTAGAGATGGAAAGATCTAACCGAGAAACAAGAGATTTATAGTGGTTCGGCTACAAGGACACCTTCCTTGCCCTACTCCACTCCCCGAGCACCTAACTCGAGAGTTTTCTTCACTATGTCAACAAGCTCCCTTATGGCGGAGAAAACCTTACACAACTTTAGCTTACACCAGCTTAACGACACAAAGCTAGATGTCGAGTTCTAATCGTAGCTAGAACCAATCTCACAACTTAAACACGACTTAATCACACCTTCTTCTTCACGACTTCTTCACTATCACTTCACAACTAAGCACAACCTATGTACACTTCTACTTCTTCACAACTTCACTACTTACACACCTTAACAACACAACTTCTCTACTTACACACTAACCTATCCCAAACAATTATTCACACAACTATCTAACCACAATACACAACTTATATACAAATGAATAATGACACAAACAACTTAGGTATCTAAGTTGCAATACTTCTTCTCTAGTAGTTGAAGGAGTATTCTTCTCTTGCACTTGAATGGAGGAAGCTAGGATCACTTAGAAACCAAAGCTTAAGATTATATGATCAAAGGGTTTTTGAAGATATGAAATGTGATTTACAACAGAAAGTTTCAGTGTACAAAAGGTGAGTAAAAATCCAGGGGAAGACTGGTATTTATAGGCAGAAAAACTGGACAGCCGGAACCTACAGGAGCGTGGCCAGCCCCCTTAAATAGGGGGCGGTCCCCTTAATTTTAAGGGGGCCGCCTAGCATAATTAAGGGGGCCGCCCTCCCTGCCCGTTGGCCAGTTTTGTCTTTTTGTGGGGAAAGTTTTTCTGGAACATTTTTACTGATTTTGGTTAAAAATTTGAATTCATAAATTTATAATGAATTAAACCTTTTTATTTGTTACCAAAAATGTTTTTCTAAAAGATATAAAATGTTTTTGACATTTTATAAAAAATCTAGTGTTTAAGAAAATGTTCCTTTGATCATATAATGCATTAAGCACTTGTTTATTCATACCTTAAGTGATTAAGTTGTAGAAGTGAATATTTACAACTAAATACTTGTTTATTTGATAAGTTTATGTTTAATGAGTTTATATTTTGTGATCATTAAAACATAGGGATATGAATAATGTTTTTAGGCATTATTTATGTCAACACAATCTAATACAACACCGAAGTGCACCCACGATTCAGTGAGTCGCTGGAGATCACCCCACGACTGTAGACCATTTGAAGCATAGTAACCATCATGATATACAAGTGGCAAGATCCGAATATCTCATTAAGACTCTTACAACTTGTGTCCTTTTTGGTGAACACAAGTGTATTATATTGGAAGTGTTCCTAAGAGATCTTTTAATTAATCTCATGGCTCTAGACTCGATAATGTGCATTTTGGTTTTAGTAGTCGGAGGCATGGAGCAGAGTGCCACCTTTTCAATATCAACACATCTCGGAGTGAGAGGCCGATAGATTATGCATTGTTCTCCGTGAGAAATGAAACAAATATCTTTTAAGAGATATCTGAGTGGCTTGGAGGGGTGGTGCAGCGCGTCACTGGGTCCATGACATCTTGTCTTCAATATCAGTATCACCTTAGTGAATACCGATAGCAGATGTATTGACCCGATTTCTGCCCTAAGTTTTCATGGAGGGCTATTTCTTTTCACCATTTCATTCAAATTTTCCTTTTAATTCTTCAACCCCTTCTTCCCCTTTCTCACTTACTCCTTTTTTCAATCTTTCCTAAGGACTTCTAATTCTAATATATTGGAATTGTCCTTGGGTAGATCCCTCTGGCTCTGGCGGATCATTGGACATAAACCTAACCATAATCACCTTATTACTCTATGATTATCCTAGATTTGATGATCACAAGCCATAAAACCTTTTTATGAAAATCTCTCAAAGTGTTTATGAGTAAAACACATTTAGTTAATACTTCGAGAGTTTTACATTTTCTGAAACACTCCCCCTTCACATGTGCTCATGTATTTTTAAGATAAATTTGCACATGTTGGGTAGAGTTCGCACATTTAGAATTGTTCGATTTTCAGTTAATATGACCTTCGCGAGACACGTTTACATCACTAGTTAGACTAGCTTGACATTATTACCCGTCCCGGACATATCAAAAGTTAATCTCTCGAATTGGTACATTCTACTCGGACAAGTCCTTTGCGAGACACGTTTACATCACTGGATAACTAGCTTGAAATTATTACCCGTCCTGGACAAGTCTTTTTGATTACAGACATTTAATTTTCGTCAATTCGAGGGTTCATGCTGAGTCTTTTTGTAGAGCTCTTTTGAGATTCAATCCACGATCTTTAAACTTTTGATCACATTTTAATCACGTCTTCTCCCCCTCAAAAATAGCATGTAGTGATATTTTTTATATCAACTGATTAAAATGAAACTTTTTTTGGAGAGATAGACGGTTTTGCATGAATTTGGAACATGTTGTTTTTAATTTTTCTACTCCCCCTTAAATAAAGCATGTTTTTTCAGGATCGGAGGGAGTCACCATTTAGGTCCGGGTTTCGTACTGAAGTATACGAAAGCCATAAAGATTTTTAGGATAAGTGCTCGAAAAAATGTTTGAAACCTTTATTTTGATTAAGCACTTTTCTTTCTTTGAAGCACGGGTCCTGAACTGATGTGTCCAGAAGCCATTGTGAAGAAATTTTGAGAAACGACATGTTTTGAAAACATTTAAAGGAACTCTCGCTCAAGCATCTGTACATGCCCGTATCATTGTTAAATGACATTTCTAGGTACGTACAGAATATCGATTATACGAGAGACATGTCGTTAGAAGAATATTTTTGGTTTTTATATTTTATATTGTTTTTGTATTTTTGAAAGTTTTCTATTTTTATATTTTGTTTTTATAAAAGAAATGGAAAATCAAAAATAGAAGACAGAGAGAATGATTTTAAAGAATTTACAGAATTAGAACCCTCTGATGAACTGGGTTCTGAGATAGTTGAATCACATGCAACCAAAGACGAAGAGATTTCACAAATAGAAGTGTTAGAAGTACATGAATCATCACTATGAGGGTGTTCACTATCAATGGTTGTAGTGGTTTCTATTTCCTGTTGGTGATTGTCACTATTCTTTGTCTTGGTGCAACTATTAAAAATCTTCCCTGTGGGAATCTATCTAAGACGAACTGTTTTAAAAACTCTTCCCGTGGGAATCCACCTAAGGAAAGATATAGGAGTTGTTTTCTTATCAGATGCAGCGGAAGTCTCATTTTGAGAAAAACTATGTCCTGTAGAGATCCACCTAGTAGGTTTCTTAGCCTCTTGCTTCTTATCAACAGGTTTGTTTCTATTTTTTTTTCTTAATGGATTGTGCCGTAGCACCGGATTTGCCTTTTATGTTCGAAGAGGAATTTGAAATCTTAGTGTTGCATTCTACGTGCATAGCATTATCATTTGAGCAACTACTCTTAGATGCAAGTCAATCCCTAGTCTTTTGTATAGTATTCCTAGGTAATGGTTTACTACTACTAGCAGTGCCTTGTAATGTTGTAGAATTCATCACCCTAGATGTTGTTCCTAAAATTCCATCTTTTCGAATCTGTGCCTTTTTCCTAGCTCCTTCTTGATTGTGATTGTGGACCATGTCGTTTGAACCAACAGATTCTTTAACAGTTTTTGTGGTTACAGTCGGTGAGCTATTCCTAGGAAGGCCATGTGTAATGACTTGTTGTTTCTTGACAAACGTTTTTTCTTTTTCAACACCTTTTTCATCAATCTTCAATATTCTTTTCTTGATGGGCAAGGATTGCGGAGTGATTGGTTTTGACAAATCATTTTTCTCATCGACTTTTGGAACAACCTGAGAAATAGACATTTTTGGTTTTTCAACCGGTTTTGAAGTAGTTGGTTTTTCCTGAGTCAATGGTTTTGCAAACTTACTGTCCACACCCTTCCCTTTTAGATTTTGCAACTGAGTCCTCAAAAAATCATTTTTCTCTTGCATGTCCTTGTAGGCACGCTCATACGACAGTTTGTCATACTTGCATTCCTCAGATTTTTGATCATGTTGTTTGAAATATGACACATTTTCTTTTTCCAGTTTGGCAAGAGCATTTTCATATTTTGAAACAATTGTAGAGGTCTCAGCTCGCAGTCTTTCATCGTCTTCCACAGAATATGTTTGGTAAATTATGGACATAATTTCAGTCGATAGAACTGCCTCGAAGAGAGTATCATTGTGGGTTTCCAAAACTTTGATGCGTTCAATGTTTTCATTTGCTTCCTTTACAAGGGATTGGTGGTCCTTGACAAAGTCAGCTATTTCTTTTAAAATTGCATTTTCAACATGAATTACTCTCGCACTAATGTTATAGAGTATATTAGTAATTTCTGTTTCAAACACCTTTTTCATTTTATTATGAAAACTTGAATGCCAGTTGCTGATGCAAAGATTTGTTTTTGAGTCAACAATACTTTGAAGTGTTTTTACTTTGTCTTTCAGATCATCCAAATATCGTCTAGCTTCACTTGTGTTAAAAGGGTTGCTAGAGGACATCTGTACCAGATTTGAAAGATTTTTGGAAACAACTTTTGGTTTTGTTGAGACAACTGGTCTTTTGAAAACCTTTGTTGGTTGTTGTTGTTTAACAAAATTTACCCCAGCAAGTATGTTAAGCTTATTGTAATCAATTGGTTTGATTTCTGGGTTCATTTGTCTCATTTTGATTCTACTCTCCTCGGCAGGCTCAACCGTTTCATCAGAATCCCGAACTTCAGGAGGATCATGTTTATCAAATAGCACATTACCATTATATAACACATTCTGTTCTTTCTGAGCTTTCTTGAGTGTATAAGGGTTTTCACAACCGATAGCCATTTTCTTCATTGTGTGCAAAAGCGGGTTTGGATCTTTTATTAGCATATGAATTGTTTGTGCAGAATGACCCGTTTTGACAAGCAAATCTTCCAACTTTTTTATTGTTTCTTGTTTCTCAATGATTTCATCAAGAAGCTCATTTTCACGTTTTGAAAAACTTGCTTTCAACTATTTCTTTTCTTTTTCAAGATCAGAACAAGTTGATTTTTGTTTAGAAAGTTGGTTTTGCAAATCTGAAACTTCTGTGTTTATGGATCTAATTTTCTTATTTAAGTTAACATCAAGGGTGTCAAACTTAATTTGCAGTTGTTTTTCTCTTAAAACGGAGTTTTTGTAACCATCTTCTAATTCTGACTGTCTTGTTGTATTAATTTCAAAAACCTTTTCATTCACCTTATATCTCTCAAGCTCAGCGGCCAATTTTTCATTCGCGGCCTTAACATCGCGATTGACCTTTTTGACTTTTCCAATTTCAATACTACAATTGTTCAGTAATGATTCAAATAGAGCACGGGTTTCCTCATCATTAGCATCATTTTGTGCAACTTGAACTTCATTAGGATTCATATCAAGAGTTGCCAAATTAATATTGCTACAACTTGGCGTGTCCATATATGTATCATAAGTAGGTTCGAGAGGCACAGACCGTGGCTTTTCATGAGCAAACGGATTAACATCGTTACTTGGATTTGGTACCTCATGGAGTGGTTCTGTGTCATAGGTAGGAGGAATGTCAGAATCACTGCACGATGGTGTTACATGCTGATTAGCCATAAAGTTGGAGATTCCAGTGAGTTCTGCAGTATTATCATTAACTCTTGTTGTAACCATGAAGTCATATTCCTCTACAGTCAACGGTGTTCCCGAGTCTTCCTTTTTGGCTAGCATCAACATGTACTGGAGCTTTTCTAGTTTCGTCATTGCATTGACATTGCAATCTCTACCAATATCACTACTGTGAATTGCAGATGTAGGTTTTTGAATCTAATTCATAAAACAATAGTGCTCATTTTGATTAACCCCGTTCTGATTCACAAACTGGTCCATTTGGTTTCCAGTATATTGCCCGGCATGTTGCATCTGATTCCCCATCTGTATCCCCATAGCATTTCCTTACTGATTCTCAATAACTTTAACCATTTGTCCTTGTTGACCCATATATAACTGCGTATTGTCAGTGTACGATGAAATCTATTGGTTGTTGTTATGTGGTTGTATGTTCAATGCCCTGGATAAGAAAGTAAAACCATTTGCCAAAGCAGTTGTGATATTGTCTTGCTGAGTGGCCATTGATGAAGTTGTATGATAAAGATGATGTTGGATCGGTTCAAAGAACTAGGAGTGGGTTGGTTACGGTTTACGAGCTATGTTTGGTTTAAAGTTACGTCCTTTGTCGGTGTCTTTGAAGAGTCGATGAGAAACTTGATAAATCGAGAAAGTTGATAACTTGTGAGAAACTTGATGATCCTTGAGAAACTTGATGACTATAGAAACTTGATGACTATAGAAACTTGATGACTATAGAAACTTGGTGACTATAGAAACTTGATGACTATAGAAACTTGATAAGTCATAAACTCGGTAGGCCTCAAAACAAATCATACAAAGTTGGTAACTCATACAAAGTTGATGAACTTCAGAAAGTTGATGAACTTCAGAAAGTTGATGAACTTCAGAAAGTTGATGAACTTCAGAAAGTTGATGAACTTCAGAAAGTTTATGAACTTCAGAAATTTCTAGCCACAAACTTTCTAACTCGAAAGAAATGACAGAAACTCGGTAAATAAGTCAGATGAACAGTAACTCGTCTGATGAACAGTAACTTGCCCAAAAAAAATTCCTAGATCTTTGTTTTTTGCTCTTGATACCACTTGTTATAGCCTATTATCAATCCTAACATACAACTTATTACTAGATAAGATTAAAGAGAGAAGAGTGGATTATGAAATATAGAACTTTTATTCACACAATTCAATCTAATTCAATACCTAGTGAGAGAGGATACCACCAATGACCAACCTTCCAAATGAGGTGGAAGGTGGTATTTATAGATTTCTAGCTTGGATTGGCTTGGATTAAACTTGGGCTTTTTACATGGACTATTAATCATAACATTTAATCTACAAGTTTAATCCAAGCCCATTGACTATATTAACTATCTTACACAATGACACACTTAATAAAAATATTACAATGACGAATGACCATCACTTTATAATAAATGCTAACAGAATTTAATATCATGAAAATCATAATTAAACACATAAAGCATCAAAGTAATAGCGGAAGTGATAACGCTCAGAATGAGCATGTTTTTAGTTGTGTTATCATTAGTTTTGTGCATCATATTTGGTTATATTTGTATGTATTTGTTACTTAATCATGAAAAAGTGTATATGCAAGTAAATGTAGCCAAGTACAGGAAAAGATGATGAAAAGACGAAGAATTGGAGTGATTATGCACATTTGGAAGATTCTCGACATGGAGACAAGAGAGAAACCACACAAGGACTCAAGGATTTGATAGTGTTAGGATTTCCATGTTCATATATCAAGGAAATATCAAGTTCTATGGAAGAAATCAGCACCTAAATGAAGGATAAAGCATGCGACAAGAAATGGCAAGAAAAAGTTAAAGTTGTGAGTGCATGAAGCATCCAACCGATCGGATGCAACCCGCATCCGATTCGGTTGGAATTTACCGAGGCGAGGAACCAATCGGTTGGTCCAAAAACCAATCGGTTGGACAGATCTGCAGTTACCATTTCGCATTAAATGAAGGTTTTACTTCTCATTAATCATTGGAGTCTGATCATTTCTTGATATTAACTCTGGAGGGACGTTTTGGCTTGAAGAATAAGTGTTCTTACACTATATATTGGACCCTATGCATGTATGCTTAGTGTGACACCCAAAATTAGTAAAAGGCTTACAACAAAGTACTTACTATCTTATTATTATTGCCCAAAAGTCTAGTATTGCTGTAGAAACGTCCAGGAGATATTGAGTTTGAGTCTCAATAGTTTGGTTTGAGTTTGGAGTTGTTTACTTGTCATAGTAGGCGATTGGAGGAGTGTGGTTGCTATAGTTCCACGATTCTAGTTTTTGTAATCCTAAGCTAGGTATATCTTGTTTACTTACAATGAACTATTTTTACTTTGAGTTTAATGAAAGTTTCGTTTGTTACTTGTGTGTTGTTATGTTGATTGCTATGGAGTAATTTGTGGTATACTTGTGTGTATGATGTAACTAATTGTGGAGTATTCTTATCTTAAAAAGTGATGCATGAAAACATTTCTTATTTTATGAGTTTGTTGGAATAATATCTAATCTTGCTTAATTTGTTGGTAAAAACATTTTAAAGAATAAAAAGGCCGAAAGGATTTTCTTTATGTTTTTATTCCAAAACGTTAGTGCACGAATTAGTATGGGATATGGTGTGTGACAAGCATCATATTTACTCATTAAAATGGATTTGAAACGATTTCATCACGAGAAAAGGCCGAAAGGATTCGTAGGAATTTATGAGATAAGAATTGCTTTTCAAACAACTAGTGTTTAATAGAATTGTTACAATAGTTAATAAGGCCGAAAGGAGTTAACTATTGATTGTTAATCATTCATATAAAATTGTGCATCATTACAAGTTACACCAAACTTTGTAGAATACTCTATGCAATTGGTTAAGGAATTACACACAAGTATATGTTTTTGTTTGATTGGATTCTATTTACTTTTTGAATTTTCACCAAATTGGATTGACAACCCTTTTTACAAAGCTAGTTATAATTTAATACAAATACCAAATCCCTTGGGACGATCTCGAATTACCCACCTTTACTATCACGGACGAGTATACTTGCTCGTATGTGTTGAATAGATAATCGGATAAATCGTGTTTATAAATTTTAAAACTTGTACACGGTAGAGCACATCAAGTTTTTGGCGCCGTTGCCGGGGATTTGAATTGATTTGAATTGATTTGTTTTGATTTTTGTTTGTAATTTTATAAGTTTTGATTTAGAAAATTCGTGTTAAAAAAAAAAAAAAAAAAAAAAAAAAAAAAAAAAAAAAAAAAGACTTAGTTGAACCAACCGAATCGGATGGTTACACATCCGATCTGTTGGAGGCCGCGGTAAAAATTTTATAAAAAATTATTTTCTATTTTATTTAGTCTTTAATGATAGTTTAAGTGTAGTAATAGTTCTAATTAATTATTTGCTTAATTAGTTTATTAATAATGATCATAAGATTAGTTTTAATGTTTTAAAGTTTTTATTATAGTAGTTAATGTAATTAGTATATTTAATTTTATGTTTAGTAGTTTAAGAGTTTTTCATTTATTATGTTTAGTTAATAATAGTTATTAGATAAATTAATTGTTTTTAATTAAAGTTATTAATTATGGTTAACTTTTAATTTCTAATTAATTAGTTTTATTTATGTCTTAATTATCATATTAAAATTTTAATTTAGTTTTTAATTAAAAAGTAAAAAAAAAAATTACGATCTGTCCAACCGATCGGATGTTCGAGCATCCGATTCGGTTGGCAAGTAGCATTTTTCTTTTTTACGAATTGCCCATCCGATCGGATGGAGTTGATTACCGATCGGATGGATGCCTCGTAAAAAAAATTCAATTTTTTTTTTCATTTTTTTTTTTGTTTGTATTAGAACTTGTTGGTTTACTTGATATGATTTCATTTTAAGTATGTTTCGATTATGACTAACCCTAATGCTAATGATTTGGATTTTTGTGTTGGTGGTTATGTTATAGTTATTATTTGTTTAGTAAGATGGAAAGTTTGAGCGAAGTTTCGGAGTATTCGAGGAATTTAGAGGAAATGTTCAAGGATTCTGGAGATTCCTTGGAACATTTGGAGAACATGTTGAAAGAAGTTAAGATGGATCTTGAAAAGGTAGATGAAGTAGGAGAAAATCAAGTTTGTTTGCCAAAGAAGAAAAATGTTGTTGTGTTCACAAGAGCTCCTCCGAAGGAGTTTGATGCACCACACATGAGGTTTGCTACACCTTGTGGGGTGGAAGGAGTCAAAGCTTGGGATGCTCAATTAAGCATGGAGTATGGAGACAATTATATAACCGAGGATGTGCTAGATAAACTTGGGTTTGTTCGCCTTGATTATGAAGATTACGGGAGAAAGAAAGTGAAAGATGTGAAAGTGAATATTCACGGTCATAGTTTTAAGGTTGATTTTGTTGTTCTAGACTATGGAAACACCGATGAGCCGGAGGTAGTATTTGGAAGGGATTTTCTTGTTACCACTAAATGTAAAGTTGATTTCGCTCTTGGTGAAATGAGAATTGATATCATCGATTCAGAAGAAGAAAAGGAGGTAGATGTGATGCTTGAGGAATTATGTGAAGGAATGGAAGAAGTCAAGGAAGGGAAGGAAGAAGTTGTTAAAATGGGAAAGGCTAGTAGGAAGAGAGCACCTATTAACAAATTAACCCAACCCTCCACCCCAAAGAATGATAATTCATCATCGTCATCATCTAATTCACCACCTAACTCACCACAAACCGTTAAGCCTTTGACTCAAGAACAAAAGGAGGCTATCTTGGAGAATTTGGAGATGAAATTTCATGAACTTATGGAAAAGAAGCCCGTGATAGAAGTGTTGAATAACTATATGGCATATCGTAAGAAATTGGATGTGGTCATGATGGCTAGATCTAGGCTAGAAGACAAAACTTTTGATGACGTAGAAAGAGAAAGAATTGTGGAGAACGGATTACCTAAAAAGATGAGTGATCCGGGGAACTTTGTTTTACCAATCAAGGTAAATGGAACAACTCCTATGTATGCATTGGCCGATACCAGGTCAAGTGTGAGCGTTATGCCATATCCATTATACAAAAGGTTAGGACTTAGTAACCCCCAACCTAATCAATCCAATCTCACGATGGCCGACAATTCTAAAGCAAAAGCAATGGGTGAAGTGAAAAATGTTCGAGTTCAAATAGGGTACCAAGCCTTTTTACCCGACTTTTTAGTACTTAACATACCCAGACAAAGAATTACCACTTTTTTTAGGTAGACCATTTTTAAGAACATGTGGGGCTATAATAGACATGGGCCGTGGTACGATGACTATTGATGATGGGATTTTGAAACACACTTACTACCCAAAACCTAGAGGGAAAATGGTAAAGGAAGTGCATGAGAAAGATAATGAGGAAGAAAACTTGGGATGTTTTGAAATAGGAAGAGACGAGGATGGTAGTCCTAAATATGGGCCGGTTACTCCTAGTTTCTTTGATATCGAAGATGAAATGAAGAGAGCTCTAGCAATGGAGGCTTTCTTTAACCCATTTAAAAATATTTTTGTGTTTAATAAACTTACAGATTTTCTTGGATCATTACCGGTCCAACTCAAAAATTTGGAGTGGGGACCCGACGGTCTAAGTGTTTACAAGAAAGAAGATGGAGATGGGGAATGGCATGTGAAATTCGATATTGTTTGCCCAAGTGGAAGGAATTTTGCAAGAAGGTTTAGGACACAAAAGACAAACCGGAAGTTGTCCAAAAAATTTCAAAGTGAAGATATTCTAAGGTATGAGTACTTTCAAGGATGAAGGAGATCAAGTGCAACAAGTTGAAGAATAAAGCACAAAACTTGTGCTAGTTGTTTGTTTCTTTTAATTTTTATGCATTTTAGTATTTTAATATTTGCATTTAAGTTATTTTAAGTTTTAAGTTTTAAGGTTTAGGTTAAGACTTCTTTTTATTAAGTTTTTATGATTATGGAGTTTATGTTTTTAGTTGAGATTTTTAGTGTTAGTTTTGTTTAGAGTTAGTAGTCATAGACTTGGACAAATTTTGGTAGACCAAGTGTGGTGGAACATTTACATACAAAAAGGGATTTTTGAAGGAAAAATACATTTGAGTTTACTTTTACAAGTTTACCAAATTATATTTACAAGGAAAAATGAATTTTTACAAAAACTTAATCCGAATTGGTTGGATCATGAAGCTGATCGGATGGAGTTGAATATACAAGCCCACAATTTCAAAAATTGCAAGAAGCCCACCCACATAAAATCCACCAAATTTGGGTCCATAAATTCGACCATAAGAAGTTAATTAGAAGTTGCAGGAATGTTTAGAGATCATCCATGGCTCCAAAACAAGTAAGTAACATCATCAATTTGGTTTAATTAGGTTTTAATTCAGATTTATTGAATTAGGTCAAGATTTGGGTATTTTTGATAGACTTCGAATTAAGATGTAATATTTTAGGAATAGATGGGTAATTGATAGAGGAATACATTGCAAAAAGAATTAGATTAATTGATTAAGTTTTGAGGAAGAATTGGTTAATTGAATTTTCTGATTGAATTGGGTCAAAACTTTGAATCGAATTAAGTTGCAATTGATGATTCCCAGATGTTATATGCTTGTTAATTAGTGATGTTAGGATAGTGCATTGTTGATTAGAACACTAATTGAAGAGTTTGATTTGCTAGTGTTCTTGGGTGTTCTAGAATTGATTAAGAAATCATTTGGAGATGTTATGGATCGATATAGGAACGAATTGGAGTTGTAGAAACCATCATAAGTGTTCAAATGCAGGTTAGGAGAGAGTTGGAATTGTTAGAAATCGATTAAAGTCAAAAATAAAAAGTTTTTTTTCGTTTGCAGCAAAACCCCAACCGAATCGGTTGCGGGTTGCGACTGATCGGTTGGGAGAGACTTTTTACTCCATCCGATCGGATGGAAGCCAATACCGATCGGATGGAGGGCTCGTTAATATTTATTGAAAATTTTTCAAATGAGCTCTTTGGACTTCTAAATCGTGTAGCGTTGGTTCTTATACTCTTATAATAACATATATTTGCGTTTTCTACAGAGTAATGTTGTAGGTTCTTCAAGTTCGTCGTGTGTTCGAGTTAACCCGGTTGTGACTAAGTATATTCAAAGAAATGCAAGGAACAAGGTTACCTATAATGTTCAATCGGAAAGCAAAGAGAATCTTAAGTTCAGTAAGTTGAAGAAGGAAGAAAAGATGCCTATCGTGAGCGCCTTTCTAAGTTACAGGTTAGGACTATTGCCGAACCACGTTTAATTGATTGGAGTTTGTTTACGGAGTATGAATGTGAAAATCAGTTGAGGGAGAAGATGAAAATGACTTATGTGTATCCTGGTGATGGGGATACGTTTGAAGATTTCTCATGGGAAAGAGCTTTTAGTATCTATGAAGATGTGTATCGAGAATGGTGTTTGGAATTCTTTTCAACCTTCTATTTTGAAAGGAAAGTGGTTGATCTTATGAGGGAGACTTGTATTTGATTTAGGTTATGCGGGAATGAGCATGCGTATACTTTGCCGGGTTTTGATGTGGCTCTTGGTTTGTATGAGCAACATGAGGTTGAACATAGGTTGTTTGAAGCTCATTTTGTGAGCTTAGTGAGGTATCATAATGACTATGATGGTATTCCGGCTTATTGGAATCGAGTTGGTGATCCGGGGTGTTCTAGGAGAAATTCATCCAAGTTAAGGAATCCTTTGATGAAGATTTTGCAAAAGTTGATAGCTTGGGGAGTTTTGCATAGGACGGGTAGTAGAGATAAGTGTAATCAACCCGACTTGTGGGTGATGAAATTGCTAGAGGAGGATAAGAATGGTAATGCGGCTTGGATCATAGCCGAATATCTTTCTAGGAGAGCACCGGGGATTAAAGACAAGAGTGATATTTGTGGAGGTCATTATGTAACCGCGTTGGCAAGGAATTTAGAATATTTTGAGGATGAAGAGTTGGACAAGTGTTCGGGTCCGATTGAGAGTGAGACTTGGGATGATAAGAGTTTTGGAAAAGCGTTGGATAGGAAGAACAAGACATTGGGAGCTTGGACTGAGCCGGAAATTGCCGCACCTGAACCACCACCACCAATGGGAAATGTTTATGGACATGCACCGAGTAGTTTTGATTCGGGATGGGGAGATTGGAACCGTGAGCTAAATGATATTGAGCGTAGGTTTGTTTGGAGAGATTCAATGATGTTGAGGGATAACTATAATTATGATTATTCCATGCCGATGCTCCAACACTTGGCACGTGAGTCCAATTATGCGGTACCACCCTACAACCCACCAAATGAACCACCATACCCATTTTCGTATGATCCCTATCCTGGTCCATATCCTTACCCATATCCTGGGTATGCACCTTTTCCCGAGCCAGTGCCAGTGTATGGTAGAGTTCCCGAGGTTGTAGGTTTGAGTTTCGATGTTGGTGGTTCATCATCTGGAGTTGGGCGACAGAAGAAGAAGAGAAACAGAGTCTATACAGTTTTCAAGGAGGCCGAGAACTATAAGACTGAAGGCAGAGAGGAACCAGAAAGTATGGATGACGATGACGAGTGATCGTCTTGATGTTATGGTTTGTGTTTAAAAAAAAAAAAAAAAAAAAAAAAAAAAAAAAAAAAAAAAAAAAATTATGTGTGTCGAATAATTTATATCTCTACTTTCTTTAATTTTTTTTTCTTTTAGGATTAATAACATATGGTTTGTTTTTAATTTAATTACTTTGTTTGTTTTAGTATTTTGTTTGTTTGTTTTGTTTCGTATATTTTTGCAGTTTTTGCAGGGGTGAATTACCGGAAGCTTATTGTTGATCAATATTTGGAGTTGGAGAACTCATTTGCTTATTTATGATCAAATATGCGTATGCGTATTTACCCTGGTAGTACCTTTTTAACTAAAATTTTCCTATTTCCTTTACTTTGAAGTTCATTTTTATTACATTGAGGACAATGCAAAATTTAAGTGTGGGGGGGGAAGAAAATAGGAAAAATGGTTTAATTTTAAATTTTTTAGGTTTAGTAGAACTTTGGACTTAAGTAACTAGAATTCGTTCGCCCTTGATTTTCTAGTTGTTTTCTCACATAATTCATATATTTTAAAGAACTAGATTGTTTCAATGGTAAAAATGAGGCTATTTGAAAATTTTTGGAACTTAATCAAATTATGAGAGCTAATTCATTCTGGATTCGATAACATTTACTAGTACATGTTATAGCCTTTTTCTACCTTAAATTGTGAGGATTTAAGCCTTTTTGTATAAAGCATATCTTTATGCTATATATTTTGCTATGAGTGTGCCGGTGATTATGTTGATTCTAGAACTTATACTTGTTATGCATTACGGTTCAAATCACTTTCAAGTGATTAAAATATATTCAAATGATAAGAAGCAACTTACGATTTGCTAACCACATCGGTTAGTTATCCTCGTATTTGGAACCCATTTGTTAGCGTTAATCTCTTACGCTAGATACCCTTAGTTACACCTTCTGAGCCATTCTTTTCTTTTGATTAAATCCAGAAAAATACAAAAATATTTTACACTTTACACCTTAGCCTTACCCGAATCAAGTTCATTCAAAGTTCGAAAACTATTTATTTTTTGATGATTACACGTTGGCCACACTTTGATATGTGTATGTGTTGTTTCAACGAAGAAGGAGGTCGCTACTCTTATTTGTATTTTTTGTAGCGCGTGCTCATCCAAAGTGTGGGGGTGACGAGAAAGTTTCGTTTGTTTAAAAAAAAGTGAATAAAGTGAATAGCCAATGAGCTATAATGTATGAGTATCAATTAGCCAATGAGCTAAGAGGAAATAAGTGAGTATGTGATGCGGAATAACGATCGAAGGAGTTTGGAAAGTAATCATTTGTGGTATAAAGAGTTGGGAACGGAATTTGAACTTGGTTCTTATTTTTTTTTTTCTTCATTTTGTAGAAATCTATCATATAAATATTCCCATGCCTTATCCCTATCCTTTACTAAATTAATTTATTCGTTGTTAGCTTTCGAGCATCCGGATTAAGTCATGGATTTGTAAAGATGTGTAGTGCATGGATATTTTAGTGACCATCCGGTTTTTGAGTAATTAAATGACGCGCCAGCGATCTAGTACGTATTTTGGTGACCATCCGTTATGCAAATAACGCGCCAGCGAACCAAGGTACACTCTAGTGACCATCCGTTGTTTAGCTAGTCAAAAATACGCGCCATCGAGCTATTATATTCTTGTATGAAATATTTGAACATTAGCCGGTAACCTTAAACCCGAATAAAAGACCTCTTTGATGTTTTATTTTATTGTTTTGATACTTGTACAAGCTTATGGTAAGACACATGAATCATGACTGAGCAATGAGTGGTTTACCAATCAATTTCCCTTAGAGTGTTGAGTGAATTTCAAAATTCTTCGTGAGGTGCTTAGTTATGTTATCAGGCTCAAGATTAAATTGTTTATGTTTCAAGAATATTCACATTTAAATTTAAATTAGCAATTGTTCCTTCGGAATAGTTGTTAGATTTTTGGAATCACGATAACGATACCATTAAAATCATTTTTCTAAATGCTAGACTTGCTCGAGGGCGAGCAAAACTCAAATGTGGGGGAATTTGATAACGCTCAGAATGAGCATGTTTTTAGTTGCGTTATCATTAGTTTTGTGCATCATATTTGGTTATATTTGTATGTATTTGTTACTTAATCATGAAAACGTGTATATGCAAGTAAATGTAGCCAAGTACAGGAAAAGATGATGAAAAGACGAAGAATTGGAGTGATTATGCACATTTGGAAGATTCTCGAGATGAAGACAAGAGAGAAACCACACAAGGACTCAAGGATTTGATAGTGTTAGGATTTTCATGTTCATATATCAAGGAAATATCAAGTTCTATGGAAGAAATCAGCACCTAAATGAAGGATAAAGCATGCGACAAGAAATGGCAAAAAAAGTTAAAGTTGTTAGTGCATGAAGCATCCAACCGATCGGATGCAACCCGCATCCGATTCGATTGGAATTTACCGAGGCGAAGAACTGATCGGTTGGTCCAAAAACCGATCGGTTGGACAGATCTGCAGTTATCATTTCGCATTAAATAAAGGTTTTACTTTCCATTAATCATTGGATTCTGATCATTTCTTGATATTAACTCTGGAGAGACATTTTGTCTTGAAGAATAAGTGTTCTTACAATATATATTGGACCCTATGCATGTATGCTTAGTGTGACACCCAAAATTAGTAAAAGGCTTACACCAAAGTACTTACTATCTTATTATTATTGCCCGAAAGTCTAGTATTGTTGTAGAAATGTACAGAAGATATTGAGTTTGAGTCTCAATAGTTTGGTTTGAGCTTGGAGTTGTTTACTTGTCATAGTAGGCGATTGGAGGAGTGTGGTTGCTATAGTTCCACGATTCTAGTTTTTGTAATCCTAAGCTAGGTATATCTTGTTTACTTACAATGAACTATTTTTATTTTGAGTTTAATGAAAGTTTTGTTTGTTACTTGCGTGTTGTTATGTTGATTGCTATGGAGTAATTTGTGGTATACTTGTGTGTATGATGTAACTAATTGTGGAGTATTCTTATCTTAAAAAGTGATGCATGAAAACATTTCTTATTTTATGAGTTTGTTGGAATAATATCTAATCTTGCTTAATTTGTTGGTAAAAACATTTTAAAGAATAAAAAGGCCGAAAGGATTTTCTTTATGTTTTTATTCCAAAACGTTAGTGCACGAATTAGTATGGGATATGGTGTGTGACAAGCATCATATTTACTCATTAAAATGGATTTGAAACGATTTCATCACGAGAAAAGGCCGAAAGGATTCGTAGGAATTTATGAGATAAGAATTGTTTTTCAAACAACTAGTGTTTAATAGAATTGTCATAATAGTTAATAAGGCCGAAAGGAGTTAACTAGGAGATTGAATTCTTAGTAATGATTCTTCATGATATAAACCATTGATTGTTAAACATTCATATAAAATTGTGCATCATTACAAGTTACACCAAACTTTGTAGAATACTCTATGCAATTGGTTAAGGAATTACACACAAGTATATGTTTTTGATTGATTGGATTCTATTTACTTTTTGAATTTTCACCAAATTGGATTGACAACCCTTTTTACAAAGCTAGTTATAATTTAATACAAATAACAAATCCCTTGGGACGATCTCGACTTACCCACCTTTACTATCACGGACGAGTATACTTGCTCGTATGTGTTGAATAGATAATCGGATAAATCGTGTTTATAAATTTTAAAACTTGTACACGGTAGAGCACATCAAGTTTTTGGCGCCATTGCCGGGGATTTGAATTGATTTGTTTTGATTTTTGTTTGTAATTTTATAAGTTTTGATTTAGAAAATTCGTGTTAAAAAGTTAAAAAAAAAAAAAAAAAAAAAAAAAAAAAAAAATGGTTGAACCAACCGAATTGGATGGTTACACATCCGATCGGTTGGAGGCCACAGTAAAATTTTTATAAAAAATTTATTTTCTGTTTTATTTAGTCTTTAATGATAGTTTAAGTGTAGTAATAGTTATAATTAATTATTTGCTTAATTAGTTAATTAATAATGATCATAGGATTAGTTTTAATGTTTTAAAGTTTTTATTAATTTTTTAAAATTTAAAACTTGTACACGGTAGAGCACATCAGGAAGCATATAGGATCATAACATGTAAACTAATCAACCGAACATAAAATATGCGTACCTTTTGATTCTAGCAAAACAAGAATCAATTCCAAGCAATTTTTCAACCAAGATGAACCCTAATTAGGGTTTATGTGGATTATAAAAATTATCCCTTACCGTTTTGTAATTCAATCCAAGATTCAAACCATAGTATGTGTAACACCCCCAAAATCGGGTCCAGCGGAAGCATATATGTCACTAGGGTGCTGCTTAATTGGTAACACAATGCAAGTACAAAGAACGGGTTTTACCTCAATCATTTAGAATAAAACTCATTAACAAAAAGTGTTAAATTTACATTATTCAAATGTAGTGCGGAAATAGGCCCATAAAATAAGTAAAGTGGTCCCAAATATTTATCAGAGTCGTCTATGACCGTGCCACTTGCCAAGCGCCTCTAAAATATAAGCTATCGCCTTAACCTGAAAATACATGCTAAAAGTGTCAACACGAGGTTGGTGAGTTTATAGGTTTTAGTCAAAAATAATAACAGTTGGACCATAATACAGTTATTTTCTACACTGGACTAAGATAGATATAAATCACAAATTCCACATATATCAACAAATACAACCAATCCAGTATCAATATGATAGGTCACGGTAGCCTTCTCTCATATTGACAAACACAGTAGGGCCCTAGGATACATTTAACCTTAACCAGGCAACACGTTATAGCAAAAGGTATCCGGGTTATTTGCTACCCTGGTCTAAGACAAATATCTGTTGTAAATATCTAACCTTAGCCAGTCAACACGTTATAGCAAGTCATAAAACAATAGTTAGGTCCATTCAAAACGGTTTTGCATGTTTCCTCACCCCATGGTTTCAATAAACAGTTCACGAGTAAAAGTGGGGCTGTGAAACTCACATGCATATCAGTTAATCACATAACGCCTTCAAATAACCAAATAAAATATTTCAGCCAAACAGTCAAATATTGAGTAAACAGTTCGCATATTCCAAATAAAGAGTCATTGAGTTTAGTTAAAAACGAGCATGTATTCTCCCCCAAAATAGTTATAAAACCTGTAAAAGTATGGGCCATGAACTCTCCTTAGCCACAGCAATGCAAAGATTACAACTGGCACGACTGGCATCTAGAGCTAATCACAATGGTATTCCGGAAAACAGGCACAACGGTACAACCTAATACGCATATTGTAGAGTTTATTAGACTCCTTGGATCTTTTTGAGCCTTAGGGATAACAATAACAATGAATAATCATGCAGCGGAATAAGAACAAATCAATTGTTATTGACACAAAGTTTTTCTCCACAATCACCTCCAATTATATTTGATCAGAATATAACATCTTACCTAACTGTAACAGGGATCTAAGACACCTCAAACCTTGAAGGATACGAACCAACTTTACAAACCCTAGGCGTTTACAAACCTACACGCCTAGGTCACACACACACACACACCTTTTGACTACATTATGGAAGACACATATGAAACCTATGTACCCTTGATCTCTTTATATAATAGAGATTTAGGGTTTACAAAATACTACGAAGGACTAAAATATAAAATCTTCTTTATCAAGTAAGTCCCTTGTGTTTCATTCTTCATTAATTGAAGAATTCTTCTTTTGTAACTTTAGGTCCTTCATGTTTCATTCTTTCTTGTTTTGTATCATCAAATCTAATAGACCCAACAATCTTCCCCTATTTGATGATGACAAAACAAACACATTCTTGTACGAACTTCCCTAGACGAAGTAGCAATCTCACCATGAATGAAACAATCTTGTCTTCCCCTTAAACCATGCCATGCCATCACAATATATCTTCCCCTTTTTGTTATCAATAAATAGAGTATGTAAACTGTAGAAACTTCCCCTCGAGTGATGCATGTACATTAACTCTCTTGTGTGTGAACTTCCCCTGTGTGTGTGATCACCATATAAATCCATACTTACTTCCCCTCACTGCTTGTAAATCATGCAGCTATATCGAACCAAATACAATAAGCACAACAGCAGAAAAATAATGCAGCAGTAGTATCAATATTCTTAGCAGCAGAAACTCGAAGCTAGCAGCAGAATAAATTACAGCTAGCAGCAGAATGTATCAGACGTAGCAGCAGAGTAAAATCATAGCAGCAGGAAAAATATATGCAGCAGCAGAATAATAAGCGTAGCAGCAGAATAAAAATACCAAGTAGTACTGCAGCAGTAGAATGATAAAATTATCTGCTTCACTTTTTGACCAATTTAATGCTTCAGTACAATGAGAATACAAAAGTCCATAACTCCATACGAATCAATCCAAAATACTGATCCCAAACAGTAAGCGACACATCAATCAATCAACTAGATTAAAATATCATCCCATGTAGCACTGTTCGATCAGACCCACAATCCAATCTTCAATTAATGTCCAACCAGTAAAAATACTGATCCGTACGAGGTTAACATTAATTCAACAAACCATCCCCACATAGCAATCAGTAAGCGACAATTGAATTTACCGACCAATTAATATCGTTTTAGTACGAGGTAAATCAAACAACTTTCCACTTGCGACAAACACATTAAATATACCAATTTAAAAGACGAATTAATTTCTCATCGATGCCCAAAAAAAATTAAATCCGTATATACCAATTAAACAAACAGTCCGTACCTCCATAAAAATTGCTTCTCTTCGACAACAAACTTTGTGAATCCCTAGGTAACGAGCTCCCCAAGCTCTGATACCAATTGTAGAGTTTATTAGACTCCTTGAATCGTTTTGAGCCTTAGGGATAACAATAACAATGAATAATCATGCAGCGGAATAAGAACAAATCAATTGTTATTGACACAAAGTTTTTCTCCACAATCACCTCCAATTATATTTGATCAGAATATAACATGTTACCTAACTGTAACAGGGATCTAAGACACCTCAGACCTTGAAGGATACGAACCAACTTTACAAACCCTAGGCGTTTACAAACCTACACGCCTAGGTCACACACACACACCTTTTGACTACATTATGAAAGACACATATGAAACCTATGTACCCTTGATCTCTTTATATAATAGAGATTTAGGGTTTACAAAATACTACGAAGGACTAAAATATAAAATCTTCTTTATCAAGTAAGTCCCTTGTGTTTCATTCTTCATTAATTGAAGAATTCTTCTTTTGTAACTTTAGGTCCTTCATGTTTCATTCTTTCTTGTTTTGTATCATCAAGGGTATGTTTGGCAAAACTAGCTGTAAGCTGTATGCTTTAAGCTGTAAATTGTAGGCTGTAAGCTGTAAGCTGCAAAACTGTTAACATGAGCTACATACTGTATCTTTTTTTTAATAAAAGTGTTTGGTAAGTTAGCTGTTAAATGTAATTATAAGATGTAAAATGACATAAAAGGACATATCTATAATTGTAAATAAATGTTTGGAGGGTATATCAGTAATTTAAAGTTTTAACAGCTCCTAGATATTTAAAAAGCTTCATGAATCAGCTTTTCATTTAGGAGCTATTTGTTTGAAATAAAAGCTTGAAGTTAATGTATCCAAACGGAGCTACTTAGTTTAGATGAGATTATTTTGTAACAAAAAGCTAACAGCTCCCCCAAAAAGCCCTTACCAAACAGGTCCCAAATCTAATAGACCCAACACATATAATTATCTCAAAATACGTCTCGTAATAATTAAGTCTACAAGAGACAACGTGTGATAGTTTTCGTGGATTATTCTTCTCATTACTTATAAAAGTTTAATATCAACGTTTCGTGTGGTGTGGTAAGAAGACACTGACTCAAAGTGCAACTCACGCCAAATATGAAAAAATATCGACACAGTCGAGAAATACCGACAAAACTCAAGCAAATCAAAGAAAATATAGAAAATGACGACTACTAACTATGTAATATAAAATAGGTCAACTTGGTAAGTCTCGGCATTTACCCAATAATCCCAAATAATTGGTATAAAATATAGTGTTTTATGATTACGGATTAGCTTGAAGTTATAATTCAACTTTTCATTTTTATATAGATAAATTAGTATATATCTAGTGATTTATTGTCCAATATACATTGCTTCCTTATTGTGTGCCCGTTACGAATCGAATATATTAAATTCATGACGAGTCTAATATATTGTATTCGCTTTAAGTCCAATAAGTCCAAAAATGTCCATTGTCCAATAAATCGAGTCCGATATATGTCCAAGTATAATATTAATCCGATATGAATCCAATAATGTCATGTCACAAATCAAATAACCGAGTATTAATTTCCTAAGTAACTGAAACGTACCACTAGATTCACCAAAACAAATAAATGAGACACGTTAGTTCATTAATTCGATAATCCACAAAATCAATACTCGTTAAATAGGTATTTAGCCAAAATCCAAACACACCTTAGTAATCTTTGTGGGCTTGCGGCCCTTTAACCAAACAAAAAATCCCTTAGTGACTCATGGGCTTTGGCCTGTGATCACAAAACAACTACAAACACACCCTTGTGGGTTCTGAATAATAACAACGCACACAAGTGGACAAACAACATACAAGCTAACTCACAAACGCACCCTAACTGTTGAAACAACGCTACACGCAAACATACCCTTTGTGTTACCTGTGGACCGAGAACAAACAAGAAATGGCCACACCCTTATGTGTTCCTCTTACTCGACCGAAAACAACAACACAACAATGACTCACCCTATACGGGTTTGACCAAGCTCAACACCCTCTTGGGTTATTAACCAAATCAACACAACGTAAAACCAACACCCTGCCGTGGGTGTGGTCATGGACTGGAAATCAAAGCACCATCACATTCGTGTGGTGTTCTCGTTAGACGACACAAAACATCCAAAGTTCTAAATCAAACCTGAAACTCAAACCAAATAAGTTTACACATCCAAATTTAAGCCGAGACCTAAGTCAATACCTTAACTTAATTATACCCATAAACAAAATAAGGATTAAATCAAAATAAGCAAACCCATCATGAACCGATACCCAAACTGGGTCATAAACCCGACCCACTACCATAACCGGTAACAAACAAACACACTTAATCCATTTCTTACCACACTAATTTAGTTTCCAAATCTTGTTTTATCCCGTTTTAAATCCACGAAATCTACACACAAAATAGTTATAATCGGTTTATCAAAAATAACACGAAGAGGGACGGTTACGCTATACCACACGGACGAACGAGGGGGGAGAAGAAAGACAATGAAATGATGATGGTGGCGGCTGTAGTGACCTCGAACCAAGACAAAACCCCAATCGTGAGCTTCTTTATCTCGTAGCAACAAACGAACAATCAAACCCTTGATCTTCTATCTTGATGGTGACGGCAAGACGGCATCATGGTGCCAGCAGTGGTGGTGATCGGAGGTGGTGAAGAGGGTGGCGGCTGGAAACTCTAGAAAGGGAGAAGTGGAGGTGGGATGTTATGATAAGAGAAACCCTAAGTGGGTTCTTTTATAAAAATCGCAGGGACCAAATGTGTAATTTCCAAACTCAGGGGGCGGTGGTGGAAAATTAGCTGCAGGAACTATAGTTGTAATTGTGTTATCTTTTGGAATTTAGTGGTTCGGGGCTCGTTTAGGCTAGTAAACGGTTGATTCAAGTCACGAGAATTTCGCCATCGCGCTCAGAATAATTTTTCCAATCAAAACGACTATTCATACCCCTGTTTTCTCCCAAATAACAAAATAATCAAATCAAATCGTTGGTTCTGCCGGTACGCATTGTGCACGGTTTCCACGTTTCGCGAGATAACTTCACTTTTTTAAACCAAATGAGTTCAGAAAAATTCGTATATGAAAAACAGGAATAATCTCGTATAGAAATACGTCTGGAAAATTTCTGGGTATTACAGTCTCACCTCCTTAAAAATGAATCGCGTCCTCGCGATTCAATTCAAGTTACCCGTTACGGTCGAAAAGGGATGAGTATATACGCACGAGGATTCATCTTCACGTGTCTAGGTTATAGAGAACTGGGTATATTTTTAAAACCTAGACTATAACCACTTTTGCGAAAACTTAACCCTATGACCGCTGCGTGTCTGTCTGCCAAACCGAAGCCTCATTGATGATTTTGTTTGATGGCATATGTGATTAGACGTTTGATGGTATATGCGACGAGATAATTGATGATATATTTGATGAGATGTGTGTCTGACTATTGGATAATGTATATCCGCCTGTTTTAGTTGTTCACTATAAGCATTTCCATATGCTTATGCACGCACCGAACCTGTCACAAGAGTTACGCTATTTCCTTGCGTAATCTCATTATTTGATTTCGAGTTTGTACACTCGTCGTGGTTTTTCTGAATGATTTTGGATGTAAGGGACATATTACTAGTATAACTAGGCTGAATATTTCAAAATTCATTGAACCTCAGGTGAATATAGACTGATCACCTATATTCAACCAGGGACAGTGGGACATGGCCTGATCACCTATGTCCGACTCAGAGGTGAATTTTGCGATACTGGGAGTAGTTATAGTGGAATTATGTTCGGGTTGGTCTTTGATTTTTGGAATGGAAAAGTTTGCGTGTGTGCACGGACATTGAATATTACTTCCACACACACGACACACTGGCATCACAACACCTCATGAACCGTAATACCCCTGACACCGCTATATGTCTCCGTTATATGGAATTCCTGTTTGTCGCCGTCGAACCGTAGCTTGCATCGGGGCGGGTTAGACCCGATTAGCACTGTTTAAATTCGAGTTGCTTATTATAACTCATTGAGATTTGTAATAAGCCCATTTGAGCTCATTGGAGTGTTTGGATTTGATTTTGGCTGCGTTTGGATTTGGTTTTGACTATGATTGAATTTGGATTGTTTGATTTTGTGATTTTGGACGTCATCCTGGTTTTGGATTTGTTATTCGGCCTTGTTTTTTTGTGGTCTTGTTACAGTCGCCTCTACCCTAAGCCTTGTGCTCAATCGATGTTGTTTAATCGAAATTGTTCAATCAATGTTGTACCTTCCGCTTTAAGTACTATGTACATTACTGATTCAACCGACTGATTGCTAGTAGCAATCAACATCTTCCCTCAGAGTTGTACTCTGAACTCGCTAAACTCTCCATTTGGCAGAGATTTCACGCCCAACAGAAATCTTAAGACCTTAAGGAGTAACTTGAACCACGTTATTAATCACTCCTAAGAGCCATGAGAACAGATCTGGATATGAGTACTATGTATCACTCCCATACTGATGGCCAGAGTGAAGGAATCATTCAAGTGTTAGAGGATATATTGTATAACTGCGAAATCGAGTTTGGCAATGGTTGGGATAGACACCCTCCGTTGGCCAGATTCACTTATGACAATACCTACCACTTCAGTACCTCAACGGCACCGTAAGAGACCCTCTATGGTCGTAAGTGCCAATTGCCGATTTGTTGGGCAGAAATGGAGATACCCAACTTGCTGACCCAGAACCTGTTCATGAAATTGCCCAGAAGATCATTCAAAGGCGAAACAGATAGGCAAGCTGCTCACGAATCGTTAGAAGCACAGATGACGTAAACCCCTTGAATTCCCAGATAAAGCCTAGATTATGCTTAAAAATTCACCATGAGAATGTGTGAGGCGTTTAGTAAACTTGGAAAGATTAATCTTCGCTATATTAGTCCTATCCAAATCCTCGCTGGAGTTGGATGGGTAGCTCACATACTCGAGCTACCGTCAGAACTCAGCAGTGTTTACGACATTTTCAGGTGTGTAATCTGAGGATAAGACTTACTGATGAGACAGTTGTTATTCCTCCGGGAGAGATCTAGATTGATGAATGTTAAACCTTGTTGAGAAACCTATCGGAATCATGGACCGTGACGTCAAACGACTTTAGTAAGGTCGTTTTCCTATTGTCAAAGATCAGTGAACTCTAAGACAAGTCCTGAGTTCATGTGGGAACGTGAGGATAAAATCAAGCGAATTTATTCTCATCTCTTTTGAGCTTATCGGGTAACTTGAATTGAAACCCGGGACGGGTTTCTCCTGAGGCTGGGAGGCTGTGACAACTGGTAATTTTCGGGATATGTTATTTATATATTTTTTCATGTCGCGTTGAGTTTTGGACCTAGATATTTATATTGTGGAAGTTATGCCCTCTAGTTATATTGAAGTTAGTAGTTATCGTTGTTCTTGATTTCATGAGTTGAGTTATATCAAGTTGTGGTAGGCCTAGAATGTAACACTCGCGACTTGACACAATAATTAGTTTAAAAACGCGAATTTAATTAATTTTGACACCTCGGGACAAAAATATGCGTATTTATAGTCAATTTTATCGGAAAAATAGTTTTAAGATCAATGGCATAAATTATAAATACTTGGGAAAATGTTTTGGCACTCAAATTGGTCTCGATAACGTTTTATTAAAAGAATAACAAAAGTTTCAGTTTAGTTCCCTGGGGGACATTAGGGTTTCACTTGAGGTCCTAGTACTATATAAGCCTACTTATATTCATTTTAAGGTTTTTATCCCCTCATTTGCACCCTTAGCCGCCCCCACCCCCTCCTCTCCACTTTTCGGCCACACTCGAGCAACACCACCGCTTACCCCCACGTTACACCGCCACCACCATCATCATCCTTGTGATCTCCCCATCACTTCTATACACCGTACGCGCCAAGAAACATCTCCAAACACTACCTATGCGCCTCCACCGCCGCGTAAACATCACCTCCATCATCAAGATTTATAGATCCGTTATTTGTTCGAGCTTGTGAAGGTGAGGATACACCAAATCACACCCGTGTGTGACTCGGTGTGAGTGAACTCGTATGTAACGAGTTGTACTCCTCTTTCTTTCTTTTCTTTTGGTTGGTTTCGGGATGAAAACATGAGTAATAGTTGGTTTATTAAATTAAAAACGAGTTTGGTATCGTTGTTGGGTTTTGTTGGTCGAGTCGTGGTCAAGCCGTGAGCATAAGCTCACGACCGTAGCTTGTTGCTTGCATTTGAGGTCATGTCGAGCTTGTGGTTATGTTTATTTTGTATATTTTAGTTGTTGGTTGTTTTAGTTTATTTTGGTTCGGATTGAAGGGCTTGGTAAACCCTCGGCGAGTTGCGGTCGAATTTGGATATAGGATTAGATTGTTATGGTGTTGTTGTAGAGTTTGTGGTTGTTTGGATTTGTGGCCGAGAAGACCAAAGGGTCCGTTTGGTTGTTGAGGCGTACCGAGAGGCGAAGCCGAGACCGTATCGGTCTCGGCATGGTATTGTTGTAGATTTGTTGTTGATGGGTTATTGAGGATTGAAACATGGTTGTCGGTTTTGGTTAGTTGGTTATCGAGCCATAGGTTTAGGGCCGATAACCATAATTTGACGAGTGTTGGATTAAGATAACTAGAAACGAGTCGTAGGATATTGGCCGTTAAATATTGTTGCATATGGGAACTTTTATATTGAGCTTATGATTATTATTGTGATGATTTGAGCCAAGTCGAGTACCACCGAGACTTTATAGTCTCGGCATGGTCTCGATAAGCCAAAAACGCTTATAGACTATATTTGGACATATTGACATGTTGACTTTTAGTTTGACCCGTAGATAATTAGTGGGCGTGACTCGAAAGAGAAAACAACCTGTGGGTGAAAAACATTGTGCGTTTGGTTCGACTTAGACAAAAAGGAAACAATTATAAATAGAATTAAAATAGTTTAATTTTAATAAATTGTGTTAATTACTTAAGTGGTTAAAAGGAAAAAGTGAATTTTATAAGAGTTAAATACGTATTGATTTTTAATAAAACAAAAACCACGAGGGGTTGTTGGACATTTCGAGACACGTGACCCGTAGATTATAACATTTCTTGGACTAGTTGTGTTATTTATTTATTTTGGTCGTTGATTTGGTAGTCGGTATACTTTGGGATATTCGCAACACCGGACTTGAAAAATATATATATATATATATATATATATATATATATATATATATATATATATATATATATATATATATATATATATATATATATATATATATATATATTGACTTGAGATATTATTGAATTGTGGACATTTCAGACTATTGGGACACGAAACGACTACAATACATTAGACTCATAATGAATTTAATGTATTTGAGCCGTAACGGACGAACAATACGGAAATAATGTCTAACGAACAATAATATTTATAACCTATTGTTAACTAAACGTATTTGGAAACTAATAAAGTCACTCGACTTGGAACGTTCTTCGAACGAATAAGTCATGACGAGTTTTTGTTAAATAAAGCACATATGTTTTATGAAACCTAATGGATTATAACCGACGACTACCAATCCTATCAACCACTTAGTGTAATTGTTATGTGTGATTTTTGCGAGTCATCTCCGTCGTCACTCTTTGACTTTTGTCATATTTTCCACGACGATCCCGTTATTGTCACTTGTTCTTGGCGTGTGTTCACTTGAGTCAGTGTCCTTGCACTGTCACACGAACGATGATACCAAACACTGATAAACGGATAAAACAAGATTATTTTTGGAAATGGAATTGGATTATTTTGGGAAGGGAAATGATTGATTTTGGAAAGGGAAATAGTTAACTTTTGGAGACTTTTACGCTTTTAGTTACCATGTGGAATATATTTTGAGACGAGTCTTTATATTATTAGGTTGTGCCGAGTCCATTGTGCCATTTTTCATAGTTGTCATTGTACTTGTACCTCCGTGTACCGTTGTGCCCGTCTCCTAGATACCGTTGTGATTAGCTTAGATGTCAGTTGTGGATAGTTGCATTGTTGTGGCTAAGGTGAGTTCATGGCCCCTACTTTTACTGGTTTTATAACTGTTTTGGGGGAGAATACATGCTCGTTTTTAACTAAACTCAATGGTTGTTTATTTGGATACGGGAGTTGTTTACTAAAGACTTGACTGTTTAGTTGAAATATTTGATTTGGTTATTTGAATGCGTCATGTGGTTATCTGTTGCATATGTGATTATTTCCTCATGAACCTGATATGTTTTGGGGCAAGATATATGCAAAACCTGTTTATTGATTTGGCCTGAAATTGTGTTTGTGGTTATGAAACTGTTACGCGAGCTGGCTAAGATTTGTGTTATATGTGCTGCAATGTGTAGGGTTATTATATCACAGCTGCAATTGTGTAGGGATATAATATCACGCTGCAAGTGTAGGATAGTACTATAGTGTGCACCTATAGGGATTATTGCAATGTTTGGATATGAGACACTCCTTGAGTGTGGCCCATGTGTTATGGGACACTCCTTGAGTGCGGCTCATGTGTTTGGTTCATGACTTAGCCATTGTAACAGTTAAATTTGCGTAACACTATATGACTGTAGTATCTGTATGATTGATTATGGTTCAAGATGTTTTGATTATAATATTATTTGCGGATTTGGTTTTGGAACTGTGATTTAGGCGGTGTGAGCCTACGTTGAATTTGACTTGTTTGTGAATGATGTTTTGAACTCGAAACCTTGTGGTTCAACCATATTGTTTTAAGCTAAAACCTATGAACTCACCAACCTCATGTTGACACTTTATGCATATATTTTCAGGTTAAGACGATAGTGTTACACCCCGTGCCCGCTTAGACCAAAAATTAAAACTTTTTACGCGGAAACGCTTGACTTTTACGGACATCTGGTTACTCTTTTGACTACTGACAAAAATCCATAAATATTCAGACCTTTAGACTATTTTTAAATGAAACTAGACTCAATTACTTTCAAAACGACGGGTGGCACGACCCGTGACGACTTAGGGATTAAAAGATATGATTTTTCAAAGTTTACCAAAATTCTGTCAGAAACCTCCATCCGATCGGATTGCCAGCCATCCGATCGGATGGATCTTTCTGTCCAGATTTTGCATTTCAAAATCCCGTCTTGAAAGTCCGACCTCCCGAACTCGAAACTTAACCAAACTTTCCAGATTTTATTACTATATTATTGGGCTCATTTTCATACAAAAACATTTACCGTTTGACCACCCGGAATAGTACTTTAAAATTTGACAGGTTATGCATATAACCCGTTTTGACCCATTTTCCCAACATACGACCCATACGACTTCCGTTTTACATCAAACTTTACCAAGGGCATTAAATTAACATAACAAACATGTTCCAAGGGCACTTGACCCGTTTACAATCCAAAATGGGTACAAACACACTTAAACCAAACACCCCTTTAATCATTGACCGTAACCCATTTAACACACTTAGACACACCGTTGACCACCCAAACTTTATGACGACCTTGACACACACTATACAAATCATAAGAAAGACTCTCGGGGGTACAAACTTGACTCGAGCTCGGTATTCTACCTAGCTCCTAACGTTTATTATCTTCCAAATTCACTTCAAAATCCTTATGCTATCACCCATGAACCTTCCTTCCGTCACGCATAAACCTACAAAACATTGACAACTAAAAGAATAAGCTTACGCTTAGTAAGTAACCCATCTTAAAACACATATCATACACATACTTTCACATAAGCATCATAACCGCTTTAAAGGCTTCTAAACTACAACATCCAAACCATATCACACATATCCTCATAACATAACTAATATCAAAACACAACAACCATAACTAACTACATACCTTAATTAGTCCCAAGCTCATAAGCTAACATACTCTTAGCCAAAATCACTAGCCACCAATTTCCAACTTACGACCATTCTAATCCAAGTCTCATGTTCTCACACAATCATAATACATATATGATAAATACATACATAACACATATTTTAGGGAGAGTTACTTAACTTCAATCCAAGCTAACTATCATCATGATACCACCATCATCATCATCTTCCTATTTCATGATCATTATTCACAAACTCTTAACAACACATAACCAATAACTATAACAACTAACATACCCTTTTCATACTTAGTCATCATATGATCATACTTTGATCATATGATGCACACCCTTTTAAAATACTAATTAAACCCATCACATAATCATCATTACCTCTTAATTGTAACTAAAACACCATTAATTATCTTGAAACCATCATTTACCCATTTTCCCCAAATTAGGTACATAAACCCTAATTCATAAATCATCAATTCAACATGATTGAAGTTACTTACTTACACAAGGATCATCACTAGGGTTGAATTCTTGATTTTGGACTTAACCTCTACACTTGATCATCAATACTTGCATTTTTCCCTCTTCTTTTTCTCCTCCTAGAACCGGCCACCAACTCCCTCTCTAAATAATGGTAGAATGTCTAGAATGTCCTGGATTTATCTAGCTAGATTGCATCTTTGGCCTTTTGACATAATTAGTCCCTCAAGTCCCTTTTATTCTATTTTGGTCATAACCAATCTTATAACACATAATTAACACTTGGCAACCTTGGTCCCTTTAGTTTATGCCTCATATTTTATTTTACTACATTAGTCATACTTTGACTACTAGTTTGACTATCGGGTTTGGCTTCCACATAACTTTGTTGACCAACCAATCACATAAAGTCCTTAACATATTCCATCTAGGGTGGGGCCTACTCATAACCGGGATACGGGTCGAACAGATAGCTTACTCATGGAGGCGCTTGGCAATGGCATGGCATGGTCATAGAATCACGATACTCTGATATATATTTGGGACCGCTTAAATCCTTTTATGGGCCTGTATTCCGCACTATATTTTGAATGATGTGAACTTAATGTTTTGATAATGAAATTTTCATCTAAACGGTGAGGTAAAAACCGTTATTTGTACCTTGTGTTGTGATACCGATTGAGTAGCACCCCAGTGACATGTATGCTTCCGCTGGACCCGATTTTGGGGGTGTTACAGTGTGTTTGAATCACGTCCTTGTACACACGTACTAATACCAAGTTAACGTTATGCAAGTAATGAAAACACAAAACAATTTTGATTATAAAAAATCAAAACCGAAAACCCTTATGGGTTTGGAGTTTCGGTTGAACCAAACAAAAGAGAAGGAAAGAAAAGGTTTAGGGTATTAGTGTGTGCAAGAGTACCCAATAATGAACCCCTAGCCTTTTATTTATACTAAGTAAAACTTGGAGAGCAAGTTGAATAAGGATTGGGTTTCCAATCCTAATCCACGACCGGCCACAAGCCCACAAGGGCTTCCGGATCCTTCTTGACTTCCAATTTCAACTCTAGTCCTTATCCTTTAACCGTTAGTCAATTATCGTTAATTACTTAACGGTCGTTATTTGTTTTGTGTAATTGATAATTAAATATAACCTTTTATAAATAATTATTAATCGTTAACTCTTCATATGTGAAGTTTGCAATCCCGTGATCTCGAATTCGATCCTAACATACGTCTATTAATTTATATCCACAAACCAACAGTTTTTGTGTTTATGTCATCTTCTTACCTCCAAGTAATGACTAATCTATGAATGAATTGCAGATCAGGGAAGGTCTGCACTATAATCCTTACTTTCCTGGTGGCAATTCGTCTAACCATTACTACCCAGCTGTATTGATAATCATAACCTCATTCCGTATAGCTTATCAAATCAAACCAATTTA
This sequence comes from Artemisia tridentata subsp. tridentata, assembly GCA_021014915.2. NCBI lineage: Eukaryota > Viridiplantae > Streptophyta > Magnoliopsida > Asterales > Asteraceae > Artemisia > Artemisia tridentata. The sequence goes on along the minus strand of CP139507.1, from coordinate 372,370,524 downwards.
CAGAAAACAATCTCTTCATAAAAGTATTTTGTAAACATTACATATCGAGAATAACATAAGTGTTTATAACCTTAACTATTAGTAGACGGATATGGCCCAAGTCCGATTGTATTGGCTCAGATCGATTAATCTTTACTGTGAAAATTTATTATGTTTCATGTACTCTATATATCGTTGTCTAATAATACATTATAACTTACGGGATTCAGATTGTTCAATTGAGAAACGTTAGTAAACCAAAGTTATTAAAGTTATATATAATAAAAGAAAACCTCAAATGGGAATTTTGATGGTGGATGTGTAGCAATTGTTTTACGAACTAGATTCGAGACAACCAAAGGAAAACTGATGTGAATGGTTTTGATTTCAACCGAGAGGGTAATTTTATACATGGCCTTTTGTTCATAGTTTCTCATTAACACAGCCATTAACATTTCAGCATAAGATAAAAAATAAATTGATCTGAATAATCGATACACAAACCAACATGCGATAGTTAAACTTTGTACATAAATATATAAAGATGACCCATGTTTATGAAATTACAATATATGAACTTTTACCAAGTACATCAAACATAATTATAAATCAAGATTAAGAATCATAATTAATAAAAAACAAAAATTAAGCTATTTATTTTTTAATAAATAAAAATACGTTATTAAAAATTTTAGTGAAAACCTCGCGCATGCGCGGGCATTATAACTAGTACAAACTATTAAAAAAAAAAAAAAAAAAAAAACATATAAAGAACTTGAATATTCATACAACTCTACCAACAATAAACAAATGTCGTTATAAGTAATAACTAAGAGTACTAACCAAACTACCAAACGCCCAACATTGTCTATATCAAATACATATCTTATTTTAGGGTCATTCGGATTACAAAAAAAATATCATATCAACTTATCAAGTAACCTTTTTATGTCAATGCCAAGCAGATGCGGATATAAGATTTCTTTCTTTCCAACCCAACAGCATAGCTCCATCTTCTTCCACCAATGTATAATGCTTCGAATAGCACTTTAGCAAATCCCTGATAACCGAATTTACATACCCACTTAACGGATACTGTTTAAACCCCGCCATAGTTAACCTTGACCTCCACTTCTTGAAAAGCTCATGTCTTTCAACTCTTTCTTTACCTTCACATGCTATGATGTTGACTATGTCTCGAGCCAAGCAATGCTGTTCCACATTTATTCGTTCTTTTTTATCCCGTGTTGAAGTTGCATCCATTGACTCGAACATTGCAGAGTAATAGTCAAGGGCTTCCATGAACCTGGGAAAGAAAGCAGCTGTGTTTGTGTTCGATTCTTGCTCGATTAATGTAACAACTTTCGGTGAAAGTGATTTGACCATTCGTAACCGTTCATCGCGAGGGTTATTCACATCAACACTTTCGTCCGGCATGTGATGAAGTTGAAGCGGGAAATTCACCGCTAAGGTCTCACCTGGTCTTACATCAAGCATCAATTTTGTCACGTGTGGTGCGTAAACCGGAAGCGGGTGAAACTCAATCGGGATATTAAACTTTTTAGAAACCATTTCTAATCGTTTTCCAACCAACTCCAAACTATCGCCACGTGCATATTTCGAAACTGGATCGTCAATTCCCGTAATACGGACGTAAGGTGGGCCCCCAGGTCTAGCAGCAAGAGCCTGCAGAAGTGTCATCCATTGTGTCCCTTGAGCTATTTGGAAGTCGATGATGTGGATTCGATCTTCATTTCTGCAAGCTTCTGCTATTGCACCGTTTGCAGCCATGTACCCGAACTTCCAATACGGGCATATATCGTATAAGATTTGCATGTAGGAAAGTAAGTCTTTACCTTCGGGTTCCCGACACCTTAAGGCTCGATATATGTGAGTCCCAGACAATTCCCGCCTAGCTACCAAACCTTCGACCATATAAGCACCTAGCCTCTGTATTGGGTCGCCACTAATCGACACCAAAGCTCGTGCATGTTCAACCAGGACCTTAAACTCATCAAGCTTGTTTCCAGCAAGTGCACTTGCACACGCAATAAGCAACTGTTTTAGATTACTATTAGCATGTAGAACTTGGGGCTGAACCATGTTTGAACTGGTGGGTTCATGGGTCCACTGTGTAGGCCTTTGGTTTGACGGTTGTGGCCACTGGTTTTGACCATAAGAAGGGTTAATGGGCATGGATACGTCATCATCTGGGGCCATTAGAGTGGTCTCTATATCTTGAAGAGCATTGATCATGTAATGAGCACTGCTTGAAGGGTTAACAGAGCTACAATCTTCGAGGGAAGAAGGGCTAGCACCTGAGGTTGAGCTGTATTTTTCTCGACTATCGCTAGTGGTGAATATCTCTGAATCAAACGGGTTTACGAAGGGAGAGTTGGGTGAGTCTCTTGATTCAAACTTTAAGGATCCGATTCTCCTTGTGGGAAATAAAGGGATTTGTGGTTTGGGAGCTGAGTAAGATGAGGGTTGACTAGTTACTCTATAACCAAAATGTTGTTCCGAGCCCATGCTATTTGATAAGCATTAGATATTAGTACATCATTTTCTTGTATTCAGCGTTAGTTTTCGGTTTTCTGTGAAAGATGACGGCAGTCTTGATGGTTCAACTTGTTGGTTAATAACTAAATAGGCCTGAAATGACAAGGTAAAGAAATATACTGTAAGAATATATAAGCAAATCTCAAGCAATAGTTCCTGATTTTTGTAAATGTCAGTGACCAATTGATTAAGGTCATATACTCGACTAATCTTAATCAAACAACCATCAGAAAATGAAACTAGAAACAAAGTGAGGCCGAAAGTATAAACAGCTGAATATAATATCTGAATACAAAATTAATCTAGGCCAGGACATGAGGCCACATAAATAACAGAGCAGCTGCCATGACTACAATTTACTATCACATAGCTTCAATCATAAATATATAAAACTTTAAGAAAGAGTGTCTCGTGATAGAATTTAGACACAGGATTCCAAGATGAACCATTTGAATATGGAATAAAACATTTCAGCAAAACAGCATAGTACTCGAATACCAAGTTTACTACCAACTATATGTTCTTTACCAGTTTGTCCAAAAAACATACTACCATTATGAGAGCCAGAGCCTTAATTCTATCCTATTCAATACCCATCAGGACAAAGGTGAAGTGAAGAGGGTCATAGGTGTAAGTTTTCCGTTCAAAAAAAGAAGATCTTCCTCCCCAGTCCCCATTTTGGCATAAATGCGGCAAATATTATGGTTTTCGTATTTTCTTTTTTTTGGCCACAAACACGCTGTATTATAAACCTTTGTCCACCATGGGACTTGAACCCCCGCCACTTGGATGAGAGGAACCTTAGTTACCATTAGGGCAAAGACCCATTGCTTTTGTTTTAGAAATTCATTGTGACCGTGTTTATCACCATGTATATTAAACATATACATAAAAGCATGTTTTTATAAACTAACTAAATTTTACTAAACTGAAAACAATGCAGAGATAATGATAACAGATAGGCATACACTCATTGATCAGAAAACTATATTGAATTACTCCGTACTTTATTACACAAGACCTTCATGTTAAGAAATATATGTGATTTTCCAATAAATTCCAATAAGTAGATAACAAAAAAATGCAGATCAATATCCCTAAGAAAAGAGCTACCAAAATATCATGAGGAATTATACTGATTAATCTGCGACAAATCAAGTTAACTAACAACACAATAGAATCATATAAACCATAAAACCTAAAGCTACAAAACGATATAATTTTTACCCAAGAAAATGCGGATCAAAAAGCTAATAAAAGCTCTGTTTCATAGCATGTTAAACCCCATATAAAAACCAATAAATCATCCTACAGCCTGAAATAAATAAAATAAAAACATATCACCTGTGCAGGTGTGAACATATTTATATATTAAACTGTGTAGAAACAATCAAATCTTCTTTTCTTTTTTATTAAAATCCAACCCACCAACCAAACCCCTTATAAGATATTCAATTCTTTTGACTCTATATATTTTAATGAAGTAAACCACAATAGATACGTATTCACCAAGGCAAACAAAAACATAACTTTCTTTTTTTGGACATTTTAACAAACAGGTTATACACAATAACACAAATCCTGAACTTAATCTTTTCAAAGACGCGTGATTACACCGTAACTTTAAGCGGTGATTCGTTAACCAAACGGCTCATGCTACTTAAAATAAGCTCTCCAGATCCTAGTGTTGTACATTTTTTTTTTTTTTTTTTTTTGAACGTTTGCGGATTCTGTTTATTTAGAAAAACAACTTATTTCAATTAATCGTAACTCGTTCACTTTTACATCTAAACATTATTTATATTAATCTTTTTGTCGAAGGTCTTTCTAGAAGCAGCCCCTCTAACCTTACGTTTACGTAAGGGTGTGACTATCTACATCCTAACTCCGTTGTTGTTGTTGCAGCTTAGCTTATGAGGTTATCAACTTGAGGTGAATTACAGGCTTAAACACAGCCCACATAAACTCACGTTGATAACCTCGTAATAAGCTGTTAAAACAGACTTTTATTGGCTTTACAAAATTCAAATAATCCCGAAAAACAAACTGAACCATCAGCAAGAACGGAATGATAAGCAAAACTATCTTTTCTTAATATACGTATCTTAAACTCAATCCTTTTAAACAAAAAAAACAGCATACCAAATCATACTTCATTAAACAGACATAAAATTATAAAAGAGTAAGAAAACATCATATGTATGTACCTTAAACAACACGACAGGCTATGTCTTAGGTCTCAGTTGCTGGAAGATAAGATGGTACAATAAGTTGGATTTTATTTAATTTATTGACTTGTGTTTGGTCAAAGAAATGAAACTAATAAAACACGGGGATGATGCTCTTATATAGAGAAGGGGTGGGGTTGGGGAGTTAACGGAGACGTTAGACGCGGCGTTATTGTTAACGGTGATTTAACACGCCGACCATAGCACTAGTAGTTAAAGAACATTCTTGCCTTTTTCATACTACTCCCACGTGATTATGGAACGTGTTGTATACGCGCCTCATACCTCAAGGAAACAAAATTGGATTTTGGTTTTACTTTATTTGTTTATTGGATGCCCCTAACAGCATTTAATTTACAAAGGCAATAAACATGTGTCACTAATTGATTAAAGTTATTGGTTGCTACTCGTAGTTTGCTACCATGGATAATAATATATAGTCTCTTCGTTTTAATTAAAATCAATGTTATACTCACTTATAAAATTCACACAAAAAATTCATTCGCTGACACATTGATGCATTTTTTATCAGTTTCTCTCTCCTCTCTCTTATTAAACCAATCATCCGCTGACACATCAAATATTTAATTTTTTGTATGGATTTTGTGAGTGGTTCTAGCATTTCACTTTAATTTATTTGTCCAGTTTTGACTTTTTAACCTTTTTTTTTTTCTTTTTTTAATTTTAACCTTAACTATTTTTTATTATTATTATATAATACTTTATGCAAAATATATAAATAATTGGGTTTAAAATGTATTTTCATTTGGTATATTTTTTATGAAGTATTATATAAAACAAACAAAAATACTTAAGGTTAAAGTTAAAACAGAAAAAAAACTTTAAAAGCTCAAAACAGGACTAATAAATTAGGACGGAGGGGGTAATTTGTTTTAAAACCGTTAACAAACTTAAGTCAATTTCATTTTCAAGATAAGATATGAATATTATGTATCGTGATAACGATGCGATTTTTTTTTATATCTTGAAGTTGTATATATAAGGGTGTAATAAATGCTTTTTTGTGCTTTGGATGCGTGGGTTTTGCAACCTTACAACAGGTTTTACCTCTCGAGGGATCTCAAGAGGCTTACAACCCCACCAGGCAGTGTACCTGACCGATGTAGTATAGTGTAGTGGTAAGTACGGGGGATTGATCGTTCTCCACAGGGAATAGTGTTCGTTAGGTGTGAGAGGCTACTCTAATTAGGTCTAAGGGTTGAGGAAGATTCTTTTTATGTTTTTATAATTTTATGAAAGCAAGTAAAATCTCGGGTTTTGAAGGAGTGGGCGGAATTAGTTGCTAGTCAACTAACCCAAATTACTACAAATGCAAATAAAATAAAATAACAAAAATGAAAAGTGGTGAGAAACTTATGTGTAGAGAAATGTGTTTACTTAGATTTCCTTACTCCCTAACTATCTTTTACCGGTTAATTAGTGTGTATTAGTCGCGTGGATGACGGGTGTATTCCTTAATACCATTCGTGGGGTGGCGTACTTACTTCCCCAAACTCTACAAGCTCCTACTTCACTCCTATGTCGAGCCGGCTAGGAAGCTCCTAACATGGGATCACTAGAATTCGCTTGTGCATTAAATACAACCATAAAAACCTTTAGTACGCGTTTGGTTCATGTTTCTTAAGACGTTCAAGCAAGTTACCGAATAGGAAGTTAGCCAGTTTTCTTAAGCCTAACATAGATAAACAATCATCCAATACAACTAACAACACACTAACAACCAATAATCAATAGCTAGGTTTCATTAGATCTAAGCAAACACAAGATAAAATTAGCCTAACATGTTAAACAAAAGACAAGCATAAGATAGAATCAAACAACACATAGACATATTGAATGATTAATTGATAACTTATCTTTCAATGAAACATGGAAGATCTCAGGGCAAAAAGCCCTGAAAAAGTAGCTAAAATCGTCTTAGGGTTTTATCCCAAAATTCCACACACTAAGCTCTCTCCTAATGACAAAAAATTAGAAAACTATATATAGACTTTGACATCTGACGGCGTCACCTTATGCATTGTGACGCCGTCACCTCGCCGCTTTTAGGGTTCCCGGATGACCATCTTGACGCCGTCCCTCTTTAGCTCTTCAAAAATCCATTCTGGCTTATCAAGGCTTGACGCCGTCGGACCTATAACGTGACGCCGTCCCCTTATGATTTAAGCCGTGACGCCCTTGATTTAGTTAAAGCGTGACGCCGTCAGAATTCTCATGCAAACTCACTGGCCCGTCATGAGTAAATTTCACATCCAACTTTTCTTGCCAAGGCATGACGCCGTCTGGAGTTAATGTTGACGCCGTCAAAGGTGACTTTCAGCACAATTTTGAGACTTTGCCGTTTTCTTCACTTTTATGCTCCAAAAACGTCCAAAATGCCTCCTTTTCCAGATTTCTCCTCAAAAGTACCTAAAATGACAAAAGGAACGATTTAGGGCAATATTTGATCAAATAAATACGATTTCGGGCTTAAATGACCCCTTAAAAGCGGTACACTTTTCGCCTCATCAAATACCCTTACACTTGAGATTTGCTTGTCCTCAAGCAAATGCGCTTTTATTCTAATCAAAATACAAGTTAGGGGTCATTTAATGCAAACATAAAAGTAATTACAACAAATAATCGTTCCACTTCAATCATAATAAGCACGGAGATTATATACTAGCACCTCACAAGTAGTGTTTAGATACTCACATCTCTCAAGTGTCATCAAAATAAATCTCATAAATGAAAACGGAAAATATCTCTCACTACCTGTCATAGCAAATAGATTACCATAGGCTTGGGAAAGGATCGAAAACCTCCTCCACTAGGCGTAAGCACCTAAGATAAACTATCAAAGAGGGCTTTTAAATGGGTTATAACGTTAGGTGTAGGGAAAAGGAAAACACGGTTTTGTTGGATAAAGGATATTTTACTGGTGGCGAGTTAAAAATCTTGATCAATTACATGTACTATACAACGTTGCTAAGCCAAGACTAGACTCGATCTTAAGCTAATGAAAGAAAATAACAAAACATAAACATAAAATAAACATAAAATGAAACGGGATGGTAGTCCGTATGTTTTTTCTACTTTTCTTTTTCTCATTTTTTTTTTTGTATTTTTCTTGATTTTTTTTTTTTTTTTTTTTTTTTTTTTTTTTTTTTTTTTTTTTTTTTTTTTTTTTTGCATACACTCTTGCCCTACCATCCAAAATAATACATCATAGGGGCATTGCATCCCCTTACACTTGAACTTTTACATAACTTTACAAATAACTATTCTAATGACTCGAATTAAGATAATTGAAAAACTTGGAGTACTTTTAAAACATTTAGCACATATGGGGGTAATAAATGATGTTCTTCCCCATTACTCCATAACACTAGTACTTTGCCCATGAGTCCCAATCATCCCAAAACAATATGTACAAGGATATGACTCGACTTAGCAACCATGTAATCAATTAGATAATTAACTTGGGTTTAAACAAATGTTGTAACAATAATGCACTAAAAATGAGTGCATACAAGGTAGGCTAAGGCGATTTGGGTGTACATTTAAGTGGGGTGTAAACAAATTCTTCCTTCAAGTAAAATGCTTAAAGGTCGAAACGAAAAGATAGGCTCTGAGGGGTGTACTAGGGGTATCGTGTACTAAAAATGAGTACAACGCAAAGGGTGTGGGAGAATTACTTGACCAATGTAGCCAATGTAATTATAACAAAAACACAGGTGTAAAACAATGGGTTAGTCCTAATGCCTCTTATCATGTAGTAAATCTAACTACACGAATGTAGTCTCACTTGTGGCCTTGGAATGGTCCTAACGCAAGTTCTAGAATCTAAGTGCTACCGGTACACACATCATAGCATAAATGCTTTTCCTACCAATTCTAGGGGTGAACCTCACATATTTGGGGGTGGAAAAATTTTTTAGTGGTACGGTTTTTGTGCTAGTCATATAACTCCTATCCGTGAGACGCTCATTAAGATCAAAGTTTCACTCCTATATGTTGTAAAAAATTTTAAATTTGGCACTAAAATTACCTTAACAAGTATTTCTCTCAGTTTTATTACACATCTACTATCAAACAAACAAAAATCAAGCGCAATAGTATTCTCTTAAAATCGTACTTTTACCCTCCCCTTACACTTAAGATGAACATTGTCCCCAATGTTCAAATAACAAGATGTAAAAGCATAAAGTAAAAGAATGAAATCAAATACTCCCCTGATTCGCTCGTTGGATAATGAAATTACACGGTTAAATCGTCCTCCAAAGAGAATGTTGAAGCTCCATGACTAATGCATCGCCATAAGCTTGATTCCAAAAAAACATCTCCTTGTCCAAAATAACCTGTTAAACCTGAGAAAACAAACACGAAAACCTGCATAACATCGGCGGGATAAAATCTATATATAAGGATATAATGCTTGTGGAATGATAATTTTGCAGATTCCTGGAGATTATAAGTTGGAGATTTTAATAAAAACTTTTTAAAAACAAAAATTTCAAAAATTTCTGAAAATTAAATCTGACGCCGTCAGGTTATAACCCCTGACGCCGTCAGAAATGACCTGACAAAAATTCTCATTTTAAGTTTCCGGAAAATTTCTGGAAAAACCTTTACCTTACTTCCTGGAAATCCTGCAAAACATCATTATGACTCGATACAAGCATTTGACTCAAACAAATACGGATATGTATGTTAATTTATTATTATTACGATTCATGTTCATATGTGTTCTAATAAACCGATTTAGATTTCCCTTACACTTATCTTTTGCAAAATACCTTTATATGTAGTTAAGACGAAGTTAAAAACAACATAAAGCATTTTCACAAATTAGTTTTGAACATGAATCAATAAGAATAAAAATTAAACATACATACGGAAACAAATAAAAACAAACAAACAAATAAATAAACAAATAAAGCAAATAAAGCAAATAAAGCTTGGGTTGCCTCCCAAGAAGCGCCTTTCTTTATTAACGAGTCTTGTAGCTAGACTCAAAGTCACGTACATTACGTGACTCCATCATTCATAATGACGTATCCCTGATAGATATGATCCTTGTTATCAGGGTGGTGGTGTCTCAGTCGCTCGACATTCGCGGTCACTTCACCTCCTCCTTTGCTGGTCAAGCTTACTATCCCATCTTGGTGTAAACTTTTAATTATGAACGGTCCGTACCACCAGGGACTTGGTTCATTAGTAGGTGCTTCAGTTTCTGAATGCCTTAGGAGCACTAAGTCCCCTTTTGTAAATTCAACGGGGTTATTGGTTTGCTCCTCAGCCTCAATGTAATCGTAATTTCCACCTTTACATTCTCTAATCTCATTTTCCATATAACTCTTAATCCTCGCCTCCCATGCAAGAATTTTCTCTCGAACATTACCACGGATTATATTGGGGTTAGCCTCCATCTTCTTCTGCAGAGCAACATCTCGTATATGTCGTGGGATCGTTGGGAAGTTTATTGTTTTCTTCCCCTTCTTCATTTGGATGGTGCTATTTTCGTAATTGATTTGTGCTCTAGTGGTAGCGAGAAAGGGTGCCCCAAGGATTATTGGCATATTCATATCATTTCTCTCAATGATCATGAAGTCGACCGGATACAGAAATCCGGCAACGTTGACCAATACATCTTCTGCAATTCCTAACGGGTACTCATAAGAATGTTTCGCAAAGGAGAGTTTAGTATGGGTGATGGATGGCAACTCATCGGTTAACTGGACATAAATGGATAAAGGCATCAAATTTACGTCGGAACCTTGGTCAGCTATCGCATCCAGATACTTATGTTTTCCAATGCTGCATGGTATTTCAAAGACCCCGTAGAATTTCTGCTTTTCCACTAACTTTTGTCCTATGAGGCATTCATACAATTGCCCACCGGGTAATGTGTCAGATTTATCATCCGGTTCCACCTTCTTGGACTCCTTGTTGGGTAGATGAGTACGTCGATAGTTTCTCACCCAATCGTTTATGGTCTCCTTGTTTATTTCGTGCTTCAAATAATGCTTCACTTGTTGTGACACTGGCGGTTCAACCAATTGGCGCTCCTCAGAGGGCGCCTCCTCTCCCTTGTCGGAATCGCATTTGTAAGCATTGGTGTTTCCCTTATTAAGTGGGATGAGGTCAATTTTGTTAACTTCCATAGTTATGGATTTCCCTCTTCCATCATTTCCGCCCTCTTGGACGACGGAGGTGGCCTTGACAAATTCAGTGTTAGGAACATCAGCGTCATTCCTCACCAACACTTTTTCAGGGGCTTTAGTATTTGTGTATTCCTTCAAAAGATTCATCATCTCCGCCATTTTCTCTTCCATTTCCTCCTTTTGTTTGTAGACGGCTTCCTCAAATTTAGCCAACCGTTCGGAGTGTTTCGACATGTACTCTCTCATTCGAGCTTCGAATGTTGGACTGAGTTCCTGAGGTGGTGAGTTGGGTGGAGCGTGCTTATGGAAGGGTTTAGTATTTTCCCTACGGGGTGATTCGGACAATGGTATTTGCTTAACGCTTAAGACTGAGTTAATTGTTGCTTTTTGTGGACTTAAGGGTCTCTTTTGCTTTTCCATAAGATATGCAACCCTTTTCTCAAGTTCACTAACGCTTTCCTCAGTGATTTGATTGGCTGTATCGGGCGAAGAATATGTCATGACTGCCGAGCGCACGTCGTGGGAGACTTGCCACAGTTCATCATCGTCGGATGCAAGCTCATCAATGATCTCCCATGATTCCTCGGCGCTTTTGTCGCGCAATCTGCCCCCGGCGGCTCGATCGATGGCACGCTTGGTGTGGTAATCAACATGGTCATAGAAGATTTGGATTTGAAGCCATAGATTTATGCCATGATGAGGGACTTTTTGAAGTAAGTCCTTGAATCGAATCCATGCCCCGTAGAGGGTTTCGCCTCGACGTTGTTCAAACATCAAGATATCCTTCCTTAGCTTGGTAGTTCTCCCCGGTGGGAAAAACTGAGCAAGGAAACGAGTGGTGAGATCGTCCCAAGAGGTGATGGATCCTGCGGGTTGACGTTCTAGCCACTGACTAGCTTGGTCCCGCAGAGAGAATTGGAAGAGACGCAATCGGGTCGTCTCTCGAGTGGCAACATCAAGGTCTATAGAATCAACGATTTTAAGAAAGTCCTTGAGATGTTGATTAGGATCTTCAGAACGAAGTCCATGGAATGCGCATCCGCTTTGCACCAACCGGATGGTGTCGGATCGCAAGGGTGTGATATTGGCTCCTTGAGTGAGCTCAATGGTATTTCGATAGCCATGGTGGCTAGGACGGGAATACTCTCCTAAAGTACGGGCTCTAGGAGGTGGTGGTGGTTGTTGTGGTGGTGGGTTGTGTGGGTTAAGGATATTACCATCTTCCATGATGTCGGACGGTAATGGTTACGAACAAAGACACGAAGAAAATAGATAGACTAAAGAAAACCTAGAAAATAAAATAAAAATCTCACTAGAAAGGAATCTAGTGAGTAGACCTAATAGAAATAAAAATTCAACCTAAACAATAACTATTCCCCGGCAACGGCGCCAAAAACTTGATGCGTGGGTTTTGCAACCTTACAACAGGTTTTACCTCTCGAGGGATCTCAAGAGGCTTACAACCCCACCAGGCAGTGTACCTGACCGATGTAGTATAGTGTAGTGGTAAGTACGGGGGATTGATCGTTCTCCACAGGGAATAGTGTTCGTTAGGTGTGAGAGGCTACTCTAATTAGGTCTAAGGGTTGAGGAAGATTCTTTTTATGTTTTTATAATTTTATGAAAGCAAGTAAAATCTCGGGTTTTGAAGGAGTGGGCGGAATTAGTTGCTAGTCAACTAACCCAAATTACTACAAATGCAAATAAAATAAAATAACAAAAATGAAAAGTGGTGAGAAACTTATGTGTAGAGAAATGTGTTTACTTAGATTTCCTTACTCCCTAACTATCTTTTACCGGTTAATTAGTGTGTATTAGTCGCGTGGATGACGGGTGTATTCCTTAATACCATTCGTGGGGTGGCGTACTTACTTCCCCAAACTCTACAAGCTCCTACTTCACTCCTATGTCGAGCCGGCTAGGAAGCTCCTAACATGGGATCACTAGAATTCGCTTGTGCATTAAATACAACCATAAAAACCTTTAGTACGCGTTTGGTTCATGTTTCTTAAGACGTTCAAGCAAGTTACCGAATAGGAAGTTAGCCAGTTTTCTTAAGCCTAACATAGATAAACAATCATCCAATACAACTAACAACACACTAACAACCAATAATCAATAGCTAGGTTTCATTAGATCTAAGCAAACACAAGATAAAATTAGCCTAACATGTTAAACAAAAGACAAGCATAAGATAGAATCAAACAACACATAGACATATTGAATGATTAATTGATAACTTATCTTTCAATGAAACATGGAAGATCTCAGGGCAAAAAGCCCTGAAAAAGTAGCTAAAATCGTCTTAGGGTTTTATCCCAAAATTCCACACACTAAGCTCTCTCCTAATGACAAAAAATTAGAAAACTATATATAGACTTTGACATCTGACGGCGTCACCTTATGCATTGTGACGCCGTCACCTCGCCGCTTTTAGGGTTCCCGGATGACCATCTTGACGCCGTCCCTCTTTAGCTCTTCAAAAATCCATTCTGGCTTATCAAGGCTTGACGCCGTCGGACCTATAACGTGACGCCGTCCCCTTATGATTTAAGCCGTGACGCCCTTGATTTAGTTAAAGCGTGACGCCGTCAGAATTCTCATGCAAACTCACTGGCCCGTCATGAGTAAATTTCACATCCAACTTTTCTTGCCAAGGCATGACGCCGTCTGGAGTTAATGTTGACGCCGTCAAAGGTGACTTTCAGCACAATTTTGAGACTTTGCCGTTTTCTTCACTTTTATGCTCCAAAAACGTCCAAAATGCCTCCTTTTCCAGATTTCTCCTCAAAAGTACCTAAAATGACAAAAGGAACGATTTAGGGCAATATTTGATCAAATAAATACGATTTCGGGCTTAAATGACCCCTTAAAAGCGGTACACTTTTCGCCTCATCAGCTTTGCCGTAGGAAACACAACTCACTCATGTGATTTGTCGTTGGTCAAATAAGCATTTTTGTGCTTTGCCATAGGAAACACAACTCACTCATGTGATTTGCCGTTGGTCAAATGCTTATTTGTGTTTTCCTAAGCATAGTCTTCTCGCTTGATGAGAGCAAGATAACGAGGGTTTTGATGTGTGTTGTGTGTGTTTGATATATATTTAGTAATAAACAAATACATAAGACGATGATATTTATTTTGGAGAAGGATAATTAAATATATATTTTATCGTCCCAAATAAGTGTCCAAGTTTTTATTTTTGAATGTCTCAAAATAAATGTTCACGATGTGTTTCAACTTTTAACCAATCAAAATGAAGTTTAGGAGGTGTTTGTTTAAGCTTATATAACATAAGCCGTGTTCGGCTTATATAACATAAGCCACAATTTTGTGGCTTATTTTGACACTTACGGGCTTGTATAACATTGTCATAGTTATATAAGCCCATAAGTGTCAAAATAAGCTACAAAATTATGGCTTATGTTATATAACCCGAACACATGTAAACCATAAGCCGGCTATATAAGCCGAAACAAACATCCCCTTAGTGGTAAGGATGTTATTTGATTGGTGAATAGTGTATGAACTGAGATTTTCTACAACTTTGTTCAACTTGAAAATGGATATTTATTTTGACGCGAAGAGAGTATATGTTAGCATGAAGCTGATGTGATATTTTAAGGAAATGTGAAAATGAACTCCCTTTTACTTTCCACCTAATGAGCTTACATAATTTTTTATTAGGGCTGTAAACGAACTGAACGTTCAGTGAACATTTCATGAACCGTTCGGTAAAAAGTTCGTTTATGTTCATTTATTTATTAAATGAACGAACATGAACAATATTTTACGATCGTTTAGTTAAATGAACGAACATGAACAAAAGTCACGTCCGTTTATTTATGTTCGTGAACGTCCGATTATGTGTTCGTTAACGTTCGTTTATGTTCATTTATTTATTTATGTTCGTATATCATATCTTTTAATTGTATAATTTTAAAATTAGTTTGTTTAAACAAAACAACACTTATAAAACAATATTAGATGCATAATTTAATAAAGTTTATGTTTGTTTATCTATGTTCATTTATGTTCGATCGTTTATGTCCGTTTAACGTTCATTTAGTGTCTTAATGAACGAACATAAACGAACATGAACAAGTCATTTTCTTAATAAACGAACATGAACAAGAAAATTCGTCCGTTTAAGTGTTCGTGTTCGTTTATTTGTCCGGTTAAAATTAAATGAACGAACATGAACAAGGCTCTATTCGTGTTCGTCCGGTTCGTTTACAGCCCTATTTTTTATTGAATAAGAGAAAATTAGTTTTTATCAATCAATTCATTAACCAATATAAATGCTCAATTGCAAAATCGAGTCCTTCAGTTGATTAATAAAAGTCAAAATTAAATAGTTTGGTCAAACTTTTGATACACATGGTTTTGTGAGCTCTTTTTTTTATAATTTTGGATTTAAGTGCAAATAAATGTTATATTTTGATTGGTTAATAGAATTTACAGTAACCTTAAACTTTTAAAAAGATGCTAATCTTAAATCTAATGTGATGACTTAATTGTAAATCTTCAATTTTCATAATTTTTAGAGTAAATTGCATTTTTGGTCCCTGTGGTTTGGCCAAATTGCAGATTTGGTCCCCAACTTTTTGAAAGTGCACCAATGGTCCCCATTTTCAAGTTTTCGTTGCATTTTTGGTCCCTGGCCTCAATCAAAAGACAGAAATACCCCTGTACTTTTCTTTTAATATATTCCTTTTCAGTTTTTAACACAAATGGTCCTTGTGTTGCGCAAGGCTTTACAAATTTAGTCCTTTTTTTCACAAATGGTCCTTCTTACACAAAATCGTCCTTGTGTTGCGCAAGACTTACACAAATGGTCCTTGAGTCCGTTTTTCTTCCGTTTTCGTCCATTTTTCTTACGTTTTTTCCGTTTTGGTCCGTTTTTATCCGTTTTTGTCCGTTTTTCTTACGTTTTTGTCCGTTTTTCTTACGTTTTTTACGTTTTCGTCCGTTATTCTTACGTTTTTTCCGTTTTCATACGTTTTTGTCAGTTTTTCTTACGTTTTTTTCCGTTTTTGTCCGTTTTTATCCGTTTTTGTCCGTTTTTCTTACGTTTTTTCCGTTTTCATACGTTTTAGTCCGTAGTTTTTGTCCGTTTTTCTTACGTTTTTTTACGTTTTCGTCCGTTATTCTTACGTTTTTTTCCGTTTTCATACGTTTTTGTCAGTTTTTCTTACATTTTTTTCCGTTTTTGTCCGTTTTTATTGTAACACCCCCAAATTTGATTTGTGGCAGCGGAAAAGTAATTTGGGTGTTACGATGAGGATCGAAGTTTAAATCTCAGAAAACGGCCCGGAAGGGCGTTTTGAAAGTTATATGTCATTCAAAGAATATTCTTGATGCAAAAATGATTTATTTGATTTGAAATTCCCATAAGAAAATGTGATAATTTAGGAGGAATGACATATTTGATTTTACACCATTAAAGTTATCAGAGTAAAGGATGCCCGCTCCGTGTCTTGTCCTGCTCCGTTAATTACCTGAGATAAGCATGCTTAAAACGTCAACACAATGGTTGGTGAGTTCGTGGAGTTTATAGAAAATAACTTTATTTGAAAGGTGTATAGTGATTTTCGAAATAAATAATAGTTCTTAATTTATTAATAAGTCGCGTTGAATAAAAATTCACAAGTATTTCATGTATGACCTCAAACGATCATAAGTTTCAGATTATTGATGAATATGAGCTACGTTGATATACGCTCGAAATGATATATTGGATTGACTTTTGTAAGTAACGATATACTAAGCCTTTTTAGTTGTCTTTATAGAATTCTCAATTTAAATCACATATGATAACAGTTAAAGTTCAAGTACGAGATTCATAATCATATAACGTAAAGTAATAGTAGTCTAAAGTCTGAAGTTTATTAATGAAAAGTGGTGGTCTTCTAATACAGCTGCATCCTAGGATATATATATGAAACATTCATATATAAAATTATATTGCCATCGGCCTCATGAAGCGCAAAGCGTTAACAAAGTACCGTAAGACGGAGGTGATCATCAAATTAATGATGAAAAATTTGCCCTCGTGTAATAGGTGAATCGCCATTTCCTATTTTTCTCAAATATAGCGCATCGCGACTAATACGACTAGCGGTTAAGCATTCCGTCCTAGTATTAGTGGGATAGGTTGTCAGTCCACCAACAGGTTTCGAAGCTGTTGCTATATTCGCGCTCACCGCAGTGATTAATGGCTCATGATAAAGGGACTTTTTGGCAATAAAGTAAGCTTAGGCAATATGGGTCTCAAAGTTCGTAAAACATACATATTCTGATCTTGGCAATTATTTCTAATGGAATGTAGAAATATCATAACGAGTAACAGTTCATTCCTTTGTTATATGAATACATACAGAGAGTTTCAGTATCATATTACATCAAGTTCTTCGGAGATGTTATGTTTCAAGTTCCATGTTTAAGATAGTCAAACTATTTGCACATATATTGAGCATATATTCTTTTCAAGTATGATTCAAATAGGTAAAGCATAGTTGATAATTTCGAGTAAATCATAATAGATTTCAAGTAATATAAAAACAGTTAAAGCATGTATCTCCCCCAAAAGAGTTATTAAAAACAAGTGTGAAAAGTAGGGCCACGACTCACGATAAATCATAAGAGTTTTCATAGTACTTATAGAAGTATAAACGTCAAGCAAATCATATATTTGATAATGAGTAAAACATTTACAAGCATGTATCTCCCCCAAAAGAGTTATTAAAAAACAAGTATTAAAAGAGGGGGCCACGACTCACGATAAATCATAAGAGTTTTCATAGTACTTATAGAAGTATAAACGTCAAGCAAATCATATATTTGATAATGAGTAAAACATTTACAAGCATGTATCTCCCCCAAAAGAGTTATTAAAAACAAGTATTAAAAGAGGGGGCCACGACTCACGATAAATCATAAGAGTTTTCATAGTACTTATAGAAGTATAAACGTCAAGCAAATCATATATTTGATAATGAGTAAAACATTTACAAGCATGTATCTCCCCCAAAAGAGTTATTAAAAACAAGTATTAAAAGAGGGGGCCACGACTCACCTGGAGCGTATCCAGCAAGACGAAACTATAAGATCAAGTAAACGATCACGAAAACTTCTTCAATACGAGACCTGAGTATAAGCGAAGTCTAAGAGTCTAACTTACGACTAATAACAAATGTGGAAAGGATAAATCGTCTAACGATTTGATCGGTGATGTGAGTGTGTGATATGCCTAAAATGCCTCAAGTTAAAAATATAATATATCTATAATATTATCTCGGTCCTTATCTCAATCGACCCAAAATATTACTTTCTCGAAATATGCTGAAATAATATGCAAGTGAGGTCGCTAATATTTCTAATAGCGAAACTATAAATAATGCATAACTTATAATGAAAAATGCATATGAAATGAAGGGTGTAAAATGAAAATAAACTAAGAATGTCAAGTGAAATTAAATAAGTCCTTGTTCTTTTCAGAGTTTATACTTTTTAGTCTAACTGTGTTTGCGTTACGTCGTTAGTCCTCGGTTAGGTCCAAAGTCCATAATAGTCCATATCTTGTCCATATGTTCATATAAGGCTCGGAGTTCAATGGTATGTCAATTTAAGTCCTTTGTCAACTGTTTTCACAGCTTCAGTCCATGAGTTTCACGGTTTGGCAGTTTTGGTCCTTCCGGTTAGTTCGCGTTACATTTTTAGTCCTTTTTGCATAAGAATGACGGGAAAAGTATCATGAAAATTTCTATAACTTTATTAAGTTTATTTTAACTTATTTCAATTGATTATTTCAGAAAATACCTTATTTTTAGCTTGTTGGGCTTATTAACGAAATATACATAGGCCCGTTAAGAAATCGAGAGGCGAGGGCATGAAAATAGTTTTGGGCTTAGACTTGGGCCATTTTTATGATTCTAAAAATATATCTTATGGGCCTGGTGGGCTGTTCTAACGTCAAAGCTTAATGGGCTTTAGGTTAGCCCATTACCGAAATTAGTCTTTTGAGTTATATTTTTATGAAGGGATTTTCATGTTTTTGTGACTCATTTGGCTGCTTTCTAAAGGGGCATGACTTGAGTATTGCTACATGTTATTTTTATGAAAAATAATAGTTGGTTATGCGGTTTAACTGTTCGAGTAAAAATAGGGTGTAGTTGCTAGATCAATTGTTAAGTTATAATATCTTCTTTCGAGTGACATGGAACGGTTTATGTATTCAACATTTCCTAATTGTTTTTCAATATGTGACATAAAAGGTTTATCAGTTTACTTGGGTCGGTGTAAAGGGTTGTAACCCACTTAGTTTTACAAGGTGTCTAAACAAAATTATAATTCGTTACTTCGTGTCATAGGCCGTGTAAAGAGAGGCAAGGTTTTTAAATTATTTTGTGATTCTGAAATTAGTTCGAAGGCTTCTTAAGACTGTTAGTGTGCGTATAAAATACATTTAACATATTTTTGTTTTTCCGGTTCTATTTATAGCGGGTGATATTAGGTCTTCCTACGTTCGAGTAAAAATAATGATGTATGCATGTGATCACAACATAAAAAATGAGTGGCGAGTGTGGTGTTTAACTTATCACAGTGAGTTGGGTTGCAATCTTTCTATATTTCTAATTAAGTTACTGCGCTTTTAAACTATGAGAGTGTGATATATTCGAATGAAACAAAGTGATGCATGGCCTAACTAATGTTACTGTAGTTTTAAATATAAGGATGCCTTATATTCTAGTAAAGACTTGATGCATGTGAATTAGTGATTTATCAATATATATTATCGAATGAGGATAGCATGATGCATGCATGGCGTGGGTGATCGAGTACGTGCGGTGTTAAATATAAAAGAGAGCTTAGTAACTTACTAGTTTTGTAAAGGTGATAAGGAAGACAGTGAGAGTCGACTGGGAAGCAAGGGCGAAACAGTCCACTTAACTGGCTGAGGTACGCTTATGCGAGGTGGGTTTCTTACCCTTATTGCATTCCTATGGATATTTGGTGAGTGGGAAGGAGTGAGATGCAAGTGGTATGGAGTAGAAGAGGTGAATGGGTGGTGTAGGAAGTTGGGTGGTTCGACAAGTTACCTGCAGTAACAAGGGCAGTAGGCTTATAGCGTGTTTAAGGTATATGTCTAATGTTTTTAGTTCTTACTAGATTTGCAATTTCTAAGTTGTAGTATACATGGTTGGTTTTGTGAAGCGTTCAGTGAGAGATAGAGGGAGTGAGAGATACGTATGGCCAATGATTAGGAGATGGGATTTTATAGGAAGGAATCATATGTTAGTTTGCTATGGAATATAAATGGAACACGTATGCATGGGAAATTTACCTTACACGTTCTTAGGTGTATTACCTATTAACTTTTTTTTTATAGTAATTCATTTGTACACGTTTAATATAATTATTACATGATCATAAAGTGGAACACGTATGGTAACATTAGAATAGAATACGTATAGTCAATTTGAAATGAACATGTGTATGGCTTGTCAGTGAATATATGATTTGCAATTTGTGAATTCATGTGCAGTTGAAATATAAGCTACATATATTTAGTATTATATATTAGATAAGATATAGTATTATATATATAATATAGTTTAGGGTATAGTTTGATTTCGGTAATTACTAACGTTAAGTCCTTAGGTTATGAAACTTAAAACTGGGTAACGTAAAAATATAACGTTTATAACAATGTCAAAGTTTATTAATATATTCCAACTAAAAATATTAGACGTGTAATAAGTTTAACGGAGAGCGTATACGTTAATAAAAATCTAATAGGGTTTGAATATTTGTATTACGTAAAGAGTAAATATAAAATATATAAAAAAATATAATAAAGTGGAAATAGTTCATATAAAATATGTAGGCTTATCTTAATCTTGTGTTGGTCGTGAGTATAGTATAATAAAGAAAATTTTAAATTTCCCCGTAAAAATGGGCTTTGTTAGACGGGAAGTCGAGGTTATTATAAATTAACAAAGATTATCGTAACGGATTTTTGTAGGATCTTACATTTATCCGTTTTTGTCCCTTTTTCTTACGTTTTTTCCGTTTTCATACGTTTTTGTCCGTTTTTCTTACGTTTTTATCCGTTTTTGTCCGTTTTTCTTACGTTTTTTACGTTTTCGTCCGTTATTCTTATGTTTTTTCCGTTTTCATACGTTTTTGTCCATTTTTCTTATGTTTTTTCCGTTTTTATCCGTTTTTGTCCGTTTTTCTTACGTTTTTTCCGTTTTCATACGTTTTTGTCCGTTTTTCTTACGTTTTTATCCGTTTTTGTCCGTTTTTCTTACGTTTTTTACGTTTTCGTACGTTATTCTTACATTTTTTTCCGTTTTTATCGGGCAAAAACTACATATCTTCTTATAAAACGTAAAAAACCGTAAGAATAACGGGCAAAAACGTAAAAACCGTAAGAAAAACGGACAAAAACGGAAAAAACGTAAGAAAAACGGACAAAAACGTATGAAAACGGAAAAAAACGTAAGAATAACGGACGAAAACGTAAAAAACGTAAGAAAAACGGACAAAAACGGATAAAAACAGAAAAATTGTAAGAAAAACGGACAAAAACGTATGAAAACGGAAAAAACGTAAGAATAACGGACGAAAACGTAAAAAACGTAAGAAAAACGGACAAAACGGATAAAAATGTAAGAAAAACGGACAAAAACGTATGAAAACGGAAAAAACGTACGAAAAACGGACAAAAACGGATAAAAAACGGACAAAAACGGAAAAAACGTAAGAAAAAATGACAAAAACGTAAGAATAACGGATAAAAACTGACAAAAACGGAAAAAAACGTAAGAAAAACGGATAAAAACGTATGAAAACGGAAAAAAAAAAAACGTAAGAAAAACGGACAAAAACGGATAAAAACGGACAAAAAACGGAAAAAAAACGTAAGAAAAACTGACAAAAAACGTATGAAAACTGAAAAAAACGTAAGAATAACGGATAAAAACTGACAAAAACGGAAAAAACGTAAGAATAACGGATGAAAACGTAAAAAAACGTAAGAAAAAACGGACAAAAACGGATAAAAACGTAAGAAAAACGAACAAAAACGTATGAAAACGGAAAAAAAAAACGTAAGAAAAACGGACAAAAACGGATAAAAAACGGACAAAAACGGAAAAAAACGTAAGAAAAACTGACAAAAACGTATGAAAACTGAAAAAAACGTAAGAATAACGGATAAAAACTGACAAAAACTGAAAAAACGTAAGAAAAACGGACAAAAACGTAAGAAAAACGGACAAAAACGGAAAAAAACGTAAGAAAAACTGACAAAAACGTATGAAAACGAAAAAACGTAAGAATAACGGACGAAAACGTAAAAAACGTAAGAAAAACGGACAAAAACGTAAGAAAAACGGACAAAAACGGATAAAAACGGACCAAAACGGAAAAAACGTAAGAAAAACGGACGAAAACGGAAGAAAAACGGACTCAAGGACCATTTGTGTAAGTCTTGCGCAACACAAGGACGATTTTGTGTAAGAAGGACCATTTGTGAAAAAAAAGGACTAAATTTGTAAAGCCTTGCGCAACACAAGGACCATTTGTGTTAAAAACTGAAAAGGAATATATTAAAAGAAAAGGACAGGGGTATTTCTGTCTTTTGACTGAGGCCAGGGACCAAAAATGCAACGAAAACTTGAAAATGGGGACCATTGGTGCACTTTCAAAAAGTTGAGGACCAAATCTGCAATTTGGCCAAACCACAGGGACCAAAAATGCAATTTACTCTAATTTTTATAAATGTATATATTTACCGAATACCTCATTTACTTTGAATTTTTTACAAAACAATTACTAGTATTATTATTATTATTATTATTATTATTATTATTATATTATTATTATTATTATTAGAGTAAATTACATAAATGGTCCATGTGGTTTGTCAAAAATTTCATCTATCGTCCCTCAAACTTAAAAGTTGCATATATCGTACCTATCGCCTCCAAAGAATAACACTCGTGGTCCTTTTTTTAACGAGTGTTAAGTGAATTCCGTTATAATTTACACGTTAGCCCCTGTTAGTTAACGATTATTGCATCGTTTATCCTTTATATAACAGCCGTTTATAATTTAAAGTTTTTCGACTTTAGATACGTTTTTATACGTTTATTTCCATTTTTGTCCGTTTTTATACGTTTTCATCCTTTTTATACGTTTTCTTACGTTTTTATCCGTTTTCGTCCGTTTTTATACGTTTTCGTCCATTTTATATGTTTTTTTTACGTTTTTATCCGTTTCATCCATTTTTATAGGTCTTCTTACGTTTTAATCCATTTTCGTCCATTTTTTATATGTTTTGTCTGTTTTTTTACGTTTTGATGTATTTTTATCGTTTTTATACATTTTTTTACGTTTTTATCCGTTTTCATCTGTTTTCATCCATTTTTCTTACGTTTTTATCCGTTTTTATATGTTTTCGTCCGTTTTTATACCTTTTTAACGTTTTCATAGGTTTTTATCAGTTATTCATATGTTTTCAACCGTTTTCATCCGTTTTTATACATTTTTTTAATGTTTTCATCGGTTTTTATACCCTTTTGTCCGTTTTTCTTACGTTTTTATCTTTTATTTACGTTTTCATCCGTTTTAATACGCTTTTTTTTTATGTTTTCATGGGTTTTATCTATTTTTATATGATTTTATACGTTTTCATCCGTTTTAATATATATGAAAACATATAAAAAACGGATGAAAACGGATAAAAACATATGAAAACGGATAAAACCTATGAAAATGTATAAAAACGGATGTAAACATATGAAAACTGATAAAAACCTATGAAAACGTTAAAAAACGTATAAAAAAGGACGAAAACGTATAAAAACGGACAAAACGTAAGAAAAACAAACATAAATGTAAGAAAGACATATAAAAATGGATGAAAATGGATTAAAACGTAAGAAAAACGTATAAAACCGACAAAAACGTATAAAAATGGACGAAAACGGATAAAAACGTATAAAAATGGATGAAAATGTATAAAAACGGACGAAAACGGATAAAAACGTATAAAAATGTTTCTAAAGTCGAAAAACTTTAAATTATAAACGGCCGTTATTATAAAGGATAAACGATGCAACAATCTTTAACCAACATGGGCTAACGTGTAAATTATAACGGAATGCACTTAACACTCGTTAAAAAAAAGGACCACGAGTGTTATTCTTTGGAAGCGATAGGGACGATATATGCAACTTTTAAGTTTGAGGGACGATAAGTGAAATTTTCGACAAACCACAAGGACCATTTATGTAATTTACTCTTATTATTATTATTATTATTATTATTATTATTATTATATTATATATGACAATAATGCTCAATGCTTCAAGACGAACCCCGAAAAGGTACGTGTTATAAATATCAGATTGAAGCAAGTGTTATTTAGTGTATGTACAAGATTAATTATAACATATATAAACAATTATATTCACTGAATTTGACTTATGTTAAAATATCAAATTAAACTACTTAAACAATAACACTAAAAACAAAATTTGATCATACATTCAAACTCGAAAAGATATAGTTGAAACATTATTTTTAGTTGTACCCATTGTCCGAAGTTAATTCTCATTTAATAACCGGTGCGTACACGGGTTAACAAATGAATATGACAAAACTTAAAATAATTTATTTGTAATACCAAAAATCTTTAAATGCACATGATTATAAATAATAAAATGAAAACATTGACTTATAAGTACATAGTAAACAAATGTAGTTGAAATATATTTGTTGTATTTGTAGTCTAAATTTCTGATATCGTGCGTGCACAAAAATTATGATTAGTACTAGTAATAATATAGGACTGAACACAATGGTGACCTAGGGCGACTCTGCCATATCAAATTTCTCTCTCCGGCTATCTGACGATCACTAAGTTGCCACAGTGGCGATCGAGTTAATTTTTATTTCTAAATGTTTAAAGTATTTTTTTTATTTTTATTTTATTTTTTTTTACTTTGCACTGCAAAAAGAAAAAAATAATAATGATAATAATAAAATAAAATAAAATAAAATAAAATAAAATAAATAAATAAATAACGAACCTTGTGCCAAAGTCGGTCGAATAAACGACCAACTTCTCCTTCTTGTCGTCTGACGACCGATGTCGACCATGAACACACAATGGGGCGACCGACCAAGGACCGACGATGACCACTTGGTCGACCGAACCACTCTGTTCAGCCTTAAAAACTTCTCTTGTACATGTGAAATGTGTTTCGTGTAATGAATTACGGAGTATTAAAGATGTCGCAAACACGAAAGATGGCTTAAGCTCTAATGACGTCAAAATATTCCGATCCTCATAATAAACAAACAAGTAACAAAATTAATGTCATAACGTCTTATTTTAACTCCATAGACGAATAAGTTTTGAATGGGGATTGCATCACGCGCTAGAGTAAAAATGACATTGCGTCTGTTCTGTTGTGTTCATGGGGGGCTAAGATTCGAGAGTTTGGTAACATTTTTAAGTACTCTATAGGAAAAACACACAGGTCCCTTAACTATTGATTAGTTGTAAGGCTATGTTAATTTAGTGTATTGATCAACTAGCCTATAAACCCGTCATAAATCACGGGTGGCCTTTAAAAAGTTTGATATAAACATTTGCACAAGAATTTAAATTGTATCTAAACAAAATATAATTACGTATCCATAATCCATATAAGATGAAGCTAAATTTTCCATTAGATAGCTCAAAAATAACAAAGTTGAGTGGTAAATTTTCTGTAGTACTTCATAATAAACAACATTCAACATACTATTTGACACTTTAGCGTCCTTGTCATATATCAGAACCTTCTTACTTTTCAACTTTTGACCTTAGACACAACGACGTAGAGTTGGCCACGTGTGATGACAACCTTCAATTTCGTAGATATCGTGAAACAAACAACTAGCGTGAATCTGTCAATGATTTAACTTGAATGGAATCCTCTTGTCAGAAGGACCGATAGTAGTATTGCCGACATTGGTTCCTAATATTATATGGGCATCTGTTTACCAAGTTTAAGAACCCCATAGTCTTGTTCCATGGAATAGCTTATAGCCGACATATTTCCTTTAAATGAAGGAAATACTAATCATTTCCTTAAAAAAAAAAATAAATAAATAAAAAAAATTATCATTTTAACTTTATTTCTTTATCATTTTGGTTTAGGTTGCCACAATAACCGAAGTGAAGAAGTTGTATCAGTAAAATGTAACCTGCCGCATAGGTTTTGAGTAACAGCAATAATATCGAATGAAAATTAACTTGCCATAATATCAATATCTTTACTTCTCATATGTATGAATAATGAAGTACTGTTGTTCCCTTAACACGCTTAGAGTTAACTAAAAGTTAATCTATTTGTGTTTATGACTGATACGATGTATTTGATTAATTACAACTTATAAGTAAAACGTAAATATAAAAACACAATGTTTTTCAACGTTTAAATTCTTATTAGAAATCAATCAAAGAATCTATTACCCAAGTGTTTTGCGGAACAAACACTTGGGATTGAATAGACAAGGTATGGTGTCTCCTATCTAAACTCAATCAATGCTTAAGTGGTAACAATATCGACCCACTGAGCTATCTCAGGGATTGGTTACTCTTTGTAGGAGAAAAGGGGTATTGTGAAAGTCTAAGCTTTTATTGCACAAAATACCTAACCCACTTTTCTCCATCTGTTTGATATTTATAGGCAAACATGTTAAGAGTACTGAAGATTAAAAATACATAAACAATAGAAAGGCGTGTCTGACAACTACAACAATAATTTTCATTTCCAAGAACCAATAAGATTGCGCCAAAAAGTCTTCGAGTGTCAGTCCTGACACTTCTTGACTTTTAACCGCTTTAGGGATGGTTTGTGTCTGACCCCGATAAGACTTGTTCTTATCTCTTCAAACCTTCCCGCTCAATCCCACCTTTCTTTCAGGCTTCAGGTTCTTCAGTCTTCGCCTTTAGTCTTCAGTCTTCAATCTTATTGTTGTTGAGGAGACTGGGGTTCAGTGAGCTCTTGTCTAACGCTCACGGAACCCATTACCTTCTTCTTCGTCTCAAGTAACACTTCAGGGAGATCCGCCTCCCTGTGTGGTGAGTCTTTCTTCTTAGACTCGTCCTGAGCATCTTGAAGGTAACTCACTGAGTGACTGTTCACTCAGTGACCTAATTGTGTTTTTGGTTGATTAACGCTTAGCATAATTTGTATTCAAATCCCGTTTTAAGGACTCTTGGGTACTGAAGGACCCAACAATCTCCCCCTATTTGGATATAAATTATGCTTAAGTGTTTTGATCAGTTATGAGTGAGCTAATGACTTCTGCTCATACTGAATGTACTAGAAAGTAATTAAGGACACTGAAATAACAAAACAAAGGGCCATCATTTTATTGATTTCATTACATAAGTCCTAACAACTAATAAGTACAGGATAGTGGTGCTGCAGATTCATTCAGTCCAGTTTGTATCCAAGGGCTTCAAGCTTAGGTCTCTTGGATTCCAACTCATGTTGATCAAGATGTTCTTGAATCTTGATTCTCAGGTCATGGCAGAACCTCACATTGGCAGGACTCTGGATTGGGGAGGCCATCATGAGGAAACCAAGCATGGCTTTGATTCCAGCCTGATCAATATCACTCCATCTTTGGAAGGCTGGGTCTCCAAACTCATCAGTGAAGAAGAGACCCCTCTCAGGTAGTTCAATGACCTGGTTGTTCACAAATTTAACTCTTTCAGGGAGAGCTCTGTTGCATTCAAGGCCAGGAACTTTGATCTCAGGCTCAGACTCAATTTGCTTCCTCTTTCTTCTAGAGGACTGAGAGGGAGCAGGTTGACTGGTTGGAGCTGGGAGAAGTGAGGGAATACCAAGTTCCTCAGGTGTTGTTGTCAGTTTTTCATATCTTAGCTTCAGGGATTTCATCAGTTCTTTGACAACAACGTTTGACTTTTTGAATATGATTGGACCCAATTCATCCAATTCAGTGATCCCAAAGTCAGAGAATCTAAAGGGATCATGAATTTCAAAGTTCCTCTTGTCAGGACCTCTGAAGACACTGATGACAGCAGGCTTGGTGTTTTGATGAATCTTTACATCAGTGATTGGTTCAGGTCTCAGTCTGCTTGTCATAACCCATTGGTACTTCTCAATCCTCTTTTTCCTTATCTCCTCAGCCTTTTTCAACCTTTCTTCTCTTTTCTTCCTGAGAGCAGTCATCTCAGCATCCTGAGCTTTCACAAAGCTCTGACCACCTTTCCTTCCAGCAAGGGCTTTTGGTTCAAGTCCAATCTTTTCGGCCTCTTCACTGACTACCTGGATGAGGGCAGACTTGTTCAGCCTCTCTTCTTCAGCTGCGTTCTTCAACCCTTCTTCCTTCTCCATATGAGCCTGAATTTCAGCCTCAGTGAGAAGGTGCATCACTCCATTGATCTCATAAGGGACTTTGATTTGTTCATCAGGGTCAGGCCTTCTTTCTGAGGAAGCAGGCACCAATATTGTAGGCTCAGGCTCAGTAGTAGTAAGAATGCCTTTGCCTTTATCTTGAGTTGATGATGGGGTTGTTTCAGGAATCTCCCCCTCAGTGTGAGAAGGAAGTTGTTGGCTGGAAGATGATCCAGTGACTTTCTCCCCCTCAACTGTTGCTTGAGCCATTATGAGAGCAGGAGTTGGAGCGCTCACTGAAGTTGAGGGAGCAACCTGACCTTTGAAAGCCTGATATATCTCAGTCATCATGGACTTGATGTCTGAGGTGTCTTGCTGAAGTGTGGATACCTTGGATTCAAGAGATGCCTGAGAAGCCTCGATAACAGTCATCCTAGGTCCAAGATTCCAGGCCAAGGAATTCGAAGACTTGGCCCAAGATGCCAAATGTGCCTCCATAAGAACTAGGGAAGACTTGATGGAGTCCACTAAAGAGCTGAGACCCTGAACGTTGGAGGTTGTCAGCATTTTGACAAGCTCAGTGAACTGATCTAACTGTTGCTGAAAAGTCTCAGAAGCCTGAAAAATCTTCTTATTGAGCTCAGGGTCATCTTTCACTGACTCTTGAATAGTTGCAACGCTCTTAGTAATGTTGGAAAGGGTAGCGTTGAACATTTTAAGATTCTGATCAAGAGTTGTCAAGGATTAGGCAATCCCTGATTGTTGCTCATTAACTTCATCACGATAAAGTTCAACTGATTCCTTCAGGTTAACATAGTGAACTACAGCTTCACAATGTTGGTCAAAGATTTCTTTAGTGAGCCCTTGAAAGAGAGCATTGTTGGCCTTCTGCAAGAACTTGACCAAATGTCTTTCAGTGAGAGGAAGAATATTGTCATACTGCCTGAGATTGGCTGGGCAGGATGATTCAGAGTCCGAAGAATGATCAGTCTGAGAAGCTGATTCTTCACCTTGTGGTGGAGAAGACTGATGCGATTGTTCGGTGGGTTGTGCATCAGTATCCATATCATCACCTGCTTCAAACACTTCTTCCTCACTATCAATACTGAGCTCTTCATCAGACAACAGAACAGCCTGAAAATCCGCCATGGACTGAATCTGCAACTTGTTTTGGCCAGGTCCTGACCCTACCATAGTAACTGAGTGGGTTTGCTCAGTCTGGCGTTTGGGGTCAGTTCCCAAGAGAATGGATCCGCCTTGAGGGGGTTGTGGTTCCATATCAGCGGGTGGTTGCATGCCCCCTGAGTCTTTGTCCCCATGTGCACCTTCAAGCACTGATGGGTGTTTTTCAGTACTATCACTAGGCACACTTTGTGATTGTTGATGGACCCCCTTCCCATCAGGGTTGTACTGCCCTTTTGGGGATTTAGGGTTCTTGATTCCCTGAGACCCTAAGTGTGATTTCTCAGGGCCGTAAACAGGATGTGATTGGGTGTGGGTCCCCTTCTCAGTAGAGTAGTGCTGCTCTACCGAGGATTCAGGACCCTTTTCTCCCTCAGGCACTGATTGTGATTTGTCAGTGCCTTCATCGGGATGTGATTGGGTGGAGGTTCCTGACTCCACTGACTTGTTTATGTCATTAGAGCCTTGAGGAAGGGTTTTGCCCGAGGACACTGAGGGTGATTTCTCAGTATCCTCCGTTGGCTTTTCTTTTAAGGCCAAGAGGTTCTCAATGATGGGTGTCTGAGAGGTCTTGGTCGTTTGCCCTTCTTTTGAGGCAGAAGATCCAAGGGCGAGTGGTGTGGGTTTCACCACCTTCTTGATCATTGCCTTCTTCTTTTTCTTCTCCTGCTTTTCAAGAGAAGGAATGGGTGATATTGCCTTTTCACCCTGAATGACTACCAGCATGTAGTCGGTCAGGGATAATGGTTGTACCTCAGTGAGGTCTCTAGAATAGTTGGCCTTATGTAAGACGTCAGGTTTTGATCCTTGAACGTCAGGCCTAACATAATCAGAGCCTAAAAGGCCTGAAGCACGCAGGAAATAAATCTAGGGTAAGACAAGTGTCTTTGTCTAGATTTTCCTGAGAGCTTAGCCACGAGGTCACGGAAGATTATTCCTCCGATATCAATCTTTTTACCCTCCAAGAGACTGAACACCATCAATTGTTGTGATGCGTTCAATTATTCCGTGGAGGATTTATTGCCTCCAAGGACCTGAATGACAAAAGTCATCAGGATCCTCCAGGCTGGGGGAAACCAAGTTTTGATTATTGGTGCCTTGGCCAATAATGAACCTGGGGCCACATCAGGTTGTTTGGGGTCATGTGGCCCTAGAAAAAGCAATTCTGCTTTAACTTCTTGGTCAGTGGGGTTGGGCTCAAAATTCTCAGCAAAATCAAGGCCAGTGGCTTTGATGAAGGTTTTGTAATCAAGGGAGAGGGTCCTTCTCCCATTCATCACTGAGAATGTGATAATTGAGTCCTTGGTGTCTTCAGGGCTAGTAGCCACTGCAGTACACCAGAATTCCCTCAAGTAGTCATGATATATAACTGAGGGGGTCTTAGTGAACGTCGTAGCAAGAAAGCAGTTTTGAAGGTATTTAACTACATTCTTGTACGCCCAAAACTTTTGGGGGTAGGAAAAGTTTCCTACCACGTTGTTCTTGGTCATGTCTACGCCCTCCATGAGGAATTCCACATTTGGGGCGTATGTAATAGCATTAGAAGAAGCCATTTTTTGTTGGGTAAGTCTGGGTATAACAAAGATGGTCTGGGTTTCTAAAAGCTAAGAACATACACACAAAATTTTGTTTTGAAAGAAAAAAGGCAAGAATTTGCTTAAGATTTTCTAAAAAATGTGTGTGTGTTTTTTGTTTAGGGGGTATTTATAGGGAAGTGAAGTGGAGGGTATTTTAAGCATTAAGCGGTTTAATTTCTCAAAAGTTATTTTTTGAAAACTGTTTTGAATAAAACTTTTGGGATCCGCATTAAATGCTTAACCACTCCACTATCCCTGTTTTGCGCAACTGTCAAGGCAAACAGTTGTGTCTTCTGCAAAAAGTATAAATTGCAGAGTTGAGTCATCACATATCTGTAATGTGATTGGAGTGGCATTAAATGCCAAGTGGGAATGTGGTGGCCCATGAGGTGTATGCCAGAAAGGCAAAAGAACAAATATTCTTATATTAAATAAGAGTTCAGTTACCAACCTCGGACATTTACTAACTAGATACTTAGAGCATTTAAGTTAGCATTGAATGTCATCTGAGGGCCCTGAATGACTCTTCAATCAGTGAACCTGCTTGTTCAGGACTTGGGTTTAGTCCCTGATGGTTCAAGAGTTCAGGAACTTGGGTTTAGTTCCTGAGGTTCAAGGGTTCAGGAACTTGGGTTTAGTTCCTGAGGTTCAGTGATCCTTTTCACTGAGGAACACATTGAGTCAGGGAACTGAGTTTTTTAGAATTTACACTTAGTTGGATGGATTCAATCAGTGGACTGAATCTCAATATCCAACATTCCTAATTCAGCTTTCAGTCTTGTGAAAGTTGGTTCATCCAATGGTTTGGTGAATATATCAGCTAGCTGATATTCAGTAGGGATGAAGTGTAATTCAATGTCACCATTCATGACATGGTCCCTGATGAAATGATATCTAATATCAATGTGTTTTGTTCTCTGATGAAGAATAGGTTGTTTGAGATGGCAATTGCACTTGTGTTATCACAAAAGATGGGAACCATCTTGTACTGAATTCCATAGTCACTGAGTTGACTTTTCATCCAGAGTACATTTGCACAATAACTTTCTGCTACAACATATTCAGCTTCAGCTGAGGACATGGCAACTGATTGTTGCTTCTTAGCATTCCAATAGACTAGTTTTCCACCAAGGATTTGGCAGAAGCCTGAGGTGCTTTTCCTGTCCATGTTGCATCCAGCATAGTCAGAGTCTGAGTATCCTTTGAGATCAAAGCCTGAACATTTTGGATAGTATAATCCAAGGTTTGGAGTACCTTTCAGGTACCTGAGTATCCTTTTCACAGTAGTGAGATGAGACTCTCTTGGGTCAGATTGATATCTGGCACACAAGCAGACTGAGAATTGTATGTCAGGCCTTGATGCAAATAGATGCATAAGTGATCCTATCATTCCTATGAAAAGAATTTGATTCACTGGTTTTCCAGTAAGATTAGGACCAAGGTTGTTTGGGGGTACCATGGGAGTTTTGACTGAGGCACAGTCACTGAGCTCATACTTCTTCAGTAGGCTTCTGACATACTTCTCTTGACTGATAGAGGTTCCTTTATCAGTCTGCTTGATTTGCAGACCAAGGAAGTAAGTCAGTTCTCCCATCATGCTCATTTCAAATTTCTTTGCCATCAGTTTTTCAAACTGTTTGCAAAGTTTATAACTTGTTGAGCCAAAGATGATGTCATCAACATATACTTGTACAAGTATGACATCATTATTTGTCCTGTAGATAAATAATGTGTTGTCTATCTTGCCTCTGACAAATTTATTTTGGATCAGGAAGGCTGAGAGAGTTTTATACCATGCCCTGTGAGCTTGTTTCAGTCCATAAAGGGCTTTGTTAAGCTTGCAGACATAGTCAGGAAACTCATGGCTTTCAAATCCAGGAGGTTGCTGAACATAAACTTCTTCTTTCAGTGATCCATTTAAGAATGCACTTTTAACATCCATTTGGTACACCTTGAAGTTCATGTAGGTTGCAAAAGTAAGGAAGATCCTGATGGCTTCCATCCTTGCTACTGGTGCAAATGTTTCTTCATAGTCAATGCCTTCTTGTTGGTTATAGCCTTAGGCTACAAGTCTGGCTTTGTTTTTAATGACTATGCCATTTTCATCAGATTTATTTTTGAACACCCATTTCATGCCAATGACTGAAACATCTTCAGGACATTTGACCAAGGTCATTACCTTGTTTCTGTCAAATTGTTCCAGTTCATCATTGATGAACTCAAATAAGTACATTTTATTACCATCATTTATCCTATTTATTTGACTTGTTTTATTATATTATATATGAGAATTGATACGTTAACGTTTACTTTTGTAATTCTCAGGTAAAAACAAGTATTATGTGAAACTTGGCGATTTTGGACTAATTATGGAGCAAAACAAGCAAGATGTTAAGAGTCTACTGAAATGTACAAGATCAAGATCATTCTGCTCCAGATACGCCGCATCCTACTTCTAACATACGGCGCATCACTATCAAGATTTCACAAGTTATAATCCAAGACGGCAAAGGACATGCGCCGCATAGATAAATGGAGTTACGCCGCATCTTAAGGCGGTGTACGAATATTCCTGAATATATTAATCTTGGACCCCACGCGAAGTTAAGTCAATGCGCCGCATCTAACCCTCAGACAGAAACTATAAATACCCCAAGGCCAGACGAATTTCGAGAGCCTAGTTTTACAAGAAGACCGAAGACCACAAAACCCTAAGGCCGAATTCAGACGTGTTAGCAGCACAAGACACACCCTAAACGAAGATACAAGAGCTGTAAGAAGGTCCTGCATGTATTCAATTCATTAAGTAGTTTTGTTTTATTGTATTAGTACACTTTAATTCATCAGGATTGATGGGCCGATTCCATGTGACTACGGAAAACCATGGGCACCCCTTAAAATTGCTTTCCCATTAATTAAAGTTTATATGTTGATGTCTTTGGTGACTTTTATTAGTGCATTGATAACCTCTGTGTCTAGCTGAGCATTGCTTGGGTCGCCATGCCCCTTCCTCGCCTATTTATTCTATCGTTTCTAGGATAGTGGGATAAACATAAGTGATCATTAAGGGTTTACTCGCCGATAAGATTAGAGCCAACGAGAAAGGTTTAACTCTCGATGCGTCGCATCGAACTATACACTTCATATAAAACTAGCAATAAAACAAGTGACAAGCTACTTAATTATCAGGACAGGCCTTCTTATTGTCTCAAGTATCTATCTGTGTACGTGTGTGCTAATCGCTGATTCGTGCTCATTAGTTTAATTTACTATTTAATCATAACCAAACCGTGCCAGTCTCTCAGGCTGAACCCCCTTGCGTTAGATTAGGTTGTATATCTAACTTAAGATATTAAAATACTGATTAGAATAACTAGATAATACGTTCCACTCTTAGTGATCGACACTCTACTTACCATTATATTCATACTGACCGGGTACACTGCTCGTTAAAGTGTGTGTTTTATTGATAAGTCGGCTAAATATAAATTTAAAACTTGAGTAGGCATTAATACTGCTAAACCACAACGACATCCGTGGATATAAAAGAATTAGAGCAATACACGCACACACCAAGTTTTTGGCGCCGCTGCCGGGGAGTGAATTGTTATTATCTGTTAATTTGATTAGTATTTTAATTAGGTTTTTCTTTTTTTAATTTTTGTTCTAACCACTAACTCCGTTGTATATTAGTTAATTTGCATTCGTTGTATTATTTGCATATTTTCTGTTTTTGTGTATTTTTATTTTCTTTAATTTTTGTTTCTTTTTGTTTGTTTTTATTTTTTGTTTTTATTTTTCTATTTTCTGCATACTGCTATCGTTGTACTGTGCTGATACAAACGATACGGCGCATCTGTTTTCACAGATACGGCGTATTGCGTTTAATTTTTATAAAATACAACGCGTTTAATAAATTCGATACGACGCATCTTTCCCAAGATACGGCGTATTTTGTTTTTAATAAGAAATTTTTCTAAACGATAACGCCATACGACGCATCTGTTTTAACAGATACGGCGTATTTATTATTTATATTAAAAACAGTTTTCGAATTATTAAACAGATACGACGCATCGATTTTTATCGATACGGCGCATCTTCTGAATCAAAAATCTTGTATTTTGAAACGTAACGAAAATACGGCGCATTAACTTTTGTTAATACGACGCATTTAATTTTAATAAATATAATTGATTTTTGATAAATTAAAACTGATACGGCGCATTCTAAATTATAAGCGGCGTATCTGCTTTCTGAATAAAAGTCTGATTAAATTTTAACGATTATAAGATACGGCGTATCCAACTTTTTGGATACGGCGCATCGTCTGCAGATATCAGTTATTTTTATTCTTTATATCCGTTTCTAAATTCATTAATTTCTCTTCTAGCGAACAAATCCTACTGACGATTTTACCTATGATGACAGGTTTTGCTATGGAAGACATGTCAGTGAACGGATATCTTGCTAAGGAACTTATGGATGATAAGCACAATGAAAAGTCCCGCACCAAAAAGCCGTTAATTCTGGAAAGTGATGAGGAGTGTGATAACTTTAATGTGCTCATGATTGATGCCAATTTATTCTCTTGGGAGACCCTTCTTGAAGCTACTTATAAGGAATTCAAACGCTTATGCAATATTGAAGATGGGATATTCTCTTATGATTTACTAATGAGCTACACTGAAGATGAATTGTTACTCTTATGGCCCATCATTGAATCTAAAGGATTAACTTGGACTACTATCGAAGAAAAAGATGGGAAATTCCAAATTGAATACATGAACTCAGCAAATGCAGTCAACAAATCGAGCAACAAAAGCTATGAAGTCCAACCTATACAAACTTCTTATATGCCTTATTCCGAACAGTATTGGGGATTAGATAAAAGCTATCTGGATAACGAAAGAATGTATGCTGAATCAGAGATACTATTTCATGGAAAGTTGGTAAGGTTGATGGATATCTCTTAAGAAGAATGGCTTGAACTTAAATACGGCAATCCCAAATTTGCTCCTATGATTAAGTCGAACGGAAGAAAATGTTGCGGAGCTATACGGGAACATCTTTCGGATGAAAGAAGAAGGATGGCATGTAACAAGAACAGAATAATGAGCTGAACGTGAGTCTAACTTGAAGACTCTGGAATAAAGACAAGTGCTGACCGGGAGACAACCCGGAAAATTTTTACATTCTGTTCTATGTCGAGTCTGTCAGGCCTGCAGAAGATACGACGCATCTCAATCCTAAGATGCGACGCATCGCCTGCACTGGTCATATCTTATTTAATTTTCTGCATTTTTATTTTTGACTTTAAAACTTTCTGTCAGTATTTTAATGCGGCGCATCCCTGGTTAAGGATGCGACGCATCTTTTATCCTGATTCGTACTTATTCCAGGCTCGATACGGCGTATCTTCTTCCATAAGATACGGCGTATCGACTGACCTGATGATTTTCATTTTAATTTTTTTAAAGTTTTATTTTTACTAACTACTAATGTATTATGCAAGTTTGAACTTTCTTAACTCAGGTGTGTTAAAGTCTGAATGGTATTATAGATTCCTGCATTTATGTGGATACATCAGTTTTGAAGCTTAAACGTTCTCATCCACAAGAAAGTTGATTTTTGCTCTTATACGAATAATGGAGGATCATACCGAGCAAATCTCAGGGGAGTTTTTCTGTTCTAATTCTTTTATTTTCCAGTTTTTAACCTTTGACACAAACAACGAGGACGTTGTTTAACTTAAGTGGGGGGATTGGAGAATTAGAACACTTACTTGTCCTAAACTTTTTCAAAATATGCTTAAAATGCGCTTAATATATCAAAATTTAAAATTTTTTTTAGCATGTTTTTGTTTAAAGTCTAAATTACATAGCTGCACACATAACATTATTTCCAAAAATTGTGAACTTTTCAAAATTCACAAATCTATGAGTGTGCCGATGACTTGTAAACTTTAGAACTTGGCTTGTATACTATTCGAGACCACCATAATAAGTATTATCTTTATAATTGGAATGACTTGTCTAAATTGGTAAATTTCTAGGATTACACCCAAATAGCCTTTATATGTTATGTGATATTAACTAACTACACTGGTTAGTTAACCCCCATATAAACCCTTTTGTTACTCTCACTTTTAGAGTAAGATACCCCTAGAAAAACACTCAGAGCCATTCCTTTCGTTTCTTACACCTTTGTTATAATGTTTCGTTAACACCCTTACACCTTAGCCTACCCTGTAGATTAAAATCCGTGGTTGGTTAATTGCTTTAGGCAAAGTGTGTTTCCTTACATTACCTGTGTTCGCGTGCGTAATTCATTATCTTTGGTTGAGTCAGGAAATTGCACAATGCAATTGGTATGAAAGTAAATATTGTATATCTTTGAGTTTATTTTTCGTGTGTTTACTATTTTCGCTATTACAATTATTTCTGAAAGTATGAAAAGTATGGAAAAATTATCCGGAAAGAAAGTGATAGAAAAGTTGTGAAATTTTACACATTTCATTGATTAAAAAAAAAAAAAAAAAAATCGAAAAAAAATAGAAAAGAAAAAGAAAAAAGAAAAGTTGGAAGTTTGTTTTAACCAACTTATGTAAAGTTTTGTATTAAGTGGTCGATATCACCACTAATTGTTATATATTATATTTATGGATTGAATGGGAGTTGGCCGTTATGGGAACGCCAACTAAGGTTATTCTTTGATTGAGATCTTGTTGAGTATAATTCGTGTCTACCTAAAGCGTGTGTTTCAAGTGTTAAAGCGTGAGTTATTCAATGATATGAGTCTTATTCATGGGATGGTTGGGAAAGTAATTTACCACACTTAGGATTTTAATTTATCTGTTTTGTTTATTTTTCATTTTACACCAATTTATATCCCAAATATTATCCATACCCTATATTATTCTTTATCCAAACCTTTGATTTAGTGAGATTAGGGATTTGAGCAATCTTAAGTATCGTAGTCGTGGATTCGGCTATGTATTTATGATTTTGTCGCCCTTTTTGATATAATATTATTGGTGAAGATTACTTGGTCCTATCTTTAGCCTATTCGAGTTAAGGATTTGAGCAATTGCAAGTATCGTGGTCGTGGGTTCGATCATATATTTGTGATTTTGTCGCCTTTTCTGGAATATGAGATCGATAGAGATTAAGAAGAATGATTAACCCTTAACCATCAAACCCTTTTTACCGCTTTAGACTTGTTATTCCTTGGCTTTAGTGGGGAGATGCGTATACTTGCCAAGCTTATGATAGAATATTTGTCACGACTGGACAGTTAAACGATTAGATTTGCTTTTATCGAAATATTTTATTTTATCTCTAATTCGTTAAGTGTTTGGTTGTGCAATTATGACAAAAATAAATACATGCTTAAATATAAAAATAAATCCTAATATCTTTTAGGATACATTTTCATAAAATTCATTCTAAGGTTTACTTGGGGACAAGTAAAGTTCAAGTGGGGGGATATTTGATGAACTCAAATAAGTACATTTTATTACCATCATTTATCCTATTTATTTGACTTGTTTTATTATATTATATATGAGAATTGATACGTTAACGTTTACTTTTGTAATTCTCAGGTCAAAACAAGTATTATGTGAAACTTGGCGATTTTGGACTAATTATGGAGCAAAACAAGCAAGATATTAAGAGTCTACTGAAATGTACAAGATCAAGATCATTCTGCTCCAGATACGCCGCATCCTACTTCTAACATACGTCGCATCACTATCAAGATTTCACAAGTTATAATCCAAGACGGCAAAGGACATGCGCCGCATAGATAAATGGAGTTACGCTGCATCTTAAGGCGGTGTACGAATATTTCTGAATATATTAATCTTGGACCCCACGCGAAGTTAAGTCAATGCGCCGCATCTACTTATTCTATGCGCCGCATCTAACCCTCAGACAGAAACTATAAATACCCCAAGGCCAGACGAATTTCGAGAGCCTAGTTTTACAAGAAGACCGAAGACCACAAAACCCTAAGGCCGAATTAGACGTGTTAGCATCACAAGACACACCCTAAACGAAGATACAAGAGCTGTAAGAAGGTCCTGCATGTATTCAATTCATTAAGTAGTTTTGTTTTATTGTATTAGTACACTTTAATTCATCAGGATTGATGGGCCGATTCCATGTGACTACGGAAAACCATGGGCACCCCTTAAAATTGCTTTCCCATTAATTAAAGTTTATATGTTGATGTCTTTGGTGACTTTTATTAGTGCATTGATAACCTCTGTGTCTAGCTGAGCATTGCTTGGGTCGCCATGCCCCTTCCTCGCCTATTTATTCTATCGTTTCTAGGATAGTGGGATAGACATAAGTGATCATTAAGGGTTTACTCGCCGATAAGATTAGAGCCAACGAGAAAGGTTTAACTCTCGATGCGTCGCATCGAACTATACACTTCATATAAAACTAGCAATAAAACAAGTGACAAGCTACTTAATTATCAGGACAGACCTTCTTATTGTCTCAAGTATCTATCTGTGTACGTGTGTGCTAATCGCTGATTCGTGCTCATTAGTTTAATTTACTATTTAATCATAACCAAACCGTGCCAGTCTCTCAGGCTGAACCCCCTTGCGTTAGATTAGGTTGTATAGCTAACTTAAGATATTAAAATACTGATTAGAATAACTAGATAATACGTTCCACTCTTAGTGATCGACACTCTACTTACCATTATATTCATACTGACCGGGTACACTGCTCGTTAAAGTGTGTGTTTTATTGATAAGTCGGCTAAATATAAATTTAAAACTTGAGTAGGCATTAATACTGCTAAACCACAACGACATCCGTGGATATAAAAGAATTAGAGCAATACACACATACACCAATCATGCAAGGCCTGAACCCAACTTGGATGATTAAGTGCTTCCTTGACACTTTTGGGTTCAATTGTGGAGATGAAGTCCAAAAATAGGCATTCATTGGCTGAGGCTGCTCTCAGTTGAGCAGCCATGCTTCTAGTGAGCATGCCTTCAGTAG
Organism: Artemisia tridentata subsp. tridentata; assembly: GCA_021014915.2. Lineage (NCBI taxonomy): Eukaryota > Viridiplantae > Streptophyta > Magnoliopsida > Asterales > Asteraceae > Artemisia > Artemisia tridentata. The sequence goes on along the minus strand of CP139507.1, from coordinate 372,330,367 downwards.
GCTCTCCAATTATATTCACAAGTTCTATATCCTGAGACCTAGTCCAACTGTCTTGAGGTCTTAGGAACTGATTAGAACTTGAGGAGGCCTGATGGGTAGGGTCAGGATCAGACACATGATGATCTTTGGCATCATGAGTGTCTGAGTAGGTTGACTCATCACTGTGATTGTTTGGTTCCTGAGCACTGTTTTCAGACTGAATGATTGCATCAGTACTTCTTTGTGCTTCAACAAACTCAGTGATGGTTGGGTAAGGAAGGTTGTGAGGGATAATGTAATAGGAGATGTCAGCATTTGCTTGGTACTGAGTGGAAGGACCATTGTCAGGATGATGTTCATCAGGAGGGTATTTTGATGAATCATCAATGCCTATCTCTTCCACTGAGGTGTTAGACACACTAATTGCATCAGTGCTCTCATCAAAGGTAACATGGAATATTTCCTCAGTATGCTGTCTCCTAGTGTTGAACACCCTGAAGGCCTTTGAGACAAGAGAGTATCCTAGGAAGTATCCGTCATCAGCTTTGGCATCAAATTTCCCTAAGTGATCCTTGTGATTATGAATAAACACCGGACACCCAAAGATATGAAAGTAGCTAATGTTAGATATCCTTCCCTTGAATAACTCATAAGGGGTTTTGCTATGTCTCTTGACAATGATGGATCTGTTTTGTGTATAACAGGCAGTTTTGACTGCTTCAGTCCAAAAGTGTTTGGAAAGGACTGATCCATTTAGCATTGTCCTGGCTGCTTCAGTGAGTGTTCTATTTTTCCTTTCAACAACACCATTTTGTTCAGGTGTGTAGGGAGAGGAAAAATTTTGGGAAATTCCTTTCTCATCACAGAAACATTCAAGTTCATAGTTTTTGAACTCTGTTCCATTGTCAGTCCTAATCTGTTTGACTTTGATGTCATTTTGATTTTCAATGTTCCTAACAAAGGACATGATTGTTTCAGCTGCCTGACCCTTTTTGATCAGGAAGTATACCCAAGTGTATCTTGAGTATTCATCCACAATGACCAGAGTATACTTCTCATGGTTAATGGATCTAGGACTGATGGGCCCAAAGAGATCCATATGGAGAAGATGAAGGCAGTTCCTGATGGAAAAGTTTGTTTTGGTTTTAAAGGATGCTCTATGATGTTTACCTTTTTCACAGGCAGAGCATGGTTTATCCTTTGAAAACACAAGTGATGGTAAGCCAAGGACCTTGTTTTGTTTCACAAGATTGTTTATGTTCTTGAAGTTCAGGTGGGAGAGTCTCTTATGCCAAAGCCAGTTGAGGGTTTCAGTGGCCTTAGTAAAGAGACAAGTTCCATTCTGAGTTAGACTGGACATGTCCAACACATAAACATCTTGTCTTCTTGGTGCAATAAGGACAACTTCCTTATTAGCATTGAAGATGATTCCTTGCTTATCATCAAACTGAACTATGTATTTTGCATCACATAGTTGACTAACATTGATCAAATTATATTTAAGACCATTAACATAAGCTATCCTAGTAAAGACTATACCATTGCAGTTTACTGAGCCATAACCTTCAGTGAGACATGATGAATTGTCAGCAAATATCACTTTGGGTCCTGATTCATCCACATATTTGTGCAGATACTCTTTCACACCAGTCATGCTCCTTGAACATCCACTATCTAGATTCCAAACAGGATCCCTGGCATGCCTCTGCACAAATGGTAAACTGAGTTAGTTCTTTCTAGGACTCCACATCTTGGAGGGCTTAAATTTGGAGGTCTTTCTAAAGGTGACAATTGATTCATGGTCAGTGGTTGAGTGGACTGAGCTACCACAGGTTTTGCATTTATTTGTAGGGGTAGCCTCAGTAGACTGAGAGGATGACTTGGTCATATATATTCTGGTCTGAATGACCTTATCATGTCCTGAGGTGTCATGAGTGGGATCCCCACAAATTTCACAACTATTGTCCATTAGACAATCCTTAGGAAGGTGGTCATTGAATCCACAGTGAGGGCAAGGTGCAAAAGGCTTGGCCTTTTGTTTCTGTTTCTGTTTCTGTTTAGAATCAGAAGGGTGTTTTAAAGCCTGAGCTTTAAAGCCTGCCATCTTTGATGTGGCTGTGTATGATTTGTGATCAGAGGTCCTGTGATCTTCCTTTTTGCAAATCATGCAGTAAAGGATTCTAAAACAATCATCAGTGAAATGATTGGTAAAGTGACACAGTTCACATCTTTTCAGGGGTTTGGAGGGTTTTGATTTGGTGCTTGAGGAAGCTGATTTGGGTTCCTTCTTGGATTGAGAAGGTTTCTCAGAAGATTCAATCTTCTCACTCAGCTTCCTGACCATTTCATCCAACTGATCAATTTTTGAATCAGGGCTTTTAGTATTTACTTCAGAAGGGACTGAAGTTGATGAGTCATTAGTTTTTACTGAGACTTCAAGGGTTTGCCTTTTTAAGATGGTTTTTCCCATTCCTGGATTCTCCTTTGGAGAATACTGAGAGTAGACCAATGGTGGGAGGTCTGAGCTTGGTGCAGCACCCTGAAGGATATTCAGAGGTGGGAGTGGTGAGAATGATTCTGATTCAGACTCATTGACTGACTCAGTACTACTGGGTTGGTCAGTGAGTCCAAGCATATTTTTCAGAGCCTGACTTTCAGGAAGCAAGATTTTTCCAGTCTCAAAGTTTGATAACTTACTGACTGGGTTGTCCCTGACAATCCAGTCATTTGACTTGGGTTGCATTTCTTGCTCAAAAGATATGCCAGTTGGAATAAAGGTCATTTCACTGTGACTCTCACTGGGGGTTTCAGTGAGATGGTCAATTCCTATTGTTTTCTTAGGAATTAAACCAATAGTATCAAAGACCTTGGGGTTCTTTTTAGTCCAGCCTTTAATGACAACCTTTTCTTTGTTAAGTTCATTTTGTAGGGCTTGGTTTTGTTTCAAAATTTTAGTGTTTTGAATTTGTAGAGTAATAGTTTCTAACTTGGCTTGATTTAGTACAAGCAATTCATCTCTACACTTATTCAATTCTGACACAAGATTGTTATATTTTGAAAACAAGTTAAGCCTTTGTTCTTCAACAAACTTAAGATCTACACAAATATAATTCATATAGGACTGCCAATCAGAATTATCATCCATAGAAAGTAAAGTGTTTACCTTCTTCATGGTTATGTTCACCCACTCACCATTCCTTGCATGGCTTTTCCCAACAGCCACCTGATCACCTTCAGAGAGTGCCATCATGTAACACCCCCGTTTTCGATATTCGCAGCAGAAATATAAGTTGGGGTGCTACTAAACAGTTCATAGTCATGATAATAGAAAACGACTCGAAAAGAGACGTTTTTAGATAAAATTATTATCATTCATTTATATCAGAGTTACAATATGCAGGTCCCTGTAGTAGGTTCTCAAAATACATTAATAAAAATATATTATTGGTTTGAATGATAACATAGTCCATAGCCAATCCCGTGCCAATCCATGCTTCCAATAACCTGAGAATACATGCTAAAACGTCAACACAAAGGTTGAGTGAATTCATAAAGTTTCGTAAATGAAAAGGTTTCATTTATTCAGAAATATGATGGTTCCAGTTATTCAGAAATAAGCCAGTTTCTGTTGTCAAAATACGCTGTTCAATGGTTCAGAAATATGTTTGTCCAGTTATTCAGAAATACGTTATTCAGTTCAGTTGGAAATCATTTAAACACAAGATTAAATGTAATAATTGCCACACACACAATTATTATCAGGGAAAGATGTATTTTATTGCACTAAGTCTCATGAATCGCAAAACATTAACAGAACATCAACAGTCATGAGCTAATGATGTAATAATTACCCCATAATTAAATGTAGGTAACCTTGCCCCCGGGTAGGAGATAGTCATATCTCTTTATTCATCTCAAATATAATGCTTTGGGTTACGTTACGGTAACACAAAGGGGTTGTCAGCCCAATAGATCTATCCACAATATTCGCGCTCACCCTGGTTTGCGGGTGATTAGAGGTTCATGATGGGAGGACTTATATTCAGGTTAACTTAGCTTAAGGCAATAAAATAAGAATAACATTGGGATAATACTTGTGGTTAATACGGGAAAAAGTCCATTAGTGATTCATAAGTCATGTAAATGCGAACAATGTTTATAAATGTTATGAGCATGTATCTCCCCCAAAAATAATTCAAAACATGTAAAAGTAGGGGTTATGAACTCACAATAATCCATATAAAAGTTTAGAGTATATAGAAATAGTTAAGCATGTATCTCCCCCAAAAGTAATTTAAAACAAGTGAAAGAAGGGGTTACGAACTCACCTGATCAGTCTGGATGGAAAACAAATGAAAGAAAGTTGATAAACGTCTCCGGACAAGAAACCTGAGTTATTATGCCAATATTTAGTAATCATTTCTGATGATTATATGTTTATTTCGTTTCGTTCTGTTTCGTTGTTTGGTTGATGGTTAAATGCTTACTTGAGCCAATATGTAGTTTCAAAAGTAAGATTTTATCTTATCTTTTATCTGTAAGTTTCGGTTTGATTTGTTTGTTAATGTGATCTTTCGTTCGTTAGTTAATTGGTTCGTCGTTTAAAATAAACATATTATGTTAATATAGAGTCGGGAAAACAAAATAGAAAGGATGAAAATATTGATTAGGAAAAGTTACGTTTTAATCCCTAAGGTTTGGTCAAATGATAGTTCACACCCTGGACTTTTGGAAAATGACAGTTTCTACCCTTAAGTTTCAAAAATGACATTTTCTACCCTGTCCATGTGTTAATTGCAAAAATCACCCTTGACTCTTATTAATTAAATTATCTCATTTGAAATATCATGATTTGTCTAGAGTTTTGGACATCGATATCTCAACGATAAGTAAATCATTTTACGAACTCTTTGATCCGATGGAAACTTTGTCAGGTCAACTCTGAACACACCAAGTTTCGCTATTTATAAAATGTGTTTGATGGTCGAATGATATTTCAAGAGTCAGGTGAGTAAATGAAAGTGAGACATGAATTTTTAAAATAAAATCTGAGTTCTAGACCCAGCGATAGACCAAACTTTGAACGCAAATATCCGTTAAACCACTCGATAGTTTTTCAAACTTTTTCTTTCTAAAATAAGTTTGTTGGTTCATCTTTGATATGCCAAAAATATAAAATTTATATAGGTCTTATGGGTGTCGAAAAGAAGGTTGAAAGTTAATAGTTTAGGTCGACTAAAATGAAAAATAAATAACTGAATATCAAAGGTTTAGTTTAGCAACATGGTGCCAAATTCAAGACTCGATATTTTGATGATGACTCAACCATATTTGGAAATTCTTTTTCCTAAATTAAGTTTACCATGTGGACTTTATCATGCCAAGAGAACAGAATTTTTAGAGATCAATTAGAGGATGAAAACTGGGTCGAATCTTGGTGAGTTGGGCGATAGCTATTGAAAAAGATTAACTGGAAACCTAAGTTTTCTATTTCCAGCGATATGGGTAGGACTTTACACTTAAATAACTTTTTGAATACTTGATCGTTTTTAATGATTTTTGTTTCTAAATTTAGTTTGTTGGGTAGACTTACTATGTAACAAAAACCAGATTTAAATAAGGTCGTTTGGATGTTGGTTTCGAGGGCCAAAGTTGGGTGTTGGGGTGTTTTGTGGCTCGATGTAGAACTCAGATATTAGACCCGATGGGGTTTTAAGAATTTTAGGGTTTTCCTATTGGCTTCTCATGTATGTTACAATTATATTTGATGTGTTTTTATCATGTTTTACATATTAGTGGTTTGTTTAAACTAAAATTCGAACATATAGGGTGCGTTAGGGTTTACTGTCGAGCAGAAAGGAGTTTAACAAAACAACACTTAAGTTTTTAATTAGGTTGATATTTAAGAGTTATGTTTTAGTGTTTTTAGAATATATAATAAGCAAATAAAACTGAAATAGAAAGTGTTAGAGTAATTTACCTAGGGTTTTAGCCGAATAGGGTTTTGGACTTGAATTGTTTAGACTCTTGTTTTCCCAGTGTTCCTCCTCTTCTTCTGGACTTTCTATGTTTGGGTTGTGAGTAGTGATCAGTATTGAATGGATAGAGGTTGTCTTTTAATGCTGGTCGAATGTTTGTGTGAGTAAAAAAAAATGATACTCGACTGCTATTTATAGGATAGAATGTTTAGGGTTTTGGTGGGACATGAGGAGGGGACATTGTATGCATACAAGGGCTGACAGAAATAGATGGGATACGCCACTTGGATAGGAGGAGGAGGGAGGTGTAAGGGAGGTGATGTGGCCGAATGGGATCCTTGGGTTTAAGCTACCAATGAGAAGGCTTCTTGAAGATGAGAGTGTACAAGTGGAAGGGTTTGTAGAAATGAATTGAGAAGCATGTCTGGTATGTGTTAAATTACACATACCTTTTACCTATTTAAATGGACCAAATAGACCAAAAACCGACCGAATATGCCAAATATATGTTGTTTTTGTGTTTGTGAATATGCAGGTACGGATATCTAGAAAAATGGATAAAAATCAAGAAAAAGACAAAGACGAGCACGGGAAGTGGAAAAGAGCTCAAAAGACGGGACCCGGGAAGAAATTCACGAGTTTGGTCGAGTTATTGTGCAAAAATCCCGAAGAGCCCTTGGATTATTTTTAGTTGGCAAAATTGGTCCTCGGATTAACTTTACAAATATGGCAGATTTGGTCCTCACAATTTCATAAGTTACAACTTTGGTCCTTGGTGTGTTAATTCTACTCTAAACCAAAAACTCATCCGGATCCAAAGTTTTCTACAACCCATCCACTTTACTAAACCCATTTTATCCCATTAACCCAATTAAACCCCACAAGCCCACTTTACACTCCCTACAGCCCAAACTAAACTATCCCCAATATTAAACAACCCAAAGCCCACCTTAAAAAAATACCCAGCCCACATCAAACCTTTACCCGACCGACCCACTCCCAACGAAAATGCTAATACCGGGCAAATAAAGAGGGTCAAACCCCTCTTTTGAGTCAAAATTTCAATTAAACCCAAAAATCCCAACCCTAACACTATTTCTCCTTCTTTAACCTCCCATCTATCCCGCCATTAAACCCTAATCCCTCACCATCACTTTCACTCACCACTACCAGACAAGTGAGTCACATGGGGTTGTCTTGGTCCCCCCCCCACTCCACCTCAGCGATCCAAGGCACCAAAAGGAGATCAACGGACAGGATTTCAAGTTGTGGTGACCACGTTATGATCCAAGGGCCACAAGAGAAGCACAAATGCACGATGAGGAGACACTCTCACACAGAAAACACACTTAGCTTCTAGGGTTTTGTAATTTTTTTAGTATAAATATATGCGGAGTAGCAGATTTTTTCCTTTGTCCCATTTTTCATGTTTTAGAAAAGTGTTGACCATTTTAATTGTTTTTTTTAGTGTAGTATTTAAATTCAAGTTGTAATTTACTGTTAATGCAATTTAAGTTTCTTGTTTTTCTTGTTGGTCAACGTGGTCAAAAGGCTCATTTTACTGCTTATTTTCTTTCTTTTAATTGCTTGTTACTGCTTATTTTAGCTCTTGGTAGTTTAAAAGTTAGTTTAGAGCTTGTTGTGTTGTTTGTTGCTTTAAGTCCCCTTAGCAGCCTGCATGTTTAGAGTAGTTATAGGTTTTAGATTTTGAATTCTGTTTTGCAATCCAGGCTAGTGAAGCTAGTTGTAATTTATTTATTTTATTGTCTTAAGGTTTTAGTAGAATTAAGTGTAGTATAGAAGTAACTGCTCTTTTGCACCTGAGATTAAGCTGATCTTGCTTTGAGGTTTTATTTGGATTTTCAAGTAGTTAGTAGGCATTTAAGTGAATTTGCAAAGGCTGGAATGATTTGGAATGATATTTACAAAGTTTTGCGCCAAGTTATTTTCCTGCTGTCACTATATTTTTCTTGTCTGCACTGCTAATCTGCCTTCATTTCTGGCTTATTTAGGTTGAGTTAGACCTTAGTTTTTAGCATCCTAGTAGTTTAGGTAGTATATTATTAGTGTAATATCTGGTATTATTGAAATTAGCTTATTAAGGTGCTTATTTTGGGATTTCAAATCTGCTTCTCTGTCTGTCCTATTCCTGTCTGCTGTAATTGAAATCAGCCCCAACCCCCATTTTAATTTGAGCTTAAATTTTGGTTTTCAAAAATGAGTTTAGTCATAAAAATTGTTTATCAGTTAATGCTTATCTAGAATTATTTTTTCCCAAACTTTATTTTTCTCATCTTTTAATTAGTTCAAAGTTTATTCACAAAATTTTTCAGATTTTTAAAATTAGTTTTAGTATTTTTAGAGATTTAAAATAGTTTAAATAGTTTTTAAAGTATAAAAAATTATTTAAAAGTCAAAAAAATATTTTTCTTTTTTCAAAAATTTTCTTTTATCGGTTTTAATATAGGAAAATTATTTTCAAAATTTTAAGGCTTAGAATTTAGCATTTCACTTTTATTCGCGTTTTTAAATTACGTCGCGTCCCGTTTTTAAATTCAATTTTTTGTTTTTAGGTTAAATGCTTAGTTTAATTGTTCCATTAGTTTAGTTTAATTAGTTTATCTTGTTTGTTATTTTAATATTAGTAGTGTAATCCAAAAATCAATCACTCTTTTTCACATTCACTACACGAATCACGTCCCGGGAACACAAATTCCATTCACACCTTCACGGGAAAACGAACCTAGGGTTTTCACATTATTTCCCTTTTGTGAATTCCTTTTGAGATATAAATTGTTTGAAACCAAAGAATCAATTTTTGGCGCCGCTGCCGGGGAAGGTTGAAGTGAGTTCGTGATTCCGTTTTTCGATTCGTGTTTTGAAGACCCTTCTCCCGGGAAGTTATCGTTTTCATTTGTAAATATTTTTATATAAAAACCCAAAAAGATTTTCTCTTCAAAATTTATTTTCCTTTTTCCTTTATGATTTTCCATGTTTCTAAAATTTAAAAATCCAAAAATATTCTTCTTAATCCTCTTATCCGTTTGATTCTTATCTCTTTACCCTCTCATACCGTTTAATTCGTATCTTCTTATCCTCTTAACCGTTTAATTCTATCTCTTTATCCCTCTCATGTTTAATTCTAATGTCGTCACTTGGCTATCATTGTTTTGATTGTAAAAGCCCTTTGATCGACAGTCTTCGTTGTTCAAAGTGTAAGTGTGAGCGGTGTGGAAATCACAACCCAAGAGGATCTTGTTATTGGTGTGAAGTAGCCCTCGAAAAAGAGCTTAATTCCATTGACAATTCTCAAAATTTTTCCGAACACCCTCCACAACCCCAGCCATCTTCACTCCCTAAGTATACTTGCTTTATATGTGGAGATCCGTTGGGGGATAATTCACTTTGTGACCGTTGTTTTTGCAACGAATGTGGATTGAGTCGTGGATTTTGTATATGTCACTCTTCGAAAGCTGAAAATTCATTCGCTTATGATTCTAATCCAAATTCTTTCAATGAACAGCCAAATTTTTCTGACTATCCTCCACAGCCCGATTTATCTTCGTTCGATCAACGTTATTGCGATGGGTGTGGAAATCAGTTAGATCCAACATCGACTTATTGTCATTGGTGTACTTGCGAGAGGTGTGGAAGAAACATTACCAATGGATTTTGTTCGTTTTGTGCTTCGGGAGCTGAAAATTCATTTGCTTATGATTATAACTCGAACTTTTCCAATTATCCTCAAAATGATTTCAACCACCCTCCACAAGATTCATATGAGAACGAGACGTACTATCAAAGTTCTAATAATACATCGTTTCAAAATTCACCGACTTTTTCTTGTGCAAATTGTGGAGGTCCTCATAATGATTTTCAATGTCAACCGTGGAATCAAAATTACTATGAACCTAATCCTTGCTATAGTACTCCCGGTTTTGACAATTTCCAACCTCCACAACACCATATGATTCAAACACCATCTCAAACACTCAATCAAGAACTTCTCCATGAACTATTAGAGTCAGCAAAGAGATATAACCATGAACTTCTAGAGTTAACAAAAAGCTATAAGGCTATGGTTATTCAATGTACCCCAGAAGAAACTCATCAGATAACTTATGGAGAATTTTTAGCTGAAAGACAAATAGCTAAAATAAGTTCTAATTATCGTCAAACTTTCGTTTACGACGACGATGACGATGATGAGGATTCTATGTGGGGAGTTTGTGAAAATTCGTCAGAAATCACTCCCGTCTTTCCTACCAAAGAACCCGAGGACTCTCTAAAAATGGGGGACGAGCATCTCGACACTATTCCGGCAACGGAATCAGACAATGTTGAGAACCTCGTCCCAATCCCAAGTGAGTCCGAGGAAATATTTGACGGTGATTGTGATTTGCAATCTTGTGGAGATTCTCTTGACGTTTCCGAGGTTACTTCCGGAATTTTCTCTAACCCCCTCTTTGAATATAGTGACGAGTACACTTTTTGTGCCGTTAATCCTCTTTTTGATGGGGTGTTAGAGGACGTTGAGAGCGAGGACTCTATAATTTCTAATCTTGATGAGCCCATACCGGAACTCACAGATTCTCCTCGTATGATTGAATCTCTTCATGAGGAGTTCTCCGATGAACTCACTCATATCATACCTCCTCCGGAGTATGATTATTTCGTTATTGAAGAAGATCCTGACCCGGGGGGAGGTAAACTCTATCCTAAGAGTTTGCTTGATGATGATATCACCCCGACCCTCCCTCCCGAGGTTTTTACGAGCTTTACTGATGAAGAATGGATTCCCATTCTGATTATGATCTTTCTTCCCTTTTCACCTACCCGGTGACTTCTCTTCTCCTTCACTCCTTCGGGAGTGAAGACACCATCTTTGACCCCGGCATCTCTCCTTCTTTTAAGCCGCGGGTATCTCATCGGAGTGGAACTTTCGTATGCTTCAATGTTTATCCAAACATCTTGAACGAAAGTCCGATTGAGATTTTCTTTTCCACCTGCTCCCCCAAGGACAAATGAATTCGGGGCGAGTCTAAGCTTTCCGACTCGATACTAAACAAGCGCTTCGTGGGAGGCACCCCATGCTTATCCATCTATCTTCTTTCTATTTTCTCTCTAATAAGTGACGTGAGGAGGGCTACCTCTTCCATTCTTGTGTTTCGTGGTTGTTTGTGTATGTCCAGGTTAGCCCGATTGATGAAGACTCTCGTGCTCGTGGTTTACTTCTCTCCACTCGAGTTTCATCATTCGTTGCTCATCCGATATCCTTAATCTTATCGTTTTACGTTTATCTTTGGCATAATTAATAAACAGCCTTAGATTTATGTAGGAGAACCCTTACCTTTAAGACATTGAGGACAATGTCTCGTTTTAGTCTGGGGGGGGTAATCTTTCGATTTGATTTTTGCCTTGCATTTTTGCCGTTTTCTCTCGCAACCCCGTTTTTCCTCAAAATTTGAAAAATCCAAAAAAATGAGAAAATTTTAAAAATTTTTGCAAAAATATAATAAATTTTGACATTTTTGTTGACTTTCCGCTGGTGAGAGTAGGAATAAAATTCTGACTTGACCGGGCGTGTTGAGCCCTAGCTTGTCCCCTTAACCATTTATAATCTATAAGCTCGTGCTAGTCTTTTACACAAGGAGCTATAAAATGCGAATTCTTTTCAAGAGTTTGCAAGTTCCCGTATCGACTTTATATATGCATGGCTTGATTATAAGGCTAAGCATTCGCGGATCTTATTATTTAAGATTTTAAATTTGCGAAGAATGAGAAATGATAGAGTTTATTTAGAAGTTAGATGCTAAGCGTGGAGTAGTTGGTTCTCTTTAGATCTCATCGAAGCTACTTGTGGCCTTTTGCTCCCACAAAATTGTTTCACTATATATATCTGTAAGAATAATTAAAGATGTTAGGTTTTGCCGATGATTAGTTCTTGGTCTTCTTAAAAGAATCCTTGTTTTGAAAATTGGGTACACATCAAGGTTCCTTAATAAATAAGTTTAATAATAATAAGTTAAGTGCTCTAAGCTACGTATTCGAGATCGGGCCTTGGATCCTTATTTCCGGAAGGCGTTTAGGTCTTGGCTACCCTCTTGCACCGGCCCTTGGACCTCTAGTTCAGGAATGTGTGAGGTCTTGGTCTAACCACCTTGGATCCTCATTTCAGGAATGTCTAGAGTCTTGGAACTCTCCGTTGTAACGGCCCTTGGATCCTTTATGCCGAAAAGTGTAAGGTCTTGGAATTAAACCGTGAAGGTCCGTCGTTTAGGGTACGCAAAAAAAAAAAAAAAAAAAAAAAAAAAAAAAAAAAAAAAAAAAAAGTGATGAAAGAAAAAATGCAAAAGTCAAAAATATAAATAAAAGCCTTGATGTGGACCTCATTTTCAAAGCAACGGTTCTCAAGAGAAGATTGAAAACTACTTAGCGTCTTAATTTAGTATCTTTATCGGCACTAAAACTTATCAAAACGAGAATATGAAGAAATTCATTTCTCACAAAAATAAAATAAATAGAGAAAATTAGGAAAAATGGGAGCAAGAGGTAATTACACAAGTAACTTTCATGGGTAGTGTTGGCATCTAACTTATAAATAGACAATGATTTCGTTTTTACGCTTAGTTTGGGGACTCGTGAAAAATCAGGAACGACGAATTTTATCCGTATGGTCACTTCTTTATGAGTCGTGTTTCCTACTCGAAGAACCTGAAAGTTATCGTTAGATAATGATTGTCGACAAAGCCGTCACATGATTATGAGGAAAATACAAAAATAGAATAAAAGAAAAATCGGGGAGTTTTTAGAACTTAAGATTTCTTAATCTCTTTTGAAAATTTTGCTACTTCTCAAAATTAGTAAAAAGAGATTGGAAATTTTTGGTTTTGAAAACGTGTTTTTATAACATTGCGTGAGGACACAGCAATATCTTAGTCTGGGGGAATTTTGGTATGTGTTAAATTACACATACCTTTTACCTATTTAAACGGACCAAATAGACCAAAAACCGACCGAATATGCCAAATATATGTTGTTTTTGTGTTTGTGAATATGCAGGTACGGATATCTAGAAAAATGGATAAAAATCAAGAAAAAGACAAAGACGAGCACGGGAAGTGGAAAAGAGCTCAAAAGACGGGACCCGGGAAGAAATTCACGAGTTTGGTCGAGTTATTGTGCAAAAAATCCCGAAGAGCCCTTGGATTATTTTTAGTTGGCAAAATTGGTCCTCGGATTAACTTTACAAATATGGCAGATTTGGTCCTCACAATTTCATAAGTTACAACTTTGGTCCTTGGTGTGTTAATTCTACTCTAAACCAAAAACTCATCCGGATCCAAAGTTTTCTACAACCCATCCACTTTACTAAACCCATTTTATCCCATTAACCCAATTAAACCCCACAAGCCCACTTTACACTCCCTACAGCCCAAACTAAACTATCCCCAATATTAAACAACCCAAAGCCCACCTTAAAAAAATACCCAGCCCACATCAAACCTTTACCCGACTGACCCACTCCCAACGAAAATGCTAATACCGGGCAAATAAAGAGGGTCAAACCCCTCTTTTGAGTCAAAATTTCAATTAAACCCAAAAATCCCAACCCTAACACTATTTCTCCTTCTTTAACCTCCCATCTATCCCGCCATTAAACCCTAATCCCTCACCATCACTTTCACTCACCACTACCAGACAAGTGAGTCACATGGGGTTGTCTTGGTCCCCCCCACTCCACCTCAGCGATCCGAGGCACCAAAAGGAGATCAACGGACAGGATTTCAAGTTGTGGTGACCACGTTATGATCCAAGGGCCACAAGAGAAACACAAATGCACGATGAGGAGACACTCTCACACAGAAAACACACTTAGCTGCTAGTGTTTTGTAATTTTTTTTAGTATAAATATATGCGGAGTAGCAGATTTTTTCCTTTGTCCCATTTTTCATGTTTTAGAAAAGTGTTGACCATTTTAATTGTTTTTTTTTAGTGTAGTATTTAAATTCAAGTTGTAATTTACTGTTAATGCAATTTAAGTTTCTTGTTTTTCTTGTTGGTCAACATGGTCAAAAGGCTTATTTCACTGCTTATCTGCTAAATTTCTGTCATTAAATTGCTTGTTAATGCTTTTCTTTTTGTTCTTGGTAGTTTATAATAGGTCAAGAGCTTTTGTGTTAGTTTTGCCCTTTACAGCCCATAGTTCTTATAGTTCTTGTTACTGCTTTTCTTATAGCTCTTGTTAGTTTTGCTACTGAGTTTGTTTTGCATATGTGATGATTTTAGTGATTGTTAGGAGTTAACCAATATCAGTAGGTAAATTGGTGTTTGACTTATTTTTTTAGTTCTAGGATTTAAGACCTGCACTTGTTCCTTTTTGCCCCAGCTGCCCTTTTGATCTCAAAATTTAGTGTAGTTAAAATAGGATTTAGTTTTTGAATTTTGTCATATTAGTAGCTTGCCAGTTAGTCTGCATCTGTTTAAGCTTATTTGGAAGTTTAGAGCTTGTTTTAATAGCTTATTTAAGCCTAGATCAGCTGCCCAAGAACAATACCAGCAGACCATTTTTTTTTGAGTTTCCAGTTTTTGCAGATTTTTTATGCTTTTTAATTTACTCAAATTTCATTGTTTTTAGTTGTAGTTTTTTTTTTTAAATAGAGTTTGGTTGCTATTGTAGTTGATAGGAATTTATGGCTTATAATAGTTTCATTTTAGTTCTTAGCGTAATTTTGATGTCATTAGATTATTAGAATAGTTTTAATAGTATTGTGGTCACTTTGATTTTTTATCTCATGTTCTTTTTAATCTAATCTATATAAGCTGTTTTGGTGTTGGTATTTGAGTGTTAAAAAAAAAGATTTGTTAGTTTAAAATTTGGCTATTGAATACTTGAGGGTTAGATTTAAAAAGAAAAACAAGAAAAAAAAAATAATAATAAGGTAGTAAAATGTGACCATCCTGGGGTTCGAACCCAGGGCGTCACAGTCACAACACAAGCAACACTACCACTGCACCCTTAGCCTTCTTTTAGTTAAAACTTACTTAATTTAATTTAAAACCCTTTTATTTTTTTTCTTTTCCCTTTAATCTGTTAAGCTTGTAAACAGCTTATCCCAATAAGCTATTTTACTTTTCTCATTTTTTCTTAATCCCATTTCAGTTTAAAGTATTTCTTTAAAAATTTTCATATTTTTCTTAAACATTTTAGGTATTGTTAATCATTTATTTTCTTAAAATTAGTTTTTAAGTCGTATTTAATTATTTAAATTTCAGAAAAATGCAATTTTTTTTTTCCAAAATTTTATTTTGTCATTTAGGACGTAGGAAAATTAATTTGGCACCCGTAGGATTAGTTTTTCGTAGATTTTCACGTTTATGCTCGTTATTTATATTTTAGTTCGCGTTTTTTAGATTTTCGTTACGTGTTTTTAGTTAATTAGATTTTTTGCGTATTTGCTTTGTTATTTACTTTAATTAGTTTTAGAAATCACAAACTCTCGTCTTTTCAAGCACTTTAATTACGAACCGAAAACGATATTCTCAATTTCACGCCTCGCAGGGAGAACGACCCGGGTATTCACTTATCCGGTTATTACAATTGGTTGTTTTTGCGTTAATGGTTTCAAGTTGTGATTACTTTGACCAAATAGAACCAATATCAATGTCCTTGGCCAAGTTCAATGTATCCTTAAGATGGAAGTCGGTTAGGGTTTTTAGGTTGAGTTTCGACTAGGGTATTTAGGATAAAACCGAATAGGGCTTGAAGTAGTTGTATACTATGTTTAGATAAGTAGTACTTAGGGATTAAGGATTAGTTACTTTGGTTATTTTATGTATTGAATTGGTTAGAAAATATTTATGATTTTTACATATTTATATATTTCGGATTTTTGAAGATAAAAAGGGAAAATTGGTTTTGTGCTTAGGAGTGTAGTAAAACATGCTTATTATGGTTGTAGTATAGTTTGGGATGTGTGAAAAATATTGTTTTAATAGTTTAGTAATTTATAAAATTTATTTGTTAAGTTTTATTAAGTTAAAAGGTAATTAAATGGAATTTATTGTTTTTGTGCATTAGACACTTGTACTTTGGGCTAAAAGACTTGTAAAAATAATTAAGGAGTTTAGAAAATATAATTCATAAAAGTTATGCATGAATGGTTTGTACTTTTATGCTTTAAAAATAATATAAATGGGACTTTTATGAAGATTTGGTAAATAAATAAATTTTATGCATCAATGACTTGTACTCTAGCTCAAATAACTTGTAAACTTAATGTTTTGTAAAAATGTTGTATAAATAAATTAGGGTTTGTGAAATGAATACATAAAATCATAGTTATGTGAATTTAGGGTTTTACCGTGAACAAAGTAGAACTAGGGTTTCTGGTGCTTTGATGACTGGTACATTAACTCAGATGGGTTGTACTTTTATGTTCTAGGGTTTAGTTGTTCATATTTGGTGTTGTGATGAATTTTAGGGTTTCCTAGAAACTCTATATAGTTAATGAATGTTTTGTTCATACGTTTGTTAAGGATTTAACGTAAAATGGTGAATGGTATTCTGTAATGTTTTCATATAGATATGTTTATGAAATAAACATTATGGTTGTTAGACAGGTCTGTGGGAGCACGTTTATCAATGATATGATCTACGTCACATAAGATGAGAGATACATTCAAAAAAAAAATTACCCGTGGAAAAGTGATAATAATTCTGTTAAAGTAAACGGGAAATTTTACGAGTGGTTACAGTATCCCCCTGTTGAAGGGAATCTCGTCCCGAGATTCGGCCTATGTTGGTTGGAAAGTTGGGAAAAATGATGTATGGGGATAGTTAGGTTCAGATTTCTATCTTATGCGGATAGGGAACACGATAAAGGAAAACCGTACAACGATTTGGGTTAGGAGGAGAGTTTGATATGCTTAAAATGCCTCAAGTTAAAAAAAATAATAAAAAAAAAATAATATTACTTAAAATATTATCTCATTCTTAAGCCTCATTTCCGATAACGTCATTTCGCTGATAATCCTTGGTTCTCCGTTTAATACCAAAGGATCGAGGTTTGGTCAGTTTCATCTCTACTGGATGAACTAAATTTGAATGTTTTGCCACCTGATAAGTGACTGTGCAACGGTCAGATTTAAAGTGGATGAACAGTGATTCTAACGTTCGAAATAACGGTCGAATTCCTCCTATAAATACCTTATTTCTAATCCTCATTCTTTCATCACAAATTTCCTTTCTAAAAACCTCAAAATGCCGTACCTTGTTACATTCTTAGCGATTGTTTACGTGGTCCTTACGGTTTCCTATTTGGCTTACGTCCCCAGCGAAGATCATGCATTCTTAGTTTGCGTTCTAGCAATCGTTATGCCTATTGTGGTCTTTGCTATTGGAGTCGACAAGATATGGGGGTAAGGTTTGCTTTTCTAAGTAATCTTCCGAAAATTTCTTATTTATTCTTATGCCTAATTTTTATCCCTGTAGGATAATCAAGGTCATTCATCCTATCGTGGCTCTAGCTATTGTGTTGTTGGTGGCTATCCTCATATTCATGATGGGTCAACCTTTCGAAGAATCTATCCCTTATCTTGTAATCATTGTAACCTTAGTATTTCCGTTCTTAATCATTTCCCTATGTATGAACTTCCGGGGTTATGAATAAAATCTTAGGGTTTTTCTATCCATTAAGTTGTCAAGTTCCTATCTTAGAAAGGATGGGTAGTAGATGTAGACTTTTGTTGTATCAATCTATAAACAATTTGTTTTGTTTTAATATTTTGCTTTTGAATGAAAATCAGTAGTAGAAAATCTGAAAATATTACTGTTCCAATTCACTACATGATTCTTCCTGAATTATACATAGTTGATCAGGTTATGTATAATTAAGGACCAAATGATGTAATGTTTTGTTCAGTCACTGTGATATTTATTCTTTTTCAAAAAGTTTTAGATGGTGTTCAACGTTTTATTTCTGTAAAATAGATTCATAAATAATTTTGAAAAGCATAGGAACATTTTAGTCTACTTTATGGTGATGGGTTAAGGTTTCCTAAGGTATTAATGAAATAATCCTCAAAATAAATCTTAAAGTTCGTCTAAGGTTTTACTAGGCAACGTTTATGAATAGGGTATGGAGAAATAGCGTAGATATAGAGGCTAAACGCTGATTTGGATTATGATGGAATGGTTACGAGGTAGAGATTTCATAAGGTAGAAAGATAATTTATTTAGGTTACGTTCATCGTAACTAAAATAGTTCTGAAAGGAAAATACAACGTAAAGAGTTCTAAACCTCAATTTATTCATTACTTCAGAGATATCAAACTTAAAGGTCTTACTAGAACATAGATGAGATTCCTTAATGAGTTCTAGTCCTCTTCCGAATCAGTCTTAGTCTTCCAGTTGGGATTGAAGTTCGGGCATCGACTCTTATAATGTCCTTTTCCGTTACATCCATAACAAGTCACGGTTCGTAGTTTTGCTCTTATTGTCTTACAGTTTCCGGACTGATGTCCTATTTCCTTGCATCTTCTACACTTGACAAAACAATCTCCATAATGATGTAACTTACATCGTTGACATAGAGGTCGTTTTCCACGATAAACAGCTTCATGAGTAAGATGTTCGTGATGGCAGGCGGGGTGGTGAGTTGGGATAGTGGTTTCTATCTCATGATGTTTTCGCTTTTGGTTATTTCGTTCAATTCCTAAGGTATGGGTAGGTTTAGTTATTCCTTCTGGGTTTTTGTTATAAGTTAGTCTATAACCGTATAACTTTTAGGGGTACAAGACACATTCATCTTCTTCTTTCCTGTTTCCTTCTTATTGCCTTCTGAGCGAGCCGTTGTAGTCACCTCGAGTACTGCTGTAATGAGGTTGATTACCAACTTCTGGATAACTTCGAGAGTCATTGGCGTAGTATTTTTCATTCTGACTTTCTTCCGGATATGTCTGGTTAAATATCGTAGATAAATGATTAATCTTTGGTATAGCTACTAAGGAATTAACTAGTTCTCTTAGATTTTAGCAACTTTCTCTTCATTCATCAAGTTTCTCTTCCGAAATTTTATCTTATGGGGTTCTATGGTTGTGATATGTCTGGATGAGAATAGCATATATTAATAACTTGATCAATGGTTTTTACAAAAACAATTAATACAAGGTCTTTTATTAATATTGTAGGTAGTAGGTTTAGGATTTTTCTGTTTCCAACTTAAGGGTTAATCCTCAAAATATCTTTGTTGCTTAATGGGCTCTATGTTTAGTTAACTAAGTAAATGACACTTATTGGGCTCTAGGTATAGTTTATACGAAACCATTTGTTTATTAAACAAATGATAGGGTTTTATGGAAAGTCATTACATAAATGCACAGCATTATTGTAAGACATGATGGGAAAGAATTTATTCTCAACAATAATATATACAACAAAAGATCTTTGTCATACATTTATTGATTGATTACAAACTCTGAAGATTTCAGGTTTATTGGAAAATACAGGAAATACTTAACCAAATACTATTTGATACAGTAAACACAACGTTTTTACACATGAGTTTGAGATCAGCCACGTCCTTGACGTAAAAGCTTAACTTCATTCTCAAGTTGTAGTTGTGAAATTTCCATTTCCAAGAAACGCTCCTGAAATTCCGTGTTCACCTTTATCTGACTGTCCAGCATAGATTCCAAAGTGAAAATCTTCTGACCCTGGCAGATTGCCGTCTCTCTGGCCATCCATAGGGTTCTCTCAATCTCTGCTATTCTGCCACGTAGTTGACTGTTTTCCCTTCTCGCATGACGAATCCTATAATCTAGGCTTTTATATTTATGTTCGTGCGTATTCTTCATTCGTTCAACACTTGCTTCCAAATCGAACACCGTTCTCCTTTCGTCATTGGTTCTTCTAAACAAAGTGTCGAAATTACGGTCGTACCGTTCAAAACGTAAATGTGGTAACTCCTCCAAATGTTTAGCGTGATTGTCGAGAATACTGGCGTGTTCATAAAGAAGAGTCCACATGGGATCTTTAGGTTCAGGGGAATTAGGCATAGATATAGCATCTGGGAAGTTTAGTATTGGGGTTTCGGGAGTATTAGGTCCTAGAGGATTTGATTCATCATCTTTCTGAATTGTTTCTTGGCATGAATTTTGTCCAACCTCAAATGTTGTGGGGCAACCAATAAACTTTTCATCAGATGGGGATTTCCTAAGGGAGTCGGTAGGTGGTGTACATATAGTACGGATATTTGTTTCGTTAAGTTCAGGAGTTTCGGGGGACATGATACTGTAGTAACCCGCAAATAGTGAAAATAAGAAATTCGAAATTTGAAAATAAAGCAAATTAAATAGTTATCAGATAGGGGAATTATTAATGCCAAATAATCAAAATAAAGGATGCTCTAAATTCTGAAACATACCCGGCACGGAAGGCGTAGGACTTTATGGTGTAAGTTTATTTATTTTTGAAAACGCGGTTATAGTCCAATGTTTAAAAACATTTGGTTCTCTATAACCATGAGCTCTGATACCACTCTGTAACACCCCCGTTTTCGATATTCGCAGCGGAAATATAAGTTGGGGTGCTACTAAACAGTTCATAGTCATGATAATAGAAAACGACTCGAAAAGAGACGTTTTTAGATAAAATTGTTATCATTCATTTATATCAGAGTTACAATATGCAGGTCCCAGCAGTAGGTTCTCAAAATACATTAATAAAAATATATTATTGGTTTGAATGATAACATAGTCCATAGCCAATCCCGTGCCAATCCATGCTTCCAATAACCTGAGAATACATGCTAAAACGTCAACACAAAGGTTGAGTGAATTCATAAAGTTTCGTAAATGAAAAGGTTTCATTTATTCAGAAATATGATGGTTCCAGTTATTCAGAAATAAGCCAGTTTCTGTTGTCAAAATACGCTGTTCAATGGTTCAGAAATATGTTTGTCCAGTTATTCAGAAATACGTTATTCAGTTCAGTTGGAAATCATTTAAACACAAGATTAAATGTAATAATTGCCACACACACAATTATTATCAGGGAAAGATGTATTTTATTGCACTAAGTCTCATGAATCGCAAAACATTAACAGAACATCAACAGTCATGAGCTAATGATGTAATAATTACCCCATAATTAAATGTAGGTAACCTTGCCCCCGGGTAGGAGATAGTCATATCTCTTTATTCATCTCAAATATAATGCTTTGGGTTACGTTACGGTAACACAAAGGGGTTGTCAGCCCAATAGATCTATCCACAATATTCGCGCTCACCCTGGTTTGCGGGTGATTAGAGGTTCATGATGGGAGGACTTATATTTCAGGTTAACTTAGCTTAAGGCAATAAAATAAGAATAACATTGGGATAATACTTGTGGTTAATACGGGAAAAAGTCCATTAGTGATTCATAAGTCATGTAAATGCGAACAATGTTTATAAATGTTATGAGCATGTATCTACCCCAAAAATAATTCAAAACATGTAAAAGTAGGAGTTATGAACTCACAATAATCCATATAAAAGTTTAGAGTATATAGAAATAGTTAAGCATGTATCTCCCCCAAAAGTAATTTAAAACAAGTGAAAGAAGGGGTTACGAACTCACCTGATCAGTCTGGATGGAAAACAAATGAAAGAAAGTTGATAAACGTCTCCGGACAAGAAACCTGAGTTATTATGCCAATATTTAGTAATCATTTCTGATGATTATATGTTTATTTCGTTTCGTTCTGTTTCGTTGTTTGGTTGATGGTTAAATGCTTACTTGAGCCAATATGTAGTTTCAAAAGTAAGATTTTATCTTATCTTTTATCTGTAAGTTTCTATTTGATTTGTTCGTTAAAGTTATCCTTCGTTCGTTAGTTCATTGGTTCGTCGTTTAAAATAAACGTATTATGTTAATATAGATTCGGGAAAACAGAATAGAAAGGATGAAAATATTGATTAGGAAAAGTTACGTTTTAATCCCTAAGGTTTGGTCAAATGACAGTTCACACCCTGGACTTTTGGAAAATGATAGTTTCTACCCTTAAGTTTCAAAAATGACATTTTCTACCCTGTCCATGTGTTAATTGCAAAAACAACCCTTGATTATAAGTATTTACAACATCAACTTATTAAACTCTTATTAATTAAATTATCTCATTTGAAAAATCATGACTTGGCTAGAGTTTTGGACATCGATAACTCAACGATAAGTAAATCATTTTACGAACTCTTTGATCCTATGGAAAGTTTGTCAGGTCAACTCTGAACACACCAAGTTTCGCTATTTATAAAATTTGTTTGATGGTCGAATGATATTTCAAAAGTTGGGTGAGTAAATGAAAGTGAGACATGAATTTTTAAAATAAAATCTGAGTTCTAGACCCAGCGATAGACCAAACTTTGAACGCAAATATCCGTTAAACCACTCGATAGTTTTTCAAACTTTTTCTTCCTAAAATAAGCTTGTTGGTTCATCTTTGATATGCCAAAAATATAAAATTTATAGAGGTCTTATGGGTGTCGAAAAGAAGGTTGAAAGTTAATAGTTTAGGTCGACTAAAATGAAAAATAAATAACTGAATATCAAAGGTTTAGTTTAGCGACATGGAGCCAAATTCAAGACTCGATATTTTGATGATGACTCAACCATATTTGGAAATTCTTTTTCCTAAATTAAGTTTACCATGTGGACTTTATCATGCCAAGAGAACAGAATTTTTAGACATCAATTAGAGGGTGAAAACTGGGTCGAATCTTGGTGAGTTGGGCGATAGCTATTGAAAAAGATTAACTGGAAACCTAAGTTTTCTATTTCCAGCGATATGGGTAGGACTTTACACTTAAATAACTTTTTGAATACTTGATCGTTTTTAATGATTTTTGTTTCTAAATTTAGTTTGTTAGGTAGACTTACTATGTAACAAAAACCAGATTTAAATAAGGTCGTTTGGATGTTGGTTTCGAGGGCCAAAGTTGGGTGTTGGGGTGTTTTGTGGCTCGATGTAGAACTCAGATATTAGACCCGATGGGGTTTTAAGAATTTTAGGGTTTTCCTATTGGCTTCTCATGTATGTTACAATTATATTTGATGTGTTTTATCATGTTTTACATATTAGTGGTTTGTTTAAACTAAAATTCGAACATATAGGGTGCGTTAGGGTTTACTGTCGAGCAGAAAGGAGTTTAACAAAACAACACTTAAGTTTTTAATTAGGTTGATATTTAAGAGTTATGTTTTAGTGTTTTTAGAATATATAATAAGCAAATAAAACTGAAATAGAAAGTGTTAGAGTAATTTACCTAGGGTTTTAGCCGAATAGGGTTTTGGACTTGAATTGTTTAGACTCTTGTTTTCCCAGTGTTCCTCCTCTTCTTCTGGACTTTCTATGTTTGGGTTGTGAGTAGTGATCAGTATTGAATGGATAGAGGTTGTCTTTTAATGCTGGTCGAATGTTTGTGTGAGTAAAAAAAAAATGATACTCGACTGCTATTTATAGGATAGAATGTTTAGGGTTTTGGTGGGACATGAGGAGGGGACATTGTATGCATACAAGGGCTGACAAAAATAGATGGGATACGCCACTTGGATAGGAGGAGGAGGGAGGTGTAAGGGAGGTGATGTGGCCGAATGGGATCCTTGGGTTTAAGCTACCAATGAGAAGGCTTCTTGAAGATGAGAGTGTACAAGTGGAAGGGTTTGTAGAAATGAATAGAGAAGCATGTCCTTGGCCAAGTTCAATGTATCCTTAAGATGAAAGTCGGTTAGGGTTTTTGAGGTTGAGTTTCGACTAGGGTATTTAGGATAAAACCGAATAGGGCTTGAAGTAGTTGTATACTATGTTTAGATAAGTAGTACTTAGGGATTAAGGATTAGTTACTTTGGTTATTTTATGTATTGAATTGGTTAGAGAATATTTATGATTTTTACATATTTATATATTTTGGATTTTTGAAGATAAAAAGGGAAAATTGGTTGTGTGCTTAGGAGTGTATTAAAACATGCTTATTATGGTTGTAGTATAGTTTGGGATGTGTGAAAAATATTGTTTTAATAATTTAGTAATTTATAAAATTTATTTGTTAAGTTTTATTAAGTTAAAAGGTAATTAAATGGAATTTATTGTTTTTGTGCATTAGACACTGGTACTTTGGGCTAAAAGACTTGTAAAAATAATTAAGGAGTTTAGAAAATATAATTCATAAAAGTTATGCATGAATGGTTTGTACTTTTATGCTTTAAAAATAATATAAATGGGATTTTTATGAAGATTTGGTAAAAAAATAAATTTTATGCATCAATGACTTGTACTCTAGCTCAAATAACTTGTAAAATTAATGTTTTGTAAAAATGTTGTATAAATAAATTAGGGTTTGTGAAATGAATACATAAAATCACAGTTATGTGAATTTAGGGTTTTACCGGGAACAAAGTAGAACTAGGGTTTCTGGTGCTTTGATGACTTGTACATTAACTCAGATGGGTTGTACTTTTATGTTCTAGGGTTTAGTTGTTCATATTTGGTGTTGTGATGAATTTTAGGGTTTCCTAGAAACTCTATATAGTTAATGAATGTTTTGTTCATACGTTTGTTAAGGATTTAACGTAAAATGGTGAATGGTATTCTGTAATGTTTTCATATAGATATGTTTATGGAATAAACATTATGGTTTTTACACAGGTCTGTGGGAGCACGTTATCAATGATATGATCTACGTCACATAAGATGAGAGATACATTCAAAATAAAAAATAAAAATTACCCGTGGAAAAAGGATAATAATTCTGTTAAAGTAAATGGGAAATTTTACGAGTGGTTACATATCAGTGCACTCACTCTAATTTCCTCATCTTATGAGGAGACCTCTTCTTCATCCCAGTCATAAGCTTCTGCTACAAGAACCATGTTCTTTGTCTTAACAGGTTTGGGTATTTGAGCAGCCTGAGACATTGAGGGATTAGTTTCAAGAAGTGCAAGTTTAGCCTTAGCTTTCCTATATTTTGCTTCAAAGTCCTTTTGACCCTTTTGAACATTATTGTTTTGAAAGTTTTGGGTCGACTGAAGCATTCTAGGTTGAAACTTGCGAGTTCCGGAGGAACTATTTTCTGAAAATTTATAAGAGGGTTCTGAGATGGTTTTAGAATAACAGTCTCTAGCAAAATGACCCTTTTTACCACAATTAAAACATTCAGTGGTTTCATTTGCTTTGGCTTTTGAAAAGTTGGACTGATTTCTTTTGATGAAATGTTTTGAATTAGCAAGGAGTGCCCTTTCTTGGAATTCCAAGTTTAAATCATTTAGGTACTCATCACCAGTTCTTTCATCAATCTCATCTTCAGAATCCTCTTGAAAATCCTGCACAACACCATTAGAATAAAAGGAAGTTGATATGGGTGTGGAGGTCAAGGCCTTTTTGGTCTCAAGAGCTTTTGAGTCTGGGTATCTCCTTGAGATTAAGTTGTCTTCATAGACAAACTTCCCATAGATCTCAGGGAGCTCAAGGGTCTGAATGTGATTAGCATTCCTGAGGCCTTGTGAGAAGTTTAGCCAATTCTCAGGGAGACTGTTGACAAAGCCAACATTTGTCTCATGCTTAGACAAAACTACACCATCATTTGATAGTTCGTTTATCAAAGTCTTGTATCTGGTATAAGTCTGTGAGAGACTTTCAGAGTCCTTTGCCCTGAAAGTATTGTACTCAAGTTTCAGGTCCATTATCCTGTTTTCCTTAGTATCCGAGGGACCCTCAAAGCTATTGATCAAGTCATCCCAATTTTGCTTGGCGGTTGAACAGTTGATGACTGATTCCATTATATCGTCAGGAAGACAAGATATAATAATGCTCTTCAGGCGTTGGTCTTGATTGACCACCCTCCTCTCATCAATGGTCCATTGAGCTTCAGGCTTGTTAAGTCCTTCAGCAGTCTTTGGGACATAGGGACCTTCTTTGACACAAGTGATGTAGTATGGTTCCATACCAGTCAAGTAGCAAATCATTCACTTTTTCACTTGCTAAATTTACCAGCTTCAAGTCTTGGGGCAACAGCTGAAAAGCTTCCACCCTTTTTATCGACTAGCTGGGGCACATTAATATCAGCCATAGTAGAATCTTGGTTTTAAAAACCTTGAGCACTCTTGATTATTTTTGAAAGATTTTATAAACCAGATGCTCTGATACCACTTGTTGTTCCCTTAACACGCTTAGAGTTAACTAAAAGTTAATCTATTTGTGTTTATGACTGATACAATGCATTTGATTAATTACAACTTATAAGTAAAACGTAAATATAAAAACACAATGTTTTTCAACGTTTAAATTCTTATTAGAAATCAATCAAAGAATCTATTCCCAAGTATTTTGCGGAACAAACACTTGGGATTGAATAGACAAGGTATGGTGTCTCCTATCTAAACTTAAGCAATGCTTAAGTGGTAACAATATCGACCCACTGAGCTATCTCAGGGATTGGTTACTCTTTGTAGGAGAAAAGGGGTATTGTGAAAGTCTAAGCTTTTATTGCACAAAATACCTAACCCACTTTTCTCCATCTATTTGCTATTTATAGGCAAACATGTTAAGAGTACTGAAGATTAAAAATACATAAACAATAGGAAGGCGTGTCTGACAACTACAACAGTAATTGTCATTTCCAAGAACCAATAAGATTGCGCCAAAAAGTCTTCGAGTGTCAGTCCTGACACTTCTTGACTTTTAGCCGCTTTAGGGATGGTTTGTGTCTGACCCCGATAAGACTTGTTCTTATCTCTTCAAACCTTCCCGCTCAATCCTGCCTTTCTTTCAGGATTCAGGTTCTTCAGTCTTCGCCTTCATTCTTCAGTCTTCAATCTTATTGGTTTTGAGGAGACTGGGGTTCAGTGAGCTCTTGTCTAACGCTCACTGAACCCATTACCTTCTTCTTCGTCTCAAGTAACACTTCAGGGAGATCCGCCTCCCTGTGTGGTGAGTCTTTCTTCTTAGACTCGTCCTGAGCATCTTGAAGGTAACTCACTGAGTGACTGTTCACTCAGTGACCTAATTGTGTTTTCGGTTGATTAACACTTAGCGTAATTTGTATTCAAATCCTGTTTTAAGGAATCTTGGGTACTGAAGGACCCAACAAGTACTTATTTTAGGTATTGAAATTAATCATGTTTATATTACAACGTAAGGACAACTTACATCATTAGAAGGGAGTAGAGAGAGCCATGACTTGTGATATGGATCTTGAAAGACGATTCATCCAATATCATGCCAATATTGCTTCATTATACTTGACACATCCAACAAATTAATACTTTTAGCCCATTGCTATACATAAATTTCATTTGGGGTCCTGCAATGAAATAGCTAAATATTAAATCTTTTAACGTAAGATATATCATACCACATGTTAAATGGTATACTCTTCTAAAACCTCATTTACCAATTATGACGGCTACTTATTCATATAACTCTTTTTGAGACGTAGGTCCATATACTTGCATAAGACATTATCACTACAAATTGCAACATACACTCCCATTTATATATAACAACAACAAATGAAATCTAGATCTCATTTTATTGACGTGGTTAAGAGCACACTCATTATATTATATAAATAACTTATATAATAGCATATACAATACAATCAACAAAAAGTTATGCTCAGTTATAATGTAGGAACAACTAAAATTAAGTATCCAAAACACCTTCAAGAAGCCTCATCATGTACATATTGGTGGGCTTGTAAGTGATTCTATGGATTCATAATAAACTAGTACAAGACGAACAAAAGTATATCATTAGAGCAACTTTGTACAATCTTTAGACACTGTAATGAACCATGCATTTTGATTTCATGGTATGATTTTCAAAACCAAAAAAACTAAAACGAACATAATTTATACTTTCAATACATAAACATCAGGTTACATATTGTTAATACAAATATCGTCCTAAAAACGTTATTTAAATTTTACGATCTTTGCTTCATTTTGTTAATGACAATAATAAGGTTTATCTTTAGCAAAGCATAAATATAAGTTAAAGTCTTTTACATTTATAGTAACAAGTCTTTTAAAACACATTTACACATTACATGATCACTAGGATTCACATTGCATATATACATTTTACATTTACATGTTTTACTTTTATTTCTTAAATTAGAAATATTAAACATGACATCATGGCATACCTCATTTTGATATCTTTAGGATATCTTGAGAATTTAGGTGATATCTTGTATAGATCTTCAAGCTAAAGAGTTGACCTTGGAAGATATGGAAAGATGGTTCAAGATATGGAAAGATATGGGAATATCTTAGTTGTCTGGTTCCCGCGAAACCAAACACCATAACTGGCGGATCCCAGAATTTGGATCCACCAAATCCGTGCCCTGTTGATCAGCTTTGCCTATAAATAGCAAGCTGATCATTCAGGCACAATCATCACTCATATAGCTTAAATTATATATTCATTCATTTATACATCACAAACCCATATCATTCATTTCATTCTTAGTGATCTAACTTTTGTAGCAAAGAAGATCAAGCATACAAGCTTCAACAGACTGTTGCAAGTTTTATTAGTTAGATACTGTGTGATTTGTTAGTGTTCACACATCATTGTTATACCTTTCATTCAGTAGAGTTTGGTTAGTGTTTTAGTCCTTAAAACACAAAGAGTGACGGGAGTGGTTGTACCCTTGTTAAAGAACCAACGGGAGTGGTTGTACCCTTGTTAAAGAACCAACGGGAGTGGTTGTACCCTTGTAAAGAACCCGGTGTTTAGCTTAGTACCGGATAAAGAGTAAGCGACGTGTAAAGGTTTTCTCCGCCTAGAAGGGAGCTTGTTTCTTAGTGAAGAAAAATTCTCGAGTTAGAGGCTCGAGGAGTAGAGTAGGGCAAGGAAGAGAGTCCTTGTAGCCGAACCACTATAAACATCCGTATTGTGTGGTTTGATCATTTCTTTCCTTACTTGTTAATTATATATTGCTTGATTGTTTGCTTTACTTTGAAATCACGTTAAGTATACAAAGCGAAGAAAAGTTTAAAATGGTAAAAACTATTCAACCCCCCTTCTAGTTTTCCACAATTGGTATCAGAGCTACGTTACTCAAGATTTTCAAAATATATTGTATTTTAAAACTTGAAACGATCAATGGATTTTGAAAACTTTAAAGAAGGGCAATCTATGTAAAGACCACCACTATTTGAACCAAATTGTTTCATATATTTGAAAAATCGCTTTGAAACTTATGTAAAGTCAAAGGATATAGATCTATGGTATATTATCATAGAAGGTGATTATAAACCTATATCAAATGTATTAGGTGGTAGGTGGTCGGGATGAAGGTACTTCTCTTACTCGTCACAGTGATGAGCAAAAGAAGTTGATTGCCAAAAATAATGAAGCCAAAATGATGCTTTATAATGCCTTACCTAAGAAAGAATATGAAAGAGTTTTTTATGTGTAAAACGGCTAAGGATATTTGGCAATCATTGATTATCACTCATCAAGGGAACTCACAAGTCAAATATAACAAAATTGATCTTCTTGTTCAACAATATGAACAATTTGTTATCTCTGAAGATGAGACCATTGATAGTGCTTTTGCTAGGTTTAATACTATAATTACTTCTCTTAAAGCACTTGACGAATCTTTTTCTAGTAAGAACTTTGTCAGGAAATTTCTTAGAGCGCTTCATTCGAAGTGGAGAGCAAAGGTGACGGCTATTGAAGAATCCAAGGATCTTTCAAGCTTGACACTTGACGAGCTCATCGGAAATCTCAAGGTTCACGAAATGGTGATGGAAAAAGACTCAGAAATAGTTAAAAGCAAAAAGGAGAAGATGAAGTCCATTGCCTTAAAAGCTAGAGTAGAATCAAGTGATGACGAGTCTAGTTCAGATAGCGAAGACGAAGAGTATTCCATGGCCGTTAGCGATTTCAAGAAGTTCTTTAGAAGACGAGGAAAGTTCGTAAGACAACCTCGTGAAGAAAAGAAATCCTTTCGGAAAGACCGTGATGATAGAAAAGGAAAAGTAAATAGAAAATGCTTTAGGTGAGGGGACTTCGGTCATCTAATAGGAGAATGTTAAAAGCCTCCAAAGAACAAGTCTCAAAGAGCATTTGTTAGTGGAACTTGGGGTGACAGTGAAGGTGATGACGACGAGCCTAAGAACGACGAAGTTGCTCTCATGGCTCATGACTCAGATGAGGTACATTCTGACTCGTCATACTTTTCTATTAATGATGAAACCTTAGAAATAGAATATAACAAACTGTGTGATATTACTTTAAAAAATCATAAACAAACATAAGTTCTTAAAAACCAAAACAACACTTTTAGAAAACGAAGTCTATTGGTTAAAAGAAAAAGAAATACGGTCAGAAAAAGGGTAAAAGCATTAAAGAAACATGTGTCTCATGTCAGAAACTTAAGCTAGAAATAGAAACACTTAAAACCACACAGGAAGATCTTATCAAACAAAACTCTAAGTTTAAAAGGTTTGATAAAAACATTTGTTTAGCAGATGAGTTAATGCAAATTCAAAAGTTGCCTCATGATAAAACCGGACTAGGATTCATGAAATCAGGAAACTTAAATGACTTTATGAAACAAACAGTGAAAGAAAAAGAAACTGTTTCAACAACTTCAGACAACCACGGATCTGGCGGATGCAAAAATTTGGTTCCGCCAGTTATGCCAAAAGGCTCTGCGGAAACAGTTGATGAACAGAAGGTTCTTAAATCGGATCGTACTGAATTCGTTAAGGTCACTAGAAAACCTAGCACTAGTACAACTGATAACAAACAAAAACCAGCAGTTTCTATAGGAAGAGGTCAAGTTAAAAATGAGTTTAGGACTAAAACGGTTCAACAGAGACCTCAAACTAGTTTTCCCAAACACCCCTTTCCAAAGAGTAATGTTAACTCACAACATTATCATCAAAATAATTAGAACCAAAACATGTCTAGGAATTATAGAGGTCCCAATTACATGCCATGGAACACTTGTCCACCATTTCCATACATGAACCATGATAATGTTATGTTTAACCCAAACGGACCCATGAGATATTGGGGACCAAACGCTTGAGTTTCTCTTGAACCTAGGTGTGCTTAAAAGTTGAGTTAGAACCAGATGAGTGGATTAAAGATAGTGGGTGTTCAAGACACATGACGGGAAACAAAAGCCTTTTCTCATCCTACCAAGTGTACGATGGAGGTAATGTCACATTCGGTAGCAAGCTTAAAAGTAAAATCATCAGAAAAGGTACAATCTCTCATGACTCTCTCACTATTGATGATGTTGCTCATGTAGATAATTTAGGATTTAACTTGCTTAGTATTAGTCAATTATGCCGCAAAAAGTATAACGTCCTTTTCAGTGAAAATGGAAGTAAAATACTAAAAGACACTACTAGAAATGGGCTATCCTTGACTCCAAATGCGAGTCAAGAAGAGGTCTTATGACGCGCAAATGCGAGTCAAGGATGGACCAGTCATAAAGCTTCATGACTCGCATTTGTGCGTCATCCCTCTATGACGCGCACTTATGACCCACGTTTTATGACTCTCCTTTTTGCGTGTCATAACCTATTTTTTTTTTTAAAAATTAATTTTTTTCAGTTCCTAATTTTCTATTAAATGACAATTAAAAACCTGATAATACAAAATTAAAAACACAAATATCAAAATAACGCATTTCATATATTAAAAACATGATAATACAAAATTAAAAACACAAATATTTTCCTTGTTGCTGCTAGAACTAAAAAATCAACCTAACTTTGCCTATGTTAAAAACCCGCTATACACCATCTCTAACTTTGCCTATACAACAAGACTACCCGAGTATAATGTTGCGGCTGCTGCATGACATTTGGTGGCCTCTGTTGAGGCATAATCGGCTGATACCCCATGTGATGCATCGGTTGTTGATGTGGATACTGGTAGCCCTGTGATTGGTCCATACGAGCACCCTGATAAGAATGAGGCAAGTTATTTCCTTGCTGAGGTGGGCCTGATGGTACCGGTGGCACCAAAGCAGCAGGTCTCTCATACTAAGTGACGTTAGTTTCAGGATTCCAATAGTACATCACTCCTGAACTCCCATCAATCAAACCCTTCCATGGTTCGGGTAAGGTCGGATCAGGTGGGGCATAACGAACCCCAAGAGCATCAGCGGCTCCATCAGCAGCCATGGTTGATAAAATTCAAATCTGGTAATGAAAGAAAAATAAACGTTAGTTCTTTTATATCATAACAAAAGCCCAAACCAAACAATGCCTGCACACCAATTCTAACATAACAAAAACGCCCCTGTTGGGTTCCTTTTTCACACCAAATAGACCAACAAACAAACAATTAGCTAGGCCTGTTGGATGGGGCGCTTATCTGTGTGACAGCAACCAAACCAAACGCACCTTTTTGCGCAGAAAAATCAGCAACAAAAGTACCCTTTTTAGTGCAAAAAATCTGCAGCAAACGCACCCTTTCGGGACTGAAATAAGCAGATATAACTGCCCCTGATGGGCTGGGAATATGCAGAACCAACACCACCTATTGGGGTTGCGTTTGCAGCAAACAAACGCCCACTGTTGGGGTTGTGACACGCAAAAATAAACACCCTATTTGGATGGTATTTCCAGCCGATAACCAAATAAACGAAACACCACGCATTGCTATCACCACCAATCTAGTCAAATAAAACAACATTTTAGAAATAGTTAATTACTACTTAAACTACTTAAAACAGTTAACAAAAATAAGCTTGAACCAAACAACCACCCTCGGACCGAGATCAAATAGCGCAATCATAACCAAAATAATATCCAAATCCAAATCCGAAACACAACCAAGTTTATAGTAAATCCAAACCAAGACCTAGACCAAATGAAGAGCAAAACCAACGTCACTCGTGACCAGTATGGTCACGACCCGGATTCAGTCGGGTTTAACTCGACTCGAACTCACAACGTGTCAAACAAACATCACCTTAATAGATTAATACCACACGAGTATTGGCAAACAGAATGCTAAACGATTAATTCAAAAGCAGAAAATAATTACCATGGCGCAAAGAACTCCACCATCCAAACATCGTTGCTTTTAACAACCAGTTCATCAAAATTATTTGAGTTAAGTTCAACTGAAGCACTGGGTTCTGACTTTTTCTCAGTTGATTCTTCTGGTTTTACTGTTGACTTTCCACTTAACCTGTCCTTGAGGAGTGCTTTTACCTGCGTATACATTTACAAACACTTCAAAGATTAAATTATGCACCAATTTCATCATACGGAGACAAGGAAGATAGTACCTTTAAAACTAGATGTCAAACTTTAAATTTTAATATGCTTACCTGTTTAAGTGCAAATTCGGCTATTGGTTTTGCGTCCCTAGCTCCTTGGTAGTCAACAGGTGGTTTTCCAGGCACAAACACCTTAATGGTTGGAAATCCTTTAATACCATATTCCTGAAGTAGACACATAGCAAAGAGTTAGACATGCATTGATCGCAATACAAATAGATAATCAAACAAAAGGAATTCGGATAAAATAAGCTCATTTCTGGTAAAAAAGAGTCAACCATAAAACAAAAGTAAGCAATCTAGTTATGGTTACACTAAGTATGTGTCCACATATTGTACCACTATCTACTAGCTGATAGTCTAAACTTGTCATCTAAACTGGTTTACGGCAAAATATAATGTAGAAATGTTGGCCATATGTAAACTGTGAAGTTTTGACGATAATGCAAACCCTCAGTTGAGTAAGGTACGTATTATTTGATACCCCTTGTGTAGCTATAAAGTGCCATTTACATGTTATAAACATTCTTTTAAGATGGTGAGAAAAGTGAGCAGTTGGTTTTGAAGTATTACCTTTTGTTAGGCTGCAGTATCTATATTCTATAGACACAAACATGTAGCAAAATTTTATAAAATTACACTGTTCTACCCTGTTCTACCACCAGGTGAAAATCAAAATTTAGTACCCAACATCGACCAGTAACATGAATGCTGCCATAATTCAATTGAACAACCTCCTATTATTCTTTATCAGCAGACAATCCTCATTGTCTCCGGCACTCATCAACTCATTGTCAACATATAATTTATATCGCATCTACATTATGCCTAACGTGCAAAAGCATAAAGTTCTTCCATAAGGGGAATACACTTACTATTTATGACACACTACTTGGACGTGTTTAGGAATCAACTAAATATATGTCCAAACCAATCAAGTATCAACAAGATCAATTAAAGTTCTAGGAAAAATGTAGATACAAACCTGAGCAATAGCCTGATGTGCATCAGCATCAATAGCTGCAACAGTTGCTACACCTTTCAAGATGGTAGCCGCTCTCTCCCACGTCGGTGTCAAAGATTTACATTAATAAATTATTTTATATTCGAGTTAATAAAAGAAAATATGATAAAATAGGTTTATGTGTATGTCATACCTACAGATCAAGAGGAACGAGAGAGATGAGGAAGAGGTGGATGGTGGTGGTGTCACGACGGTGGTACAGCGACTGCTACGGCGGCTTCACAGACACAACAAAACAAAACCACTACTAGAAAAAGGTCTATCCTTGACTCACATTTTATGACGCACGCTACAAGATGACGCGCAAATAGCAGAGTCATAAAATAAGAGTCATAACGAGTAAATTTTTTATTGGGGATGACTCGTTTTCAAAAGCGTCATAACGTAGGGTCATAATCAGTTAAAATTTAGCCTGCTAGATGACGCTCGTTTTCTTCGTCCTAAATAGGGGTCATCTACGTTTTTTTTTTCCATCTGCTATCAAAATCCATTCTTTTTTTTTGCCCAAATTAAAACACTCCCGCTCTCAAACTCAAAACACTTTCCCTCTCAAACTCTCAAAACACTTTCCCTATCAATACTATCAACAACAACACTAAAATACACTCCCACTGAAACAAAAAAAACACACACACAATACAACTTCCCCCTCCCCCTCTTTTCTCTCTATCTCGCTAGCCTGTACCGCCATCTTCATCACCACCAACCACCGCCGAAATCATAACAACAACCACCGCAGAAATCATCACCACCAACCACCACGGACGTCTATCACCACCACCAACCACCACGGACGTCTATCAGGTACCACCATCCGGGTTACGATTTGATACGATTTTTCATGGATTTTTATAGATCTGATACGATTTTTCATGGATTTTTATAGATAATCATCGTTTTTATATATATCCGGGTTACGATTTTTGTTAGTTTTTATATATCTTTTTAGATCTGATTTTTTATTAGTTTCTATATAGTTTTTTTTATAGACCTGGGTTAATTATTTTATGAATATACATATGGGTTACGAACTATATTTCTGTTACTCACACATACATCGTTTAAGCAGTTGAACTGAGTTAAGGTCTGTGTGGAGGATTGCTTTTAGTTTTGGTAACTCATAATAGGTCCAGGTAGAGTAGTTAGGCTGCAAACTTCATAGGTTTAGAGTAGAAATTGTCAAAGTCCCCTCCCACCTTATTATTTCTACATAACAGTTGGACTAGCAGATGGCATAGTCATACCATTAGTTGAATTAGTAATTAGAATAGCTTAATTAAGTTTAATATTTGCTTGTCATTCCATTTTCAGTGATATAGATGCTTTCAAATCTCAAATTAGAAAAAGATTAGAAAAAGCATGTGCTGAGGCTCGTGAGAGGTCGCTAGCGGAAAAGGCAATGGAAGGGAGGCTCAGAGTAGAAAGAGCAACTGCAGAGGCTCGCGAAAGAGCTGAAAGATCAGCTGGTGACAAGTTTTCGGCTTATCAAAATAATACAATGAGACAAAATTCTTTACCCTCTGTAAGCATCTACAACCTCTTATATTCATTATTGTATGTTTTTCTCATAAAGTAGTGGTAGTATAATCATTGAAGCGGGAGCATTTAAATACAGCAAAATTTGAGCCTGATAATGGATTAGATCCAATGCTAGACTTGGCGCTGGTTGGTTCAGAGTGGCAATTCAGGATTCAAAGTCGAGCAACTAAATGGCAGGACAATCTGGTTGTCACGTCCACACGTTCTGTGGAACAAGACGTTCTCTCACCATCTGAGGTAATATTTTCAATTCAATTGCAATTCTGTTTATCAATGGAAGACCAGTTTTGTGGCATTTGTTCTTGTGGTGAAAAATATATATTTACTAGAGCAACCATTAGAAGCCGATCAGTTCCTGATACTGCACATTGCGAGATCTACTAATCTGGCACCTTATAGCAGCAGATGGTAGCTACTAATCTGATTCTATCAAGACTGTCAGAAGATCTTAACTACATACAATCTATTGGCCCCCCATTTCCATATGCACGTAGGCTCTCTCTTTCATAAAGCCCAAGGACAGAAAATACGTGATGACTAGAGTGGTTTAGTTTTGACGCTGTAGGAACTCTAGTGGCTTATAGCTCAACCTCATAGGCTAAACGATTTAGCTGGATCAAGTAACAGCTGAGACATCTTTACTGAATTCCATTATATGATTATAAATTCACTGTAAATACTCAAACACATACATGGAGTCTTGTTTTAATTTTTAAGAAGGAAAAGAGAATGACTGTCGGTAGTGACTTTTTAGCTAAACTTATAGCTCCTACAACTACTTATGATGCATGTAGTAAGTTAAACTGGTAATTGTTATCTTTGTTGCTAACTTTATGTTTTAGCCCAATTCTCCGAGGTTAAATATCATTTTTTTTATTCAAATGATATTTATTATCCTTCATGTTCGTCCATTTGATTATTCCTGTTTTGCCTGCTTCTGCAGCACCTCACAGCGTGCCAAACTATGGAACAAACGGGGGTGGTAAGAAATTTCAGAACAGCCGGTTTCAGAACAATAAGGTTAGTTATTTTCTGCGTAGTATTCTCTCTATTAGATTAACTATCCCATATGTGAACTGTTGATTCATTTCTGATACTTGGTCATTTTTCAGCACTATAAATACACTAGATAAATTTCAGCACTATAAACACCTATATTTTTGTTTACAGGGTGGTTTGAACAAGTTCAATGGGCAGCTTGCGTTGAGGGAGAGAGCAAAAAAATAGATCAGGGTATCTTAGTCATAAGGTAATCTTCTTAGCTCTTACAAGCACTTTAACTTAAGATATAAGTCGCCAGAATTATAGGTTTTATATAACAATTTCTTTGTGATAATATCCAGGTTTGAGATGCCTTACAATATCTGGTGTGGTGGTTGCAATTCTATGATTGCAAAGGGTGTCAGGTTTAATGCCGAGAAGAAGCAAGTGGGGAATTACTATTCTACAAAGGTAAGCTGTATTTTAACACTTAAGAATAATATGACAAACCAATCAGTTCACTACTTCGCCTTCTTTTTTTTTTGGTCTGGATTTCTCATAGCAATTCTGGCTCTCTTTACTCAGATATGGAGCTTCTCAATGAAAGCTGCATGCTGCCAACAGCTGATTGTCATTCAAACAGATCCAAAGAACTGTGAGTATCTGGTTATTAGTGGGGCACTTAGTTAGTTCAGCTGGTGATCTAGTTAGTCCCAATTTTCTTTCATTTTCAGGATTTTAATTTAATAGCTTTTTCCAGCCTTGAAATAGACTAAAACTGCCCTGCACCCTAGTGTATATGCAGACTGTTTAAGCTGATTCAGCTGGTGATCTAGTTAGTCCCAATTTTCTTTTTTTGTTAACTATTGAGGTATCTATGTGCGTATCCTTTTTGATGTTATGAAATTACTAAACTGTGCGTACCCTTTTTGATGCTATGAAATTAGTAAATTGTGAATCTGTGGCTCCTTGCAGACATATGTCAGTAAATCATGAATCTATGATTTACTTATTGACATCCCACCGAAATTTTTGTGTGCAATTGGGGTGTAGTCTGTATGTCATTGATTCTGTATGTCATTGATTCATTTTCACATCAGTGTCGCTGGTCCTGCTCTTTACCAGTGAAAGCAGAACCAAACTAAACCTCAGAGGGTAAGCTTGTTTCAACTTTTCCATCTGATATGAAGTTTCGTACCTCTGTATTTCATGCTGCATAGATTATCTCTTGGTATGCTGTTTGCTAGTTTAGTCTGTGACTTATTAGGGTAAAATTGTAATACAATTTCCTTTCTCTTCAGTTTCCCAACTTGGGAGGGTCTCTTTTGGGAAAAGGCTTCAGGTTTTGAGGAGTCCATGAAGTACAAGAAGCTGACAAATGCTCAGAGATCAGGGCTGAACCAAATTCCAAATCATAGGTTCACACTTTAGTGGTCGCCTACCATTAACCGAGCCAATGTGTATGTCGTTTTCAAGTGCAATTGGATTTGACGATATTTTAGAAGAATGGGCAGTTTATGTGTCGAATTTCATTTTTAGGTAGAAATCGTACATTGTAGTAACTTTAACTAATTATCGGTATATATTTTGACATGAATTGTTATGTAATGAATTGGTAACGCATGGTTTTGATATATATGAAATGCGTTAATTTTGTACAATTATCAGGTTTATTGTCAGTAATTATGTATATAATCAGGTTTTAAAAAACAGAAAAAATAAAAAAAAAATGATTTTAAGGTTATGACTCACAAAAACGTATGTCAGAAAAGTGGGTCATAAAAGTTAGTCAAAATGATTTTAAGGTTATGACTCGCAAAAACGTATGTCAGAAAAATGGGTCATAAAAGTTAGTCAAAATGATTTTAAGGGTAATGACACGCAAAAATGGGAGTCATAAAACGTGGGTCATAAATGCGCGTCATAGAAGGATGACGCACAAATGCGTGTCATGAATATTTATGACGGGGGCTTCCTTGACTCGCATTTGCGCGTCATAAGAGGTCTTCTTGACTCGCATTTGGAGTCAAGGATAGCCCTTTTTCTAGTAGTGAACCCTAATCGAACTTCACTCTAAACTCGATCTAAATACACGAACCCTTGGTCTCTTGATCTCCTTGTGATGATGATGATGACGGCGCGGCGAGGTGGTGGCGGCGCATGTTGAATACGGCAGCAGGAGGTGGCCATGGTGGTATTATCAAGAGAGAGGTGAGAGGGATGAGTGAGGGGTGTTGGTGGTTATGGTGTGGTTAGATTGAGTCACCTAAAAAAGGAGTGGCGCTGGAGATGTGGGTGGCGGCTGCTGAGATAAGAGGGGGAGGGCTAGGGTTTGGTTAAAGAAGATGTATGTGTGAGGTGAGTGTTATAAATGAACAAGGTAACCTTAATTAGGTTATAAGACGTGCAGGGGAAAAAAATAATAGATTTTTGGTAAAAAAAAAACATAGATGACCCCTATTTAGGACGAAGCAAAACGAGCGTCATCTAGCAGGCTAAATTTTAACTGATTATGACCCTATGTTATGACGCTTCTGAAAACGAGTCATCCCCAATAAAAAATTTACTCGTTATGACTCTTATTTTATGACTTTGCTATTTGCGCGTCATCTTGTAGCGTGCGTCATAAAATGCGAGTCAAGGATAGACCTTTTTTTAGTAGTGAGATGGCATAACCATAGGAAAATGTGTTTTGAAGAATAACGTTTACGTTATGAAATTAGACAAAACACCTAAAGACAAACTTTGTCTCACCTCTCTGGACGAAAACTCAACTCTATGACATAGACGCTTAGGTCACGCTAATATGAGGTTGATCCAATCCTTATCATCTAAGGAACTCGTTAGGAACCTGCCCAAGTTGAAATACAACCAACACTTTTGTGATGTTTGCAAAATTGGGAAACAAGTTCATAATAGCCATAAGGCTAAAAACATGGTGTCTACATCTAGGTGTCTAGAATTGTTACATATGGATTTTTTTGGTCCATCCGCTATACAAAGTTACGGGGGAAACTTCTATACTTTGGTAATAGTCGATGATTACTCTAGGTATACTTGGACTAAGTTCTTAAAAACTAAAAATGAGGCATTTGATAAATTTGAAATTCTAAGTAAGAAAATTCAAAATCAAATAGGAAATAATATAGTGTCAATTAGAACCGACCACGGTCGTGAATTTGATAACGAAATCCAATTCGGAGCTTTTTGTGATGCTAATGGCATAACACATAATTTCTCGGCTCCTCGAACCCCTCAATCTAATGGTGTAGTAGAACGTAAGAATAGAACGCTTCAAGAAATGAGTCGAACAATGTTAAACGAGCAAAACATACCCCAAAAGTTTTGGTGTAATGCCGTTGACACATCCACTTACATCCTAAATAGAGTCCTAATTAGACCATTCTTGAATAAAACACCATATGAGCTTTATAGAGGCAAAAAGCCTACGTTAGGATATTTTAGAGTTTTTGGAAGCAAGTGTTTCATATTAAACACAAAGGATTACCTCACCAAGTTTGAACCAAAGTCGTATGAAGGTGCATTTCTAGGATATTCACAAAATTGTAAAGCATATATTGTCTTGAATAAAGAAACATCAAGAGTCGAGGAATCGTTGAACGTAACATTCGACGAAAGTCCACCTCCCTCTAAGACATCACCTTTGGTAGATGATGACTTAGTTGAAAGTCAAATGGTTGAAAACCAAGAAAACATAGAGAATGACAAAGAAGACGAACCGGTAAAAAGAGAAATTGTCAACATCAAAGAATCCAAAAGTCATCCATTAGACAACGTCAT
Organism: Artemisia tridentata subsp. tridentata; assembly: GCA_021014915.2. Taxonomy (NCBI): domain Eukaryota; kingdom Viridiplantae; phylum Streptophyta; class Magnoliopsida; order Asterales; family Asteraceae; genus Artemisia; species Artemisia tridentata. Next base: position 372,289,762 of record CP139507.1, on the reverse strand, counting down.
AGGAAAAATTAACGAAAGAACCTTAAGGTCAAAAGCCCAAAACGAAAGTAATTTCTTTTGTTTTGTTTCAACCATTGAACCTAAAAATGTTAATGAAGCCATAAAAGATGAATCTTGGGTCATAGCAATGCAAGGAGAATTAAATCAGTTTGTTAGGAATGACGTTTGGACATTAGTACCTCAACCTCAAAATCAAACCATAATTGGAACTAAATGGATATTTAGGAACAAAATGGATGAAAATGGAGTAGTGTCTAGAAACAAAGCTAGGCTAGTAGCTCAAGGCTATAATCAACAAGAAGGTACAGATTACGACGAGACATTTGCACCCGTCGCTAGGCTTGAGTCAATTAGAATATTACTTGCATACGCATGCGCACACGACTTTAAACTATTCCAAATGGATGTTAAAAGTGCTTTTCTAAATGGTTTTATTAATGAGAAAGTGTACGTTGCACAACCTCCCGGCTTTGCCGATTTTGAAAAACCTAATCATGTCTACAAACTTAAGAAAGCATTATACGGACTTAAGCAAGCACCAAAAGCTTGGTATGATCGACTTAAGACTTTCCTAGTTGACCATAAGTATGTCATGGGCCTAGTAGACAATGTAGCATATTCATAACACATAAACACACATATGATGAGATTTTAGGCCGAATAGAATAAAGGGTTTTAGAGAGAGAAAGTGAGTTGGGAACTAGAGAGAGAAAGAGATGTTGTATTACGTGAAAATGATAACAAGTTCCAACCCTTTCCCTAGGTGGAGAGGGGTATTTATAGTGCTAATATTTGTGCCCCGAGTGGGCTGTGGAGTGAGCTGACAGTGGGTAAAGACCCAACCCACTCCACGAGTTCTTTAATAACTAATCTATATTAACTTACTATTATTATCCTACGAGCTATTCAATGCTAATGAGTTCACGGGGTGACCGAATCTTCATATGAATATTTATATTCCTAACAATGTCCCCCCAAGGGAGGTCACCCCGGAGATTACATTTTGAATTCTAGCATTCTATCCTCTGATCTTGTCTTTATAGCTCGTAGTCCTTTGATTCTTCAAATTCAGCACACTTTGCACTTTCAGCAGTAAACACATTTGATGACTGATCTTTTGTCTTGGATGATCGTTGAAGATTCTTCGATGATATCATCCAACATATGTCTTCTAGTCATCTTGTTTCAGCAACGTTGCAGTGTGAAGTTGTGATCTTTGAGCATTCTTTGAGATCATCTGTAGGTCTATGATTTGTATGGATCTCTAAGTAGCCTTTGATTACTTAGTGGATGACTTGAATAAATCCAAATCAATCCAAGTGAGAAACTCTTAACAATTTGTTAATGTTAACCGGAATATTAACAAGAACAATGAAGAACACTGAGTTATCACTAACTTCGTATATATTACTAACACACACAATTCGTATGTACATATGTATTGATCCCTTAGGGTTCCTTTTATACTTGAAGGAAACTCTAATTACAAAACCGTGTGAAAAGATATCACGTATCTTCTATAAAGATACCTAACTCGTACATATCTTTTCCTAACTTAATACTAACAAACTTTCCTATTTTCACTGACCAGACTTAACTAACAAGTCAACCAGACTTAATACAATTACCAGACTTAACATTTACATTACCAGACTTAACCATGACCAGACTTAATAATGTAACTACCAGACTTAAGTCTGTCTTCACTTGGTCTTCCTTGTACCATGTGATAATTCCCAACAATCCTCCCCTAACTTGATCTTCATGTTCCATGAACTTCAAGTTCCTTCTGAGTAAGCTTATGAGGATTGGAATTATCTTGATCTTCAAAACACTTGAAATCTGCAAATTTGAGTATTTGTGCAGCAACTTGATCTTCTCAGCATCTGATATGCATTTCACTTGATCTTTCCAGCAACCATGACATTTTGTACATCAATTCATATTAAGTTTCATATCTATTCTCATCACTTCCAGGTGTATTAACTCCTGTGATAGGTGAATCATTGAAAATTAATGGATTTGATGTCTCTTTACCAATAGCCATCACTACTGGAGTAGCCAAATGTTTTGGTGTGTAAGACCATGGTACATTGATAACCATATGATTTTTAGTAAATCATCAACTATCAAAGATTTGTTTTGTCTTTACCAAAAGCTGTACCCGTTTGGACTAGCCAATTCTTTGATGGAAAGCACCTCATCATGGTGAATTGATTACCATTTAGGGTTTTCCACAGCCTTTACCACAAGCCATAACCTTGTGGGCTAGTCAACTCTTCACTAATCTTAGATATGGTGAGTTGAATACCATACAATTTTTGGCAAATTGTCAGCCATAAACGGATTTGAACTATCTTTACCTGTAGCCGTTTGCTCAGGATTAGCCAGTCCTTGTGTGGGTCAGACAAGGTGGACTGATAACCTTTTGTTGTGTTAGTGCTAAGCACCTCCACCAAGTGAGAAGTTCCAATAGTCTCACTTGACAACTTAAAGAAAATTCTTTCAAACACTTAATCCAGCAATGTCTCCTTCAAAGACTGTGTCTTGATTAAATCCAAAATCTGCTCATATACTTCATCTTTCTTATTTGCAGATAATTTCTTATTCAACATTTCTTTGCAGATAGAAGGTGAAAGTGGATATTCCACTTCTGCAAGCATATATACTTCAGCTCCTTTCAGAGACAAACAATGTACTCTGCAGTTGTGAAAATATCTCCAACCAATAAGCTTTTTCTGCTCAGGAAGCTGCCATACCACATCTGATTCAGTTGGAGGTTCAAATATAATTTTTAGATCACCCCAGAACACTCTTTCAAAATCATCTTCTGGTGGATTATCTCCATGTTTAATATTCACCAACTTATAAAGTTCATGAAGATCCTCTCTGTTCACATCATTTAATATTCCAGAAAAATTAGCATACATAATGCTAGAATGATCTTCCCTTATTATGCTATATGCAGCCTTTCTCCCATTCGTAATAATTTGATAAGCAACTACTTTGGCTGGTTCCTTTGAACTCTCAATTGTACCCATAGTTGCTCCTTCAGATGAAGGTTCTTCTTCTGATTCATCATCTTCACCCACCTTCTTAGGTTTCCTTTTTCTTGACATGCTTTTTCTTCTTTTCCATGTCACAATTTTAGGCTCATTCACAGGTTCAGTTGAAGCCTTCTCAACTTCTGACTCCTTTTCAATTTGCTGCTCAGCTTCTTGCACAGGTTCAGATACTGTATCATCACTACTCAATCTGATTCTTGGCTGTTCACCCTGTTCCTTTGGAATATGCCTTTCCTTAAAACACCATCTTTGTGCATCTTCATAATCCAAAGGTCTGTATCCATGATCTCTTTCAAAATCTCTTATATACCTTTCTTGAATATCTTCAAATGACATTCCCTTCATATTTTCGATTGAAAGATGCATCATGTTCTTCAGGTATGTTCTCATACAGTGTCTGATGTCATTCTTTCCAAGCTTCTTGGGAACTTGCTTCTTTGATCTCACTTTTGCTATGAAGTCCCCTAAGATTTCATTATCCCCTTTAGAATTTATGAACTCTGCTAGCTGCCTAGCTCTTTCTCCATTAGACAATCCTGGAATAGTATTGAGTTCTTCATACCTTGCTTTTACTTCAGCATCATTTTCAATTAAACTCATCACATCATCTGTATCTTGAAGTGCCACTTCTCTAGCCAACAGAGCATCTTGTCTTATCTGTGCTTCTTCTTTTTCCTTTTCTTCCAGATCTTTAGCCTTAATTCTTTCTATTTCAGCCAAGCTTGCTTGTTCCTCAAGTATTTGACTTTTCTTTTTCTTAGTTTGAGGAGCTTCAACAAGAATCTCCTTCCCTTTTCTTTTAGTACCAGCAATCCCTTGACTTTTCTCAACATCATAACCAGACTTATCCCAACCAAAACTAACATGACCAGAACTAATTTCATTTTCAGAGCCAACTCTACTAGACTTTGCAGCAGACTTATCAACTCCTTCCTCAGCAGAATCCTTGTCAGTTAGAATTAGTTTTCTCCCCTTTTTCTTCTCTTTGATCTTGCCTAAGGATTGAGCCAATGTCTCTGCTACTTCCATTGCTTCTGGACTAAAAGTTGTGACTTTCTCTTGAACTGGTGTTTGAAATATGTGCTCTGCTTCTAAATTCCTCCCCTGTTTGGAAGAATTTTCAGCTTCTCCTTCCTGGTCATCAAATTGAACACCCTGATCCTTCATAGCCTTTTCCATTTTCTTCACTTTCTTCACCAAAGTGATAACAGCTTTACTGAGTGCCTTATTTGACTTCTCCAAAGTAGTCACCTTCTTAAGCAAAGTTGGAACCAATGTTTGAATCTCTTCCACAGACATTGAGGCACATTCCTCCTCCTGTGCAGGACTTGGAACATGTGATGGAGGTGACTGTGGGATAGGAGTAGGTTGGCTCTCAGCAGATGAAGGACTGGGTTGTGGTGAAGGTGTTGGTATGGGTGTGGGAGTTGGGGATCTTGGTTGTTCCTGAGATTGCTCCTCATCAGATGACTCTTGTATATCCTCAGATGTACCTGCATTGTTAGTACCAACAAGCATAGAAGGAAGTAAAGGCCTATGGGCCCCTTTGAAATTTCTCTTCATGTTAGCAAATAATTTGGCTGTGAAAGCCACACATTCATATGTTTGCACTTTATTTGCTGTTTCAAAGTTGAGAATCATTTGCAAAAATCTTGGATACATCAAAAACTTAGGCTTTTTAACATTTGACTCCATGCCTTCAAAAATAAGTTTTGAGAAATTAAAAGTCCTTCCAGTGGATAGACAGACCAATGCAGCAGCAATTTTGCTACCAAACTGATCCCATCCACCACTTTTGGAACTTAGGCATTGGAGTAGATGATGGACTAAAAACCTCCACTGTGGTGTAAAATAGTTTTTCCAAAAAGTAAAAGAACCATCAGTGGGATAACCTATGTTTTGCAATCCTTCTAAAACATCCTCACGCGACATATCAAATTCCCCTGAAGCATCATCCATTTGAAGACTACTCCTTATGGATGCTTCAGTAACAGTAAACTCAATGGTATCAATAGTAGCTCTTAAGCATGGTGTCCCATCATCAAGAGTATCAGAGGTAACCGACCCCCAAAACTGCCTGACAAGGGACGCATAAATGGTGGGATTATGAAGTAAAGTATACCGAATGTACGAGCCACGCATAAAGTCCACAATTTCTTCAAAGCCGACACTTTGAGTTGGTTTCTTCAAATATCCAACTTGATTGTGTTTGTCAACAAACTTTAGGGCAGCCATGGATGAGAGAATGAGATAATTCGGGTTGAATTAAATTAGAAATTTGACTAAGTTGTAGTTGAGAAGCAGAGTAGTTACCGAAAATATTGTAATTTAAATTTGGAAGTAAATAAAGATAAAAGTAAGAAAATTTTGATCAATTTTACCCTTATATACTTCTTAGTCTCGAAAAATCTTTAACGGTAATATTTTATATAAAAACGCGTTAGTCTGACAGACCAGACCTAACGGTAATATTTTATTACTCTGTTTACACTACAAGACTTAAAATTGGTCAACCCGACTTAATCACTCACCTACCAGACTTTACCAAAGATGTTGACTTACACACTTTATTAAGTAACAAAAAGGCTTCGATCCAACCCCAATCCATGATTTTCTGCAAATGTTAGTCCCAACAGCAAGAAAAAGAGACAAAGCAAGCAAAATTTCAATCAAGAAACAACCAGATTTAACACTTAAGGCTACCCGACTTTTAAAGAAAGATCCTAGTAATTTTACATTTAACCTCCCCTTAAATGGACATTACCTCCCCTTAAGTGTAGACACCAATTTTTTTTTAATCACTAAAAACTAACAAAAGTACCACAACTAAAAAACGATACTTAACTTAAAAAAAATTAAACATTGGTCAACTTTCCAAAAGAACCATAATTAACTCAATGCCTGCAAGGAGTTAATTCATATACCAACCGAGCATTTAAGAGCCTTAAACCTTGATATTCTCTATAAAAGGCCTCTTATAGTCAACACCAAACCATCTTATTATCAAAAAGAAAACTTGTTCATCATAATGGATTCTTCCCCAACAAACATCATGGAGATTTCATCCGACTCATCTTCTGAGTCATCTGATGGAGGATGGGAAGGCTATTTTCCACCTGGTTACACCTCACGTCTAAGAAAAAAGTTATCAAAGAAGATAATGCTTAAACGTTGGCTAGCTGCTTATGATCTTACTGCAAAAGAACCAGAGGATGAAGCAGCAGAGACTTCAAAAGATGTGTCTTCTAAGAAAAGCATTGTGTTGCCTCATCCAAATCCAAACAAGCAAGTTCTAGGACTCTTAAGCCCAAAAGTGAGAGATCTACTTCGGGAGAAAGGGACCAAGAAAACCATGCCTGATTTGAAGGACAAGGGAAAAAGGAAGAAGTAGGTGTTGGCGTTTGGCTTGTTTATGTTTAGGCTTTTATCTTATTTTGTGTTGTAGGCTGCATCCTTGAATGTAACTTGATGGTTATGAATAAAAACTCCATGGTCCTTTTGTATATATTTGCCATATATGAATGTTTAGCAACAATAAGGAGTTGACAACTGCAAAACAAAGTTAAGCACAAAACACAAAGAAACAATCGTACTAGAAAAGTTGAAAACCATTTAAACTAAGAAGAACATGACTGGACTCTTCATTCTCCTTTGTGTGCTCATTCCAATTAATAGCTCCAGCCTCCAATGTCACCATACTCATCTGGTTTCTTTCTAGCTTGTCATCCTCTGCATCACTCTTCCTATACCCATCAGTAGACTTCTTCTCTAGGCAGTCTCTAGAAAAATGTCCATGCTTATGACAATTGTAGCATTCAACTGTCCTCTTAGTGTATCCAACTGAAGACTTGTTGTTGAACTTAATGGACCTCCCATACTGCTTTTGAAACCGTTTTACCCTCAGAGCAATCATGGCAATGTACCATTTGATGTCCATCTCTTCTACCTCAGCATCATTTATCTGCTCCAAATCTTCACTGATAAAGCTCTCATCTTCTTGTTGATTGGCGAAGAATGAATGAATCACCTCATCTGCAAAGCCTGTAGGAGCAGTTCTTTCCCTTGTAGAAGCTTCATAAACACCAGACTTAACACTGCCAGACTTAACCTTGTAAGTACTGCCTTTGCTTTGAGACACAAAAGCAACATTTGAAGAACTAGTAGTTGCCTGAGTGGTTTCATTGATGTCCCTTTCAAAAATCCTAAGATTGTTGTACAGGTCATCTGGGTCATTGAGTCAACTTCATCCTTCATCCTCATAGTCATAGACACATTTACCTATTCTGGTGGTAGAGACCTAAGAAACTTGTTATTAGCATCCTCATTAGATACAGCAGCACCATGTACTTCTAGTTGTGACAGAAGATGTTGAAATCTGTCATAACCCTTTTCTAATCCTTCAGCCTTTGACACACTGAAAGTTTCAAATTGCTGTTTAAGAACAGCCTTCTGCATCTTTTTAGAGTTTGCATTCCCACCAAAACGTTTCTTAATTGCATCCCAAATCTCCTTGGCATCTATCATCCCATGAAACCTTTGTAGATGCTCCTTTGGAATAGCCATAAGCAGCAAGGTTCTAGCCTTCTTTTCTTTTTCCACAGCCCGTACCTCCTCAGCAGTCAATGGTGGTAATATTCTGATTTGCCCATCATTACCAACTGAAACCCTTTTCTTAGAATTTCCCTTCTGAATAACCTTCCAGACATCACTGTCAATGTACTCTAAGTAATGTTCCATCTCCATGGCCCATATGTCGTACTCTTCTCTCTTCAGTATTGGAAGCTTAATGTTGGATATGGTGGTGGTTGTAGGGATGATTGGTTGTGATTTAGAGGTGCTGGTTTCAGGGTTTTCTTCCTCATGGTTTGAGTTCTCATCCTCACTGTTATGGATTGAAAAGGTTTCAGTGTTGATAGGTTTTTCAATATCAGACATTGTGTAGGGTGAATTGATTGAGAGTTTGTTTGTGGTGTTGTATTCTTCGAACACAGAGTCTCTCTAAAGGCTCTGATACCACTTGTAGGTCCACGATTTGTATGGATATCTAAGTAGCCTTTGATTACTTAGTGGATGACTTGAATAAATCCAAATCAATCCAAGTGAGAAACTCTTAACAATTTGTTAATGTTAACGCGGAATATTAACAAGAACAATGAAGAACACTGAGTTATCACTAACTTCGTATATATTACTAACACACACAATTCGTACGTACATATGTATTGATCCCTTAGGGTTCCTTTTATACTTGAAGGAAACCCTAATTACAAAATCGTGTGAAAAGAAATCACGTATCTTCTATAAAGATATCTAACTCGTACATATCTTTTCCTAACTTAATACTAACAAACTTTCCTATTTTCACTGACCAGACTTAACTAACAAGTCAACCAGACTTAATACAATTACCAGAATTAACATTTACATTACCAGACTTAATAATGTAACTACCAGACTTAAGTCTGTCTTCACTTGGTCTTCCTCGTACCTTGTGATAATTCCCAACATCATCAGTCACCGTAAATCTCCAAGCTCATCCGTTGTAATATTGCCTCCATGTGATATGTTGTGACCGTTGGACTCGCATGCACACACTTTTCTGGATCATGATAGCTGTCATCAGAGTTTCGGAAGCTGTGTTGTAGGTCTTTTAGCTTATCATGATGTCTTTGATGATGTTTTGTAAGTGTGAGCATGGAGTGTGGATTGACACGTCTCTACTGGAATCAGGAACCACCATCACCATCTTTATACGAATCTGAAACAAAACAGTTAGCAATAAAGTTGGAGAACGAATATGGCTTTGTCATTCGTTCAAGGTGGTTGGATTAACCTTCGGTTCCGTGAGGACCGACCTGTGATCAAGTAGAATCCCCTTTAAAGAAGATTCTCCTTGACAGGAATTTCCAGCTTGTAGTAATGATATTTCCAACAAGTTAATGTCAGAATCATCATACTAAGCATGTTCTCATACCGGAACGTCTCAAAGCAGACAACACGGTAGAGTGAATCAGTGAATAAACTACCCACTGATTGACGAGAAATTGATTAGGAAAAATCACTCGCGTGTCACAGGATAAACATTTTATGCAACACGACGAGGGTTTTATAAATTGAATCACATTTCTGTCGTAAATACTTTTGTTTGAAAATTTTTCACAATCAATGTGCTCGAAACTTAGTTGGTGAGCACATTGAAAGGTTTTCCAAAAGCATCCGTTAATCCATTTCCTGGAACAAGTTTGATTCAAATGTGAATCGCCCCATCGTTTCTTTCCAGTTGTCACTAGTTTGATCCATGAAGGATCTCACATGTCACCCACCAAGAGCTTGTTTGATGTTGGCTCTAGAAGGATTTCCATCTTCATTGTGAATACTTTACGTATCACTCGGATGTTCTGGCAATACCACAAGGATAATGCGTAGGACTCTTCATATATATTTTCTTACTTTTCACGGTGTATGAAACAGCAAGCATATTGGAAATGTGTCCTAATGAGATTTATGGATGATCTCTTGGCTCTAGACTCAATAGTGCGTTTTGATTTAGTGATCGGAGGCTGGAGAGGACTGCCACCTTTTCAATATCATCTAACTCGGAGTGAGAGAGACGATAGATATGTATTGATCTCCGTGACAAATGAAACAAGAGTCCTTTGAGGGACCTTGAGTGGCTAGGGAGGGTTGTGCAGCGTATCATTGGGTCCATGATACTTGTCTTCAATGCCAGCAATCAACTTAGTGATTCTGACAGCATATGTATTGACCCGGTTTCTGCCTAAAGTGTAAGGAGGGCTTCTTTCTTTTCACCCTTTATCTTTACATTTCTTTTTCATTCTTCATCCCCTTCAGTGTGTAAGACCCGTTTCCCGGAATACAAATAGGCCCCACCCTAGATGAAATTGACTAAGGCTTAACGTGATTGGCTAGTCAACGAATGTTTCGTTATAAACAAACCCGATAGTCAAAGAATGTGTTATATGGTTATGGAAAGTATTATGTGGCACAACTAGAAGGGAAATAGACTTTAAGGGCTAATGTTGTCTAGTATTAAATGTGTTATAAGTTAGTTGTGGCCAAAGTAGAAAGAATGGAACTTGAGGGACTACTATTGCCTAAGAGCCAAAGTGATTTCCTACATATGAAGTAACTTTAAGAAAAGCCTGGAAATTGTTAGAGCTTTTGGGAGTCGGTTCTTCAGGAGAAAAGAGGAGGGAAAAACACTGTTTCATCAGTGAAGATCATACTTGATTTATAGAAGTGTTTCCAAGCTCTTTAGAACCCTTAACTTCAATCCTTATACAAGTAAGTAACTTTAATCATGTTGAAGTAATGATTTATGAATTAGGGTTCATGTACTCTAATTAAGGGAAATTGGGTAAAGATGTTTATAAGCTAATTAAAGATGTTACATGATTATGGAATAAGTTGTATTGAAAATAAGATAATAATCTTAAGGAATAATTATCATATGATCAATATATGATGATATGATAATTAGAAGTGTTAAGAGGTGAGCTAAGTTGTGGTAACCATTGTTATAGTTATTATGTTATGTGTTTTAATAGGTTCTATCTTAAGGATAAGAGATGATGAAGATTAATGATGATAATGGATGACAGTGATGATGATGTCCTTGATATTGATTAGCTTGGACTAAGGTAAGTAACTTGATTGATATGTGTTTAATATGAATGTTTGCATATTATGTGATTATGAGTATGAAGGTTATAGTTGATAGCTTTGAATTAGTGAGTTTGGCCTTGATAGGTGAATTGCCTAGTTAGCCAACTCAAGTGATAGATTATGAGTATGGAATGGTTAAGGTATGTTGTGATGTTTATGTGCTTAATGTGACTATAACCATATATGCTTAATGGTTGAGGTATTTATGTTGCATATATGTGGATTAACGTGTTATTCATATGTTTATCTAGTTTCTTACTAAGCCTTTGTGCTTACGATTTAGTTGTCTAACCATTTTGTAGGTTGTATGATATTATGGAAAGCTTGAACAAAGGATAAAGGTTTGGTTATGCGAGGATGAAGGTAATATGTGTTTAGGAGCTTAGGTAGAATACCGAGCTCATGTGTAAAGTTTGTACCCCCGTTGGTCTTTTGTTAGTTAGTAAAGTGTAGTCGGATGGCAAGTTGTATGTTAAGGTTGTCCAAACGATTTGGTAGTCATTTGGCATGTTAAAGTATGTTTTATGTGTTTAGAGTCAAAGTTAAGGGGGCGTTTGGAAAAAGTGTATAAGTACCATTTTGGGTGGTAAACGGGTCAAGTGTCTATGGAACATGTCTTGTATGTTAAAGTAATGATAATGGTCAAGTTTTGTGGGAAAAGAAAGTGGTATGAGTAGTTTGTTGTGTAAATGGGTCAAAATGGGTCAAAGAGATGTGGTATGTGCTTATTCACATACCTTTTATTTACCAAATTAAGACCAAAATAACCAAAAACTAACCAAAATGCCAAAAGATATTGTGTTTTTGTGTTTATATTTGTGCAGGCAACGGATAAACAAAAAGGACAAAAAAATCAAGAAAAACCGAGAAAACGAGCACGAGATTTGGAAAAGGTCAAAAGCCGAAGCCGGGAAAGCAAATGATCAAAGTTTATTCTCAAAAATTCAAACAAGTCCTTGAAGAATCAAAGATTGGCAAAAAAAGCCCTTGGATCATATTATTAAAGATTGGCAGAATTAGTCCCCGAAATTACAAAGTGTACAACCTTGGTCCTTAAACCTTAAAATTTTCTATCTATATATTAAACCTATAAAACCAACCGAACCTTTATTAATTAACCCAAAACCCACCAGCCCAATAACACCTACAGCCCACCACCCTTTAATAAAAATACCCAACCCGTTTACCCGTTATTACCCATTTTCCTTTTAAAAAAACAATAACCCGGTCAACAAACCCAGGTCAAACCTTAAAAGAAAAAAAAGGGGCGCGCTTAAATTACTGTGGATCTTCTTCCTAGGATTTACCCTGCTCACACGTACCAAAAAATTACCCAATGATTAAATCTTCTAGAACCTGAGCACATGGCAGGGAATGTCAGATGGATTGCCAGCGTGGACAAATGGAGACCTATTATTGGCTGTGCCACATCACACAAATGATCCAAGGGCCGAAAATCAAGGATTGGTGATCAAGCTTCGATCAAAGGCTGTGATTTGGAGTCTAGGAGCTTCTCAAACCCTAATCAAAACCCTAGCATCAGCTATAAATACCCCACTCCTCCCCTCTCTTTGGAGATAAAAAAAATTTAGGTCGTTATTATGTTAAATTAGTTTTCTAGTCTGTTTAAGCTTTTAAATTTCAGTTGTAATCTTTCATTTTCAAGTATTGTAATCGAATTTCAGAAGTTAATACAAGTTCGAATTTAATAGCATTTACTTTGTCTCTTTTACTTTTAGTCTCTTAATTGAAAAGTGTTCAACAAAGCTCTTATTTCTGTAGTTTAAGCTTTCTAAAAGCTCTTTTAAGCTTTTACTCATATTATTTTCACAAATCCTGTCTCACATTAAAAAGTCCAAAAAAATTAAGAAAATCTAAAAAAAAATAATAATACAAAAACATGTTTCAAGTTACTTAAAATCAGCTTTAATAAGCTATTTCTGAGTAAGATTAAGCTCATACAAGCTCTATAGCTTATTGTGAGTGGTAGTTAAAGGTTAATCTGTTTCAAGCTTCAAAAAACTTAAAAAGTCAACAGAAGTCAAAGGGTACTGTTCCAATAAGCTGGAAGGAATAAGTTGATCTGGAAGGGCTTATTTGGGTTATGTTTGGCTTATGAGATAAGCCTGGGTATTTGTTTGGAGTAGATCAGATCTGTTTCACCATTGGCAACACTTGTAAGCATCATTTAAATCTCATTTCTAGTGCATTACTGTGCTATAGCTTATTCTGATATCATAGTGCTTAATTCTATATGTTAGTAGATTATTATGTCAAGTTTGTACTTATTTGAGTAGTGGTTCAGCATTTAATTTCATTTTGTTCTCAAAACATCCTAAAAAACCAAAAACAGTTAAGTAGCTTTTAGCTTCTTTAGTGCTTATTTCAGATTGGAAAATTGCTAATCAGTTGATATATAAGTTAGATATTCAGTAGATAAGAGGATTTATAGCTTATATTGGTGACTTGTAGTGTAAAAGTTGAAAATCAAGTTTTAATAGAGTGTTTGGCATTAGAACTGATTTTTGGTCAAAATTGAATGTCACTGTTCATTTACACATTTGTGGAGTTTAATTGAGCTTAAATTGTGTTAGATAAGCTGTGGTTAGTGGAAGCTAAGCTGATTTGAAAGTTTTTGAGGTCATGAGTTGATAGGTGAAAAACTAGTGTATGAACTGCTCACTTAAGCTCTCAATAAGCTGAAGCTTTTGAGGACAGTTTGTGGCAACTTTAGGTGCATTTTAGTTGTCTAAGAGTAGATCCAAGAGTTGGTGTAGTTTCATAGTGTTTTGAAAGAGTTAAGGGCAAAAAAAAATCCATCACTGCTGTATCAGGTTTATTGATTTTATTTGTTGTTCTCTTAGCTTGGTTTATTGATTTTATTTGTTGTTTCATATTCGTAGTGTAAAAACCAAAATATCTCACTCTTATCTCTCATTCACGACACAAATCACGATCCCGAAATCAAAATTCCATTCAATCTTCAATTGGGACAACGAACCTCGGGTCTTCACATTATTTCCCTTTTGTGAATTCCTTTTGAGATATAAATTGTTTGAAACCAAGATGTATAAAAGGGTTATGCAGTGAAAGGGGTGTTTGGGTTAAGTGCGTTTCTACCCATTTTGGGTAGCAAACATGTTGATTTATTATGTAAACGATTTAGTATGAGATGTCAATGTCTTTGGGTGAGTTTGGTGTGGAAATAAGGTAGTATGGGTTGTTTATTGTGATAAGTGGTGAAATTTCGGTTTGAACCGAAATTTGGACAGATTTTGGTAAACTTTGAAAAATCATATCTTTTGATCCGTAAGTCGTCATGGGTCGTACCATCCGTTGTTTTGAAGGTAATTGAGTCTAGTTTCATTTAAAATTAGACTCAAGGTCTGAATGTTTATGGATTTTTGTCAGCTTGTAAAAGAGTAACAGAAGGTCAGTTTTAGTTCACGCTTTTGGCGCCTAAAGTTTTAAATTTTTGGTCTAAGCGGGCACGGGGTGTAACACAGTGCTTACCAAGACTTGATTACTTGCACCTTGTTGGGTTTATTCCGGTACTAGCTCCATCTCAGTCGGCACTTTTCCCTTATTCACTTTTCTCCTTTTTAATCATTCCTAAGGACTTCTATTCTAACTAGAGGATTGTCCCTGGGAAGATCCCTCTGGTTCTGACTGGATCATGGGAACTAATACCTAACCTCACCATCCTTATAACTCCAGTGCATAAAGTAAAGTGGTCGGTCTTTGGTATTCTTTCACAATGGCCATCACAAATCATTTGCTCCCCCTCAATATGTGCATCGATATACGAAAGAGTTTAGCACATATGGGAGAGCCTACACTTGAGTCCAAAAGATCACATTTTTTATCAGATTTTCATATTTAAATCACATTCTCTCCCCCGATCAAAAATTTCAAGCCATTTGAGATTTGTGCTCCCAATTGATTTAAATATGTTTAGAAAATTTGGGAGAAAATGTGATCAGGTTTAACATATATTCTGATAAAGGAATATTACGATGCTCCCCCTCAATCTATGAGGGAGAATGTTAGTGTCAGGTATGATTAGTTTGGAAGATTTTGAATTTAACAGGAATCATACACTGACACATAGCAACAAGTTTTATAAAATTCACTGCTTATTTGGTGCAAAGTAGCATGTTTTGATGATATAGAATTTTGAAAATCATCACTCTCTCCCTCAATCAATGACCCGTCTTCTAATGGAATAGCTGTAGACATTGATTGAGAGATATATTTTTATGAAAAATTCAATTCTGATTAATATTCAAAAATCATGGTACCACCAAGTTTTCATACAAATACTTTCCTGAAGAATCATAGATTGAAAAGTACTTGCAATGTAAAGAAGACTTCTCTTCTTATACGAGGAATGATGCACTGAAACGTACATCAAATCGAAGAAACATGGATATAAAGTAATCCATACCCAGGTGAACATCACCCAGTTGGAGGAACAGCTGTCTTTTTGGCGACATGCTTTCCCCATAGTAATGCACGGGTTGCAGTCTGAAGTAACTGAAAGCCGATTAGACATGTTTTAACCAGTTAATATAACTTTTGCTCGAGCTTCATTTAAAGACCCGTGTCATTATTGAATGAAATTTCTAGGACCGTAAATGTTATCGATAAACAGAAGACATGCCTAGAAGAACTATTTTTGGTATTTTTTGTTTTTCTGATTTTTAGGGTTTTTATAGGTTTTATATTTTTCTATTTTCTTTTTGTTTTAAGATATATACAAGTATATACAAGGATATGTGATGCAAATCCTTTACTCCTCCTTTTCTTCTTGAAGACACTTGAGTGTTTCAGGTGACAAACTCTTCATGCCAAGCCGCGGGAGAATAAATTGGAACCGTTCTCTCGGGGTTGCCTTAGTGAAGATATCAGCCAACTGAAACTCTGTCCTCACGAAGTAGAGTTCAGCAATCCCTTTCTCAACCTGTTCCCTTATGAAGTGATGCCTGATATCGATGTGCTTTGATCGGGAGTGTTGGACATTGTTACAGCAAAGAGCAATAGCACTTTTGTTGTCACAATACAGAGGAATCTTGTTGTATGCAAAACCATAGTCCGATAGTTGTGATCTCATCCATAGTATTTGAGCACAGCATGCAAACATGGCAATGTATTCAGCCTCTGCGGAAGATATAGATGTACTCATTTGCTTTTTAGAAGACCAACTAACCAGCTTTTCCCCCAAAAATTGAGCACCTCCCGAAGTACTTCGACGAGTATCTTGACACCCTGCATGGTCAGCATCTGCATAAGCCGTGAGTTCCATTGCAGTGTCCTTAGGATACCAAAGACCCATGTGAACAGTGCCTTGAAGATATCTGAAGACCCTTTTTACCGCTTCCATATGCTTTTTGGTGGGCTTGGACTGGTACCGAGCACACATACATACTGCGAACAAGAGATCTGGCCTACTAGCGGTGAGGTACATTAAGGATCCAATCATGCTTCTAAACTTAGTTTGATCAACTGGGATCCCAGAGAGGTCTTCATCCAACTTCGATTTGTCAACCATAGGAGTGTCAACAGGACCACTTGAATCAAATCCAAACTTCTTCAATATTTCGTATGCATATTTGGATTGATTAATGAAGATGCCTCCAGGACTTTGAGAAATTTGCAAACCTAAGAAGAACGACATTTGTCCCATCATCGACATTTGGAACTTAGAACTCATCTCTTTTGAAAACCGATCACATTCACTAGGATCAGAAGAGGCAAAGATAATGTCATCTACATATATCTGAACGTGAAGTAGATGTTTGCCCGACTTCCTGGTGAAAAGAGTAGGATCAACAACACCTTTGGAGAATCCGTTTGCCAGAAGAATCTTGGACAACGTATCATACCACGCCCTAGTGTCTGCTTCAAGCCATAGGGCCTTCTTCAAGCGATAGACATGAGTAGGATGATCAGGGTCCACAAATCCTTCAGGTTGACTCACATAGACTTCCTCTTTCAAGTCACCATTTAAGAATGTTGTCTTAACATCCATCTGGTAGACTATCATATTCTGACTGGCAGCATTAGCGAGGAAGATTCTGATGGCTTCAATTCGGGCAACCGGAGCAAATGATTCTTCAAAGTCTATGCCCTCCTCTTGTCTATACCCCTTTGCAACAAGCCGTGCCTTATTCTTCAGAACATCACCGTGCTCATCGAGTTTCACTTTGAAGATCCACTTTAGAGCAATAATCATTGCACACTCTGGAGGAGGCACTAATTCCCATACTTCAAGTCGATCAAATTCATGAATTTCATCTTGCATAGCATTAAACCAACAGTCTTTGGACATGGCTTCTTTGAAGTCTTTTGGCTCGACTTTAGATAGTACGGAATTGAAGAAACACCACAGTGCATCAGTAGCAAGTTGCTTTCGCGTGGATACCGGACGGGAAGGATTACCAATGATGTTGTCAATTGGATGATCATTGGTCCATTTTCTGAGATGATCATGTGGTTGAGGGTATTGAATTGATGTTGCTGTGTTGTGATCTCCTGAAGAAGATGTATCAGTGGAAGACTCTGGAGCAAATACATTTTCAAATGGAACATCGTCAACAGGAGCGAAAGGATTCACGTCAAAAGAATTGTCTTCTGCAGAACCTTGTTGTACCGAAGAAGATTGAATATTTGATGATGAGGGCGATTGACTGGCAGATGGTGCATCTTGATTGATTGAGACAGATACCGATGGACCTTCTGAGTTTTGTGGAATTTAAGCATCAGCAACAGGAGGTACAGGTGGAGCTTCCGTTGTAGTATTAACCGTAGGTGGCTCAAAGTATTCGTCAAACATCGAATCAAATAACTTCTTCAACTCTTCACTGGTGGGAGGTACATAAGGAACTGCAGGCGTGGGATTCTGTACAAGACCTGAACTAATTGGTCCAGGTGACAATAGATTAGGTGCGGGTCCATAACCGGTTTGTTCAGTAGCCGTTTGCTCAGTCAGCTCATCGAATGTCACGTGAATCGTTTCCATGATTTATCAAGTTCTTTTGTTGTAGATTCAATATCCCTTGCGATCTGGTGCATACCCAACGAAGAACCCTACGTGTAACACCCCCTAATTTATGAAATAACAGCGGAAGACTAATCGGGGTATTACGGGAAGGATCTTTGCATAATAATAGAAAACGACTCGAAAGAGACATTTTTAATAGTACATTTTATTCAAACCAAAGTTGAAATACATAATATAGAAATATCAGAGTTAAAACTTCCAATAAAGGGTGTAGTAGTATTAGGAATGAATGACATCATTTTATTTTACACCACATTTAAAACCCTGTGTTTATTTTCCCGCTCCGTGCCTTTCCTGCTCCGCTAATTACCTGAGAATACATGCTAAAAGTCAACAAAATTGTTGAGTGAAATCACAGAGTTTGTAAATAATAATTAGTTTGAGAGTACACAAGTAGTGATTGCCTGAGTATTACAATCATGTTTAAATCAATAATATTGCAGTTGTGTATATTGCCCTAAGTCTCATGACACGCAAACGTTAACAGAGTCGGTAACAGGTGTGGGGCCCTCGGGTGATAGGTGATTTTGCCTTTTTTCCTATTTATCTCAAATATAGTGTGTCGCGACTAATCCGGCTAGTAACTAAGACTATCAATCCGGTATTAGTGGGACAGGCAGTCAGCCTCCAATAGATCTATTCACTATACTCGCGTTCACTCGCAAGTGATTAATGGTTCATGATAGAGGGTCTTTTGGCAATAGCATAACTTAGGCAATATCAATCAGGAGAAGCATACAAAAATATTTGAAAATACTTGTGTGTTTAATGTGTAGCATGTATCTCCCCCATGGAGTATAAAACTTGTAAATAAGTAAAAGTGGGGCTGTGACTCACCTTGTGGGTAACTGGTAAGGTGGAAAATGAGATATCAAGTGAAACTACTGACACGGATCCAAAACAGGACCTAAATAATATTGAAGTCTAAGTATTTGGTGTTTGTAACTAAATATAACAATGTGTAAAACGAGTAATAGATAACGAATGGGCGTGTGATATGAGTGTGATATGCTTAAAATGCCTAAAGTTTAAAAAAATAATATTATACATATTATTATCATGTTTTTATGTCATATATTCCATAAATATAGTTCCCTTAAAAGGTGTGTGAACGAAACGTAATTAAATCATTTAAACTTGTTAATTGTAATTATAAACGTAAATAAAATGTGAATAAATGATTATAACGTAACTAAATAAAATGTGTACGAAATGAGACAAAATGCATTTCGAATGGAAAGAAATGTAAAAATACGAAATGAAATTAAATATGCAGTAAAGATATATCTTGGTCCTTGTTCTTTCATCAGTTTTACAATTTATCCCCTAACGGTGTTAACTTGGCACCGTTAGTCCCTTATTTTATATATATTACATTTTTAGTCCTCAACTTTCCAAAATGACATAAAGGTCAATATATTTACTATTTAAACATGTTCAGACCCTCGGTTTACTGTTTGATAGTTTATAACCTTAAGTTTCAAAAAGTTACATTTTTGACCCTAGTTTCGTATAAATTGCAAAATTAGTCCAAAAATCATGATTTTCAAAGTTTAATATGTCCGCTTATTAAGTAAGTTTCCAGTAGCTTATAGGAGTTTATTGGACTGCTTATTTGGCTTAAAAGAGCTTATTTTGGCTTAATGGGCCTTAAGGGCCAACAAATGAATTTTAGTGTTTAATAAACTGTTTCGACCCCCTGGTCTTTTGAGCTTAAAACGAGCTTGTCAAGGGCTTATGGGAAAGAATTTAAACATGATCTTGATTGTTGGGGCAGCAAAGAATTAGGACAAGCAATAATATTGGGGTGTCGTGTTTATGATTTAGAAATAAATGGCTCATTCCTTTGGTCGAGTATACATGTTACGCAAAAGATATAAATAACATAAACAATATAAATGCGACTCGAAAGTTAAATAAAATGATGCAATGTGTATTATACTGATTTTAGGTGTCGAGTAAGTTGAAAAAGCTTGTCGTTGCCATCCCTTAAAGGAGGTCATACATATTGTACGTGTAGAAAAGTAATAACGAGAGCAACCAAAATAAATATAGGTGATATACGTTCGAACGGATAAATAAAAAAAATGCATGATCGTGAATATGTGATATAAGATGGATTAAAATGGTTGAGAAAAACTTACAATATCTAAGAGATTTTGTAACGTGCGAACGGACGAAGAACAAGGCAAATGGTTCGTAAATCTCGCTAGAAGAAATCAAACTAGGGCACGTTATGGAGTTGATCACGTCTAGTTATGACTTCGAAGTGGACAATGCTTGGCTTCTGGCGTTCAAGAATTCGACAGTGAGATATTTAGTGAGAATGTTTTTACGTTTGAGTGTGTGTGAGTGATTTACGTGAGAGTGAGAGAGAGACTTGTATGAATACTTGCTCGACTTATATATATTAGAAAGAAATGAATTTTGAGCAAGTTGTAGGATAAGATATTGTCAGTTAGAGAAGATCTTAGGGCATATCTCTTAAGTGATTTTGGATAAGTTGAGATGAGTAGGAATTTGGTGTAGTGAAAGTAAAAGAAATATACGTATACGTGTACATGAATCTAGCAATTTCAGTTTCATTATATCACTTGCCATTGGTCGAATTGGGGCGGCAATATAATAGTTAGCAGAGAATTGTTATTATTTGAGTATATTAAGGTGCCTAGTAGCGAGCTTAAGTGTATAAGCGTGATCATGGATTGCAACGTATGAGTATAAAAA
This sequence comes from Artemisia tridentata subsp. tridentata, assembly GCA_021014915.2. Taxonomy (NCBI): domain Eukaryota; kingdom Viridiplantae; phylum Streptophyta; class Magnoliopsida; order Asterales; family Asteraceae; genus Artemisia; species Artemisia tridentata. The sequence goes on along the minus strand of CP139507.1, from coordinate 372,269,221 downwards.
TGTATATGTAACGTACATTTTATTTTAATGGGTCCAAAATTATTTTAACGTGTCACATTGTGTAAAATGGATGAGAAACGAATCATTGTACTTGTATTTGATTATGGGAAGTCAAATGAGTTTAAGAAAATGCATTTTGATTGAGTTTAGTAATAAAATGTATTGTGATGTGATTTGTTATATGTTGCGAGTGCCATTTGTTTTGGGTCTAGTTCGAGGCTTGCATGTTCAAGTCACCATCTAAAGTTTGTCGTTCTTGATTATTTGGAAGATGGAGAATTAGGTGGTATAAAATGTGATATGTGTTTAATGTCAAATTTAGGAATAAATAGGGGCGTTTGTTGGCCTAGTGATCGCATGAAGGGAATGAAAGAATGGAAATGTGGCCCTTGGGCCATAAATAGTAATGGGCTATTTCATGGGCTAATAAATGTGTGTTGGGTTTGTGTAAAGTGTAAATGGTGTATTGGATCACTAGTGGTTCGTTGTGTGAGCTCGTTAAATTATTCTCGTAACGTATTAATAAAAAATTTAAATTTGGACCAAAAATGGTAAACTGAAATGTATTAATATTTAGTACTTGATTAGCATCGGACAAATTACCATGAATTTTTACAGGAGGTTACACTACGTCTGCTTTAGCCTTTAGCTTTTGTGGGAAACTAGAAGGGGGGTTGAATAGTTTACCGGTTTAAAAAAACTTCTTTTAAAAATCTTGTTATTGGAAACTTTGATTCAAACTCTATGTGTAATCAATCAACACCAATATGAACTACACACTAAGCTAAGTAATAATAACAAATAAAAGTAAATTGTAGAGTTGGAAAGATCAAACCGAGACAGAGGATTTATAGTGGTTCGGCTACGAAGCTCTTCTTCGCCCTACTCCACTCCCCGAGTACCACACTCGAGAGTTTCAAGCACTATGTCAACAACCTCCCTTAAGGCGGAGAAAACCGTACACGTCGCTTATCCTATTACCGACACTAAGCTAGATGTCGAGTGCTAATCTTAGCTATCACCAATCTACCAAGGTCCACGTGACCAAACACTCAAGCCCAGTGGCTTCAAGAGATCACCAAGATCTCAACACGATCACAATGATCAACACTCACTTCACTCTACTCAACTAACACTAACCTAATAACCCTTGATATTCTTGATCAATCACACAAGCCCAATGGCTTCAAGAGATGTTCACTATCTCTATAGATCACACTTGATCTTCACTCTCACTCACAAAAAGAAAATGAACTTGATGTATGCTAAGACACAACAAGGTTGTAACAAGTGTTACACAAACCTATCAACTATAACTCTAGTATCTTCTTGATTACTTGATTTCTTCTCTTGCTAATGAAGAAGGATGACAACACCTTGTATCAACTTGGATACTTGTGTTCTTCTCTTGCTAGTGAAGAGGTATGAAGAGGATCACTTGAAGGATGATTGGATCACTCTTGAAACAAAGAAAAATTAATCTAAATGACCCTAAGAAGTGAAAGGTGTGAGAGGATTTTACTAAGGGATTTTTCTGTGTGTGAAGGGTGCCTAAAACTGTGAAAGAGGTGGGTATTTATAGGCAAAGAAAATCTGAACGTTACAATTCAAAATGGTACGGACGGCTCCATTAAATGACCCACGGCTCCGTTAAATTTAACGGTACCGTGGAGCCGTGGTAGACTAGGACGCTCCAAATTTTGTCTTTTCTGGTGAAAACTTATTTGGGGAATGTTGGAGCTGATTTTGGGGGGAAAAATAGCTGTTGTGATTTTCAAACTTATTTTTCCATTAAACATTTCTTAATATTTCAAAAATAATTTGTCATGTGTATTTTTGAAAAAAAATGTTTTGTCCCATTTAAAATGTGAATTTTCAAAACATGAATTCACTTCTTTGATCACTAGTTCAAGTTGTAACTTTGTTCAAGAGTGATTTGTGTAGAAACGGGATCTTCCGATTAAAAGCTTGTTAACGTTAATTTTAACGTAACGTGAGTTCACATTTTGTCATCCTCAAAACGTGAAGTAATCGAAAGATATAAATGACATTTTTAGAACATTATTTACATCAACAATCTCCCCCTTTTTGATGATGACAAAATATAAACTCGTTTTAGGTTAAAATTAGTTTTAACAAGTTTTTAATGAGTTTACTCCCATTTCTCCCCCTTTTTGTCAAATCAAAAAGGTGGTTAAGGCTCCCCCTTGATGTGTACTCCCCCTCAATTGGAGAACACAAAGGAATGAGCAATGGATCGTGCTACAAAGCAAAGTTAGACGACAAATATACAATATCTAACAAGTAGCACATTTGTGACAAATAACCAATCCCTTAAAAGGAAAAACCTCCACATAAAAACATTCATTCATAAAACAAACAAGTGTCATAGTAATGTATGACTACATAGAAAGCACTAAGAAAGATAACAAGAAGCCTAAATTCCTAATGACTAGAGACAAGCTTCATTTCCAAGAAGGGTCCTAAGAGTTTATTGTGGAGGACTAAACAAGCAAGTGTTTAGTTGTTTTGGTTAGGAGGTGGTGGAGATTGGGGCCCCATTTGAGGTGGTGGAGGTGTCAAGAGATGTTCTATAAAGTAAAACATGAAATGAATCTCGTCTCTTAAGAAGTAGATGAGATTACGGTTATGGAGACAACATAGGCAATTAGCACTATGTAACTCAAAGGGATGTGGTTGGTTGGGTTGTGCCATGATAGGAGATGGTGATTGTGGTAGGGTTGTTGGAGGTGAAATTGGCATGGCATTGTCCAATGGGGTGAAGGGAGATGGTGTGTATTCCATTGATGATGTAGTGTAATAGGATGATGAACCCAAATAAGTACATTTTATTACTATCATTTATCCTATTAATTTGACTTGTTTTATTATATTATGTATGAGGATTGATACTTAATCGTTTACTTTTGTAATTCTCAGGTAAAAACAAGCATTTGGTGAAACTTAGCGATTTTGGACTAATTATGGAGCAAAACATGCAAGAAGTTAAGAGTCTACTGAAATGAAGAAGATCAAGACTAATCTGCTCCAGATGCGCCGCATCCCACTCATTACATACGGCGCATCTCTATTAAGATTCCACCAGATAAGATCCAAGATACAAGAGGACATGCGCCACGTCTAATCATGGAGTTACGCCGCATCTTCTGGCGGTGTACGAATATTCCTGAATATTATAATCTTGGACCCCACGCGAAGTTAAGTCAATGCGCCGCATCTACTTACTAGATGCGCCGCATCTTCCCTCAGACAGAAACTATAAATACCCCAAGACCAGACGAATTTCGAGAGCATTATATTAGATTCGAAGACCGAAGTAGCAGAACCCTAGGACGAATTCAGTCAAGGAGGCAGCACAAGACACACCAAACGAAGATACAAGAGCTGTAAGAAGGTGCTGCATGTGTTTAATTCATTAAGTAGTTTTGTTTTATTGTGTTAGCAAACTTTAATTCATCAGGATTGGTGGCCTGTGTAATGTGACAACGAAAGATTGCACTCCCTTTAATACTTGCTTTCCCATCAATTAAAGTTTATATGTTGATGTCTTTGGTTACTACTTATTAGTGCATTGATAACCTCTGTGTTTATTAGTGGCTTGCGGGCATTTGACTGCGGAAAATAATGTGGCTCCCACGATTATTACTAAATTGATCACTTAGGAATAACTTTTAGACATAAGTAATCATTAAGGGTTTACTCGCCGATAAGAATAGGACCAACGAGAAAGGGTTAACTACATACACTTCATATAAAGCTATCAATAAAACAAGTGACAATCTACTTAATCATAAGGACAGCCCTCTTATTGTCTCGAGTATTTATCTGTGTACGTGTGTGCTACTTGCTGATTCGTGCCTATTGGTTTATTTTATTATTTAATTGCAAACAAATCGTGCCAGTCTCTCAGGCTGAAACCCCCTTGCGTTAGGATATTAAAATACTGATTAGAATAACGAGATAATACGTTCCACTCTTAGTGATCGACACTCTACTTACCATTATATTCATACTGACCGGGTACACTGCTCGTTAAGTGTGTGTGTTATTGATAAGTCGGCTAAATATAAATTTAAAACTTGAGTAGGCATTAAAACTGCTAAACCGCAACGACACATCACGCGCATCAGTATTCCATTGATGATGTAGTGTAATAGGATGATGAAGATGTTGTGTAGGTAGATGATGTTTTAGATGGTGCATAAGGTGGTGATGGTGAGTATGGAGTGGCTTGGGAAGGTGGTGTCATAGCTTCATCATCTCTTGTGAGATCCACAAAGAGTGGTTTTGAGGGTGGTTTTACGGTTATCCTAGGTTTCTTGGAGATTTGAGAGGATGAACCATGTGTGGAGGACATGGTGTTTGTGTGATGGGAGGTTGAAGGTGAAGTGCAAGATAAGCTTGCAAGGGTGAGGCCTTAAATAGGCAAGTTGGGTGAAATTTGAATTAAAGTTGATCCTATGGTGTAGGAGGGGAATCCTAGGGTGAATGTGAGGGTGCAAGGTTTGCAGGTTTGAGATTAGGGTGATAGGGAAGTAGGAGCATTAGGAAAAATCCGTTACACAGGGTCACGGCTCCGTTAAATACCCCACGGTACCGTTAAATTTAACGGTGCCGTCCCTATTTAGTGGTGCCGTGACACTGTTGGCACAAAAATTTCTTTGCAGGCTAGTTTTGGGCAGCTAGGGGGAATTTTCTAGGGAAACTAATTCCTGGAAATGAGAGTGCCTCAACTCACTAGGTACTTATTTTCCTAATATATCCATACAATGCTACATCTAGCACATAAAGATGATCATGCATTATACTTAAAGAATCATAAGCATGCAAGCATAAAGAACAAGATAAGATATCATCCAAATATCAAATAGAACATATATGTAAGCATGCTAGATAAATTGAGCATTAATTCCTAAGATTATCTATTAGTAATAAACCCTAGTGAGAGACATAAATCTCTTTCTAACTACTTATGAATTAAGCATTCCCCCTTCTTGTCACACTCTTGTCTTGAGTAATTGTCTCATTCTCATGAATAGGATCATCAAAGGGTGCATAGTGGGTGGTGAATTCGGAAGTGAGGATGGTTGAGACATATGACTCGGTTATGGGTTTCATGACAGGTGTGAACAGGGAGTATTGAGGACCATGAAGGTAAGGGTGAAAGGTCATGAAGTGATTATAGAGACGGGTTAGGAACATCCCATAAGGTATCAATTTATTCTTGTTACCATTGAGATGTACAATTCGCTTAGCGAAGAAGTAAGCAAGATTGTAAGGTTGTTGGGTTAAGAGACAGTAAATCATATGATCACAACACGCCGGGAGTTGCTCACGATTTCCTGTGAGACTTAGAACATTTTCTCGCAGGATGACTGCCCAAGAAAGTAGTTCATGACGCACTTCTTTCAAACGAATTTTCGTTGGATGTGTGGGTGAGGGTGAGTACGGATGATTTTGGTTAGTTCGGTTGGAGAGGGTATGTACGAACAGTACGGACTATTCTCCTCACGATAGTGAAAGAGAGACTCAAGACATCAATCTTCAGTATAGGCACATTGCCCATGATTGGGTATTCTAAGGATTTGAGGAAATTGCTCAAGAGTCAGAACGTATTTGAAGTTTTTGACCCAAAACCAAAGTGACAAGGATTGATCCTCGTTACGTACGAGTTCAACTTGTCAGAAGAACTCCAACACAAAGCGAGGACAAATGTACTCGTTAATGTGGAGTAGACAATCGAATCCTATAGCTCTAAAGGAAGTGTTGATGTCCCGGTGGTAAACTAGGGATGGATCAACGACACGGCCTTCATGAAACTGACGGGTTTCAAGATTGACATAGGCACGAATGTGGTTACCGGGTGTAGTGGGTTCACATCAGATTTTGGGTGTATAGGTATCGGTTAGGAGATGATCAAAATCATATTCATGAGACATTTTTGTGTCCTATAAGAAAATATTAAGAAAAATTTAGAATAAAAACCAGTTGCATACAACACGTACATAGTGTGTGCCTATATGTAGACTATGTGGAGGTGCGGTAATCTCGACTCAAAAGAAAAATAATGAGATTACCCAAACACTCCTGATTTCACTTTAGCTCAAACAAATATGTCGAAGAGTACATATTGATTATGTAATTCGAATAATATTTGTGAGATCATGAATGCATGAGAAAGTGTTTTTAGTTTGCATCAACAATGCATGAAAAAGAATAATTTCATGATCCTAATTTTATGAGATTTTAAAATTGATGGAATTGGGGTGTTTTAGTGTTGATGACTTCTAATTTTGAAACATTCCTAGAAAAAGGTGAAAATCCCCAATTCAATTTTCATCAATGAACAAACCCTAGACTCAAAATTAGAGATAGATTAGAGTGAGAAAACTTACAAATTATGTTGAAAAGGGTAAAATGATTTAGGATCTTGAAATCAATGTCTTGAATATGATCTTGAAGAGGTGTAATTGAGTTTTGGGTTGTGAGGTTAGGTTATGACAGCAATTGCTGAGGTTGTGAGGGTTTTGAATGAGTAATGTGGGAAAAGGGGACTGAAATACGAAATGTTCCAGATGCACGGTTCCACGGTACCGTTAAATTTAACGGTGCCGTGCCACATTTAGTGGAGCCGTGATCTGCTGGGACTGTTTTCTGTCCCATTTTGATTTTTGACGAATAAGTCTCGCTGTTTTAGTGATATCTTATGACACAAGGAAGGAATTTGTACCTAACAAATTCTTATGACTAGGGGTTCCTAAACTTGACTAGACGAGATACACGGGATGACTTCAAGAGTCATGAGATTTATGGAATATGTTCCATCATTCCTAGACCTAGACGGAGGTAGTTAAAGGATTCTCGTTTGAGAGGTTTGGTTAGTATGTCAGCGATGTTGTCTTGAGAAGGAACTTTCTCAATGGAAATGTTTCCTTTCTGAACATTATCGCGAAGGAAGTGGTGGCGAATTTCAATGTGTTTAGTACGGGAGTGTTGGACAGGGTTTTTGCTCAAGTCAATAGCACCTTTATTGTCGCACATAATGGGAACATCATCTAAGTATATGCTATAGTCGTTAAGGGCTTGTTTCATCCATAGTGCTTGCTGACATGCCTTTTCGGCGCTTACGTACTCGGCTTCGGTAGTGGAGATGGCAAGAGCCGTTTGTTTCTTGGAGAACCAAGAAGTTAGACAACAACCCATGAAGGTACAAACGCCACTCGTGCTTTTTTGATCCACATAATCTCCCGCATGATCAGAGTCGGCATAGACAACAGTTTCTATACCGGTCCCCTTGGGATAAAATAATCCCAAGTGTATAGTGCCTTTAATGTATCGGAAGATACGCTTAACCACTTCAAGGTGAGAGGTTTTGGGATCCTCTTGGAAGCGAGCACAAAGGCAGACACTAAACATGATGTCGGGCCTACTTGCCGTGAGGTATAGTAAACTACCTATCATACCTCTATACTTAGTGTTATCCACGGACTCACCTTCTTCATCTTTCGTGAGTTTTATTTCCGTGGACATGGGAGTTTTCATGGGCTTAGACTCTTCTAAACTAAACTTCTTAAGCATTTCCTTACTATACTTAGATTGATTAAAGAAGATACCATCTTCCATTTGCTTAATTTGTAGACCAAGGAAGAAATTTAATTCGCCCATCATGCTCATCTCAAACTCGTCATGCATGATTTTAGAAAAATCATTGCACAGTTCTGGACAAGTTGAGCCAAATATAATGTCATCAACATACATTTGAACAATGATGAGATGTGAATCTCGTTTCTTTGTGAAAAGCGTGTTATCTACCACTCCCATGGTATATTCATGTTCAATCAAGAATGCTTTCAGTCTATCATACCAAGCTTTGGGAGCTTGCTTAAGACCATAGAGTGCTTTCTTGAGTTTATAAACATGATTCGGATATTCGAAATCAACGAATCCCGGAGGTTGAGCAACATATACCTCCTCGTTGATATAACCATTAAGGAATGCACTTTTCACGTCCATTTGGTACAATTTAAATTCTAAGGGACACGCATAGGCAAGGAGTATTCTAATAGATTCTAATCTAGCTACAGGTGCATAGGTTTCATCATAATCTATTCCTTCTTGTTGGTTATAGCCTTGTGCTACCAACCTTGCCTTATTCCTAGTCACGACGCCATTTTCGTCGAGTTTATTCCTAAACACCCACTTAGTTCCTATGATGGTTTGATTCCTAGGAGGAGGTACCAACTCCCAAATTTGGTTGGCGGTGAATTGATTAAGTTCTTCTTGCATGGCAAGTGTCCAACTTTCATCCTTAATCGCTTCACCAACATTCTTAGGTTCTACAGTAGATATAAAACAAAAGAAATTACTTTTGTTTTGAGCTTGTGACCTAAGGGTTCTTTGGTTTAGGTTTCCTATGACATTTTCAATAGGATGGTTCTTGATTCCTTAACATTGACAATTTCGTCAACTTCAACTATTTCATCCTTAATGTCATCATCTAAGGTTTTCTTGCCATTAACCTCAATGGCTTGTTCCTCATCTAAGTCATCATCCACCAAGGGTGATGTCTTAGTTGGAGGAGGGCTTTCATCGAATGTCACGTTGAGTGACTCTTCGACTTTCATTGTTTCCTTATTTAGGACAATGTAAGCTTTACTATTTTGGGAGTATCCTAGGAAGACACATTCGTAAGACTTTGGGTCAAACTTGGTGAGGTAATCTTTAGTGTTTAGTATGAAGCACTTGCTTCCAAACACTCTAAAGTAATCAAGAGTAGGTTTTCTACCTTTCATGATTTCATATGGAGTTTTTCCTAAGATAGGCCTAATTAAAATCCTATTAAGTATGTAAGTTGAGGTGTCCACCGCATTACACCAAAACTTTTGCGGAGTTGATTGTTCATTCAACATCGTTCTACTCATTTCTTGTAGAGTACGATTTTTCCGCTCTACTACCCCATTTGATTGTGGAGTGCGTGGAGCTAAGAAATTGTGAGTAATACCATTAGCATCACAATATACTCCAAATTGCACTTCATTATCAAATTCCCGACCATGATCCGTCCTAATTGAAACTATAGTACATCCTAGTTGATTTTGGACTTTCTTACTAAAAACCTCGAATTCCTCAAAGGCTTGAGTCTTATTCTTAAGAAATCTAGTCCAAGTGTACCTAGAGTAGTCATCAACTATTACTAAGGTGTAGTAGTTTCCTCCGTAGCTCCGTACAGCGGATGGACCGAATAAGTCCATATGAAGGAGTTCTAGGCATCTAGAGGTCGAGACTATATTCTTAGCTTTGTGACTAGAATGAGCTTGTTTTCCAACTTTACAAGCGTCACAAAAGTGTTGATCAAACTTAATCTTAGGTAGATCTCTAACTAGTTCCTTAGACGCCAATGATTGTATCAAGCGCATATTGGCATGACCTAATCTCCTATGCCATAGAGTGGAGTTATCATCTATGGTTGCTAAGCATATCCTATCCTGAGGCTTATTTCCTATTTTCATAACAAATAGGCCATTTCTCCTAACTCCTTTGCCTATGGTTTTACCATCCTTAATGATCTCACTACCCTCTTCAGAGAATATAACTCTACACTTATTATCTACCATTTGACTAATGCTAAGCAAATTAAATCCTAAGTTATCTACATGCTCAACATTTCTAATAGTGAGGGAGTTTTGAGTGATCGTACCTTTGCCAATAATGTTGCCCTTAAGTTTGCTACCGAAAGTGACATTACCTCCGTTGTATGCCTTGTATGATGAGAATAGACTTTGGTTGCCCGTCATGTGGTTAGTGCATCCACTATCCTTGACCTATTCGTCAGGCTCCAAGTCGATTCCCAAGCATATCTCATTTGAAGCATGAGCCATTAGACATGTTTCGTCCTTGGGCTTCTTTTCTTCATCATCACCGCTATCACTCCAGGCCCCTCCTATGAGAGCTCGTTGGTTGTTGACTTTCGGTGGCTTGGGACACTCTCCTATGAGATGATTAGGATCTCCGCATCTAAAGCATTTCCTATCACTTATCCCTTTCTTTTCAACATGGTTCTTTTGTGATGTCTTCTTCTCATCACGAGGTTGCCTAACGAACCTACCTCTTCTCCTAAAGAACTTTTTAAAATCCCTAACCGCTAGAGCATATTCCTCATCTTCACTACCGGAACTCGAACATTCCTCATCACTAGACTCCTTCTTGGCTTTCAATGCTAGAGATCTAACTCTCTCGCCTTTGCCTTTGACTATGTCGGAGTCTTTCTTAATTATCATCTCGTGAACCTTCAAGTTTCCTATAAGTTCATCGAGTGACAATGCCGCCAAGTCCTTTGACTCTTCTATGGCGGTGACCTTTGCTCTCCATTTAGGATGTAGAGCTCTAAGAAACTTCCTAACATAGTTCTTACTAGAATAACCTTCATCAAGAGCTTTAAGACTAGTGATAATAGTATTAAATCTAGCAAAAGCATTATCTATTGACTCATCCTCCGAAATGGAGAATTGTTCATATTGTTGAACAAGAAGAATCTATCTTGTTCTCTTTGACTTGGTTATTACCTTGGTGAGTGACTAACAAAGTTTTCCAAATGTCTTTTGTCGTATTACACATAAAAATTCTTTCAAATTCCTTTTTAGGCAAAGCATTATAAATCATCATTTTAGCCTCATTATTTTTGGCTAATTTCCTTTTAAGTTCATCACTTTGTTTATCATAAGAAACTATTTCATCCTTTTTAGTTTCCGGATTCTTTTGAATAGGTTGAAAGTCACCCTCGGTAATAACATGCCAAAGATCAATGTCTTTTGATTTCACATACGTTTCGAATCTTGTTTTCCAATAAATAAAACAATCGGTTTCGAAAAGTGGTGGTCTTTGCATAGATTGCCCTTCTAGATATTTGTCGGAATCCATTGATCGGTTCAAGCTTTAAAATACAATATACTTTAAAAACTTGACTGACGTGGCTCCTGATACCAATTGTGGGAAACTAGAAGGGGGGTTGAATAGTTTACCGGTTTAAAAAAACTTCTTTTAAAAATCTTGTTATTGGAAACTTTGATTCGAACTCTATGTGTAATCAATCAACACCAATATGAACTACAAACTAAGCTACGTAATAATAACAAATAAAAGTAAAGAGTAGAGTTGGAAAGATCAAACCGAGACAGAGGATTTATAGTGGTTCGGCTACGAAGCTCTTCTTCGCCCTACTCCACTCCCCGAGTACCACACTCGAGAGTTTCAAACACTATATCAACAACCTCCCTTCAGGCGGAGAAAACCGTACACGTCGCTTATCCTATTACCGACACTAAGCTAGATGTCGAGTGCTAATCTTAGCTAGCACCAATCTACCAAGGTCCACGTGACCAAACACTCAAGCCCAGTGGCTTCAAGAGATCACCAAGATCTTAACACGATCACAATGATCAACACTCACTTCACTCTACTCAACTAACACTAACCTAATAACCCTTGATCTTCTTGATCAATCACACAAGCCCAATGGCTTCAAGAGATGTTCACTATCTCTATAGATCACACTTGATCTTCACTCTCACTCACAAAAAGTGTTACGAATATAAATATTCAGATGAAGGCTCGGTCACCCCGAGTATCTAATTAGCATTTATATAGCTGTAGGCTTATATATATTCGTTTAGTAGTATTAGTAATATTAGTATTATCTTAGTCGTATTTATATTTGTGGAGTGGGTCGGGGCTTTCCCCACTGTCAGCTCACTCCACAGCCCACTAGGGGCACCAATATGTAGTAGTATATAAGCCCCTTCCCACACTTGGGAAGGGTTGGAACTCTTGTAACCAAACACACACTAATCTAACTTTCCAGGTTTTCTCTCAAGAGTCTCCCTCTCTCTCTAACTTCTCTCTAAACTCAACCATGGATCTAATCTTCCATGAACCAAGACCACCCGAATCATACACACAATCAAGAAGGTTATTTCCTACAAAAAGAAAATGAACTTGATGTATGCTAAGATACAACAAGGTTGTAACAAGTGTTACACAAACCTATCAACAATAACTCTAGTATCTTCTTGATTACTTGAGTTCTTCTCTTGCTAATGAAGAGGGATGACAACACCTTGTATCAACTTGGATACTTGTTTTCTTCTCTTGCTAGTGAAGAGGTATGAAGAGGATCACTTGAAGGATGATTGGATCACTCTTGAAACAAAGAAAAACTAATCTAAATGACCCTAAGAAGTGAAAGGTGTGAGAGGATTTTACTAAGGGATTTTTCTGTGTGTGAAGGGTGCCTAAAACTGTAAAAGAGGTGGGTATTTATAGGCAAAGAAAATATGAATGTTACAATTCAAAATGGTACGGACTGCTCAATTAAATGACCCACGGCTCCGTTAAATTTAACGGTACCGTGGAGCCGTGGTAGACTAGGACGCTCCAAATTTTGTCTTTTCTGGTGAAAACTTATTTGGGGAAGGTTGGAGCTGATTTTGGGGGGAAAAATAGCTGTTGTGATTTTCAAACTTATTTTTCATTAAAACATTTCTTAATATTTCAAAAATAATTCGTCATGTGTATTTTTGAAAAAAAATGTTTTGTCCCATTTAAAATGTGAATTTTCAAAACATGAATTCACTTCTTTGATCACTAGTTCAAGTTGTAACTTTGTTCAAGAGTGATTTGCGTAGAAACGGGATCTTCCGATTAAAAGCTTTTTAACGTTAATTTTAACGTAACGTGAGTTCACATTTTGTCATCCTCAAAACGTGAAGTAATCGAAAGATATAAATGACGTTTTTAGAACATTATTTGCATCAACAGCTTTCCCAAATCTTGACCGTCATTTGTCGGATAGCACAGAGCACCGAACACTCGAAGAAAGGAAAGATCTGGTTTCTTGCCATGTATCAGCTCATAAGGAGTTTTGTTGTGAAGAGTGTGTATCAAGGAACGATTTTGGGTGTAACACGCAGTAGCAATTGCTTCTGCCCAAAGAAACATCGGAGCCTTTGAATATATTAGCATAGTTCTTGCAGCTTCCACTAAAGTACGATTTTGTCTTTCAACAACACCGTTTTGCTGAGGAGTGCGTGCAACAATTTTCTGGTGAGTTATGCCAATACTTTCATAAAAATGACTGAGTTGTTGGTTAACAAACTCAGTTCCATTGTCCGTCCGGATGATTCTGACAGTTTTGTTCAGCCTTACTTGTAACTGCTTGATTAGTTTAATGATAACCTCTGGAGTTTCATCCTTGGTTCTCAAAAACTTTACCCATGTAAACCGAGAGTAGTCGTCGACCACCACAAGAACATATTTCTTTCCATTGATACTCTGCACTCTCATTGGTCCGCATAGATCCATGTGAAGGGTGTGAAGAACTTCCATGATGGTATTGACGGTTTTGGGTTTGTGAGTATGTTTCTTGCTTTTGCCCAGTTGACATGCAGAACAAAGATGATCTTTCTCGAACTTTAGTCTGGGCATGCCTCGTACAAGATCCTTGCGAGACAAGTCATTTATGGTACCGAAGTTCAAGTGATTTAAACGATGGTGCCAAAGCCAAGATTTAGTCTTTGAGGCCTTTGAAAGCAAGCAAATAGGAGAGGACCTCATCATTTCTTCAATAGAGATGGTGTATAAATTGGTGCCACGACTACCTTTGAGAAGATCAACACCATCCAACTCTCTGACGAAACACGTGTGTTTTCTGAAAGCAACTTCAAGATTGGAATCACAAAATTGACCAACAGAAAACAAGTTATGCCCTAGTCCTTCCACATAGTATACCCGGGAAATTACACTGTCGCCGAACACATAATCTCCGTAACCCATAATCGCCCCAAAATGGTCGTTCCCGAATCTAACTGTCCCGATAAACTTTTTCACGAAATTCTTGAGCCATGAGCAATCCCCAGTCATATGTTTTGAGCAGCCTGATTCCAAATACCAAAGGACGATTTGTACGACCTGCATTTGAAAACAGACAACGATGGATAACTAAAAAATGTGGATCCCCACGTCAGCTGGGGTCCGATTGGTTAGCACACACAAATTCTGGAACTACAGGATTCACAGATGCTAATGTATTTGCATTGTAAACTACACTAGAAGTAACAATTGACCTAGTAGCAGGGCATTGTATCACTAAAGGCAAAATTCGACTAGTTGGCTTCCATTCCTTAACCTTCACAACTTTATGGTTATTCAATCTAGTTAAGGGGCACTGATCTCCTAAAGTGAGTTTTCTTCCAGTGGGTCTCCATTGATACCCGACATTAGCAAACTTTTTTCCTGTTGCTTTCCAAATTTTCTTACTTATTTCAGTTTTCCTAACATTCTTAACTTGGGGTAGTGCAGGAGACATCAGAAATGACACAACACAATCATCATGATTACCAGAAATTAAACATTCGTTACATGTTTTACAGACAGAATTAGAATTCGAATTAATTACAGTACTTCTAATACTAGAATCAACACGATTCATTCCATTCATTGCAAACTTATTGTTCCTAGGTTGGGCTTCTACTTTCTTCTCGTGACCACTCTTAGCCGGCGTAGTCCTATCTTTCCTTGCATTGCCTCTAGGCTTTGACCCGCTAGCTTTGGTGTCACCGTTTACTCCTGTAGAAGTAATGATGGGAACATTAGTTTATTTTTCTGGGTTCTGATGTTCTCAGTGGTAGATCAAAGGTTACGTGCTTGTTCTTAGTCGTAGATGATGATGCAACAAATCTATCTCTTTTGTTATCATTCTTAGGATCCGTGCCAATGACATACTCTAAAAGCTCCTGAGACCGTTTTGTGAGGAAGCAAGCATCTACAACTGCACTATCAAGTGGTTTATCTATCCTATCCTCTTCAACTATCTCACGAAGTGTATCAAGACTATCCTTAAGGTGATTGAGATATACTTGATGGGCAGACCTATTGTTCCTAAGGGGAAATGGAATAGGCACAACATCAACAGCATACTTACTACAAGCAGAAGCCTTTGGAACAACATTTTCACAAGTGATAATTGGCATTTTCCCTTTCACCTGAGTCTTAAGATTCTCGATTTCATTTAGCAAAGAAGTTACCTTTTCATTGTGACTGTTTCGTGTGACTTTAATTGAGTCATATAACTCTTTGTAATGCTGTTTGATTTTTGAATTTTCAGCACGAAAACATTCATTTTCATAGTGTAACTTATTGATGGTGTCTTGATATTGAAAATTCTGAGAATCTAAGGACGATGGTTTATGGGTGCCAATTGCATCACTCTTATTTGACTTTAGTTGGGCAATTTGAGCCCTCAATTGTCGAATCGTGTTAGTGTGAGCTTGAATTTTTTCATCGCTGATGAAGCGAAAAGTGTACCGCTTTTAAGGGGTCATTTAAGCCCTAAATCGTATTTATTTGATCAAATATTGCCCTAAATCGTTCCTTTTGTCATTTTAGGTACTTTTGAGGAGAAATCTTGAAAAGGAGGCATTTTGGACGTTTTTGGAGCATAAAAGTGAAGAAAACGACAAAGTCTCAAAATTGTGCTGGAAACTACCTTTGACGGCGTCAGGATTTGTTCTGGACGGCGTCATGGCTTGGCAAAAGTGGTGGATGTGAAAATTACTCATGATAAGCCAGAGAAATTTGCATGGAATTTTGACGGCGTCACGCTTTAATGTGATCAAGGTCGTCACGACTTAATTTAAAGAGGGAAGGCGTCACCCCTAAGTCTGACGGCGTCAAGCCTTGATAAGCCAGAACGGATTTTTGGAGAGCTAAAGAGGGACGGCGTCAAGAAGGTCATCCGGGAACCCTAAAAGCGGCGAGGTGACGGCGTCACACTCCATAACGTGACGCCGTCAGATCTAAAAGTCTATATATAGTTTTGCAATTTTTTGTCATTAGTGTGGAACTTATTGGGGAACTTTGTGTGTGAAAACCCTAAGACGAATTTAGCAGCTTTTTCAAGGCTTTTTGCCTTGAGATCTTCCATGTTACATTGAAGATAAGTTATCAATTAATCATTCAATATGTCTATGTGTTGTTTGATTCTATCTTGTTCTTGTCTTTTGTTTAACATGCTAGGCTAGATTTATCTTGTGTTTGCTTAGATCTAATGAAACCTAGCTATTGATTATTGGTTATTAGTGTGTTATTAGTTGTATTGGATGATTGTTCATCTATGTTAGGCTTAAGAAAACTGGCAAACTTCCTATTCGGTAACTTGCTTGAACGTCTTAAGAAACATGAACCAATGCGTACTAAAGGTTTTTATGGTTGTATTTAATGCACAAGCGAATTCTAGTGATCCCATGTTAGGAGCTTCCTAGCCGGCTCGACATAGGAGTGAAGTAGGAGCTTGTAGAGTTGGGGAAGTACGTACGCCACCCCACGATTGGTATTAAGGAATACACCCGTCATCCACGCAATTAATACACACTAATCAACCGGTAAAAGATAGTTAGGGAGTAAGGAAATCTAAGTAAACACATTTCTCTCCACATAAGTTTTACCACCTTTTCATTTTCTGTTATTTTATTTTATTTGCATTCGTAGTAACTTGGGTTAGTTGACTAGCAACTAATTCCGCCCACTCTTTCAAACCCGAGATTTTACTTGCTTTCATAAAATTATAAAAACATAAAAAGAATCTTCTCTCACCCTTAGACCTATTAGAGTAGTTTTTCATACCTAACGAACACTATTCCCTGTGGAGAACGATCAATCCCCCGTACTTACCACTACACTATACTACATCGGTCAGGTACACTGCCTGGTGGGGTTGTAAGCCTCTTGAGATCCCTCGAGAGGTAAAACCTGTTGTAAGGTTGCAAAACCACGCATCAAGTTTTTGGCGCCGCTGCCGGGGAATAGTTATTGTTTAGGTTGAATTTTTATTTTATAGGTCTACTCACTAGATTCCTTTCTAGTGAGATTTTTATTTTCTTTTTCTAGGTTTTCTTTAGTCTATCTATTTTCTTCGTTTCTTTGTTCGTAACCATTACCATTCGACATCATGGAAGATGGTAATATCCTTAATCCCAACAACCCACCACCACAACAACCACCACCACCTCCTAGAGCCCGTACTTTAGGAGAGTACTCCCGTCCTAGCCACCATGGCTATCGAAACACCATTGAGCTCACTCAAGGAGCCAATTTCACTCCCTTGCGATCCGACACCATCCGGTTGGTGCAAAGCGGATGCGCATTCCATGGACTTCGTTTTGAAGATCCTAATCAACATCTCAAGGACTTTCTCAAAATCATTGATTCTATAGACCTTGATGTTGCCACTCGAGAGACGACCCGACTGCGTCTCTTTCAATTCTCTCTGCGGGACCAAGCTAGTCAATGGCTAGAGCGTCAACCCGCAGGATCCATCACCTCTTGGGATGATCTCACCACTCGTTTCCTTGCTCAGTTTTTCCCACCGGGAAGAACTACCAAGCTAAGGAATGATATCTTGATGTTCCAACAATGTCAAGGCGAAACCCTCTACGAGGCATGGACTCGATTCAAGGACTTACTCCAAAAAGTCCTTCACCATGGCATAGAACTTTGGCTCCAAGTCCAAATCTTTTATGACCATGTAAATCTCTCCACGAAGCAAACCATTGACCAATCAGCTAGTGGTAAGCTACGTGATCTAGGTGCGGAACAATCATGGGCTCTCCTAGAAGACCTTGCTCTTTATGACAACGAAAGTTGGAATGATCCCCGTGATTTGAATAAAACGGTCAAGGCAATATCTTTGCCTTCGAACAATTCAAGCACTTCCGACCGTAGGATCATAGAACTTGAAGACCAAGTCAAGTTTCTCATGAAATCCTACGAGGCTCCTAAACCTTCAAGCCAAGTGAACAAAATCACTTCTTCATGTGAATTATGTAGTGGTCCCCACGACACTCGTGATTGCATGGAACTCCCCGAACAAGCTTTTGCGGACTACGCATCCTCGCGTACCGACGGAGCGGGAGACAAGTGGTACACTTTCAAACCCGAGCCAAACCCCTACGGTGATACATACAACCCCTCATGGAAAAATCACCCGAACCTTAGGTGGAAACAAAACCAAAACACACAACAAACCAATTCTTCCAACCCACCTAATCGTTTCCAATCAAGCGGTTCCAACTCGAACCGTACTTTCAACAACAATCCTTCCGGCAATGGTAGTACCGATAACTTTGAAGGATTGATGTCTCAATTTATGGCATCTCAAGAAGCTCGTTTGGCCAAGTTTGAAGCCGATTTCAAACAAAAACAAAGCGAGATGACCAATAAGATTGACACTTTGTTGAAAGCCCTCAATGACCGAGAAATGGGAGCACTCCCTAGCAACACAGTCAAGAACCCGAAACTAAACGTCAACGCCATCTCGTCGGTTTCGTCTCCTAGTTCTTGTCCACAATATTATTCGGTCAATTCCATGAGCACGTGTTTCAAACAAACCCAAGTCGTTCTAAATGACCAAGAAGTTATGACATCCAAATTGGTCAACAACATAGTTGAAACACCTCCCACTCAAAACCTTGACGAAGAATTCAAGGAGCTCCACCTTGAAAGTCCGGTTGTTGATGTGTTGGATGAGAAGAAGCTCAAGTTAGGCGAAAAAGGGACCGCCTTTGTTCAAAACAAGCTACCTAAGAAGTTAGATGATCCGGGCTTATTTGTTCTACCTTGCAAGATCGGTAATTCGGAGGCTTATGACACATTAGCCGATCTTGGATCAAGCCTTAACCTACTTCCGTTACCTCTCTACACCTCTCTAAAACTAGGAAAACTTGAAGAAACCGAGGTGATAATAGGCTTAGCGGATGGAAGTGTTGCTTACCCGGTTGGAGTAGTTAAGGACGTGTTAGTACACATTGGAAAATTAACCATTTTAGCTGATTTCCACGTCCTTGATATGGTTAGCGACCCTACATGCCCCTTGTTGATAGGTAGAGGATTTTTGGCGACCGCTAGTGCTATGATTGATTGTAAGGAATCCAAGATAGCGGTAGGAGAAGGAGATACTTGGTCAGTCTATGATGTTAAGAAACATGCCTATGATACTAGTGATGAACCAACACCACATTGGTTAGAATCAAATAGGAGACCATCTAGATATGGACCTTGGATCGATAGAGACTTCATAGGACCCCAACGCCCATTTTACCTAGAAGAGGACTTTGTGAACCGAACACATACGGTAGAGCAACTCTTGGCTAGGGACACCGAATTGGATCCATTTGAAGACCCTCTAGTTTTTAGGAAGATGATTGATTTCCTAGGAGTTTTGCCAATTAACCTAGGAATGAATAAGTGGACTTGTGAGGAAGATGATCATAAGTGGGATTGGGACAAACCACCCAAAGATGGAGATGGATCATGGCATATTAAGATGACATTGTATGACCCGGATGGAGAGAAGTTTGAAAAGATATATCGTACTAAGCGGACCAATAGAAAACTTCAATCCAAGCTTAACCCTAAAGACGTCCTCGATGACGAGCTTACTTACATAGGGTAGCGTGACTTTGAGTCTAGCTACAAGACTCGTTAATAAAGAAAAGCGCTTCTTGGGAGGCAACCCAAGTTTTATTTGCTTTGTGTGTTTATTTATTTGTTTGTTTGATTTTATTTGTTTCCGTATGTGTGTTTAAATTTTATTATTATTGATTCATGTTAAAAACTAATTTGTGAAAATGCTTTATCTTGTTTTTAACTTCGTCTTAACTACATATAAAGGTATTTTGCAAAAGTTAAGTGTAAGGGAAATCTAAATCGGTTTATTAGAACACAAATGAACATGAATCGTAATAATATTAAATGAACATACATATTAGTATTTGTTTGAGTCAAATGCTTGTATCGAGTCATAATGATGTTTTGCAGGAATTCCAGGAAGTAAGGTATAGGTCTTTCCAAAATTTTTCCGGAAACATAACATGAGAATTCTGTCAGATTATTTCTGACGGCGTCAGGAGTTACAACCTGACGGCGTCAGGTTTAATTTTCTGAAAATTTTTGAAAGTTTTGTTTTCATAAAAAGTTTTTATTAAATCTCTAACTTATAATCTCCAGGAATCTGCAAAATAATCATTCCACAAGCATTATATCCTTATATATAGATTTATCCCGCCGATGTTATGCAGGTTTTCGTGTTTGTTTTCTCAGGTTTAACAGGTTATTTTGGACAAGGAAATGTATGTGGAATCAAGCTTTTGGCGATGCATTAGTCATGGAGCTTCAACATTACCTTGGAAGAAGATCTAACCGTGTTACTTCATTATCCACCGAGCGAATCAGGGGAGTATTTGATTTCATTCTTTTACTTTTTTTACTTTTACATTTGTTATTTGAACATTGGGGACAATGTTCATCTTAAGTGTAAGGGGGGGTAAAAGTACGATTAGAGAATGCTATTACGCTTGATTTTTGTTTGTTTAATAATAGATGTGTAATAAAACTGAGATAAATACTTGTTAGGGCAATTTTAGTGCCAAATTTAAATTTTTTTACAACATTTAGGAGTGAAAGTTTAGTTCTAATAAGCGTCTCATGGATAGGAATTATATGACTAGCACAAAAACCGTACCACTAAAAAATTTTCCACCCCAAATATGTGAGGTTCGCCACTAGAATTGGTAGGAAAAGCATTTATGCTATGATGTGTGTACCGGTAGCACTTAGATTCTAGAACTTGCGTTAGGACCATTCCAAGGCCACAAGTGAGACTACATTCGTGAAGTTAGATTTACTACATGATAAGAGGCATTAGGATTAACCCATTGTTTTACACCTGTGTTTTTGTTATAATTACGTTGGCTACATTGGTCAAGTAATTCCCCCACACCCTTTGCGTTGTACTCATTTTTAGTACACGATACCCCTAGTACACCCCTCAGAGCCTATCTTTTCGTTTCTAACTTTAAGAATTTTACTTAAAGGAAGAATTTGTTTACACTCCACTTAAATGTACACCCAAATCGCCTTAGCCTACCTTGTATGCACTCATCTTTAGTGCATTATTGTTACAACATTTGTTTAAACCCAAGTTAATTATCTAGTTGATTACATGGTTGCTAAGTCGAGTCAAATCCTTGTACATATTGTTTTGGGACGATTGGGACTCATGGGTAAAGTACTAGTGTAATGGAGTAATGGGGAAGAACATCATTTATTACCCCCATATGTGCTAAATATTTTAAAAGTACTCCAAGTGTTTTGATTATCTTAATTCGAGTCATTAGAATAGTTATTTGTAAAGTTATGTAAAAGTTCAAGTGTAAGGGGAATGCAATGCCCCTATGATGTATTATTTTGGATGGTAGGGCAAAAGTGTATGCAAAAAAAAAAAAAAAAAAAAAAAAAAAAAAAAAAAAAAAAAAAAAAAATTTAAGAAAAAATACAAAAAAATGAGAAAAAGAAAAGTAGAAAAAACATACGGACTACCATCCCGTTTCATTTTATGTTTATTTTATGTTTTTGTTATTTTGTTTTTAGCTTAAGATTGAGTCGAGTCTTGGCTTAGCAACATTGTATAGTACATGTAATTGATCAAGATCTTTAACTCGCCACCATTAAAATATCCTTTATCCAACAAAACCGTGTTTTCCTTTTCCCAACACCTAACGTTATAACCCATGTAAAAGCCCTCTTTGATAGTTTATCTTAGGTGCTTACGCCTAGTGGAGGAGGTTTTCGATCCTTTCCCAAGCCTATGGTAATCTATTTGCTATGACAGGTAGTGAGAGATATTATCCGTTTTCATTTATGAGATTTATTTTTATGACACTTGAGAGATGTGAGTATCTAAACACTACTTGTGAGGTGCTAGTTTGTAATCTCCGTGCTTATTATGATTAAAGTGGAACGAATATTTGTTGTAATTACTTTTATGTTAGCATTAAATGACCCCTAACTTGTATTTTGATTAGAATAAAAGCACATTTGCTTGAGGACAAGCAAATCTCAAGTGTAAGGGTATTTGATGAAGCGAAAAGTGTACCGCTTTTAAGGGGTCATTTAAGCCCTAAATCGTATTTATTTGATCAAATATTGCCCTAAATCGTTCCTTTTGTCATTTTAGGTACTTTTGAGGAGAAATCTGGAAAAGGAGGCATTTTGGACGTTTTTGGAGCATAAAAGTGAAGAAAACGACAAAGTCTCAAAATTGTGCTGGAAATTACCTTTGACGGCGTCAGGATTTGTTCTGGACGGCGTCATGGCTTGGCAAAATGGTGGATGTGAAAATTACTCATGATAAGCCAGAGAAATTTGCATGGAATTCTGACGGCGTCACGCTTTAATGTGATCAAGGTCGTCACGGCTTAATTTAAAGAGGGACGGCGTCACCCCTAAGTCTGACGGCGTCAAGCCTTGATAAGCCAGAACGGATTTTTGGAGAGCTAAAGATGGACGGCGTCAAGAAGGTCATCCGGGAACCCTAAAAGCGGCGAGGTGACGGCGTCACACTCCATAACGTGACGCCGTCAGATCTAAAAGTCTATATATAGTTTTGCAATTTTTTGTCATTAGTGTGGAACTTATTGGGGAACTTTGTGTGTGAAAACCCTAAGACGAATTTAGCAGCTTTTTCAAGGCTTTTTGCCTTGAGATCTTCCATGTTACATTGAAGATAAGTTATCAATTAATCATTCAATATGTCTATGTGTTGTTTGATTCTATCTTGTTCTTGTCTTTTGTTTAACATGCTAGGCTAGATTTATCTTGTGTTTGCTTAGATCTAATGAAACCTAGCTATTGATTATTGGTTATTAGTGTGTTATTAGTTGTATTGGATGATTGTTCATCTATGTTAGGCTTAAAAAAACTGGCTAACTTCCTATTCGGTAACTTGCTTGAACGTCTTAAGAAACATGAACCAATGCGTACTAAAGGTTTTTATGGTTGTATTTAATGCACAAGCGAATTCTAGTGATCCCATGTTAGGAGCTTCCTAGCCGGCTCGACATAGGAGTGAAGTAGGAGCTTGTAGAGTTGGGGAAGTACGTACGCCACCCCACGATTGGTATTAAGGAATACACCCGTCATCCACGCAATTAATACACACTAATCAACCGGTAAAAGATAGTTAGGGAGTAAGGAAATCTAAGTAAACACATTTCTCTCCACATAAGTTTTACCACCTTTTCATTTTCTGTTATTTTATTTTATTTGCATTTGTAGTAACTTGGGTTAGTTGACTAGCAACTAATTCGCCCACTCTTTCAAACCCGAGATTTTACTTGCTTTCATAAAATTATAAAAACATAAAAAGAATCTTCTCTCACCCTTAGACCTATTAGAGTAGTTTTTCATACCTAACGAACACTATTCCCTGTAGAGAACGATCAATCCCCCGTACTTACCACTACACTATACTACATCGGTCAGGTACACTGCCTGGTGGGGTTGTAAGCCTCTTGAGATCCCTCGAGAGGTAAAACCTGTTGTAAGGTTGCAAAACCACGCATCAATCGCGTTTGCTTAATTCAAAATATGTATCAAATTCAGGAGCATCCAAAGATGTCTTGGCATTTGCTAGTTTACATATTTCTTCTAAGTGTTGATATTTTAACTGCAAATTAAGATGATCAACCTCTAGTTTTGAAAAACGCTTGACCATGTTATCATGGTCATCATTTTGAATTTTTTTTTTTTTGCAATTTCAAATTCTCCCCCTCAAGCTCAACAACACGATTCTGGGTAACATTCAATGAAATAGAATACTCATGAAATTGACAGGCAGTTAATGTAGAATCAGTAGCAGTATAAAATATATCATGTGCAATACATCTAGCAATCAAATTCTCATTGGTGATGAGAATATTCTTTCTCTCAATCTCACGACTCTTAAGTTCTATCGCATGTTGAGCTACCTCATTTTTCATATCTTTAAACACTGCTTTCATCTCATTAACTTCAGTTTTAAGGGTTTTTTGCATCCCTTCAAAATGTTCTTTGAGTAGTTTAAAGAATGGAATGACCTCAGTTAAATAACACCTTTTTGTTTGTTCAAAACCCCTTTCCCCCTCAGTAATTCCTGTAGGTGTAATTCTCTTCTTACATGTTTTATCAAAATTAGCAAATAGTTGACAAAGTACATATATGCTAATTAGAGTTTTACATTCTGTGGGAAGAGTTAAAGGAACTAAATGCCTAGGTGTATTGGGGGGATACACCGTTGCAATCGCAATTTTCCTAAGGAGAGGAGTTTTGGCTTCAAGCTCGTCGGCCTTTCTTTTTTCAATATCTAGAGACCAAAATATTTGTTCAAGCGTTAACTTCTTTTGAGGTGCAAACACAGTCAATCGATTCTCCTCATAATAATCATGTGGTTTGACTATAATTCGATTGGCTATGCATTTGGGATCCTTCATTTTCTCAAACATTCTTTCTCTATTTCTCTCTTCTATCTCATTACTCTCTTCTAATGAAAAAATATCAGGAGGGGCATGACCAGGCATAATCATCATATTTGCATCATATAAGGCAGGTTGGGCTGCTTTAGCATTCCTAAGGAGAGCTAATTTATGTTCACCTACATTACTTTCACTATGCTTATCACACAACTTTTTGTGCTTTTGAATCATTTGAGCAGTTTGTCTGGTCTGGTCTTGTGTGTACAACTTGTTTTCAAGCTTATTCTTCAACGTTTTAAGTCTGGAGAAATCATTTAAGTGTTTTGTTTCTTTTTCTTTGAAATCTTGTTTTAGTGTATTTAAATACTCTTGGGCCTCCTGTTTTTGTTTAACAGTTTGATCCAGTTGTCTTTTCAAAGAATTCAACTCTTGTTTCAATGTTTCTTCTCTTACATTACATTCTGTTATAAGTGTACACATTTGACTTTCCATTTTCTGCTCACGTTCAGTTAGTTCAAATTTAGCGCGTTGTTCATATATGGCCACCTGATCTGATCTTTATATATGTTTAGTCTAGTGGTCAAGGTGTCATCAGGGACAAACACAGTGTTCTCATGCCACTCACAAGCATTATCTACAACACAAGCAATATTTTTAACAGAAGATGCACAACCTGGTACATCAGACACGTTGTTGTGAATCACATATTGTTCATATGGAATAATATTACTATTTCCCATGTCAACAGTATCCGATTCAACCACATATGTCTGTTGTACTTCGTTGGGAATCTTCCGTTCATCTACTACGTTATATGTGTCATAAAGTTTTAGTACCTCAGAAATCACAGATGCATTAGAGGGACCAGCTTGCTGAGGTGATGATACAACAGAAAACAGATTAGCCATGAAGATAGTTTGAGCAGTTGGTTCATCATCCACATCAGAGTCAAAAGCATCACAGTCATCGGCTTTGAAGATGTTGGGATCATTTAGTGCAAGGTCCTGAACTGGCTGCTCAACCACATCGGCATCAAAAGTATTTCCCTCATCACCAGCAAGAAACAACAACTCTTCTTCGTCCAACACTGCTCCATTCTCTTGAGCTTGCATCAACAACATCTTGTCCTTGAAATAGTCAGAGTTTTGGTGGACGCTTTGGCTGATTGTAGTTTCTGGCAATGTGTCCAAGTCCACCACAGTTGTAACACTTGGGTTACTTCCCCTGCCCTTGATTTGCATTCCCTACTCTGATCTGCACATTACCTCGACCCATGTTCCTTTGATTCAAGTTCTGTCTCCTCTGAACATTCTGAACCTGTTTGTCCCTTTACACTATTAGAGTTAACTAGAAAGTTAATCTATTTTGTGTTATGACTAATACAATGTTTAGGATTAATTCTAACAGTTATAAAACGTGAGTATAAAAACAACAATATTTTTCAACGTTTAAATTCTTATTAGAAATAATTCCAAGAATCTATACCCAAGTGTTTTGCGGAACAAACACTTGGGATTGAATAGACAAGGGTATGGGGTGTCTCCTATCGAAACTCAAGTTTTGCTTGAGTGGTAACAATATACCCACTGAGCTATCTCAGTGAGTTGTATACTCTTTGTAGGAGAGAAGTTCCTTTGCAAAAGTTCAAGACTTTAAATATACAAAGCACACTTAAACTTCTCTCCCGTCTGATCTATTTATACACAAGTAATCTAAGTATAAGTGATTAAATATAATACAAGTTGTTGAGGTTGCGTGTCTGACAATTATAAATAGTAATTGTCATTTCCAAGAACCAATAGGAAAGGGCTAATAAGACTTTGGGAGTTGTTGGCTGACACTCCATGACTTTTAGCCGCAATAGGGAAGGTTGGATCTGACAAGAGAAGAGTGTTGGGCTGACACTATTATCTTCTCAGATCTTTTCCCTATTGTTCCCGCCTTTTCTTCAGGCGTTGGTTCCTCAGTCCTTCAATCACTTTGTTGGTTGAGGAGACTGGGGTTCAGTGAGTTCTTGTCTAAAACTCACTGAACCATCATCTTCTTCTTTGGCTTAAGTCCGACTCAGGGAGTACCGCCTTCCTGAGAAGTGAATCCTTCTTCTTGAATTCGTCTTAAGCATCTTGAAGATGACTCACTGAGAGGTTGTTCTCTCAGTGACTTGAATTGTTCTCGGTTTAAGTTTAACACTTAGTTAATTTGTGTCCAAATCATGTTTTACGTATTCTTGGGTTTTTCATGACCCAACAATCTCCCCCTATTTGGATATAAATTATTCCTAAGTGTTTTGATCAGTATGAGTGAGCTAAAGTCTTCTGCTCATACTGAATGTACTAGAAAATAAATAAGGATATTGATATAGCAAAACATTCATCAATTTATTCATATCATTACAAGTCCTATTATTCTAAGTACAAAATACTCATGGTTCCTCAACAAGACCCATGAGTTCAAGCTTCGCCTTCTTTGACATCAACACCTCTTTATCAGGTCGATCCTTCATCATTTGATCCATCAACCTTACAAACTCCTCATTTTCAGGTCTCCTGATATTAAGCGCCATCAGTTTGTAAGCAAGGAGTGTTGTCATTTCCACTTTGTCGATGTCAGAGACTCTTTGAAAGGCTTCCTGACCAAATTCATCCACAAAGAAGATACCATACTCAGGTTCTTTGATGACCAAGTTGGGACGGAACTTGACTCCCTGAGGAGTAGTCCTGTTGCAATGAAGTGCAGCTATATATTGTTCAGGTTCCATAGCTACAGCTTTCCTTTTCTTCCCAACCTTCTGAGTAAACTCAGGGATAGTTAGTCCCTGAGAAGCAAGTGCCTCATCATGGTTAATGCCCAGACTCTTTGCCACTCTTGCAAGTTCCTCATACTTAGCACTCAGTGACTTGATGATGATTGGGGCATTCTTGCTTGCGGTTTTCTTCCTCAGGAAGGGCATCATCATATCCCATTCTCTTAACCCATAGTCTGAAAACTTGATTGCAGGAAGATGTTCAGACTTCCTTGGACCTCTATGGATTGTTAAGCTCAGAGGTCTGGTGGGGTGAATAGTGATATCAGTGATTTTGCCTTCATCTTTGGTTTTGGTCATGTGCCATACATACCTCTCATAAATCCTCTGCCTCTTTTCTTCCTTAAGTTTGGCCTGTTTGTTATGTTCCTTAAGGATTTCAGCCTGAAGCTTGAGAAACTCATCCCCTTTGATGTCCTTCTTCTCAGACTCCTTGATTACTTCTTTGGCAACCTTAGAAATTCCAGACCTGTTGAGTACCAGCTCTTTCTCTCTTTCCTTCCTGAGCTCTTCTTGGTGTAAAATTTCAGCAAGTTGATCAGGAGTCCCATGGACCCTTCTCCCATCCTCTAGATCAACATAGAATGGTGCATCAGGATCTGCATGTCTTTCAGATGAAGCCTTGACTAAGAGTGATTCAGGAGGAGGGTTTGTTTCAGTCACCATGATTTCCTTCCCTTTGTTAATGGGAGGAGGTTGACTGGTGGATGTCTCAGGGACAGTTACCAAAGCCGAATTAGGGTCAGGGATTGGAGGATCATCTTTTATCTTCCCCTTAGCAGATGGCGGAGCTTCAGTGGAGACACCTGCTGACTGAGGAGGTGGAGGTGTATGAGAGGCCTGAAGAATGGATAAGATGTTGGAGACCATAGACTTTGTTTCAGAAGTCTCATTCTTCACGACACTTAATTCGGTAGCCATTTCCTTCTGGTGGGTGGTGAGTTCAGTTACTTGGGTGGTGTAGTGGTTGACCAGCTCATTATGTGTTGTTGAGAGCTGCTCAAAGGCTGAGGAGATTCTGATCAGGTGCTCCTTGGATGCATTTACAGCCTGATAAATGGACTCTTGCTGTGTCCTTAAACCTTGAAGATCTACCCCCTGAAGGAGCTTTAGAAGCTCAGTAATGCTGGTGGAGGTGTTAGCCTGAGAGGCCAAGTATGCATCCAATCTGGTGACAAAAGTGGGATCATCTGTAAGATTTTCTTGTACTGATTCTATAGCCTTGAGGATGTTGGACAGTTCCTGATGCTGTCCAGTGGCTATGTCATCTACAGATTTGTTCAGGTCGCCAAGTTGTTTATCAGTGAGGGTGGCGGCCTGAAGAATCTTTGCCTGAGATTCTTCCACTGAAGCCCTGAAGTCAGCATAGGAGGATGCCACTTCAGTGTGCTTATCCCATAGCTCATCCGCAACAGAGTTGTAAAGACCTTCGTTGGCTTTGCGAAGGACTTTTGCCATTTGTCTTTCAGAAGCCGGATGAGCATCGTCATACTTTTGCAACCACTTAGGAGTGGTTGAAGCACCTGATGATGATGATGAGGTTGATGGAGAACTGGGTGGTTGATCCTCAGGATGAGGTGAGGAATGTTGTTTCTCAAAGGGCTGAGGAGGGCTTACTTGTGTTTCCATTTCCTCCTCAGCATCAGGGATCTCATCATCACCAAAATTAATCTCCTCCTCTGACTCATCAGCCAACAAATTTTTATAGTCAGCCAGAGAAGGAGCCTTCAGTAAATCCGGCTCCCCCTCAGAAGAGGACTCACCTTCGTTGTGGCCAGGTCCTGATTCTTTTGTCATAATAACTGGTGGGGTTTGACCAGCCTAACTAGTCATAATAACTGGGGGGGTTTGCCCAGCCTGACTTTTAGAATCAGTTCCTGAGAGAACAAAAATGCCTGAGTTGGGTTTGGGTTCCATATCGGCGGGTGGTTTAAATCCCTCCGAGTCTTTGTCCCCCGAGCGCCTTCATCCACTGACGGGTGTTTTTCAGTGGAATCATGAGGCACTCCTTGTGAAGATGTATGGACCCCCTTCCCATCAGGATTGGTCTGTCCTTTTGGGGATTTAGGGTCCTGAACTCCCTGAGACCTTGAGTGTGATTGCTCAGGGACGTTAGCAGGATGTGAGTGGGTATGGGTCCCAGTCTCAGTGGAGTAGTGCTGCTCCACCGATGATATAGAACCCTGAACTCCCTCAGGCTCTGATTGTGATTTATCAGTGCCTTCATTAGGATGTGAGTGGGTGAATGCTCCTGACCCTTCTGACTTGTTTTTGTCAGTAGGGACATTAGGAAAGGGTTTGCCCGAGGATACTGAGGATGATTGCTCTGCACCCTCCAGTGGCGTTTGTTTTGTGGCCAATGTGGTCTCTTGTATGGGAGTCTGAGAGGTCAAGGTCACAACAACTTTCTTGGTTCCTGAGGCAACAGTCTCAGTGACGAGTGGTTTAGGTTAACCACCTTACTGGATTGTCCCCCTTTCCCTTTCTTCTTCTTCACCTTCTTGGTTGGTGAAGGAACTGGTGAGCATACATTTTCACCCTGAATCACCGTTAACATGTAGGTGGTCAGGGCGACCGGTTGTACCTCAGTAATGTCACTACTAAAGTTGGTCTTATGCAAGATGTCAGGTTTTGTACCTTCATCGTCAGACCTTAAGTAGTCAGAACCAAGAAGATCCTGAAGCACACAGGAAATGAACCTAGGATAAGACATGTGTCTTTGCCTATGTTTCCCTGAGAGCTTTGACACGAGGTCTCGGAAGATTATTCCTCCGATATCTATTTTTCTACCCTCCAAGAGACTGAACATCATCAATTGTTGTGATGAGTTCAACTGCTCAGTGGAGGATTTGTTTCCTCCGAGTACCTGAATGATGAATGTCATCATAAGTCTCCAGACAGGGTGAAACCATGTCTTCACTATTGGAGCCTTTGCCAACAAGGCTTTAGGAGACTCGCCAGGACGCCTAACATCATGAGGCCCTAGGAAAAGCATTTCAGCTTTTATTTCCTGATCAGTAGGGTTAGCCTCAAAGTTCTCAACAAAGTTAAGACCAGTGGCCATGATGAAGGTCTTGTAGTTCAGGGAGAGAGTCCTAGTCCCATTCATCACAGTGAAAGTGATGATAGACTCTTTGGTGTCCTTAGGGCTAGTAGCCGTTGCGGTACACCAAAACTCCCTGAGATAGTCATTATAGATGACTTCTGGGGTGGTTGTAAAAGCTGTGGCAAGGAAGCAGTTTTGTAAATACTTAACTACATCCTTGTAACCCGCATATTGTTGCAGGTAATGGAAATTTCCAACCACATTGTTTTTGGTCAGGTCCACGCCCTCCATTGTGAAGCTCATATTTGGGGCGGTGGTAATAGCATTAGAGGAAGCCATTTTATGATTGGGTTTAGGTCGGAAAATGGTCGGATATTTCTTAATGCTAAGAACACACACACAATTTGTTTGAGAAATAAAAAGGGCAGAGTTTGCTTATAAATTTCTAAAAACGTGTGTGTGTATTCTTTTGGATGGGTATTTATAGGATAGTGGAGATGGGGGTATTTTTGGCATTTGAGTGATCTTATTTAATCAAAATATAATTTTTGGAAGTTATTTTGAATAAAATGTTTGAGATCCGCATTAAATGCCACCACTCCACTTTTCCTCTTTTTCTCAATTGGCAGAGTGAACAGTTGAGCAGTTTCTGCAAAAGGAGAAGTTGCAGAGTTTCCATCATCACACAGTGTTTTGTGTGAGAGAGGGCATTGAATGCCAAGTTGGGAAGTGGGGGCCCATTAGGTGTATGCCAGAAAGGCAAAAAGAACAAATATTCTTGAATTAAATATGAGTTCAGTTACCAACCTCGGACATTTACTAACTAGATACTTAGAGCATTTAAGTCAGTATTTAATGTCTCTTTTCAGGGCCCTGAATGACTTTTCATTCAGTGATTGTATTTCAGAGACTTGGGACTAGTCACTGATGATTCAGGAATATGAAAAAAAATTCCTGAGCAAAAAGGATTCATGAACTTGGGTTTAGTTCATGAACCCTAAAGATTTCAGGAACTTGGGTTTAGTTCCTGAGGTTGAGGATTCAGTGAATTAATTCACTGACGAACACATTGAGTCAGGGACCTGAGATTTTAAGAATTTACACTTCAGTTGGTAGGAATCAATCAGTGGACTGATTCTCTATATCCAACATTCCTAATTCAGCTTTCAGTCTTGTGAAAGTTGGTTCATCCAAAGGTTTGGTGAAGATATCAGCCAACTGATATTCAGTAGGAATGAAGTGTAATTCAATGTCACCATTCATGACATGGTCCCTAATGAAGTGATATCTGATATCAATGTGTTTTGTTCTCTGATGAAGAACAGGGTTGTTTGAGATTGCAATTACACTTGTGTTATCACAAAAGATGGGTACCATCTTGTACTGAATTCCATAGTCACTGAGTTGACTTTTCATCCAGAGTACATTTGCACAACAACTAGCTGCTGCAACATATTCAGCCTCAGCTGAGGACAAGGCAACTGATTGTTGCTTCTTGGCACTCCAACAGACTAATTTCCCACCAAGTATTTGGCAAGAGCCTGAGGTGCTTTTTCTGTCCATGTTGCATCCAGCATAGTCAGAGTCTGAGTATCCTTTGAGATCAAGTCCTGAGCACTTTGGATAGTATAATCCAAGGTTAGGAGTGCCCTTTAGGTACCTGAATATCCTTTTCACAGCAGTGACATGAGATTCTCTTGGGTCAGATTGATATCTGGCACATAGACATACTGAGAATTGGATATCAGGCCTTGATGCAAGAAGATACATCAGTGATCCTATCATTCCTCTAAAGAGAGTTTGATTTACTGGTTTACCAGTTAGATCAGGACCAAGGTTGTTTGGGGGAACCATGGGAGTTTTGACTGAGGCACAGTCACTGAGATCATACTTCTTCAGTAGATTCTTTACATACTTCTCTTGACTGATAGTGGTTCCTCTATCAGTCTGCTTGATCTGAAGACCAAGAAAGTATGTCAGTTCTCCCATCATGCTCATTTCAAACTTCTTTGCCATTAGTTTTTCAAATTGTTTGCAAAGTTTGAAACTTGTTGAGCCAAAGATGATGTCATCAACATACACTTGTACTAGTATGACATCATTATTTGTTTTATAGATAAACAATGTGTTGTCTATCTTGCCTCTGACAAATTTGTTTTGGATTAAGAAGGCTGAGAAAGTCTCATACCATGCCCTGGGAGCTTGCTTTAGTCCATAAAGGGCTTTGTTAAGCTTATAGACATGATCAGGAGACTCATGGCTTTCAAATCCAGGAGGTTGCTCAACATAAACTTCTTCTTTCAGTGAACCATTTAAGAATGCACTTTTAACATCCATTTGGTACACCCTGAAGTTCATGTATGTAGCAAAAGCAAGGAAGATCCTAATGGCTTCCATCCTTGCTACTGGTGCAAATGTTCCCTCATAGTCAATGCCTTCTTGTTGATTATAGCCTTTGGCTACAAGTCTGGCTTTGTTTTTAATGACTATGCCATTTTCATCAGTTTTGTTTTTGAATACCCACTTCATGCCAATGACTGAGACATTCTCAGGACATTTGACCAAGGTCATTACCTTGTTTCTGTCAAATTGTTCCAGTTCATCATGCATGGCCTGAACCCAACTTGGATGTTTAAGTGCTTCTTTAACACTTTTGGGTTCAATTGTGGAGATGAAGTCCACAAATAGGCATTCATTGGATGAGGCTGCTCTTAGACTAGCAGCCATGCTCCTGGTGAGCATGCCTTCAGTAGGCTCTCCAATAATATTGACAAGTTCAATGTCCTAAGACCTAGTCCAACTTTCTTGAGGTCCTGGATAATGATTTGAACTTGTGGAGGCCTGATTGGGTAGAGGGTTTGGTTCTGGAGTAGACACATGAGCATTGATTGGATCTTGAGTGTCTATCAGATCACTAAGATTGTTTGGATCTTGAGTATTTTGAACAGGCTGATTGATATCATCAGTGTGTGTATGTGACTCAATAAACTCAGTGATGGTTGGGTTAGGTAGGTTGTGGGGGATTATGTAATAGGAGAGATTAGCATCATCTTGATACTGAGTAAAAGGATTGTTTTCAGACAGATATTCATCAGGAGTATATCTTGAAGAATTATCAATTCCTATCTCTTCTACTGAGACAGTTGAGAACCTGATAGCATCAGTGCTCTCATCAAAGGTAACATGAAATGTTTCCTCAGTCTGCTGTCTCCTTGTGTTGAACACTTTGAAGGCTTTTGAGACAAGTGAGTATCCAGGAAGTATCCATCATCAGCTTTTGCATCAAATTTCCCTAGGTGATCCTTGTGATTATGAATAAACACAGGACACCCAAAGACATGAAAGTAGCTGATGTCAGGGATTCTTCCTTTGAATAACTCATATGGGGTTTTCCCATGTCTCTTGACAATTATGGATCTGTTTTGTGTATAACAGGCAGCTTTGACTGCATCAGTCCAAAAATGGTTGGAAAGGACTGATCCACATAGCATTGTCCTAGCAGCTTCAATGAGTGTTCTATTTTTCCTTTCAGCAACACCATTTTGTTCAGGTGTGTATGGAGAGGAAAAATTTTGGAAAATACCTTTCTCATCACAGAAACATTCAAGTTCATTATTTTTGAACTCAGTCCCATTGTCAGTTCTAATTTGTTTGACCTTAATGTCATTTTGATTTTCAATGTTCCTGACAAAGGACATGATTGTTTCAGCTGCCTGACTCTTTTTGATCAGGAAGAATACCCAGGTGTATCTAGAGTATTCATCCACTATGACCAGAGTATACTTCTCATGGTTAATAGACCTTGGACTGACAGGTCCAAATAGATCCATATGGAGAAGATGTAGGCAGTTCCTGATGGAAAAGTTGGTTTTGGTTTTAAAGGGATGCTCTGTGATGTTTACCTTTTTCACAAGTTGAGCATGGTTTATCCTTAGAAAACACAAGAGATGGTAAGCCAAGGACTTTGTTTTGTTTTACAAGATTGTTAATGTTCTTAAAGTTCAGGTGGGTAAGTCTCTTATGCCATAGCCAGTTGAGTGTATCAGTGGCTTTAGCAAAGAGACAAGTTCCATCCTGAGTTAGACTGGACATGTCTAATACATAAACATCTTGTCTTCTTGGTGCAATGAGGACAATTTCCTTATTTGCATTGAAGATGGTTCCTTGCTTATCATCAAACTGAACTATGTATTTTGCATCACATAGTTGACTGACACTGATCAGATTATACATAAGACCATTTACATATGCTATCCTAGAAAAGACAATACCATTGCAGTTTACTGAACCATAACCTTCAGTGAGACATGATGAATTATCAGCAAATATCACTTTGGGTCCTGGTTCTTCCACATATTTGTGCAGACACTCCTTAACACCAGTCATGCTCCTTGAACATCCACTATCTAGATGCCAAACAAGATCCCTGGCATGCTTCTGCACAAATAGTAAACTAGGTCAGTTCTTTCTAGGACTCCATTTCATGGAGGGTTTGGTATTGTAGGTCTTTATGAAAGTATTAATTGATTCATGGTCAGAGGTTGAGTGGACTGAGCTACCACATGTTTTGCATTTGGTTGTAGGGGTAGCCTCAGTAGTCTGAGAGGATTGTTTCATTCCTCTTCTTGACTGAATGACCTTCTCTTTTCCTGAGGATTTCTGAGTGGAACTTCCACTAGATTCACAATGTTTGTCATATTGACAATCCTCAGGGTGGTTGTCATTGAATCCACACAAAGGGCAAGGTGGAAAAGGCTTGGCCTTTTGCTTCTGTTTCTGCTTAGAATCAGAAGGGTAGTTCAGGCACTGAGCCTTAAGTCCTGAAAAGTTTGACATGACTGAGCATTGTTTATGATCAGAGGTCCCGTGATCTTCCTTTTTGCAAATCATGCAATAAAGGACTCTATAGCAATCATCAGTGAGATGATTTGTATAGTTGCATAGCTCACATCTTTTCAGGGGTTTTGTGGGTTTGGGTTTGGTCTTTGAGGAAGTTGGTTTTTGTTCCTTCTTGGATTGAGAAGATTTCTCAGAAGATGCAATCTTCTCTCCTAGCTTCCTGACCATTTCAGCCAACTGATCAAATTTTGAGTCAGGGCTTTGGGTTGATACTTCAGAAGGGACTGAAGTTGATGAGTCATCAGTATTTACTGAGACATCAAGGTTTGCTCTCTTCAGGATGGTTGTTCCCCTTCCTGATCTCTCCTTTGGAGAGTGTGGTGAGAAGACCATAGGTGGGAGGCCTAAGTTAGGTGTAGCACCCTGAAGGGTATTCAGTGGAGGAAGTGGAGGGTATGATTCTGATTCAGACTCATCCAAGGACTCAGTGAGTGGTTCAGTGAGTTCAAGCTTACTGAGTTTTTCAGTGAGTCCAAGCATATTTTTCAAAGCCTGACTTTCAGGAAGCAAGATCTTTCCAGTCTCAAAGTTTGGTAACTTACTGACTGGGTTGTCCCTGACAATCCAGTCATTTGACTTGGGAAGTAATTCTTGCTCAAAAGATATGCCAGCTGGAACAAAGTTTATTTCATTTTGACACACAGTAGGATCAACCATAATAGGGTCAATACCAATGGTTTTCTGAGAGATTAATCCCACAGTGTCAAAAACCTTAGGGTTTTTCTTGGTCCAGCTTTGAATGATAGCCTTTTCTTTGTTAAGTTCAGTTTGAAGGACTTGGTTTTGTTTCAAAATCTCAGTGTTCTGAATTTGTAGAGTTATTTTTTCTAGTTTGGCTTGCTTAAGTACAAGCAGTTCATCTCTACATTTGTTCAATTCTGACACAATATTGTTATATTTTGAAAGCAAGTTAAGCCTTTGTTCTTCAACAAACTTTAAATCAACACAAATATAATTCATGTAAGACTGCCAATCAGAATCATCATCCATAGAAAGTAAAGTATTTACCTTCTTCATGGTGATGTTGACCCACTCTCCATTTCAAGCATGGCCTTTTCCCACAGCCACCTGATCCTCTTCTGAAAGTGCCATCAGTGCACTAACTCTTATTTCCTCATCTGAGGAAACCTCTTCATCATCCCAATCATATGCTTCAGCTATTAAAACCTTGTTCTTTGTCTGAATAGGTTTAGATGTTTGAGCAGCCTGAGACAATATGGGGTTAGTTTCAAGAAGTGCAAGTTTAGCTTTGATATTCCTATATTTTGTTTCAAAATCCTTTTGACCCTTGTTTTGGAATTTTTGGGTGGACTAAAACATTTTAGGTTGAAACTTGCTAGTTCCTGAAAATTTGTAAGAGGGTTTTGAGATAGTTTTAGAATAACAGTCCCTAGCAAAATGACCCTTTTTACCACATTTAAAGCATTCAGTGGTCTCATTTGCTTTTGATTTTGTAAAGTTGGACTGATTTCTTTTGATGAAACGTTTTGAACTAGCAAGGAGTGCCCTTTCTTGGAATTCCAAGTTTAGGTCATTCAGGTATTCCTCATCAGTCCTTTCATCAATTTCTTCTTCAGAATCCTCTTGAATATCCTGCACAACACCATTAGAATAGAAAGCAGTTGATATGGGTGTGGAGGTTAAGGCCTTTTTGGACTCAAAAGCTTTTGAGTCAGGGTATCTCCTTGAGATCAAGTTGTCTTCATAGACAAACTTCCCATAAATTTCTGGGAGCTCAAGGATCTGAATGTGGTTAGCATTCCTCAGGCCTTGTGAGAAGTTGAGCCACTTCTCAGGGAGACTGTTGACAAAGCCAACATTTGTCTCATGTTTGGTCAGTACAACACCATCATTTGATAATTCATTTATCAAAGTCTTGTATCTGGTGTAGGTCTATGAGAGACTTTCAGAGTCTTTTGCCCTGAAAGTATTATACTCAAGTTTAAGGTCCATGACCCTATTTTCCTTGGTATCTGAGGGACCCTCAAAGATGTTTACCAAGTCATCCCAAGTTTGCTTAGCTGTTAGACACTTGATGACTGATTCCATTACATCGTCAGGAAGACATGATATAAGGATGCTTTTCAGGCGTTGGTCTTGATTGACCACCCTCCTCTCATCAATGGTCCATTGGGCCTCAGGCTTGTTTAGCCCTGTGGCAGTCTTTGGGACAAATGGGCCATCCCTGATAAGGTGATGTAGTAGGGTTCCATACCAGTAAGATAGCAAATCATATGCTTCTTCCATTTGCTAAATTTCCCAGCTTCAAGTCTGGGTGCAACAGCTGAGTAGCTGCCACCCTTTTTGTTGACTAGCTGCGGGTACATTGATATCAGCCATAGTAGGATCTTGGTTTTAAAAACCTAGAGCACTCTTGGTTAGTTTAAAAGATTTTATAAACCAGAGGCTCTGATACCACTTGTTTGTCCCTTTACACTATTAGAGTTAACTAGAAAGTTAATCTATTTCGTGTTATGACTAATACAATGTTTAGGATTAATTCTAACAGTTATAAAACGTGAGTATAAAAACAACAATATTTTTCAACGTTTAAATTCTTATTAGAAATAATTCCAAGAATCTATACCCAAGTGTTTTGCAGAACAAACACTTGGGATTGAATAGACAAGGGTATGGGGTGTCTCCTATCGAAACTCAAGTTTTGCTTGAGTGGTAACAATATACCCACTGAGCTATCTCAGTGAGTTGTATACTCTTTGTAGGAGAGAAGTTCCTTTGCAAAAGTTCAAGACTTTAAATATACAAAGCACACTTAAACTTCTCTCCCGTCTGATCTATTTATACACAAGTAATCTAAGTATAAGTGATTAAATATAATACAAGTTATTGAGGTTGCGTGTCTGACAATTACAAATAGTAATTGTCATTTCCAAGAACCAATAGGAAAGGGCTAATAAGACTTTGGGAGTTGTTGGCTGACACTCCATGACTTTTAGCCGCAATAGGGAAGGTTGGATCTGACAAGAGAAGAGTGTTGGGCTGACACTATTATCTTCTCAGATCTTTTCCCTATTGTTCCCGCCTTTTCTTCAGGCGTTGGTTCCTCAGTCCTTCAATCACTTTGTTGGTTGAGGAGACTGGGGTTCAATGAGTTCTTGTCTAAAACTCACTGAACCATCATCTTCTTCTTTGGCTTAAGTCCGACTCAGGGAGTACCGCCTTCCTGAGAAGTGAATCCTTCTTCTTGAATTCGTCTTAAGCATCTTGAAGATGACTCACTGAGAGGCTGTTCTCTTAGTGACTTGAATTGTTCTCGGTTTAAGTTTAACACTTAGTTAATTTGTGTCCAAATCATGTTTTACGTATTCTTGGGTTTTTCATGACCCAACAGAACCACAATTCTTCCATCCTCCACAGTTCCAGATTGCGCGGGTTTGATGAAGTTCTAAGTTGATTGTTAGTCTGAGGGAGTGTTGCTTTGAATTGTTGAACGAGTAAGGAAACTTGGTTGGTGAGGTTATCAATCATTTTGTCGGTGTGAGTGTAACCTGAGTCCAGTTGTGGATTCATAGCAGATGGTGATGAATAGGGATGATGATAAGCTTGATCAGATGAAGATTGGTTGATTGGCTGAACATTTGCAACAAATGCAAGTGGATCGTTCGGTGTAGTTGGATTGAGTTTTTCTCTCAACAGACGGTCATAAGCAGCATGCTTTTCATGTTGTTGCAGGTAGGTGATTCGCGAAAATCAATTGCATAATTTATTTCCAAGGAAAACACAAGTGAAATATGTGTAACCCGGGTCGTTATCCCCGATGAAGGTTTGAATGGAATTTGTGATTCGGTTTGTGATCGTGTGGATTCAATAGTGAGAATGATGAGATATTTGGTTTTAAGCTAATTTTCCTAAGTTCAAATTAATAAAAGAAAATTTTAAAAAAAAATTATATTTTTCTGATTATTATTTAATTTACTACGAATTAAAAACAAATTTAAAAAGAAGAATAGATTAAAAATACTAAACTTAAATGGAAAATTTTGAAAAATTACAGGAAAGTACTAGATGTTATTATGATCCTAGGAAA
Source organism: Artemisia tridentata subsp. tridentata (assembly GCA_021014915.2). Taxonomy (NCBI): domain Eukaryota; kingdom Viridiplantae; phylum Streptophyta; class Magnoliopsida; order Asterales; family Asteraceae; genus Artemisia; species Artemisia tridentata. The sequence continues at coordinate 372,230,066 of CP139507.1, read as the reverse complement.
AATAAAAGCTAGATCCCAGCTCATAGGAATAAGCTGAAATAAGCTGAAACAGGGAATTAAGCTAATGGACTGAAAACTGATATAAGAAATTAATGGTGCAAAGCTATAAGCATAGAAGACCCAAGGGCGGTTGGTTAAACGTGTTGTGTGTTTACCCAAAAGGCCCAGGTTCGATTCTCACTTATGGCTTTTTTTTTTGCAACTATTTTTTTTTTCTTTTTTAAATCTCAAACCAATAAGTGAAATAAGCTATATTAAAACTGGGAAACTTTTTGAAAACCAAAAATAAGCTTATGCACAGCTTATATTCTCATCAGTTTTGGAAAATGGGAACAAGATAAGCTGATAAGCTTAAGGGACTAGACAAGCTACTAACAAGCTAATGGGAACATGAAATAAGCTGAGGTATAATCAAGAACTAAAAACAAAATCACACTAAGCACTGGAAAGCAGAAATAAGCATAAATAAGCAGATGCACTGAGAGTGCAGGGCAGAAATGGATTATTTCAAGCCACTCAAAAGCTGACTAAATAAAATCTTAAAAATCAAAAAAAAATTAGTAATGGATAAACAAGCTACCCAACTAATTCTATGCAAAATTTCAGCTTATAACAACTAGAATTAAGTAAATTAAAAATAAAAGAAATTGACTGAAAAACAGAAAAATCAAAAAAACTTGCAGCCTTTTAACACTCATAAGGCTAATATTGCTATTCTAGAACCAAGGCTTGGAGACACTTAACTAGTACAAACTAGGGACTGAATGAGACCTAATGATGCCAGAAACAAGGGCCAAAAATAGCTTATTCTATAATAAGCTCAAAAGATCATTAACAGGTCTAAAATTAAGCTAGATTACTCAATACCTCAAAACACCTCTCCTAAGCTAAATATATTCTGGAAACAACTTCTATCGGTGAGATTGATCAAGATCAAAGTTGGAACAAGGGCAAATGAACAGTTAAATGCAATTTTTACCCATTTTCACCCATGAGCCAAACAGCCCTTAATGGGAGTTGTTTGGAGTTTTAAACTACCAAGCACCCAATTAAGCCCAGAAACTAATTCCATAATACTTGACTAGCTTAATTAAACACTACTTAACAACTTTTTAAATGGAAATAAGCATTAATAAGCAATAAGCTATACTAACTGTTTTAAGGCTTTATAAGTGGAAATAAGGATTAAGCTTAAACTGACTATCAATCTATCCTACATATGCTTCAAATAAAACAGATAAGCAGATAAAAAGCAATAAACACAAGAATAAGCAGTTGAACAGTAAAGAAGGAAATGCCAAATTTTAAGAAATTAGCTCACAATTGCATTGAACTGAGAATAGGTTTGGACTGTTAACTACACAAACCCAAGCTTGTAAACACAAGCTAATAAACCCCATAAGCTCTTCCATGAGCATCTTATTTCCACAAAACAGCTTATCTTGACTGCCTTTGACTTTCGTTGACTTTTCTGGAACTCTTGAATTTAGAACATCAGGAACTTCTAACACACTTGAACTAGGTCTAATAAGCTCACAAGAGCTTATTGAAACAGAACTTGTAGCTTATAACATAAAAACGACAATGAACAATTTTGGCGGGAAATTAAGTTACAACTGAAAACTTGGAATTCCTTTATTAAAACACTTGAATTACAACTAATTTAACTCAAATAATTCAGAAATAACAAAACCCAGAAGAACTTTTACATAAAACTTTAAATACGATTTAATTTAAAATTACACTACGAAATGGTCTAAAAGCAGGACAACTCTATCTTGGTGTCTTCATTCCCTTAAATAGCTATCCAAAAAGCATCTCTGATCATTCCTAGCCCTAGGATTGGCTTCAATTAATCCCAGTCGTTGATTCCCATTTTGGCGGGAAAATTAGGAAATGGGATTTACAGCTATTACAGCAAGTGGGGGAGTTAGTACATGTGAAGGCTTCTCATTGGAGGAGGGGGAGGTGTAGCAAAGAAGGTGCAGGGATAAGGGGCAAGTGGAGAAGATAAGGTGGTTTTGTGGTATGGTTTTGGCGGGCTGTTGGTATAAGAAGAAGGGTGAATGGGTTTGACTTTATGTTTGACCCTGGTATTTAGCTAAGGAACAGAAGGGGTGTGGGCTTTTGTGGAGTTGGACTTAGAAAGGATTGAGGGTTGGGTTTTATTTGTTTAGTGGGTTTTTAGTTTAGGATAAAAAAGGTTAGCTTAGTTATAATGGTTTGGATTATTTTTGGAATTAGTATTAAGGTTTAGGGACCAATTTTGCCACATTCTGAAAATCCAGGGACCAATCTTGTAAGGGCTGAAAATTATCTCCAAGGACTATTTGTGACACTTTAATATTCTCGGAGGTTGACTTTTGATAACTTGAGCAATATCCCGGTCCAAACTCGTAAATTTCTTCCCCGTCCTCGGCTTTTCACGATTTTCCAATCTTGTGCTTGGTTTTTGTCCGTTTTGCCTTGTTTTCAATCCTTTTGTACCTGAAACACATAAAAACACAAACCACGAATATTTGCAATATATTTGATCTATTTGGGTGTTTTAGTCATTTTTGTGTCTTTAATGGGTGTAAAATGATGAGTATTTACACACTCATCAATCCCCCACACTAAGCTATTGCTAGTCCCTAGCAATCCGATCATATAAAGTAATGAAAGGATCAAAAGAATACCAAACATACCCCATTTTTATTTTTTATACAATGCACGAAATTTAAACTTAGAACAAAATATATAACATGCTTGATTTCCAAAAATGGTATCACGGAACAGGATTCACACAAAATGGGTGTCTCCAAGGAATTGAAATCGTCATCCTCTTTTTTTATACTCCCAACTAAGCTTAAACTCAATGTGCAAATGCTTTTGTAAAATGCTAACACTACTTATACTAATAATCTATGTAAGCCGAAACTTAACTTTTCACTCCCACAATTTATTCAAGTTAGGTGACTGTGCTTGATTTTCAAAATTTTGATAACAAAAATCGATGTTTTTATAAAACTTTGACTAATACTAGTTACAAGATAGATTTAAAATGTACAACAAGCAAGCTTAAAAATTTATTTCATTTTGCAATATCATTCCATTTTATTTTCTTTTCATTTTCTCAATTTTTTTTTTTTTTTTTATACTTGATACTTGTGCAAAATAAACTAACGGAGTTTCACGGGAACCAAGATCTTACACCTTTCGGAATAAAGGATCCAAGGGCCGTTACAACGGAGAGTTCCAAGACTCTAAACATTCCTGAAATGAGGATCCAAGGGTGTTAGACCAAGACCTCACACAATCCTGAATTAGAGGTCCAAGGGCCGGTGTAAGAGGGTAGCCAAGACCTAAACGCCTTCCGGAAATAAGAATCCAAGGGCCGATCTTGAACCGTAGCTTTTAACACATACATTTATTACTTAACTTTTACATTATTATGACATATGCTTGTTCCGAAGTTTAAATAAAGCTTTGAACTAGTATTTTTCAAAATCGTATAGAAAAATGATTTTTTGTGTTCAAATGTTTGAAAATAAGCACTAATTAAGTCAGATTAGTTATCTCCTGGGAGGAAAAGCCATAGATTACTTATATAAGCTCTAAAGAAAACCACTATTCTACGCTTAGCATTTTCATTTGCACAAATCGTAAAACCTTAGTCTAATTGTTAAGGAAGCAGCCAGATCAATACTCTGGCAGAGTCGGGATTCCCTTTGTTCTAACCTAATCAAGACTAAACATTTCTTTTTTTATTGCAATTTCTTATCTAAAAATGAAAAAAATTTAAAATTTTGGCCAAAACGGGGGTACTAGGGCACTAGAAGGTACATATGTGACAAAATTCGCGAGAATTCCCCCCCACACTTAGAATTGAATATTGCCCTCAATATTCAAAGTACCGGCTATTATGCCGACACTTAGAACGTAAAAAGGTAATACTAATAGCCAAGTGTGTGAAAGAAATCTCTATTTTCACAAACAGGATTAAAAAGATATCCCTAGATAATCGTTAGCAAAAGGATAGGATATTGGGCGGCTGGATTGAAAACAGGCGCGGCAATCATCACAATCCAAGGGAAACCTGCAAACAAGAGCAAACAACACACAAAACAAAGGACATTAGAGGAATCCCCCCACACTTAGTGTCAGAAAATAGAAAGAAGTCAGAAACATGGGTTGTCACCCATGAAGTGCTAATGTTTTTGTTAACCGAGTCACAAGCTTGACTCGACCCCGAATTCATTTGTTCATGGGGAAGCAAGTGGAAGAACAATCTCCATCGGACTTTCATTCAAAATGTTTGGATAAACATTGAAGTTCTTGAAAGTTCCACTCCGATGAGATACATCCGGCTCAAAAAGAATGATAAATTGAGATGCCGGGATCAAAAACTTTATCTTCACTCCCAAACGAGTGAAGGAAAGGACAATCTACCTTATAGGCGAAGAAAGGTAGAAAAACTCGAACGACATATGTGAAGTCAATATAATGGCGATCCTCAGAAGGAAAAGTCACATATGTCGGAGAAAGATTGTCCTTAACAATATCGGGATTAAGAATTGAGGTCATATCATCAAGTTTATGAATAATAGAGTCCTTGACCTCATTGTTCTCTAACTCTTCATCAAAGAGAGGATTTATTTTGCTAGAAAAGTACTCATCATCAAATTCAAAAAGAGAATTTGAATAGACTTTGAGACTTTTATTTTGAACGTCCTCATCAGAAAGTGATTCGTCATCACTAGAGGAAAAATCATCATTGGAATTGAAAAGTGGGTTAGAGAAAATCCCGAAAAAATCATCCTCAATGTCAAGAGGATAATCATCACAAAAAGACAAATCACATTCATTGTCCGATATATCCTCAGACTCACTTGGGATTGGGATAAGGTTCTCAGCACTAGACTTTATGAATTCGTCCGATTCCTTTTCAGGAATAGTGCTAAGATGCTCATCCCCCATAATAAGAGAGTCCTTGGGGTCCAAAGTTGGAAAGAATGATGTGATTGCAATAGACTGAGGGAGTTGAGAAATGATATCGCTCAAAGGAATAGTGTTCTCGTCGTCATCTTCATCTTCGTCATCGAGCATGGCAGCCTTATTAAATAAGAAACGCCTTTGTGCTGCTCGTTCTTCAGCGAGTAAATCTTCCATAGATTTACCATGACGATCATCTTGGGTATGTTTAACAGCCAAATCATTAAGTTCATTCCTCACATCTTGAAGTTTTAGGAACAAATCTTTGAAAGCTAACTCCTGAAGTTTATTCCTTGCATCTTGAATTTCTTGGAATAATTCTTGAGGAGATGGTTGAGGCTGAGTTTGAATCGTTTGATACTGTGGAGGTTGGTCATGATAAGAATAATCATAATTGTTACAAGGGCCATGCTCATAGACAAGCGGGTTCCTCGTTTGACAATCGGAGTTATAATGCGGACCTCCACAGAATTCACAACAGTAAAACTGTTGTGACTGACTCGGTGAATCATATGGATAATGGTCATAACCGAAGTTTTGATTACATGGAACTTGCTCATAGACAAACATGTTCCCTGTTTGACAATCAAAACCCGGGTGAGGACTACCTCCACAAGACTCACACGAGTATGTCTCCATCTGGTGTTGTGGGGGCTGGTTGAAAAGGTCGGTTGTTTCATGGTAAGAATAAGGATTTTGGTCATAGACAAACCCGTTTCCCGATTCCACCATGCTACAACCGGGACAATTCCCACCATTATGAGGACCCCCACACCATTCACAAGAATAATGGTAAGATGAAGACATAAAGAAGAAGAATTAAACGGATAGATGGTGAGAGATAAAGAATTAAACGGATAAGAGGAACGAGAAGAATATTTTTGTGGTTTTTTAGAATAAGATAGTATTTATGAGAGAAAATGATAACTTCTCGAAAGAAGGGTCTTCAAAACACGAATCGCCAAACGAGACTTAAAAATTCGCTTCAACCTTCCCCGGCAGCGGCGCCAAAAATTGATTCGCGAAAATCAATTGCATAATTTATTTCCAAGGAAAACACAAGTGAAGTATGTGTAACCCGGGTCGTTATCCCCGATGAAGGTTGAATGGAATTTGTGATTCGGTTTGTGATCGTGTGGATTGAATAGTGAGAATAATGAGATATTTGGTTTTAAGCTAATTTTCCTAAGTTCTAATTAATAAAAGAAAATTTAAAAAAAAAGAATTATATTTTTCTGATTATTATTTAATTTACTACGAATTAAAAACAAATTTAAAAAGAAGAATAGATTAAAAATACTAAACTTAAATGGAAAATTTTGAAAAATTACAGGAAAGTACTAGATGTTATTATGATCCTAGGAAAAATAAAAGCTAGATCCCAGCTCATAGGAATAAGCTGAAACAGGGAATTAAGCTAATGGACTGAAAACTGATATAAGAAATTAATGGTGCAAAGCTATAAGCATAGAATACCCAAGGGCAGTTGGTTAAACGTGTCGTGTGTTTACCCAAAAGGCCCAGGTTCGATTCTCACTTATGGCTATTTTTTATTTTTTATTTTTTGCAACTATTTTATTTTTCTTTTTTAAATCTCAAACCAATAAGTGAAATAAGCTAAATTAAATCTGGGAAACTTTTTGAAAACCAAAAATAAGCTTATGCACAGCTTATATTCTCATCAGTTTTGGAAAATGGGAACAAGATAAGCTGATAAGCTTAAGGGACTAGACAAGCCACTAACAAGCTAATGGGAACATGAAATAAGCTGAGGTATAAACAAGAACTAAAAACAAAATCACACTAAGCACTGGAAAGCATAAATAAGCACAAAATAAGCCAAAAGAGGCTTAGGGTCTGCTGATGCACTGAGAGTGCAGGGCAGAAATGGCTTATTTCAAGCCACTCAAAAGCTGACTAAATAAAATCTTAAAAATAAAAAAAAATTAGTAATGGATAAACAAGCTACCCAACTAATTCTATGCAAAATTTTAGCTTATAACAACTAGAATTGAGTAAATTAAAAATAAAAGAAATTGACTGAAAAACAGAAAAATCAAAAAACTTGCAGCCTTTTAACACTCATAAGGCTAATATTGCTATTCTAGAACCAAGGCTTGGAGACACTTAACTAGTACAAACTAGGGACTGAATGAGACCTAATGATGCCAGAAACAAGGGCCAAAAATAGCTTATTCTAAAATAAGCTCAAAAGATCATTAACAGGTCTAAAATTAAGCTAGATTACTCAATACCTCAAAACACCTCTCCTAAGCTAAATATCTTCTGGAAACAACTTCTATTGGTGAGATTGATCAAGATCAAAGTTGGAACAAGGGCAAATGAACAGTTAAATTCAATTTTTACCCATTTTCACCCATGAGCCAAACAGCCCTTAATGGGAGCTGTTTGGAGTTTTAAACTACCAAGCACCCAATTAAGCCCAGAAACTAATTCCATAATACTTGACTAGCTTAATTAAACACTACTTAACAACTTTTTAAATGGAAATAAGCATTAATGAGCAATAAGCTATACTAACTGTTTTAAGGCTTTATAAGTGGAAATGAGGATTAAGCTTAAACTGACTATCAATCTAACCTACATATGCTTCAAATAAAACAGATAAGCAGATAAAAAGCAATAAACACAAGAATAAGCAGTTGAACAGTAAAGAAGGAAATGCCAAATTTTAAGAAATTAGCTCACAATTGCATTGAACTGAGAATAGGTTTGGACTGTTAACTACACAAACCCAAGCTTGTTAACACAAGCTAATAAACCCCATAAGCTCTTCCATGAGCAGCTTATTTCCACAAAACAGCTTATCTTGACTGCCTTTGACTTTCGTTGACTTTTCTGGAACTCTTGAATTTAGAACATTAGGAACTTCTAACACACTTGAACTAGGTCTAATAAGCTCACAAGAGCTTATTGGAACAGAACTTGTAGCTTATAACATAAAAACGACAATGAACTATTTTGGCGGGAAATTAAGTTACAACTGAAAACTTGGAATTCCTTTATTAAAACACTTGAATTACAACTAATTTAACTCAAATAATTCAGAAATAACAAAACCCAGAAGAACTTTTACATAAAACTTTAAATACGATTTAATTTAAAATTACACTACGAAATGGTCTAAAAGCAGGACAACTCTATCTTGGTGTCTTCATTCCCTTAAATAGCTATCCAAAAAGCATCTCTGATCATTCCTAGCCCTAGGATTGGCTTCAATTAATCCCAGTCGTTGATTCCCATTTTGGCGGGAAAATTGGGAAATGGGATTTACAGCTATTACAGCAAGTGGGGGAGTTAGTACATGTGAAGGCTTCTCATTGGAGGAGGGGGAGGTGTAGAAGAGAAGGTGCAGGGATAAGGGGCAAGTGGAGAAGATAAGGTGGTTTTGTGGTATGGTTTTGGCGGGCTGTTGGTATAAGAAGAAGGGTGAATGGGTTTGACTTTATGTTTGACCCTGGTATTTAGCTAAGGAACAGAAGGGGTGTGGGCTTTTGTGGAGTTGGGCTTAGAAAGGATTGAGGGTTGGGTTTTATTTGTTTAGTGGGTTTTTAGTTTAGGATAAAAAGGTTAGGTTAGTTATAATGGTTTAGGATTATTTTTGGAATTAGTGTTAAGGTTTAGGGACCAATTTTGCCACATTCTGAAAATCCAGGGACCAATCTTGTAAAGTCTGAAAATTATCTCCAAGGACTATTTGTGACACTTTGATATTCTCGGAGGTTGACTTTTGATAACTTGAGCAATATCCCGGTCCAAACTCGTAGATTTCTTCCCCGTCCTCGGCTTTTCACGATTTTCCAATCTTGTGCTTGGTTTTTGTCCGTTTTGCCTTGTTTTCAATCCTTTTGTACCTGAAACACATAAAAACACAAACCACAAATATTTGCAATATATTTGATCTATTTAGGTGTTTTTAGTCATTTTTGTGTCTTTAATGGGTGTAAAATAATGAGTATTTACACACTCATCAGTAGGCATACAACTGTTCATAGTTTGTATCTCTTAATCCTTTGTTGAGTTTCACTGCAGTAACAAATCTGTCCCATTCTGGTGTCATGTTGTTCACAAACTTTGAGTTGAGTTGGATGTTTGGCATTGTCATCCTGATGATTCTCATATCGTTCACCAACTTGTGAAATCTCACATAGTAGTCTGTGATGTTCTCACCCGGGTTCATCTTGAAATGCTCAAACTCATCATATAGCTGTGACTCACGATCTTCTTTTGTGAGTTCTGATCCAGCCAGAAGCATTTTGACATTGTCCCAAACAGCTTTGGCTTCTGAGTTGAAGTTGATGAGTTTGTAAACATCTTTGGGCAGGCCTTGAATTACAATATTGGAAGCTCGGATGTCAGCATCATACCGCTTCTTTTCTTCCTCATTAAGATCATTGTAAGTACGTGGCCTGTCAATTCCAAGTGTGACAGCTCCATTCTCATCGGTAGTAACAATATCTCTCGTGGTGCCCATCTGAAACGGTCCTTCATCAATGGATTTGAGAATGTTAACTCCATTCTCTTTTCCCAAGCAGTAGAGTCGAATTCGTTGTGCCCACGACTCATAATCCGTCCTATCAAGCATAGGAGGACGGGTGTCGGACCCGGCAGCTTGAATGTCATCAGAAGCTGTGCTCGTCATGATGTTGAAGTGAACGGGATTTTACAATTTTTTTATTTAAACCGAGAAATAAGTTCCTTCGCGGGATTTTACAAAAATCAAGAATAAACCGTTATTTGATTACTTGAGTCAAATCACAGTTAAAAGTATTAGTTTAGTATCAAACCGCAGCACTCAAACCGCAATCTCAAACCACAACTGTCAAACCGCAACAATAAACTACCAAACCGCAATACCCAAACCGCAGCAACACAAGACAAACCGCAATGGTCAAACCGCAAAGAGTCAAACCGCAAAGAGCTAAACCGCAAATAGTCAAACCGCAAATAGTCCAAACCACAGAGAGTCAAACCGCAAAGAGTCAAACCGCAGAACCAGAGTACCAAACCACAAGAATTCAAACCGCAAATACCTAAACCGCAGTGAGTCAAACCGCAACACCAAAAGTCAAACCGCAGACACTAGCCGACAAACCACAAACGACAGACACTCACAAACCGCAACAGCAAGTGGACAAAATGTCGCTATCAGTCCTTTTTTGTCGTGTTTCCCAATATGGTTAAACTCCAAACCGCAGTCAGAAGTTTTGATCAAACCGCAAATAACAATTACCCAAATAGTTCAAACCGCAGCGAAGAATCCTTCAACGATAGACAAACCGCAGCGAAGAAAACTCGTCCGAAAGTCAAACCGCAGCCAAGAAACACTTCGAATCTTCCACTAACTAACACTAACAATGTTGTATATTATCAAGGAAGATGTAAAACAGTTTTGTGAACATGAAAGTACAAGTTTTTAACAAATTAAACTACAAACAAAGCACAAATCGTGATTTTCTTGACTAAACTAAGCGACCCACAAAAGTAACACAAAAGTGCCAAAATCTCAACACCAAACCATGAATATGCAATAACTAGAACCTAACATGGCTCTTGATACCAATTATAGCATATTCATAACACATAAACACACATATGATGAGATTTTGGGCCGAATAGAATAAAGGGTTTTAGAGAGAGAAAGTGAGTTGGGAACTAGAGAGAGAAAGAGATGTTGTATTATGTGAAAATGATAAGAAGTTCCAACCCTCTCCCTAGGTGGAGAGGGGTATTTATAGTGCTAATATTTGTGCCCCGAGTGGGCTGTGGAGTGAGCTGACAGTGGGTAAAGACCCGACCCACTCCACGAGTTCTTTAATAACTAATCTATATTAACTTACTAATATTATCCTACGAGCTATTCAATGCTAATGAGTTCACGGGGTGACCGAATCTTCATATGAATATTTATATTCCTAACAGACAATACTTTTTTCACCAAGAAAAAGGGATCACATATTATCATAGTCCAGATATATGTGGATGACATTATATTCGGCTCAACTTGTCAAGAGTTATGCGATGAATTTTCAAAAATCATGCATGATGAGTTTGAAATGAGTATGATGGGGGAACTAAACTTTTTCTTAGGTCTCCAAATAAAACAATTAGAAGATGGGATATTCTTCAACCAATCTAAGTATATCAAGGATATGCTTAAGAAGTTTGGTCTTGAAGACTCAAAACCTATGAAAACACCAATGTCCTCCGAAACCAAACTCACAAAGGATGACGAAATTGAATCCGTAGATAGCACTAAATATAGAGGAATGATTGGTAGTTTACTCTATCTCATGGCTAGTAGACCGGACATTATGTTTAGTATTTGTCTATGTGCACGCTTTCAAGAAGATCCCAAAATATCCCATCTTGAAGCCGTCAAATGAATCTTTAGGTACATAAAAGGCACTACACACTTAGGATTATGGTATCCCAAAGGAATGTAAATGGAAACCATAGTGTATGCTGACTCAGACCATGCCGGTGACTATGTTGATAGAAAAAGTACAAGTGGTATTTGTACTTTTGTAGGGCATTGTCTCACCTCATGGTTTGCTAAGAAACAAACAGCCCTCGCAATATCAACAACTGAAGCCGAATACGTGTCAACAGGAAAAGCTTGCCAACAAGCTTTGTGGATGAAACCGTCAAATACCTACCTAAACATCACAAAACCAAAGGACTTAGTGAGGAACAAGTTGAAATATTCAAATCCCTAGAAAAACGCTATGTACATGAGGGTAGAACCATAGACCCCTCATTCCTAGAAGGAACCGTTCTTAGAGAACAACTTGCTGCCATTCGATTCGATTGTCTCCTAGACATCGATGAACTCATAATCCCCAGATTCACACTTGAATTCTATGCAAGTATAGGTCTTAGCATAAATGATTATGGATACATGAACATCCATTTCAATGTAAACGAAACTCAATTCAACATCCCTCTAGATCAATTCGGAGATGTATTAGGTGTTCCAAGTCATGGAGATTGTTTCTATTCGGACAAATGGTCATTGTCCATTCTCGAATCCAACCTTGATCGTATACATCCATACGACACACCTCTAATCTCAAAAGAGGACATCCGTGCTCATCTTTTCAATCCTAGAAACAACCAAACTAGGTTAAGTCGAGGTCGTCAAGTAGATCGAGATCCATTTGCTATGGAGCTAAATGAACTTAGGCCCCAATTTAAGAAGCTAGAAGAAGTCCTTAGAGCAAATGTCATAAGCACCATAGGAAATCAAGATCATGTCAATGCAAGCCTTTGTTACATGATGTATTGTGTGACAAACCATCGACCTTTCAACCTCGCTTACTATATCGCCAAAAGAATGGCCGATATTCCGGTTTAAGGCACCACCGTCATGCCCTACGGGATGCTTCTCACCCATCTCTATAGAGCCTTTGCACTCATCCCTCGAAATTCTAGAGGTTTTGTTCCTGACTTGGATGATTTGGAAGACCTTCCACCAAGGTCAACCAATCCTCCTCCCATGTCCTTTGAAGGTCAAACACCTATGCTCTTCCATCCCATTTATCGGGATATCCATGGACAACTTTACCATGATGCACCACCACCACAACCACAAACTCAACAACTCTCACCAAGATCCACCCTTAATGCAATAGATGAGGAAATGTGGATAAATCAACCCCAATCCCAACAAGAGATCAATGAGGAGCTAGATCGTCTCTATGCTTTCTCAAATATGGTGGATTCCCACCTTAGTGAAGCCATGGATCTTCAATCCATTTTGCTTGCCTCCATCACAACTCCACAAACAACCACCAACCAACAGCCAACCTACATTCCACCACCTCCACCATCAAACAACCAACCACCACCACCACAAAACAATGAGCCCACTCTTCCTCCCGACTTTCCAAGGCATAATTGCTCACAATGCGAGAGGACCGCTCACTTGGCCCAAAGGACTAACATTTTGGTCCATGAGCTCCAAAATGAAACGAGGTTCATTTTGAACCATATTCTCGAACGCCTAAATGCAATCTCTCATCCTCCGCAATAGGCAATTTTTAGTTTATTCCTAGTCTCCTTTTATAGGATTTCATAGGATTGTTTTAGGAATTCTCTATTTTTAGGAACTTTTTCTTTTTATGTAACATCATGGTTTGTGACTTATGTCACAAACAATTTTCAAGTAATGAATGTTATATTTATGCTTATGGGTGATCACTATTTGGCATAATATCTTGGTTTGTTTGATTCACTAACTTTATTGTATGGTTAGTTTGAATTCTCATAATCATTTGACCACTTATACTTAGGTGCATTTTTTATCAGACACGTATTTTTTACTTTTTAAAGTCAAATGGGTTGAACTATCATGTTTGGTTGACCTATACATATGCATTATGCTACTTGGTTGGATTGATTCACAACTAACCTTTGTTTTGTAGCTTTTCTCAACCTTGAATCATATACGTTGGTACCCTAGCAACGGGGAGTATATCATGTACTAACTCATTATTTTGTAGCATTTCTCATCCTTGAAACGTATACGTTGGTACCCTAGCAATGGGGAGTATACATCGAGGGGGAGCATACTATATTCTAACCATTTGTTTTGTAGGATCATGCATCATAACCTTGGCACTCCAATTAGGGGGAGTATTATCCAAGGGGGAGCTTTAAAAGTTCTCAAAATCATTGAAACAATCTTGGTACTCCAATTTAGGGGGAGTAATAACCAAGAATTGTTCACCACATTCCGCTACGCATATCTTCTTTTTGTTTCGACAAAAAGGGGGAGATAGGATTAAGTTTATACATCACTGTGATCGTCACAGTACATGTTTTTATGCTTAAAATAGTTTTCAAAACTTGCATAAAACTAACTTAATCTACATTTTTAAAAGACTTTCACTTTACTTATTACATTGCTTAAAAATAAACTTTATGTTTTGTCATCAACAAAAATGGAGAGATTGTTAATACAAATATCGTCCTATAAACGTTATTTATATTTTACGATCTTTGCTTTATTTTGTTAATGACAATAATAAGGTTTATCTTTAGCAAAGCATAAATATAAGTTAAATTCTTTTACATTTATAGTAACAAGTCTTTTAAAACACATTTACACATTACATGATCACTAGGATTCACATTGCATATATACATTTTACATTTACATGTTTTACTTTTATTTCTTAAATTAGAAATATTAAACATGACATCATGGTATACCTCATTTTGATATCTTTAGGATATCTTGAGGATTTAGGTGATATCTTGTATATATCTTCAAGCTAAAGAGTTGACCTTGGAAGATATGGAAAGATGGTGCAAGATATGGAAAGATATGGGAATATCTTAGCTGTCTGGTTCTCGCGGAACCAAACACCATAACTGGCGGATCCCAGAATTTGGATCCGCCAAATCCGTGCCCTGTTGATCAGCTTTGCCTATAAATAGCAAGCTGATCATTCAGGCACAATCATCACTCATATAGCTTAAATTATATATTCATTCATTTATACATTACTAACCCATATCATTCATTTCATTCTTAGTGATCTATCTTTTGTAGCAAAGAAGATCAAGCATACAAGCTTCAACAGACTGTTGCAAGTTTTATTAGTTAGATACTGTGTGATTTGTTAGTGTTCACACATCATTGTTATACCTTTCATTCAGTAGAGTTTGGTTAGTGTTTTAGTCCTTAAAACACAAAGAGTGACGGGAGTGGTTGTACCCTTGTTAAAGAACCAACGGGAGTGGTTGTACCCTTGTAAAGAACCCGGTGTTTAGCTTAGTACCGGATAAAGAGTAAGCGACGTATAAAGGTTTTCTCCGCCTAGAAGGGAGCTTGTTTCTTAGTGAAGAAAAACTCTCGAGTTAGAGGCTCGAGGAGTGGAGTAGGGCAAGGAAGAGAGTCCTTGTAGCCGAACCACTATAAATATCCGTGTTGTGTGGTTTGATCATTTCTTTCCTTACTTGTTAATTATATATTGCTTGATTATTTGCTTTACTTTGAAATCATGTTAAGTATACAAAGCGAAGAAAAGTTTAAAACGGTAAAAACTATTCAACCCCCCTTCTACTTTTCCACACATATTACCTAATATAAGGTCATATAAGAACGTAAATGTACATAACATCGTATTGACATATATTAACACCCGTAAAACACTAAGAACTACACTAATTAATTTAAACTCACACATTGACATATCGTAACACCCATTCAGATTTTTTTTTCAGTAAACCATAAACGATTTATAAACCAGTAGAATATAATATTTGTGAAGCATAAACCATATATAAACCATAACCGATTTAAATTAACAATATCCCAACATTTAAATTGACTATGATATTCACATAAACCATAAACCATAACCGATTTAAATTAACATAAACCATAAACCATAACCAATTTAAACCAAGACCATCAAACTGAGGTCTAACAACTTGTAACAAAAAATAAAGATTGAATTATACCTTGTACAGATGTGAATGACACCTTCTACAGATTTGAGATTAGGAAAGGTTGAAATTTGAGATGGAAGAATGAGGATTGGATGTTACGTGGTTATTGGGATTAGGATAGGTTGAAATCGATGGTAACCTTGCTTGATTTTCGTTTGATATTCAATGAGGGTTTGCTCAAAAAAATAAAACTGAATAAGGTTGAAAGTCAAAGACATATCTCAAAATGGCTAGAGCAATCAATTATATATATGACGTGGCTTTTGTAAGGTGGCTTTTATTGCCAGCATGGCTTTAATAACATGGCAGAAATTCAAATAAACCTTCTTTTATAGTATTGATCAATTGTGTCATACCTCGATCTCGCTTGCCATACGTCACCTTAAAATCACTCCTCTTCTTCTTGGTCCGTATAATATGTATAAATTTAACTTAATACATAATTACATATCACCTATGACTATTAATCGTTTAACTAAGACTAGATGGCATGGTCATCATGTATTCATTTTACATATTAGCATCACATCAGCTTTCTTTCTCATCTCACTTCTCTCACTCCTTCTCACCTTTTACAAGACATTGTTACCTTACCCTCACCTTAATACCTATTTTTTTTATTAAAATACTTGCAAAATTATAAACGTAAATGTACGAAATTAAAAACATTAAATAAAGTTCAAATATTAAAAACATTACATATATAATTAAAAACGTAAATCTACGAAATTAAAAATAATACATAGCTAAATAAAAAACGTAAAATAAAATTGCAAACACTACTTCGCTTTGATCCCCGCCCTAATCTCTTCCATAATCTTGAGTGCATTTCCAGTCAAGTAATCATATGGCTGCATATATAATATTAAGTCTTTTTGACACGCTTTATATTCCTGCAATTGCACCTCCCTCTTTTTGATCTCATTCAGCGCGTTCTTTCTTATTCATTTTCAGGGCACGTTTGTTCTGCTGTGCCAACTTCGAGATCATCATCCCAGCCAATGCTTCGTCATTTGTAGTTGCTGACGTTCCCGACGATCCACCCCTTTCTTCTTCAAAGCTTTCTTTGTCCCTGCCTACTGGTCGTTGAAATTCCTGCACCTCATCTTGCCCGTCGTCTCCAACATCATTGTTCAGATTAATACTAGCATCCCTAGACTCTGGGTTGAACGAACTAGACCCAGATGACTTGTATCTCTTGGATTTTTCTGCTTTTTGCTTGGCTTCAAACCTTGGAACTTCATTTTTCATCCATTTCATACTCTTTTTTTAAAATCTCCCAACAATGACGAAGTGTAAACAGTACTCCGTATTTGGATACATTGTCTAGGGTGCCCACTATGTTTTCGGAATAACTAGGTGACTGAGTCACCATAACTTTGTTGAAAATCCAACCCTCACGCGTGAGGTGGTCTCATTGGCATGGAGTCGCGCGTGACCTTCGGGTCACCAAGTTGGTTCTCACGCCCTTGTCCACCAACATAAAAGAAAACAAAAATAATGTACTTTTTTAATTGTTCTCATAAACTATTCATGCTATGTTTTTATGCAACCTCCAAATTTAACATTTATGCGGGTAGTAGTGTTACACCCTCACACGAGTAAATGGATTAATAGAAAATGAGCCATGTTCAAGTTACATATAAAAGTCAAGTCTTTTTTTTCCTCTAATTTCATACGTCTATCGATATTTCTCTAGTCGTTACAAAACTTTTTCATTGTCATCCTACGATATTCACACAATGAGGCTTGAAGACAAGCGTCCTCTGAAACTTTAAAAATAGCTTAACACTAAACCACTTTGGAGATGGTTGTTAGTAACATCTTGTTACACCCTCAATAGAACAAACCTTATTACAAAACTATGTTTAGAAACATGACATATAATTGAATGGTGTGGTTATTTCAGCAGGTTGACTAGAGTTGAGTCAGTTGACCAACGCGTTACGCGGTAACGACTGTAAAATGCGGCACATGATCAGGTACATGATTTTAACCAAATTAGGCACATGATTAAAATAAACTTTTACCAAAAGGTAATTGTTGGAGTTATTTATCTCAATATTTATTTGTTTATTTTTAAACTTGTATGATTTTCAATTTGAGATTTATTGGTTAACATGATTTTAGTTGTATAACTATCTAGTAAATCATGAGTTTCGTTGAGATTTCTTAAATATTATAGATGTGTTTAATTGATTATTTGATAAAAAATGGTCGCCATTCTAATTATATAATAATTACCCAACAAGTCTTGACGGGTCTAGCGAGTAAAAAAAAAATTCTTTTACTTCTTTCATCTTTTACTCAATTTTTTTTTCTTTACGACCGGACCAAAACCTAACTAATCCCGAACCCAACCCATCTATACCCGAACCCATATAAACACAAACCCTTCTAGACCCGTAATCCAAACCCGACCAAACCCACCGATTTTGCCACCTTCAGATTTTTCCCAAATGGCATATTTAGCATGAGTATAGTATAAAATAAAGTGGCACTTGATAACTTTTGTAATTAACGAGTAAAATGGGTCGCGCGTTGCGACGACTTTCGAAGTTTAAATTCCACAACAGTCGCATGACTTTGTTAAAATCTACATTTCACAATGCTTTGCTAAACTATACGTCTCTGGACGGGTACGTGTAGGGCTGTAAATGTAGACGCATAGCCTGGACTGGGCCAGACAATGGGCCAGGCCCGGCGACAGCGGCCCACTCTACACCTAAAACCCTAATCCATGCCTATAAATACATGGCATGGGATCCTCTTCTACGACATCTTCAACAGGTTACCCTAAACCTAACACTCATCTACGCTATATCGCACCGATGACTAACTTGACCGTCGGAGGTGGACCCCGGGGCTACGGCCTCGGGTCCACTCCTAACGGGTTTTCGTTGTTGACAGGTCTAATAGGGCTCGAGAAGATGACTAACGGCCCAAGGAGAGTCGTCGAATCGACCCGCGCCAGATTATGCATCAACAAGTTGGCGCCATCCGTGGGACCCGACACGTTTCGTGTTCTCACAATCACTGGAAAATGACCACGAGTTCAAAGTCCGGTATTCTGAACTTTTACCTACAATACATATGCTACATGCATCATGCACAATATTCTATTTAATATACAATATTCTACTGTGCGCACACATAGATATCGTACTGCAATTAATGTTTGTCGATTTGTTTATTACTGCAATCGATTATTTATCTTATAATATAAATCGACTTTTGCAAAAAGGTATCTTATTTATTAATGCAATTGACCATGAGTCCATGAGACAGGCTTTTGCAAAAAGTTTGTCATACGATTTGATTTGTCAAACACAGTAGATCATGTATCTTATTATTATTTACGATTCGTACATCATTAAATCGGTACATGCGATTTTATTATTTATCGTACATGCTATTTTATTACGGTAAGATATGCGATTTTATTATCTTTTAAATATTGAGAATATCTTTTAAAGATATCCTAATATCTTTTAAATATTAAAAAGATTTTACATAAATCTCTTTAACTTGGTAAACACGATTTTACCTATAGCCACGCGCTATGTCCGCACGATCGGACCTACTATATCTTTTAGACGCGAACAGCGCAGTCACGATAAATCTACCCGCGTTAGGCCGTGCGTATAGAGATCTTCGCAGACTGGCGCCATAAGCGCACTGTCACGATACAGGCACCACGATGCTAGTCAATCGCTATGCGCGCACTGGACGAAAGCCGTGGTCAGCTGCGATCATCCACAAACGTTAGAGTCTATGCGGTCACGATACATCCATCTGCGTCTGTGCGTGCAACAGAAACTATTAGTCGCGGTCATGGTACATCCATCCGCGCCATTGTTTTTATATATAATATAAAAAAGAAAACGATCATGAGCGTACTGCGTTCGTAGATTAGCTACGTGCTACTTTTTTTTATGTAGTTTGTAAAACCTCACGATAGGTGTAATTCGCACTACTACTCTTATGTGTTAATTTTACATGCTACGTGCTATATATATGCTACGCGCTAATTTTTTACTTCATTATCTTTTATATGTTGCGATGCGCAGCATATACTTCTAATATTTGCATTGAGTTTTTTTTTCAGAATTTGAATAACTAAGTTTAATGCTCCTACACGAGTAGCACCATCAAACTTGGGGGGCTACCAGGGTACGCACTGTGTGAGTACGCATCACGCAGGCATATTTGGAAGCAGATCGTACGTAAGAGGTATCGCGAGCCCAGTACAAAGACGAATTTGAAAATTCGCACCATCTCGCCACAGGGGAGACGTCCTCTGTCGTTTGTAAAGACGAATGTAAAGTTCGCACACAGCGCGCACAGCGCACATCTTTATCGCGCACGGCGCGCACCTTAGTCGCGGATAACGCGCACCTTTGTCGCGGATAACGCGCACCTTTGTCGCGGACAACGCGCACTTCTGCCACAGAAGTACATCTTCTGTCGCACCATGTTACATCGCTACTGGAACAAGGGTACGCCCTTACCCAGGATGCAGCATGTGGGATCCACCTTCACCACGGACACTTTCACAAATGTGAGACAATCGCAACTCCAGTGCGCACTGTCGCATTTGGGCTGCGCAGTATGGTCCGACCCATGTGCCTATAAGGATGCGCACACATGGGCCGTGCCGTCATTGTTGATTAGCCTACGCGGCCACGAACAGGACTTAAGTTTAGCATAACATAGCCACGCGCTATGTCACACTAAACTTGGGGGGCTTGTAGACGCATAGCCTGGACTGGGCCAGACAATGGGCCAGGCCCGGCGACAGCGGCCCACTCTACACCTAAAACCCTAATCCATGCCTATAAATACATGGCATGGGATCCTCTTCTACGACATCTTCAACAGGTTACCCTAAACCTAACACTCATCTACGCTATATCGCACCGATGACTAACTTGACCGTCGGAGGTGGACCCCGGGGCTACGGCCTCGGGTCCACTCCTAACGGGTTTTCGTTGTTGACAGGTCTAATAGGGCTCGAGAAGATGACTAACGGCCCAAGGAGAGTCGTCGAATCGACCCGCGCCAGATTATGCATCAACAGTAAACAAACCAAACGTTCGGCGAACGGTTCGTAAACCGTTCGGCGGGAAGTTCGTTTATGTTCGTTCGTTTAATAAATGAACGAACACGAACAAGAAATTTCGTTCGATTAGCTAAATGAACAAACACGAACAAAGGTCTCGTTCATTCGGTTTTGTTCGTGAACGTTCGGTAATGTGTTTGTTTATGTTCGTTTGTTTACGTTCGTTCGTTTATATCCGTTCGTGTTCGTTTGTTTGTGTACATTAGTTAAAACATAAAAGTTTTTAGATTTTCAATTTCCCTCTTAAACTTTTATTCCCCCCTAAACATTAATCATTTTCCCTCTTAACTTTTATTTTCCCTCCTAAACCTTTTCCCTCCTAAACCTTTTCCCTCCAAAACCCTTTTTCACAAACTGTTCGCAAACAACTAATTTCCTTTATAAACAAACACAAACATAGAATTTCGTTCGTTAGTGTGTTCGTGAACGGTTCGTTTATCCAAGAAACCTTAACAAACAAACACAAACAAGGCCTTGTTCGTGTTCGTTTGGTTCGTTTACAGCCCTAGATACGTGGATGTTATATTTTTAGTTTGTTGAATAATCAAACATTTTACGATATACACTTGTTATTTAAGTTAAGAAACGTTTTGAGAACCGAAATCGAAACAAACACTCTTAGTATATAAACTTATAAACACAATACTAACAACATATGTATATAACCTTTCAAATATATAACACTATAAAAAATTAAATCAAATTATTGTTCTTTATTAAATCAAATTATTGTTTAGCGACTAAGATGAGTAAATTATTATTTAGAGTAAATTGCATTTTTGGTCCCTGTGGTTTGGCCAAATTGCAGATTTGGTCCCCAACTTTTTGAAAGTGCACCAATGGTCCCCATTTTCAAGTTTTCGTTGCATTTTTGGTCCCTGGCCTCAGTCAAAAGACAGAAATACCCCTGTCCTTTTCTTTTAATATATTCATTTTCAGTTTTTAACACAAATGGTCCTTGTGTTGCGCAAGGCTTTACAAATTTAGTCCTTTTTTTTCACAAATGGTCCTTCTTACACAAAATCGTCCTTGTGTTGCGCAAGACTTACACAAATGGTCCTTGAGTCCGTTTTTCTTCCGTTTTCGTCCGTTTTTCTTACGTTTTTTCCGTTTTGGTCCGTTTTTATCCGTTTTTGTCCGTTTTTCTTACGTTTTTGTCCGTTTTTTACGTTTTCGTCCGTTATTCTTACGTTTTTTCCGTTTTCATACGTTTTTGTCCGTTTTTCTTACGTTTTTTCTGTTTTTGTCAGTTTTTATCCGTTATTCTTACGTTTTTTCAGTTTTCATACGTTTTTGTCAGTTTTTCTTACGTTTTTTCCGTTTTTGTCCGTTTTTATCCGTTTTTGTGCGTTTTTCTTACGTTTTTTTCGGTTTCATACGTTTTTGTCCGTTTTTCTTACGTTTTTATCCGTTTTTGTCCGTTTTTCTTACGTTTTTTACGTTTTCGTCCGTTATTCTTACGTTTTTTCCGTTTTCATACGTTTTTGTCCGTTTTTCTTACGTTTTTATCCGTTTTTGTCCGTTTTTCTTACGGTTTTTACGTTTTTGCCCGTTATTCTTACGTTTTTTTCCGTTTTCATACGTTTTTGTCCGTTTTTCTTACGTTTTTTACGTTTTCGTCCGTTATTCTTACGTTTTTTTCCGTTTTTATCGTTTTTGTTCATTTTCTTTACGTTTTTGTACCTTTTTTTACATTTTCTTTTTTTTGTCCGAATTTTTTATATAGTCCAAAAGAAAAAAAAAAATTTCGGACAAAAAAGAAAAAAAAATCGGACAAAAATTTTGATTTTTTTTTTAATTTTTTAATTTTATTTATTTTTTTAAAAAAATTTGGTCAAAAAAAATCGGACAAAAAATTTGGACTATATAAAAAATTCGGACAAAAAAAAGAAAATGGAAAAAAAGGTACAAAAACGTAAAGAAAATGAACAAAAACGATAAAAACGGAAAAAAAACGTAAGAATAACGGACGAAAACGTAAAAAACGTAAGAAAAACGGACAAAAATGGATAAAAACGTAAGAAAAACGGACAAAAACGTATGAAAACGGAAAAAAACGTAAGAATAACGGACGAAAACGTAAAAAACGTAAGAAAAAACGGACAAAAATGGACAAAAACGGATAAAAACGTAAGAAAAACGGACAAAAACGTATGAAAACAGAAAAAATGTAAGAAAAACGGACAAAAACGGATAAAAACGGAAAAAAACGTAAGAAAAACGGACAAAAACGTATGAAAACGGAAAAAAAAAACGTAAGAATAACGGACGAAAACGTAAAAAACGTAAGAAAAACGGACAAAAACGGATAAAAACGTAAGAAAAACGGATAAAAAAAAACGGAAAACAAAAACGGAAAAAAACGTAAAAAAACTGACAAAAACGTATGAAAACGGAAAAAACGTAAGAAAAACGGACAAAAACGGATAAAAACGGACCAAAACGGAAAAAACGTAAGAAAAACGGACGAAAACGGAAGAAAAACGGACTCAAGGACCATTTGTATAAGTCTTGCGCAACACAAGGACGATTTTGTGTAAGAAGGACCATTTGTGAAAAAAAAGGACTAAATTTGTAAAGCCTTGCGCAACACAAGGACCATTTGAGTTAAAAACTGAAAAGGAATATATTAAAAGAAAATGACAGGGGTATTTCTGTCTTTTGACTGAGGCCAGGGACCAAAAATGCAACGAAAACTTGAAAATGGGGACCATTGGTGCACTTTCAAAAAGTTGGGGACCAAATCTGCAATTTGGCCAAACCACAAGGACCAAAAATGCAATTTACTCTATTATTTATTAGATCAAACTATCTTGGAGTTTACTCATTAAAAATTAAAATGTAACTTTTCAATAAATTTAATAACAATAACCAAAAGCAAACTTCTATAAATCATTAAAGATTAAAATGTAACTTTTCAATAATTTTAATAACAAATTAACAATAACTAAAAGCAAACTTAAAAGGTGAAGGATAAAATCTTGTAGCTTATAATGAATGGAAGCAACCATTGAGCAGTCTTCATTTTTATGCCATACATTAGAATTAATTGTTTTTAACCTTTAGTAAATTACTGAAAGTCAAAACATCTTGTGAGTAGTGATTTTGGGTTGATGAATGTATATATTCTTAGACCGTTTCCAAAGGTTAACGCAAACCTGCGTTAAAGGGACTATTTTTGTGGTTTTAACGCACGTTAAAGGGCGTTAAGCGTTGGAAGGCTTTGGCGTTAACGCGGCGTTAAGGGTAGGAAACGTAAAAAATAAATAAATAAATAAAAAATAAAAAAAAAAAAAAAAAAAAAAATCACTTTTGGCCCCTGCAAGTGTCAGCTTCTATCCGTTGGAATTCAAAACAAATTTTCATTTAGGCCCCTAGATCCTTTCTAACCGTTTAATTACAAACGGCTATAATGAAAAAAAAAAAAAAAAAAAAAAAAAAAAAAAAAAAACAAACCAATTTAACTCTCCTATAAATACCCATTTCATACCACATTTTTTTCACACTTCCACAAATCTATATACTTCATCATATACTTTCATCTTCAACCTTCCACACACAAAAAAAAAAAACTTTTTTCATTCACGATGGATCCGGAAACTAGTCACGAACAAGTTTATGGCAACTTTTCAGATGACGAAGAAGACATTCAGTGGATGACATCCGTGTACGAACAAGTTGTGCAGATGGAACAACAAGAAGCAGCTGGACCTTCGATTGCACGTGGGCATATCTTTCGTGAACGTGAGCTTGCTGATGAACGTTTGCGTGCCGACTATTTCGATCCAAATTGTAAGTATCCGGCACGGGTTTTTCGAAGAAGATTTCGTATGAGCCAGAGACTATTTCTACAAATAGTCGAAGGTATTAAATCTTATACCACCGATTATCTTCCTGATCATTTTAAGTTTTTTTCTGAATCAAAAGATTGTACGGGTCGAAGTAGTATAAGTTCTCTTTTAAAGTGTACATCTGCCATACGCCAATTGGCGTACGGCACGTCACCTGATGCGTTTGATGAGTATTTGCAATTAGGTGGGAGTACTTCATATGAGTGTCTTGATAATTTTAACAAGTGCGTTATGGATTTGTTTATGCCGGAGTATTTAAGAAAACCAACATGGTCCGACATTCAAAGTATTTATGAAAGACATGAGTCGATCCATGGTTTTTCGGTAATGCTTGGTAGCATTGATTGCATGCATTGGGAGTGGACAAATTGTCCGGTTGCTTGGCAAGGGCAATGTTAGGAATATAAATATTCATGTGAAGACTCGGTCACCCCGAGTATCTGTTTAACATTCATATAGCTCGTAGGAGTATTAGTATTAATAGTATTAGTTTAGTTATATTAGTATTTGTGGAGTGGGTCGGGTCTTTACCCACTGTCAGCTTACTCTACAGCCCGCTAGGGGCACCTAAACCTTGTAGTATATATACCCCTTCCCACACATGGGAAGGGTTGGAGCTCTTAATCATTCAACACATATTTTCTTTCATTCTCTCTCTCTAGAACTCCGACTCCCTTATTTCTCTCTCTCTCTAGAATTCATCTAACATCAAATCCAAGTATGCATATGTTACAATTGGTATCAGAGCCATGGTTAGGTTCGATTGATTGTGTGTGCTTGGATTCGTGGTTTCTATTGTTCTCGTTTTTATTTCTTTTAGTTCGAATCGTGGCCTCTTATTTCTCGGTTTCATCTCTTCTGGTTCACATAACATTATTGTACATCTTGGTTTACATGTCCATTGGTGTGTTGGGCCTTAACTGTTATGAAATTGGTTTGCTAAGTCCACTTTTGTGTTCAATATTAGTTCACTTGCCTATCTTTGAATATTGGTTCGCTTTGGTTCGAACATAATAAGCACTCTTGGTTACGTTTGATGTGAAAACATCACGTATTGTCGTTTTTGTTTTTCCTGATTTTTCGTGGCTTATTTGTGATAAAATGTGCAGCTCTTAAGGGTTGCTCTTGGTTGTGGTTTCCCTCATTTCTTGACTGCGGTTTGAGGTGGTCAAAGTGACTGCGATAGCGACTTGTGGTCCAAAACTTGTTGGCTAGTGACTGCGGTTAGACAAGAACCTTGCGGTTTGCCAAAGCTTGAGTATTATATTCTACAGCGGTTTGGCTATACTTTTATTTGCGGTTTGGAAGTTTACTAAAACGGGTATAGAGACAAAACAGGTGACAGTGCCTTGCGGTTTGTCATCTGCGGTTTGATAGTGACTGCTCTGTCTGGTAGCGGTTGCGGTTTGACCAAAACACCCCTTATGCGGTTTGTGGTGTTGTGGTTTTGCATAATTAAAATACCATTGCGGTTTGCCTACTGATGACAAACTTGACCAACTCATGTTGACTTCAGTTAATAAACATCATCAGTCCAAAGTTTTTTTCTTTTCGCACAAGAACAAGATCTGAACAACCCAACAACAACCTCAATTCCCACACAATCCTAAACCATCAAATCCACGTCTCATTCTCACTTTTAGTACGGTTCAAAAGAAATCAAAACACGAAAGGAACAACAAAACTTTAACAAGTTTCATTTTTTTTTTCTCTCATTCGATTAACACAACAAAGATCAAGAAAGAAAGGAAATAGATACGAAGATCTCAGACAATCTTTTTGAAATATAATTGATTCGGTTTTAAATCTAAACCTCAAAAGATTAATCATCATCAATCTTGTGTAACCCTCTTGGTATTATCCGAAATCAAAAAGAAAAGAAACAATAACAAAACTGTTACCATTTCTTCCTTCAATTCGTTTAAAGAAAACAACACAACAAAGTAAACCTACCTGAGATCTTATTAAAAGATCTTGAAGCCATTTGGGTGTGTTGTGGTGTTCTTCGATTAGAACTGTCATCAAGACTAAGGGACGGATTTCATTTTTCCTAAGGCTACGCTCACTTGACTAAAGAGAGAAGAAAGTGGTGACTGTGTTTCTTATAATTAGGGTTAGAGTTGCATAAGATTAGGGAAGTTAATGGTAATTTATAATCAGTATTTTGGGGTTAGGTTCATTATGTTACTGGACTTAGGGCGCACTTAAGTGGGCTGCAATTTGGATTGGTAACACAAGGACGATTTTCTTTTAGGCCGAATATTATTTCACGTGGGCTTTGGTGTAAGTATCACAAGGACGAATTGTTTTTTCTCTTAAGTTGGTTGGTTTGGGATAAATATTTGGGATATAATTTTGGTCAACAATTTCGATTGAGCTTCAATTATCCGAGATTAATTTTAATCTTGGGTGAAAATTTTCGGGTTCGTTGGATATAACTACCGTGCTAGTTATTAGATATTTTCGAGTTTATTGGATATAACTTCGGTGGTTATTTGGTTTCACTTAAACCCTTTCAACCAAAATCAAACAACAAGTTCACAAAGTCTAACAATCAATCATCACCCTCAACACACAATCACATTATCATTATCATTTCACGGTCTATTCTTGATTTTTGTAAAATCCCGCGAAAGAATCTATTTCTCGGTTTAAATCATAGAATTGTAAAATCCCGTGCACGTTTACACCATGTCCACTACGTCAGATTCTTTCATATCTGAGATACTCAAGTTGTACGACACGAATGATAAACACAAGACTTCCAATCCTGTACAACAAATAAACGTGTGTGATTCTGATAATGCTAATATGGAATCTTTGTGCTTGAATTCGCAAGAGAGAGAGTTGCTTCAGTCATAACTGTTGCCTAATGCAAAGGAAAGTCGCATTGAATGTTTTCGACTACTTCATTCACATCTCAAGGTTCTGTTTGAAAAACCTGGACACTTGGGAGGATACGAAAGGGCTTTCGCAACACTCTTTGGTCAAGATGTTCAGGATTTCACAGTCAAAATAATTCTCTATTTAGATCAACTTGAACAACAACTTGACAAAAGAGAATTTTCTGAAAGTAGATCCATGGCTGCCTTTTGGGTGATCAACAACCAACTCCAAGTGTTCATTGATTCGCAATACACTGAGGATTATGATTATGACAGTGAAATGACGAAAAAGTGTTTTGCTAACTACACTGGAACCGAGGTTGACTTGTTCAGAGTTACATTACTCCAACTTTTGAGTAATGTTAAGGGGTTCATTAATGAAAGGGCACAACATATGAAAAACGGGACAGAATTAGATAAGCAAGATGATAGCAAAAGCTCAGGAACTGATATCACACATGGTGTGGATGCAGATCTCAGTCCAGTAAATCACCAAGTACCATCTGCTGAGGTACATCTGTCTGATCAACATAATGTTCTTTCTAATGAACAACAACATACTGATCAAATTATACCAACTTATGACACATATCTGTTGGAAAAGACTGATAGCAATATCACTTCTGATTCAACAAATATGAATCATAAGGGGGGAGAAATTGATCAGGATGCTGAACATGATGATGCGTCAAGTTCTTTGCTTACGGCTGAGTTTCCCAAAGCAAATGATATGGTTGAAAAGGATGTTTATAATGAACTTTCAAAAGGATTTTTACAGCTTGAAAAATATTGTATTTCTCTTGAAATCGCAATGCAACAAAAGGAAGAAAGTTTTCAAACTAAGCTACCATGTAAAAATCCGGAACTCCCTGAATTCCGTGAATTCTTTATAATAAATGATTTGAAAGCTCAGCTAGAAGCCAAAAACTCAACGATCAAAAACCTGAAAAACAATTTGGCTGAGATGCGTGATATGTGTAATGAAGTTAAGGCTAAACATGACAATAATGCTATTGCAACAAAAAAATGCTGAATTAGAACATATAGTGGCTGAATTACTTAATGAAAATGAGACTTTGAAAATTCATTGCAAAGAACCGAGTGACTCAATCAAATAAGCGAAAACTAAGACTGTAGAGCAGACAACCACTTTGATTGCCAAAAATGATGAATTCAAAGCTCAACTTCAGGAAAAGGGTTTTGCTATTGCAGCGTTGAAAAACGAGTTAAGAAAATTGACAGAAAATGGTGTGAACACTAAGTTTGCAAAACCATCAATCTTGGGGAAACCACCACTTAGAAACCAATCAGTTGTTAGACAACCGACTGCGTTTAGATCTGAACGACCAAAATCCTCAAAACCACGGTTTGCCTCCCAAGTTGATTCGAAACAAGTTTTGTCAAAATTAGTCACTTCACAGTCTGGACCCAAGGAAAAGGAATATACGCTTGCAAAACCTCATCATATGAGTGCCTCTAGTTCCTCTAGGATTAGTTCAAAGCGTGTGTCATTTGTGACACCAAAGGAACATGTTAGACATAAAAACAGTGTTCAGAATCACAACCTAGAGGATGCTAAGAAAAACACACATGAAAAGACTAGGACTTTGCCTGTTTCTAAGAGTAGATGCGTATCGATTAAAGCGATTCCTGTAGCAGATCACTCTAAGAATTCTAGATCTTTTTCTGACTCCAAACACTATGCTTGCTCAACTTGTCAGAAATGTGTTTTTAATGCAAACCATGATGATTGTATAACAAAATTCCTGAAGGAAGTGAATGCTCGTGCTAAGGTTCAATCCTCTAAGACTAGAAACAACAACAAGCTCGTAGAACCAAAGAGTTATACTCAGAAACCTGGTAGGCAGATTGCTGTAGGACAAAGGTTTTCTCTAAACAAGTCTTCCACTGTACATGAGAAACCAAACACTCCTAGATCTTGCCTTAGGTGGATACCGACGGGTAGAATTTTTAAGATTGTTGGTCTTAGATGGATACCTACTAGTAAGCTGTTCACTGATTGCAAAGATAAGGTTGACAGTGAAACCCCAAATGGTCAAGATGCTGATATCACTAACCCATATAAATGCAAACAAACCCTTAATGTCAGTGCAGGTAGTCTTTACTCAAGTGCAGGTACAACGTTTACTCCTATTAAGGAAAGACTCAGGGTTTGGGTGCCGAAAAGACTGATATCTCATAAATCAGGGGTTCAAGCAATTCAATCTTGATCTTCATCGACAATGACGTCTGTTCACATCAGTTCAGGCCTCGTTCTTCATCGACAATGACGTTTGAACACTGCAGTTCAAGCCTCGGGCCTCAATGTCAACATAATGGCGTCTGCTGACATCTCTTCATGCCCGTTCATCAAAGAAAAGAGAAGTGTACGCTTAAGTGCGCTTTATCTTCAGAAGAAGAGAAATCTTCTTGTTCATGACCATTCTCATCAACAAGCTTCATGCTCTTCCCATGCTCATTCAGTCATCAAGTGGATCAACGTTCATTGGAGTATATTCTTATTCACTTGTTCTATCAAAAATGGCATCGTTCAATGCAATTTTTGAGGGGGAGAAGTGTGAATAAACTACATGTCAGTCATCAAGTGGAGTCACTTACCATTGATGGTATTCTTATTCACTCGTTCAATCAAAAATGGCAGTCATATGCAATTTTTGAGGGGG
This sequence comes from Artemisia tridentata subsp. tridentata, assembly GCA_021014915.2. Classification (NCBI taxonomy): domain Eukaryota; kingdom Viridiplantae; phylum Streptophyta; class Magnoliopsida; order Asterales; family Asteraceae; genus Artemisia; species Artemisia tridentata. Next base: position 372,200,068 of record CP139507.1, on the reverse strand, counting down.
AGAAGGGTGAATAAACAAATTGCCAGTTATCAAGTGGATCTACTTACCGGGTGAATAAACTACATGTTGATTGAGATTTGAGAAATGGTCATACGACTCTCCTTCAACACCTAATGTTCCACTTATTCCTCATGGTGTTGATAATGACTCTCATGATATTGAAGCTGCACGCTTGAATAATGATCCGTTCTTGGGTATTCCTTTCCCAGAACCAGGTTCTGAAGAATCTCCTTATTCACGGATTGTTGTTCCCTCCAATGTGCACTCTGTAAATCAACCACAAGAACATAAAGGAAAATGTCGGCTAAAACGTCAAAACGGCTAAGAGTTTGGACATGGAATGTCAAGTGATCACGGAGTTTATTTGGCATCCCTTATTTGAGATTGAAGTGGGTTTCACGAAGGCTTCTGCTTATTTCATCATCGAGACTTCATCTATCGATTGATGACTTGCTTGAAGTTATAAAATTTATGATTGGGACTTGGATTATCTAGTTATACCCGATGTAAGGAGTTACATTGTAGTACTCACGGGTTATAGCTATCACTTCAAGGAGTTACATTGTAGTGCTCAGTGTCACACGCAGATGCAGATGTGGATAGTCTCAAGAGGTGTTGTACTTGTTTTGGCTCTTAGTTGAGTGTATAAGGGTACTTAGAGGTTTTCTTCTGCATCGTTCTTCAATCAACAACAGTGCAAGCTTAAGTAACAAATTTGGGGAATTCTTCGTCAAGTTTCAAGTTTGGTATATCGGGTTTACTTCACCAAGTGGTCACACAATAGCCGACAGAACATAAGGGTTGATAAAGATAGTCAGAGAGCGTTTCGGTAGCTGTTGATTCTCACAGGATACATTTGAGCCAAGTTTTTTCTTCTCACAAGATTTCAAGTATATGTGCGTAAAATATGTTGCTGATTCTGAGGTATCAAAACCAGCAAGGGGGAAGAAGACATACATCGAAATGCACAACGAGTACACGTGATGAACGTTATACTTCTTCTTAATTGAAGTTATTCCGGGAAGACAAATGCCATAACCGCAGAGAAAATCAGTGTTTTAACTCGTGGTTTTTGGTGTATTATTCCAACTACGTCGGGGGAAGAGATGTAATGTAAGAAACAATTTCTAATGATTAAAGAGGTACACAATTGTATGCTGATTCCTATGGTTAGTCGGTATCCTACTGAAGGAAATGTGTACATCCGGTACTCAGTTGCTTTTGTGGTACTGTCTTGGTGTTATCATTTCGACTACATACGGGATAAATTGCTTACACTCGGGACTTAGTTGAATTTGGTGTAACAATTCTCATCTGCGATTTCCTGAAGGGAGAAAAGGGGATTTCCGGGTCTTAATTGATCTTGATGTTACGTTTTCGACTTCATTAAGAGGATTGAGTGTGTACTTCGGGTTTTTTGTGCTTCATACAATGAGACTGATTGCATCACTTCAACTACTTGGGGGAAGTGGTCTCTGGATTCTCTTGGCATGCATTACTTCAGTCTTCAGCGGGAAGAAGTGTGAGAAGAATTATTCAAGTGTGAGATGTTACGTTGTTGATCTATTTGATGATCCCCGAACGGAGAATCACGATGGTTATTCTTAAAAGGAGCAGCAGTACTTGATGTGGCTTGCTACGGTTTCCGCTGTACACTTACCTTACGTAAGCTTGAAAGAGAGCTTTGAAACTGCTCAAAAGGAAGATTGTCGGTTTGGGGGAAGCTATCAAAGCTTCACATTGAGAAGGCTCAAGTTCAGGCGATCATTCAGGAGCCTCGAAAGCTTTGGTGGTGAAAGTTTAAGAGATGTTGACTACTGACTTCTACAACATACAGAACGATATCCTTATTTCGGTATTCATGTCAACATCGTCTTAAACTGAATAATATATCTTGTACATATCTTATACCAAAATGTAAATAGAAAAATATAAAACCAGAAAAATGTAAATAGAAAAATATTAAAACCAAGAAAAACCATAAAAATCAGAAAAATAGAAAATACCAAAAAAATAGTTTCCTCTAGGCATGTCTTCTGTTTATCGATAACATTTACGGTCTTAGAAATGTCATTCAATAATGACACGGGACTTTAAATGAAGCTCGAGCAGAAGTTAAAATGAATTGTTAAAACATGTCATGATGGCTTGCAGTTACTTCATACTGTAACCCGTTCTTCATTATGGGGAAAGCACGTCGCCAAAAAGACGGTTGTTCCTCCCACTGGGTGATGTTCACCCAGGCATGGATTACTTCATATTCGTGCATCCCTGATTTAGTGCACGCGTCAGTGCATTATTTCCTGATTAAGAAGAGAAGTCTTCTTTGTATACAAATAGTTTTCATTCTATGATTCTTCTGAAAATTATTTGTGAGACACATGGTGGTAACATGTTGGTTGAAATTCTTTCAGACTTGGATTGTGCATAAAATTTGTCACTCAATCAACGACTACAGATCTTTAACTAGAATACGGGTCATTGATTGAGGGGGAGAGTGATTTCAAATTTTATATCTCAAACGGGTTTCTTGGTTGTATCATGATTGTTAGAAAAGGTTTTGTAGTTAATGGGGTATTAGTTGAAGAGGAATTTACTATGCTTTATATCTAATGGCCAAATGTGTTAGTTGTTAGAAAGATTAGGGCATTATGTGCAACTTGCGTATAGTTTTCTAGCTTTATGTAACTAGAAGGCCCATTTGTGTCACTTTAGAATCCTCGTTTAATCCCCTAAATACTTTAAAACTCAAAATCTAAAAGAAGTTAGAAAACCCATTGTGATTGATGTTCTTGAATACTCCACAGGCATTTGTATGATTTAACTGAATGAGTTTCAAATGTTGATTGACTTGTGTTAGTCGAATCGTTGTTGATTTATTGCTTGTGCACTCAGAATATGCTTAGGTATGTAGCTATCGTGTTAGAATCATGTCCCCAAGATCCTGAGTTGAATGTTGAAATATGAGTGAATTGTCATGTTCATGATTGCTGATTGCTCTTCATGCTAGATAGCGGTTTGATGTATTTCCTGACTATGGTTTGATTATGAGATGAATATGGTATTATGAGTTGGCAAGTTGCTATGTGGTAGCTATTAATGAAAAGTGAATCTGTATGTATGTATATCTGTGTTGATATTCTTATGCAGATTCCATGGCCAATATGAATGTGCCAGTTCCCGCTCTAACCATTTGATCAGATGTTCAAACTCTATTGACTGGCTCTGAATTCACCACAACAACAACATCAGCAACAACAACAACAACACTGTAATCACCACCACCACCTTCATTTCAACAAAGCAATACTTATTCTGGTCTCGCCAAGTGGGGATCTACAATACTTGGGAAGTTTTGTTGGTGGATGGTTAATTGATGTTGACTACTGACTCCCTCAGAGAAGCGGATGATCACATCGTCTGCGCAAAAAGGTCAATATCATTTGTGTCATAACGATTATCTTTGTACATGATAAGTAGTGGATCTCCCTCATAAATTGAGGGGGAGCAGTTGTATGCTCCATCATCAGAATATATTAAATCTGACCACATTTTCTAACTTATTTAAATCAATTGGGATCACAAATCTCAAAAGGTTTGAAATTTTTGATCGAGGGAGAAAATGTGATTTAAATATGAAACCTGATGAAAATGTGATTCTTTGGACTTAAATGTAAGCTCTCCCATATGTGCTAAACTCTTTCGCATATCGATGCACATATTGAGGGGGAGCAAATGGTTTGTGATAACAAAAAGGATGTGGCATCTCATGTGAGCGCGACTCAGACTTCACCAATGAATTGACGAAACAAAAACTGTCATTAATCGAAAGGACATGTCCTGGCCGGGTAATAATTTCAAGCTGGTCTAACCAGTGATGTAAGCGTGTCTCGAAGAGGATGTGTCTGAGTAGAGTGTACCATTTCGAGAAACTTTCTGTGGACTTGACCAGGCCGGGTAATAATTTCAAGCTAGTCTAACTAGTGATGTAAGCGTGTCTCGAAGTGGTCATGTTCACTGAAAGTGGATCAATTCAAAAGGTGCAAACTCTACCCAACATGTGCAAATTTATAATAAAAACATCTGAGCACATGTTAAGGGGGAGCATTTAAAAAATTCAAAACTCTCAACGTGTTATCAAAATGTATTTCTTAATTATAAACACTCTAAGAGATTTTTCAAATAAATGGTTTATGGGAACATAGGATAGTCATGGTGTTATAAGGTGGCTAAGGTTAGGAAAACCGTCCTATGATCCGCCAGAGCCGGAGGGATCTACCCAAGGACAATACCGAATAGTTAGTATTTGAAAGTCCTTAGGTATAATTATGAAAAAAGGAGTAATATGAGAAAAGGAGAAAGAAGGGGTTGAAGAATTATAAAAAAATGATATGAAAAAGGGTGAAAAGAAATAGCCCTCCAATTATTCAACCTTAGGGCAGAAACCGGGTTCAATTCATATGCTACTGATTATTACTAAAGTAACACCGGTATTGAATACAAGACGTCATGGACCTAGTGACGCACTGCACTAAACCTTCTAACCACTCAAGTTCTCTTAAAAGAACTAGTTTCATTCTCACGGGGAACCCTGCATAATCTATTGACTGCTCATTACGAGTTATGTCGATATTGAAACAGGAGACCCACTCCAGTCTCCGACTACCAAAAATGCACTTATTGAGTCTAGAGCCAAGAGATGCATCAAAAGATCTCAATAGGAACACATGTTACTTCTACACTGGTTGTTCAACATTAAGGACACCAGTTGTAAACTTATGAGTCCTACGCAGATCTTAGCAATCTTCCAGAACATTTATGAGGGAATTTACAAATGTAATTCTCAGTGATTGAATGGAAATTCCTGCCAGGGTCAACATCAAACAGCCCTGAAAGCAGGTCACTTCGGTAATTCCTTGTGGATTACGCTTAGTGGTCGCGGCGGTTTCAAACGGTCTACAGTTGTGGAGTGAACTCCAGCGACTCACCTAATCGTTGATTTACTACGGTAGATCTTGTAAGCCCTCTGTGGGTTTTCAATTTAGGAACAGCCTTGGTAAGGATTAGAGAGAGTTTTCACACTATGCTGTTAACAATCTCGAAGTTCGAACCATTAAGTACGGAAGTTTTTTTGCTAACTGTCATATGCAGGAATTCCTGGCGGTTGTAGCTGATTGCAGAAAAGATGCCAATCCATTACCACATGCTCACACTACACCATCATCGTATTCAAAGAAGTCATGATAAACTAAAAGACCTTCAACACTGCTTCTGCAAACTCTGATGCTGAAAATCATGACCCAGAATAGTGTGAGCATGTCAGCTCAAAGAGTACCACATCACATGGAGACATACTGCTAAAAGATGACTTGGAGACATACGTTGGATGAAGACATCAAAGAATCACCAAAGATCATCCAAGACAGAAGAACGGTCATCAAAAGTTCACTGCTGAATGTACAAAGACTAATGAATTTGAAGAATCAAAGACTACGAGCTATGAAGTCAAATTCATATGAAATAATGCTAGAATTCAAAATATTATTTCCGGGGTGACCTCCCTTAGGGGGAGATTGTTAGGAATATAAATATTCATGTGAAGGCTCGGTCACCCCGAGTATCTGTTTAGCATTTATATAGCTCGTAGGAGTATTAGTATTAATAGTATTAGTTTAGTTATATTAGTATTTGTGGAGTGGGTCGGGTCTTTACCCACTGTCAGCTCACTCTACAGCCCGCTAGGGGCACCTAAACCTTGTAGTATATATACCCCTTCCTACACATGTGAAGGGTTGGAGCTCTTAATCATTCAACACATATTTTCTTTCATTCTCTCTCTCTAGAACTCCCACTCCCTTATTTCCCTCTCTCTAGAATTCATCTAACATCAAATCCAAGTATGCATATGTTACAGGCAATTTGGTAGGGGTGATAAAAAATACCCAACTATAATGCTTGAAGCAGTTGCTTCACAAGATTTATGGATTTGGCATGCATTTTTTGGGATGGCGGGGGCGAATAACGATATTAATGTTTTGGATAACTCACCGTTATTCGACGACATTCTTAATGACGCCGCCCCTGCAGCACCTTATATGGTAAATGGAAGGAGGTATGAAAAGGGCTATTACTTAGCTGACGAAATTTACCCATAGTGTAGGGTTGGCAATTTTGACACGAACACGAAAACACGACACGAAAACACGACTTGTTAACAGGTTTCGTGTTTATGCTTAACAGGTTTCGTGTCGTTAACAGGTCGACCTGTTAAGACCTGTTAAAATTCGTGTCTTAACAGGTCTAAACCCGTTAACCTGTTAAGACACGCTTAGAAGCAGCTACTAATTCGTCCGGTGTAAATTGTAATCTGTCCAAGGCTGAAGGCTCCAAGCGAACTAATACAAATAAATCAAGCCCACGATCAAATTAGTCCAGCCACATTTTAGTACTCAAAGCCCATTTCCAAACCCTAATCTTTTGATATAAAAGACACTAACTACTCACACACTCAAACCCTAATCTCACTTTAAACATCTCTTTTCTTACTGGTGCAGCAGCCACACTCATGACAAAAAAATCACAATACCCTATTTGTTATTGTTTCTGTTAAGATCTTGTAGCTAGGCTTTGGGTAAGTGACCTATTAGTTTGAGTTTTGTTGAAACCGAATAAAAAGAAGGATGTAAACAAACTTGTTATTTTCCTTTCTTTTGATGTTCGAATATATAGAGAAGTATAGATCAACAGGATCTATGATGTTTGTTCCTTTCGTGTTTTGATCTATAACGATTTATGGAATTATTATTCCACATGAAAGAAAATGACTGAGATCTATAACAAATATTGGTTACAAGTTACAACATACCAAAGTTACAATAGTTGTAGGCATAGCAAGGTTTTGTGTTTATGGGATTGTTGTTGATTTTATAATTATAGCTCTTGTGATCTTCATGTTGTATCAGTTTATGTTTTTTCTTAAACTTGTGGATCGAGCCTTTGGGATACAAATATTGGTTACAAGTTACAACATACCAAAGTTACAATAGTTGTAGGCATAGCAAGGTTTTGTGTGTATGGGATTGTTGTTGATTTTATAATTATAGCTCTTGTCATCTTCATGTTGTATTTGCTTGTGTATTATGGTACTTACTCCTATTTCAGTATCTGAATGTCAAAAAAATTTCTAAACTTAGTGATGTACTGTACAAGTATGAAGTGCATCACATGAATATGCTATTGCCAGCCCTAAACACAATTAAGATCTTTTAGATCCGTGAATATGCTATTGTGTTATGAACAAATCTGAGATCTTGGGACTTTGTTTTATGTTATGAACATCGAAGTTAAATTTCGTGTCTTAACAGGTTTTTCGTGTCGACCTGTTAAGAAACAGGTCGTGTTCGTGTTTTGAAAACTTGACACGAAAAATTATCGTGTCGTGTTCGTGTCTGCCCTTAATGTGTCGTGTCTGACACGATTTGCCAGCCCTACCATAGTGGGCTACGTTTGTCAAATCCTTCTCGGCAACAACTGACGCGAAACATGGTTACATTAAAAGGAAACAAGAAGGTGCACGAAAGGATTCGAATGTGCTTTTGGTGTGCTTTAAGGACGTTGGGGTATCATACGACAACCGGCACGGGCAATGGAAGTAGTGAAGATACGTAGAATCATGTATTGTTGCATTATTTTGCATAATATGATTTTGAAAGATCAAAAGTTTTCACTACGTGAATTTAACGATATGTGGGTGGATCCGTCACTACGTTTGAGGACAGACAGGTGGGTCGACAGATGCGATGGCCAACGTCGAAGGGCAAGAGAAATACGCGACAGAGAAACGCATACTCGACTCCAACGAGACCTTATGGAGCATGTTTGGCAGAAGCACCTTCAACATCAAGAAGAAGAATATTCAGAAGACGATGAATAAATATTTAATTCGTTATCATGTTATGTTTTTTTAATTTCAGTTGTAATTTTTTTTTTTTAAGTATGTTATGTTTGAATGTAATGTTATGTTTGAATGAATGATATGTTTTTAATAAATGAAGTATTATTATAAGTTTGGGGGTTGAATTTGAAAATATTTGATATAAAGGTGAGTTAAGGTATGTTAAAACTGAGTTATTGTTGGAAGGAGTAAAGCTAAGTTAAGTTAAGATGTGTTAAAGCTGATGTGTAGTGCCTTAAAATTTAAGGCTGAGTTATTGTTGAAAGTGGCCTTACTGTTAATGTTATTTGAATTCATACCCCATCTTTAGACTAAACGTAATCGATGTGATGACTCACGTGTAAAATACATTTCACTAGTGAGACGGTGAGACCCACTACTTGGGTATAAAGTCACGTCAGCAAGGCTAAAAAATAAGATAGAGGTGACAATGGCATTGCTCGGCATTTGAGCAAAAGTGGGTTCATTAGATGGTTTTATTATTAACTAATTTGATTTGTAAATCTGTGAGGTATTTTGTAAATGTATATTTTGAAAAAGTGAGTATTTTTATGAAAGGTGAGGGTAGTAGTGACTACTACGAGTGAAATGTGTGAGGGAGTAAAGGAAAGTGAGAGGAGAAAAGAAACGGGAAAATGGTCTAAAAAGCCATCCAACTTGTCACATTTTCTTTTTGTATGCTACATTATTTTTTTTCCTAAAGTGGGCACATACTTTCTTAATCTTCCTATTGTAACTACTAACAGGGTTTCCGTTAGATTTATTTACATAAATCGTCCTTGTGGTTGCGACTAAATTGCAACGACAGTCCTTAACGACCGTTAAGTTATTTGCATAAATCGTCCTTGTTGGTCAAGGGTCAACGAGTCAGGTCGGTGCCACGTGTCACCACCTGAGTGGTGCCACGTGGCATCGGGTCGGGTCAACGGGTCGGGTCACCACGTGGACCAATGAGGTGGTGCCACGTGGCAACGGGTATTAATAACCCATTTTGTCCCAAGCCGGATTCGAACTCGGTACCTCCCGTTTGGGAGTGAAGCTACGCACCAGCTGTGCTAAGCATAGCTTCAATTATTATCCACATTAATAATTCTTTTATTCTTCTTTCAATTGGCAGTTCATGTATTAGTAATAAAAAGGATTTTGACCGGTTCATTTAAAGAGTTTTAGAAAGGTTCAAAAAGAGAGTAAAGTACTGTTTGACTCGTTTTTTCGTGCTCTTTCCAATGGTGTGCTCGAAGAATTTTTTTGACTTCGTCTGAACCTCGTTAAACGCAAAAACGTCGTCGAAACTTATCCGAAAATTACCGTTTTTTGCTTTGCTTTCAAACTCTTGTACCTGCAAGACATAATAACATATTCCAAACATATTTGAAATATAATTTAACATATTTCATGGTTATTAGTCTTGCAGGTTCAAGGGTTTGAAAACAAAACAAAAACGGTAATTTTTGGATGAGTTTCGATGACGTTTTTGCGTTTATCGAGGTTCAGACGAAGTCGAAAAAATTCTCTGAGCATACCATTGGAAAAAGCACGAAAAAACAAGTCCAACGGTACTTTACTCTCCTTTTGAACCTTTCTAAAACTCTTTAAATAAACCGGTCAAAATCCTTTTTATTACTAATACTTGAACTGCCAATTGAAAGAAGAATAAAGAATTATTAATGTGTATAATAATTGAAGCTATGCTTAGTACAACTGGTGCGTAGCTTCACTCCCAGATGAGAGGTACCGAGTTCGAATCTGGCTTGGGAGAAAATGGGTTATTAATACCCGTTGCCACATGGCACCACCTCATTGGTCCACGTGGCGACCCGACCCGTTGCCACGTGGCACCACTCAGGTGGTGACACGTGGCACCCGACTCGACCCGACCCGTTGACCCTTGACCAACAAGGACGATTTATGCAAATAACTTAACGGTCGTTAAGAAATGTCGTTGCAATTTAGTCGCAACCACAAGGACGATTTATGTAAATAAATTTAATGGAAACCCCGTTAGTAGTTACAATAGGAAGATTAAGAAAGTATGTGCCCACTTTAGGGAGAAAAAAAAAATATGTAGTATACAAAAGGAAAAGGTGGCAAGTTGAATGCCTTTTTAGACCATTTTCCTCAAAAAAACTGAGGTAACACTTATTCAGAAGGTGATTGAATGTGACGATTACCTTTAGCCTTAGTTGTTCCTACATGATTGATTTATTGCTTAAGTTTGTAGAAGCACGACAGTGACTATAATATTACACAATTATACTCTAAATTTTACCAACCATTATAAGAAACCATTTTCCGGATGTTAATCTCAACACAACAGTGTAACTTTTAAATCTAGATCTGATTTTATCTGATAAGAAACCATGACCTCTTTCATAAAGTACTTCATTTTCTTGTTCACGATAAGAGCGGACGGTGTGGGCTTTGCCATGGCTCGCCGTGAGTGACATTGCACTTCGCCGTGGCTCGCCATGACACCACCCCAACTCGCCGTGGCTCGCCATTTGAAGATTACTTGTCTGCACGGCGAAACAAAAATCCGTCCTTTTTCGTCCTTGCTTGTCAGTGAACGAATTTTATATTATTTAGCAAATAAATTAATGGATAGTAAAGGGATGGGTGGGACCCAAATGAGTAAGTTGTGGTTTGTTATGATAAGTGGGGTTGTAAATGAGGGTTTGTCATGGTGACATAACACCCCGTGAGACCCAAATGAGTAGTTTTGAGATGACATGACACTCATTACTCTAATAATTTTGTCAATCCAATGACCGTAACATGTGGCCCCTTCAAAACTTTGACCTAATATACATTTTAAATCATTTTATTTATAGTCTGGGTCACTTTAATACGGAGTAAATATAATTCAGCATTGTGTATATCATACATCCTATAATAAATGTTTACAAGTTCGTCACTCTAACAAAAACATTCAAGTTCTGCCTATGTATCAATCAACAGGCGCTGAAAAGCTAACCTCCAAAGTTTGCTTTCTATAAAATATGAACCCCCAAGCCCCGTCACTACGTAACAATTCACGTCCAAATATACTCAAATTATGCAAGAAGAGATTTGGCGATTTAGTGAGAATCTACTACGATCAAGGTCATCAGCGATTACCAGATATACTTATTTATGCAAATGAAACACCAATCTATTATGTGACATGACTCTTGTTTAGAAAAAATAATAAGTCGCGCGAGTTATAGAGCACAGTGGAAAAAAAGTTGACAAGAAAAGGGAAAAAAAAGAGAGTAGATAGTGATGATACGGTGTGATGATAAGATCAGACGGATTCATTGCTTTCATAGTCGTTTAAAAGCTTTCAACATGCAAAAGGAGAATTCGATTCTATTAGTTACTTTCTAAGGTATGAAAGCCTTCTTTTTTGGAAAAATTTTAATGCACTTTAAGGATCAGTTCACACGGGTCAGGAAGTATGGAATGTACACCCCATCAGTTTCATGACTACCATGACTCTGATAGTGGTTGGGAGTAACTCATCAGAAGGTTTAATCATTCACAGAGTTACTAGTGTTAGTACTTTGTTAGTACTGCTGGAGCAGAGTTACTACTGCTAGTACTTTGTTAGTACTGCTGGAGCAGAGTTACTACTGCTAATACTAAGTTAGTACTGCTAGAGCAAGTTACTAAGTTAGTACTGCTGGGAAGTATGTAACTACTTTGACCTATTCAAGTGGCAGTTAAAACTGCCTTTATGACCACGTTTAATTGGTCATGTAACCACTATTAGCTATAATAGGGATAATTATGAGGCGATTAATGTGGTCGATTAATCCTCTTAATTCCATTTGACTAGCTGTGAGTATTTTCATATATATTGGAAATCAATCATGCATGGGGAGAGATATACAGAAAACATAAACACTTAGATGAAAAAAGGGTTATTGATTTGTGCCTAATTTAATAACAAACATTTGTTCTTATCCCAAGTAGATATTCGTGATACCCAGACAATAGGGTCGAATAGTTTACTTTAGAAAGTGATAACACGATTCCAAGTGATATCCGGTAACAATTCATTGGTACGTAGTTAGTTTATTAATTATATTCACCCTGTTCTATGCTTATCACCGCTAACACTTTTTGGGTACAAAAAGGCATCGAGTGTTTGAGAATTTTATTAATTACTTTCTAAGGTATGAAAGCCTTCTTTTTGGGTACAAAAAGGCATCGAGTGTTTGAGCATTTAGTAGCTTGACTAATACATCTTGGTCTCTTTTTTCATGTGCCCATCCTATTGTTCTGGGCTTATCACCACCAACACTTTTTGGGTACAAAAAGGCATCGAGTGTTTGAGAATTTTATTAATTACTTTCTAAGGTATGAAAGCCTTCTTTTTAAGGATTGATACTTACACATATGAAATTGATTCATACACATAAGAATCATTGTAAATTGACCATTATGTCTTCTAAATAATATATGGCTAAAGTATAAATGAGGGTATAATGGTCAATTTACAATGATTTTTATGTGTATGAATCAATTTCATATGTGTAAGTATCAATCCCCTTCTTTTTGGGTACAAAAAAGCATCGAGTGTAGCTTGACTAATACATCTTGGTCTCTTTTTTCATGTGCCCCACGACCCCATGTCCCCATCCATCAAATAAATTCTTTTATTTTCATAATGTTATTGAATTGTAAACATATCTTTTGTCACGTTATTTTCTAGAGTATGCATTATATCGAACGAGATGTGCGTCGAACCGCCGCGTTGCGGCGGGGCGACGAAGTGGTTGGTATGTTTGTCGGTTGCTCTGCTGTGTTACATAATGAATTTTGGTGGTTTAAATTTTATTATCTAAGTTAAACAACATATACAAATGGAAGTATTTGGAATTTTGGGCGGCGTTCTGTGCTTCTTGTACATTCCACACGGATGCGACACAACTAATGTAATCTGTAAACGGCTTGCGCTGCGGACGTGGTTGTTTTCCGGGTAATGTTTTAAATGGCTGAAAATTAATTAAAGTAAATAGTTGTATAATATTAATAAATGGAACGTTATAATATAAGTGTTAATGTTTATTTGGCTATTGTTGGTTGATAAACTTTAAACGGTATAAAACTGCCAAAATGGTAGCACCATTTTACAAAATTTAGAGATTGCATTAATCCATCATTACCATTGTCTTAAACTAATTAATTGTTTATTTGATACATGTCGTGTTTTGGCGTTTGTGTATTACAAATGACAACACAACAATTTTCTTTAGTGATGCATTGAGCTGGTCTCATATATCTCCTCACATTACTTTGGAATTGTAGGTTTATCGTAAATTCCTAATTACAGGTTTACCATAAGATCATACCTTAAATAGAAACGTAAATACTCAATACATAACCAATACTCAATACATAACCAACGTAATTATTTTAATGGATTTAATTTACAGATAATGAGCAATGGTATATGCAACAGTATCGACCATAGGCTGACTGTAAATGTAATGAAGGAGAGGATATCATCAGGCATGTTCTTCAATCAAAAGGTTGAGTGCATGCAAAGAGGCTCTTCAAGAACACAGGAGACCCGCCTTTTTATAAGATACTTGTAATGGAACAGTACAACACATAGCTGTAGACAGACCTTCACAGTAGTCGTAGGTGCAGCGAGATCCTTCTTTGCTTTTGAGCCTGAAGCAGTTTGTCCTACACAAACATTTACAGGTAAGCTTTAGAAGAAATAAGGAAATGTTGGAAACTGGAAATGGTAGTAAGAAAAGAAAAATCAGGTTGTGTCGTAACTGGAGTCTATATACTTGACTGCAAGCAACTCGTATATCAAAAATACTAATGCAATTCAAAAGTGTGCCCCTAGATAAATCGAGATTCATTTGATCCTATTGTCATAGTCAAAGGCGTTGATAATTATACTCATTACAAATGTACTCTTTCAACCTTTGAAAGTATAATTTTACTATCAACATAAAAAAATTAAGTAACCTGTTTGTGCTGCTTCTTGAGCCACCTTCATCCATGATCGAGCATATGCTGCTACTTTACCAGTCTTATCCCGCAATTGTATGTAATGATAATCACTCACACTGGTGTACAGTACGGCTATGAGGTAACAAAATGGGTTGCGTAAACATTCCAACTGTGTACGGGTTGGAACGGGTCAATTCTGGTAACGGAGTAAAGAAATGACAGATAAGATATACTGTTAACATTTGTTTTTTTATGTCTGTCTAGTTTATAATATGTGGCTGGTAAGTTTGGATACCTGTCAAGAATCTGCCATTTGTAAAAAAGTCTGTGAGCATAAGTACGAAACCTGCAAAACAGTAATGTCCAATTATGGGTGAGTAGATGTCGGCAGTGTGCATTATAGATATGGGCATTTTGTTTTTTTTGCTTTTAGAAGACAATCTTGTGACTGCCTGTCTTGGATTTGGTTTTCCTATTTAAGATAGCTGAAATGGACATTTGTTTTCATAACTCATTTGATAAGTGTGTAGGAAAACCAAGAAAAGAAAATGTCTAGGCATCCTAAGTGTGATCAGCTAAGAGTTGAGGTCAATTCAAATAGTTGGTCTGACATATTAGTTTTGTATTGTCGTCAAGCTAGTATCGAGGATGTTCATATGGCACAGCAACTGACTGTGATTTGTGATAGGTTGGCTGGTGTTAACCGTGACAGGCTTGCTTTTATTCAAGAGGTTGAAGGTGTTGGAAACACTCATGCTCAGAAAACAGCAGAGTATCTAAGAGAACTGATAGTAAAAGATGAACAGAAACTCATGCAGATGCGCTTAATAGCAGCTGAATTTGGGCTAAATGCACGTAACAATGATGTGTTTATTATGAAACTTCAGGGTGTAATGCGTTTCTAAGTGTGTGGCTGCAATTGGAGGATGTTTTATGGTTAATGCTAGTCAATTGTAAGATATGTGTTTGAATAAAGGCTAGTTTCTATGTGAAGCAAATTTATGTTGATTGTAAGATATTTGACTAAATAAAATTCAGAATTTAAGTCAAGTGATAGAGCGGTACTTACGTTTTAGCTTTTAATCCAAATAGGTTGCTAAGAACACAGGAATGCATACAATTTGTAATTCCATGGAATGCATAAATTTCCTGAGCATTAAAACATATAACATATTACGAAAAGCAACTGAATGTGAAGGATTGATAGTAAAGAAAAAAATATTTGGATTATTTCTGCTTAGTTATGGCATTACCTGTAGGCTAGTCCATGATGTTGCTACAGCGCCTGTCAATATTAGCAAATGAAGAATATTTGATTTTGTTTATTTGTGCATATTAAAAATTGGCGCATGATATCTACGATGGTAAGTTTATTTATGCGTACTTGTAGATGGAGTTTTACAGAAAGTTCTGGCCAATAACATGGTTTGATTAAAAAAGGTACATGGGAAGGAGAAGAGGATGGTGCGAAAAAGTGATTTGGCTCAAAGCACTTATCACAGCACTCTCTTGTAATTGCCATCTATCTTTTATAATCGCATCATATTTGTGTTTAAAATATTTTGTGTAGTGACAGGCATAAATATGCATGAAAAAAAGTGACTATTGTAGAGACAGTATATCAAATGTTAGTATCAAGAATGTAACAACATCAAATAGTGTTCAATTGCTAATGTTGACAGGCGTTGTATAACATGAATGGGTATTATACCATCTGAATGCAATTGGTGTAATTAAATGGTTTTCCTACCAACAGTTGACAGTGTCATAGCAGTAATGGTTAGAATGTTTAAGACATAAAAATGCTACAGATGGAACATATCTTGGATCAGCAGGTGCAGTTGAGGATGTTGCTATATGTTCTGGTCTTAGTAAGGCTCAGATATGTACATATGTAATCAGCATTAGGTGTACGTTGTGGCTGCAACTCAAAGTGCGGTTGCCCTGCCAACGAACATGCAGCTGCCAAAATGGAGATGTACAAAGTTATCATCATTGCCTAAAGAATGTGGCTGTAAACAATTGAGAAACAGGATTATAGTTAGAAGATGCAGTAGGAGCAGGGTTAGTTTCAATCGCGAAAAGAGCAACAAACATTACTTACAGATAAAAGTCTCATATAGCAAGAAAACATAATTAATACTATCTGTGCGTTGGCAGTTAACATCAGTTCTGTGTGTTCTGACTGGTTGCCTAGCACTCGTTACAGCATTTGTAACTGTTTGAGAAATGGCAGCACGAGTAATGGTTAGAATGTTTAAGGAGATTATCCATGTGAAGAGCAATTGCATTTTAAATTTACCATAGTGATCTAAGTAACACTTATCTTTTGGTCACAGGCAATAAAATATACTGAGAATGTGAGTATGAATACTTTGACAGGACAAAAATAGTAACAAAATATCAATGATGGATGCAGACACCATGCAAAACCGGCAGCAGTTATGTTCGGTGTCGGTACATCCATCACTGATATTCTGTATATTTTTTATCTTCAGCTTCTTTTTATGAGCCTGTAACTTGAATAGAAGTAAAAAAGGAATGCAGGCAGCTGGTTTGAGACTCTGTACAGGTCGTTTTGTCGTTTCAAATTTCTTTGCACAATTGGGTGTACCATAGGATCTTAGAATAAGCGTCTATGCTGAAATGAATAAACAGTTTTTACTATAGGAGCATATAATTACTAAATAATACGTTGGATCATGAAATGGTACAAACCTTGGATCAGCAGGCGTAATGGAGCGAGGGGCTATATGTACTGATCTCAGTAAGGCTCAGATATGTACATATATAACCAGCATTAAATGCATGTTGTGGCTGCAACTAAAAGTGTGGTTGCCCTGCCAACGAACATGCAGCTGGGAAAATGGAGGCGTACAAAGTTATCATCATCGCCTAAAGAATGTGGCTGCAAACCATTGAGAAAAAGGGATTTTACAAAGTCAGAAAAAAGAAGAACCTAAAATAGATGAATGCAATAATGAGAATGGCTATGCGAACCTGAAGAACAGGAATTGAATGCGGCTATCATGGGAATACGGGGATGGTTCAGAACTCATCAAGTTTATCAGGTGACAATATTCTCTTATATATAATGGAGCGTCGAGTTTCGTACAGTGTTTGTAGCAGTGTTGGGCTCGCATTTGGGTTGTGGTCTCTTGTTTTTTGCCTTTTGTTTGTTCCATCTCTTCTTTTAGCCTTTCCCAGAGCGCTAATAATGTGGCAGCCACCTCATTTATTCATTCAAAAAATTAGTTAAATTTTCTAAATCCCCTTACAGTTCCATTTGTTGTTTCACCTTCCTTTGTGCAACTGCTTGCACCAAGCAAGCTGCTAGGTTGTTGAAAGAACAAAAGGAACTGTATGGGAATTTAGAATGAGTAACTATGTTTAAGTTCCAGCCATTCTTTTGCCTTATCAACTGACAGTTTAATTGCAAGGCATTTGCTAAAAAAAAAAGAATTTCACTATAAGAAACAAAGGGCATCTATTACTTCTTTTTTTTTTGCTGATAGTAAAAGCCGATGTCATGTGCATGCGAAAGGTAACTTGTTGTCGTCTATCGACAACTGGAGGTGGAGGAAAGATGGCGATCAGCAGTATGGGTCAATTATCGAAGAAAGATGGGAAACAAAAGAGGATAGTGCATAGAAGTAATTTGTGCCAAAGTATATGGCACACTATCCTCTCCGGTTTCCCACCTTTCTTCAAGAACTGTAAACATATGACATGTATTGTTAGTATCAGCAAGAAAAAAAAAGTACCAAATAGTCTTTGTTTCTTATGTTTTTTTTTTTTTTTATTTTGATCGACATATAGGTGGAAAATCTGATCTCCACCTCAAACCCCTTTTGTTATTCAAATAGTCTTCAGACAACAGTCTGCACCAGACATATTGATAGACGATTAAAATAGCAAAAGGAATTCGAGGTGAAGGTCAGATTAATAATCCTGGGTCTATTCATGTGCTGTGCGTAGCGGTGCTGTTGAATACATGACCTGTTACAGACATTCATAGATGAAAAAAATCTAGGTAAAATGTATATAAAGTTACGATTGATCGACACCAAATGGTTACTTTTAGATAAATAAACCCAACATACCTTAGATCAGGAGTCGCAGTCGAGCGAAGTGCCACACGTTTCGATCTCAGTAAGGCTCAGATATGTACGTTTGTAATCAGCTTGTAATGTACGTTGTGGCTGCAACTGATACCGTAGTTGCCCTGCCAACGAACGCACAGCTGGAAAAATGGGAATGTACAAAGTTATCATCATCGCCTAAACACTGTGGCTGTAAACCATTCAGAAAAAGGCATTTTAGAAAGGCACAAAAAGCAATAACCTGTATTGAGGAAAAATTAGTGTTTGAAGCAAGAGATAGGAGGGAAAATTTTCTTTACCTGGTAAAGGGCGGACACAAAAGGTTTATGTTATGTGCCAGTAAAAGGTAACGTTTTTTTTTGCATAGCCGCACGTGTAGTGACACAATTGGTTCTGGCCA
Source organism: Artemisia tridentata subsp. tridentata (assembly GCA_021014915.2). Taxonomy (NCBI): domain Eukaryota; kingdom Viridiplantae; phylum Streptophyta; class Magnoliopsida; order Asterales; family Asteraceae; genus Artemisia; species Artemisia tridentata. The sequence goes on along the minus strand of CP139507.1, from coordinate 372,181,656 downwards.
AGATAATGTTTCAAGTCTGAAAGAAAGATGGGAAACGGAAGAGAATGCTGCGAAGAAGAAATTTGGATCAAACTACTTATCACACCATTCTCTTCCGCTCCTCATCCTTCTTTCCGAATTGAAGTATATTTTTGACCAGAAGCATTTGTGTCACTACAATTATGAATATGCAAAAAAGAAGAATGTATGGTTGCCGCGTAAGTTCAATTGTGAATATCTGGAAATAGAAAAAGAGGCCATATTAGTAGCTGGTACTATTCCTGGAGCGAAAAAGAGATGGTAAACCATAATGAATATTAACTGTTGTTTTTTTCTTAACTTAATAAAGGATATTAGCAATCGATTGATGGATAGTAAATGGTTACCATCAGATAAATCAATCCAATATAGCTCAGATCAGGGGCTACAGTTGAGTGAGGAGGACCCACACGTTTTGACGTTAGTAAGGCTCAGATATGGACATTTGTGATCAGCATGAATTGTGCATTGTGGCTGCAACTGATAGCGTGGCTGCCCTGCCAACGAATGCATAGCTGGAAAAATGGGAATGTGCAAAGGTATCATCATCGCCTCAATACTGTGGCTGCAAACCATTGACAAAAAGGCATTTTAGAAAGACAGAAAAAGGAATAGCTGCTATCGAAGAAAAATCACTGCTCAAAGCAAGATATAGGAGGGAACGTACAGTGTTGGAGTCAGTGTTGGGCTGTGGGTTTGTTTTTTTTTTGCCTTACTTGTGTTTTGGTTTTTTTTTTACTCTGTGCGAGATATGCATTCCTCTGATAAAAATTCATGGCCAATAATATGGCTGAATTTTAGAAGATCAGTGAGAAGCAATATAGCATAGTGTAAAGAAGTAATCTGCACCAAATCATTTCTAAGACTATACTATTTCGCTTCGCATTGATCTTCGAAAATTGTAGCCAATTATCACTGACCTTGTTTTGTTATATATAACATGTATTAAATAGATGCACACTTTTTTTTTTGGCAACTATCTATAACTTTTTGTTTATTAATTATCTTCTAAGTAATAATAATATATATATATATATATAATATATAATATAGTGCTAGTGTAAACCTTTTAATAGAATAATGAATAACAAAGATATGCACCCAAAAAAAAGTGTGTATGTATTTATGTAGTTTACATGTTATATATACATATATATATAGCGCATTCTATTACGAACTGAAACTGGGCCAAAGCAAAGTTTTTATCAGCATGTAAACCACAGAGAACAGTTATGCAGATGTAGCAGGTAACCTGAAGAATGGAAAATGCTGATCAAAGTATGTACATGAATACAGTAAATATAAAAACAGGTTGTGAAATATAACCGGCCCTTAACTTCTGGTCATCGCCATATGCAAGAACAGAAACCTGAAGAATAAAAAAATATAAATAAATTATGTATATGAAGAGAAATGACTATGCAAAGTTTTAAAAACTATGAATGGTGAGTGTAAATACCATGTAAATACAGTGGTAGCTGAAAGGAGGCAATTATATGCAGCGAGACAGTTGAGTGTAAAAAAATTGTCCAGCACAAAAAACAACAACAAAATATCAATGATGGATGTATACACCATACGAAACTGGGTATAGCTGCATATATGCAGTAACCGTGACTGGGTGCCATACATCCATCACTGATATTCTGTCTGTTTTTTTTACAATCTTTAGTTTTACATTATCTGACTTCGGGCTGCAGATAAATTCAGAAATCTATATCATTGGATTGATATTAAAAGCTGATTGCAAGAAGTAAATACAGCTGGTACAGGTGCAAATCTAAAAGATTGGCTTACCAAGAGCTACATACTAACTTCTTTAACCAGAGTGACAGGTTCATGATAGCCTATGACACTCATTCACTTCTTAAATCAGAGTCACAGACTCATCAGAGGCTATTGCGCAAACATCTGTGCGTGTTTGTTATTTGATATGAAAATCAGAGCATTTGTACAGTAGCCGTAAAAAGTTTACAACCAATAAGTGAGAAAGTCAAAGATTTTAGTTCAGATCTGTGAAGAAATTATGAGTTTGATATCATCGGATTGATATTAATAAGTGATCGGAAGAAATAAATACACCTGGCACGGTTGCAAATCTGAAAGTTTGCCCTGCCAAGTGCCAGGGATTCATTTCTTAAATCAGACTCACAGACTCATCACAGCCTATTGCGCAAACATCCACGCGTGTTAATTGTTTCATCTGAAAATGACAACATTTCTACAGGAGGTGTCAAAAGTTTACAACCAATAAGTAACAAACTCAAACATTTTAGCTCAGATCTGTGAAGAAATTATGAGTTTTATATCATCGGATTGATATTAATAAGCGATCGTAAGAAATAAATACACCTGGCACGGCTGCAAATATGAAAGTTTGCCCTGCCAAGTGCCAGTGATTCACCTCTTAAATCAGACTCACAGACTCATCACAGCCTATTGCGCAACGATCTATGCATGTTAATCATTTCATATGAAAACGACAACATTTCTACAGTAGGCGTCAAAAGTTGACAAATAACATCTGCACAACTACCAAGAGAACCACAGGGAAGGGACACGTATACATCTTTAGCGCATTCTATCATTTGTTAGTGATCGGAAAAAGGCTAAAAGAAGTGATGGAACAAACGAAAGGGAAAAAGCGGGAGCTCATAACCCAAATTCGAGGCCAACACTGGTACAACAACTGTAACAAAACTCCAGTTACATAAGCAGTATTCATACCATGATATTTAAGAACTCTATTGGCGAAACCTTTGCAAGGAACAGTAAACACACGCCATGGCTGCAACGACAATCTTAGTTACCTTGCCAAGCAACATGTGTTTAGAGAATGTAAGCTGAGAAAATTATCCCAGGTGCTGCACAGGAACAGCTGAAAAGAGGTGGTGGCTGCAAAATAAGACCGGTTGCGTAGCTGCTGTTTACACTATGCCATCCGCTAATTGCCTTGCCACCACCTGATTATATAATAGCCGAACTAAGCTGAACGTGTATGCGAAACAGGTCCAGCCACATAGTTAGCATTCATACTATGACATTCAAGAATTGTGCCGCGAATACCTTTGTAAGGCAACTGTGACACCAACACAGAAGAAAAAGGCAAATAAGTAAACTGAATCGTGGGTAAAAAATATGAAGCGTCGGTTACACCACTTGATATGGCACTCATATCTGCCATTCCAACTAATAACAGGTATAGGTGACATATCAAGTGAGCTAACAAACGAATCACAATATGAAAGAGCAACTGCATAAAGACACATAAAGAAATTATAAACTAAAGTAAATAAAAGAGTGACACAAAATAAGATGAAGATAATTTTTTTAGCCACACAAAACATCGAAAGGTCTAAACCATAAACCACAAAAACAGGTATAGATCTAAAATTCCAATTTCAGGCCTAAAAATGGATGAAGCAGCCACATAAGCAAAATGCTTGCGGATCGGTTATGGATGAAGCATCCACATAACCAAACGGCAAACAAATAACCTACCACAAAAAAAAAAAAAAAAAAAAAAAAAAAAAAAAAAAAAAAAAAAAAAAAAAAACACTAAGCACCACAAAGAACAGGCACATAAGCAAAAGAAATCTAAAAGACCATAACCGATCCGCAAGCAAACAACACCAGCAGGCAAGCGCACATAACCAAGCGAGAAAAAAAAAAAAAAAAAAAAAAACCTACCGCAAAAAAAAAAAAAAACACTAAGCACCACAAAGAACAGGCACATAAGCAAAAGAAATCTAAAAGACCATAACCGATCCGCAAGCAAACAACACCAGCAGGCAAGCGCAAACGGCAAACAAAGAACCTACTACAAAAAAAAACACTAACCACCACAAAGAACAGGCACATGAGCAAAAGAAATCTAAAAGACCGTAACCGATCCGCACCACAAAGAACAGGCACATAAGCAAAATGCTTGCGGATCGGTTATGGATGAAGCATCCACATAACCAAACGGCAAACAAATAACCTACCACAAAGAACAGGCACATAAGCAAAAGAAATCTAAAAGACCATAACCGATCCGCAAGCAAACAACACCAGCAGGCAAGCGCACATAACCAAGCGAGAAAAAAAAAAACTACCGCAAAAAAAAAAACACTAAGCACCACAAAGAACAGGCACATAAGCAAAAGAAATCTAAAAGACCATAACCGATCCGCAAGCAAACAACACCAGCAGGCAAGCGCAAACGGCAAACAAATAACCTACTACAAAAAAAAAACACTAACCACCACAAAGAACAGGCACATGAGCAAAAGAAATCTAAAAGACCGTAACCGATCCGCAAGCAAACAACACCAGGAGGCAAGCGCACATAACCAAACGGCAAACAAATAACCTACCACAAAAAAAAAAAAAAAAAAAAAAAAAAAAAAAAAAAAAAAAAAAAAAACACTAAGCACCACAAAGAACAGGCACATAAGCAAAAGAAATCTAAAAGACCATAACCGATCCGCAAGCAAACAACACCAGCAGGCAAGCGCACATAACCAAACGGCAAACAAATAACCTACCACAAAAAAAAGCACTAACCACCACAAAGAACAGGCACATGAGCAAAAGAAATCTAAAAGACCATAACCGATCCGCAAGCAAACAACACCAGCAGGCAAGCGCAGATAACCAAACGGCAAACAAATAACCTACCAGAAAAAAAAAACACTAACCACCACAAAGAACAGGCACATGAGCAAAAGAAATCTAAAAGACCATAACCGATCCGCAAGCAAACAACACCGGCAGCCAAGTAGGGTTTCGGTAGAAGACAGTAGAAGGTGCAAGAATAAATGAGGCGGTAGGTACCCGGATCGATAGGTAAAGAAGCGAAGGAACAAACGAAAGGGCAAAAGCGGGAGCCCACAGCCCAAACCGAGCCCAACACTGCTACAACAACTGTAGCAAACTCGATGCCACATTATATATAGGAGAATGTACAGAATCATTAATGTAATTATGCTAAAAAAAGAATCAGTAATGTAACATGAGTTGAATTGATGAGGTATGAAATAGAACTTTCGTTGCTTATCACTTTATCATGTCGGTCTGGAAATTGGTGGTCTGTAATGGTGTTCGAGTGATGGATTTAAGTTTAGATGCCTTCCAAGGTGTTACGCAATTCATTTTTGAGTAATATAACTGTCCCTCCCATTAATAAGGGTGCTCGGAGTGGCTGGCGGGTTGCCCAGCGGGTTGCCCATACCGCCGGTAATACCATTCCGCCTATAGCGGGTTGGCTGGAGCGGTTTGGTGAGCGGGTATATTACCCGTTGGTGAAGCCGCTATTTTGAACGTTATATGGGGGTTTAATGTAACATTTAATTCTTTTGAAACTTGTCAAAAAGGAGCGTTGGGCATTCAAAGCAAAAATAAAACGTTGGGCATTCAAAGCAGTCAAAAAATATATATATATATATATACACTCTTTTTACAGCTTCATTTCGAAGCTAAAAAAAAATTAACTCCCTTCTTCATCCTCAACAATTCAAATCACCATGGATTCAAGAAAAGGAAAAGGGGTTGCTAAACCCGGACGTGGAAAGGGCTCTCGACAACAAATGTTTCGGCCCCAAACTCAAACGCAGCGACCGGTTGTCGATCCGTACTATCGTCCCGCACCACCGGTTGTCGATCCTTACTATCCTCAACCTTATGCATACAATCATCCTCCTCCTCCTCCACCAATGCATCCAAATCAATACTTAGTACAACAAACGGCGGAGGTCGAGTTCGAGCCGTTGGAGCCGTACGCCTACCGTGATCCTCTTCCCGGTACCGACGATGATGATGATGAAGACGTCGTCCCAGAAACTCAAAAATATCCGTTTGGTACGAATTTAAACTTTTTATTAGTTGTTTTATTTTTATTATTAGTGTTGTTCTTTGTGTGTAGTTTTATTGGCGATTTTTATTATTAGTGTCGATTTTTTTTTATTAGTTTTATTAGTTTTATTGTCGATTTTTATTATTAGTGTCGACTTTTTTTTTTTATTACTTTTATTAGTTTTATTGTCGATTTTTATTATTAGTGTCGATTTTTTTTTACAATATATAGATGAAGACGACGATGAAGAAGTTGAAGTGCAAGAAGTGACACCAAAGAAATTCCCGAAACGAGCGGAGAAAAAAAAATTGGACGGCGATAGAAGAGGAGGCTTTGGCCAAATCGTGGGTGCATATCTCGACATGTAAGGTTGTCGGGAACGAACAGGGTCGAGATAAGTTTTAGGAACGAGTTTTACGTCATTTTTCGTCTTTAATAAAAAACACCACTAGAACTCATCATAGTTTGAACACGAAGTGGACAACAAGCACTTTTGGACTTACAACTTGAACAAGCGACTAGAAAGGCTGTGAAGAGTGACTTCAAGTTCTTCAACAAGCCGCACGATCACATAACCGACCCAGCAATGTTATCGTGGATGATTGAGCAAAAAAAACAAATCGCGGCGAAGTACGGATGGCATTGTGATCTTTAGATATCTATTGTCGTAGTTTTATTTCTATTATTATGTTATGGACTTTCTCGTATTTTTATTTTAATTGTTATGTAATGAACTTTTATTTTTATTATTATGTAACGAACTTTTATGAAATGTTATGTGTTTTAGTTATAAATTGTGTAGTTTAATAGTTTAGGGGGAAAAAATAAAAAATTTGGGAGGGCTGGAAAATCATGGGCGCGAGTGAAATTGGTTGGGAGGGCTGGTTGGGAGGGCTGGAGGGTTGAGCTGAGTTGGCATAATGTTATTGGATATATTTGGGAGGGTTGAAAATTTGATAGTGATGACTCCTTCTCCCATTAATAATGATTCAAATGACAGTGTTGTGTGGATTGATAATGCTGGTACTAGGAAGATATTCAGTATGAAGACTGTTTATGATGACTTAAGAGATCAATCAATAAATGTTGACTGGTGCCCTCTTGTTTGGTTTTCAAAATGCATTCCCAAACACTCCTTCATTTTGTGGATGGCTATACAAGAGAAGTTACTTACTCAGGACAAAATCAAGAAATGGGGTAGTTATGACATGATGATTTGTGCTCTATGTAACAATAATGAAGAATCTCATGATCACCTCTTTTTCCAATGTAGCTATTCAAGTGAAATTTGGAAGAGTATGCTGTCAATGATGGATTGTTCCCTAACTTGCAATGGAACAGTATTGTGGTTGATTTCTCTAGTCTGCCTTGTAAGAACAGTATTAATAGTGTTGTGAGAAGACTTTGTTTTGGAGCAACAATCTATTATTTGTGTCTACAAGAAGTTGATTTGTGAAACTTTAGAGATGAAGGAACGGATTGGAAAACTGTCTACAAGTTGATTTGTGAAACTGTTAAAACCAGAATTTTGGGACTAAAAGGAAATCAGCTGTTGTGGATAGAGTCAAAATTGTTTGGGGAGTGCAGTGGGATAAAAGTTCATGAAATTGAGGATCAAGGAAGTGGTGGACCGGTATTGGTTTACTGTGCGGTATTACTGTTTCTGAGAGTTGCTGTCTTAAGGGGTGTTTGGATACATGGATAACAGAAGCAAAATCTCAAAAAATGTTGTTGTTTCTTTGATTGCATACCATTACAGTGGTGAGACACCTTGTACCTTAGAGTTCAAACTGGTATGGTTGTACCTATGGTAACTTCTTATGTTGTTCAGGTTGGCCTTGGGAGGAACTTGGACACATATGTTTGGCTAAGTAGGAGGCCTAATTCAGTATGAATGTACCATAATGAAGGGTCTACCATTGTGAAGGGTAAATGGCTTGGGTGGATGCTGTATGATGGCTGGAATAGAGATGTGTGAAAGATTCTTGGTCCACCCAATACATCATCATAGGAGTTAATGGTTGGTCTTCCCTCAAGGAGTGCATTCCTAAAAAATTGAAGCCATTGTTATAGATGGAAATGTAGGTTGTTTGGCGTAGCCCTTGATTGGAAAGGATATGGGTTTCTAGTGATGCCATTCACCTATTCTACTTTGATCACTATGGATGTTGGTTGAGTGATCTTGGTGGAAAGGTGTAATGAAAATGTAGCTAGATGGTATGGTGCTTGTTTAAAAGGTGAATTCAGGTTATTGAGTATTGTGGAAAACTAGAGGGGGGGGGGGTTGAATAGTTTTACCGGTTTTTCGTTTGTTATAAAAGTTTGTTTGTGAAAAACTTTGATTCAATTCTTTTGTGAGATCAATCAACACCAATATGAACACTAAGCTATACTATCTAACATAAAGAATAAATATAAAGAAATGAGATGGAAAGATCATACCGAGACAAGGAGATTTATAGTGGTTCGGTCACGAAGCTCTTCTTCGCCCTACTCCACTCCCCGAGTACCCAGCTCGAGAGTTCTAAGCACTATATCAACAAAGCTCCCTTCAGGCGGAAAAAACATTACAACGTCGCTTATCCTTATTTCTAACACAAAGCTAAATGTCGAGTACTAATCTTAGCTAGTACCAATCTACCACGATCCACACGATCCTTACTAAATCACACAATCAACACACTTCACACGATCTACCCGATCTACCATTGATCCACTTGATCAACACACAAGCACACAAGCTAAAAGAGATCTCAAGATCTCAACAAGATCACAATGATCCACACTCACAAACTACACAAAAGAAAATTCAACTTGGTGTATGCTAGGATACAACAAGTATGTAACAAATGTTACAAGTGCACTAAACTATGACTACAACACCTTGTATCTTCTTGATACTTTGTGTTCTTCTCTTGCACTAGTAGAAGAATGAAGGTGATCACTTAGTTGGATGATAGGATCACTCTTTAAACAAAAGAAAACTAACTAAATGATCAAAGGAGAGAAAATGTGATAAGAGTTTTAAACTCAGAAAGTTGTGTGTGAAAAAGGATACCCAAAAACTGTGAAGTGGGCTGGTATTTATAGGCAAGAAAAATCTAGCCGTTACAGTGGGACGGTACCACTAAATACCACACGGTACCACTAAATTTAGTGGTACCGTGGTACCGTGCGAGACAAGGACGCTCCATTTTTTGTTTTTAGTGGTGAAAGTTTATTTGGGGAAGTTTGGAGCTGATTTGGGGGGAAAAATAGCTGTTATAATTTTTAAACTTATTTTTCCAATAAAACATTTCTTTATAATTCAAAAATAATTTGTAAAGTGTATTTTTGAAGAAAATATTTTGTCACATTAAAAATGTGAAGTTTAAAACACAAATTCACTTCTTTGATCATTTGTCAAGTTGTAAATTTGTTTGTTCATACCTAAAGTGATTTACATAGAAACTGGATATTTCGACTAAAAACTTGTTTACGTTAATTTTGACGTAAAGTGTTTTCACATTTTGTTATCATCAAAACGTGGAATTATCGAAAAATATAAATAACGTTTTTAGAACATTATTTGCATCAACAGGTATGATTACTGCAGGTTGAGTTTGCTATGCTCTATGCAGACTCTGATTTGTCTTGTCAGAGATTAGTGTTATCAGACATACTAGTAGGTCTATCAGATATCAGGTGTCTTAGCCTATGTTTTGTATCTGTATTGTTTCTGTATCTGTTTTGGGTATGCCCAAAATCAGTTTATGTTATCTTCCTTGATGTACAATGGTAAGAAGATTAATATAATTCACCTTTGCACCAAAGAAAGAAGGTGTTACGCAATTATTCATTGTGTGTGAATCACAACAAGCTAATTAAAAAACACGAAAAGATTAGCTAACAATAATTATATGGGTTTTGTTTAAGAATGACATTTAGTGTGTTAGACCCGTTTCCCGGGTATTGGGACCCCACCCTAGATGAAAATAGATTATGGCCTTACGTGATTGGCCAGTCAACATTGTTGCGTTGTGGTCAAACCCGATAGTCAAAATATGACTAAAGTGTAATGTAATGTGATGTGTAACTAAAGGGGCCTAAGTTGCCAATTATTATATATGTTATAAAGTTAGCTGTGGCTTAAGTGAGAAGAAGGAGACTAGAAGGGCCATTCTTGCCAATTGCCCAAAGTCATCAACTAACTATCTATATCTAGGATTTTCTAGACTTATCTTCTATTATTGAGATAAGAAGGCCGGATTTTAGAGAAAGAAGGAAGAGAGGGAAAGTGAGATAATGATATAGAAGAGATGAAGAAGATGAAGATGATCAAGTCCTAGTGTTTATGGCATTTCTTAGCTTTGATTATAAAGTAAGTAATCCCTCTCAAGTTAGTGATTTAAGTGGGAAATCATCATATGATATGGGTATGATCATATGATGATTTGGTAAGCAAGATGATTATGTTTTGATGGGTTTTAATAACCCTTATTATATGATGGATGATTTGTTATGATGTTAGGTTGTGGTTTATTATGAAGGATGATGATGATGATGATGGATCATGATGATGATGTTCTTGATGTGTTGTATAGCTTGGTTTGAGGTAAGTAAAATGATGATAGCATATGTATATGGATTTCTATCATTATGTGTTATGTATGTTCATGATGAGAAGATGAGCTTGGACTATGCTTATGTGATGCCATATTTATGGCTTATGTGGTGAGATGATGCTATGGATATGTTGATGTTATGTGCTAGTTGAGATTTGAGTAGTGAGCCTTGATGTAAGTGTTTTATGTGTGGAAAAGGATTCAAACACTTGGGATGTGAATCTTAGTAACGTGTTTGAGAGATATTTATGTATGAATGTGTTTAGCATGCGGAATCTACTACAACACACTTAAAAGAACACAAAGGTGGTGAGTTATGTAAACGTGAGTATGTAATGAACAAGGAACACAACTTTAGTTAACACAAAACGATTCAATATTATTGATGAAATAATACGGATGATCTAAATATCACCGGGATTACAAAGTAATCTTGAATCTTAGATTGTAAAAGGATTTGTGAGTTGAGTAACTAAGTTACTTGAGAGATAGTTCGGTTTTTGGTTAATAGTTGGAAAGATGCATGCATGAAGTGTGACTAAGGGAACCTTTTATACGATAAGGCACCCTTATTACAAGTTGTCAAGTGGTTGAATATAATACTTTACTTTGACTATTCTAGCCTACAATTAAATACAACTACCAATGTACAACTCTGCAATATTCTTCTGTACACCACAGAAGACTAAACTACTTCTACATAACGTATAACAATGTACAAAGACTAATAATTCAACTAAATATCTATTACAAAATATCTAATCAACTTGACATATAGCTTGGCAGGCCCTTTGTCAACTAGCAGTACCTTCTACCCAGAAGGTACTGTTAGTACATCTTCATACACTTCAAAATCAACTAGCAGGCTCTTTGACATCTTTGGCAGGCTCTTTGACTTGAACATTTTATTCCCAACAATCCTCCCCTAAACTTGTTATTACCTTTAAAATACACAAGTTTCTGATGAATAAAATACATACCTTGAGGATTTGAGGGAACTCTTCCAAAAACCTTCACTCTCTGTTCTTCCTTTTTCTTTCACATTGCTCAAATATGCTCCTCAGCAAACTTTGAACAATTTCTGATTTCTCTTCATCTTTGTCACATCTTAATCTCTTGGAGATCATAGTTTTAAGCACTTCATAACTAAGTGGATACTCTTTCTCAGCCAACATGAAGAGTTCAATCCCACTTGATGTGTAAAGATGATGAATACTGCTAAGGCTTAGAAATTCCCATGTTGTTGAAGGATCATAATAGGGAAATTTCCAATGAACATCTTTGGGATCAGGATCAAACATCCTATTGAATTCTACCCATAGTTCCTGTTCCTTAACATCAGTACTAGAATTTGTGTCTAGCCTAATCTGCACTAGATTCCACAATTCTTCCAAGTCTGCTCTGTCACATGATCTAACTAAATTTTCAAAATTCTTAAAGATAGCAGACTGACCCCCAACCCTTATTATTTTCCATGACTTTCCTAATCTATCATGGTTGATCTCCCAATCAATAATAGGGCGTCTACAGCTAATTGGATCAGCATGTATGATAGTTGGCAAAGTAATTAACATCTTACTTACTTGCTCTGTGTCCAATTTTGCTACTTCTTTCTTCTAAGCATCTTTCTTCTTTATAGAGGGCTTTGCATCAGATGGAACTTTGTAGTAAAGACTTTTGTAGGCTTGAAGATATAAGTAGTAGATTTCATCATTAGACTTCTTCTTTAGTTGATAATCAGTCCAATTTGCTTGACCTTTTAGAAATCTCTTCATGAAAGTCACTTGATCTTTCCATGATTTGCCCACCTTAAAACCTCTTTTCTCACTTTCTTTCATCTTTTCAAAAATGTCAGCCAGAGCTGCTTCTTTATACTTCTTGTTGATAAAAGATTCAAGTTCTGCTGTCTTTTCATCAGAATTGAGATTCTTGTCATTTACTATTATTGATGCTTGGCCTTTCACAATTGGATCATTAGCAATAATCCATTGCATTTGTGCATCAAAGGTTTCTTGAGCAATTTGAGTATCAAGAAGAGTCTGAGCATCTTTTTTCTCTTTCATTTCTGTTAGCAGTCTTGAAGCTTCAAGTGCTTTCAGTTCTTCTTCATGAATTCTTTTGGCCTCTTCTTCATCTCTAGCTATCTGTGCTTGCTCTGATTTCTTTAACTTTTTGGGCTTTGGCTCATCTTCAACCATAATGCTCTTGCCCTTATCCTTTGGAGTTGGTTCTTGAGATGGAGCAGAAGATTGCTCATCAGCAACAAAAATCCTCCCTTGAACAAAAAAATTCCCTTGAGGCTCTAAATCCCTCTTTCTCTTGTACACTTTCTCAGCAGACCCTTTGTACTCCATAGCCAATAGCCTCTCTATCCTAGCAGGCTCTTGTTCTGGCCTAGCAGGCTCTTGCCCTGCACCAGCAAGCTCTTCATCATAAACTTGAGTTCCTTCATGGAATTCAAATTGAGCCTCCTCTTCATCTTCAGAAGTAACCATCCTCCCCTTTTTGGAAGAGTGACCTAACCTATCAGCATCTGATTTTGAAGAACCAGATAAAACAACCTTTGAAGATCTTTTACCCTTTAGCTTCTTCACTTCTACCTCCAATTTCTTTACCTTCTTGACTAATTTGGTGTTGATCTCAGAAAATTTCTTGTTTTGACTTTTAAGAGCATCTTCTAAGAGCTTCACCTTCTCTTTTAGTTCTTGCATTGTCTGAGGTGATTGGGGTGGTGATACATGATGTGATGATGTTGGTGGTGTTGCTGATGGTACTGGAGATGGTATTGGTGATGTTTGATGTGTTGGTGAGATGTAACCAGTTGAAGAACTAGATGATGGTGATTCAGCTGATGGTGTTGGTTCTTCAAGATGTTGTGGTAACATTTCATCAAATAGTGGTATTTCCTCCCCTCTGAAACCAATTCTCATGTTTGAAAATACTTTGTGAGAAAGTTTTGGTGTTTCATAAAGTGTGTCTGTGGGAAGTAACAAATGTTTTGATTTTGCAATGATGCATGCAATAAATCTTGGATACATCAAAAACTTTGTTTCACTATTCACATTTTTAGTCAATCCTTCAAAAATATGTTTGGAAAAATTGTATTTTCTGTTTGTAGCCAAGCAGATGAGAGCAGAAGCCATGTTTCCACTAAATTGCTCCCAAGAGGTTTTCTTCTGGCTCAAACAATGAAGGATTGTGTGAATCAAAAATCTCCATTGTGGAGTAAGATGCTTCTTTAGAAAAGTGAGTTTTGTAGAAGTAGCATGATACCCCATTCTTTCTAAATTTTCAAAAATTTCAGTATCTGGCAACTGACTAATACCATCAGAATCATCCAAATGAAGATGTCTTCTTATGGATGACTCAGTAAGAGTCAAAAGTTTGCCATCCACTTTGGCCTTAATCCTTTGTTCCCCATTTTCAGAAGTTTTAATTTTAGCAGATTGCCAAAATTGTAAAATTTGAGATTCATAAATAGTGGGATTGACTAGTAAAGCAAACCTGATGTAGGAGTTATTTAAAAAGTCCACTACTTGATGAAATGAGGCATTATCCTCTGACTTTTCCAAAAAGGCTAATTGATTGTGACGTTGAACAAAGTTTAGAACAACTGTGGAATCCATAATGAAAATTTTGAATAAGATGGTGGGATTTGTTGGTGGTACTGGTAGAAGATGAAAGGTGTATGTGAATTATGATAAGGACTGATGAAAGATGATTTGTGAGAATTACTTTTAACCGACAATAATAAAGATTATAATAAGTGAATGAAAAGGCGGTTAAAAAGATCTTTTATATGTGAAATATAATATAATATAATCATCAGTAATTTACATAACTACCCCAACGGCTAATTTTAACTACCAGGCCCAACAGCGAAAAGTTTTTCTGACAGGCTCAACGGCTATCTAGCAGTACCATTTTACTCTAGCAGTACCAATTTTGAACTACCAGTACCTTTGAAAGTTTTGCAAAAATCCCTTATAGTTTTTAGCAAACTACCAGCTATCAACGGATTTGAGTTGTCTTTACCAAAATCCGTTTGCTTAAGGACTAGCTAACTATTTACAATTAAGTATGGTTAGTTAACAACCATATAGTTTTTGGTAAACTATCAACCATCAACGGATTTGATTTGTCTTTACCAAAAGCCGTTTGCTTATGGACTAGCCAACTCTTAAGTTTGTAAAAACTTGGTGAGCTGAATACCAAAAGCCATATTGGCCTAAAGATGGTGCAATTTCCTTGGATGGAGGAAATTAAAAAGGCAATGATGCTGTGTATCTTGGATGATTGGTTCAACAAGTGAAATCATCTAATTGCATGCCTTTGAGTTGAAACTTTCCTTAGTTTGATCTAGATAGAACTTTCTCCTTTAGAAATGCTTCATCCCTTCTAGATATGTGATCTAATTCTCTCTTTTTCAACTTTTGCATCATCTTGTATGCTCTTGTCTTTTTCCTTCATAAATTGGTTTTTCTTCCATTTTGGGCTATTATTTCCTCCCCTGAGATTGTTACCTCTCCTGAGATTAATATAACTTTTGTTTCCCCTTTTTGTTTGAAAGATCTCTTGTTTTGTTATCAACCTGAAATGTGTTAGTTGCAAACCAAAAGAACAAAGTGCAAAGCACTTGATCTATAGCATTTTAAACATTTAAGCATCAATATGAACAAAACATAGCAAATTATATACTAGCAGGACCAATTATGAACTGACAGTACCTATTGACTAACTAGCAGTACCATGTTTAAAAGCTAATACCAGTTAATTTTATGTACAAAAACACATGTTTTCAAAGATTTATCATTCCAATACCTCCTACAAGATATTTGAATCTACCTAAATCAAAAGCTTTGGTGAGAAGGTCTGCATAATTCTTTTCAGAATCAATTTTAACAACTTGAATTAACCTTTTCTCATTGCAATCCCTTATGAAATGGTGTCTAATTTCAATGTGTTTTGTTTTTGAGTGTTGAACTGGGTTTTTAATGATACATATAGTACTGCTATTGTCAATATAAATAATGGTGTTAAGAAAATTGTACCCATAGTCAAGCATTTGATTTTGGATCCAAAGAACTTGCCCACAACAACTTGCACCAGCAACATATTCTGCTTCAGTTGTAGAGTTGGCCACCATTGTTTGTTTCTTGCATTGCCAAGAGATGAGTCTGCAACCAAGAAATTGACATCCACCAGTTGTGGATTTTCTGTCTAGAGTTGCACCAGCATAGTCACTATCCGAATAAGCCACCAATTCAAAAGATGATTCCCTTGGATACCAAAGACCCAACCTTGGTTGACCCTTGAGATATCTAAAGATTCTTTTGACTGCTGTGAGATGAGAGATTTTGGGATGTATTTGAAACCTTGCACATACACATACTGAGAACATGATATCTGGTCTTGAGGATGTAAGGTACATCAAAGACCCAATCATTGATCTATAATTATGCAAATCCATATCTTCTCCTTCAGCATCCTTGAGTAGCCCTTTATCTGGATCCATTGGTGTACTTGCAACCTTAGAATCAGCAAACTGAAATTTCCTTAGGATCTCTGCTACATATTTGTCTTGGCTGATAAATATGCCTTCTTGAGATTGTTTCACTTGGAGACCCAAAAAGAAAGTAAGTTCCCCCATGGAACTCATTTCAAACTTACTATGCATAAGTTTTTCAAATTCTACACACAAGTCTTGGTTTGTTGATCCAAAGATAATGTCATCAACATAAATCTGCACTAGCAAGATGTCTTTCTTTGTTCTTTTGATGAACAAAGTTGGATCAATCCTGCCTCTTTGGAATCCACTTTCTAGTAGAAAACAAGCCAATGTTTCATACCATGCCCTAGGAGCTTGGTGTAGACCATAAAGAGCCTTGGTAACCTTATAAACCTTGTCTGGATACTCTGCATCAATGAAGCCTGGAGGTTGAGACACATATACTGGTTCTTCAATTTCACCATATAAAAATGCACTCTTAACATCCATTTGGTAGACAGTGAAGCCTATGAATGAAGCATAGGCCAAGAATAGCCTAATTGCTTCAAGTCTTGCAACTGGAGCAAACACTTCTTCATAATCTACCCCTTCTTCTTGAGTATATCCTTGTGCTACCAATCTTGCTTTGTTTCTGATCACTATACCCCTTTCATCTTTCTTGTTTCTGAACACCCACTTGGTTCCAATTGCCCTATGACCTTTGGGCAAATCAACCAATATCCAAACCTTCTGAATCTTGAATTGGAGAAGCTCTTCTTGCATTGCTTCCACCCAACTTGCATCATCTAAAGCTTTGTTTATGTTTTTGGGTTCAGCCTGAGATAGAAAACATGAAAACAGGCATATGTTGGCACCTTCATTATTCTTTTCTTCATAAATAGAGGAGATAAATCCTTCTTCTTCTGAATTCAAGACTTGAGATAAACCAACTTGAGATCTTGTTCTAACACCAGAATTTATGCTACCAATCACATCATCAGTTGAGTGATCTTTGAGAATTCTAGTGTTGGGTGTTTTAGGAACTTCATAGGTAGATGGAAGATTGCTAATCCCCACCTCTTCTGGTAAAGAATCATCTATTTGAACATTCAATGGCTCAGCAGTATCAATACTTGAACTAGCAGGACCATTTGGTGAACTAGCAGTACCATTGTCATTTGCACTACTTTCTTGATTCTGAGTTCCATGATCATCTTCATTGCCTTCATTTGTTGTGTTTGAAGGTTCTTCTTGACTTGAAGATAGATCCATTCCTTTCCAAATTGGCATCCAGATGTAATCTTGATCTTTAGGAGTTTCAACATTATCTTCAAAACCTGCATTATCATTAGTATTTGTACCTGTAACAGGCACATAA
This sequence comes from Artemisia tridentata subsp. tridentata, assembly GCA_021014915.2. NCBI lineage: Eukaryota > Viridiplantae > Streptophyta > Magnoliopsida > Asterales > Asteraceae > Artemisia > Artemisia tridentata. The sequence continues at coordinate 372,164,332 of CP139507.1, read as the reverse complement.
TTCATAGATTCTGAAAGCCTATCAATATCAAACATCCAATCTGGTCCAATTCCTTTCACATTTGTTAGTTTCTCTTGAAACTCTATGTGAAGATTCTCTTCCACTAGCCTAGTACAAGTGTTAAACACTCTATAGGCCTTACTCTGCAAGGAATACCCTATGAAATAGCCTTCATCTGCTTTTCCATCAAACTTGCCTAAATGATCTTTGGTATTGAGAATAGTGACATGACAACCAAAAGGTCTCATAAAACTTAAAGATGGTGTTCTACCAAAGAAAAGTTCATAAGGTGTCTTTCTATGTGGCTTTGTCACAAGAACCCTGTTTTGTACATAACAGGCAGTACCAACTGCTTCAGCCCAAAATGAAATAGGCAACTTAGAGTCTACTAACATAGTTCTAGCAGCCTCTATAAGTGTTCTATTCTTCCTTTCTGCTACTCCATTTTGCTGTGGGGTTCTAGCTACACTAAATTCCCTTTTTATGGCTTTTTCCTTGCAAAAGTCATCCATAACCCTATTTTTGAACTATGTCCCATTGTCACATCTCATGACTTTGACTTTCTTATCAGATTGGTCTTCTACCTCAGTGATATAAGATTTAAGAATCTCACTAGTTTCATGTTTAGATCTTAAAAAGAAAACCCATGAAAATCTGCTATAATCATCAGTAACAACAAGACAATATCTTTTACCATTCAAGCTACACACATTAGTAGGACCAAAGAGATCCATATGAAGCATATGTAAAGCCTGAGAAATAGAGTTTTGGGTCTTGGGCTTACAAGAAGCTCTATGTTGTTTGCCTTTTAAACAATCAACACAGGTTTGGTCATTTTGGAAAATCTTTTTGGGTAAACCTCTTACCAAATCATATTTTGCAATAGTGTTGATTGTTTTAAAGTTTACATGACCAAGCCTTCTATGCCAAAGCATAGATTCATCCAATGAGGCTTTTGCTACCAAACAAGTTAAACTCTCCTTAGGATCAATGTTCTTTAAATTAACACTGTACATATTGTTCCTTTTTGGGATTTTAAGAAGGATCTGACTCTCATTAGGCATTTTAAAATCAGAAGAAAGAACCATACATTCATTGTCAGTAAATAGAACATTGTTCTTTTTGTCACACATTTGTGAGACACTAAGGAGATTAAACTGAAGTTCTTTCACAAAATACACATTTTCAAAATCTAGTTTACTGGTTTTGATAGTACCTTTACCAGTGATCTTTCCTTTTATTCCTCCCCCAAAGGTAACATATCCTCCATCAAATGTTTTGAAGTCTGAGAAGAATGACATGTTGCCTGTCATGTGCCTTGAACATCCACTATCTACATATCCTTGATCTCCAATATCAGATGAATGTTCCTGCACATGAATAAACATATTAGTTTCCTTGGGGTACCCAAGCCATGACAGACTTGGGTTTGCCTCTTGCATCAATGAAATCAAACCTTTTCAGGATTGTTGATGCACCTTTTGATTGGATTGGTTTCCAAATCCAACATGCTGAGGACTTAACAGCACTTTCCCTTTTAATCCATTGTGTGGTCTTTGGTCTATTAGTACCAATTTTGGCAGTACCATTTGGTCTAGCAGGACCTTTGGTTTTTGGTTTCCAAATTTGTGTTTTGACCACAGATTTCTTTTGAATAGGATTATTCACAACTTTTGGTACATATTTGAAAGTGTTTCTTGTACCCTTATCAGTTGGTTTTGTAATAACAGGCTTATTTTGTCTAACAGTATCTTTAACTTTTGTGGTGTTAGACTTAACAAAACTTTTTCTGGGGTGAGTAACATTTGTTTTAGACTTTGTTTTACTCCCAGAAACCCATTTATTACAATAAGCATGAAGATGATTAAAGCTACCACAGTAATAACAAGCCTTATTGAACATAACAAAGTCATCACCTAGTTGTTGTGACTTAAGGTTGTTCCAATTTCTTTGGCTTCCTCTAGGTTTGTTATTACATTTTTCACAACTTTCAACTTTTTTCAAAACAGTTTTAACCTTAGCTTTAACTTCTACTCTTTTAGGATTGATTGGTCCTACTTTGATTCCTTTGATAGGAACAGTCTCATCTTCATCATCAGATACCCAATCTTCAATAATTAGAATATCTGGTTTCTTATCAGTGAGCACCTTAGAGAGTGAGGCAATCTTAGCACTCTCAGAAGGTTCACTTTTCTCTACAGGTTTAGCCAATGGTTTGTTAATGATTTCATGCAAACCTGATTCAGCAAGATCTGATCCTGGGGGACAAGGAATTCCTCTATAAGGAGGTGGACATTTATTGTATCATATCCCTGATTTTATTCTCTTATTCATCTGATTCTCAACTATGCTTCTAGTGCAATCAGAAGCAATTTCCAATTTGGTAACAGTCAGTTGAATATTATCCCTAGTCAATGTCACTTTAGTACACTCAGTTCTTAGCATTTCTATTTCTGAATCTTTCAAAAATATTTGTCTATTAAGATTAGCTTTTGCATCAGAAAAGGTAAGTTCATTTTCTCTAAAGTGAATGATTTGTTTTTCTAGTTTGGCCATACCACACTTATAGTTGACTAAGTTTTGATGGGTTTTTCTTTCTTCTACTTTCAGCTCATCATAAAGTTTTATATAAGATTTTAATTCATCAAAAGCTTTACAAGTAGTAGAACATTTTGTAATTTGTACCTCAGGAGTGGAGAATGCCATTAAAGCCAATTCATCTGAAGTTGACTCATCTTCACCCATGAAACTCCAATCAAAACCCATGCCATCAATGGCAACCATTGCTTTAGGCTCAGCAATTTCCACTGCCTTACTCTTGCTTTCAAAGCTTCCTTTCTTCTCAAAGCTTCCTTTATTCCTGTTGTCAAACCCTCTACCCTTGTCATCCTGCTTCTTAGGTCTTCTACACTCTCTAGAGTAGTGACCCTTCATGTGGCAGTTGTAACACTCCACTTTGGACTTATCATACCCAGCAGGCTCATTTCCATTTATCATTATCTTCTTACCAGTCCTCATCAACAACTTCTTAGCCCTGATGCTCAGAAGTGAAAGTTGCCACTTAATGTCCATTTCTTCAAGATCATCTTCATGAATCTCTTGAAGATCTTCAAAAGTTAATATGGACCCATTGTGTTGAGATGTAAGAAAAGCACACCCAATTGTTTCATCTAAAATGGTTTTGGTACTACTGGAAGTACTAGCAGTACCAAAGTTTGTGTTGACAGTACCTTCTTCTCTGCCATCTTTTTCTTCATCAACAACCTTTGAGATGCTTGGAGATGAAACAAAAGCCCTATTTCTTGAGCTTGACCCAGTAGTCTTCTTTACTTCATGCTCTACTATTTTGAAATTGTTGTAGAGATCATTAAGACTCATCTGATCAATATCTGGCTTGTTTTTCCAGACAATGACATGCATGGACCATTCTATGGGTAAACTCCTAAGAAATTTGGAGTTTAGGTCTTCTTGAGTTATCATCACTTCATGGATGGCTAACTGGCTTGAAAGCTTCTGAAGTCTATTGAACATACTGTCCAAAGACTCATTGGTTGTGGCTGTAAAGTTCTCAAATTGTTGTTTGAGAAGTGTTTTCTGTGTTTTCTTGGTAGCAGCATTACCACCAAATCTAGCCACAATAGCTTCAAAAAGGGTTTTGGCATCTTTGTATTTGTTAAAGATCAAAAGCTGATCATTTGGAATAGTCATCAGTAACATACTCCTGGCTTTTAGATCATTTCGCTTCTGAATTCTTTCTTCTGCACTTGATGGGCTTGTTTGTATTTGTGTTACAAGTGCATCGTTTACTGTTGTAGTGGTGATTGAGGGTTTATATGAGTTGCCTTCTTCAATGATCTCCCAACGTGCATAGTCTTGCACTTGAAAGTATTGTTCTACCCTTAGTCGCCACATATCAAACTCATTTTGCTTGAGTAATGGAAGTTTAGCTGCAACATTTGTTTGAATGTGTTCAACATCCATTGTTCTTTTAATTTGTAAATATCAGCCTGGCTCTGATACCACTTGTGGAAAAGGATTCAAACACTTGGGATGTGAATCTTAGTAACGTGTTTGAGAGATATTTATGTATGAATGTGTTTAGCATGCGGAATCTACTACAACACACTTAAAAGAACACAAAGGTGGTGAGTTATGTAAACGTGAGTATGTAATGAACAAGGAACAAAACTTTAGTTAACACAAAACGATTCAATATTATTGATGAAATAATACGGATGATCTAAATATCACCGGGATTACAAAGTAATCTTGAATCTTAGATTGTAAAAGGATTTGTGAGTTGAGTAACTAAGTTACTTGAGAGATAGTTCGGTTTTTGGTTAATAGTTGGAAAGATGCATGCATGAAGTGTGACTAAGGGAACCTTTTATACGATAAGGCACCCTTATTACAAGTTGTCAAGTGGTTGAATATAATACTTTACTTTGACTATTCTAGCCTACAATTAAATACAACTACCAATGTACAACTCTGCAATATTCTTCTGTACACCACAGAAGACTAAACTACTTCTACATAACGTATAACAATGTACAAAGACTAATAATTCAACTAAATATCTATTACAAAATATCTAATCAACTTGACATATAGCTTGGCAGGCCCTTTGTCAACTAGCAGTACCTTCTACCCAGAAGGTACTGTTAGTACATCTTCATACACTTCAAAATCAACTAGCAGGCTCTTTGACATCTTTGGCAGGCTCTTTGACTTGAACATTTTATTCCCAACATTATGTATATGATGCATCATGTGGATTGAAGTATATTGTATGTTATAGTCGTTTTACTTACTAAGCCGTTGTGCTTACGGTTTAGATGTTTAACCGTTTTGTAGGTTGGCGTGTTGTTATGGATGGCTTGGATAGGTGAGATAAGGATTTGGATATACGGGTTAAGGCATGGTTATGCAAAATGGGTAGATTTGGTAAGGATGTAGAGCTTAGGTAGATACCGAGCTCAAGTGTATAAGTTTGTACCCCCGCGAGTCAGGTGTTGTTTTGTAACAAGTAAACAAGTGGAAAAGTGTATGTCAAGAGTCGTATGACGTTTTAGTAGTTATTTGATAAGTCAAAGAGTGGCTTATGTGTTTTGAGTAAAGTTAAAGGGGTGTTTGGTTTAAGCGTGTTCGTACCCATTTTGGGTTGTAAACGGGTCAAGTGCCCTTGAAACATATTTTTTATGTTAATGTAATGTTTTTGGTAAAGTTGGGCGGGTAACGGTGTGTCCAAGTGAGTTAAATGGTTTATGTTCAATGTTTAAGGGGGCGTTTGGCAAATGTGTAAAAATACCCATTTTGGGTTGTTCATGGGTCAAGTGTGTATTGGAACATGTTATATATGTTAAAGTAATGAATATGGTCAAGTTTGAGGTGTTGTGGAAGTCGTATGTGGCATTTGTCATGAAATGGGTCAAAATGGGTTATGGTGCATAACCCGTCAAATTTTAAAGTGCTATTTCGGTTTGATTGTGTATGTAAATGATTTTGTATGTTATGTTAATGGCTTTGAGTGAGTTTGGTGTGGATATAAGGTAGCACGGGTCTCTTTAGTGACCTGGTAGACTACTTTTGGTTTGGTAGACTACTTGTGGTCTTAGTAGACTACTTTAGTGTAGAAGGTAGACTACTTTAATCTAAAAGGTCTTATCGATATTTAAAGTCTTTTGTTCATGTATGGGTCATGGCTCAAGCGTTTCCGCGTAAAAAGTCAAAAAGTTTTGAAATTTTGGTATAAGCGGGCACGGGGTGTAACATAGTGAACTCATATATTTCATAATTTTACATTTTTAATCATTTTAAACATAGTATGAGATTTTAACTATGGACTGTTTTGTACATATTACAGTAAGTTTTAATTATAAAAATATGAAATGCTTAACATAACTTTAAACCAATCTTCACGAAAATCATTTAAGAATAGAATAAAGCAAGGTTGTCAGGATCGGGATCCTACCTAGGATCGTTTTTGGCTTTGCAATATCGGGATCGTAGGATCGTAGGATCGGATCCTACCTAGGATCGTTTTCGGCTTTTCCTTTACATATGTATACAAACCATTTTTAAAAGCCTTCCTCTAAAAAAAAAACAGGATCGGATCGTTCACGATCCTACGATCCTACGAGCGATCCCACGATCCTGTAACGATCCTACCTGAAAAAAGGGTTACCAACAGGATCGGATCGTTCACGATCCTACGAGCGATCCCACGATCCTGTAACGATCCTACCTGAATTACGATCCCGTAACGATCCTACTCGTTTTGTGTGTGTAAGATCGTACGATCCTACGAGCAGGATCGCGATCCTGACAAGAATAAAGAATAGAATAAAGTATTTTACTTGTACCATAGGTACATGTTAAAAGAAGATTTAGCAACCATACACACATTAATTGTTCACATTTTTTTTCTCGATGTGTTTTAAAAAATGGAATGTTGCAATCACACAAGTTTCATTTAAAAAAGTTCACACAAGTATTTTAAAAAAACTTGACGAGTACCCGTGCATAGCAACGAGATTTTATAGCGGCAGATAGTTTTAGTCATAAAAAAGTTTATGGGTTATAAACGAAATATAATAAAAGTTTGAGGATTTAGGTATTAAACATAATGTTTTGAAACCCGATTTGACTCGGGTAGTTCAACCGGTTGAACCGTTCCGAACGAAAATGGGTCAATTTAAACCGGGTCATCCCGACGGGTTTGTTTGAAAAAACGGGTCAAATTAAACCATGTCAACCTGCCGGGTTTGAAGCGTACCGGGTCAACCCGATTTTCGATGTGTATTAATAGCAAACATTTCAACACTTCAATACTTTCCAAATACATGGCTACGTTCCAAATGTGCTAAAAGTTTGATCATTTTTCAATATTTCAACATTGACCATTCTTACTTTATATGTAGTATAGATGTATTGTTCACTAAAAAAAGAAAAAAAAAAAAAAAAAAAAAATGGAAATCAATTTTTGAAATCCGGCGCACAAGTTTTGAAATTTGATGCGCGCGAGCCAGGTATTGAGTTTTCATGCCCAGATCTCAATACCCCTAAAGTTACTTGGTTTCTCCACAAAACATCAATCAGTTTTTCCCCAAATCTTCATCTTCTTCCTTCGCAAACATTATTCTTCCAACCTTTTTATTAAGAGTGCTCGGAACCATAACGCAAAATCGGCGTTATGGTCTATGTGGCAAGTTATAACTCAAGTTGGCTCCAAATTATGATACCTGGTACACCAAAATTTCAACGCCGTTTCGAATTACGTTGATATAGCAACGCAAGTTATAACTTGAGTTGTGGCTAAGTTATGATACCCCAACCCCATGTTATGGCTAAGTTATGCCAAGTTAACTTTTTTTTTTTTTTTTTTTTTTTTAGTGAGTCCCAAAAGGCGGTGTTATGATAACGGGTGATTTTTTTGTGTTATGTTATTTGGTGTTGAAATTATGTGGCGCTGACGTGACGAGAAAAATGGTGTTATTTGGTGTTATGGTACCGAAGCCTCTAATACGCTACTAACAACCACATCCATAATTTTCACCTTTTAGTTTCGTTTAGCTATTCGATTCAATGTTATAATTAAGGGTCCATTTGGTTTAGAAGTGGGATTGGATTAGGATTTGGATTTGGTATAGGATTTGGATTTTGGGTAGGTTTAGGAGAGAGAAATTATATTTTTTTAAATAGTATATTTTATAATTAATTTTAAATAAAATATATTATTTTGAATGATAAAACAGTAAAAAAAAATGTGAATAATATATAATAGGGTCCACATGTATAGAGAGAAAAAATTAAGATGGCCCACAAAAATACATATACCTATTTGAAACCCACCTACATAGCCAACTATCACTTTTTGAATCCAAACTCCATTCCCCTTTTCAAAAGAACTAACCAAACAAACAAATACTAACGGTGCGTTTGGTTCGCAAGTGGGATTGGAATTGGATTTGGATTTGGATTTGGGAAATGTTTGAAAGATTTGAAAAAAGTTTGGGGAAAAACTAAAAGAGAGAAAATATATTATTATATATATTATTATATATAATTTATTAATTTTATATTATATTTAAATATTATATTATAATAAAAAAATTAAACCTGTGAGAGGAAAATAAAATGGGGCCCATGACTTTCAATAAAAGTCACCAAAATTGTGTGGAATTGATCTATCATTCGATAGATATGTCAGACAAAAATTTGCATGTACCAAACATATGATTTGAGGATTCTTTGAATACACACCCTCTCAAACCGTGAACCAAACGCACCCTAAATGTCTTGTCAATTCAAAACTCATTCCATACCCCCCCACCAAGCGGGCCCTCAATTAATCTTGCTACAGTACAATACGGTATCACTTGTCGTTATTGAAGCCAACATCACTAGTTCAAAAAAAAAAAAAGTCAACACCAAATATAAACCGGTCAATGTTCAATAAAGCAAAATCTTTGACCTAATCCCAAACTTGGACGCTTGATTGCGATCAATCCTTCAAATAATATATCAAGTACTTTGAAATCTCGCATAACAAAGACTACATAAAGAAGATTACAAAGTCTTAAAAAAATAATTATTCGTTACATTTTTTAAATAATAAATTTTATATATATACTAAAAGGGGAAGGTGCTACTGTAGCATGCACTGTAGCCGCTACAGTGGACAAAACAGTAGTCGTTTGTAAAATAGTCCCTAAGGTGTAACTGTCTTTGCAAGCTAGGTCCTTCGAGGACTAACGATGCAACACGCCGAGAATTTTAAGGACTTTTTCAGCAAAAAAACATATTATTTCCAGAATTAATTTTCAAAAATAGTCTTTGGGTTAACAGTTGTCATGTGCAATTTAGTCCTTAAGGTGTGTTTTTGCATGCTAGGTCTTTCGAGGACTAACGATGCAACACGCCGAGAATTTTAAGGACTTTTTCCGTAAAAAACATATTGTTTCCAGAATTAGTTTTCAAAAATAGTCTTTTGGTTTATCGATCTTTTTCAAATTTAGTCCTTAATGACTAACTTTCAAACAAGACTTAGCACCGCATTCCCGCAGTAACGCGCGGGTCCTCCCACTCGTTAAAACTAACTGAAAAGTCAAGACACTGCTTTGTTGGTGAATATTAAGCTTATCAATGTTAAAAATCTTATCAATCAATATTAACTCATAGTTACGTGACTAACTTGAACATTCTACGTGACTTTTATGCACAAACATATTTGTTCATATCATTTCGATTTCTAACTTATACGTTTGCAAGTATTAGTTATGTTAAGACTGTTGAATAAGCAAACGGCCATATATGAAGATGTATGATATGTGGAGCCGCACAAGGCCTCAACATTTTCGTGTAATACATATTTGGGGCCTCTAATCTACACACCAATGACACTGTAAGATTCTATCATGTATAATTAAGTAATTTTAATTGTCGAAAATGACAATAATTCCAAGTAATTTGAAGTTAATCAGTCAGTAACAATAAGTTTGGTGACTGTAATTTTCTTGTTGAAGTAAGTATATAAAACCAAAGGGAGTGCAAATGATCTTATCAAAAGACTTGAACACTTGAGATTTTTTCATAGAAAGATATTGCAAAAAGAGGAAAGTTTAATCGACAGAATAGTTGTTAGATGATTCTCAGAATTATTGAGGATGATTCTCATTTATTAGGCATTTATGTAATTGATTGTACATTCCTTTTTTGTATTCTTTATTGTTGTATACTTTGCCTATTTAAGTGAATATGATCAGAGAGCTTTTTGTGTGGACAATAACCATTATTCTCTTCTTATATTTCTTATATGGTATCAGCCAATTGATCCATCCCACCACATCCCAAGTCTTCCTCAGCCCCTCCTTTCATCTATCATGGCAACCTCCTCCGATACTACTCTCCCAATGAACACCCTCCTCCACATGCTCACCATAAAACTCAACTCTTCCAACTATTTGCTATGGAAAAATCAAGTCGTACCTCTTCTGCATCACCAGAATTGGTATCGCTTTGTCACTGGTACATACCCCGCTCCTTCGAAAACCATTACTGTTGAAGACAAGGAGACATCTAATCCCGAATATGCCTCTTGGCTTGAGTCCGACCAACGCATCCTTTTACTCCTGCAATCATCTCTCACCGAGGAGGCCATGGCCGAAGTCCTTGGTCTCTCCTCATCTCGAGAAGTATGGCTCGCCCTCGAGTCCGCATATAGTCATGATTCTTTGGAACGCTCTCAAAATCTCAAAGATGCACTACGCCAATTGAAGAAAGGTGAACTCTCTGTCTCAGACTATGGTAAGAAATTCAAAACTCTTTGTGAACAGTTAACAGCTATTGGTACTCCTGTTTCTGAAGATGACAAATGTCATTGGTTTCTTTGTGGTTTGGGTCCGGCGTTTGAGACATTTTCTACGGCTCACCGAGCCATTCAGCCACGACCCTTATTTCGTGATTTACTTGCTAAAGCTGAAGGTCACGAACTATTTATTACATCTCTACATGGTTCAAATCCCGCCCCTGCCCAGGCTGCGTTCATGGCACATCCACAGCAGTCTCGGTCATCTTTTCGTGGCGGAAGAGGACGGTCATCTCGTGGTCAGTCATCACGTGGTGGTTATTCTGTTCATGGAAAGGGAAGGCACAGTCCTCATTGCCAACTATGTCGCACTGATGGTCATTATGCAAGCTCATGTCCAGATCTGGCCTCATATGCAAACAAGTCTTCCTACTCCGCTGCAAACTTAGCGCAAGCTTTTCATGCCGACTGTAATCTAAATGATTACACCCCTGATTGGAACTCGGACTCTGGAGCCACGCTACATATGGCTCCTTCACCTAATGATGTTGATTCTTCCGTCCCATACTGTGGAAATGAAAAAGTTTATGTTGGGAATGGTAATGCTCTTCACATCTCTCGTATTGGAAATCTTAAAATCAGTCCTCATTTGCAACTAAAGAACGTTTTAATTGTTCCTCAACTCACTAAAAAGTTGTTGTCAGTTAGTAAGATGACTAACGATTATCCGGTTGATTTTGTGTTTTCTCGTTCTCATTTTCAAATTCAGGACAGGGCCACCAAGGAAACACTCGCAAAAGGAATTCTTAAAGACGGACTTTATGTTCTCAATCCAAGGTTTCAAGCACTCACAGCATCTACTATTTCTCCATCCATGGCGTCTTTTGAATTATGGCATAAACGCCTTGGACATGTTGCATTTGATGTTATTTCAGTACTGAATAAATTTGGTTCCTTACGTATTACTTCTATTTTACCAAAACCACATGTTTGTGAATCTTGTGAACTTTCTAAGCAACACAAACTTCCGTTTTTGCTAAATGATAAACGTGCGACTAACGTACTTGACTTGGTGCATTGTGATTTATGGGGACCCGCACCCGTTACCTCTAAAGATGGTTATCGTTACTATGCTTTATTTGTTGACGACTACTCCCGATTCTCTTGGTTTTATCCACTGAAGACAAAATCCGAATTTTATGGGGTGCTCAAAGTTTTTGTCACGTTTGCTCAAACTCAATTCTCACGCAAACTTAAAGTATTTCAAAGTGACGGTGGAACGGAATTTCTAAATCATCAAGTACAACGATTCTTTCAAGAAAACGGAACTCATCATCAAATGTCTTGTCCATACACCCCACAACAAAATGGACGGGCAGAAAGAAAACATCGGCATCTAACCGAAACCGGTCTCGCCATGTTGTTCGGTGCAAATGCTCCTGCTGATTTTTGGGTAGACGCTTTCTCCTCCGCCGCTCATGTTATCAACCGTCTTCCTACCAAATTGTTGGATAACAAGTCTCCGTATGAATTGCTTTACAATGTGGTTCCAATCTACAACAATTTTAAAGTATTTGGGTGCCGTGTTTTTCCGTATTTACGTCCGTATGCTCCCCACAAGCTTGCTCCCAGAAGCATTGCTTGCATTTTTACTGGATATTGCACTCAATATAAAGGTTACAAATGTTTCGATCCAACTACCGGCCGGACGTACATTACTCGCCATGCAAAATTTGATGAAACTTGTTTTCCATTTTCATCTCATAAGGCCCACGACAATACTGACACTACCACCATTTTTTTGAGTTCCTATCATGAAGAATTAGACACATCCACAAATTCTAACCCACCCTCACCATCGAAATCCCCTACAAAAACCTACACTAATGAACCCACACCACACCCTTGCCCTTCCTGCTTCCCAGACACGACCCAACACCAAGCCACCACTCAAACAGAAAATATACCCTCACCCGATCCTACAAACACTCCAGCCGATATCACCACACCCACACCCGATGTCACCACCCCTCAACCAACACCAATTTCAGTCTCACCTCCGGCCTCTCCTACCTCCACCGTTCCACCCCCACATCCCATGATCACTCGCCAAAAAGCCGGTATTTCAAAACCCAAACACTTTATGGACCTCCATGCTATTACATCTACGTCGCTTCTTCATGCCTTATTATCCACAACTGATCTCAAAAATTTCAAAACAGCCTTTCAAGATAAACATTGGCGTGACGCCATGCACACCGAGATGTCGGCCCTCCATAAAAACAAGACCTGGACACTTGTTCCTCGTCCCTCTCATGCCAATGTCGTTGGGTCCAAATGGATTTATCGCACCAAATACCATGCTGACGGATCCATCGATAAATTCAAAGCACGACTCGTCGCACAAGGCTTCTCTCAAATTCCGGGTTTTGATTTCTCGCATACCTTCAGTCCCGTTGTTAAAGCCACCACCGTCCGCCTTGTGTTATCTCTTGCTGTATCAAACCGGTGGAAATTACACCAACTTGACGTGAATAACGCCTTTTTAAATGGTCGTCTTGGTGAGGTTGTCTACATGGAACAACCACCGGGTTACATTGATCCTCAAAAACCAGATTACGTATGTCGCCTTGACAAAGCTCTTTACGGTCTCAAGCAAGCCCCGCGCGCATGGTTTCAACGTCTTAGCACGTTTCTTGTTCAACAAGGCTTTAAATGTAGCCAAGCCGACACCTCATTGTTCGTTTTCCATCGTGGTGCTTGTCTCATATATCTTTTGGTATATGTCGATGATATCATCATCACCGGGAATCATGCTCCATCGATTGAACACTTCATAAAACGATTGCAATCTGAATTTGCAATTAAAGACCTAGGCAATCTTAACTATTTTTTAGGTCTCGAAGTCTCTCCACACCACGGATGGCTTGTTTCTTAGTCAAACTAAATATGCTCGGGATATTCTCACTCGAGCAGGGCTCCTTGATTCCAAACCCATCGCCACCCCTCTTGGCACAAATGATGTCTTCACAAGTCAGGGTAAACCATTTCACGATCCAACAGTGTATCGGTCTTTTGTCGGCGCTCTACAATATCTAACTATTACACGCCCGGATCTTTCTTATGCCGTAAATCAGGCAAGCCAATTTCTCCAAGCCCCAACTGAGGATCACTTTCAAATGGTTAAAAGAATCATGAGGTATGTCAAAGGCACTATTACTTATGGGTTGCGATTCACTACTCCCACTGTGTCGAAACTTATTGGATATTCCGATGCCGACTGGGCTCGTTGCATTGAAACGCGTCGTTCTACATATGGGTACTCCATATTCCTTGGCGGGAATTTAGTATCTTGGAGCGCTAAAAAGCAACCCACTGTCTCTCGTTCCAGCTGTGAGTCTGAGTACAGGGCCATGGCTAACACTGCAGCTGAACTCATATGGATCACTCATCTTCTAACGGATCTTAATGCCTTACCAAACGAGCGACCTACTCTGCTTTGTGATAACCTTAGTGCCATTTTTCTAAGTCAAAATCCGGTAGCTCATAAAAGAGCAAAACACATTGATATTGATTATCATTTTGTTCGCGAACTTGTATCGTCCGGCAAGCTGCACACGAAGTTCGTTCCGACCAAGCTCCAGGTGGCATACATCTTTACTAAACCGTTACCTAAACCACTGTTTGAATCCTTTCGCAAGCAGTTACGAGTATGCCCACCTGTTTCGCTTGAAGGGGGGTAATCGACAGAATAGTTGTTAGATGATTCTCAGAATTATTGAGGATGATTCTCATTTATTAGGCATTTATGTAATTGATTGTACATTCCTTTTTTGTATTCTTTATTGTTGTATACTTTGCCTATTTAAGTGAATATGATCAGAGAGCTTTTGGTGTGGACAATAACCATTATTCTCTTCTTATATTTCTTATTGCAAAAATATATTATGTTTTTCTAGGATAGTGTCAAGGAGATAGTTACAGTAACCAATGTCAATCGATCAGTAGTTCCTCTAGTAATCGAAAATATAAGAAATAGGTATTTTGATAAAAATTCAAATAATATATCACTATCCATAACTAAGAATGATTTAAGACATTGTTTCTTATACATTGTTGATGAAATACTCGTAAGTGTTTTGTTAAATAGTAAGTTAGTAACACTAATTAACATGGGAAGTCTGCAAATTAACGCTACTGATTTTGTATTAGTTATGCATGTTGCCTCCACTTAATCTTTATCTTAATAAAAGTATCAAGTTATTTTACTCATTCTCTTACTTATTTTTTTATGCGACTATTAAATAGTAAAACAGTTCTATTACTCGTATTAGTTATTTTGAGTTAACTACATTTTTGGTCCTCGTGGTTTACCGGGTATAACGATTTTGGTCCAATAGTTTCATTTGTAACGGATCTTGTCCTATTTTCTCTGACCCGTAACGGGTTTAGTCCAATTTTTGTTGACTGTTAGTTTGACTAATTAAAAAACCGTGAAATGACTAAAATACCCTCGAATGATGATGTAAAATGACTAAAATGCCCTTTCATCTTCTTCTTGACTTCCAAACCACCCAATCCCCGTACTCCTTGACTTCCACAGTTCCATAACTCATCAAAAAATAATTCCTTAGAACAACTTTTGCAATACAAAAACTAAAATTTAACATAACAAAAAAGCATAATTCAAAAGTATAATCAAATTCACTATGTATCAAAAGACCAAGGCTTTCAAATCAAGTTACAGAGCCATCAGATCCGAAACTACTTTCCTCTTCCAAACACTCTGATTTACAGCAGACATCTTTGATGAACATTGTAGATATGAGGATTAACCAAAGGATAAGGCTAAGGACCACTACAAGATAGGAAACCAAAATGGTATCAACTACATTTCCTTAGACCACAAAGAATCCAAGAAATAATGGTAGCCACATCCTAGACTCACAAAAAGTTCAAGGATCCTCAGCAGTAAGGCTTCATTAGCAACATTTTTAGCCATCTATCCAATATTCATTCCCAAAGTAGATTCTTTTTCCAGAAAGATTACATTTCTTTTAACCATATGTCAAAAATAACCCACCAAGTAGTCTCATTTTTCATGACTCACTAGTCTTGGCAGTTATTTGACAATATAGAAAGGCTTCATCAATCTCCTCATAGCCATCTATCAATTTTACCATTCAACCATTACTTCCAATGCACATTCCATATTGCAGCCACATCTTTAATAACTCAGATGCATATATTACCTACCTTATCACTCCAAATCACACGAATCAAAAACACATAAACAAGCTCCATCCTTATATCTCCATACGAACTAAGTTATCACTTCATTCCTCCCAACACATCAATACAAACATAATGCATCTTTCTTGTTGCCACGAACCATAAAACTCAGGCGCAAGATATTACACAACCCACATTAATCTTTTTACAAACCCATCCCTTTGATTATCTTTCAGTTAAGCGCAACCCTATGAAGAACTCAAGCATATTACGGCTTCAAGATCTCATATGAGGCCTCGGGTAGGAGTGTTTCTATTTCTTTTAAGATTATCTTTGACTTTGTAGTCTGTAACCATGGACCAACGACACAAAACCAAGATCGTTTAAATCGGTTCTTGCAATGGTTTTGGTGATAATCTTTTTTTTTTTTTTAATTTCTCTTCAAACTTGAAAGATGAAGAAGATCAGTCGAATATTATTAAAGATCTTTTATGTGATTGTATTACGAATCAGTATAAGCCTGAGATCTTTGTTGCTCTCATTTTTTTTGCACCGATTGTTTGGTGGCGGCGGTGAGGTGGTGCTTGAGGGTGGTGGCGGCGGTGAGATCTCATTTTTTTTCACCGATTTTTTTTGCACCGATTGTTAATAGAATGAGTGAGTGAGTGAGTTTATAATAGAATTAAGAGTGAAATGACAATATTACCCTCATATTTAACAGTCAAAGAGAGTCAAACTAACGGTGTTAGTAAAATTGGACCAAACCCGTTACGGGTCAGAGAAAATAGGACAAGATCCGTTACAAATGAAACTATTGGACCAAAATCGTTATACCCGGTAAACCACGAGGACCAAAAATGTAGTTTACTCTTAACTTTATGGTTGTGTAATTACATAATCAGATTTCATGTCTCTTTATAAGAGAACATAACTTAAGAATAAAGTAACATAACCTTAATTCTAATAAATTATACCGACAATTGGGCTTGAGCAAATAACCTAATCATCAAATGTTTTCTTAGGCCACTCACAACAGTTAACTCAGCCTTAAATTTTAAGGCATGCCACGTCAGCTTTTACACACCTTAACTTAACTCAGCTTTAACCCACACAACAATAACTCAGCTTTAACCCACACAACAATAACTCAGCTTTAAGACACCTTAACTCACCTTTATATCAAATATTTTTACACAAACTACCCTTAAAAGGGGGGCAAAGTGAAAAAAAAAATTATGAAAAGTACCCATAACGCTGCGTTAAGGGGGTAACGCACCCCCTTAACGCCGCGTTAACTCCATTGCTCACAACACATAACGCATGTTAACGCACGTTAAAATGCAACTTTTCCCTCTTTAACGTGATGTTAACGTGACCGATGCATGTTTTCTTACAGTTTGAACGTGAATCTTTCAGACGTTATCCAGATATAATGTTGAAACCGTCATCTAACTTTTCGGTCTTCTTTTGAGTTTTGTTTGCTTTTTCCTTTTGTTTCTTTGCATGGAAGTAGAGTTGTATTCGGTGGCAAAGTTGTTTACTGTTTGACGACTTTCTTTTTTGCGTGACTTTTTTTACGTCATGGTTTGCTTTGCTTTAGGTATGAGCGACAATTTTGCGATCAACTATTTTCGAAAACGACAATGATCTCCGGCGGTGAAACAAAAAGTTACTTTGATGAGACCAGATTAATTGACCGATGATAAAATAAACATAATATGGGGTGTTACGACGAAAATGGTTTGTGGATATGGTTTATGAATGGATAAAAAGACAGCTAATTAAAAAATACATAAAGCGGTAGAAAAAAGATAAAATAAACTTCATCCTTACAGATCACCAGCGAGTTACCACTGACCGGAGGATAACAAACTTTTGGGTGGGTTGTACCTAAGACTCTAATACCATGTAGAGTTGTGTTATTGATTGTGCTTTTGTGTAATTAAATAATGAGATTCCATGTCTATTCATAATATAATATATTTTAGGAAAAAAACAGACATAATATAATATATTTTAGGAAAAAGGCTAACATAACCTTAAATTTAATGAACCCTAAAGCCTACAACAAGGCTTGGGGCGATAACCTAATCGTCTAATAATGTCCAAAAATTAACAGTGAATGAGAGACTGAGTTATTTCTAAGAGTCGATAAATGATTGATACACAATAAGCATGACGATAACTAAAATAATATTCGAATATAGCAATTCTCTTATTCTAAAAACCTTAGTTTTTTGTAGTTACATGCATAGACGGAACCAGGTAGGTTTTAGGGAGTCCCAAGATACTCATGGATTTTTTTTTTTTTTTATATAGTGTTAAATTGTGTAAAAATACTTAACTAGCAGGGTACCCGCGCGATGCGGCGGCGGGTACCCTGTGACTATATTTTGAGGCGAGCAAATGTTGTTCGGTAACACATTTTTTCTAACAATAACCGTACAAATGAATGATAATTTAAATTAAAATAACTTTAAGCAATAACAATGATAGCTGAGTACCCACGCCTAATGGCAACAGTGTCTAGTTTTTAACTAAATTTCAGCGGCGCGTAATTCTCTTTTGATCAAAGGTCTATCTAAAAGTATCTAAAAATATTTATGCATTTTCCATAGCAATAATGCAACATGACAATTTTAATCATAGTTTACAACTATCACTCTCCATAATAAATCAATTTACAACAATGTAAAACACCCCATTTACAATTATTGTCCCGACTGTTAAGTTGCATATGTTCAAAATGAGGAAACAAGAAATACTAACATTGGTTCATATGCTAAATCAGAAGACGAATAAATCAATATAAAAGAGATGACCAACATGACAGACATAGTTAATTTCACGCATAAAATGATTTAAGTTTTTCACTAATGCTACCAGAAATTGTCCCAAAATACTATTGTATTATTGGCATGCATAGACGATTAAATCAAAACGACATGCATACAAAAGGATATACAATACTCAAATAATATCTCGTTTCATGTTTCTAACAACATTTGAACATTAGACTTGCTAGGCACCATGATAAACTGATATATGGTTGATCAATCGCTATATATAGACCTTCGTGCAGATATTGTATATTGTAGTAACACGAAAACAACAATCGCCACCACGAGTTCCACTAATCCACTGGTGCATCTACCATCATTGTAGCCACCATATCTATCCAACATTATCAAAGACGTCAAATTTAGCCCACACAATCCCTTAACATTTTTAAAAGGTGCTTCAACTAATAGGATGAGGGTTCGATTCGCACTTTTGAGATGTATATGATGTGGAGCGTAGTGTGAGATGTATATGATTAGTGTGATTTTTTGTCTTGGTAGAAAAAATGATCCTTTTATACTAAAATTTTTAACTGACGAATTAATGTGCTTCAATAGTTGTGTAACCGAAATTTAATTATTATTATTTACTTAATGTTATATTGATATCTTCTTAATTGTTAATAATTTGAATTACCATTTAATACTAAAATTGAGGGAAAAAAAAAAAAAAAAAAAAAAAAAAAAAAAAAAGCACTCGGTTTATAAAATATAAATGCTATTTTATGGTATTAATGGGCTGTTACAAGTCATTTAATTTTCATAATGTAATGTAACTTCTATTTTATATGTATGTATTGATTTCATAGCAAAAGTAAGATAATTCTTTCCATTATAAGCAAGTGTTGAATCTGAATTTTTTAAGCCTTCCTTTTTCGAAAAGTCCCAAATGCATTATAAAGTATAGCAGGGTACCCGCGCGTTGCAGCGACGGGTATCTTGAAGTTTATTATGTTCTTTTTGACAATAAATTTACGGATATCAATAATTTCATTTAGCCCGTGACCGTTCGGGCTCGAGCCCGTTTGGCCGCACCCGTTCGGGCTCAAGCCCATTTGACCCGTTGCCCATTCGGGCTTGAATATTTGTATAATGTGCTTTATTATTTGTATTAGTTACATTTAATGTAGGAATTATGTTTAATTTGGTTGTACTATATGCTTGATAATTTGTATTTCTTATGTAAGGGGTGTTTTAATAACTGTATTAATTGTATTTATTGACCAGTTAATTAATTGACTACAATAAATAGCATTAATTTTTTTTTTTTTAATTTTTAATATGTGCATTAAAGTGGTGTACACTATGCTTCTTGTATTGTAAGTCTAAAAATTATGTGCATTAAAGTGGTGTACACTATGCTTCTTTTCTTGTAAGTATTAAAAGATTACAAGCATTGAAAGCTATACTTGTAATAACCCATACTTTTTAAAGACACTTAAATTTCTAGGCTTTTAATTATATGTGTATGCATCTTTCCTATTAAAGAAATGTTTTTGGTCTTAAACATTTTAAGACTTCTAAATATAGATGTCCTAAATACATTATAAGGTAGTATAGATGTAAAAATACTTGATTGTTTCTAAATGCACCTAGTTAATAAAAGGGTTTTGCTAACAACAACCCAATATGTGTTGTTTAAGCTTACCATAATTAACAATGTTTCCAAATATGAAGTCACTTGATATTAATATATACCTTATTAAAACTCACTTACCTTAATTATATGTGTTGAAATCATGTATTTATAAAAATTATGAGTTCATATTTGGAAACGTTGTTATTTATGGTAAGCTTAAACAAAACTCATTGAGTTGTTGTTAGCAAAACCCTCCTAGTTAATAAAATTGGGTATATAGTCTTGTTTATTTTTTCTTATATGCATCTGGTGAATTAGTGTTATGGTTCTGTCATTGATTACTTGACTTTATTACATTATGTAAAGAAAAAATTCAAACATAGTTAAAGAGAAAGTAAATCTAAATTCAAATACGAGTAGTTATAATAAATGGTTAAAAGTAGCTTATACCTAAATAAAAATATGAAGTTTGCATGTCCTATGGTTGATATATTCTTCATTTGTGCTATTATTTCAATATACCTAACACATGATAAATGATGCTACCAATAGTTACTTGTTTAGTTAAAGCCTCTACGTCAATATCCAACCACCTTAAAATCCCATAATGTTTATAGTAAACATTTAAGAAAACTAATATTTGGATGTTATTAGAATGTTGATATTTTGCTACTGAGCATTGATGACAGTAGGTAATTCATTGGGTATATAGTCTTGTTTTTCGGGTATTAGAATGTTTTTCGGGTATATAGTCTTGTTTATTTTTTCTTATATGCATCTGGTTAATTAGTGTTATGGTTCCGTCATTGATTCCATGTATAAGCGCGGTAAGTATACAAGGATATGAATTCAAAGAGGTTAAAAGTGTTGTTAAAACTATAGTTACTTCAAAATTGGGCGCTTGAATCTTAATTTTCGTTAAGAATACGATCTCCTAACTTATCTATAGAAACGAGTCGTAACACTTTGCTAAAACAGATGCAACGTAAATGAAAACGACATATATTTAACTTACTATAAAAGTTCTAAGCGTGTATAAAATATGGTCAATTTGCGGTAGTCAACCATTTGTGGGCTACCAAGAAGAGAAAGTTCGTAAATGATTATGTACTAAAATTGTCATCATGACATCACCTTTATAAATGCAAAAATAATTCTGTTAATTTCTATGCCTTATTTTTAGGGGCAATTAGGCTAAAGGGAATTATTTAGCCCAGTCGCTCAAAGTGTTTCGCTCAAAGTGTTGGGCTTTTGAAGACAACATATGGCACCAAAAAAAATGGCGCCCACTATGTGTACTTTTTAAACGACTTTTTTACAGCGACTTTTCATACCTTAAGCGACCTTCTATTTTGTCTTTTTCCACCCAAAAAGTCAAACTTCGAAAAATTTTATTTTATTCTTTTTTACCCTTCCCAATGTTGAGCGACCTAAGCGACTGACGGCTTGTTACTTTTAACGACTTTTTTTACTTTCCATCTTTTTGTACTTGTGTCATTAATTTTATACTTTTCAACTTTTTTTACTTTTAACCTTTTTGTACTTTTCACCTTTTTGTATTATT
Organism: Artemisia tridentata subsp. tridentata; assembly: GCA_021014915.2. Lineage (NCBI taxonomy): Eukaryota > Viridiplantae > Streptophyta > Magnoliopsida > Asterales > Asteraceae > Artemisia > Artemisia tridentata. The sequence goes on along the minus strand of CP139507.1, from coordinate 372,142,808 downwards.
TTTTAAATACTTTTTAAACATTTTTTTATTTCAAAATCTTGAGCGACTTAAAAAAAATTTTAAGCGACTATATTTTTTCTTTAAGCGACTATACTTTCTTTTTAAACACTTTTCACCTTTTTTATTTCAAAAAAGATCTGTGCTTGGTACTCAGATCTTCAAAAAAAAAAAAAAAAAACCCAAATCTTCATCCAAAAACCCAGATCTTCATCCAATTCATCCTCATATTCATCCTCTTCAAATCTCCCTCCTCATATTCATCCTCTTCACTTCTTCAATCTCAATTTATTACATCAATCCCATCTTTTTTGACCATGGTCGGGTTGGGGTGTTACATTCTATTACACAGCAAGGCCGATAAAGATAACAAAAGCTAAATTTAATGAACCTTTACAAAAAGTCCGACTAAGGTACCAAACAGTTTATCATTTCGCTCTAACTAAGGTCCGACACTAATCCTATTTCCCATCTCACAACATCAGTCGACACCATCTCCATTCCATAATCACAACAGTATAAACTAAAGGAAAATAAATCATACGATCTCTGATTCTTTTTCGTTTCGTGTGGTACAATAATTACTTAGACCTCAAAGATCAAAAACAACGAAAAGAATATCATCACAGATCTATGTTTTTGAAGACTTAGCTTTTTTTTCATATCCGAATCATAAAGAGAAAGTACAATAACAAATCAGCTATTATCTTTCTCTCGATTCGATTAAATAGCAAAATCAGAAAACAAAACAACATAGGTCGACCCTACTTGAGACCCTCCAAAGGATCTTGAAGCATTAAAAACGCTTTCTTGATTCGATTTGTGCAGAAATTGAAGAGATTTAGGTTCGGTAATGAGGTTGTGTTTGTGATTCAGGTGCTCGATTGGATATGATAAAAGAGTTGAGATTGTGTTATTCGTTTAAAGTCTAGATCAAGATGAGATGAGTTTGTTTGGATGGAGTTGACTGTTTGATGGGAGAGAATGAGAGGAGGATGGATATGAGGATGAGGAGGATGAATATGAGGATGGGAGAGAAGGAGAGGAGGATGAATTGGATATGATAAAACCTTGTATTATATATTACTGTATATAACTCATTTGCACATTCTAATAGTGAAGAGGATGAATATGAGGATGAATTGGATGAAGATATAGTCGCTTAAAGAAAATATAGTCACTTAAATTATTTTTTTTAAGTCGCTCAAGATTTTGAAATAAAAAAGTGTTTAAAAAGCATTTAAAAAATAATACATAAAGGTGAAAAGTACAAAAAGGTTAAAAGTAAAAAAAGTTAAAAAGTACAAAATTAATGACACAAGTACAAAAAGGTGGAAAGTAAAAAAAGTCGCTCAAAGTACCAAGCCGTCACTCGCTTAGGTCGCTCAACATTGGGAAGGGGCAAAAAGAATAAAATAAATTTTTTTGAAGTTTAACTTTTTGGGTGGAAAAAGACAAAATATAAGGTCGCTTAAGGTATGAAAAGTCGCTTAAAAAGTACACATAGTGGGCTATGACACAAGTACCACTTTAATGATTGGGCGCCACTTTTTTTGGTACCACATGTCACCTTCATATAAAAGTCGCCGGTCGCTAGAGCTATTTCCAGAAAGTCACTAATTTAGGTTCTCAAAAGCCCAACACTTTGAGCGACTGGGCTATTTACTGAATTGCCCCTTATTTTTATTCGTCTATTATATATATACCAACATTCCTGAAATGCACCCTAGTAAATTAAATTTACCAAATTTAACAACAATTTTAAAAAATTAGTCAAGAGGATAGATGTTAGGGTAAATTTCAAAAATGGTCCCTAAAGTAGCCCAAAGGCGCAAGGATGACAGCGAGAGAAATTTTGTTGCAAAAACGACATTAATTTTTTTTTTTTTTTTTTTTTTTTTTTTTTTTTTTTTTTTTTTTTTTTGCAAAATAGCCACCGAGAGCTAACTTTCGTTATTTCGATCGTTAAGTGCCATGTCACTGAGGGTAGTATTGTCATTTCACTGCTTCCGGGTACTATGTCTACGTGTCATATCACTGTAGCTATAAGGACTAAATTTGCAATCGAAGTTTTTACCAAAATTAAATATGACCGTTTCATCACACTATTCCATACAACTTTTTTTACACACTTTCCACTATCCAGTAAAAAAAATGGTCGTTATTTGTGACTGTGAGAAACAAGCAACAATCAAAACAAGGTTGACAAACAGGAACCGAGGCCGACGGTTCTACTGTTGTCCGACATGTGAGTTTATTGGATGGACAGATCCTCCAATGTGTTGCCGAGCGATCGATGTGATTCCTGGCCTCCTGAGGGCAAGGAGTGACCTTGAAGAAGACTTGGAGGAGCAGTTGATATTGATGAGGGAGAAGGATCAGCAGTTGAAGAAGCTCAACAAGTTTCTTCTTTTAAGTTGGGTCTTTTTTTTCATTGTCTTTAAGTTGGTTTAGGTTGGTATGGAGGTGTTGTGTTATCTTTCTGGGTTGTATCATTACAGGGAATAAGGTCATCCCTGGTTTGTATTGACCTTATCATGTTAAAAAAAAGTTTTTATTTTTGGCATTATAGTGGGATCATCGTAGTTTCTTGTTGTTATTTTAAAAAGACCAATATAGTCAATAATGTTCCTTTTAGTTGCTAAATCACTATGCAGCAAACTTGGTTTTTGGTTGCTTATCAACTTTGACTTACAAAAGTCAAAACTAATTTTGGTCATTCAATATGTTTAACTTCTATGAAGTATATGATGATGTCAAAGCACAACGTCTTTGAATTGTGCAGCATTATGCAGCAAATTACCGTTTTGGTTGCAGAATCAATATGCACCAAATTGGCCCTTTGCTTAATATTTATGCAGCAACTTTGACTTGTGCAACAAATAGTCAATAAATTTGCATGAAGACCATGGTAAACCCAAATGAAAACAAATACCATTCCTAATCAAACCAAGTCTAAAAACAAATATCGTACAAATTATTGTCTAGAAGACAGAAACTCAGTTACATAATCCATACACTCATTGTTAAAACACAGAAACAAAGAACCAAATAAGTTTATTGCACCATCACAATGGTGCTGACTCACTTGGCGATCTTGGATTTTTTTTTCTTGATCCTCTTCTTCCTTTGACCTCCACCATCCACTGTTGATTGTGATCCCACTGGCCGAGTTGTGGGGCTGATACCTCACTTGCTTGTGTTTCAACTGGCTGACTTGACCCTGCTGCTACCTCACTTGCTTGTGTTCCAACTGGCTGACTTGGCCCTGCTGTTACCTCTGTTGCAGAAGATCCCACTGGCTGAATAGTGCTTCCTAGGACCTCATCTGGTACTCCTTCCTTTGTTGTTCCTAGAGCTGGCATATCGTGTCTGACACGACACGATAAGACACGAACACGAATGACCTGAACACGAACACGACACGATAACAAATCGTGTCACTTTTTTCGAACACGAACACGACACGAAAATTAACATGTCACACGATAAGGAACCTGTTAAGGGACCTGTTAACAAAAATACATAACGAAACAAAACGAGTAAACAATTTAACGAGAGTTCCTAATAATATTTTTAACTAATACATAACGAAACAAAAAGTCCTTAATAAATCTAAATTGCCAGTGATTGACTGCGTCAGAAAATACTGGTAAATATGGATGTGATGCAATCAAGTTTTGCATAATCAGTTGTGATACTATGTGATGGCGGTGATGCAGCAGCTTTGGAGAATTTCTCAGTTATTTCCAAGATTTGGAGACTGATAGCAGCACTTAAATTTTCCTCCCAAAGTTCCTGAAACAAAATAATATTAGTATTGGTTTGATGTTGTAACATTTCATGTTTTTTTGATAAAACTAAATTGCTTTCCAAAAAAAAAAAACAATCTTGGTATATTTTACACAACATACAAGTTTTTGCCTCAAAACTGGATGTAGAGATTCTATGAGTGCTTGGCTTGAAGCTCCAATTCTATTAGATTGTGCTTGCGCAAGAGCTTCTCTCAAGGAAAAGGGCTGGCTAGGTGAGCTCAGCTGTGAGTTCAATCTCTGCCATAAATATCCATTCTCAGATCCACCCGGTGGCTGCATTTGATACTAGATATTATCAATATATATTTTGAATCAAAGCAACATAAAGGTAATGAAATATCTTAATTACCTGTCCAACAAGTGGAAAATATAATTGGGCAATATAAAATTTATCTTCTCGCTTCTGGTACCGAGAATCAAGATCATGTTTGCATAACAGAACAACCAAAATCCTTGCCGCCTAGAAACAACAAAAAGAAATAGCAAATAGCAATGAGGGACAGAACTAGTTTGATGAAAAAGATATATCCAATTCTCAAAAACGGATCATTATTATTACGCTCACTTTTGCCCGCTGAGATAAATCATCATGATCCCAAGTAAGAAAAAGTTCTTGAATTAAGACAGATGAAAGATAATTCCTCACAAATCCCACACACATGCATTCTCTCATATTAACCAAAAACAGCATAAATAAACACTTCTAATCCACAACTTATTTCAATAGATCTCATCATAAATCAAAACTAGAAGTCATTGTGGTGTACAAATTCATACTGACATCTCTTCATTCTGTCTGTTACCAAACTAGGCGCTTAATCCTAAACTTTCAGCTAATTAATCTATCAAACTGGTACCAGCCATATGCCAGCTGTCTCGAATCGCTACCAAAATCCGCTACAACTAATTTCCCCACAAATCCCACACAACGCATCTCTCCATATTAACCAATTAAAAGGACAAATAATAAACCACTTCTAATGCACAACTTATTTCAATAAATTTCATCATAGATAACTCTAATTACAGAATATAAGCAAAAACACTAAAAAAGATGTAAGCAAAAAACACATTAATCCTTTTTATCAACCAGTGAAACATCCTTAAACAGAAATATAAAATATAAAATAAATCGATTACCTGTTAATAAATGGATTGGTGGATCGATTAAAAAAATTCCATGTTGAGATAGGATTGTGGATTTGTGGATCGATTAAGGATTGTGGAATGTGGATCGATTAAGGATTTGGAGGAATGGAGTTATGGAGGATTGGAGGCTGAGAATCTGAGATAAAAATAGGAAAGTGTTTTGTTAGGTAGGGTTTATTTTTGAACATATATATATATATATATATATATATATATATATATATATATATATATATATATATATATATATATATATATATATATATATATATAGAGGATCTCTTAACGTGTCTTAACAGGTCCGGACCTGTTAAGACACGAAACACGATAAGACCCGACACGAAACCTGTTAAGAACAGGTCGTGTCGTGTCGTGTTAACGTGTTCGTGTCAAAAATTGCCAGCTCTAGTTGTTCCATTACCCTTCTTTTGGTTGTCTCTTGAACCTGTACAAGCTCTCTTATTATGGCCCTTCCCACCACATGCACCACATTTGATTGTACTGCCCCTCTTTGACAGCTTCCCATTTTTCATGAATGACTTTTTCAAAGCTTCTTCAGCAATCTCATCCTTTGAAACTCTTCTCTTCTTCCTTGGTCTACGAATTGGAACATGGTGGTTAGGTGGCTTTAGGATGCTAAGGATACTGCATTTGGGCCAAAAGGTGGGACCAGCAATTCCTTCAATCTTGTACTGATACATCTCCTTCCATGTGTTTAACCAATAACATTGGGACATGATGAAGCGAAAAGTGTACCGCTTTTAGGGGGTCATTTAAGCCCTAAATCGTATTTATTTGATCAAATATTGCCCTAAATCGTTCCTTTTGTCATTTTAGGTACCTTGGAGAAGAAATCTGGAAAAGGAAGCATTTTGGACGTTTTTGGAGCATAAAAGTGAAGAAAACGACAAAGTCTCCAAAGATGCTGGAAAAGTACACGTGACGGCGTCAAGGATTGCTCCTGACGGCGTCACGGCTTGGCAAAAGAGGTGGATATGACAAATACACATGACGCGCCAGAAAGTTTTGCAATGGAAAGTCTGACGGCGTCACCCTTTAAGGTGATCAAGGTTGTCACGGTTTAAGTTAAAGAGAGACGGCGTCAAGCACAAGTCTGACGGCGTCAATCCTTGATAGGCCAGAGCGGATTTTTGGAGGATTAAAAAGGGACGGCGTCAGGAAGACCATCCGGGAACCCTAGCCGCGGCGAGGTGACGGCGTCACCTCCTACAACGTGACGCCGTCAGCCCCTAAACTCTATATATAGTTTTGCAATTTTTAGTCATTAGTGTGCAACTTTGTGAGGAGAAACCCTAAGACGAATTTTCTGCCATTTTAAAGGGTTTTATACCCTTGGATCTCCCATGTTTAATTGAAGATAAGTAATCATTTAATCAATCAATATGTCTATGTGTTGTTTGATTATATCTTGTTCTTGTCTTTTAATTAACATGCTAGGCTAGATTTATCTTGTGTTTGCTTAGATCTAATGAAACCTAACTATTGATTATTGGTTGTTGGTGTGTTATTAATTGTATTGGATGATTACTTATCGATGTTAGGCTTAAGAAAACTGGCTAACCTCCTATACGGTAACTTGCTTGAACGTCTTAAGAAACATGAACCAATGCGTACTAAGGTTTTTATGGTTGTATTTAATGCATGAGCGAATTCTAGTGATCCCATGTTAGGAGCTTCTTAGCCGGCTCGACATAGGAGTGAAGTAGGAGCTTGTAGAGTTGGGGAAGTACGTACGCCACCCCACGATTGGTATTAAGGAATACACCCGTCATCCACGCAATTAATACACACTAATCAACCGTAATAGATAGTTAGGGAGTAAGGAAATCTAAGTAAACACATTTCTCCCCATATAAGTTTCACAACCTTTTCATTTTCAGTTATTTTATTTTATTTGCATTTGTAGTTATTTGGGTTAGTTGACTAGCAACTAATTCCGCCCACTCCTTCAAACCCGAGATTTTACTTGCTTTCATAAAATTATAAAAAATACAAAAAGAATCTTCCCTCACCCTTAGACCTATTAGAGTAGTTTTTCAATCCTAACGACACTATTCCCCTAGAGAACGATCAATCCCCCGGTACTTGCCACTTCACTATACTACATCGGTCAGGTACACTGCCTGGTGGGGATTGCAAGCCTCTTGAGATCCCTCGAGAGGTAAAACCTGTTGTAAGGTCGCAAAACCACGCATCAAGTATTTGGCGCCGCTGCCGAGGAATAGTTAATGCTTAGGTTGAAATTTTATTTTTATTAGGTCTACTCATTAGATTCCTATCTAGTGAGATTTTTATTTTCTTTTTATTAGCTTTCTCGTAGTCTATCTTTTCTTTGTGCTTTTGTTCGTAAAGTTTTTCCATTGACTCTTCCGTTCGCCATTATGGAGAACGTGAATCTACCAAATCCGCGACTAGAGTTTTACATGAAGAAATATAATTTTACTAATTTGGATAAATCAAGATGGTGGAATGAAGTAATGAGAACAGGATCTTACATAGATTTTAGTGAGTACCTTGAGAAAAGAGACCAAGTGCATAAAACTTTTGAGGAAATCACCTTAGGAGCCCCATCAAACCCTCAAAATACCTCATTAAGTGAAACCTATGCACCATATGAGCCTTCACCTAGGATAGTTTCTTATGAACCCGACCAAGAATTTGAGATGAATAGAAAAGGATTTGAGATACCTAGGTGCATGTTGGGGATAGACTTCAACAAATCACATAATAAGCACATAGGTAATCAAGATAAGATGGAGGATAAAGTAGAAAATCCAAGTCCACCAAGTACTCCACAAAACCCACCATCATTCGAGGCACCCACACCGCCCGTGACTTACCCGGAAGAAGTAGAAGAGACTTTAGGAATCCCGATGGAGGTAGAACCCTTGGACCAAACACAACTAGAGGATATAGGTTTGAATGCTTTTAGTGATCACAACCTTACTCTTAGTTCTAGGGAATTTCCTAGTTTTGATGAACCGGAGCCTCAACCAAAACCGTTACCTAATCTTCCATCCTTAGATGTGAATTTAGGAATTGAAAAAGGTCCCGATCCACCCATCAAACCATGTAGTCCGGGTAATGTTAAGATTAAGGTAGTAGACTCTAGGCCATGTGGAGTGGAAGCTAATATAGGAGTGAACCATGACCTTACATACTTACATCACCCATTCATGATTGATCACAAGAAACATTATGGGTTTAAACCGGGTTTATTAGGTCAAGATGGATTCCCAACTAGGAATCTCTCGAAGTTGATAGAAGATGATCCCTTTTTAGGAGAAAACTTTAATTCACCCATTGACCAAAGTGAACTAGGTAAGGTTATGATGAAAGAAGCACACCCCTTTGAGTATATAATTCATCCACCACTCTTTCCTCACGCGGCATACTTCCACCAAGATGGTGTGTATCGCTACTATCACCCGCACTTAATCCTAAGTGTAGGAAAAACCTCTCCTTTATCCGTTAAATAAGGGTAGAGTCAGGCTCGTGACTCGAACAAAAATAAGCGCTTCTTGGGAGGCAACCCAAGCTTTATTTGCTTTGTGTGTTTATTTACTTGTTTGTTTGATTTTATTTGCTTCCGTATGTATGTTTAATTTTTATTATTATTGATTCATGTTCAAAACTAAATTGTGAAAATGCTTTATCTTGTTTTTAACTTCGTCTTAACTACATATAAAGGTATTTTGCAAAAAATAAGTGTAAGGGAAATCCAAATCGGTTTATTAGAACAAATGAACATGAATCATAACAATATTAAATTAACATACATATTAGTATTTTTTTTGAGTCAAATGCTTGTATCGAGTCATAATGATGTTTTGCAGGAATTCCAGGAAGTAAGGTATAGGTTTTTCCATAAATTTTCCGGAAACTTAACATAAGAATTCTGTCAGATCATTTCTGACGGCGTCAGGCCTTACAACCTGACGGCGTCAGGTTTTAATTTTCTGAAATTTTTGAAAGTTTTGTTTTTCTACCGGAATCATAAAAAGTTTTTATTAAATCTCTAACTTATAAACTCCAGGAATCTGCAAAATAATCATTCCACAAGCATTATATCCTTATATAGATTTATCCCGCCGATGTTATACAGGTTTTCTTTGTTGTTTTCTCAGGTTTAACAGGTTATTTTGGACAAGGAGATGTATGTGGAATCTAGCTTTTGGCGATGCTTTAGTCTTGAAGCTTCCACATTACCTTGGAAGAAGATCTAACCATGTTACCTCTTTATCCACCGAGCGAATCAGGGGAGTATTTGATTTCATTCTTTTACCTTATTTACTTTTACATCTTGTTATTTGAACATTGGGGATAATGTTCATCTTAAGTGTAAGGGGGGGGGGGGTAAAAGTACGATACCTTAGAGAATGCAATTACGCTTGATTTTTGTTTGTTTAATGGTAGATGTGTAATAAAACTGAGAGAAATACTTGTTAGGGCAATTTTAGTGCCAAATTTAAAATTTTTACAACATTTAGGAGTGAAACTTTGGTCTTAATGAGCGTCTCATGGATAGGAGTTATATGACTAGCACAAAACCGTACCACTAAAAAAATTTTCCACCCCCAAATATGTGAGGATCGCCCCTAGAATTGGTAGGAAAAGCATTTATGCTATGATGTGTGTACCGGTAGCACTTAGATTCTAGAACTTGCGTTAGGACCATTCCGAGGCCACAAGTGAGACTACATTCGTGTAGTTAGATTTACTACATGATAAGAGGCATTAGGATTAACCCATTGTTTTACACCTGTGTTTTTGTTATAATTACATTGGCTACATTGGTCAAGTAATTCTTCCACACCCTTTGCGTTGTACTCATTTTTAGTACACGATACCCCTAGTACACCCCTCAGAGCCTATCTTTTCGTTTCTAACTTTAAGCATTTTACTTAAAGTAAGAATTTGTTACACCCCACTTAAATGTACACCCAAATCGCCTTAGCCTACCTTGTATGCACTCATTTTTAGTGCATTATTGTGACAACATTTGTTTAAACCCTTAGTTAATTATCTAATTGATTACATGGTTGCTAAGTCGAGTCATATCCTTGTACATATTGTTTTGGGACGATTGAGACTCATGGGTAAAGTACTAGTGTAATGGAGTAATGGGGAAGAACAACATTATTACCCCCATATGAGCTAAATATTTTAAAAGTACTCCAAGTGTTTCGATTATCTTAATTCGAGTCATTAGAATAGTTAATTGTAAAGTTATGTAAAAGTTCAAGTGTAAGGGGAATGCAACGCCCCTATGATGTATTATTTTGGATGGTAGGGCAAGAGTGTATGAAAAAAAAAAAATCAAGAAAAATACAAAAAAATGAGAAAAAGAAAAGTAGAAAAAACATACGGACTACCATCCCGTTTCATTTTATGTTTATTTTATGTTTTTGTTATTTTGTTTTTAGCTTAAGTCGAGTCTAGTCTTGGCTTAGCAACGCCATATTGTACATGTAATTAATCAAGATCTTTAACTCGCCACCAGTAAAATATCCCTTATCTAACAAAACCGTGTTTATCATATCCCTACACCTAACGTTATAACCCGTTTAAAAGCCCTCTTTGATAGTTTATCTTAGGTGCTTACGCCTAGTGGAGGAGGTTTTTGATCCTTTCTCAAGCCTATGGTAATCTATTTGCTATGACAGGTAGTAAGAGATATTATCCGTTTTCATTTATGAAATCTACTTTTATGACACCTGAGAGATGCGAGTATCTAAACACTACTTGTGAGGTGCTAGTTTGTAATCTCCGTGCTTATTATGATTAAAGTGGAACGACTATTCGTTGTAATTACTTTTATATTAGCGTTAAATGACCCCTAACTTGTATTTTGATTAGAATAAAAGCGCATTTGCTTGAGGACAAGCAAATCTCAAGTGTAAGGGTATTTGATGAAGCGAAAAGTGTACCGCTTTTAGGGGGTCATTTAAGCCCTAAATCGTATTTATTTGATCAAATATTGCCCTAAATCGTTCCTTTTGTCATTTTAGGTACTTTGGAGAAGAAATCTGGAAAAGGAAGCATTTTGGACGTTTTTGGAGCATAAAAGTGAAGAAAACGACAAAGTCTCCAAAGCTGCTGGAAAAGTACACGTGACGGCGTCAAGGATTGCTCCTGACGGCGTCACGGCTTGGCAAAAGAGGTGGATATGACAAATACACATGACGCGCCAGAAAGTTTTGCAATGAAAAGTCTGACGGCGTCACCCTTTAAGGTGATCAAAGTCGTCACGGTTTAAGTTAAAGAGAGACGGCGTCAAGCACAAGTCTGACGACGTCAACCCTTGATAGGCCAGAGCGGATTTTTGGAAGATTAAAAAGGGACGGCGTCAGGAAGACCATCCGGGAACCCTAGCCGCGGCGAGGTGACGGCGTCACCTCCTACAACGTGACGCCGTCAGCCCCTAAACTCTATATATAGTTTTGCAATTTTTAGTCATTAGTGTGCAACTTTGTGAGGAGAAACCCTAAGACGAATTTTCTGCCATTTTTAAGGGTTTTATACCCTTGGATCTCCCATGTTTAATTGAAGATGAGTAATCATTTAATCAATCAATATGTCTATATGTTGTTTGATTATATCTTGTTCTTGTCTTTTAATTAACATGCTAGGCTAGATTTATCTTGTGTTCGCTTAGATCTAATGAAACATAACTATTGATTATTGGTTGTTGGTGTGTTATTAATTGTATTGGATGATTGCTTATCGATGTTAGGCTTAAGAAAACTGGCTAACCTCCTATACGGTAACTTGCTTGAACGTCTTAAGAAACATGAACCAATGCGTACTAAGGTTTTTATGGTTGTATTTAATGCATGAGCGAATTCTAGTGATCCCATGTTAGGAGCTTCTTAGCCGGCTCGACATAGGAGTGAAGTAGGAGCTTGTAGAGTTGGGGAAGTACGTACGCCACCCCACGATTGGTATTAAGGAATACACCCGTCATCCACGCAATTAATACACACTAATCAACCGGTAAAAGATAGTTAGGGAGTAAGGAAATCTAAGTAAACACATTTCTCCCCATATAAGTTTCACAACCTTTTCATTTTCAGTTATTTTATTTTATTTGCATTTGTAGTTATTTGGGTTAGTTGACTAGCAACTAATTCCGCCCACTCCTTCAAACCCGAGATTTTACTTGCTTTCATAAAATTATAAAAAATACAAAAAGAATCTTCCCTCACCCTTAGACCTATTAGAGTAGTTTTTCAATCCTAACGACACTATTCCCCTAGAGAACGATCAATCCCCCGGTACTTGCCACTTCACTATACTACATCGGTCAGGTACACTGCCTGGTGGGGATTGCAACCCCTCTGAGATCCCTCGAGAGGTAAAACCTGTTGTAAGGTCGCAAAATCACGCATCAGGACACCTAATCCTCTGGTATCCCAACCTCTTTGCCATTTGATGACATGTTGTAGATAGCGGCAACAATATGTTTACATGGAATACCAATTAGCTCCCATTTCCTACATGTGCATACCCTTGTTGTCATATTCACAACACATTGGTCATTCCATGGTCCCTTACACTTGTATGTGTCCCCCCCCCATTCCATATAATAGTATAATCATTTGCTTCTTGCTTTATGTTTCTTAAAATTGTAGTTGTTGTTGGGGTTAAGGGACCTTCACATCTGTCTATTAACTGTTGCACACTAACATTTCTCTTCGTAGGATACTCCCTGATGTATTCCAAACAACCAATGATTGGTTTATCTCTGCCGTCCACCAACTTGCTACTGAAAGATTCACATAAGTTGTTAAGAAGGATGTCACATTTAGCTCTCCCTGTATGTAACATATCAATATCAGCATCAGTTTTAAGTTTATTAATATTACAGATGAAAGTCATAATATGTGTATATTATACCTGAAAAATATGACCTTGACCATGATGATGGTGGTATCTTTCTTAACCAGTCATAAGCTTTAGAGTCCGCTGATTTGAGCTCATCCATTCCTCTATTAAATTGAACCACTGTTGATGTTGTAGCACACTTTCAAAGAAGATCCTTGATCCTCTGTCCCTTGAATAACTGTTTCATGTTGTCATATATGTTTCGCACACAGAATCTGTGTTCAGCAGCAGGAAACAGTTCTGCAATGGCTGGTAATATCCCCTGTCACATTAAACATAAGATAATATATGAATGAGGATTGAATTGGGTTGCAAATAAATGAATAAGATAAACCATATTTATACCTTTTGTCTGTCTGATATAAAGGTGTAGTTTGAATTGGGTTGTAAATCAAGATCATCTCCTAGATTGCTAAGGAACCATAACCATGAACTCTTTGACTCAGCTTCAACTACCGCGTAAGCAACTAGATACAACCCATTATTGCTATCGACACCAACAACAGTTAAGATTTGACCAGTATATGGTCCTTTGATAAAAGCCCCATCCAAACTTAGTATTTCCCTTCTTCCTGCTCTGTAACCTTTTTTCAAGGCACCAATACAAACATAGATCCGTCTGAAAACCCTTGAATCCTGGGTTGAATCAGTGTTTGCTTCAACTTGAATCTTCACAGTTGTATCCTTATTTTTTCCCTTCAATTCCAAAGTGTAATCCCTAAGATTGGCATATTGTTCTTCATGGTCACCCAAAATCCGTTTCATTGCAAGATTTCTTGCTCTGAATGCCTTTGCCTCAGAGACTTCGATCTGAAATTTTCGATTTAATTAAACTGTGCAACGGTTGGGATTTTCCGGTTGTTAACAAGAATTTTAGCAACCTCGGATGAAATGAATCTTGCAGTCAACAATTTAATTTTTCTTGTTTGGAGGCATTTATGTTCATCTTTTAATGTTTTGACACTACAACAAGGTTCATCACCGACTTTTGACACATGTAGGGACCACGGGCACATGGGCTTGGTCTTTTTGTTATAGGTTTTGGATGTCGCAAACTTGCCCTTTGATTGTGAACAAGAAGCTGTTGTTTGACAACTTGCAGAATCATTTCTGCCATCACTATATGCATGTTTCCCCTTACCATAACCCACAACAATCCCATAACAATAAGCTCTAACCCTTTCTTGATCACACTTTTCAATCCTAACATCTCTTCTACACTCCAAAGCATACATTCTTACCTTTTCTTTGATTTCCTTCGGTGTCGTAAATTTTTCTGTTACAAAAAAATCACCCTTTTTAACATTTTCTCTACCCTGGTACTCCCTCTTAATTTCTTTCAACCTTTTCTTTCTTATGTTCACAATTCTGGAAGCATGGGTATCTTCACCACTATTAAACACATCAAAGTCACAGGCAGCATTCGAATCTATATCCTCTGCCATACTAGCAGCTAAGTTTGTAACATGGTCAATGCGGTCATCAATTTCAAAACTAAATTCAGTCGTGTCCACCTATGGCTCAATGGGGGTGCCCACATCATCCTCTTCAAAATCACTCACATCCGATTCTTGTTCTTCCTGATTCTCCTCCTGCTCAAGAGGCTCCTCCCTATCAACTACCTCTTCAAAATCAACAAATTTATCATTAAGCTCTAAAACAACATCCTCACTCCCTCTTCGAAGTTCATCGACCATGTCTGTATAGTCTTCTTCTTCAACAACATCATCTACAGAAGCGACAAACTAGAAGAATTCTTCATCCATAATTGTTGATTGTTGCTCAGCTTGTTCTCCACCAGCAACCACACTTAAAGGTTGTTGAGCAGCATGAGTGTCTATGTCAGTTAACAACCTGGTACCAATGGTTCCATCAGGTTTGCTAGTTGAAGCTTGAGTAGCATTCTGAAAATCAGCAACATTTTCAGTAGGCTCATCCAGTATTTCATAAATAATTTTGGATTTTTTGCCTTTTTTGCGTTTAGCCTCAATATAAACCTCTATCTCTCTATATGTAGGAACCAAATTCAACAGGTTCATAACATCGTCATCATCCTTCAAGGGTAACAACCCATCATCCAATGTCTCACCTGGTATCCTAAAATGAGACTCTAAAACTCGACCATTGTTGACATCTAGGTCATCTGACAACGATTCAAATGCATCAAACATAAACATGTCATAATCAACTAAATCATACCACTCTATAACTGGATCAAGATACACCCTTCCTGGTGGTGAGGTAAATTTTCCACTGTGAGTAATTTTGAGAGTGAACAAGTTCTGGTTTGATTCTGTGTAGAAACAATAAACATCAACACACACACACACTAAAAACATAAAAAAAATCATCCTAATGTGTAATCTTATTCCTATTCATATGGTGCATGCGGTTAACATTATATTTAACTAAAAAAATTGATATAATTAACAATAACCAAAACATACCGTATAGTTCATCAAGATCACAGATCGGGGAAGATCGTGCGCGGTTTTTCCAAAATGGTAGAGCCATCATCTTCACTTTTTATTAGATCGCAATGAGTATTTTAAAAGTTTAGGGAAGAAATTGCAATTGAACTTTGCACAATAGGGTTTCTTGGGTTTTGTGATAATCAGTGGGTGTATAATGGTTTAGGCGGGAACAGTGAAATGACAATACTACCCTAAGGGACGATGCAACTTAACGAAGAAAATAACGAGAGTTAGTGTACAGTGCCTCTCGGTGGCTATTTTGCAAAAAAAAGAAACATTAATGTCGTTTTTGCAACAAATTTTCTCTCGGTATATTCCTTGCGCATTTTGGGCTACTTTAAGGACCATTTTTGCAATTTACCCTTTACTAAAAGTAAGTTTTACTAGTTCAGTTTTTTTTTAACCTATTTGTTTTCGGTATGGTGACAATTTAAAAAAAAGGATAAAATATATAGAACACGGTAAGAAAACTGAATTTTGATTACTACTTTAGACGGTAAGAGAACTGTAAAAAAAAAAACTACATGTTGATCATCAATTTAGACTTTTAAATGCCTCGATCAAAATGTTTTCTTGCAATAATACCAAACTAACAGTCTAACCTTACACCTCAAATAGAAAAACTTAATTGAGATGTTTAAGCATCTAACTTGATAAATCGATTATGTTTGGTCTATGATCTTCGCGCTAAAAGTGGTAGCTGAACTTGTCCATTATTTTAGGATGGCAATGAGGCGGGTTTGGGGCGGAATGACCTTTCCTATCCCCAAATCCGATTACCAAGTCCTCCCCAAACACGCCCCAATCAGCATTGGGGATTTAATTAAGGTGGCTCGTTGGGGCGCGATACTTCTTCAAACCCGCCCCGTACTCATCGGGATCTTATCAGGATGCCTTATTTCGGTGCGATGATTGACCAAACCTGCACCGTTTAACGTTCACTGTTATATTTTTACCATCAACAATAACTTGAAGAATTGTGAACCAATTAATAATCATTTACGCACTATACTTATTAGGTCTTCGCCGATAGTATTGAATATAAATAAGGATAACTTACACCTCCACCAAATAATTCGTTTAAAAATATGAAATTAGACAAGTTTCTATTATCATAATTTGCAATCTTACAAAGACTAAAAACATAAAAAGTATTAGATAAAAGTGTTTATATTGCGTAAATATTAACATAAAACTATATGATAATAGATATATATTTGTATGTGTGTGTATATATATATATATATATATATAATATATATAATGTTTCGCGAGGGGCGGGATGTTATGCTCGGTCCCCGTCCCAAATACGATTAAAATTCGCTTTTAAGCCCCAAAATCCGCGTACGTACACGGGTATTACGCGCATTATTATTATTATTATTATTATTATTATATTAATTATTATGGCTGGAAACGAACAGGACGAACACATACGGAGCCTTATTCATTTTCATTCATTTAATTTTAACTAGACAAATAAATATAAACGAATGCTTAAATAGACGAATTTTCTTGCTCATGTTCATTTATTAAGAAAATGAGTTGTTCATGTTTGTTTATGTTCGTTCAATAAGACAGTAAACGAAACCTAAATGATCATAAACGATCGAAAATAAATGAACGTAGAATAACAAACATAAACTTTATTAAATTATGCATAATATTGTTTTATAAGTGTTGTTTTGTTTAAACAAACCAATTTTAAAAGTATATAATTAAAAGATATGATATAGAAACATAAATAAATGAACATAAACGAAAATAAACGCATAATCGGATGTGATACGAACATAAATGAACATACGTGACTTTTATCCATGTTCGTTCATTTAACTAAACGAATTTGTTCATGTTCGTTCATTTAATAAATAAATGAACATAAACAAACTTTTTACCGAACGGTTTATAAAATGTTCACTAAACGCTCATTTCGTTTACTGACCTTATTATTATTATTATTATTATTATTATTATTATTATTATTATTATTATTATTACAACTACTACTATTATTACTACAATTATTATTACTATTACTAATACGATTACTGCTACTATTATTACTACTACTACTACTATTATTATTACTATTATTATTAAATTGATTGTAATAGTAAATACTAATCCTCTGTAAACGTACGAGTTATAAATATTAAGCTGAAACACGAGCAACTAATTGTATGCACGAGATTAATTATAACATATATAAACTCTTCGTTATGCTAAATTCGGTTAGTTATAAACACTCCTCAAATGCACACGTTATAAATATCAAACTGAAGCACGTGTTATTGAGTGTACGTACGAGCTTAATTATAACTTATATGAACACTTATATTAGCAGAATTTGACTTATGTTAAAGTATCAAATTTAATCACTCAAACAATAACGTTAAAAACAGAATTTGATTAAACTTTCAAACCCGAACAAATATAGTTGAAATGATATTAGTCATGTCCGAGTCCCGTACATCCATGGTGATTAAAACTAGTTTGTTAGTATACACAAATTAAAAACTGTTTCGCATCTTGAACATTTTAAAGTTTAAACTGTCCCCCTTGGTGCTTCGAATTCTTAAGTCAGATATAAAGTGGTCCTAACCATGGGTTGACGACTGAGAATGACAACCATTGACACTTGAACGAAAAAACTGTCGTGTAGCATAATGTGTCTTTCTAAGTAAATGTTTTAATGTTTTATATTATCTCGTGGATTTAAACAATTTTGGACCAGACCATTACGTCCAGGCGTTAAAAGAAAAAAAAAAAAATCAAAGCGTGGTTTATATAACGCCTAAGCCCCCTGATAAAACCTTACAATTCTTTTTAACTTTTCTGCTTTTGATTCCTTTCCTCCAATGAAATGCCACCAACTGCTTTTTGATTCTTTTTTTGTTTTTTGACTTTTTTAGTTTTTAAACTAATCAAATGAAATGCCACATGGCGCAAAACGCCCCGTCTACCACTACACCACTTTTTCTACCAAGCCCTAACATGACCCACACTGCCGCATGACGCAAAATGCCCCATCCTCTCTTACACACCATTACACATGGTCTAACGATTGTATTGTCAAATGATCACATAAACAAGTAGCAGGAATTTGTTCAAATTTAATGTGATTGGCATTATTGTCTTTTTTTTTTTTTTTTAATCAACTTACTCGTCTTAAGCAGTACGTTTGAATATCATATTATGATGTTTTAACAAATTATTGTTAACACGTTAATCCAGGTATGATTTCTCTAAGGATATGATAAAAGCAGTGACATTATAATGAGGACAAGATGGAGGAGTTAGCGGAAGAGTATGTGGAACACTTGGAGCATGTCAAGAGAAACCGAATTAAGAAAACGTAGATGATTTTCACTACGGCATAGAGCTAAAGCCTTGTCTACGCCGTCTAAGCTACGTCGTTATTTTTATGTTTTTCTTAGGTTGTCTACGGTGTAGACCCATTGTTCTCAATACGCCGTAGAGAGGTAGACAACAGAATTCCAAAGTTTAGTTTAAGTCGATTTTGGATTTGTTATAATTATTTGTTACTCAAATTTTGTTTTTCTTTAAATATAGGGCTTGGGTTCATTGTTTAGACATGCAGTGATCAATTAAAGTCTTGACTTTAAGTCTTTAAATCCTTTTGTGATTTGTTTAACCTTTGCTAGTTCATGCTTCCATTCTACGTCACATTATATAGATAATCGTGAATTAACTATTTAACTTTACAAGTTTGTTTTTGAACAATTGAATTTTTATGCCAAATCAAATGTTTCAATCTTTTTCTTTTTGTATTTTTAGTTAAAACGAACAATAAACAGGCCAAAGTTATTGTGGGTTATAGCTCAACCTTCGAGTTAACTGGGCTTATAATTTAGGTTTATATATATATATATATATATATATATATATATATATATATATATATATGGGGACTTTCTTACGAGAACCATTTTATCTGCGAGAACTGAGAGAACCACAAAAAACATACATGCACGCCTTTTAAAATAAAATAAAAATACATGCAAATCATCAATAATCGTAAGTATCCACCTATGTTCTTCAATATCATCATGAACTCATCCTCTTTTTTCACAAAAACCTTACACAAGGCCGCAATATTGTCGTTGCACGCCTTATAAGAACATACATGCACACCTTCAAAGAAAAATGTTGTATTTCCAATTTCTTATCAAATTCTTTAGAACAACTATGTTTTTTTTTAAACATATATGTTGTTTTTAGAACATATGTGCAAAAATACAATTATTGAAGGCGTGCATGCATGTTTTTGGTGGTTCTCTCTAGTTCTCGCAGATAAAATGGTTCTCGCAAGAAAGTCTCACTATATATATATATATATATATATATATATATATATATATATATATATATGGGGTGAAGGGTTATTTTCAGAACCAAAAAAAGGTACAGAACTGCGAGAACCGATCTGCACCGTTGGATATTTGATCAATGGATATAAATACAAGTGGCATGATGGTAATTAACTGAAATAACATGTGATCTATTGTAAAAGAAAGAGGGGCATTTAGGGTATATCAAAATTATACATTTAAAACCGTATGAAACTATTTCTCCACAATATACGTGATCTTTGGAGAGATGATTGGTTTGTATTTATCTCTCTCTCTTCCTCAACCAAAAACCTAACCTCCCAATCTAACTTTTTCTTTCAACTCCGCCACCATTCATAGCCTCAATCCAAGAATACTTTCATCCGTCATTCATTGCCTCCTCACAAATACGAGATGGGATGATGAAGGTTTCCTTGCTACTTATCTTGAAAGATGACGATGGTACCACTTGCGACCGACCATCATTTTGAAGAGAAGCAGATCTGAAGAAGAGTAGCAGTTTTGGAGCAGATTCGTTGAAAGACAAGAGCAGATCTGGTAAATAATTCGATTGAATATGAGGTAATCGTATTTAATTTTTTTTATTTGAGCAGATCGATGGCTGTTTTAATTGTTAACCTCGTACTATCATTGAATTGGTTAATAAATACGAACGTGTGGGGCTATGGTCAATAGGGTTTGTCGCTTATGGTTTGATGATCCGTTTTATAATGGTTAATGAATTGGTCGATTGTTGTTATTGGGGTCATATAATCAATGCTGCTGTGTCGTCGTGTAGTGTTTGGTCAAATTAATGTGTGGAGAAGTGATGTGATTGTTGAATACAGTTGGTATAATCAGACTTTGATCCATTGTCAGTATTTTATATATGCCTAGATGAATAAAAAGAACAAAAGATGTACTCCGTAGAGTGAATATTAGTCGGTATGCCTAGATGAATAAAATATCATTTTCGTTCTTCTTGTATGGAAAAAGAAACTGCATTTTGGTTAATAAACACATGTAATTCGGTTAATATGCACATGTATTTTTATAAAGTGGTCATTTTTAGAAAATTATGCACATCTATTTTTATCATTGTTTACTTTCGATCTCAAGATTCTACAAGTTTTAGTTATGTTTAAATGGCTTATCAAGGTTAATTAATTTACTTTGTAGTTTTCTTTTTTTAGTTTCTCTAATTAGTATTTACTGGTTAAACTTTGGCTATTGTCTTCCTTTTAATAAATTGATTTCAAAGGCAACATGTTTCACTTTTTTTTCTTTGATGTATCTGATTTTTTTTCAAATAAATTACTTTATTGTTATTATAAAAGGTTAGATGCTTTGATTGCTATAATAAAAATTGGCTAGGGTCCTTTTTGTGATTATTGTTACAAAACTCCTTTCCGTAACATATATAAAGAATTTTTTTGTTTAGTTTTATTTTAAGTGTGCACTTGTATTTTAAGTGTGCACTTGTGTTTTTACAGTTTCTGGTGAATTTGATGCCTTTTGTGCATATGTGTTTTTATAGTTTTGGAGTTAAATATATTGAAAGTGCATATATGTTTTTAGTTATGATATAAAGATTTTTTTTGTTTAGTTCTATTTTAAGTGTGCACTTGTGTTTTGTGGTTACAGGTACGAGTATGATGAGCAATACGAAGAGTGCACATGTGTTTTGTACATACTATCTAGTGATAAGATAGTTAAGCTAAAGATTTAAAGATTAAAGACACAAGTGCAGCCGCAGATACAAGTGCACATATACATACAAAGAAATACAAAGTGTCCAACGAGGGAAAATACATGTGCATATATGACAACATTTTTGCTTTTAGAAATTTGTATTTGAAGTGTATTATCACATGATTTTAAATTTTGTATATAATGTTTTTGTTTTAAATTGTAAACAATACATGTAAAATACTTTTGTTTGCCATTCCATGCACTACAAACACACGTAAATTTACATTATCTAAAAAAACACATATGCACCTTACTAAATACACGTAAATTGAACACTACAAATATACGTAAACATACATTATATTAAAAAACACATATGCACCTTACTTTTGAAATTATTAAAAAAAAAAAAAAAAAAAAATCCTAAAATTTAGGAACTAAAAAACGTTTTTTTATTAAAAAAAAGCAAAAAGAAATTAAAAAATGTAATTTTACTATTATGCCCTTTTGAATTAAATAATAAAAATAAATATTCAAAAAAATCTGATTGGTTGATGCTGGTTCTCGCAGTTCTGTACCTTTTTTGGTTCTGAAAATAACCCTTCCCTATATATGGGATAGCTTGGCTACAATTATATGTAGCCAATTGGCTACAATTCCTTCACAAAAAACACACTAGCAATAAATCAGGGACCTACAGAAAAGAATCAGGACCCACAAAAAAAATCAGGGGCTCACATTTATAGCACAAAATTGTAGCAAATTGGCTACAATTAATTGTAGCTAATATATTCTCATATTATATATATATATATATATAGGGGGACTTTCATTTCAGAACCATCTTATCTGCGAGAACTGACAGAACCACCAAAAACATACATGCACGTCTTTTAAAATAAAATAAAAATACACGCAAATCATCAATAATCGTAAGTATCCACCTATGTTCTTCAATATATCATCATGAACTCATCATTTTTTTCACAAAAACCTTACACACGGCTGCAATATTGTCGTTGCACGCCTTATAAAAACATACATGCACACCTTCAAAGAAAAATTTTATATTTCCAATTTCTTATCAAATTCTTTAGAACAACCATGTTTTTTTTAAAGCATATATGTTGTTTTTAGAACATATGTGCAAAAATACAATAATTGAAGGCGTGCATGTATTTTTTGGTGATTCTGTCAGTTCTCGCAGATAAGATGGTTCTGAAATGAAAGTCCCACTATAATATAATATATATTATATATATATATATATATATATATATATATATATATATATATGTTCTGCCCTTCGAATGTGCATGATGCAATCACTATACAAGAACAATGACGATGTTTGCTTAATTAATTCAACCTTGAAACGATTATAATTGGTGGGCATTGTGGAGGAACCAATTAGGATATATCAAGTCCATAAATCATGTTCCATATATCAATGTAAAACATATTCAAAAGTAAAGATGCAAAGGGATAAAAATACTGTTAATTAAAAAGAAAAAGTGATAACACTAGTGGAAAACAAAGAAACATTACTAAGATTCAAATATTGCCATATGATGAAGATATACCCCCATGATGGAGATAATTTTCATTCTGTGGCATTTTCTTCTGTAAGTCAGTCGACTTAGCGAGGTAGAAATGTCAATTGTTTTGAATTCCGTTGGTACTAGTAAGTAGTAACAAATCGGTCTTCCGTTTGACAGTGACTGCAAAAGTCTCATTCATGTCCAAATCTTCGAAACATTTTGCATTTGGGAGATTCCAGTTGAAGTAGTAAAGTAAAGTAGCAAGAGGAAGCTCCATGTTGGCAAAACCAAGGTTGTACGCGGAACACATTCTCCTTCCGGCACCAAATGGGAAATACTCGTATTCTGATCCCATTAAGTTGATGGAGCTATTTTCGAATCTCTCTGGCATGAAAGTTTCAACATATTGCCAATACTCTGGATCCTTATTTATGGCGAAAACGTTGACTATTAATTTTGTCTTGACGGGTGTAACACCCCAACCCGAAAAGGGTCAAAATGCCACATTATGGTGTCAATCAGAACATACAAATGTAAGCGGAAGAATTATAAACATAATACTCCCTCCTTCTCCAAATAATTGTTAGGAGACAAGAATCACATAGTTTAATAAAAGTATGGCCATTTTTGTTTTCAACCACTCAAAGAGAATATTCCCCTACTATATTCTCTAGTTTTTACTTAAAAGGGAAAGTGGACAATTATTTTGAGACATCCAAAAATGGAAATATGGACAATATTTTTGAGACGGAGGGAGTAGTTACAAAGGTATTCTAAGGTAGTAATGAAATACCAACATCTAAACATGATGAGTCCCAAAGCCAAATACAAATCCAAACTAATCTAACTGAAAATGAATCCAAATCTAATCCAGAAGCAAATGGGTGTCTATCGTCAAGTAGTCCACTAAAAGCACCTATGCACTCTTCACTCAAATCCCAGCTTCCAACCTAAAACCTGCCGCAGGAAAAGAAATGCGGCTGAGCTTAAAAAGCCCAGTGAACAGATATAAACCAAAAAGAATAATCGAACATATATAAGTATAGGGAAAAGGAACATAAGCTCCTGCTGAACAAAAATCATCTGTCAAACGAATAGGAGATCAAGAATCAACTGAACAAAATATCATATATCATAAGAAGCAACTCGTAGCGAAACATAAGGAGATTATAATGAAGTCAAAGGAATCAATCAGAGAATCATAATCATATAACAGATAAGAAATGCCCATCGAGCTTAGAAAGCATGCCACATGCTTAATCACATAATCACATCATATCATATCCATATATCTGTCAAATCATAATGTACAAGGAGTAGCTAGCTCCAATGTACCAGAAGTGAAATGGGGTGCATGACACGCACAAAACAATCACTAAATCACATCATAATCACACCAAACATATACCTAGGATACATCCATACGCTCCCTGCAAAACAAAATACATATGCAAGTACTAGACTGTACATATGTATACATAATGGCCAAAGTGCGCAAATAATCATACATATCAAAAGGGAACGTCGTGGATCAATCACACCTCCACAAAAAGTGTCATGACATTGTTGCCGCAATGACATGGTCATGGTACCTCCATGGCTAGTTAGCTCGGGCAACAGAACAAACAAACAAAGCAAAGCTATCAATAATCGTAACGAAGCAATCATAGCATAATTAACAAAGCATATCAAACTGAACAGAATCTCATATCAAATGAGATAGCATACTGAATATCATAACAAAATGGATAGAAAACTGAATCATATCACAGGGAATCATATCAAAGGATCATATCAAACGGATCATATCATAGCAATGAATCAAAGTCAAGGATCGAGAAGTCATGAGAACAAAACCCTTACTGAGAAAAGGTAAAATATATGTACCTCAAACCGCGAATGAAACCTCATCAAAAAACACAAGTGTCAGGAGTTACTCCTTCTTCATCGAATCTATACGAATTAATGATCGTCTTAATATTTAAGAACCATTTCATAAGTTATCACTGATTCCGTACTTATTGTTGTTCAGATTGTCATATTAGGTTTTCCTGCTATTTATAGCAACTTTCCAAATTTAGTAACTTTTCATATTTAGTAACTTTCCATATTTATTAACTTTCCATATTTAGTAACTTTCCCGAATTAGTAACTTTCAGAATTAACTCATTAAGTGAGTTTCCCGAATTAAGTAACTTTCCCGAATTAGTAACTTCCATATTTAGCAAGTTTCCATAATTAGTAAGTTAAGGTTACATTCATAATTAATCAAACTTAGGGTTTATAGTTACTTCCAAATCATACATCACTTATTTAGGATTTATTAGTGAATCTGGATCACATTCTTATGATTTTTAAGGCCTGCCAATTAAGCTCCCAAAATTCTGAAATAATTCTCAGTGATTCCAATATCAGTTAAGTACCTTAACAAATTTATATAGATTTTATTACCAAGCACAAGTATTGTTTTAAAAATCATCTTTCCAGAACTTTTTAGAAAATTAACTGCATATACATACAGAAAGTTTGCCTTTGATTAACCCATTGAGACACTTCAGAAAAATTAACAAAAATTTCAAGAAGTCACACATAACTTAAGTATCACTCGTGTAAAAGGAGAGCTCTCAGTTCCTTGTGGTTTGTAAATTAAAATTTATAAAAACCGACTGATTTTAAGTTCCCAAAACTCAGGTTTGACACATGATCCCATAAAATTCATAAACATGACCAATACGACTCCAATTCACTCCAAAACCAATTGGAAAACTTAATTAAGACATTAAACAAGGTTTACAACCAAAGAACCAGTATTATACACTTATGAAGCTCAAGCAATAGCTCGCACATATTCAAATTACCAAACAGTCCTGTTCAAAACCCGTTTATGACCATTATTTCACATGTTTACTTACACAAACGCACCCAATGTTTTAACCAAACCATAATCACGCCTTTTAACCACTTCCATTCAATTTGTAAACAAATTTTAGACTTCACACAACACACACAAGTTCACGCATGCAAGGAAAATTCAGCCCTCATAATTAACGAGACATATCATGAATTAAGGAAACCAAAACCAACCTAATACTCTAGCTATTTTAAATCCGATTCACACATCCATTTTTACAGGTTTCATTCACGTAAAATACACATGTTTTACATCTCTTTAGGTTGATACCAATCACACATACACCATATTGAAAAATAACGAACCACACATGCAACAAAACTTCACATAAAATCATAGAATTCCCAAGCCCTAAACCCCTTTAACCCCCACGTTAATATACCACCTAGGGTTTCTAGATTTTAGATCACATTAAAGACGTATTAACTGATTCATATTAGGTTTTTAATGACATGTTTTTAGGGCTAATTCAAATAGAGAACACATACAAGAATCCGATTCACAAGTAGACCAGTTTATCAATTTCATGTGACAAGTAAACCTACTAATCAATTAACTAACAAATAATCACAACACATGATTTAAACAAGCATGTTATTCAAGATTAAATTCTGATTTTTATGTGTTATCTATATGTATATGTGTCGACTATAAGAAGAAACCAAATGAAATCATGAGCACCTCACTTAGTCGTATCAAGGAAGAAACAAGGAGGAAAGAAGCCACGAAACCACCACAAGACGCCACTCTATAGTTTTCTTCTTCTTCTTGATCTTGAGAGCAAATGACTATGGATTATGGTTTTTGTTTAGTTCAGTTTTTGGGAGAAAAATAGGAGGCCGAATATTTGTGTTTAGGGTTTAAAGTGTTTTAAAAAATGTGATATTCGGCTAAATTGTGGGGTGATATACCCATAAGAATGCCGAGTATATGGGGATGTGGGCTGGACTTGTTCCTCCTCAAAAATCCAAATGAATGACCATATTTTAAAGTGTTATGTTGTGTACAACATAGAAATATATTCGGACTCTAAATGGACTTTTTAAACGTGTGATGTAATTAGAGTATATGTGTGATGAATTCAAATAAGTACATTTTATTATCATCATTTATCCTATTTATTTGACTTATTTTATTATATTATATATGAGAATTGATACGTTAATGTTAACTTTTGTAATTCTCAGGTAAAAACAAGTATTATGTGAAACTCGGCGATTTTGGACTAATTATGGAGCAAAACAAGCAAGATGTTAAGAGTCTACTGAAATGTACAAGATCAAGATCATTCTGCTCCAGATACGCCGCAACATACTTCGTACATACGGCGCATCACTATCAAGATTTCACAAGTGACAATCCAAGACAGCAAAGGACATGCGCCGCATAGAGAAATGGAGTTACGCCGCATCTTAAGGCGGTGTACGAATATTCCTTAATATATTAATCTTGGACCCCACGCGAAGTTAAGTCAATGCGCCGCATCTACTTATCCTATGCGCCGCATCTAACCCTCAGACAGAAACTATAAATACCCCAAGGTCAGACGAATTTCGAGAGTTTTTTAGAGGTTGGACAGTGCAAGATACCAGACGAATTCAGACGTATTAGCAGCACAAGACACACCCTAAACGAAGATACAAGAGCTGTAAGAAGGTCCTGCATGTATTCAATTCATTAAGTAGTTTTGTTTTATGTATTAGTACACTTTAATTCATCAGGATTGATGGGCCGATTCCATGTGACTACGGAATATCATGGGCACCCCTTAAAATTGCTTTCCCATTAATTAAAGTTTATATGTTGATGTCTTTGGTGACTTTTATTAGTGCATTGATAACCTCTGTGTCTAGCTGAGCATTGCTTGGGTCGCCATGCCCCTTCCTCGCCTATTTATTCTATCGTTTCTAGGATAGTGGGATAGACATAAGTGATCATTAAGGGTTTACTCGCCGATAAGATTAGAGCCAACGAGAAAGGGTTAATTATATACACTTCATATAAAACTAGCAATAAAACAAGTGACAAGCTACTTAATTATCAGGACAGGTCTTCTTATTGTCTCAAGTATCTATCTGTGTACGTGTGTGCTAATCGCTGATTCGTGCTCATTAGTTTAGTTTTCTATTTAATCATAACCAAACTGTGCCAGTCTCTCAGGCTGAACCCCCCTTGCGTTAGATTAGGTTGTACAGCTAACCTAGGATATTAAAATACTGATTAGAATAACTAGATAATACGTTCCACTCTTAGTGATCAACACTCTACTTACCATTATATTCATACTGACCGGGTACACTGCTCGTTAAAGTGTGTTTTTATTGATAAGTCGGCTAAATATAAATTTAAAACTTGAGTAGGCATTAATACTGCTAAAACCACAACGACACATCACGCGCGCACCAAGTCTTTGGCGCCGCTACCGTGGATATAAAAGAATTAGAGCAATACACACGCACATCAAGTTTTTGGCGCCGTTGCCGGGAGTGAATTGTTATTATCTGTTAATTTGATTAGTATTTTAATTAGTTTTTTCTTTTTAATTTTTAGATTCTAACCACTAACCCTGTTATATATTAGATAAATTGCATTCATTGTATTATTTGCATATTTTCTGTTTTTGTGTGTTATTTATTTTCTTTAATTTTTGTTTCTTTTTGTTTGATTTTATTTTTGTTTTGTTTTTTTTTTTCTTGCATTCTGCTATCGTTGTACTGTGTTGATACAAACGATACGGCGCATTCTGTTTTTAATAGAAATTTTTCTAAACGATAACGCCATACGACGCATCTGTTTTTGCAGATACGGCGTATTTATTATTTTAATTAAAAACAGTTTTTCGAATTATTAAACAGATACGACGCATCGATTTCAATCGATACGGCGCATCTTCTGAATCAAAAATCTTGTATTTTGAAACGTAACGAAAATACGGCGCATTAGCTTCTGTTAATACGACGCATTTAAATTTTAATAAATATAATCGATTTTTGATAATTAAAACTGATACGGCGCATTCTAATTCTAAGCGGCGTATCTATTTTCTGAATAAAAGTCTGATTAAATTTTAACGAAATAAGATACGGCGTATCCAACTTTTTGGATACGGAGCATCGCTTGCAGAGATCAGTAACTTTTATTTTTCGTATTCCGTTTTCGTTGTTAATTTTCTGATATATTACTTTCTTGAACATACCCTACTGATGCTTTTGTGATAGTTTCAGGAAGTGCATGACCAGGAGTTCAACTAAGAACTTGATTAAACCTTTCGAAGATCCTGAACGAGCCTTACATTCGCTTAAAAGGCTTTTCAACACAAAAAGCTTTAAAATTTCAAGTTCATTCAAGCTTGATTATTTTTCTGAAGAGAAAGAGGAAGAAGAAGCAGAAACAATGGCGGAAAACACTACTATGGAGGAATACATGAACAATACCCGTGCTGATTACAGTTCAGGAGTTGCTAGACCAAAGTTTGATGAAAAGTCAAAGTTTGAGTTGAAGGGTCAGTTTCTCAAGGAGCTAAGAGAAAATGTTTTCAGTGGAACAGAACATGAAGATGCTAATGAACATGTTGAAAAAGTCCTCGAGATTGCAGATTTGTTTACTACAGAAGGAGTCTCTGACGATCAACTTATGCTAAGAATCTTTCCAATTTCGCTTAAAGGAGCTGCTAATAAGTGGCTAAGGAATGAACCTGCCAGTTCAATCACAACATGGGAAGATTTGAAGAGCAAATTCCTGAAAAGATATTGTCCACCTGCTAAAACTGCTAAAAAGATGGAGGCTATCAACAGTTTCAAGCAAGAGCCTGATGAAACTCTTTATCAAGCTTGGGAACGATTTAAAGACTTATTGATGAAATGCCCTCAACATTATCTAAGTTCAATGCAGGAGATAATATTGTTCTATCAAGGATTGGACGTGCCTACTAGACAAATCTTGGATGCTAAGGGAGCTGTGCCTCAAATGAGTGTAGCCGATGCTAGAAAAGCTATCCAAGAAGCTGCTGATCACTCTCAAAAATGGCACGACGGAACCTCTACTAGATCTAAGAGCAGCACTAATTTTGACGGGTTTGCTGCAATTCAAGCTCAATTGGATAAAATTAGTAGAGAGATGAAGAAGCGTGATGAAAAAGTGTATGCTGCCCAAGTTGGATGTGAAAAATGAGAAGGACCTCACTACACCAAAGATTGCCCTAATAAGAATGAAAGTGAGACTTTTGAAGAAGCATACTACACACAATTTGGACAACCATTCCGACCTTCAGGAAGATTTAGGGAAGCTACTCCGGGATACTATCAAAAGAACAACTTTAATCCCACTTATCAAGAAAGGAGGCAGACTTTGGACGACACTCTAAAGCAAATTATGGCCGATGCTGCTAAAAGACATGAAGAGAACACTGCTATGATCAAAGAAATCCGAGCCTCAACGGATACTATAACAAGAAATCAAGGAGCTTCGATCAAAGCATTGGAACAACAAATCGGACAAATGAGCAAGGTTCTTCAAGAAAGGGGATACGAAAGTTTACCAAGCTCAACTGAAACTAACCCAAGAGATCATGTCAAGGCCATATGCACTACTGAAGAAGTCACGCCTAACATACCTTTTCCTAGAAGATTGATGAATGGTAATGATGCTGCAAAGCCCGAATTTTTCTTTAATTCTTCAATCAATTTAAGGAGGTTACTCAAAGAGAAGACAAAGATTGAAGAGGAGATCAAGGATACAATGAAAGAAGAGAGCTCTGCAACCGACTTACGTGCCTTGCCTCATAAAGAAAAGGACCAAGGAAGTTTTACTTTACCTTGTTTAATTAATGACATATCTTTCAATAATGTGTTAGCTGACTTAGGAGCTAGCGTTAGTGTTATGCCCCTTAAGACATTCACTACCATAGGACTAGGAAAATTAGCACCAACTAAGTTGCTTATTGAATTGGCTGATAAAACGGTAAAACGACCTGAAGGGATTGCTGAAAATGTGCTAGTTAAGATTGAGAAGTTTGTTTTCCCCGTAGACTTTGTTATATTAGATATGCCCGAGGATGTTAAGATTCCTTTAATCCTTGGAAGACCTTTCTTGTCTACCGCCCATGCTAAGATTAATGTGTTTAAAAGAAAAATCTCATTAAACGTAGGGAATAATAAACTAGTCTATAAGTGCCAAAATCCTACTAAAAGCATAATTAGAGGCATCTATGTGCTAGGATTAAGAGAACGTATGGACCTCGATCTAGAAGCTAGGTTTATGGGAGAAACCTTGGTAAATAATGAATCACTTGAGACCTATAGTGGAGACTACATTGAATTAAATTATCTTAATTTACCAATAGGAATCAATGATCAATTTATGAAGGATTTTGAACCCGAAATTGAAGAAGGAGAAATTATGGATATACCTAGAATCAATATGATCAACACTAAGAATTATGATGAATTTGAAGGATATCCTAGCTTCTGTGATTATGGTAGAAAGATCCATGTAGATTGTGCTTATAATTTACAATTTCCTTGCATGATAGGATTTAAGCAGGTTAGTGCCAACTTTTTCCTATTTTACCAATTAATGTAATGTCAAAAGATTTCTATAATTCTATAATGAAAAACAAAGTTGAGTATAGAGGGAAAAACGTAGTTGGAATGTTCATGAATGTACCTATTTTTGTCGGGAATTTAACTATTGTTACAGATTTCACCGTGGTGGAAAACATGGATGCTTATCGTGATGTTGAGATGGGTGACGTGATCGTTGGGAAACCATTTTGTAAGGAGGTCGAAATTAACGCTAAAAGATTTGAAGGAAAGATCACCTTTAAAAGTGGAAGCAACGTCATCACTTACATGATGCCTCGTGCTCACCCAAGGTTTAAACATGCCCCTAACAAATTTTGTTACAAATTTACACCATTTCTTTTTGTAGATGAAAATGACGCTGAGAATGGGATCGAGTATCCGTACCAAAAGATGAAAGGATTCTACAAAGGTGTACTTGAATTGGGGCAAGAGTATGTTCGTGACGAAGTAATTCGCAACTACATCGTGCACGGACATGTGGGGATCAATAGAACGAAATAAGGACCTGAACGTGAGTCTAACTTGAAGACTCTGGAATAAAGACAAGTGCTGACCGGGAGACAACCCGAAAGAATTTTTACTTTTCTTTTCTGTGTCGAGTCTGTCAGACCTGCAGAAGATACGGCGCATCTCCATCATAAGATGCGACTCATCGCCTGCATTGGTCATATCTTATTTTATTTTCTGCATTTTTATTTTTGACTTTAAAACTTTCTGTCAGTATTTTAATGCGGCGCATCCCTGGTTAAGGATGCGACGCATCTTTTATTCTGATTCGTATTTATTCCAGGCTCGATACGCCGTATCTTTTTCCATAAGATATGGCGTATCGACTGACCTGATGATTTTCATTTTAATTTTTTTTTATGTTTTAATTTTACTAACTACTAATGTATTATGCAAGTTTGAACCTTCTTAACTCAGGTGTGTTAAAGTCTTAATGGTATTATAGATTCCTGCAATTCTTTGGATACATCATTTTTGAAGCTTAAACGTTCTCATCCACAAGAAAGTTGATTTTTGCTCTTATACGAATAATGGAGGATCATACCGAGCAAATCTCAGGGGAGTTTTTCTGTTCTAATTCTTTTATTTTCCAGTTTTTAACCTTTGACACAAACAACGAGGACGTTGTTTAACTTAAGTGGGGGGATTGGAGAATTAGAACACTTACTTGTCCTAAACTTTTTCAAAATATGCTTAAAATGCGCTTATTATATCAAAATTTAAAATTTTTATAGCATGTTTTTGTTTAAAGTCTAATTACATAGCTGCACACATAACATTATTTCCAAAAATTGTGAACTTATCAAAATTCACAAATCTATGAGTGTGCCGGTGACTTGTAAACTTTAGAACTTGGCTTGTATACTATTCGAGACCACCATAATAAGTATTATCTATATAATTGGAATGACTTGTCTAAATTGGTAAATTTCTAGGATTACACCCAAATAGCCTTTATATGTTATGTGATATTAACTAACTACATTGGTTAGTTAACCCCCGTATAAACCCTTTTGTTACTCTCACTTTTAGAGTAAGATACCCCTAGAAAAACACTCAGAGCCATTCCTTTCGTTTCTTACACCTTTGTTATAATGTTTCGTTACACCCTTACACCTTAGCCTACCCTGTAGATTAAAATCCGTGGTTGGTTAATTGCTTTAGGCAAAGTGTGTTTCCTTACATTACCTGTGTTCGCGTGCGTAATTCATTATCTTTGGTTGTGTCAGGAAATTGCACAATGCAATTGGTATGAAAGTAAATATTGTATATCTTTGAGTTTATTTTTCGTGTGTTTGCTACTTTCGCTATTACAGTTATTTCTGAAAGTATGAAGAGTATAAAAAGATTATCCGGAAAAATAGTGATAGAAAAGTTGTGAAATTTTACACATATATGTTGATGTCAAAAAAAAAAAAAAAAAAAAAAAAAAAAAAAAAAAAAAATCGAAAAAATAGAAAAGAAAAAGAAAAAGGAAAAGTTGGAAGTTTGTTTTAACCAACTTATGTAAAGTTTTGTATTAAGTGGTCGATATCACCACTATTTGTTATATATTATACTAGACTTCAAAGCCCGCCCAGTGGCGGGCATGACTTGTAATTATAGTTTTCATGGCCCGCCCAATGGGCGGGCATGACTTGTAAGCCCTCCCGGGCATATAAGCCCGCCCACAGGGCGGGCATGACTTGTGATTATCGTTGAATTATAATTATTCTTTTAATGGTGTTAGTTAACGAAAATTAATTTTTAATTTCGTGGAGCTTAACTAATATTTTGATGGTATTAATTTATGTTAATAATATTTTAGAGTGGTTACTAACGTCACTGGAGGTTAAATTTGAGCCTAACATAACTCAACATTCACAAAACATTATCTAAAATTATAAAAATATTTAGTATAAGTACCAATATAAAAAAACAATCAATATTTTTACATATTCAAATGATTAAAAGGAGAAAGGGACCCATGAGTTCAAACTAAAAATACACAAAAGATAAAAAAATGATCCAAACAAAACTAATCCCTAACACACTAATCCCTAACACAGTCTCATGATCTTACAAATGACAAAGAACCAAACATAACACATATCTATCACTAACTGACATAAACATATTTCCTTTCTTGACTTTTGATGGGCTTCCTCATGCATTCACAACTCCCACTTGTGTACTGCATAACATCAAGATAACTATACCAAAAATAATAAGTGCCCCATTGAGCACATCTGATCATGTTTACCATTTCACTTTTAGCCAATTATATTTCACATATTTGACACGTTATTAGTAAAATAGAATCAAATTGATCAAGTTCCCTAAAAATTTGAAGTGTTGATATCAAAGTTGGAAGTAACTGATACTTGGTTTCTGAGCAGCAATATTTAGTGCAACATACACAGAAAGAGCAGACTCAATTGACAGCATACCTGGGGAGACGCCTACCCCTTTAGGTACCTACAGGAACAGCAAACCTTTTATCACTTCGAGATATAACCACCTGAAGGTGCACCGATAACGATTACACACACCAAATTTTCGATTATAAACTTCATAGCAAAGTTTCGAGCAAATACAAATATCAAAACACAATAATATTCAATACCCAACTAACCTGAACCGATTAAGTGGAGCTTTATATACATCTGATATATGAATTTCCTGTTTGAGCCAAACATTCTGTGTTGTGTAGTGACCTGATCCAAATAACTCTTCATTTACATTTTAGTCTTCAAAAGAAAAAAGCCTCAAGGACCAATCTCATAACACATTTTCTCGTGATAATATATATACTACATATATAAATAACTTCGGTTTCTAATCCGTGTTTGTGTGTGACCCCATATGTAATCAGTAGTTGTTCCGTGCACACAACTCCCACTTGTGTACTGCATAACATCAAGATAACTATACCAAAAATAATAAGTGCCCCATTGAGCACATCTGATCATGTTTACCATTTCACTTTTAGCCAATTATATTTCACATATTTGACACGTTATTAGGAAAATAGAATCAAATTGATCAAGTTCCCTAAAAATTTGAAGTGTTGATATCAAAGTTGGAAGTAACTGATTCTTGATCCAAATAACTCTTCATTTACATTTTAGTCTTCAAAAGAAAAAAGCCTCAAGGACCAATATCATAACACATTTTCTCATGATAATATATATACTACATATATAAATAACTTCGGTTTCTAATCCGTGTTTGTGTGTGACCCCATATGTAATCAGTAGTTGTTCCGTGCACACAACTCCCACTTGTGTACTGCATAACATCAAGATAACTATACCAACAATAATAAGTGCCCCATTGAGCACATCTGATCATGTTTACCATTTCACTTTTAGCCAATTATATTTCACATATTTGACACGTTATTAGTAAAATAGAATCAAATTGATCAAGTTCCCTAAAAATTTGAAGTGTTGATATCAAAGTTGGAGGTAACTGATAATTGGTTTCTGAGCAGCAATATTTAGTGCAACATACACAGAAAGAGCAGACTCAATTGACATCATACCTGGGGAGACGCCTCTCTCCGTGGCATCCAAGAAGACAAGTTCGTCCACAGATTTGCCGATAAAGTTTCACTAACAATCATATAAAATCAGAAATGATACCATTTGAAATAAGGGAGAAAAATACTGAGATAGGGGTTAAACTACCTGGATGTTGTGTTACGGGTAGAATATGTAGGGACGTATCCAGAAGGATCCCCACCCGTGCACATTATATATTTTGGTCTGCGCACACAAGTTGACTGCAAAACAACACAAATATAAAAATTAATCAGAAGCAATCGTTAAAAGATACCGGAGTAGTTTGTTTGGGGGCAAAAAAATATTCACAAGTCTTCGTCGTTCAGGTACATTTTGAGACCTCGAGAGAAGGTTATATCACTATTGACTTAAGTGATAAAACAGGAACACAACCGCATGTGCATCAAATGCACTCACTGCTTGCAAAAGGCAACTTTATCCCAGATAGACCATGTCCATGTGTATCTTATGTTTCATTTAATTCTGTTCTTTCTAATATTAATGTCTATGTGATGATCTTCCAAATTTATTCCTAAATTTAATATCTTAGTAAATTAGAAATCACAAATTGAGAAAATGATTCGTTATACGCTAAGCGAATATTTAAAATCAAATGATTGATTAAACAAAACAGAAAATGACAATAACAAAAGATAAAAACGTTTAACAGAAGCTTTCCTATTTAATCTGATTGAAAAGCTGAAACCGTTACTAATAGAGTAATTGGCCGATTTAGTTGTTATGAGTGATCATGTGCATTTCACGTAGGCATTTCGTTATCCTCACAAGAACACCACCTATATCATGAGGTATATAAATCCTTACATAACATTCAACTATTGTAGTTACGTCCATCAATAACTACAGCTTCTTTACGGGCGATATTAGACTTCATCAAGTCTGTTGCAGCTTCAGCAGCTTCTATTCCAGCTGCACCCGTACAGTAACTGTTCCTAACAAACTGTTTACAACATTTGTAGCCCCATTGATGATCTTTCCACCATGATCCCCAAACAGTCGTGTGGTTACTAATGTAAACATCGTCTTCATACTTACTTTTGGGAAGAGCCATTTCCTGCAAATAACACAAACGCTCAACATGTCAAACTATCCTTAAAAAATCTCTCAATATAATAAAGATGTAGGCACCACATCGTCATCTCTTTCAAATTGATAATCTCATCCAGTACTAATTTTACAAATAGATCTTAGAACAACATCGTCCTTTATTTGATATTTGAACATCAATTATTTCTTATTTCTTTCAAATTGATAATCTCTCCAAATAATTTGTTATGCCATAATTTGAACATCGTCATCTCTTTCAAATTGATAATCTCTCCACGTTTGTAAGGTACTGCTGGGAATACATACAGGTGCACCACTGCATCAACACCTGCTTCATAGGTTCAGTACAGTTAAAATGTGAGCTAAAAACATTTAGCTTTAGATTGGTATTAAATAAACCCTCAAGCAACCATCAACTGATTCAGCTAATGGTAATATCTTACCAACAAAAAAAGTAATACGAACCTTATTTCTTTTAGCTTTCGGCCTTAAGGTGTTAATTCCTATAAGGCTAATTTATTGAGGAAGCTGGATCCATTTCACGACCATTTCACCACTTCCAAAGACAACAGCACGAACACTTTGATGTAATTGCATATGTCATTCCAGATTGGGACCACATTTGTGCAGTGTAACCCCTCTATACTTTTAACTTCCTCTATAGAACCCGGTGACGAACGAACATGCAAATTAAGTAAAGGTAAATCAACTATAACCATCCTGTATGGATTTATTTTAGATGATGAGATAGAAACCTTCCTTGAAAGTGGTTGACGGGCTTCATCTTTCCTTCAAAGATAAACAAAACGTATCAATTAACTATAGTCCATTATTATATCATAATAAGACCACCTTAGAGCATCAAATGCAACATTTTCATAAGATGCTTAGTATAATAACTATTCAATTGAAGCAAATTAGGAGGTTGCATCCATTGATAATAGACTTTGGGTAGCCTTCAACCTGTTCAACCGATTCACCTTTTAGCTATTTCTTTATTCGTAAACTCGCCCATTTTACATCTACTTTGTTGCTATTGAATAATGGATAAACTACTTAAACAGTCACTTATCTTAGTTTCGAGTCGGGTAGATGAAAATAGAAAAGAGACACTGAGTAGAATAAGTTGGAATCAGTAATCAGTGTGGGGTAAGTGTGATTACTTTTTAATGGCAGAATAATCAATTTAAGTAACTTTCCAATTTCAGAACTACAATGTATATTGGAGGATATAAAGCAAGTTTTCTGGATGGAGGAAGCAATATAAGCATGGTTACGGAAGTAGAAAACAAATACGCAATGATGTAATCATCCGGCCAACTTAATGTTATTCAGCATCTATATATCAAATAACCTGTTAGTCCTATATGGTAATATAGTATCGTAAAACTAATCTTCTAGTTCTTTAGGAAATTACCTGTTTACTCCTAATCATCAGTACAAAAATGATTTTCGTCCAACAATATCCTATTTTAGATATTTCACATAAAGACTAACACCGCTCTCAAAACTATTTATCATGTCAAACATTGCAACTGTCATGAAACACAGTTACTTAATAAATGGATCAATTGGGGATGTTTTTATGATTTTATCTCAAAATAGGTCAAATAAAAAGGATTATCAAAAAGGGGAAAGGGTCCAATGTGTTGTATGGGTTGCAACAAATTGCACTCAATTATTTAGATTCTCATTGCAATAATATTCTCTTTGTAATTTTCGTTCTATATAAAAATTGGACAGAAACTTATATTGGTCGGATGACCCAATTGGCCAACTGAAATTGAATAATACTTGTTTCAACCCAAACCTGTTTTTACACATTTCCCGACCTAACTAAAAGTAAGTAAACAGAAAGTGTAAAGGGGAGGTCAGTACCTCAGTTATAAGCAACAATTGCTGGACATAGTCTTTACCCGGAAACAAAGGCTCCCAGCTCAAAGCGATCTCTATTAAACTGCAACCAACTAACCATATATCAATGGATGTAGTATACTCTGAGCAATTGAGCAACAACTCGAGGGCTTTATACCACTTGGTCACAACATAATCGGTCATGAAATCCGTCTCAGCTGTTGTTCGTGCAAGCCCAAGGTTACATATCTTTAGGTCACAATTTGCATTCAGAAGCAAGTTGCTTGGTTTTAGATCTAGGTGCAATACATTTGTAGAGTGCACGTAGTTTAGTCAACGTAGTAATTGATACAGAAAGTACTGCCAAGTCCAATGCAATTATGAAAACACGTTGTTCTTATGCTGTATCATACCCACACCAAAAGCCATATTTTCAGTTCTGTATCACCCCCATTCCAACAGCATGATGAAAAATATAAAGTGTATAAAGCAAGAGGGAACGAACAGAATGGTCTTACAATGAACTTTGCAACCATAAGGAAGATCAAGAAGGATACTCCTATCAGTATAGTCTGATAGTTCCACTGAAAAAAGAACAAAAAAGAGATCAGATAAAGTGAAATAGTTATTATTTTTGTCCAAAGTAAAGTCATAGAGATAATAATCGCACGGCATGTATAAACCGTGCCCAGACTCATATGTATAGGTAAAATTAAAAATAGTCAATAAATAACTTAAAACAAATAGGTGACTCACTCTAAGATGTGCTGAGTTGATAACGGAGCACATGACAGAAACTACTTTTTGAAGTCCTTGATGCCAAACAGCCCTTTCAGTTGATGGAATGCAACAGTAACAGCAGCTCCTCCCATGAACCCGACGATAGCAGTATGTGACAAAAGCTTAATCAGAAAACCCAATCTGTAAAAGGAAAAAACACCAAACCACACATAGCATGATTATAATGAAATTTTTTGACTCATAAAACTAATTTTGTAACATGAATGGTAGTGACCAGTCAATAAGTACCTGAAAAAGCCAAGTACAAATTGAGTAACACCAGCAAAGGATGTTGTAGTAAAAGCAAGACGTTGATAGTCTGGATCCAAGCCGAGAACAAACTCAGTTACAATTTGCATTTAAGATTAATATATTCACACTATGTATCAAGAAACACAAAAAAAAAGACCCCATAACAAATACAAAACATAACTGGTTGTGAAGTTTTGGTCATATTTATTTGCTCCGAGTGCAGAACCTTTTTCTTGGCATGTTAGGAGAGAAGTATCGAGTCAGAGAAGATAAGCTTTAAACTTTGTTAACTTTCCGACATTCAATTTCCATGATGCTTGCAAAGTCAGAAGATGTGAGCACCTGTTAGCGAGCAGGGGTTAGGGAATATCTTTTAAAGTTTAAAAAGGGAAGAAATATTTCAAAAATCTATTTTCCAAACTCTCCAACAAATCGATAAATTCATCGTTAAATAACTCGAACCATAATCAAATAACAGCACACCCAAAAAACAGATTCTGAATCATTATGTGGATTGATACAAAGCACAACATTTCCTTTTAGTTAGAACTGATATTTGATGTTTGCTAAAACCCTAGATAAATAGTAAAAACTTAAGAAAGCTAATTATTTGCTTTATTAAATCCTTCCCTGCAAATATTGTAGTTGATTCTATCTATAATAGTTCTCTGCTTGTGTCAATAAAGTTAGTTGATGGACAAATCAATCAGTAGGATATCATGCAAAAATGCTATGTATGGTTGCAAAAGAGTGAGCATGAACAGATGTGTCCCCATGCCTCATCAATTGCCCTTACCCGTCATGCTACCTTGCTGTACACAACTATCATGCATAAAGAAACGTATCTCATCTGAGTTTGAGGAGGAGGCAGAAGAAGGTCACAAATACCGATAGATCTTTCATGATTTGTGCCATGCCATTCACTGATTCTCCCACCTGAGACAATAAATCATATTAATATGCAAGCCGAAAAATAAAAATCAAGAAACAATTTTTTTTTTACTATTTTGCACCAACCTGTTGAATCTCACTTTCTCTTTCCATAGTGAAAGCCTCACTTTTCTTCAGCTTGGCCATTTGATGAGGCATAGTTTTCAATTCCATGATGTCTTGCTCCAATATCAACGCATCGTCCTAAAAAGTCTAATGTCTAATAATGCTAAGCAATTCAAGATTACCTCCACACAAAAGCTCACTTTTTTGTAATTGTAATTGCTATATCTTCTTGACAACCTGCACATGAGTCTCCTCCATTAAAATTCTTTTTTGGATCTAGATCTAAACCCCGTGCTGAAGACCATTGCTGTATCAGATCAAAACACGCTTAAACCAACACGAATTTTATCATCTCTACATTTTCTAATACCAAATCATTCACATTACTCTCGGGCCTCGACAATGCTTTTTGGCAAGTATTGGTTTTATGTTTACCACCCACGTCCATATCCAATGATTTATCCAAATCCATGGACTTTTCCATCCCAGGATCCTCATTAGCATATGTATCCATCAGTTTTTTAGCAAAACTATTTCCTTCCATTGATGATGAAACAATTATATTTCTGTTTTCGTTTTCCTTTCCATCTCTGGAATGACTCAATTCAGACTCAATCTCCTCCAAACGACGCCTATAAATCGTGTTTTAAAAGATTATAAAAATTAAAAAGAAAAACATACCCCATTACATGTGTGTCATCCGAGATCACAAAGCTGGCAGTACTAACAATATATCCGATAAAGCTAACAGTATTAACTTTCTTGAGCCAGCAGTACTAATGAAACAAATATATAACAATAATCCAAATAAGAAGAGGGGTACCCAAGAACAATGAGTAGTTAAATGATTTAAATACCTTCACAAAATAATCATGATGGATGATTTCTTCATAATGGATACAGATGATGAAGCCCTGGAAAATCAAATAAGAGAAAAAACAAAAATCGTGTTTTAAACTATAAAAATTAAAAAGAAAAACATACCGGTTTAGTAGCTTTGTTTTTGGATCGCCTTTTTTTCTGTGTTTTTTGTGAATGATCTAGAACACCATTTAGGCTTTTGTGAATGATTTAGTAGGTTTGTTTTGCAAACCTGTGATGAAGAAAACACAAAAATAACATTAGAAGAGATTGTGAGGAAAAAGAAAAAAAGATATTAATGTTTTTGAGAGAAAGTATATTATGAATGAAGGGGCAGATTTTTTTTTTTTTTTTTTACGTATATGCTTTTAGGGTTTGCTAAGTTGTAGGGATTCTCCTTACTTATCTCATATAATTATTTGGTTGCTAAGGTTTATAGATTTGGGCTTGCAAGATATAATCAAAAAAATGTGTTGGTCTAGTGGTAATCAACTTTGTTGATGTTACCAACACCTTAAATTCACCCAAGTTCGAATCCTCTAGTGTCATTTTTTAAAATTTCGTAATTAAAGGTCAACATCTGAATTAATTTGGTCAAACATTGCTTACATGGCATGCTTAGGTGGAATAAGAGCATGATTACTCATCAATCCAGCGCTTATTCATCAATCCTGCATTTGATGACGTCATACGCATCTTATTATATATAATATGTAGATGTAGATTTATGGATTGAATGGGAGTTGGCTGTTATGGGAACGCCAACTAGGTTTATTCTTTGATTGAGATCTTGTTGAGTATAATTCGTGTCTACCTAAAGCGTGTGTTTCAAGTGTTAAAGCGTGAGTTATTCAATGATATAAGTCTTATTCATGGGATGGTTGGGAAAGTAATTTACCACACTTAGGATTTTAATTTATCTGTTTTGTTTATTTTTCATTTTACACCAATTTGTATCCCAAATATTATCCATACCCTATATCATTCTTCATCCAAACCTTTGATTTATTGAGATTAGGGATTTGAGCAATCTTAAGTATCGTAGTCGTGGATTCGGCTATGTATTTATGATTTTGTCGCCCTTTTTGATATAATATTATTGGTAAAGATTACTTGGTCCTATCTTTAGCCTATTCGAGTTAAGGATTTGAGCAATTGCAAGTATCGTGGTCGTGGATTCGATCATGTATTTGTGATTTTGTCGCCTTTTCTGGAATTTGAGATCGATAGAGATTAAAAAGGATGATTAACCCTTAACCAACAAACCCTTTTTACCGCTTTAGACTTGTTATTCCTTGGCTTTAGTGGGGGAGATGCGTATACTTGCCAAGCTTATGATAGAATATTCGTCACGACTGGACAGTTAAACGATTAGATTTGCTTTTATCGAAATATTTTATTTTATTTCTAATTCGTTAAGTGTTTGGTTGTGCAATTATGACAAAACGAATACATGCTTTAATATAAAAATAAATCCTAATATCTTTAGGATACATTTTCATTTGATTTATTCTAAGGTTTACTTGGGGACAAGTAAAGTTCAAGTGGGGGGATATTTGATGAACTCAAATAAGTACATTTTATTATCATCATTTATCCTATTTATTTGACTTGTTTTATTATATTATATATGAGAATTGATACGTTAATGTTTACTTTTGTAATTCTCAGGTAAAAACAAGTATTATGTGAAACTCGGCGATTTTGGACTAATTATGGAGCAAAACAAGCAAGATGTTAAGAGTCTACTGAAATGTACAAGATCAAGATCATTCTGCTCCAGATACGCCGCAACATACTTCGTACATACGGCGCATCACTATCAAGATTTCACAAGTGACAATCCAAGACAGCAAAGGACATGCGCCGCATAGAGAAATGGAGTTCCGCCGCATCTTAAGGCGGTGTACGAATATTCCTGAATATATTAATCTTGGACCCCACGCGAAGTTAAGTCAATGCGCCGCATCTACTTATCCTATGCGCCGCATCTAACCCTCAGACAGAAACTATAAATACCCCAAGGTCAGACGAATTTCGAGAGTTTTTTAGAGGTTGGACAGTGCAAGATACCAGACGAATTCAGATGTATTAGCAGCACAAGACACACCCTAAACGAAGATACAAGAGCTGTAAGAAGGTCCTGCATGTATTCAATTCATTAAGTAGTTTTGTTTTATTGTATTAGTACACTTTAATTCATCAGGATTGATGGGCCGATTCCATGTGACTACGGAATATCATGGGCACCCCTTAAAATTGCTTTCCCATTAATTAAAGTTTATATGTTGATGTCTTTGGTGACTTTTATTAGTGCATTGATAACCTCTGTGTCTAGCTGAGCATTGCTTGGGTCGCCATGCCCCTTCCTCGCCTATTTATTCTATCGTTTCTAGGATAGTGGGATAGACATAAGTGATCATTAAGGGTTTACTCGCCGATAAGATTAGAGCCAACGAGAAAGGGTTAATTATATACACTTCATATAAAACTAGCAATAAAACAAGTGACAAGCTACTTAATTATCAGGACAGGTCTTCTTATTGTCTCAAGTATCTATCTGTGTACGTGTGTGCTAATCGCTGATTCGTGCTCATTAGTTTAGTTTTCTATTTAATCATAACCAAACCGTGCCAGTCTCTCAGGCTGAACCCCCCTTGCGTTAGATTAGGTTGTACAGCTAACCTAGGATATTAAAATACTGATTAGAATAACTAGATAATACGTTCCACTCTTAGTGATCGACACTCTACTTACCATTATATTCATACTGACCGGGTACACTGCTCGTTAAAGTGTGTGTTTTATTGATAAGTCGGCTAAATATAAATTTAAAACTTGAGTAGGCATTAATACTGCTAAAACCACAACGACACATCACGCGCGCACCAAGTCTTTGGCGCCGCTACCGTGGATATAAAAGAATTAGAGCAATACACACGCACATCATGTAATTAGAGTATATGTGTGTCGAATACATATATGTAACTTAGGTTTTGAAATTTTCATACTTGTAGTTAAACTTCCACAACATATGGCTTAAAATTTTAGGTTATATTCATATCAACGTCCACATGACATTTCGTATTTTCAGGTTGTTATAATTCTTCCCCTCTAAAAAAAATTCTTCCTTGAAATTTGAAGTCGCCAAAGTTAGACGGATACGTACCAAATCACGAAAAAATACTGACCATAAATAGCCTCACGCTCGGAGAGGTTCTTCCAAAATATTTTAACAAACGGAATAGTTTTATTTCTCATGACTCGATCCGAAAAATTAGGATAGCCCCAGGCTCTCCACAGAACACAAATCATTACAAATTT
The DNA here is from genome assembly GCA_021014915.2 of Artemisia tridentata subsp. tridentata. Taxonomy (NCBI): domain Eukaryota; kingdom Viridiplantae; phylum Streptophyta; class Magnoliopsida; order Asterales; family Asteraceae; genus Artemisia; species Artemisia tridentata. The sequence goes on along the minus strand of CP139507.1, from coordinate 372,098,197 downwards.
TATCCAACGAATACGAAACAAATACGTAGCAGATGACAGTTGTAATCTCACCAAGATATACATGAAACACATATACACACGAGGCAAATACAGAGGTAGTGCTAAACGATAGGAAGATTTCATCAATTCTGAATGAACTGAGAGAACGTACTAACGATAAATGAAGTATATGTCAAATATCAAACCGTATCAAACGCATAATGAAATGGGTAGCATATTTGTACTAACGATCAACTAAGCACATATCGAAGCATCAAAACGTATCAGAAGGCATAATGGAATAGGTAGAATAATCGTACGGATAAGAATGAATCTAAGGGCTAACGTATCACAAACTAAATCTTCCTTATATGCCAAACGTCTAACTCTTCTGTACGGGAACATCATACGGAACCCACAAATTCCCGGTCTAAAGTTTCAAAATTTCTCTTCCACAATGATAACTAATCCATTAGTCCCTGTAATCAACTTCGGACCTTCAATAAGTAACTCTCCGACTTAATTCAACTAAAAGGTGCTCCATAGCTCCGTTCTTACAAACTCCGAAAGGAAAACTCTTGTCACTTGCATGTCATCTATCCTAGTGAGCAAACACAACCAGAACTAACACCTGTCACATTTCCTGCTCAACACATCTTCCAAGCTCGAATAGTTGTTCTGCTTATCCATCAGTCTGGAGGTGCAAAACATTACCAAACTTGAGTCTGGTTCCCCAAGCCTTCAGTAATTCTTCCTAGGAATGTGAAGTAAAAACGCGAATCTTTGACACGATCACTGCAGGTGCGCCGTGTAGCTTGAATAATCTTCTGCCGAAAGAAATCTCTGCCAATCTTCCAAGTGAGCCGACCTATTCAAATGATCCACTAAAACTCAATTCGTGTTGTCCTTCCTAAATGTGCGCGGAAATCCCGTTACAAGGTTCCTGAAATTTTAATCCCGCTTCCACATACGAACATCCAAAACTAAGGAAAACCACTTGTATGCTGATGCTGAATCTTAACCTGTTGACACGCTAACCACTTCGCCACCAATGTAGTCACAACCGTCTTCATACCATTCCATCAAAATTTCTGCTGCAAGTCTCTATACATAATGGTACAACTAAGATGAATAGAGCAAATAGAAATGTGTGCTTCAATCAAAACCGCTTCCCTCAAGTCTTCTAACATAGATCATATTCCACCGTCTTGCTCCTGAGCTTCTTCATGTCTTTCACAAATCACTCCCAAGTCATGCGTCAGATAGTTCACCTCCTACAGTTCTAGCTGTATTGATGAATAACCAACAATCTTCCCGTGTTGTATAAGGACAATAGCTAAGTCTCCTTCTTGAGTAGAAACAAATCTCTTTTCAGCTTCTCAAAATTATCCTCTCATTCTTCATCCCAACCAAAATTTGCTCTTCGAGAATATAACATATAGCTTTTTCTAACGTAGAAATCTCAACACAAAATACAAAGATGATTTCCGTGTTTCTCTTTCATCTCTGAATATACCAATATGTCATACTATTACAAATTGTCCAAATATTCATGAAAGACACGATTCAACAAGTCCATAAGAACAATCGGAGCAGTATCCAATACAATTGGCATCACAATACTCATAGAGATCATAACGAATACGGAAAGATATTCTAGGAACATCTCGCTCCTTTAAACGTAACTGAAAATAATCAGATCCAAACTCAATCATTGAGAAAAACTTCACACCCTGAAGTTGATTAATCAAATCGTCGATTCGAGGTAACGGGTAACGATTCCAACCACATTACTACTCTGCTTCCAGAAATCAATACATAACCTTATACTATCATAGTTTTTCCTCACGAATAAAACTGGAGTACACCACATATACCCACTCAGACGGATAAAACCACTTTCTAAAAGCTGGTCCTTCAATTCTTTCCATTCAACTAATGTCATAAGATACGGAGTTTCAGAATTAGGCAAAACGTTGCTCTTATACGGATAGAGTTTCTGAATCAACCAACTTGCTGTTCTCAGGCACTGCTCAAGACAACCTATGATCCCAATAAGTTCAAGTTATATGATGTAACTATTATCACGTTGGCTAGACGTCATAATACTTGCATCATATACACATGCCTTTATTGCAATCACATTTTACCTCGAGTCGTGACTAAACAAATTCTCATAACCAGATTAAAACAACTTCACGTTCAGATGGTAATCTTGGTAGTTCATTAAGGAATACATCACGAAAATTTCAAACAACCGAATAACTCTTGAGGCGAGTTTCATCAAATGAAGTATCTTCACAACCGCGACGGATTAATGTACGAGTTTTCAAAGCAAAAGTGATCACAATTGTTTACCAGGTTGGAAACCATGGTACAGAATTTTGAGTTTCTCAAATCGCCAAAGATGACAAATATAATATGACCGTTGTTAGCATCTCGATGCTCAGTCAACAAATCCATATTCAAAATACTATTGAATCAAACCTTTACAAAGGAATCAGATTAGCAGAACGAAACTTATTTTCCGGTATCTTCAAAATGTTCTGGACAATTCCGATACTCGTGACGGATAATCACAAGATTTCTCATAGAGATGGAACTAGGTATAGCAAATTCTAATAGTGCATAGGAGACCTTAATATGCTTAGCAAAAGCAAGAGAAACCACAGAATGTGTCGAACACATCGGATCCATACATATACGAATTCTCTGAACGAACGAAAAGGCATCTAAACGATTATCAAACAAATCAAAGATCGAATTTTGAAAGAATGCGGTCACATCAGAAAGTGAAACCTGTAAGGCATTATTACAAAAGTCTTAAAGCATTCTAAACTTATGTTTCGTATCATGATAAATTTCTAAATCTCCAGAACGAATGATCTTATAAAGGCTTAACTGAAAGCAAAGGTACAAATCAGAGTGGTGCGGAAGAAAGATAGCTAACCAATGCCTTATCATATAATCTACCCAATCCTCACCGGTCACAACTAATAGTTTCTGCAGGGAAACCTAAGGCAAAATTTCAAAGGTTGTTCCATAAGCTCATACAGTGCAAACCTAAGGGTCCAAATCTTCACAGGCCATAACTTATGTGCTACAAGTCGAAGCCTGAGCTCTGATACAATAATTGTAACACCCCAACCCGACAAGGGTCAAAATGCCACATTATGGTGTCAATCAGAACATACAAACGCAAGCGGAAGACTTATAAACATAATAGTTACAAAGGTATTCTAAGGTAGTAATGAAATACCAACATCTAAACATGATGAGTCCCAAATCCAAATACAAATCCAAACTAATCTAACTGAAAATGAATCCAAATCTAATCCAGAAGCAAATGGGTGTCTATCGTCAGGTAGTCCACTAAAAGCTCCTATGCACTCTTCACTCAAATCCCAGCTTCCAATCTAAAACCTGCCGCAGGAAAAGAAATGCGGCTGAGCTTAAAAAGCCCAGTGAACAGATATAAACCAAAATGAATAATCGAACATATATAACTGCACATACATACAGAAAGTTTGTCTTTGATTAACCCATTAAGATACTTCAGAAAAATCCACAAAAATTCCAGGAAGTCAAATATAACTTAGATATCACTCCTGTAAAAGGAGAGCTCTCAGTTCATTGTGGTTGAAAATTAAAATTCATAAACACCGACTGATTTTAAGTTCCCAAAACTCAGGTTTGACACATGATCCCATAAAATTCATAAACATGACCAATACGACTCCAATTCACTCCAAACCAATTGGAAAACTTAATTAAGACATTAAACATGGTTTACAAGCAAAGAACCAGTATTATACACTTATGAAACTCAAGCAACAACGCACACATATTCAGATTACAAAATAGTCCCGTTCAAAACCAGTTTAAGACCATTATATCACATGTTTACTTACACAAACGCACCCAATGTTTTAACCAAACCATAACCACGCCTTTTGACCACTTCCATTCAGTTTGTAAACAAGTTTTAGACTTCACACAACACACACAAGGTCACGCATGCAAGGAAAATTCGGCCCCCATAATTAACGAGACATATCATGAATTAACGAAACCAAAACCAACCTAATACTCTAACTATTTTAAATCCGATTCACACATCCATTTTTACAGGTTTCATTCACGTAAAATACACATGTTTTACTTCTCTTTAGGTCGACACCAATCACACACACACCATATTGAAAAATAACGAACCATACATGCAACAAAACTTCACATAAAATCATAGAATTCCCAAGCCCTAAACCCCTTTAACCCCCACGTTAATATACCACCTAAGGTTTCCAGATTTTAGATCACATTAAAGACATATTAACTGATTCATATTAGGGTTTTAGTGACATGTTTTTAGGGCTAATTCAAATAGAGAACACATACAAGAATCCGATTTACAAGTAGTCCAGTTTATCAATTCCATGTGACAAGTAAACCTACTAATCAATTAACTAACAAATAATCACAACACATGTTGAAATACACATGTTTTACATCTCTTTAGGTCGACACCAATCACACACACACCATATTGAAAAATAACGAACCATACATGCAACAAAACTTCACATAAAATCATAGAATTCCCAAGCCCTAAACCCCTTTAACCCCCACGTTAATATACCACCTAGGGTTTCCAGATTTTAGATCACATTAAAGACATATTAACTGATTCATATTAGGGTTTTAGTGACATGTTTTTAGGGCTAATTCAAATAGAGAACACATACAAGAATCTGATTCACAAGTAGTCCAGTTTATCAATTCAATGTGACAAGTAAACCTACTAATCAATTAACTAACAAATAATCACAACACATGATTTAAACAAGCATGTTATTCAAGATTAAATTCTGATTTTTATGTGTTATCTATATGTATATGTGTCGACTATAAGAAGAAACCAAAGGAAATCATGAGCACCTCACTTAGTCGAATCAAGGAAGAAACAAGGAGGAAAGAAGCCACGAAACCACCACAAGATGCCACTCTATAGTTTTCTTCTTCTTCTTCTTGATCTTGAGAGCAAATTGTGGAACGCTTTGTTGTTGTTCTTGAAGTTCAAACACTTGGGATATGAATCTTAGTAATGTGTTTGAGAGATATTTATGTATTGAATGTGTTTAGCATGCGGAATCTACTACAACACACTTTAAAAGAACACAAGGTGGTGAGTTTAAGTAAATGAGTGAATGCAATGAACAAATAACACAACTTAGGTTAATACAAAACGATTCAATATTATTGATGAAATAATACGGATGATCTAAGTATCACCGGGATTACAAAGTAATCTTGAATCTATGATTGTCAAAAGGATTTGTGATTCGAAGTAACTAAGTTACTTGAGAGATAGTTTGGTTTGTGGTTATTTTGGTTGTGAAAGATTGCGTGCATGAAGAAGTGACTAAGATATCCTTTTATAAGATAAGGATATCTTATTACATGTTGTCAAGTAGATGAATATAATACTATACTTTGACTATATTGGCGCCTACAATTAAATACAACTACCCATGTACACTCTGATATATTCTTCTGTCACCACAGAAGACTATTCTACTTCTACATAACGTATAACAATGTACAAAGACTAATAATTCAACTAAATATCTATTACAAAATATCTAATCGACTTGACATAAGCTTGGCAGGCTCTTCATTAGCTAGCAGTACCTTCTACCCAGAAGGTGCTGGTAGAACATCTTCGTACATAACAAAATCAACTAGCAGGCTCTTCATCGACTTGGCAGGCTCTTTGACTTTGATCATTTTATTCCCAACAATCCTCCCCTAAACTTGTTATTTCCATTAAAATACACAAGTTTCTGATGAATAAAATACATACCTTGAGGATTTGAGAACTCTTCCAAAAACCCTTACTTTCTATCCTTCCTTTTTCTTTCACATTGTTCAAATATGCTCCTTAGCAAACTTTGAACAATTTCTGAGTTTTCATCATCTTTGTCACACCTTAACCTCTTGGAGATCATAGTTGAGAGCACTTCATAACTAAGTGGATACTCTTTCTCAGTCAACATAAAGAGTTCAATCCCACTTGATGTGTACAAATGATGAACACTGCAATGACTTAGGAATTCCCAGGTTGTAGATGGATCATAATATGGAAACTTCCAATAATCATCTTTGGGATCAGGATCAAACATCCTATTGAATTCAACCCATAATTCCTGTTCCTTAACATCATTGCTAGAATTTGTGGCTAGCCTAATCTGCACTAGATTCCACAATTCTTCCAAATCTGCTCTATCAGATGCTCTAACTAAATTTTCAAAATTCTTGAAGATAGCAGACTGTCCCCCAACCCTTGATACTTTCCATGACTTACCAAATCTATCATGGTGTATTTCCCAATCAATTATAGGGTGTCTAGACCTAATTGGATCAGCATGTATGATAGTAGGTAAAGTTATCAACATTTTACTTACTTGCTCTGTGTCCAATTTTGCTACTTCTTTCATCTGAGCATCTTCCTTCTTCTTTGAAGACCTTTCTTGTGTGTGTTCAGGAGGAGTGCAGTGGTTCTTTTTGTATGCTTCAATGTATAGATGCTGCAACTCTTCAAATGATTTTCTTTTGAGTTGATGATCCTTCCAATTTGCTGACCTTTTCAGATATAACTTGAAGAACTTCATCTGCTCTTTCTGATCATGTGGCAATTTAAACCCTTTCTCCTTATACTGCATGATCTGCTGAAATACATCATTTAAGGCTTCTTCTCTATACTTTTTGGTGATGAATTCTTCAAGCTTGGCTGTCTTTTCTTCTACACTGAGAGACTCATCATCCATATACACAGAGGCTTGACCTCTTACAATTGGATCAATAGAGATAATCCATTGTAGTTGTGCATCAAATATTTGTGCAGCTTGAGAATCAATAAGAGCTTGAGCAGCATCTTCAGCATCTTTCTGCTCTTTCATTACTTCAAGCATTCTTGAAGCTTCAAGTGCTTTTAGCTCTTCTTCATGAACCCTCTTGGCCTCTTCTTCTCCTAAAGCCATCTGAATTTGCTGAGTTCTTTTCAACTTCTTGGACTTTGGCTCATCTTCAATCAGAATACCTTTTCCCTTATCCTTTGGAGGTGAATCTTGTGATGGAGCAGAAGATTGCTCATCAGCAATTAAAACTCTCTTTCTCTTGTACACTCTCTCAGCAGACCCTTTATACCCCATAGCCAATAGCCTTTCTCTCCTAGCAGACTCTTCTTCTGGCCTAGCAGGCTCTTGCCCTGCTCCAACAGGCTCTTGCCCTGCTCCAACAGGCTCTTCATCATAAACTTGAGTTCCATCATGGAATTCAAATTGAGCCTGTTCCTCCTCTTCTTCCTCATCTTCAGACCTATCCTTCCTCCCCTTTTTGGAAGAGTGATCTATCCTATCAGCATCTGACTGTGAAGAACTAGATAAAACAACCTTTGCAGACTTTTTACCTTTTAACTTCTTCACTTCACCCTCCAATTCTTAACCCTCTTGACCAATTTGATGTTGATCTGAGAAAACCTTTCATTTTGACTTTTAAGAGCATTCTCTAAGAACTTCACCTTGTCTTTCAACTCCTGCATTGTCTGAGGTGATTGGGTTTGTGATATATGATGTGGGGATGGTGGTGGTGTTGCTGATGGTACTGGAGATGGTGTTGGTGATTTTTGATGTGTTTGTGAAATGAAACCATGTGAAGAACTAGATGATGGTGTATCAGCAGATGGTGTGGGTTCTTCTGGATGTTGTGGTACCATTTCATCAAAAAGTGGAACTTCCTCCCCTCTAAAACCAATTCTCATATTTGAAAATACTTTGTGAGAAAGTTTTGGTGTTTCATTAACTGAGTCTGTGGGAAGCAACACATGTTGTAATTTTCCAATGATGCAACCAATAAATCTTGGATACATCAAAAACTTTGTTTTACTTTTCACATTGTTTATCAATCCTTCAAAAATATATTTAGAAAAGTTGTATTTTCTGTTTGTTGCTAAGCAAATGAGAGCAGAGGCCATGTTGCCACTAAATTGCTCCCAAGAGGTTTTCTTCTGGCTCAAACAGTGAAGGATTGTGTGAATCAAAAATCTCCATTGTGGAGTAAGATGCTTTTTCAGAAAAGTGAGTTTGTTGGACTCAGCATGATACCCCATTCTTGTTAAATTTTCAAAAATTTCAGTATCTGGTAACTGACTAATACCATCAGAATCATCCAAATGAAGATGCCTTCTTAAGGATGACTCAGTAAGAGTCAAATGTTTACCATCCACTTTGGCTTTTATTCTTTGTTCCCCATTTTCAGAAGTTTTAATTTTAGCAGATTGCCAAAATTGTAAAATTTGATTTTCATAAATAGTGGGATTGACTAGCAAAGCAAACCTGATGTAGGAGTTGTTTAAAAAGTCCACTACTTGATGAAATGAGGCATTATCCTCTGACTTTTCCAAAAATGCTAACTGATTGTGACGTTGGACAAAATCTAGAACAACTGTGGAAGCCATAATGAAAATTTTTAATATGTTGGTGGGATTTGTTGGTAGTACTGGTAGAAGATGAAAGGTGTATGTGAATTATGATAGTGACTGATGAAAGAAGATATGAGAGAATTACTTTTAACCGACAATAAGAAAGATTAAAATAAGTAAATGAAAAGGCGGTTAAAAAGATCTTTTATATGTAAAATATAATATAATATAATCATCAGTGAATTACATAACTACCCCAACGGCTAATTTTAACTACCAGGCCTAATGGCTAAAACTTTTTCTGACAGGCTCAACGGCTATTTAGCCGTACCTTTTTATACTAGCAGTACCAATTTTGAACTACCAGTACCTTTGAAAGTTTTATAAAAATCCCTTATAGTTTTTAGCAAACTACCAGCTATCAACGGATTTGAGTTGTCTTTACCAAAAGCCGTTTGCTTAAGGACTAGCTAACTATTTACAATTAAGTATGGTTAGTTAACAACCATATAGTTTTTGGTAAACTATCAACCATCAACGGATTTGATTTGTCTTTACCAAAAGCCGTTTGCTTAAGGACTAGCCAACTCTTAAGTTTGTGAAAACTTGGTGAGCTGAATACCAAAAGCCATGATGGCCCAAAGATGGTGCAATTTCCTTGGATGGAGGAAATTTAGAAAGGCAATGATGCTGTGTATCTTGGATGATTAGTTCAACAAGTGAAATCATCTAATGTCATGCCTTTGAGTTGAAACCTTTCTTAGTTTGATCTAGATAGAACTTTCTCCTTTGAGAAATGCTTCATCCCTTCTAGATATATGATCTAACTCTCTCTATTTCAACTCTGCATCATCTTGTATGCTCTTGTCTTTTCTTTCATAAATTGGTCTTTCTTCCATTTTGGGCTATTAATTCCTCCCCTGAGATTGTTATTTCTCCTGAAATGAATATAACTTTTGTTGCCCCTTTTTTTGAAAGAACTCTTGTTTTGTTATCAACCTGAAATATGTTAGTTGCAAACCAAAAGAACAAAGTGTAGAACATTTGATCTATATAATTGTAAACATTCAAGCATTTATATGAACAAAACATAGCAATTTTGTATCAGCAGGACCAATTATGAACTAACAGGACCTTTTGACTAACTAGCAGTACCATGTTTAAAATCCAATACCAGTTAATTTTATGAACAAAAACACATGTTTTTCAAAGATTTATCATTCCAATACCTCCTACAAGATATTTGAATCTACCTAAATCAAAAGCTTTGGTGAGAAGGTCTGCATAATTCTTTTCAGAATCAATTTTAACTACTTGAATTAACCTCTTCTCATTGCAATCCCTTATGAAATGGTGTCTGATTTCAATATGTTTTGTTTTTGAGTGTTGAACTGGGTTTTTAATGATGCAAATAGTACTGCTATTGTCAATATAAATAATGGTGTTAAGAAAATTGTACCCATAGTCAAGCAGTTGATTTTGGATCCAAAGAACTTGCCCACAACAACTTGCACCAGCAACATATTCTGCTTCAGTTGTAGAATTGGCCACCATTGTTTGTTTCTTGCATTGCCAAGAGATTAGTCTGCAACCAAGAAATTGACATCTACCAGTTGTGGATTTTCTGTCTAGTGTTGCACCAGCATAGTCACTATCCGAATAAGCCATCAATTCAAAAGATGATTCCCTTGGATACCAAAGACCCAACCTAGGTTGACCTTTAAGATATCTAAAGATTCTTTTGACTGCTGTGAGATGAGAGATTTTGGGATGTATTTGAAACCTTGCACATACACATACTGAGAACATGATATCTGGTCTTGATGATGTAAGATACATCAAGGACCCAATCATAGATCTATAATTGTGCAAATCCATATCTTCTCCTTCAGCATCCTTGAGTAGCCCTTTGTCTGGATCCATTGGTGTACTTGCAACCTTAGAATCAGCAAAATTAAATTTTCTTAAGATCTCTGCTACATATTTATCTTGGCTGATAAATATGCCTTCTTTGGATTGTTTCACTTGGAGACCTAAAAAGAAAGTAAGTTCCCCCATGGAACTCATTTCAAACTTACTGTGCATAAGTTTTTCAAATTCTACACACAAGTCTTGGTTTGTTGATCCAAAGATTATGTCATCAACATAAATCTGCACTAACAAGATGTCTTTCTTTGTCCTTTTGATGAACAAAGTTGGATCAATCCTGCCTCTTTGGAATCCACTTTCTAGTAGAAAACAAGCCAATGTTTCATACCATGCCCTTGGAGCTTGGTGTAGGCCATACAAAGCCTTGGTAACTTTGTAAACTTTATCTGGATACTCAGCATCAATGAAGCCTGGAGGTTGAGATACATATACTGGTTCTTCAATTTCACCATACAAAAATGCACTCTTAACATCCATTTGATAGACAGTGAAGCCTATGAATGAAGCATAGGCTAAGAAAAGCCTAATTGCTTCAAGTCTTGCAACTGGAGCAAACACTTCTTCATAATCTACCCCTTCCTCTTGAGTATATCCTTGTGCTACCAATCTAGCCTTGTTTCTGATCACTATACCCCTTTCATCTTTCTTGTTTCTGAACACCCATTTGGTTCCAATTGCCCTATGACCTCTTGGCAAATCAACCAATATCCAAACCTTCTGAATCTTGAATTGGAGAAGCTCTTCTTGCATAGCTTCCACCCAACTTGCATCATCTAAAGCTTTGTTTATATTTTTGGGTTCAGCCTGAGATAGAAAACATGAAAACAGGCATATATTGGAATTATCATTATTCTTTTCTTCATACATAGAGGAGATAAACCCTTCTTCATCTGTAGATAAGACTTGAGATAAACCAACTTGAGATCTTGTTCTAACACCAGAAGTCATGCTTCCAATCACATCATCAGTTGAGTGATCTTTGAGAATTCTAGTGTTTGGTGTTTTAGGAACTTCATATGTAGTTGGAAGATTGCTAATCCCAACTTCTTCTTGAAAAGAATCTTCTATTTGAATATTCAATGGCTCAGCAGTACCAATACTTGTACTAGCAGGACCATCTGAAGAACTGGCAGTACCATTGTCATAAGCACCACTTTCTTGATTCTTTTGATTCTGAGTTCCTTGATCTTCTTCGTTGCCTTCAATTGTTGTGTCTGAAGGTCCTTCTTCACTTGAAGATAGATCCATACTTTTCCAAATTGGCATCCAGATGTAATCTTGATTTTTAGGAGAGTCAACATTGTCTTCAGAACCTGCATTTTCATTAGCATTTGTACCTGTAACAGGCACATAATTCATAGATTCTGAAAGCCTATCAACATCAAACATCCAATCTGGTCCAACTCCTTTCACATTTGCTAGTTTCTCTTGAAACTCTATGTGAAGATTTTCTTCTACTAGCCTAGTGCAAGTGTTAAACACTCTGTAGGCCTTACTCTGCAAGGAATACCCTATCAAAAAGCCAACATCTGCTTTTCCATCAAATTTGCCTAAATGATCTTTGGTATTGAGAATAGTGACATGACAACCAAAAGGTCTCATAAAACTTAAAGATGGTTTTCTACCAAAGAAAAGTTCATAAGGTGTTTTTCTATGTGGTTTTGTCACAAGAACCCTGTTTTGTACATAACAAGCAGTACCAACTGCTTCAGCCCAAAATGAAATAGGCAACTTAGAGTCTACTAACATAGTTCTAGCAGCCTCTATAAGTGTTCTATTCTTTCTTTCTGCTACTCCATTTTGCTGAGGTGTTCTAGCTACACTAAACTCTCTTTTTATGCCTTTTTCCTTGTAAAAGTCATCCATAACTCTATTCTTGAACTCTGTCCCATTGTCACACCTGATGATTTTGACTTTCTTATCAGATTGGTTTTCTACCTCAGTGATATAGGTTTTAAGTATCTCACTAGTTTCATGTTTAGATCTTAAGAAGAAAACCCATGAAAATCTGCTATAGTCATCAGTAACAACCAGACAATATTTCTTTCCATTCAAGCTGCACACATTAGTAGGACCAAAGAGATCCATATGAAGCATATGTAAAGCCTGAGTAATAGAGTTTTGGGTCTTGGGCTTACAAGAAGCTCTATGTTGTTTGCCTTTTAGACAGTCAACACAAGTTTGGTCGTTTTGGAAAATCTTTTTGGGTAAACCTCTTACTAAATCATATTTTGCAATAGTGTTGATTGTTTTAAAGTTTACATGACCAAGCCTTCTATGCCAAAACATAGATTCATCCAATGAGGCTTTTGCTACCAAACAAGTTAAACCTTCCTTGGGATCAATGTTCTTTAAATTGACACTATACATATTGTTCCTTTTTGGAATTTTAAGAAGTATCTGACTCTCATCAGGCATCTTAAAATCAGAAGAAAGAACCATACATCCATTGTCAGTAAAAAGAACATTGTTCTTTTTGTCACACATTTGTGAGACACTAAGAAGATTAAACTGAAGTTCTTTCACAAAATACACATTTTCAAAATCTAGTTTACTGGTTTTGATAGTACCTTTACCAGTGATCTTTCCTTTTATTCCACCCCCAAAGGTAACATATCCTCCATCAAATGTTTTGAAATCTGAGAGGAATGACATGTTGCCTGTCATGTGCCTTGAACACCCACTATCAACATATCCTTGATCTTCAAAATCAGTTGAATGTTCCTGCACATGAAAAAAAAAAACACATTAGTTTCCTTGGGGTACCCAAGCCATGACAGACTTGGGTTTGCCTCTTGCATCAATGAAGTCAAACCTTTTCAGGATTGTTGATGCACCTTTTGATTGGATTGGTTTCCAAATCCAACATGCTGAGGACTTAACAGCACTTTCCCTTCTAATCCATTGTGTGGTCTTTGGTCTATCAGTACCAATTTTGGCAATACCAATTTTGGCAGTACCATGTGGTCTAGCAGGACCTTTTGGTCTAGCAGGACCTTTGGTTTTTGGACTCCAAACTTTTGTTTTGACCACATTTATCTTTTGAATAGGATTCTTCTCAACTTTTGGTACACTTTTGAAAGTGTTTCTTGTACCCTTTTCAGTTGGTTTTGTAATAACAGGCTTATGTTGTCTAACAGTATGTTTAACATTTGTGGTGTTAGGCTTAACAAAACCTTTTCTGGGGTGAGTAACATTTGTTTTAGCTTTTGATTTACTCCCAGAAACCCATTTATTACAATAAGCATGAAGATGATTAAAGCTACCACAATAATAACAAGCCTTATTAAACATAACAAAGTCATCACCTAGTTGTTGTGACTTTAGGTTGTTCCAATTTCTTTGGCTTCCCCTAGGTTTGTTATTACAATTTTTACAACTTTCAACTGTTTTCAAAACAGTTTTGGCCTTAGCTTTAACTTCTACTTTCTTAGGACTGGTTGGTCCTACTTTGATTCCTTTGATAGGAATAGTCTGATCTTCATCATCATCAGATACCCAATCCTCAATAATTAGGACATTTGGTCTCTTATCAGTGAGCACCTTAGAGAGTGGAACATTCTTAGCACTCTCAGAAGGTCCACTTATCACTACAGGTTTATCCAATGGTTTGTTAACAAATTCATGTAAACCTGATACAGCAAGATCACTACCCTGAGGACATGGAATTCCTCTATAAGGAGGTGGACATTCATTATATCCTATCCCTGATTTTATTTTCTTATTCAACTGATTCTCTACTATGCTCTTAGTACACTCAGAAGCATTTTCCAATTTAGTAACAGTCAGTTGAATATTGTCTCTAGCTAATGTCACTTTAGTGCACTCAGTCCTTAACATTTCTATTTCAGTATCTTTCAAATATATTTGTCTATTAAGAGCACCTTTAGCATCAGAAAATGTGAGTTCATTTTCTCTATAGTGAATGATTTGTTTTTCTAGCTTGGACATACCACACTGATGGTTAAATAAGGTTTGTTGGGTTTTTCTATGTTCTAATACTTCTGTATCATAAGCTTTACTTATGATTTTTAATTCTTTAAAAGATTCACAATCATTAGAACATTTGATAATTTGTACCTCAGGGGTGGAGAATGCCATCAAAGCCAATTCATCAGAAGTTGACTCATCTTCACCCATGAAACTCCAATCAAAACCCATGCCATCAATAGCAACCATTGCTTTTGGCTCTGCAACTTCAACAACCTTACTCTTGCTTTCAAAGCTTCCTTTCTTCTCAAAGCTTCCTTTATTTCTGTTGTCAAACCCTCTACCCTTGTCATCCTGCTTCTTAGGTCTTCTACACTCTCTAGAGTAGTGACCTTTCATGTGGCAGTTGTAACACTCCACCTTTGACTTATCATAGCCAGCAGGCTCATTTCCATCTATCAGAATTTTCTTGCCAGTCCTCATCATCAACTTCTTGGCTCTAATGCTTAAAAGTGAAAGTTGCCACTTTATGTCCATTTCTTCAAGATCATCAGGATGAATCTCTTGAAGGTCTTCAAATGATAATACAGACCCATTGTGCTGAGATGTAAGAAAAGCACACCCAATTGTTTCATCTAATATGGATTTGGTACTACCAGAAGTACTAGCAGTACCAAAGGTTGTATTAGCAGTACCTTCTTCTCTGCTACCTTGTTCTTCATTATCAACCTTTGACATGCTTGGGGATGAAACAAAAGCCATATTTCCAGAACTTGACCCAGTAGTCTTCTTTACTTCATGCTCTACTATTTTGAAATTGTTGTAGAGATCATTGAGACTCATCTGGTCAATATCTGACTTGTTCTTCCATACAATGACATGCATAGACCATTCTGAAGGTAAACTTCTAAGAAATTTAGAGTTTAGGTCTTCTTGAGTTATCATCACTTCATGGATGGCTAACTGACTTGCAAGCTTCTGAAGTCTATTGAACATACTGTCCAAAGACTCATTGGTTGTGGCTGTGAAGTTCTCAAATTGTTGTTTGAGAAGGGTTTTCTGTGTTTTCTTGGTAGCATCATTACCACCAAACCTAGCCACAATTGCTTCAAAAAGGGTTTTGGCATCTTTGTATTTGTTGAAGATCAGAAGTTGATCATTTGGAATAGTCATCAGTAACATACTCCTTGCCTTTAGATCATTTCTCTTCTGAACTTTTTCATCTGCATTTGATGGTTGATCTTGTATTCTTGTTACAAGAGCATCATTTACTGTTGTAGTGGTGATTTGGGGTTTAAATGAATTGCCTTGTTCAATGATCTCCCAAAGTGCATAGTCCTGCACTTGAAAGTATTGTTCAACCCTTAGTCTCCACATTTCAAACTCGTTTTGCTTGAGTAATGGAAGTTTAGCTGCAACATTGGTTTGAATATGTTCAACATCCATTTTTCTTTTAAATTAGTAAATATCAAGCCTAGCTCTGATACCACTTGTGGAACGCTTTGTTGTTGTTCTTGAAGTTCAAACACTTGGGATATGAATCTTAGTAATGTGTTTGAGAGATATTTATGTATTGAATGTGTTTAGCATGCGGAATCTACTACAACACACTTTAAAAGAACACAAGGTGGTGAGTTTTAAGTAAATGAGTGAATGCAATGAACAAATAACACAACTTAGGTTAATACAAAACGATTCAATATTATTGATGAAATAATACGGATGATCTAAGTATCACCGGGATTACAAAGTAATCTTGAATCTATGATTGTCAAAAGGATTTGTGATTCGAAGTAACTAAGTTACTTGAGAGATAGTTTGGTTTGTGGTTATTTTGGTTGTGAAAGATTGCGTGCATGAAGAAGTGACTAAGATATCCTTTTATAAGATAAGGATATCTTATTACATGTTGTCAAGTAGATGAATATAATACTATACTTTGACTATATTGGCGCCTACAATTAAATACAACTACCCATGTACACTCTGATATATTCTTCTGTCACCACAGAAGACTATTCTACTTCTACATAACGTATAACAATGTACAAAGACTAATAATTCAACTAAATATCTATTACAAAATATCTAATCGACTTGACATAAGCTTGGCAGGCTCTTCATTAGCTAGCAGTACCTTCTACCCAGAAGGTACTGGTAGAACATCTTCGTACATAACAAAATCAACTAGCAGGCTCTTCATCGACTTGGCAGGCTCTTTGACTTTGATCATTTTATTCCCAACACAAATGACTATGGATTATGGTTTTTGTTTAGTTCGGTTTTTGGGAGAAAAATAGGAGGCCGAATATTTGTGTTTAGGGTTTAAAGTGTTTTAAAAAATGTGATATTCGGCTAAATTGTGGGGTGATATACCCATAAGAATGCCGAGTATATGGGGATGTGGGCTGGACTTGTTCCTCCTCAAAAATCCAAATGAATGACCATATTTTAAAGTGTTATGTTGTGTACAACATAGAAATATATTCGGACTCTAAATGGACTTTTTAAACGTGTGATGTAATTAGAGTATATGTGTGTCGAATACATATATGTAACTTAGGTTTTGAAATTTTCATACTTGTAGTTTAACTTCCACAACATATGGTTTAAAATTTTAGGTTATATTCATATCAACGTCCACATGACATTTTGTATTTTCAGGTTGTTATAACGGGTATCTCGTATCCCCCTAGAATACATGGTTCCCTGCACTCTCTAGGCAATGCCATTGCTAGTGGTGGGTGCAACCTCAAAGTTTCTTTGATATGATAATAGCCTTTAGGTAACTTAGTTCTATTATATCTTGCTCTTGAATCCGTTCCTTTCCGTTAAGTTCTTGCCTTAGCTACTTTTGTAATTTCTGCATTGCTTTAGGACACCTAATCAATTTCGAGATAGCCCATTCAATTGTGGCTGAAGAAGAATATGTGCCAGCTGAAAACATATCCTGTATAATTTGATCTTAATGTTATTTGTTGAAGTGATTTAATGAATGCGTACCATATACCTATTGGCATAGAGCATATAATTAATAGTAATAGTAATATGTTCATGATACAGAATTATATACTTACCACAATGACTGCTTTGACATTGTCTAATGTCAAAGGAAACTCGTCGCTTTCTTTCAGTCTTAATAAAGCATCAAGTAGACTCTCCTGTGATGAGCTTGTATGATAAGCAGGGCGCTCAGAGATGATGTTGTTTATCACGTTGTCAACCTGATTGTGTAGTTTGGTTAACTTGCCTCTCTTGCCAGAAAGGTGGTGAAGAAATTTTTTAGTAGGAAACATATCCGCCACATCGAAACCTCTTGTTAGTTTTCCTATCTCGTGTAATCTCTAAGGATGCTTTTTGCTCCTTGAACCCTTCTCAAAATGCTTCCCTACTAAGTATGGTAGCGATCAACATGAAAATATTCTCAGAAAGATTGATGGGTGATCCGGACTTCCCCAAGGATCGGATATTTCCAACAAGATTCCAACACTCCTCCCGAAGAGACCAAAAAGTCTTCACTTTCTTGGCACTTAGGAGCTCCAAGGTACAAAGTTTTCGCAGTTGCCTTCAGTATTCACTTATGGAGAAAAAAATAATATCCGTATTGTGTATGCACTAATCTCACGAGTTAAAGTCTCTGGCCTGTTTGCAAACACAATATCAGACGTTGTCAAGACTTCTTTAGCCCAGCGAGGGGATGCTACCACTATAGTTGACACTTCACCGAGCTGTAGGTGCATTAGAGGATCCATATTTCTTTGCTAACTTCAGTGTACCACGATGTGGCAAAGTACCTATATAATTGAATAGTTTCATTACACAACACGTACAAAAGTTTAATATAAAAATTCATTACACATAGATTCAAAGCAGATTACATAAATACCTATCAAATGATGCATATGTCCAATTATGGGTAGTCTCCATGGTTCTGGAAGCATGTTTTTCTTCGACTTGGGACGTGTTATAAACTTCAAAAGGATGAATATAATGAAGGCAAGGTATAGGGAAGCTGTGGCAATAGTAGTCGATCTCCATTATATTGCTTAATAAGCTCGTGAAAAATGATTTAATCTTGTTGATGATTTTCATCTCATGAATCGCAAGCTTCTTATACTGAGAGGATTGCTATCACTGTTGCTCATGTTTGAAATTTCATAAAGGGGATTTAACTGGCTGTTAATTGCCCGAGACAGCCATCAAGAACTACGATGGCTTGGCAATGTTTGTGATATTGAGATGCCTTCAATTATTTTAATACTGCACGTAAGGTCTTATTCTTTGTCATTAATTGTTGGAATTTAAATATCTTGACATTCAAATAAATAAATAAACATCAAAGCACACAATAGAGGAAGCAAGGATGTTAATTTAACACATAATAGTATTACCGAATAATAAATAGATAACGTACCTTTTGGATCCTAGCAAGAACAAGGATCAAATCTTCTTTCTCCTTCACTTGAACAATCAAACGGATTAACGTGGAACCCCTTACCTTTTTGTTCCACAATCCAAGATCAATAACTTAAGTAAGTTATATCCAAGCTCTTGTACACACGTACTATAAGCAACTAACAAATGGTGCTAGCAATTGGACACAAGAAACCAAAACAATTTTGTTACTTGAAAACAATTGGATCGACACCCTACAATAGGTGTACGATCGGATATGGGCAAGAGAAGAGGAGAAAACAATTTAGGGTTTAGTTACAATGCACTAGCTAGAAAACTAAAGACCCTTGTGTTTGTATTTATAGTGAATTCCAATCTTGGTGAACAAGAAATCGATTTAGGGTTATAAACCCATAAATCCGATCGTCCTAAGCCCATGCTTGGGTTCTAGATCTTTCTTGATCATCAAATTTCACTAACATTCCTTCCACTATTAACTTAACAGTCGTTAGTCAATTCCGTTAACTACTTAACGTCCGTTAGTTATCATTTCGTGTCCAAATAATTAAAATACATAACCATTATATATATTAACTAGTTATAATACCCGTGCACGCACGGGGTTGATTCTAAAAGTTTTAATTATGTATGAACATCAATTAAAAAATAAACAACTTAACGTGGCCTAAATGATTTTATTTTCGAGATTAAAAATTGGAAATCTTATGTATATACGTTATAATCTATTTATTATTTTTAGCTAATGATGTTAGATTGGAAATTATCTTTCATTATTCAAGCAAAATATCTTGCAATAACATTTTTCTAGTTGTTTTACAATTGGTACATAGTAAAAGAGTCTTCATTAATATTTCAAAGATGATAAGATAAATACCTGACATGCATGGGATGTTCGCAATACGAAAAAAAAAAAAAAAAAGATATCACGCAAGTAGGTTGAAAAATCAAATGATTTATAGTTGGACATGCATGACAAGCTTTTACATCTTTCAAAAACTACAACATTATAGATGCTCATTTAGCACCCCATATCAATATAAGATTTCAAGCTAGACTCGCATAGAACGACTGCATCAAGGATTCAAGTATTTTCCTCAAATTTCAAATCACTACCAACCCAATTTTATTTTCTTTTGAATATCATCATATTCCAAATAATTGAGTACAAATTCAAACCTTATATGTTACATTAATATTGGAACTGAATCTATCACAGTGTAGAAATTATGTGCATATAATGATGTGTTTACTCAATGTTGCTATTTTAGGGCCATTCTTCCACATACACCCTTACTTCCAGCAATATGATACTTGCAATAAGAGCATCTTTACTTATATCAAGTTAAAAGATTGAAGAAAAGATCATTAAAATACATTAAAAAAGAGAGACATGTTCTAACCTACCTACCTATTGATACCATACATGACCTATTGTAAGAGAAAAAAGAAGCTTAATTACCTCAAACTCTACTCATTTCCCCTTAGAGTAGCCACTAACACAGCTTGCTAACTATCTAATAACCTATACAAACATGTTACTGTTTCCAACGACTAACACCAAGAAAGAAATGCACATCTAGAGAACTTAAGTACTTGATCTTCTGAGTAGCTCGTTTTACCTTGAAAGATGGTATATCATGCAAGAAGCAAGATCATCAAGTTTTGCTGACGTGCTTGGTTCTCCAATAACATCACGAAAAGAATTTGCAGCTGAATTCGAAAGAGAGTCTAGGTTGTGTCCTACTTCCAAAAAAACACCCATAGGCCACAACATAAATCTTTTGCAAGCTTCTTGATGCTAGCACACAAACCTTTTGCTAGCTGTGTGATGCTCCATGCTTTCATGTAACATGATCCTGATGTGAACTGGAAATTCGCCAGTGGATCAAGTTCATAGTCATCATATCTGAACAAAAAATCTCAATGCATATTATCATTCGTATACACAGGTGTTTGGATATGCGTTCTAAAAGTAATTACATGATTAAATAATCAAAATCAGAAAATCGACTATAATAAGACGGGCTAATGCTGTCGAAGATCAATCTTTGACTGTATGGAAAGTTCTAATTATTCAAAAGAATATAATCGTGATTTGTGAAATATAAAGCTGTACTCACCGGGTGAAATGAGAGCTTGAATATCAAATTAGTCTTTAATAGAAGTTAATTAGTGCTCAACATGTTAGATCAATTTATTCAAAGAACAATAACCAAGCAAGTTGTCATACTTGAAAATTTGGAAAATCCTATATAACATAATTAAACTGTACATAAGTGTGGCCTGGGCAATACAATCTAGCATGTGCACACAAAGGATACTACCAAGACCATCACCATTCTCCTTTGAACAATTACTTTTGAAAAAATCTTAAACTAAGAATAGCCGACAAAGATGACAATATGCTGACTTTTTATTTGCATAGAATTGTATGCTATGTGAAATTAAGCAAAGAAAACTGACAATATCCCATAATTTCGTATTCAAACAGCTATAGGTTCCGCTAAGTTCAACACATAAATCAAATGAAATTTCAACAATTAATCAAAACACTTATAAAGTGACCACTTAACAGAATAAGAGTGCGAAAAGGCCAAAATACTTACAGAATTTACCCTGTTGAGGAAGAATTAGGACTTTGAGCTATTCTTATGGACTTTTTCAGTTGAGTTATGTTCCATTTTTTTTCTGTATAAATTTAAAAGCTTTAACTCAGATAACCACATCACATATCTGGGCAATCAACACTTATCAAATTCCAAACACAAATCACTTTAGTAAATTAGAACCCTGGGTCAATAGATCGACACAATTTTAAAATTTTCACCCATACCACATATCATAATTCAAAACAAATCCATGTTGTATCAACACAATCAAGAAAACTGGTTTTTAATAAGTTAATGCCTAATATATTAACAATTATAGAAGGCCATCCAGTTTTAAATTTAAGTTCTAAATTATAATGAATAGTCGAACCATATTTATGATTTATATCACTTAAACATTATGAAAACACAATAAAATCAAAACAATGAGACAATATTATGGAAACTAATTTGTTGATGCAAATAATGTTCTAAAAACGTTATTTATATCTTTCGATTACTTCACATTTTGAGGATGACAAAATGTGAAATCACGTTACGTTAAAATTAACGTAAACAAGTTTTTAATCGGAAGATCCCGTTTCTACGCAAATCACTCTAGAACAAATTTACAAACTTGACAAATGATCAAAGAAGTAAATTTTGGTTTTGAGAGCTCACATTTTTAATGGGACAAAACATTTTTTCAAAAATACACATGACAAATTATTTTTGAATTATTAAGAAATGTTTTAATGGAAAAATATGTTTGAAAATCACAACAGCTATTTTCCCCCCCAAAATCAGCTCCAACCTTCCCCAAATAAGTTTTCACCAGAAAAGACAAAATTTGGAGCGTCCTAGTCTAGGACGGCTCCATGGTTCCACTAAATTTAGTGGAGCCGTGGCATGTTTAGTGGAGCCGTCCGTACTATTTTTTCTGTAACGTTCAGATTTTCTTTGCCTATAAATACCAACCCCTTTCACAGATTTTAGGCATCCTTACACACACAAAACTTTCTGAGTTGAATACTCTCTTGACACTTTATTTCTTAGATCATTTAGGTTAGTTTTTCTTTTGTTCAAGAGTGATCCAATCATCCTTCAAGTGATCCTCTTCATTCCTCTTCACTTGCAAGAGAAGAACACAAGTATCCAAGTTGATACAAGGTGTTATCATTCCTCTTCATTATCAAGAGAAGAACACAAGTATCCAAGTTGATACAAGGTGTTATCATTCCTCTTCATTATCAAGAGAAGAACACAAGTGTCCAAGTTGATACAAGGTGTTATCATTCCTCTTCATTAGCAAGAGAAGAACTCAAGGTATTCAAGAAGATACAAGAGTTGTAGTTGTTAGGTTTTGTAACACTTGTTACATCCTTGTTGTATCTTAGCATACATCAAGATTATCTTTCTTTTGTGAGAGTGTGAGTGAAGATCATTGTGATCTTAAGAGATAGTGAAGATCTCTTAAAGCCATCGGGCTTGTGTGTGAGTGATCAAAGGATCTAGAGTAGTTAGATTAAGTAGAGTGAAGTGAGAGTTGATCTTTGTGATTGTGTTGAGATCGTGGTGATCTCTTGTAGCCATTAGGGCTTGTGTGATTGGTCACGTGGACCTTGGTAGATTGGTGCTAGCTAAGATTAGCACTCGACATTTAGCTTAATGTCGGTAATAGGATAAGCGACGTGTACGGTTTTCTCCGCCTGAAGGGAGGTTGTTGACATAGTGCTTGAAACTCTCGAGTGTGGTACTCGGGGAGTGGAGTAGGGCGAAGAAGAGCTTCGTAGCCGAACCACTATAAATCCTTTGTCTCGGTTTGATCTTTCCAACTCTACTCTTTACTTTCATTATTTTGTATTAGTTAGTTTAGTGTGTAGTTCATATTGGTGTTGATTGATTACACATAGAGTTTGAATCAAAGTTTCCAATAGCAAACTTTTAAAACAAGATTTTTAAAAGAATTTTAAACCGGTAAACTATTCAACCCCCCTTCTAGTTTCCCACAATTGGTATCAGAAGCCACGTCAGTCAAGATTTTAAAGTATATTGTATTTTAAAACTTGAATCGATCAATGGATTCCGACAAATATCTAGAAGGGCAATCTATGCAAAGACCACCACTTTTCGAAACCGATTGTTTTATTTATTGGAAAACAAGATTCGAAACGTATGTGAAATCAAAAGACATTGATCTTTGGCATGTTATTACCGAGGGTGACTTTCAACCTATTCAAATGAATCCGGAAACTAAAAAGGATGAAATAGTTTCTTATGATAAACAGAGTGATGAACTTAAAAGGAAATTAGCCAAAAATAATGAGGCTAAAATGATGATTTATAATGCTTTGCCTAAAAGGAATTTGTAAGAATTTTCATGTGTAATACGGCAAAAGATATTTGGAAAACTTTGTTAGTCACTCACCAAGGTAATAACCAAGTCAAAGAGAACAAGATAGATCTTCTTGTTCAACAATATGAACAATTTTCCATTTCGGAAGATGAGTCAATAGATAATGCTTTTGCTAGATTTAATACTATTATTGTTGGTCCATGAAATTGAGTAAAACAAGAACAGTTCATTGATAGTGAAAAGAATTGTTACAAGATTACTCAAAACCTATTAGATTACATGATAACATCTTCAACTTCTTAAAGGGGATACTTTCGGTATGGTATCCCCTTAGATGAGGGTTTATCCTCTTTTGGTGACAAATAAACTCTCACTGATCCAAGCTATGCTTGTGATTCAGTGAGAGTGATGATCCTATCAACTAATACACTATGTGTATTCTTTTTGTTTGTTTAGGAATCCATACTAAATCTATTACAACACAGACAATATATACACAGGTAAACTAGACAAAGATAAGATGGGTAGGTGTGAGTTGACATCCACTTGCTATGAGTTGACATCCACTTGCTATGAGTTGTCATCCACTTGGTGTGAGTTGTCATCCACCAAGTGGTCCCTCTTGTACTTTGTCTGACTTCATTGTTGGAAGTTCCCGCCCATATTTCAGTCTGCTTGTAGAGATAGTATCTTCAGGGTCACTGAGACATTTGTCAATTCTCAGTGATACTGGTGTTGTTTGTAGCTCGCATACTTTACTCACTGACACCGTATCAGTGAGTAAATGTTTCTTCAACAACGAGCTTTTTACAACACTCACTGATTTCTTTATCAGTGAGTAACCCACTATTTTATCAGTGAGTTAGGCTATTTTATGTTCAAATCTTGTCAGGGAACTTGGGACAAATTCTTGACCCAACAATTATCACTAGTCTTAAAGCTCTTGATGAAGGTTACTCTAGCAAGAATTATGTTAGGAAGTTTCTTAGGGCTCTACATCCTAAATGGAGAGCAAAGGTCACCGCCATAGAAGAGTCAAAGGACTTGGCGACTTTGTCACTCGATGAACTTATAGGAAACTTGAAAGTTTACGAGATGATAATCAAGAAGGACTCCGACATAGTCAAAGGCAAAAGCGAGAGAGTTAGGTCTCTAGCATTGAAAGCCAAGAAGGAGTCTAGTGATGAGGAATGCTCGAGTTCCGATAGTGAAGATGAGGAATATGCATTAGCGGTTAGGGACTTTAAAAAGTTCTTTAGGAGAAGAGGTAGGTTCGTTAGGCAACCTCATAATGAGAAGAAGACATCACAAAAGAACCATGTTGAAAAGAAAGGGACAAGTGATAGGAAGTGCTTTAGGTGCGGAGATCCTAATCACCTCATAGGAGAGTGTCCCAAACCACCAAAATTCAATAACCAACGAGCTCTCATAGGAGGCTCCTGGAGTGATAGCGGTGATGATGAAGAAAAGAAGCCCAAGGACGAAACATGTCTAATGGCTCATACTTCAAATGAGATATGCTTGGGAATTGACTTGGAGCCTGACGAATGGGTCAAGGATAGTGGATGCACTAACCATATGACGGGTAACCGAAGTTTATTCTCATCATACAAGGCATACAACGGAGGTAATGTCACTTTCGGTAGCAAACTTAAGGGCAATATTATAGGCAAAGGTACGATCACTCAAAACTCCCTCACTATTAGAAATGTTGAGCATGTAGATAACTTAGGATTTAATTTGCTTAGCATCAGTCAAATGGTAGATAATAAGTGTAGAGTTATATTCTCTGAAGAGGGTAGTGAGATAATTAAGGATGGTAAAACCATAGGCAAAGGAGTTAGGAAAAATGGCTTATTTGTTATGAAAATAGGAAATAAGCCTCAGGATAGGATATGCTTAGCAACCATAGATGATAATTCAACTCTATGGCATAGGAGGTTAGGTCACGCCAATATGCGTTTGATACAATCATTGGCATCTAAGGAATTAGTTAGAAACCTACCTAAGATTAAGTTCGACAAACACTTTTGTGACGCTTGTAAAGTTGGAAAACAAGCTCATTCAAGTCACAAAGCTAAGAATATGGTCTCGACCTCTAGATGCCTAGAACTCCTTCACATGGACTTATTCGGTCCATCCGCCGTACGGAGCTACGGAGGAAATTACTACACCTTAGTAATAGTTGATGACTATTCTCGGTATACTTGGACTAGATTTCTTAAGAATAAGACTCAAGCTTTTGAGGAATTTGAAATCTTTAGTAGGAAAGTCCAAAACCAACTAGGATGTAAAATAGTCGCTATTAGGACGGATCATGGTCGGGAATTTGATAATGAAGTGCAATTTGGAGTATATTGTGATGCTAATGGTATTACTCACAATTTCTCGGCTCCACGCACTCCACAATCAAATGGGGTAGTAGAGCGGAAAAATCATACTCTACAAGAGATGAGTAGAATGATGTAGAATGAACAATCAATTCCGCAAAAGTTTTGGTGTAATGCGGTGGACACCTCAACTTATATTTTTAATAGGATTCTAATTAGATCTATCCTAGGAAAAACCCCATATTAAATCATGAAAGGTAGAAAACCTACTCTTGATTACTTTAGAGTGTTTGGAAGCAAGTGCTTCATACTAAATACTAAAGATTACCTCACCAAGTTTGACCCAAAGTCTTACGAAGGTATCTTTCTAGGTTACTCCCAAAATAGTAAAGCCTATGTTGTCCTAAATAGAGAAACCATGAAAGTCGAAGAATCACTCAACGTGACATTCGATGAAAGTCCTCCACAAACTAAGACATCACCCTTGGTGGATGATGACTTAGATGAGGATGAAGCCATTAGGGTCAATGGCAAGAAAACCTTAGAAGATGACATTGAGGATGAAATAGTTGAAGTTGACGAAATTGTCAACATTAAGGAATCCAAAAACCATCCTATTGAAAATGTCATAGGTAATTTAAAACAAAGAACCATTAGGTCACAAACACAAAACAAAAGTAATTTCTTTTGTTTCATATCAACCGTAGAACCTAAGAATGTAGGTGAAGCGATTAAGGATGAAAGTTGGATACTTGCCATGCAAGAAGAACTTAATCAATTCACCGCAAACCAAGTTTGGGATTTAGTACCTCTTACTAAGAATCAAACAATCATAGGAACTAAGTGGGTGTTTAGGAATAAACTCGACGAAAATGGCGTCGTAGTTAGGAATAAGGCAAGGTTGGTAGCACAAGGCTATAACCAACAAGAGGGAATAGATTATGATGAAACCTATGCACCCGTAGCTAGATTAGAATCAATTAGAATACTCCTTGCCTATGCTTGTGCCTTAGACTTTAAACTATACCAAATGGACGTGAAGAGTGCGTTCCTTAATGGTTATATCAACGAGGAGGTGTATTTTGCACAACCTCCGGGATTTGTTGATTTCGAATATCCGAATCATGTTTACAAGCTCAAAAAAGCACTCTATGGTCTTAAACAAGCTCTTAAAGCTTGGTATGATAGACTGAAAGCTTTCTTGATTGAACATGAATATACCATGGGAAAGGTTGATAACACACTCTTCACAAAGAAAAGAGATTCACATCTCATCATTGTTCAAATATATGTCGACGACATTATATTCGGATCAACTTATTCAGAGATGTGTGATGATTTCTCTAAGATCATGCATGACGAGTTTGAGATGAGCATGATGGGTGAATTGAACTTCTTCCTTGGTTTACAAATCAAACAAATGGAAGATGTGTTGGGTCAGGAAAAACCCAAGAATACTTAAAACATGATTTGGACACAAATTAACTAAGTGTTAACTTAAACCGAGAACAATTCAAGTCACTGAGAGAACAGCCTCTCAGTGAGTCATCTTCAGGATGCTTAAGGCGAATTCAAGTAGAAGGATTCACTACTCAGGAAGGCGGTACTCCCTGATGTAGCACTTAAGCCAAAGAAGAAGATGATGGTTCAGTGAGTGTTTGACAAGAACTCACTGAAACCCAGTCTCCTCAACAACAATGAAGTAATTAAGAGTGATAACTGAGAAGCGTGTCCTGAAGAACTAAGTGCCTGAGAAGAAAGGCAGAAATATCTAGGAAGGATTTAAGATAAGATCAAATCTTATCTTGTCAGGAAGAAATCCTTCCTAAGACGGCTTAAAGTCTTGGAGTGTCAGACCAACCACTCCTAAAGACTTAATAGGCCATTTCTATTGGTTCTTGGAAATGACAATTACTGTTGTAATTGTCAGACACGCTTGCTCAACAACTTGTAATATTTTAATTACTTTTACTCAGTTTACTTGAGTATAAATAGATTGAGAAGGAGAGAAGTTGTGTGTGTTTTGTACAATTAAAGCTTAGTCTTTTGCAAAACAACTTCTCTCCTACAAAGAGTAACGTATCCCTGAGATTGCTCAGTGAGGTCGCATTGTTACCACTCAAGCAAAACTTGAGTTTAGATAGGAGACACCACCATACCTTGTCTATTCAATCCCAAGTGTTTGTTCCGCAAAACACTTGGGTATAGATTCTTTGATTCATTTCTAATAAGAATTTAAACGTTGAAAATTATCTTGAGTTTTCTATATTCACATTTTTATAACTGTTAGAACTAATCATAAAATTATATTAGTCATAAACATAAATAGATTAACTTTCTAGTTAACTCTAAACGTGTTAAAGGACCAACAAGTGGTATCAGAGCCTCTGGTTTATAAAATCTTTTTAAACTAACCAAGAGTGCTCTAGGTTTTTAAAACCAAGATCCTACTATGGCTGATATCAATGTACCCCAGCTAGTCGACAAAAAGGGTGGCAGCTACTCCGCTGTTGCACCCAGACTTGAAGCTGGGAAATTTAGCAAATGGAAGAAGCGTATGATTTGCTATCTTACCGGTATGGAACCCTACTACGTCACCTGTATCAGGGATGGCCCATTTATCCCTAAGACAGCCGCAGGGCTAAATAAGCCTGAGGCCCAATGGACCATTGATGAGAGGAGGGTGGTCAATCAAGACCAACGCCTGAAAAGCATCCTTATATCATGTCTTCCTGACGATATAATGGAATCAGTCATCAATTGTCTAACAGCCAAGCAAACTTGGGATGACTTGGTAAACAGCTTTGAGGGTCCCTCAGATACCAAGGAAAATAGGGTCATGGACCTTAAACTTGAGTATAATACTTTCAGGGCAAAAGACTCTGAAAGTCTCTCACAGACCTACACCAGATACAAGACTTTGATAAATGAATTATCAAATGATGGTGTTGTACTGACTAAGCATGAGACTAATGTTGGCTTTGTCAACAGTCTCCCTGAGAAGTGGCTCAACTTCTCACAAGGAAATAAGAGTTAGTGCACTGATGGCACTTTCTGAAGAGGATCAGGTGGCTGTGGGAAAAAGCCATGCTAGGAATGGAGAGTGGGTCAACATCACCATGAAGAAGGTAAATACTTTACTTTCTATGGATGATGATTCTGATTGGCAGTCTTACATGAATTATATTTGTGTTGATCTAAAGTTTGTTGAGGAACAAAGGCTTAATCTGTTTTCAAAATATAACAATATTGTGTCAGAATTGAATAAATGTAGAGATGAACTGCTTGCACTAAAACAAGCCAAATTAGAATCTATTACTCTACAAATTCAGAACACTGAAATTTTGAAACAAAACCAAGCCCTTCAAACAAAACTTAAGAAAGAAAAGGCTGTTATTGAAAGCTGGACCAAAAAGAACCCTAAGGTCTTTGATACTGTGGGCTTAATTCCTAAGATAACTATAGGAATTGACCACCTCACTGAAACCTCCAGTGAGAGTCCCAGTGAAATGACCTTTGTTCCAGCTGGCTTATCCTTTGAGCAAGAGATGGAACCCAAGTCAAATGACTGGATTGTCAGGGACAACCCAGTCAGTAAGTTGCCAAACTTTGAGACTGGAAACATCTTGCTCCCTGAAAGTCAGGCTCTGAAAGGTATGCTTGGACTCTTTGACCAACTCAGTATTTCTGATCCAATCAGTGAGCCTGAATCAGAATCAACTCCTCTACTCCCTCCACTAAATACCCTTCAGGGTGCTGCACCAAGCTCTGACCTCCCACCATTGGTCTACTCCCCACACTCTCTAAAGGAGAGATCAGGAAAAGGTAGAATCCTCCTGACAAGACCACCCCTTGAAGTCTCAGTAAATACTGATGACTCATCAACTTCAGTCCCTTCTGAAGTAGCAACCCAAAGTCCTGATCCAAGAATTGATCAGTTGACTAAAATGGTCAGGAAGCTAAGTGAGAAGATTACATCTTCTGAAAAACCTTCTCAATTAAAAAAGGAACAAAAACTAGCTCCCTCAAAGACCAAACCCAAACCAACCAAACCCCTGAAAAAGTGTGAACTATGCAACTATACAAATCGTCTCACTGATGATTGCTATAGAGTCCTTTATTGCATGATTTGCAAAAAGGAAGATCACAGGACCTCTGATCATAAACAATGCTCATTCATGTCAAAATTTTCAGGACTTAAGGCTCAGTGCCTAAACTACCCTTCTGATTCTAAGCAGAAACAGAAGCAAAAGGCCAAGCCTTTTCCACCTTGCCCATTGTGTGGATTCAATGACCATCACCCTGAGGATTGTCAAAATGACAAACACTGTGAATCTAGTGGAAGTACCACTCAGAAATCCTCAGGAAAAGAGAAAGTCATTCAGTCAAGAAGAGGAATGAATAAACAATCCTCTCAGACTACTGAGGCTACCCCTGCGACTAAATGCAAAACATGTGGTAGCTCAGTCCACTCAACCACTGACCATGAATCAATTAATACTTTCATAAAGACCTACAAAACCAAACCCTCCATGAAATAGAGTCCTAGAAACAACTGACCCAGTTTACTATTTGTGCAGAAGCATGCCAGGGATCCTATTTGGCATCTAGACAGTGGATGTTCAAGGAGCATGACTGGTGTTAAGGAGTGTCTGCACAAATATGTGGAAGAACCAGGACCCAAAGTGATATTTGCTGATAATTCATCATGTCTCACTGAAGGTTATGGTTCAGTAAACTGTAATGGTATTGTATTTACTAGGATAGCTTATGTAAATGGTCTTAAGTACAATCTGATCAGTGTCAGTCAACTATGTGATGCAAAATACATAGCTCAGTTTGATGATAAGCAAGGAACCATCTTCAATGCAAATAAGGAAATTGTCCTCATTGCACCAAGAAGACAAGATGTTTATGTATTAGACATGTCCAGTCTAACTCAGGATGGAACTTGTCTCTTTGCTAAGGCCACTGATACACTCAACTGGCTTTGGCATAAGAGGCTCACCCACCTGAACTTTAAAAACATAAACAATCTTGTAAAACAAAACAAGGTCATTGGCTTACCATCACTTGTGTTTTCAAAGGATAAACCATGCTCAGCTTGTGAAAAAGGTAAACATCACAGAGCATCCTTTAAAACCAAAACCAATTTTTTCATCAGGAACTACCTACATCTTCTCCATATGGATCTATTTGGACCTGTCAGTCCAAGGTCTATTAACCATGAGAAGTATACTCTGGTCATAGTGGATGAATACTCTAGATACACATGGGTATTCTTCCTAATCAAAAAGAGTCAGGCAGCTGAAACAATCATGTCCTTTGTCAGGAACATTGAAAATCAAAATGACATTAAGGTCAAACAGATTAGAACTGACAATGGGACTGAGTTCAAAAATTATGAACTTGAATGTTTCTGTGATGAGAAAGGTATTTCCCAAAACTTTTCCTCTCCATACACACCTGAACAAAATGGTGTTGCTGAAAGGAAAAATAGAACACTCGTTGAAGCTGCTAGGACAATGCTATGTGGATCAGTCCTTTCCAACCATTTTTGGACTGATGCAGTCAAAACTGCCTGTTATACACAAAACAGATCCATCATTGTCAAGAGACATGGGAAAACCCCATATGAGTTATTCAAAGGAAGAATCCCTGACATCAGCTACTTTCATGTCTTTGGGTGTCCTGTGTTTATTCATAATCACAAGGATCACTTAGGGAAATTTGATGCAAAAGCTGATGATGGATACTTCCTGGGATACTCACTTGTCTCAAAAGCCTTCAGAGTGTTCAACACAAGGAGACAGCAGACTGAGGAAACATTTCATGTTACCTTTGATGAGAGCACTGATGCAATCAGGTTCTCAACTGCCTCAGTAGAAGAGATAGGAATTGATAATTCTTCAAGATATCCTCCTGATGAATATCTTCCTGAAAACAATCCTTCTACTCAGTATCAAGATGATGCTAACCTCTCCTATTACATAATCCCTCACAACCTACCTAACCCAACCATCACTGAGTTTGTTGAGGCACATGCAAACACTGATGAAATTAATCAGTCTGTTCAAAATACTCAAGAACCAAACAATCTCAGTGATCTGGTAGACACTCAAGATCCAATCAATGATCATGTGTCTACTCCAGAACCAACCCCTCTACCCAATCAGGCCTCCACAAGTTCAAATCAGTATCCAGGACCTCAGGAAAGTTGGACTAGGTCTCAGGACATTGAACTTGTCAATATTATTGGAGAGCCTACTGAAGGCATGCTCACCAGGAGCATGGCTGCTAGTCTAAGAGCAGCCTCAGCCAATGAATGCCTATTTGTGGACTTCATTTCCACAATTGAACCCAAAAGTGTTAAAGAAGCACTTACACATCCAAGTTGGGTTCAGGCCATGCATGATGAACTGGAACAATTTGACAGAAACAAGGTAATGACCTTGGTCAAATGTCCTGAGAATGTCTCAGTCATTGGCATGAAATGGGTATTCAAAAACAAAACTAATGAAAATGGCATAGTCATTAAAAACAAAGCCAGACTTGTAGCCAAAGGCTATAATCAACAAGAAGGCATTGACTATGAAGAAACATTTGCACCAGTAGCAAGGATGGAAGCCATCAGGATCTTCCTTGATTTTGCTACATACATGAACTTCAAGGTATACCAAATGGATGTTAAAAGTGCATTCTTAAATGGTTCACTGAAAGAAGAAGTTTATGTTCAGCAACCTCCTGGATTTGAAAGCCATAAGTCTCCTGATCATGTCTGTAAGCTTAACAAAGCCCTTTATGGACTGAAGCAAGCTCCCAGGGCATGGTATGAGACTCTCTCAGCCTTCTTAATCCAAAACAAATTTGTCAGAGGCAAGATAGACAACACATTGTTTATCTATAAGACAAATAATGATGTCATACTAGTACAAGTGTATGTTGATGACATCATCTTTGGCTCAACAAGTTTCAAACTTTGCAAACAATTTGAAAAACTAATGGCAAAGAAGTTTGAAATGAGCATGATGGGAGAACTGACATACTTCCTTGGTCTACAGATCAAGCAGACTGATAGAGGAACCACTATCAGTCAAGAGAAGTATGTTAAGAACCTACTGAAAAAATATGAACTCAGTAACTGTGCCTCAGTCAAGACTCCCATGGTTCCCCCAAACAACCTTGGTCCTGATCTCACTGGTAAACCAGTAAATCAAACTCTCTTTAGAGGAATGATAGGATCACTGATGTATCTACTTGCATCAAGGCCTGATATCCAATTCTCAGTATGTCTATGTGCCAGATATCAATCTGACCCAAGAGAATCACACATCACTGCTATGAAAAGGATATTCAGGTACCTGAAAGGTACTCCAAACCTTGGATTATATTATCCAAAATGCTTAGGCCTTGATCTTAAAGGATACTCAGACTCTGACTATGCTGGATGCAACATGGACAGAAAAAGCACCTCAGGCTCTTGCCAAATTCTTGGTGGGAAACTAGTCTGTTGGAGTGCTAAGAAGAAACAATCAGTTGCCTTGTCCTCAGCTGAAGCTGAATATGTTGCAGCAGCTAGTTGTTGTGCAAATGTACTCTGGATGAAAAGTCAACTCAGTGACTATGGAATTCAGTATAAGATGGTACCCATCTTTTGTGATAACACAAGTGCAATTGCAATATCCAACAACCCTGTTCTTCATCAGAGAACAAAACACATTGATATCAGATATCATTTCATCAGGGACCATGTCATGAATGGTGACATTGAATTACACTTCATCCCTACTGAATATCAGTTAGCTGATATCTTCACCAAACCTTTGGATGAAACAACTTTCACAAGGCTGAAAGCTGAATTAGGAATATTGGATATAGAGAATCAGTCAACTGATTGAATCCTTCCAACCGAAGTGTAAATTCTTAAAACCTCAGGTCCCTGACTCAATGTGTACATCAGTGAAAACAAATCACTGAATCCTCAACATCAGGAACTAAACCCAAGTTCCTGAAATCTTTAGGGTTCAGGAACTAAACCCAAGTTCCTGAATCCTGGTAGCTCAGGAATCATTCCATATTCCTGAATCATCAGTGACTAATCCCAAGTCCCTGAAAAACCATCACTGAATGAAAAGTCATTCAGGGCCCTGAAAAGAGACATTAAATACTGACTTAAATGCTCTAAGTATCTAGTTAGTAAATGTCCGAGGTTGGTAACTGAACTCATATTTAATTTAAGAATATTTGTTCTTTTTTCCTTTCTGGGTTCCACCTCTGGGCCACCACATTCCCACTTGGCATTAAATGCCTCTTCAATCACATTACAGATATGTGATGACTCATCTCTGCAAATTACACTTTTGCAGAACTGCTCAACTGTTCACCTTGACTGTTGCGCCAAACCAGAGAAAAGTGGAGTGTTGGCATTAAATGCGGATCCCAAAACATTTTATTCAAAACAGTTTCCAATAATTCTTTTTGAATAAATTAAAACCGCTCAAATGCCTAAAACACCCCCATTTCCACCTTCCTATAAATACCACAACCAAAAGAAACACACACATGTTTTTAATAGAATCTTAAGCAAAACTCTGCTATTTTTAATTCTCAAAAACAAATTGTGTGTGTATTCTTAAGCTTTAGAAACCCAAAAACCTTAGTCAAACCCAGACTTACCCACAATGGCTTCTTCTAAAGCTATAGCATACGCCCCCAATGTGGAATTCCTCACTGGGGACGTTGACCTAACAAAGAACAATGTGGTAGGAAATTTCTCTTATCCACAAAACTACCCAGCCTACAAGAACGTTATGAAATTTCTTCGTAATTGTTTTCTTGCAAAGGCTTTCACCCACACCCCTCAGTCATCTACCATGACTATTTGAGGGAATTCTGGTGCACGGCTGTGGCTACCAGCCCCAAAGACACCAAAGAGTCAATCATCACCTTCACGGTGATGAATGGGAGCAGAACCCTCTCCTTTGACTACTCAACCTTCATCAAAGCCACAGGCCTTGACTTTGCTGAAGCGTTTGCACCCAACCCTACTGATCAGGAAATAAAGAATGAACTGATCTTTTTAGCACCCCATGACCCCAGACGTCCTACAACGTCTGCTGGAGGCTTATTGGAGAAAGCTCCAGTAGTCAAAACATGGTTCAATCCTATCTGGAGGATACTGATGACATTTGTCATTCAGGTCCTGGGTGGAAATAAATCCTCTACGGAACAATTGAACTCATCACAACAAATTGATGCTGTTCAGTCTCCTTGAGGGTACAAAAATTGACATTGGAGGAATAATCTTCCGAGACCTTGTTGCCAAGCTCTCAGAAAAACATAGGCAAAGGCATATGTCCTACCCTAGATTTGTTTCCTGTGTGCTTCAGGACCTACTTGGTTCTGACTACGTGAGGCCTGATGCAGAAGGTACGAAGCCTGACATCCTGCACAAGTCAAACTTCACTAGTGGCATCAGTGAGGTTACAAATGTTGCCCTGACTGAATACATGCAATCAGTCATTCAGGGTAAAGACGCTGTCTCACCAGTTCCTTCACCGACCAAAAAGGTGAAGAAGACAAAGAAGGGTCAGTCCAGCCAGGTGGTTAGACCCAAGCCACTCGCCACTGAGACTGATCCTCAAAACCAACTAAACCTTAAAAAGAGGTTGAAAAAGGCCGAGACCTCTGAGACACCCATTTTTGAGACACTCTTGACCTCAAAACAAAGGCCAACGGAGGTCACTGAGCAATCATCCTCAGTGACCTCGGGCACACCCTTTGCACATGATTCCACTGAGATAAACAAGTCAGAGGGATCAGGAAGCATTCCCCCCTCACATCCCGATAAAGGAACTGTCAAAAAACAACCAGTTCCCAAGGGAGGAAAGAGTTCTAAATCCTCGGTAAGGCAGCACTACCTTACTGAGAAGGGGACCCACAAATACTCACATCCCGTTAACATTCCTGAGCAATCACCCTCAGGATCTCAGGGAGAAAAGGACCCTAAATCCCCAAAAGGATAGCACAATCCTGATGGGGAGGGGGTCGACCAACTTTCACAATCAGTACCTAGTGATACCACTGGAAAACACCCATCAGTGGTTGAAGGTGCTAAGGGGGACAAAGACTCAGAGGGAAAGAAACAACCCGCTGATATGGAACCCATAAACCCCTCAGGCGGTCCGATTCTCTCAGGAACTGCCCCCAAAATCCAGGCTGGTATTACCCCAGTTATTATGGCTAGTCAGGCTGAGTAAACCCACTCAGTTATTATGACAACGGGGTCAGGACCTGGCCAAACCAAAGGCGAGTCTTTTTATAAAGAGGAGCCGGTTGAATTTTTGGGTATTGAGTCCATGGGGGACTTTCAGGCTCTTATTGAGTCTGATGAAGAGCTCAAGGAAGAGAGTGAAGAAGAAATTTTTGAGGCAGGTGAGGATATGGAAATTGATGTACAATCTGAACAACCTGAACAATCACATCAGTCATCTCCACACCAAAGTGAAGAGTCAGGTTCTCAATCTTCTGATTCTTCTGATACTGGGGACATCCTCAAAAAGTATGATGACTCTCTTCCCCTCACTGAAAGAAAATTGGTCAAGTTCCTACTCAAGACCAATAGAGCTCTTTACACTGGTCTCACTGAAGAAATGTTCGATCATCACACTGAAGCTGCTGTTCACTATGCCAACCTGAAGGCAGATGTTGAAAGTTATCATGATGATGTGAACGAAATACATTCTGACACCAATAACTCCCTGACAGCTATTGATCTTCATCTCAGGAAGTTCAATCTTACTCTTGAAGGCATCACCAACAGCCTTGGAACTATTCAAACAGCTGTCAAGGATGACCCGAAACTCAACAAGAAGGTCCTTCAGGCTGCTGATACTTACCAGAAGCACTCAGCTGAATTCAGTAATCTTCTCAGCTTACTGAAGGATTCTAATATTCAGGGTCTTAGCTCTTCATTGGACTCAATCAGGACTTCCTTGGGTCTTCAGGCAAACCATCTGGGTACTTGGGCACAATCTTCCACATCCATGGCATGGTCTCTTAGGTCAAGGATGTCAGGCATCGAAGCTTCTCATGTATCTCTGGGGGATTAGATCTCAACTCTTCAGAAAGACACCTCGGACATCAAATCAATGATGACTGAGATCTATCAGGCTTTCAAGGGTCCTGCTGCTCCAGTGGCTCCAACTCTTGCTATCACCATGGCTCAAGCAATAGTTGAGGGGGAGAAAGATACTGGAGTCCCTGAAGCTTCCACAAGCCAGCAACCTCCTTCTCCTCCTTCTCACACTGAAGGGGAGATTCTTGAAGCTTCTTTCACCCATCAAGAGAAAAACAAAGGCATCCTCACTGATCCTGAGCCTCAACCAGCACCAATCTTGGTAGCAAAGGATCCTGAATCACCAGCCAGGATCCCGTATGATATTGATGGAGTTCTTCACCACTTCTCAGCTGATGAACTCAGTGCTTATCTGGAGGAAGAGGAAGCAAAGAAGAAGTTAAAGGAGGAAGAAAAAGTGAGCAAACCTGCTATTATTAAGGTTGTTCATGAAGAGGCTGAGAAGATTGGTCTTGAGGCTAAGGATCTTTCAGGAAGAGAGGGTGGTATGACTTTTGTAAAAGCTCAGACTGAGGAGATGATCACTCTCAGGAAGAAAAGGGAGGAAAGGAATAAAAGGGCTGAAGAGATCAGGTAGAACAGGATTAAGAAATATCAGTGGTATATGACTAACAAGTTGAAGCCAGAACCAATCACTGATGTTCATATTCATCGAAACACCAATTCTGCCACTGTTACTGTCTACAGAGGTGCTGACATGAGAATCTTTGATGTTCATACCCCCTTCAGATTCGCTGACTTTGGGATCACAGAATTGGATGAGTTGGGTCCATTAATAGCAAAGAAATCAAATGTGGTGGTCCCTAGTCTGATGAAGTCCTTGAGTCTGAGGTACGAAAGATTGGCAGCTGCACCTCAGGAACTTGGCACTCCATCTCTTCTTCCTGATTCAGCACAACCAACTCCCTCTCAGTCTTCTTCAAGAAAAAGAAAGAAGATTGAAGCTGAGCCTGAGATCAAGGTTCCTGGTCTTGACTGCAATAGGGCTCTCCCTGAAGGTGTTCCTTTCAGGAACAATGTGGTCATTGAACAACCTGAAAGAGGTTTGTTCTTCATTGATGAGTTCGGAGACCAAGCCTTCCAGAGGTGGAGTGATATCGATTTGTCAGGGATCAAAGCTATGCTTGGTTTTCTAATGATGGCCTCTCCACTCAAGAGTCCTGAAAATGTGAAGTTTTGTCAAGATCTGAAAAAGAAAATCCATGAGCACCCTGACCAACAAGAGCTGCAGTCAAAGAAGCCCAAGCTTGAAGCCCTTGGTATTAAATTGAACTGATAAATCTGCCTGAATACCCCCACTATCCCTTTTGTACTTAGTTTGTTAGGACTTGTAATGATATTAATAAGATGATGTTTTTATTATTTCAGTGTCCTTATTTACATTCTAGTACATTCAGTATGAGTAGAAGTCATTAGCTCACTCATAACTGATCAAAACACTTAGGAATAATTTATATCCAAATAGGGGGAGATTGTTGGGTCAGGAAAAACCCAAGAATACTTAAAACATGATTTGGACACAAATTAACTAAGTGTTAACTTAAACCGAGAACAATTCAAGTCACTGAGAGAACAGCCTCTCAGTGAGTCATCTTCAGGATGCTTAAGGCGAATTCAAGTAGAAGGATTCACTACTCAGGAAGGCGGTACTCCCTGATGTAGCACTTAAGCCAAAGAAGAAGATGATGGTTCAGTGAGTGTTTGACAAGAACTCACTGAACCCCAGTCTCCTCAACAACAATGAAGTAATTAAGAGTGATAACTGAGAAGCGTGTCCTGAAGAACTAAGTGCCTGAGAAGAAAGGCAGAAATATCTAGGAAGGATTTAAGATAAGATCAAATCTTATCTTGTCAGGAAGAAATCCTTCCTAAGATGGCTTAAAGTCTTGGAGTGTCAGACCAACCACTCCTAAAGACTTAATAGGCCATTTCTATTGGTTCTTGGAAATGACAATTACTGTTGTAATTGTCAGACACGCTTGCTCAACAACTTGTAATATTTTAATTACTTTTACTCAGTTTACTTGTGTATAAATAGATTGAGAAGGAGAGAAGTTGTGTGTGTTTTGTACAATTAAAGCTTAGACTTTTGCAAAACAACTTCTCTCCTACAAAGAGTAACGTATCCCTGAGATAGCTCAGTGAGGTCGCATTGTTACCACTCAAGCAAAACTTGAGTTTAGATAGGAGACACCACCATACCTTGTCTATTCAATCCCAAGTGTTTGTTCCGCAAAACACTTGGGTATAGATTCTTTGATTCATTTCTAATAAGAATTTAAACGTTGAAAATTACCTTGAGTTTTCTATATTCACATTTTATAACTGTTAGAATTAATCATAACATTGTATTAGTCATAAACACAAATAGATTAACTTTCTAGTTAACTCTAAACGTGTAAAGGGACCAACAAGATGGTATCTTCTTTAATCAAGCTAAGTATAGTAAAGAAATGCTTAAGAAGTTTAGTTTAGAAGAGTCTAAGCCCATGAAAACCCCCATGTCCACGGAAATAAAACTCATGAAAGATGAAGAAGGTGAGTCCGTGGATAGCACTAAGTATAGAGGTATGATAGGAAGTTTATTATACCTCACGACAAGTAGGCCCGACATCATGTTTAGTGTCTACATTTGTGCTCGCTTCCAAGAGGATCCCAAAACCTCTCACCTTGAAGTGGTTAAGCGTATCTTTCGATACATTAAAGGCACTATACACTTGGGATTATTCTATCCCAAGGGGACCGGTGTAGAAACTGTTGTCTATGTCGACTCTAATCATGCGGGAGATTATGTGGATCGAAAGAGTACGAGTGGTGTTTGTACCTTCATGGGTTTTTGCTTAATGATGCGCGTGATGTGTCGTTGCGGTTTAGCAGTTTTAATGCCTACTCAAGTTTTAAATTTATATTTAGCCGACTTATCAATAACACACACACTTAACGAGCAGTGTACCCGGTCAGTATGAATATAATGGTAAGTAGAGTGTCGATCACTAAGAGTGGAACGTATTATCTCGTTATTCTAATCAATATTTTAATATCCTAACGCAAGGGGGTTTCAGCCTGAGAGACTGGCACGATTTGTTTGCTATTAAATAATAAAATAAACCAATAGGCACGAATCAGCAAGTAGCACACACGTACACAGATAAATACTCGAGACAATAAGAGGGTTGTCCTTATGATTAAGTAGATTGTCACTTGTTTTATTGATAGCTTTATATGAAGTGTATATAGTTAACCCTTTCTCGTTGGTCCTAATCTTATCGGCGAGTAAACCCTTAATGATTACTTATGTCTAAAAGTTATTCCTAAGTGATCAATTTAGTAATAACCGTGGGAGCCACATTATGTCCCGCAGTCAAATGCCCGCAAGCCACTAATAAACACAGAGGTTATCAATTCACTAATAAGTAGTAACCAAAGACATCAACATATAAACTTTAATTGATGGGAAAGCAAGTATTAAAGGGAGTGCAATCTTTCGTTGTCACATTACACAAGCCACCAATCCTGATGAATTAAAGTTTGCTAACACAATAAAACAAAACTACTTAATGAATTAAACACATGCAACACCTTCTTACAGCTCTTGTATCTTTGATTTTGGTTGTGTCTTGTGCTGCCCCCTTGACTGAATTCGTCCTTTGTTTCTCCTGTTCGGACTTAGGTTATAATATAATGCTTACAAAATTCGTCTGGTCTTGGGGTATTTATAGTTTCTGTCTGAGGAAGATGCGGCGCATCTACTAAGTAGATGCGGCGCATGTACTTAACTTCGCGTGGGGTCCAAGATTATAATATTCAGGAATATTCGTACACCGCCAGAAGATGCGGCGTAACTCCATAATTAGATGCGGCGCATGTCCTCTTGTATCTTGGATCGTATCTGGTGATATCTTGATAGAGATGCGGCGCATGTCATGAGTGAGATGCGGCGCATCTGGAGCAGATTAGTCTTGATCTTCTTCATTTCAGTAGACTCTTAACTTTATGCATGTTTTGCTCCATAATCAGTCCTAAATTGCTAAGTTTCACCAAATGCTTGTTTTTACCTGAGAATTACAAAAGTAAACGATTAAGTATCAATCCTCATACATAATATAGTAAAACAAGTCAAATTAATAGGATAAATGATAGTAATAAAATGTACTTATTTGAGTTCATCAAATATCCCCCCACTTGAACTTTACTTGTCCCCAAGTAAACCTTAGAATTTCTCTTATGAAAATGTATCCTAAAAGATGTTAGGATTTATTTTTATATTTAAGCATGTATTCGTTTATTTCATAATCACACAACTAAACACTTTAACGAATTAGAAGTATAATAAAATAATTTGATAAAAGCAAATCTAATCGTTTAACTGTCCAGTCGCGACGAATATTCTATCATAAGCTTGGCAAGTATACACATCTCCTCCACTAAAGCTAAGGAATAACAAGTCTAAAGCGGTAAAAAGGGTTTTTAGGTTTAAGGGTTAATTATTCTCTTTCTCTATCGATCTCAAATT
This sequence comes from Artemisia tridentata subsp. tridentata, assembly GCA_021014915.2. Classification (NCBI taxonomy): domain Eukaryota; kingdom Viridiplantae; phylum Streptophyta; class Magnoliopsida; order Asterales; family Asteraceae; genus Artemisia; species Artemisia tridentata. The sequence goes on along the minus strand of CP139507.1, from coordinate 372,056,540 downwards.
CCAGAAAAGGCGACAAAATCACAAATACATGATCGAATCCACGAACACGATACTTGCAATTGCTCAAATCCTTAACTCGAATAGGCTAAAGATAGGTCCAAACTTCACCAATAATAATATATCAAAAAGGGCGACAAAATCATAAATACATAGCCGAATCCACGACTACGATACTTAAGATTGCTCAAATCCCTAATCTCAATAAATCAAAGGTTTGATTGGATAAAGAATAATAAAGAGTATGGATAACATTTGGGATACAAATTGGTGTAAAAATAAAAAATGAACAAAACAAATAAATTAAAATCCTAAGTGTGGTTAATCACTATCCCAACCATCCCATGAATAAGACTCATATCATTGAATAACTCACGCTTTAACACTTGAAACACACGCTTTAGGTAGACACGAATTATACTCAACAAGATCTTAATCAAAGAATAAACCTTAATTGGCGTTCCCATAACTGCCAATTCCCATTCAATCCATAGATATAGTACAACGAATAGTGGTGATATCGACCACTTACATAACTTTACATAAGTTGGTTAAAACTAACTTCCAACTTTTCTTTCTTTCTTTTTCTTTTCTTATTTTTTCGATTTTTTTTTTTTTTTTTTTTTTTTTTTTTTTTTTTTTTTTTTAACATCAACATAAACATAGATGTGTAAAATTTCACCACATCACTATAATGATAATTCTGGATAATTTTTCCATACTTTTCATGACTTCAGAAATAATGGTAATAGTGAAAGTAGTAAACACACGAAAAATAAACTCAAAGATATACAATATTTACTTTCACTCCAATTGCATTGTGCAATTTCCCGACCTAACCAAAGATAATGAATTACACACGCGAACACAGGTAATGTAAGGAAACACACTTTGCCTATAGCAATTAACCAACCACGGATTCTAATCTACAGGGTAGGCTAAGGTGTAAGGGTGTAACGAAACATTTTAAACATAGGTGTAAGAAACGAAAGGAATGGCTCTGAGTGTTTTTCTAGGGGTATCTTACTCTAAAAATGAGAGTAACAAAAGGTTTATACGGGGGTTAACTAACCAGTGTAGTTAGCTAATAACACATAACATATAAAGGCTATTTGGGTGTAATCCTAGAATTTTACCAATTTAGACAAGTCATTCCAATTATATAAATAATACTCATTATGGTGGTCTCGAATAGTATACAAGCCAAGTTCTAAAGTTTACAAGTCACCGGCACACTCATAGATTTGTGAGTTTTGAAAAATCACAATTTTTGAAAATAACGTCATGTGTGCAGCTATGCAACTTAGATCTTAAACAAAAACATGCTAAAAAAATTTTAAGTTTGATATATTAAGCACATTTTAAGCATAATTTTTGAAAAAGTTTAGGACAAGTAATTGTTAAGTGTTCTAATTCTCCAATCCCCCCACTTAAGTTAAACAACGTCCTCGTTGTTTGTATAAAAGGTTAAAAACTAGAAAATAAAAGAATTAGAACAGGAAAACTCCCCTGAGATTTGCTCGGTATGATCCTCCATTAGTATAAGAGCAAAAATCATCTTTCTTGTGGATTAGAACGTTAAAGCTTCATACTTGATGTATCCACAGGAAATTCAGCAAACTATAATACCACCAACACTTTAAAACACACCTAAGATAAGAAAGGTTCAAACTTGCATAATACATTAGTAGTTAGGAAAAATAAAACTTAAAAATTAAAACTGAAAATCATCAGGTCAGTCGATGCGCCGTATCTTATGGAAGAAGATACGCCGTATCGAGCCTGGAATAAATACGGATCAGAATAAAGATGCGCCGCATCCTTAACCAGGGATGCGCCGCATTAAAATAAACTGACAGAAAGTTTTAAAGTCAAAAATAAAAATGCAGGAAAATAAAATAAAATAAAATAAAATATGACCAGTGCAGGTGATGCGTCGCATCTTATGATGGAGATGCGCCGCATCTTATGCAGGTCTGACAGACTCGACACAGAACAGAAAATTAAAAGATAAATCCGGGTTGTCTCCCGGTCAGCACTTGTCTTTATTCCAGAGTCTTCAAGTTAGACTCACGTTCAGTTCCTTAATACCGATCACATTTGAAAGGTTGACTTTCCGCCTCTAGGTGTAATCCCTTTCAAATCGTGTTTTACCAAAAGAACTTTGTTAAGCACCGTTGACAATTGGTGCACTCAATTGCCAATCCATTAATCATGTTGTTTTGTTCCTTTAGCAAGATATCCGTTCATTGACATATCTTCCATAGCAAAACCTGTTATCATAGGTAAAATCGTCAGTAGCATCTGTTCGCTAGAAGATAAATTAATGAATTTAGAAACGGATATAAAGAATAAAAATGGCTGATATCTGCGGACGATGCGCCGTATCCAGAAAGTTGGATACGCCGTATCTAATAATCGTTAAAATTTAATCAGACTTTATTCAGAAAACAGATACGCCGCTTAGAATTTCGAATGCGCCGTATCGAATTAAATAATCAAAAATCAGCTTATCTAATTAAAATTAAATGCGTCGTATTAACGAAAGTTAATGCGCCGTATTTTCGTTACGTTTAAAAATAAATGTCGATTTTTGATTCAGAGAGATGCGCCGTATCGATATAGATCGATGCGTCGTATCTGTTTAATAATTCGCAAACTGTTTTTAATTAAAATAATAGATACGCCGTATCTGCTAAAGCAGATGCGTCGTATGGCGTTAACGTTTAGAAATTTTTTTTTATCGAAAACAGATACGCCGTATCTGCTAAAGCAGATGCGTCGTATTACTTTATCGCTTAGAAAAATTTTCTTATTAAAAACAGATACGCCGTATCTTGGGGAAAAGATGCGTCGTATCGAATTAATTAAACGCGTTGTATTTTTTTTAAAAATTAAACGCAATACGCCGTATCTGAGAGATCAGATGCGCCGTATCGTTTGATTTAGCACAGTACAACGATAGCAGAACAGAAAAATACGAAAAATAAAAACAAAAAAATTAAACACACAAACAAAAAATAAAACACACAAAAATAAAAATAAAAGCAAACAATTAACACACAATACAACAAATATGCAAAATAGTACAATGATGCAATTAATCTAATAAAAAGAAAATTCTAATTAAAATACTAATCAAATTAACAGATAATAACAATTCACTCCCCGGCAGCGGCGCCAAAAACTTGATGGGCGTGCGTTGGAGTAAAGTTTTGGCAGTTTTAATGCCTACTCAAGTTTTAAATTTATATTTAGCCGACTTATCAATAACACACACACTTAACGAGCAGTGTACCCGGTCAGTATGAATATAATGGTAAGTAGAGTGTCGATCACTAAGAGTGGAACGTATTATCTCGTTATTCTAATCAGTATTTTAATATCCTAACGCAAGGGGGTTTTAGCCTGAGAGACTGGCACGATTTGTTTGCTATTAAATAATAAAATAAACCAATAGGCACGAATCAGCAAGTAGCACACACGTACACAGATAAATACTCGAGACAATAAGAGGGCTGTCTTTATGATTAAGTAGATTGTCACTTGTTTTATTGATAGCTTTATATGAAGTGTATGTAGTTAACCCTTTCTCGTTGGTCCTAATCTTATCGGCGAGTAAACCCTTAATGATTACTTATGTCTAAAAGTTATTCCTAAGTGATCAATTTAGTAATAACCGTGGGAGCCACATTATGTCCCGCAGTCAAATGCCCGCAAGCCACTAATAAACACAGAGGTTATCAATGCACTAATAAGTAGTAACCAAAGACATCAACATATAAACTTTAATTGATGGGAAAGCAAGTATTAAAGGGAGTGCAATCTTTCGTTGTCACATTACACAAGCCACCAATCCTGATGAATTAAAGTTTGCTAACACAATAAAACAAAACTACTTAATGAATTAAACACATGCAGCACCTTCTTACAGCTCTTGTATCTTTGATTTGGGTGTGTCTTGTGCTGCCCCCTTGACTGAATTCGTCCTTTGTTTCTCCTGTTCGGACTTAGGTTATAATATAATGCTTACAAAATTCGTCTGGTCTTGGGGTATTTATAGTTTCTGTCTGAGGGAAGATGCGGCGCATCTACTAAGTAGATGCGGCACATGTACTTAACTTCGCGTGGGGTCCAAGATTATAATATTCAGGAATATTCGTACACCGCCAGAAGATGCGGCGTAACTCCATGATTAGATGCGGCGCATGTCCTCTTGTATCTTGGATCGTATCTGGTGATATCTTGATAGAGATGCGGCGCATGTCATGAGTGAGATGCGGCGCATCTGGAGCAGATTAGTCTTGATCTTCTTCATTTCAGTAGACTCTTCACTTTATGTATGTTTTGCTCCATTATTAGTCCAAAATCGCCAAGTTTCACCAAATGCTTGTTTTTACCTGAGAATTACAAAAGTAAATGATTAAGTATCAATCCTCATACATAATATAGTAAAACAAGTCAAATTAATAGGATAAATGATAGTAATAAAATGTACTTATTTGAGTTCATCACTTAACTTCTTGGTTCTCCAAGAAACAAACGGCTCTTGCTATCTCCACAACCGAAGCCGAGTACGTAAGCGCCGGAAAGGCATGTCAAAAAGCACTATGGATGAAACAAGCCCTTATAGACTATGACATTCATTTAGATGACGTCCCCATTATGTGTGATAATAAATGTGCTATTGACTTAAGCAAGAACCCCGTTCAACACTCCCGTACTAAACATATCAAAATTCGCCACCACTTCCTTCGTGATAATGTTCAGAAAGGAAATATTTCTATTGAGAAAGTTCCTTCTCAGGACAATATCGCAGACATCCTTACCAAACCTCTCAAACGAGAATCCTTTAACTACCTTCGTCTAGGTCTAGGAATGATGGAACATGTTCCATAAACCTCATGACTCTTGAAGTCATCTCGTGTGTCTCGTTAAGTCTAGTTTAGGTTCCCTAGTCAAAGGAATTTATTAGGTATAAATTCTTTCCTCGTGTCATAGAGTCTCTCTAAAATAGCGAGACTTATTCATCAAACATCAAAATGGGATAGAAAACCATCCCTGTAGATACACGGCTCCACTAAATGTGGCACGACACCGTTAAATTTAACGGTACCGTGGAACCGTGCATCTGGAACATTTCGTATTTCAGTTCCCCTTTTCCACACCACTCATTCCAAACCCTCATAACCTCAGCAACTACTGTCATAACTTAACCTCACACCCAATACTTAATTACACCCCTTCAAGATCATATTCAAGACATTGAGTTTCAAGATCCTCAATCATTCTCACCCTTTTTCAACAAAAATTGTAAGTCATCTTACTCCAATTTTTTTTAATTTTGGGTCTAGGGTTTATGCATTGATGAAAATTGAATTGGGGTTTTTCAATTTTTTTTCTAGGAAATTTTCAATTAGAAGTCATCAACACCAAAACATTTCAAAATCTTTGGTACCAAAACATTGAGGTTACCAAACACCCAATCCCATCATTTTCAAAATCTCACGAAACTAGGACCATGAAATTGCTCTTTTCATGCATTGTTGATGCAAACTAAAAACACTTTCTCATGCATACAAGATCTCACAAATCATGATCGAACTACATAATCAATATGTAGTCTTCGACTTATTTGCTTGAGCAAAAGTAAAATTAGGAGTGTTTGGATAATCTCATTATTTTCTTTTGAGTCGAGATTGCCGCACCTCCACATAGTTTGCATATAGGCACACACTAGGCATGTGCATATAATGCAACTATTCTTAATACTAATTTTTCCTAAAAACACTTTTATAGGAAACAAAAATGTCTCATGAATATGATTTTGATCATCTCCTAACCGACACCTACATACCCCAAATATCACAAGAACCCACAACTCCCGGTAACCACATTCGTGCCTATGTCAATCTTGAAACCCGTCGGTTTCATGAAGGCCGTGTCGTTGATCCATCCCTTGTTTACCATCGAGACATCAACACTTCTTTTAGAGCTATAGGATTTGATTGCTTACTCCACATAAACGAGCACATTTGTCCTCGCTTTATGTTGGAATTCTTCCGACAAGTTGAACTCGTACGTAACGAGGATCAATCCTTGTCTCTTTGGTTTTGGGTCAGAAATTTTAAATTTGTCCTAACCCTTGAGCAATTTTCTCAAATTCTTCAAATCCCAAATCATGGGCAATGTGCCTATACTGAGGATTGGTGTCTTGAGTCACTCTTCAACTATCGTGAAGAGAATAGTCCATATTGTTCCTACATACCCTCTCCCACCAAACTAACCAAAATCATCCGTACTCATAAGTACTCCTCTTATCCTAATCCAATGAAAATTCGTTTGGAAGAGGTGCGTCATGAACTACTTTCTTGGGCAGTCATCCTGCGAGAAAATGTTCTAAGTCTAACAGGAAATCGTGAGCAACTCCCGGCGTGTTGTGCTCATATGATCTACTGTCTCCTTACCCAACAACCATACAATCTCGCTTTCTTCTTCGCTAAGCGAATTGTACATCTCAAGGGTAACAAGAATAAATTGATACCCTATGGGATGTTCCTAACCCGCCTCTATCACCACTTCATGAACCTACACCCTTACCTTCATGGTCCTCAATACTCACTTTACACACCAGTCATGAAACCCATAACCGAGTCATACGTGTCAACCATTCTCATTTCTGAATCCTCCACCCATTATGTACCCTTTGATGATCCAAATCATGAGAATGAGATAAATGTTCAAGACGGGCGTGTAACAAGAATGGGAGAAAGCTCAAGTCATTAGTAGTTATGAAGAGATGTATATCTCCTACTAGGGCTTATTCTTAATAGACTATATTAGGAATTAATACTCTAATTATCTTGCATGCTTAGTACTAAATCTATCACCATGCATGAATGATTTATGTGATATTTGGATGTTAGTTTATCTTGTCCTTTATGCTTGCATGCTTATGATTATCTTGGAAAATTGCTTGATAATCTTTATGTGCTAGATGTAGCATTGTAGGGGACATATTAGGAAAACAAAAACTTAGTGAGTTGAGGCACTATCATTTCCAGGAACTAGTTCCCCTAGAAAACATCCCCCTAGCTGCCCAGAACTAGCCTCAACAGAAATTTTCGTGACAATAGTGTCACGGTACCACTAAATAGGGACGGTACCGTTAAATTTAACGGTACCGTGGGTCATTTAGAGGAACCGTGTCCCTGTTTGACGGATTTTTACTGTTCCTCCTAGAATCCCTGCAACCCTAACCTCAAACCTGCAAATTTTGCAACCTCACACACACCCTAAGATTCCCTTACTACACCATAGGACACTCCCATCAACTTTAATTCAAATTTCACCCAACTTGCCTATTTAAGGCCTCACCCTTGCAAGCTTATCTTGCACTTCACCTTCAACCTCCCATCACACAAACACCATGTCTTCCACACAAGGTTCCACCTCTCACATCTCCAAGAAACCTAGGATAACCGTGAAACCACCCTCAAAACCACTCTTTGTGGATCTCACAAAAGATGATGAAGCTATGACACCACCTTCCCAAGCCACTCCTTACTCACCATCACCACCTAATGCACCCTCTAAAACATCCTCTTCCTACACAACATCTTCATCATCCTTTAACAAAACATCATCCATGGAGTACACACTATCACCCATAACTCCATTGGACTACGCCATGCCAACTCCTTCACCAACAAACTCACCACCACCACCTTCTCCTATCATGGCACAACCCATCCAACCCCATCCCTTTGATCTACATAGTGCTAATTGCCTATGTTGCCTCCACAACCGTAATCTTATCTTTTGCTTAAGAGATGAGATTCACTTCATGTTCTCTTTTAAAGAACGTCTCTTAACACCACCACCACCCCAAATGATGCCACAATCTCCACCACCTCCTAACCCTAACAACTAAACATGCCCTTGTTTAGTTTCTCACCAATAAACCTTTAGGACCTCTCTTGGAAATGAAGCTTGCCTTTAGTCATTAGGGATTTAGGTTTCCTATTGTCTCTTTTTTATGCTTCTTATGTAGTCATACCTATGTATGACATTTGCTTTTATGAATGAATGCTTTCATTTTATGTGGATGCTTAGCTACTTAGTCATTCATTTTGTGGTTGGATATTTGTCTTAGGTGCTACATGTTAGATATTGTATATATGTCATCTAACCTTGTTTTGTAGCACGAATCCTTGCTCGATTCCTTGGTGTTCTCCAAATGAGGGGGAGTATACGTCAAGGGGGAGCTTTAGTCACCTTTTTGATTAGACAAAAAGGGGGAGAAATGGGAGCAAACTCATTAAAAACTTGTTAAAACTAATTTTAACTTAAAATGAGTTTATATTTTGTCGTCATCAAAAAAGGGGAGATTGTTGATGCAAATAATATTCTAAAAACGTTATTTATATCTTTCGATTACTTCACGTTTTGAGGATGACAAAATGTGAAATCACGTTACGTTAAAATTAACGTAAACAAGTTTTTAATCGGAAGATCCCGTTTCTACGCAAATCACTCTAGAACAAATTTACAAACTTGACAAATGATCAAAGAAGTAAATTTTGGTTTTGAGAGCTCACATTTTTAATGGGACAAAACATTTTTTCAAAAATACACATGACAAATTATTTTTGAATTATTAAGAAATGTTGTAATGGAAAAATATGTTTGAAAATCACAATAGCTATTTTCCCCCCCAAAATCAGCTCCAACCTTCCCCAAATAAGTTTTCACCAGAAAAGACAAAATTTGGAACGTCCTAGTCTAGGACGGCTCCACGGTTCCACTAAATTTAGTGGAGCCGTGGCATGTTTAGTGGAGCCGTCCGTACTATTTTTTCTGTAACGTTCAGATTTTCTTTGCCTATAAATACCAACCCCTTTCACAGATTTTAGGCATCCTTACACACACAAAACTTTCTGAGTTGAATACTCTCTTCACACTTTCTTTCTTAGATCATTTAGGTTAGTTTTTCTTTTGTTCAAGAGTGATCCAATCATCCTTCAAGTGATCCTCTTCATTCCTCTTCACTTGCAAGAGAAGAACACAAGTATCCAAGTTGATACAAGGTGTTATCATTCCTCTTCATTATCAAGAGAAGAACACAAGTATCCAAGTTGATACAAGGTGTTATCATTCCTCTTCATTATCAAGAGAAGAACACAAGTGTCCAAGTTGATACAAGGTGTTATCATTCCTCTTCATTAGCAAGAGAAGAACTCAAGGTATTCAAGAAGATACAAGAGTTGTAGTTGTTAGGTTTTGTAACACTTGTTACATCCTTGTTGTATCTTAGCATACATCAAGATTATCTTTCTTTTATGAGAGTGTGAGTGAAGATCATTGTGATCTTAAGAGATAGTGAAGATCTCTTAAATCCATCGGGCTTGTGTGTGAGTGATCAAAGGATCTAGAGTAGTTAGATTAAGTAGAGTGAAGTGAGAGTTGATCTTTGTGATTGTGTTGAGATTGTGGTGATCTCTTGTAGCCATTAGGGCTTGTGTGATAGGTCACATGGACCTTGGTAGATTGGTGCTAGCTAAGATTAGCACTCGACATTTAGCTTAGTGTCGGTAATAGGATAAGCGACGTGTACGGTTTTCTCCGCCTGAAGGGAGGTTGTTGACATAGTGCTTGAAACTCTCGAGTGTGGTACTCGGGGAGTGGAGTAGGGTGAAGAAGAGCTTTGTAGCCGAACCACTATAAATCCTTTGTCTCGGTTTGATCTTTCCAACTCTACTCTTTACTTTCATTATTTTGTATTAGCTAGTTTAGTGTGTAGTTCATATTGGTGTTGATTGATTACACATAGAGTTTGAATCAAAGTTTCCAATAGCAAACTTTTAAAACAAGATTTTTAAAAGAATTTTAAACCGGTAAACTATTCAACCCCCCTTCTAGTTTCCCACATTATGGAAACTAATTGAATCCCGTCAATCTTGCAAAATCAAAAATTAAAACTGATTTACTTACACAGTGGATACAAATATCATGAACACCTTCGGAATCAAATCATCGACGATTTTGTATGAGATCTAGAAAGAGAGGTTGAGATTGTTATGCCAGAATAAAGATGGTAGTATAAGACTCCGTTCTATTTTTAATTACAATTTAGTCCAAAAGTATGGGAGAAATCCCTTTGAGTACATGTGTATTTTTAGCTTTTCTCTATGTAAAACGAAAATTATTTATTTTTAGTCAAATTAAGAAATATTTAATCATTTTCATTAAATATATTTGAAATATAAAATTATTAATAAATTTGAAATATAAAATTATTACTAAATAAGGTATGATTTGATTTTTTTTGAAATGCAAAAGTCCCCACTAGGGGTTTTGCTTTATTATATAAAAGATTATTTACGTTAGTCATTTATACGTAAAGTGTGCAATCCCTCGGTCCCGGGTTCGATTCTAGTCATACACGATTTAATATTTTTCCAAAACTCTAACAGCTCCCACTTGAAAATCTACTAAAAGTGTAATGACATTGGTTAGCGTCTAGCAACACGCCAATGCCCCTAGTACAACTCGGGTGGTGGTCTCCTGGAAAAACCACTTGATGATTTATCATCATACTTATCCTTTTGTTTCTAATACTACATTAATAAAGATATGGATTTAAGTCATTCTTTATTAATAATTTTGTTTCTTGTTGTTTTCAATTGAGCAAGATTACCAAATCTTATGAACATATTTAGGGGAGATCTTGGGCGTGGCTACGCAAACATCTTGTCAACCCTACGAGGGGCCCAGCAGTATTAAACTCCAAACTATTTGAAGGAACAAATTCTATCTTGACTACGAGCATAACACATGCACTTCGCAACGCTTCCGAAAATAATCCCTATAGCTACCAGTTACGTATAGTATAGCGTTAAATTGAATCACAGAAATGCACTACATGCATGACAGTTATCTGGCATCTCAAGTCTGAGGATAACTATATACACATGATTTACTTAATGACAAGATCCATAAAGTAAACTCATGATGGCGGGATAAGTCCTATACTCAAACATTTTGAATATCATGTGAAATTGGTATGACAACGCATCAATATACTTTCAAGTATATTCTACCAATACTCAGATTTGCCTTAATTTAATGATATTCCCATATCATTAAGTGACAACGGACAGTTTAGAATATATAAATATATTCAAGGATATAAACATACAAATATAGGATATATTATTAAGAAAATGATAAATAAACATAACAATTATTTTATTTCATTAAAATAATAACTGTTCAATAACATCCCATTATCCAAACACTAAAATAGATCAATGCATGATAATTCTTATTAATGAATTATGCCTCAAGTCATGTCAAACATACTTGTTGACAAGGCATAAATCAACTAATTTTTATCTATGGGAATTTTGAGAATACTTATTTCAAGAATTCAATTAATGAAGTTCTTGTATGTGTGCATTCAACTATCTTGATATTGCCACCTAATATTTCATAAAAACGCGTGACATCCTCAACCACGAATTTATGACAATTAAACTATCAAACCTTTTATAGTTAAAGTATTCTAATTCTTTAATGTATAATGCAACTATGCTTACAGTTAAGCATAACTAGTACACATGGCCATTAACTAGGATGAACTCCCACCATGACTAGTATTGAGTGTCATCTCAATCTTATTAGCATCATTGTATGCAAATAACAATATGCTCTTTAAAATCCCGTAAACTTTAATACCCAATGTGTAATGTTTGATACCTTCCAATCTTACAAGACTTGTCAGCTATATCAATTACGCAACAATTGCCATATGGTTCATACTTAGAATTCAGGAGCTATTCCAGGATGAGGATGTTAATTCTAAATCCAACAATATCCATTACACTTAGTTATCTAATAACCTTTAATTAGATATTAATGTTGTCAAATCATCTTTTATCAAGCATGATACAACAAACAACATGATGTACATGAAAAATCCTTGCGTCAAACTTAGATTTATTCATGTCATATCTTTTCAAAGATATGTATCTATCTAGACTTTGTAATGGTACAATCATGTTTATTAGAATCAATAATTTTACCGCTTATGTTTATCACAATAAACATATATTCCAAGGCTGTATGTTTATTTTCTAAATCTTCACGTGAAGTTTCATTCTAAACTAAGACTTAACATTTTAATATTAATGGAACGTTACTTCCTATATGTTATGCAACATATATGAAATAAGAAAATAAATTTTGCACTCCCACTAGCTTTCTGGAATATTAAGGAAATATCTTATTTTAATTATAAATCAACACTTGGGTTAATAATCAAACATACGTGTATCTCCTAGATGCATGCATTAATCCATTCATAAATGATTGCTCTTTGTATACTTCCAAAGATTGTTTGAATTCAAATACTCATTTCAATTACTTATCTTCCTCGCACAAGTAATTACTCAAGAAAGAGTTTTGATATTCCATTGTTAATTTCATATAAATGAAACTAAGAATGACAATCATAATCTTTATACATTTAATGTGCCTAGAAAGAATTTCAATCACAGTTAATTGCTTAAGTGTGTTTGATAATCTTTTCACACATTAAATATGTATACAAATTTGTCCATTATGATTTCTACTCGAAAATTTAAATCTCTAAAATTTTCATTCCTTTTGAAGAAACTCATCTTCATTCTATAGTTTAACTATAGAGTTCAAGATTAATTAAGTTTTCAAAACTAATTATCTTTATGGACTGCATCTAATCATTCATAGTATGAGTAACTTGCCAAATTCAATATTTGCAATTCATTAACAGGTTTACCATAATCCTGTAACTCATAATCCTCAACATATTATACAAATATTTGAGATATCCTTGCGGATCTATGAATGAGAATTCCATCATCTTGAGATTTAACATTAACATGTTTAATCCTCATTATGACTTTACTAGTGTATTTTAGAAGATCATGTATCTTGTAATTTTATCTTTTCAAGATAAAACTCCCACTTGCCTTTAGCAATTTAAAGACTATCTATAAATACTTAGCAAGTAGAGCAACACAAAATTGTTCTCTTTTGGGACATTACAAATACACATTGACAGTTCCTCACATTAGTTTGTTAATAACCTACTCAAAAGCAGTTTAACAAATTCTGAACTTCAATTTTTAAGACTTAATGTGATTCATCACATTCCATAATAAATGGTATCTTATTAATCTTCTAGGTTGGAGTCTTATTGAGTATATACTACTCAATTTCCTAACCTTGATAACTTTTGGAAGAATAGAAGATATAGTTATCTTAATCAAACAATATAACAAGAGTTTGATTTTCCTAACTGAATGTAGCATAACCACTATGTATTTCATTAGGATTAATATTGTAAGACAATCTTACAATATGTAAGATAAATATATTTTGTTTGGCTTACCAATTTACCAACTAACTCAGCTTAATGGTATAATAGAATTTTCAAGCCAATTGCCTGCTTTATAACATAAATACTTTTTGACCAAGTCACTTCATGTCCATGTCTTAACAAGAAGACATAAACTGTTATAATCCCAATTTACATTATAAATCATTGATCAACTCAATGACTTCTTGTATATGTTTTAATTAAAAACATAACAAGTTAACGTCTTACTTTATTATAAGTCTTGTAACAATTAAAAGACTTTATATTTATATCTTTACAATAAAATATAAACATGTATAACTAAAATAATCATGAACACCACAATATGGCTTCAATAGTATTTCAAGTTAATTTATTACTTCATATATTTATGACATTCCAAGAATACTTAAACATTCAAATTTGAAGTAGTATAAGATTACTTCATTTATTTATGTCATTTCAATAATACATAAATATTTAGTTTAAAGTAGTCTTATTATCATATTGAAACTTGTTCTAATAATTATCTAATTTAGAAACTTGCAAATTAACATAGTTTCATTACATCAGTTGATTTGCTAGTAATGAAAGTATGTAATTTACCTTGTTATTAATATCTATGTCAAGGTCTCACTTATGCTAGATATTAATTCCAAGTGTTCTATTTATTAGATGTGAATAAAAATCATATTAGAACATTTATTCTCTTACCTTGCAGTCAAGAGAATCCTTTAAATCATATTCCTTTGTGTTGTTCTTTGCACACAATAAAGATTTCTCCCACTTGTGCATGGAACAACATCATGTATCAGATAAACAACACGTCAATCATTTGTTTATGTGATTAATATGATTGTGTCATAGATATTAGTAGATATAGAATCACCTAGTCAAGTAAGGAAACATACATGACTATCCTTAAGCCACAAGTGTCTATAATTGGAAAGTAATTATCTCAAGACATTCTAGAGATAATCTGGGTTACTACCAAGATAACAAGCTTGTAGCTCCCACTGAATTACAGATTATTACATTAATATATGTTATTCAGTAATTACAACACCATGCTCCCACTGGATTTGACAACATTATAAGTGTTCCATAACCAGTAAAAGCAAATAGTGTGCTATTTACTTTCCTACACCTTTGAGTAATCCCATACGTAACAATTACTTAGGTACTAAAGAATGTATTCTACTTTGTAAATGATGGACTATCCATCAATGCAATTAACTTGGAAATAATTGGGCATGCAATTTCTTCCTTAATTTGAATATCATCCCCACACTGGTATGTAGCATATTTAAGTGGTCAAAGCACAACAACTAGACAAAGTGTGCTAGTTTGCCTTTTACCAATTTTGCGGTAACTTGTCTAGCTTCTAATTTAATAACTCATAAAATGTGCAATTTCCTTAACTATTAAAATTTTGCTATGAGTTATTTCTTAGAATTTAGACAATTCTAATTTTCCTATCATACCTTTCTCATTCATGAAAAAGAATAGGATTAAGTCTCACTCTTCTCAAAGAAAGTAGACTAGGTTTATTCTTTTAGTAAAGTTGACTCTAGCCAAAAACCCTTACGGGTGTAGATCAATTTACTACTAAAAGAATGCCCCACGTTTACGGTTTTAACGTTGCATTAATACATTAAAAGAATTTACAAAATTCAATATTAGTATTTTCGATAATACAATTTTCAAGAAAAGAAAACTACCCAGGAAATACAATATAACCATTTAATTTTCTTGAAAACTAGGATCCAACTTTCCATAGTTCCACCACATCAGTTGATTTGCTAGCAGTGAAAATACAAAAGATGGTAACTTGTCGTACAATAATCGCGAAACAATTTCCGACTCCTAAATTTATGGGAATTACATTTGCCAAATAATTTGCAATGTAAGCATGTTTCTTCCCATCTCATGCTTTAAGTCTCAAGGTCTCACTTATAACTTAATTAAGTCGTCTAATTTAGAAACTTGTAAATTCACATAAATCCATTACATTAAGTTGATCTGCTAGTAATGAAAATATGTAATTTACCTTGTCATTAATATCTATGTCAAGGTCTCACTTACGCTAGATATTAACTTCAAGTGTCTCTTATAATTAGATAGCATGGAGTTAAAATTTTTATAGGGTATTTATTTTGATGTTATAATCAAAATATGTACAAAGATGCATGCACTCATCTTCGTATCATAAGTTTTCAAAACTATTTTAATTACCAATTTGCTAAGAGTTAAATCAACAAAGTTTTAATTGAGGCGTTTAGTAACTTACAACTTTGCCTTAAGATGCTTCGTACATATAATGGTTGTACTTGGTAAGTCTAATTTGACGCACAGGCGAGCGGAGAGACATAATGGAGTCTCTTTAAGGCCACAATTTAATGCGAAACCAACCTTATACCCACTTTATAGTTTGTCAACATTAGGTCCGCCGCTTCGACCATTTGTACAGTTGCATCAATCAATTAAAAGTTTATGATTCTAAGTCTTATAAAATTATGTTGCAAATTATTAAATTGCTAGTCTCGCCTGGGAGCAAATTACCGTGCGAAGCGAACCACTGTCGGCACATAAGACTTGGCAATAAATAATTTACCACATCAAGGTTTCATAGTTATTAGGTCCATTTATTTTTTATACAAAAAATTACCCTCTTTTTGCTTACAATTCAAGAACAATTTAAACAAAAAAAGACAAGTAATTTAACAAAAAATAAATAAACACTCAATAACGCATATAATCTTAACTATTAAATCATATAGCCACATGCAAACCTTTTGATAAATCATATTAATAATCTCTATGTGAATTATTATGTATATAATTAATAAAACTCCCATTGGTTTTCGAGCGCATTGTACCCAATAGACCACAGACGCTAACAATTGACCGCGTAAGCTTTAATAATTATATACCACGTTGCACATAACTGATTCATTAATTTAATAGATTAGGTCTTCCCTAATTTTAGATTTATCTAAACATGTAGCACATAAAACAAAACCCTAATCCATGAATACCTTGCATGAAGCATCATGGATTAACCAGGAACGTAACCCTTTATTCAAATAAACACATAAACACAACATGTCCTAATTTAGGGTTACAAAACTAACTTTTTAATAAAAGAAGGGTCGAAACCCCCCCCCCCCCCAAATTATGGTTCGAATTATTTTTAGTTATAATAATAAAACCCTAAAAAACAAATCGAATGAAACATGTAAATCCAAATCAAGATTTGATTTTTATTATGCATTTAGGTAATAACAATTACATGTTAAATTGGCTCGTGATGCCACTGTTGGAATTTAAATATCTTGACATTCAAATAAATAAATAAACATCAAAGCACACAATAGCGGAAGCAAGGATCTTAATTTAACACATAATAGTATTACCGAATAATAAATAGATAACGTACCTTTTGGATCCTAGCAAGAACAAGGATCAAATCTTCTTTCTCCTTCACTTGAACAATCAAACGGATTAACGTGGAACCCCTTACCTTTTTGTTCCACAATCCAAGATCAATAACTTAAGTAAGTTATATCCAAGCTCTTGTACACAAGAAACCAAAACAATTTTGTTACTTGAAAACAATTGGATCGACACCCTACAATAGGTGTACAATCGGTTATGGGCAAGAAGAGAGGAGAAAACAATTTAGGGTTTAGTTACAATGCACTAGCTAGAAAACTAAAGACCCTTGTGTTTGTAGTTATAGTGAATTCCAATCTTGGTGAACAAGAAATCGATTTAGGGTTATAAACCCATAAATCCGATCGGCCTAAGCCCATGCTTGGGTTCTAGATCTTTCTTGATCATCAAATTTCACTAACAGTCATTCCACTATTAACTTAACAGTCGTTAGTCAATTCCGTTAACTACTTAACGTCCGTTAGTTATCATTTCGTGTCCAAATAATTAAAATACATAACTATTATATATATTAATTATTTACGTTAGTCATTCATACGTAAAGTGTGCAATCCCTCGGTCCCGGGTTCGATTCTAGTCATACACGATTTAATATTTTTCCAAAACTCTAACATTAATGATATTGAGTTTCAACATTTGTGAGTAGACCAGATTATATAGGTTGAATAACTATCAATCACCTTTGTGTATGTTATGATATTGAGTTTCAACATTTGGTCTTGGTAATGTATTGAAGTATTCTTATCCTGGGAGTAGTCTGGGACCATAGCGTTTCTCGTATTAAATGTCCATTGTAGTTTCTCATACAATAATTCTACTTTCCAATTTTAATATATCAAAACACTTAAAGGAAGTAAAAGTGAAATCTACATGAAAATGGGACAAATCAACTCTCATAAAATTGTATGTGAGGTTAGCAATGAACATTCATTATAGACCGAAAAAGTATAATTTATAGCTTCATTATAAAGTACCCTTACATACAATCAAACACTAACCCCAATTCTTTTATTTTGAACATATCAAAACACTAACCCTCATTCCAAACCAAAAGATTTAGGAGGTGTTTTAAGCTTTAATGAAGGACTTAGCTTATATAACTAAAATAAACCCACAAAAAAAAGGGTTAAACTTATAAGCTTAGGCTTATGAGCTTATATGAGGGGGTTTTGATAACCTAGGGATTATATCTTATCTAAGGAGTGGTGAGCTTAGTTTAGAGATGTTATAACAAAAGACTTTTATAACCCTTATAACAACATCTTTAAATTTAGATGTACCTTTTGGTCATTGGACCTCTTTAGCTATAATTAGCTAAACTAAACACTACGAATAGGCTTATTAAGCTATAAAGTGCTTATGAAATATAAGCCTAAGCCTCAAACATAAGTTTAGACAAACACCCCATAAGCAAGTAACCAAACAATCTCAATAATTCGTTCATCTTCTATTAGAAAAACACCCCTTTAAAGTGTATGACTAAGATAAGCATAACTTTTAAAACACTTGGATAAATGAAGTTATGTTAAACGGACAAAGTATTTGGGATGGAAACAAATGTTGTCACTAAGAGACAGAATTAGACAACATGTTTTCTACAGACTAGGGGATGGGAGGATACATTTATGTGGCATGATAAGTGGAGGGATGTAGGTCCTTTAAGTAACTATATTAATATGGATGATGTTTTTAAAGCAAACCTAAGAAAAAATGTTAAAGTTGCTGATATGGTAAAATAGGGTGTTTGGCAATGGCCTTTATATTGGCATAATGATATTCTAGTGGTAAAAGACATTACTGTCCCACAATTGAACAATGAGGGCAAGGACAAGGTCATGTGGAGAACAAGTAGAAGAGTGTTAACTACATTTTCAGTTGGCAAAGTATGGGATGAATATAGAAGAAATGAAGACATAGTAGATTGGAGTGAAATTGTATAGAATTCCCATTGCATACCAAAACATGCATTCATATTGTGGTATCATTAGGAGATTGTCCACACAAGACATGATTGCTAAATTGTACTGTTTATGTATGGTATGTAAATCGGTTTAAGAGATGGGATGGGAGTGGTTTTATTGTTTGGTTTCCCATGTAGAACGGTAAGGACTCGATAAGAATGATGAAGATCAAGAAGCTCGGGTAACACTTAAACAAAGACCATACTTTACTGCTGTGAAACGGTATTTGCAAAAGTGTGTGAAAACTTGTTAAGTTTGTGTGTGTTGTCTTTTATTTATGAATAGGCGAATAGGGTTTAGAGATAAACCCTTACGAGATGATCAACGGGTGTGAGGGAGTCAAATGTTGATCATCCGAGGAGCAGACAAGGGGGACAGGTGGACTGCCCTCCTTGGCTTATACAAAGTAGTGCTTTTCGTGCTTCCTCACTACACAGTGTCAGATGGTACATCTTAACCGTTAGTGACTGTTGGGGAGCAGTAATACTATGTACTCAGTATAGCCTGATGAGTTTCTCCAAGCCTTACGTGACCTTGGATTTAAGCCAGGTCGCTATCAAGTGTTTATTGATGGGCCTAGGTAATGGGCTTGATTCGAGTGTGTATTTAGTGGGCATGGGCCACTAATATCGATACGCAATCAGGTACCCTCGTAGATAGGATATGTATATTCTTTATGTGAGAGTTGCCCAATGGCATTACCGTGTAACAATTTTAGGGATAAGTTCCCTGGCCTGTCCTTGCCCTGGAGTTAGTTACTTATGTCCGACCGATGTTTTCTTGGAAGTTGATTTTCCAAGCAATGTTTGTTGTGTTTTTTCGGCCTTGTGGTCCAGTTATGGATGTATGGGCTTTAGCCATTTGGGCTAAAACTACTATACGCTATTAGAAACAAAATAACCTTACCTTAGTGAATAATGCTGCTAAATGTTCACTGACTTTTCACCAACTCGTACTTGTCTTGACTTTCTTAAGGATACACTTTAACCCTCTCTTTTGCAATCTTGAACAATCCCGCCTAAATATCTAAGAGATAATTCGAACTAAGCTCTGTTAGCTGGATTAGAGAGCTGATAGGCTCATCAGGGCATTGTCGATCCTTGATGAACCTTTGTCATTTAGCTTATAGTTCCTCATGAATACTAGTTGACTCCGCATCATCTAAAGAGTATGTCTTCAAGTTATCTTCGACTCCTTTATGATGTCTTTGACTTGAACCTTGTTGAGGTTGTTCGCTGATTTCCTTATAAGCTATTCTTCTTATACTTAGTACAATTTATGTTTAAATCTAGTTAGAGACCATTTTGACTTGAACCTTGTTGAGGTTGTTCGCTGATTTCCTTATAAGCTATTCTTCTTATACTTAGTACAATTTATGTTTAAATCTAGTTAGAGACCATTAGGCACTGAGTTGGGCTGATAAAGTCCCTTACGTGTTGTATATACAAATTTCACGTATTGATTTATCATTGATTGAAGCAACTGGTCACATGGTAGCACAAACACCCATGCGACCTGTTGGCCAATTCGTAAACTTGACAATACGAAACACATTGATAAAATACCCTACAAACACATACGTTCAAGTAAGTTTCTCTTACGTGAAGTTCATTACAATTTATTTTGCTTGATTAATTTAATTTTGTATTGGTTTTCCTCGTTAGTTAACTTTTCAACATAGGTATTTTAGTCTTTTCAAACCAAAACAATTGCACCGTTGGTCCCCAGACCTCTGTTATACACCGCTACTCACCAACACCACCGCCACCACCACCACCCATCACCGCCACCACCACATGCCACCACCGCCACCACCATCCACCACCACCACCATCACCCACCACCACCCCTACCGCCGCCACTATCACCACATACCACCACCAATATTAGCCTGTATATAATTTGTGTTATAGAATTATTAATGATTAAGGTGCGAAAAAAATATGGATAATTATCTAAAAATGTATATAACTTATCACATTTTTAAGTCTTGTGTAGCCATTTTATTTTATTTTACTTTTTTGCTATTTTATACCTAAACTTTTGAATTTTAATCTTATGTGTAATTTGTGATCATTTTCACCTATATATTTTAGCCAACCTATTAACATAGAACGGTATAATGGTCAATGCACATAAACAAAAATGCATACAAAGGTCAAAATTCAAAAGTTTAAGTATTAAATAGGGAAAAAAAGTTAGCTACGCAACGAAAATATCTCAAGTCATATACATTTTATGTTGAGTTTAAGCATTAAAACAATTACAGTTCTTTGGTTTCAGAAGTACATGAACGAGCATATAACGAAAATTTATTTATATCAATAGGGAATCAGAATGATTGGACTAAATACTGAAGTATCATATTTTCTTTTATAAAAAAGATCTTAAAATGATATGTATGTACACAAATTTGTGACAAAGGTTAATTAGTGATGATGCTTGCGCTAGGTGAATCGAACCTGCTCCTTACACACCTTATAATATTTCAAACGAAAAAAATATAAGTACGAACATCTATATATATATATTTCTCTATTATATATATATATATATATATATATATATATATATATATATATATATATATATATATATATATATATATATTATATTTCTCTATGTTTATTTAAGGCGAGTGATGTAAGGGTTTCGTGATGCAAAAGGAGGTGGTGCAAAACCATGAAGCAGCAATGTGAGGCATCATTAGTTTCTATATATAGTTTGTGATAAAGTAGTCAAACCTTACGGGTTAAGGTAACTTGTCAACTAGTAAGAAAAGTTTCTAAAAGCCATTTACTTTAAACTTGGTATTAAAATAAACCAAGTTAAGCCTTTTTAGTTTAGCTTTTATTGTTTGGTGGCTAGTTCACAACATTTCAAATTTCCAGTCTCGTTATATATTAAAGTGGTATGTGGTGGTGGTGGGTGGTGATGGTGGGTGGTGTGTGGTGGTGGTGGGTGGTGGTGGCGGGTGGTGGTAGTGTGGTGAGTGGCGGTGGTGGCAGATGGTGGGTGGCAGATGGTGGGTGGTTATAATAATAATAATAATAATAATAATAATAATAATAAAGTCAACTAACTTAAATTATGTATTAAGGATCAATGGTACTGTTGTTTTGTTTTGAAAAGACTTAAACACCCATGTTGAAAAGTTAACTAACATGGAAAACTAACTAGTGTTATATAACGGGGCTTTGAGGTCCAAACGGGTCACCGTTTGCCCCAAACGTGACTATCCGAGCAACAAAATGTAAACGGGGGACTAAATGTGGTTACAAGGTATAGTTTGGGGACGAACCCGTGTCATTTACCCGAAGGCCACTCACATTAGTTAACTCAGCCTTAAATTTTAAGGCATGCCACGTCAGCTTTTTCACCCCTTAACTTAACTCAGCTTTAACCCACACAACAATAACTCAGCTTTAACACACCTTAACTCACCTTTACACATAAATTTTCAAATTCAACCCCTAACTTATAAATAACTTTATTTTTTTAAAAACAACACATTTATTAAAACATAACATTACATTCAAACATAACACACTTAAAAAAAAACTTACAACGAAATTAAAGAAATAAATAAAAATAACGACGAAATTAAAAATTACATCATAGAAATAAAGGCAATCCTAAATCTACTGTGGAAACTCCCCGAGCTTGTATTTTGCCACAATGCGAGCTTTTTCTTGGTTGATATACCACACCACCTCTGGAGGCTGCCCTTCGGTAGATTCCTTCAAAAACTTTATTTCCTCTAGCCTTGTTATCGCCTCCTCTTTTTCTTTTGTAGCCCGATACGCGGCTTCTGCCATTTCCCGTTTGTGACGATACTGGAGTGTCATACTCTCCACGAATTGCACTGACGACATACTTCCTCCCGTACTCGCTCCCGTGCTCGTTCCTCCCGTGCTCTCGGATCGAGCTTTCTTTGCAGCACGCCTTCCCATTGGCCTTGGTTGTTCATCATGACCAAACAACGTCTCATTTGTTTGGCTTGGTGGTTCATCGCCGGTTAAATCAATTCCCTCCGGCGCGTCCCACTTCACATGACCCCGTAAAACCTCCCAAGCCTCCTCGTTGCTAAAAGGAGCGGTTTTGTGCTCGTCTCGGTACATTTCTCGGGCACGTTTCAGGATATCAATTTCACTTTCGCCGCTTCTTTCTTGGCGTTTGGAACGTTTGTAGTACGCGTTGAACTTTGAGCAATCACGGTTCAACGTTCTCCACTTACTTTGGAGCATATCCTTGTTTCTTTGTTGGTAATTGACTCTGTTAAACTCATTCTGCACTCGTTGCCAAAACGTATCCCTGCTTTGATTTTTCCCCACATGTGCGTCTTCCGACGCTGCAACATAACACTGAGCAAGCACTTTTTCCTCTTGTGGGTTCCAACGTTTGGTCTTGTTGGCAACGGGTTCTTCATCATCATCCTCCAAAGGTTCGGGGTTTTTTGATTTTCTCGCCTTTCGTTTGATACGCCTGAACTTGTTTTTCTTTGGAGGAGACGTTGGAGTGTCGGGAACTTCATTGGTTGCGGTTTGAGATTGTTGTGAATGTTGGGTGAAGTTGAGATTGGAGAAATTTTGGGTGTTTAGGTTAGATTGTTGTTCGTAATAGAGCATTTGTTGATGTTGTTGGTAAAGTTCTTCTTCCGACAAGCCAAGTGGGTTCGGGATTGAAGATGAGCCGGCGTTTGGGTTTGAAGATGAGCCGACATTGGGGTTATTAAACCCGGAGCTTAAGAGATCTACGAACGATTCGTTCCCGTCATCGTTTAGGTTGAATCGAGACATTTTTTTTGGGTTGAAGGTTGAAAAGATAGTGTAAATATGTAGTGTATTGAGTTGTGGAAGTGTGAAAAAAAATATGGTGTGAAATGGTTATTTATAGGGGATTGAAAATGGTTTTGAATTTTATTTATTTTTTTTATTTATTTTTTTTTTTTACTAGAGGCCGCTCCATTTAACGGCTAGAAATTTTAGGGGGCTAAAGTGTAAATAATTTAAATTGCAACGGTTAGAACTAGGGGGCAAAGGTGATTTTTTTTTGGCAAAACGTACCCTTAACGCTGCGTTAGGGTGCTATCGCAGCCCTTAACGCAGCGTTAACGCCCCACACGTTTATCAGTTAACGCCCCTTAACGTGATCTAACGCAACAAATTTAGTCCTTTAACGTGGGTTTAACGCAATTGATGTGAGTGGTCTAAAAGAAATTTGTTAAACATACAAAACAAAATTAAAGAAATTCGTTAAAAAAAAAAAAAAAAAAAAAAAATGGAAATTTGTTAAGGCCGACCCTCACTCCCATTGGCCAAACCCAAAAAATCCCACTATATAAACAATTTCACAGCCACACAAATTTCACATTTCAATCAAAGAAATGGCGGGAAGAGGGAAAACATTGGGATCAAGTGGAGCAGCAAAGAAAGCTACATCAAGAAGTAGCAAAGCTGGTCTTCAGTTTCCTGTTGGTCGTATTGCTCGCTTTTTGAAAGCTGGTAAATACGCCGAACGTGTCGGTGCCGGAGCTCCGGTGTATCTCGCCGCCGTCCTTGAGTACCTTGCCGCTGAGGTAATTAGCTTATTTTTATATATTATTCTAGACTAATTGAAAAAATCAAATTGGGGAAATTTTTATATAAATTTTGGTTATGTATGCAGGTACTTGAATTGGCTGGAAATGCTGCAAGAGACAACAAGAAGACTCGAATTGTGCCAAGACATATTCAGTTGGCAGTAAGGAATGATGAGGAGTTGAGTAAGTTACTTGGCGATGTGACGATTGCGAATGGTGGAGTTATGCCCAACATTCATAACCTTTTGCTTCCTAAGAAGGCTGCTGGTTCAAAGCCATCAGTTGATGATGATTAGATCGAGATGTATGCGCGGTTTTTTGAATTGAGATTCAGGTTGTTTGAGCTGTGGTTTAGGGTTGAGATGTTGTTAATTGTTTCGTTCCTTGATTAGATGATGTAATGTGTTTATATAGTTGATTTAGTGGATGAAACTATTTGGTTTGGTTCTTCATTGTTGTTTTTGATTCTACGATATTATACTATTGCCTCGACATATAGTTTGTATTTTTGTTAGTCTCGATTAAGATTTTGATACATTACTTAGTGCACTCGGAGTGGGCTGGCGGGTTTTGATACATTACTTAGTGCACAACGGGCTCCCCAAACCGCCGGTAACACCATTCCGCCTATAGCGGGTTGGCTTAAACGGTTTAGTGAGCGGGTATATTACCCGTTGGTGAAGCCGCTAATTGGAACGTTATATGGGGGTGGTTTGTAACATTTACTGTAATTCTTTTGAAACTTGTCAATTTGGAACGTTGGTCATTCAAAGCAAAAAAAAATGTTGGGCATTCAAAGCAGTCAAAAAATATATATATGACCTCTTTCACAGCTTCATTTCGAGGAAAAAAAAAAAAATTAACTCAACCTTCTTCATCTTCAACAATTCAAATCACCATGGATTCAATGCCTTGGTTAATTTATAGGCGTATTATTTTTTATTAGTTGTATTATAATTTATTAATACGTTTTATTAAAATATACTTGTAGCGTCGTCTTTGGGAAAGCGGTTGTAACAATATTGATGTGATGAACAATGCCTTGGTCGATTATAGCACCAAGAACAAAGGGAAGCCTTTTACTCATGTAGCGGCTTGGGAGGTTGTGAGGAACGAAGCCAAATGGTTGGAACAAAAAACTGTTGGTCAAACATCTTCGTTTCATTCTGAAAAGCGAAGAAAGTCATCGGAGGGGGGAAACTATGAGTCGGCTAGCAACAACGCCGATACTATATTGCCGGATCTGAATGAGAACACAACTCCAAGTCGGGCAAGAAAAGGGAAAAGGAGTGTTTGTGGTGAAGCTTCGTCAAAGAGTAGTATTGTCGAGACCGTCGAGGCATACGCGGCAAGGAAAACAAAATACATTGAGGATGTTAATGCTAAACAACAAGCACTTTTGGACTTACAACTTGAACAAGCGACTAGAAAGGCTGTGAAGAGTGACTTCAAGTTCTTCAACAAGCCGCACGATCACATAACCGACCCAGCAATGTTATCGTGGATGATTGAGCAAAAAAAACAAATCGCGGCGAAGTACGGATGGCATTGTGATCTTTAGATATCTATTGTCGTAGTTTTATTTCTATTATTATGTTATGGACTTTCTCGTACTTTTATTTTAATTGTTATGTAATGAACTTTTATTTTTATTATTATGTAACGAACTTTTATGAAATGTTATGTGTTTTAGTTATAAATTGTGTAGTTTAATAGTTTAGGGGGAAAAAATAAAAAATTTAGGAGGCCTGAAAAATCATGGGCGCAAGTGAAATTGGTTGGGAGGGCTGGAGGGTTGAGCTGAGTTAGCATAATGTTATTGGATAAATTTGAGAGGGTTAAATTTGATAGTCATGACTCCTTGTCCCCTTATGAGTGTTGTAAATCTGATCAGTTTTTGCTCACTGGATGGAAGTGTCCTCCTGAGGTTACTAATAGATTGGATTACAGCTCTGTGCCTCTGTGCTGATAATCCAACCACGACTACCATTCCTACATATGCAAATGCATATTGTGTGTTTTGCCTTGTATAATACAGTAAAACCGTGCGCCCAAATAGCAGTGCCAACAATATGCAAAGTTTGGGATTTTTAACCATGTTTTCATGGGTTAAACTTGAACAAACACACAATTTCTTGACTAAAGCACCTCCAGTGTTCATAAACAAAGGGTGCACTATTATGGTTGTCTGTTCATCTCGTTTTAATGGATTTGCAAAAGTTTAACACACTCTAGGACTGTCACTGCACTTTACGTCCACATGTGAAATCCTTTAATGCCTGAAGTTTTTATTCTTTATAAGTATATATAATTACCTTTTACGGACTAGTTTTGTGTTCCCAACCTTGGTGTCTAAGTTGGTAATCAGTACAGATGTTGTGGTCATCATGGTGTTTTAGCAACTTTCACATAAGGGTGATCATCATTCATCAAAAGAGGCTCACTTGTGTTTCTCTGTTACCCAAGGAGTTGCGACTTAGGGGATCTGAACTTTGAGACCAATTTTGGCCAAATACTTAAACCCTTACTGATAGCCCATTGAGGTTATCAGTTACATACATCCCTTTCCACTTATAAGTGGTTTTTCAGAACAAAATGATGAGAGGAAAAATAAAAAATAAATAAAAAAATCTATACAAGTAAGGGCTAATGCTATAAAATAGTAGCATCATATTCTAGTAAATAATTCGCTTTAGCTATTAAATCTTTTTTAGTCAGGTCCAGGTAATTTATTTTACATTTCAAGTGTTAAAATAGTAATTAAACTGATGATGTGTCATTTCTTGAACCAAAGTGATGGTGTGGAATGATACATGCCTTTTCACAGTAACATTTTGGTTTAAAAAGTAACTCAAAAGTCATTAGTTTTATTACTAAAGTGGTAGGGGATTGAAACAAGGTGATCTCATATCACCCTATCTATTCACTTTAGTTATGGAAATTCTTAATGAAAAGGAAAATGAGTCAAAGGCCTGAATTCAAATACCATATGGGATTGTAAAGAACACAACACTTCATTCGCACCTTTTCACTTATTATATATAGATTAGAATCTGTAAACTTTACACATGATGACATATTATTATTTCAATTAATACGAAAGCATTTCTTTGAACGTATCGTGTATTTGGTATATTGTGACCACGTTAGACCAATAAAGATCCAACGTTGTGGCCAACAATTGGTATCAGAGAGGTTTGGAATCATCTAACCAAATCATCATATACCAAGGGGTTTAATTTTTGCCCTGAATCGAAGATCATATTCCTAGAAACAAATCGGTAAAAAAAAACATTTTTTTTTCTGCAAAATTATTACTCGAACCACAAATCAAAACCAATAATCATTTTTGTGATTCCGAAAACCATCCTTAATTCATAGTCGCCTCGTAATTAATTACCGGCAACTAAGAAAAGGCAATTTTTCAATTATTTTGCAAATTTTTTCTTTTGTTACCGAGAGTAGAAAACAACCAGGGAACAAATCATACCGATTCAGAAACAAAGAACCCATTACCATCGATAACACGATAGTCATCAAAAAGGGAAATAAATTGATTCAACAAAAGGAACAAACACACCTGTTGCATCCAGAATCAAAATACCCTTTCACTTTTGAATCATCTTGATTCAATTTATACACGGAGGAACAAACCCAAAAAAGGGATTAACCGGCGTTCGAATAAACAAGAACACCGAATATCCGTGAAGAAGGAGGTTAACCAAAGCCAAATATCCGGCGGTCAACCATCAGAACCAACATAGCAGTAATCGGTCTCACCCAGAAAAGAGGCAGAGACATTTATCTCTTGCAAAGAGATAACAAAGAAAGGAAAAGAGGCGTTCTATAAACGCTAGGGCATCACGAACCAACAAAAGGGCATCGGGTTCCATTTAACCCCCCCAGGTTTCGGAATTTACAAATCCACCCTTTATTTTTTTTTTTAAACTTTACTTATTATAGTATAGTTTCTTTTATTTTTTGATAAGTTACTACATAATACCCTTAAGTATCTTATCATATTTATTTTATAATAACCTAGTGTATTTACGCTGCTTATTATAATTAGGAATAACTTTTAAGGAGTAATTAACCTTAGGTTTATTCACTTTGAATATTTATAATCTCCGAGGATAGTTTACAATTTTAACTAATCCTATAGGTTTTGATTGTCACCATTAGACACAAAACATTAGAAGCGCGCTATATTTCTTAACACACCCCGTGTTAGAATTTTAGGAGATTACCTAGTCATTATCTTTTAGAAATGACTAAAGAAGGTGGAGATAGTGGAAAGAAGGAGGTTAGTACATCTAATACTACCCCTCAATTCCAATGCCCGATTTTGAAACCCGCGAATTACTCACTATGGGCAATTCGAATGCAAATTATTTTAGAAGCAAATGGGTTATGGGAAACAATTGAGCCAACTGAAACGACTCAACCCGATAAGAAAAAGGAGAAAACTGCTATTGCATACCTTTACCAATCCTTACCCGAAGATCAATTACTTCAAATTACAAAGCACAAAACCCCGAAAGCAATATGGGATGCTTTGAAAACTAGACACTTAGGCGAAGAGAGAGTACAACAAGCCAGACTTCAAACACTCAGATCTGAACTAGAGTTGTTACATATGAAGGAAGATGAAACCATCGATACCTTTACAGGAAAACTCACAGCTCTTGTAAACAAAGCCGCTAGTCTAGGACACACAATAAAAGATCAGAACTTAGTTAGGAAGTTACTAAATGCTGTACGGATAGGTATCTGCAAATAGTTGTATCCATAGAACAATATTCCGATCTAAACACTATGTCACTTGAAGAAGCAATTGGAAGACTTAAGACCTATGAAGAAAGGATTAAGTTTAAGAAAGGGAAACAGGAGAACACTCAAGAGAAATTGATGTTCACACGACATGAAGGTAGAGGAAAGCATTTTAAAGGTCGTGGTAGTGGAAGACATAAATTTTCACACAATAGAAACCACGAGAATTTTAAAGGAGAAAGAAAAGAGGGAGAAAAACCTCATAACAACTTCAAGAGATCAAACTTTGATCCTAGCAATGTAACTTGTTACAAATGCAACAAGAAAGGACATCTTGCAAATAAGTGTTATGCCAAGACAAACACTAACGTGCAATCTAACCTTGTCGAGGAGGACTTAGAACCTACATTATTAATGGCAATTTTAGAAGATCCACTTGTAAAATAAGTTGAAGACCAAAACGTCTCACTACACGAAGAGGTAGAAACAAAAGAGACAAATATGGATAGTCTATGGTATTTAGACAATGGAGCTAGTAACCATATGACTGGAATAAGAGAACACTTCAAAGAATTAGATGAGAAAGTTAGTGGAAAAGTGAAATTCGGAGATGGATCACACATAGAGATCAAAGGAAAAGGATCAATTCTAATAGAATGTGATGACGAGAAACAAAGAATTATTTCACACGTCTATTACATCCCAAGCCTGAAGAGCAATTTATTGAGCCTTGGACAATTCACCGAAATTGGTTGTAAAGTTGTAATGGAAGATAATGAACTACGACTTTATGACATGGACGACAAGATCTTCATGAAAGTAACAAGACAGAGAAACCGTCTATATAAAGCAAGTCTGAGAATCGGCACACCTGTTTGCTTACTAGCAAACTTAAAGAATAACACTTGGTTATGGCACGCAAGACTAGGACATCTCAACTTTGACTCATTAAAATCTATGACTCAAAGAGAGTTAGTCAAAGGAATACCTGCCATTAAACACACAACACAAATCTGTGATGTTTGTTTAGTTGGTAAACATAGTAGAGCACCATTTCCAAAGAAAGCCAAAACCAGATCAACATCACCCTTAGACTTAGTATATGGAGATTTATGCGGACCAATCACACCACCAACACCATCTGGAAAGAAATACATATTTTTACTGGTCGATGATTATTCAAGATATATGTGGGCTTATTTCCTAGAAACGAAAGATCAAGCCTTTGATACTTTCAAGGAATACAAGAACACAATAGAAAAGGAGTTAAGGACAACATTAAAGATGTTTAGAACCGATCGTGGAGGAGAATTCACATCAAATGAATTCACACAATATTGCAAAGACAATGGCATTTCACGACAACTCACCGCTCCTTATTCACCACAACAAAACGGAGTAGTCGAACGAAGAAATAGGACAATTATGTCTACGACTAGATGTATGATGAAAGCAACTAACATGCCACAAAATTTTTGGGCTGAAGCTGTTAGACATGCAATATACATCCTAAATAGTGTACCTACAAAAGCACTACAAGATATTACTCCATATGAAGCTATTAAAGGAAGAAAGCCAAACCTAGAAAATCTAAGAGTTTTTGGCTGCATAGCATATGCAAAGATACCATCACAACGCTTAACAAAGCTAGATGATAGAAGCAACAAAATGGTATACTTAGGAAATGAACAAGGATCAAAAGCTTATCGATTATTTGATCCAACAACACAAAGGATATGTGTTAGTAGAGACGTGAAGTTTAAAGAGGAAGAGACATGGGATTGGAAGGATTACATGAGTGAACACACTAATGACAAATCTGAATGGACTGACTTCAGAATAGAAAACTTTGAAGCAACAGATGAACACCATGAACAAAATATCCAACCAAATGACGAAGACAATGATTTTCCCAACAATGATGATGATAATTACACAACATCAACAAGCTCACCCTCACAATCACAAACACTTCACACATCATCTACAATTTCATCACGAGTAAACTCTCAAATTACACCAATCAACTCAATACGATCAACCTATCAAAGTGATAGTGGTTCAACATCAACCACAGCTTCACAATCACAATTTGATCATACACCTATAAGAGGTTTCAGAACTTTGAACGATTTATATGAAGACACTGAGAGATTATTACTTGCTGAAGATGAACCCAAGAACTACAAAGAAGCATCAACCGATCAAAAATGGACTGAAGCAATGAAGGTCGAATTAGATTCTATCAATAGAAATAACACATGGGAACTAACCACTTTACCCAAAGGACATAAAGCAATTGGCTTAAAGTGGGTATTCAAGACCAAGAAAGATGCTAATGGAAACATAGTCAAGCATAAAGCAAGACTAGTAGCAAAAGGCTACATTCAAGAGCATGGCATAGATTTTGAAGAAGTTTTCGCACCTATAGCAAGGATGGAAACTATAAGATTATTACTCGCCATAGCTGCTAATAACAAATGGGAAGTACATCACCTTGATGTAAAATCTGCATTTCTACATGGAGATTTAAAAGAAGAAGTTTATGTTTCACAACCGGAAGGCTTCCTAAAAAAGGAAAATTCTGGAAAAGTCTACAGACTTATTAAGGCACTTTACGGACTGAAACAAGCACCATGTGCGTGGAACATAAAACTTGACAAAACTTTGAAGTCCTTAGACTTCAAGAAATGTGCATTAGAACAAGCGATCTACACGAAAGCCACAAAAGACTCAATTATACTTGTAGGAGTCTATGTAGATGATCTAATCATCACAGGCACACCAAAGAAAGAGATCGACAAATTTAAAGCTCAAATGGAAGACAAATTTGAAATGAGTGACCTTGGATTATTAGCTTACTATCTAGGGATAGAAGTCACACAAGCTGAAGGTAACATATCTATAAAGCAATCTGCCTATGCAACCAAGATTCTAAAGGAAGTTGGAATGACGGACTGCAACGAAACCCTAATACCTATGGACCCAGGAACAAGATTAACAAAAAAATACGGCAGGAACAATGGTCAACTCAACTGAATATAGAAGCTTAATAGGATCTTTAAGATATCTGCTTCACACAAGACCTGACTTAAGTTACTCCATTGGATTACTTAGTCGATTTATGCAAGAACCAAAAGAGCAACACATGAAAGCCATAAGGCAAGTATTACGATATGTTAAAGGAACAAAGAACTATGGTATCACCTACAAATGTAATGGAGGATACAGGATACAAGGTTTTAGCGACAGTAGTTATGGAGTCAACACTCAAGAAGGCAAAGGAACTACTGGAATCATTTTCTACTATGGTGAATCACCAATAAGCTGGAGCACACAGAAGCAAGCCACTGTAGCATTATCATCATGCGAATCTGAATTTATTGCAGCAACTGCAGCAGCAACACAAGCATTATGGTTGAAAAGACTACTAAGCAGGCTTACACACTCAAATGAAGAAAAGGTAACTATTATGGTTGATAACAAATCAGCTATAGAACTAATGAAGAATCCTGTTTTTCACGGGAGAAGCAAACACATTGATACGAAGTACCACTTCATACGAGAATGCGTTGAAAGAGAAGACTTACAGGTTGAATTTATAAGCAGAGAATATCAGAAGGCTGACATACTCACAAAAGGCACTACCGAAGATCAAATTTCTAACAATGAGGACACTTATTGGAGTTAAAGATCTAGGAGATGACGATTGCGATTATGGGGGAGAATATTGGGTTAATCTCAATCTTACCCGCTTTCTACCCATTTAGAGGGTCAAATCCGAAAGTCAAAGGTCAACATTAAAAAGTCAACTCTCAAGAATAACTGCCATTTAGCAGTTACAAAGGAAGCGACACATCTGTTGATTCTACCGAACCAACACAACACTTCATTCGCACCTTTTCACTTATTATATATAGATTAGAATCTGTAAACTTTACACATGATGACATATTATTATTTCAATTAATACGAAAGCATTTCTTTGAACGTATCGTGTATTTGGTATATTGTGACCACGTTAGACCAATAAAGATCCAACGTTGTGGCCAACACCTATGAAGTATTTGGGAGTGCCTTTAATAACGAAAAACTTAGGGCTCATAGAATGCAGGTGATAGAGAAAGTGAAGAATAAAGTAAATGATTGGAAGAATAAGTCCTTGTCCTATGCAAGCATATTGCAACTTATAGCTTCAGTTCTGTCATCTATGCACATTTACTGGGCATGAGTTTTCTTGATAACTAAGTCGACAGTGTAAGATATTGAAAATGTTTTAAAGGGATTTCTATGGTGTCAGGATGATTTGAGGAGGGGAACAACAAAAGTTGCATGGAAAATAATTTAGGTAAGAGTCAAGGGGGCTTGGGTTTGAAGCTGTTGGGTCCATGGAATGAAGCTCTGCTGTGTAAACATATTTGGAATATAATTATTGTGGTATACTTTATCTGGAATGAGAGAAATAAGATTATTCTTCCAAAAGCAAAGAAATGTAGATACACTAATCAGTATACAGCTGCAACTTATGAGCTTGAAAGTAAAAAAGTCAGAAGCAATGCTACAAATTTGTAAGGAGTGGGATGTTCAAATGCAATTCTACCTAACGGATAGGAAAAGACTATTCAATGTAAGTACAGTGGAATAAGGAGTAGAATTGGAGGCTGTTATATTGAAGGTAATTGTTAGTGTCAGTAGTGTGTCTGTTTGTTTGTTTGGAATTGAGCAATAGGTGTTATGGATTTCTATTTGGGTTAACAGATGGCTATATACCTTTATAGTGAAAACCTTTACTAATTAGGATGGCTGGTTCATGGATGTATGCTTTGAAGAGGAAGATAAATGTCATTCTGAATTTAGCTAGTCTTATAATAGTTAAGGCATGTAGATATCATAAGAATAGTTTCCTGTTAAAGATAATGGGTATAATAAGGATGAAGATGAAGTCATTTAAAAGGCTTGGTGAGTCATGAAAGATGAGACTACCTCCTTTATTTATGGCATGTTTGGATTCCAACTCTATGTGATCTCATACTTTGATGATGCCTAATATTAGTGTGAGGATGTAAGACTGCGCAATGGTGTTATGGATTTCTATTTTCACATATGGAAATGTATTTAAGGTTGTGAGATATCCTTAGAGTTGATGTGTTTCATTGGTTAGAACTCAAAGTTATGGTGATGCCAGTTTAGTTTTAGTCTTTCTTGTGATTAGAGGATAATACAATTGGCCATAACTAGTCTGAGAATGTAGCCATGCTTGGTGAGTTAGCTCTGAGTGATCTAACCTAATGATGATGCCTTACTCTGTCAAAGTTCATGTATTACAAGCATAGTAGGGAAATGTAGTGAGAGGCTTATGATATCCTCAAATGCATTGATGAATTATGTGAAAAGTTAGTTGTCTTTACATATTGATAGTATGAATTTAGAGAATGGTTAAACATTACAGTTTTATGTAGATTGTTTGTATTGTGGTTCTGCAGTTTAGTGGTGTTTGGGATATGTCCAAATTCACTAAATATATTTCACCTTTTTATAAAATTTAAAAAAACTTCCAAGTATGTATAAATCAAAACTGTACAATAATTCCTCACTAAAAATTTACTACTGACATCAAGCAAGAGGGTTTGATAACATTACCATAATCCCAATCAATATTCTTTTTGCATAAAACAAGAACTAAGACCCACGGGTACATAAATTCTAGGAGTAAAGGTAAAAAATACCCCTATAAAACTTTGGTATAAATGTACAATCATTTCAAGCTTCTAACCTCCAATTTACTATACATAAAAGTTTAAGATGGTCTATATTGAGGTTTGCAACAATTTACATTCATGTATTAACATTGCAACTTGATCCTGATGTTCTTTCCTCTAACAAATCATACGATGCCAAGGGATTTTGTAGCGTCTCCTCGATCTCCTAACGAAATAAGTAGTAAATAATAAAAAGGGCAAAAATGCAGGAAACATGACGTATTTTTACTTTGCTATTAACATATGCAACATAGTGACCCAATAATATATATTCTATTTTTAACCGGAACGACGCAACATACTTACAATTTCTTACAAGATGATGTAAGTTGTATAACTTAGACAACATGTTACCAGTTATTGGTAGCGAAATTGCATGTATGTGACATTATTTGGTTACGAATTAAAAGAATTGGTAAGACAATGCAAGTATGTTGCATCTTTTATAGTTAAAACAATAGAAGGTTGCGTATATTGGTAGCGAAGTGAAATATATATTGTGTTTCATGTGTTAAGTATGTATCCATTAATAGTCACAATGAAAATTAGCAGCATTTTGTACCTGTTATCTGCACTGCCACCATTCAAGTTCCATCAAGGAGAGCGAAAAAGATATCAACGTTTGCCACTGAGTCCTCATGCAAATTAGTGTGGTTAGCTTTGGTCTTGTGTTTGTGACACTTTTGAATATTGATTCATTTTGCATATGATCTTTGTATGAAAGAGCAGCCACGGTTGGAGCAATTCGTCAATTTTATCACCTCTTTTTTCTGTTCCAACTAGAACTGATTCAGCAAGAGTTCAGGCACATACGACCTACCAAGGCCATATAAGAAAGATAGATGATTTTAATACAATCTTTCTTAACAATCCTTATGCATAAAGCATTCACATAAAGGAGGATTCTAATAGGTTGATTCACTTCATAAGTTCTGCAAAAAGATGCCACTTTATGTTTTAACACTAAATTTTAAGTTTCCAAATATACCCTCAGGCAAGAAGAAGATTATGCTTAATGGTACATCTACTTAGGTATCGAATTCTTTTGAGGCTCTTAGTAGTTTGGTTGATGTGGATAAGGTTTTGGCAACAAAACCAAATGAACTTCCAATTAAGAAGGTGGAAAACGTGATAAAATACAATGAGTTGAATGCGGAAAGTTCGGATAGTGAAGTTGAGGAAGTGTATGATGAGACTACCAACTTTATGGCCTCTTCATCCATTCCTAGTGTAACCGGTAATGGTAAGTCAACAAGGGCTGATAATAAAGATATGGAGCATCAAAACTTGGAAGAGGTTGTCAAATCGAGAACTTCTGGAGGTTGGGGTACAAGTGCACCTAGCTTGTACGAGAGTTGGAAGGCGAGCTATGTTCCTGACGAGTATAATCCATATGACACAGATGAGGATGAAGGTTTAAGCCAATTAATCTAGAGATGGTTGATTTCATTCAACCCTATGATATTAGCACTCGTGGTCAGCTTAGACATTAGTGGTTGTTTTGGCTTGTTTGTTTTGAGTCAAATGTAGTCAAATTGGTTGGTTTTCATTTGTGATGTAGTTTGCCAATGTAATGGGCTAAGATGTGGGATTCACCCACATCCTATGTACTTAACTGTTTTTGGTGTAATACATTTACCGGGTTAAAACCCTTTACCCCAAAAGAAAAAGAATAGATCCTGGGTGACTCAATGTAATGGTATATTTGGAAATATGAATTTTCTTACATAAAATGATCAAACCAGATCATTTATATAATGTTTTTGGTAGAATGGAACAAACTGAAATAAAAAAAGAAGAGTGAGTGTGAAACCGAAATACCTGGTATGAATATTCGACATAAACTATGGATCAATCATCGTCTGAACTTGAGCTAGAACTGAAAGTATCCACCCGTCTCATTGCAATAGCAGGAATTAATCGCTCATGTGGAACACGAAAAGGGGGTTGGTGGGGTTTTGAAAATCTTTCACTCGTTGACTCAACATCTTTATTTTCAGTCTCAGTTTGCAAATCATCATGGTCCTGAGTCTCACGTTGCGAATCATCATCTTGATGTGTCTTAGGTTGTGTATCAACATTTTCTTCTGTTTTAGAATACAAATCAACATCTTCGTGAATCCCATGTTGTTCTTGTGTGTCATAAGTTTGATGTGTCTCTTGTCGCAAATCATTAGTTTTATCAGTCGTACTTTGTGAATTGTCAGGTTCATGTGTACTAGAATAATCCGTTTCCTGTTTCTCATGTTGTGAGTGTTCAGTTTTCTGTGTCTTAGGTTGAAAATCATCATTTTCCTGTTTTTCATCCGGTGAAGCATCAGGTTCATTTGTTTCATGTCCCAAACGCACCTCATGTCGTTTTTCATCAATTTCATGTATCTTATATGGAGATTTAGTATCCTGTGTCTCATGAAGTAACTCATATATTTCCTCTATTTCACGTCTTGAATCTTCAATTTCTTGTGTCTTGTTTGCTGAATCTTCAGTTTCCAATGCCTTATTTAGTGAATCCTCATTTTCTGGCATATCAAGCTGTGGATCCACATTATCCCAAAAATCTTGCAGACCATCAACTTCGTGTGTCTCACGTTGCAAAACATCCGTGTCTTGTGTCCTAGATTCTGAAACATCTCCTTTCTTTGTCGTCCTAGGAGACGAAGCCTCTTTTGTCTCAGACAACAAAACATCTTTCTTCTTTGCTGTCTCAGACGATGGATTATCTTTCTTCTCTGCAGTCTTCGGTGGTCTTACAAGAGGATTGGTTTTAATCTCTTTACACACCTTCTCCAAGATTAGCAGAAAATCACGAACAATCACAAACAACCGCAACCCCTCATCTTTGCCAGCCTGTCCATGAAAATAATCCGAGGTATTCTTTACAAGCGCCATTATTCTCTTTTCTTCCTCAAGCATCCACATCACATCCTTTTCAGCATCTTGCACAAAATTTGACAAAATCACAGAAAACTCATCATCATTGTCATCATTGTCAGAGCCATCATTGTCGCTCTCACCATTGTCTATTTTCTTCAAATCCGTGTTTAAAAACTCACGAGCTTTTATTAGTGCATGACCAAATTTTGACACTGTGCCCGTCAACACATCAGAATCAAGAACAGCTGCTTTCTTAACATCATCAAGCTCGTCACACAAACTTGAAACCACTTGAAGGCCAAGATTACGATAATATTCATCAGAATCTGGTGAGCTATTAACTGATTCTTCTAGAACATCCTTGCTTTTCGAATCTCTTACACCTTCTGCACGAATGATCTCCACTACTACAAAATGTAAAAGAGTCGTTTTACCATCAACACCTTTCACATCTGAAAGTTTTAAGAGTGTGTCAAGTTTGAATGCTTGTGCACTGCCCCGAAATGTTCCATCGTTCATACGGTTCCCTGTTTTTAAAACTGCTTCCAAGAGTTTAAGGAACAACCGGCTTTTCTTAAGTTCTTTACAAGCAGCCTGTACACGTGACCAGAAGACAACAAAGTTAGACTATAAATATGAAAATAAAAGTAACTGACTTTTTCGCCTAGAAAAAACCATCTTTAAAAGTTGACTCTGAAAAAAGTCAGCAGGAGTTACTTGAAATAATAAAGTGCTACCTTTTATGCCAAGAACCCATAAAACACAACGAAAAGGAGTCTTTCATTACAAGCTAATCGTGGATAAAATAATAGACGAGGAGGTCTCAAGTCTCACCTCTAAAGTTTCGAAGGACTCCTTTATTATATCCAGTTCCTCTTGCAGTGTGCACATAAAAAGCAATGACTCGAGCCTTTTATAAGCAAATGGTATTTCAACCAACTTTTTTAGAAACCGCTCTGCTGTTCCAAGGCGAGAAATATCCCCATTATATAGTCTTAGCTTCAGTTCTTCCTCTCCGGTTGGTGCCATCTTTAGCAATGTTTGAATAAGTTCAACTGGAAGCTCATTTCCTAATTACACCTTATACATATTAGAGCGATAACATATTACGTTTGCAACTTTAGATCTATCAACAATACAATGCTTAAAATACTAGCACAAGCTCACATGAATGCTTCTTAAGCTCATAATAGGGTCAAAGGATAATGGTCTCAAAGAATTTTCAAGGACATACAAACTATTTGCCTTTTCATAGTAGTTGGGCCAAATGACTTATAAATGGGTCGATTTGTGTTGTGTTTTATATTAAACGTATCAAATAGATTAAAAAAAATAAGTAAAGGGGAACGGGTCATAAAGGTTAAAAGTTGCCAAAAACGTTTGTAGGTCAATCCGGACAATTTTTGACCCATACGAAAAGAGTACCCGTTTTGACTGGCAGCACAAA
This sequence comes from Artemisia tridentata subsp. tridentata, assembly GCA_021014915.2. Taxonomy (NCBI): domain Eukaryota; kingdom Viridiplantae; phylum Streptophyta; class Magnoliopsida; order Asterales; family Asteraceae; genus Artemisia; species Artemisia tridentata. The sequence goes on along the minus strand of CP139507.1, from coordinate 372,017,293 downwards.
GATACGAAGTGGGAGCTAAACATGATGAAAGTAAGTAAAAAGTTACCTTCATTTAGTGCATCACAGACTTCATTAGTTGTCACATTTAGCGCTTTTAGAAGAATTGACAAATTTTGTGCCTTCTTTCCATCAATAATCTGAACAAAATTCGAAGAGGGATCTTGTGATGCTGAACTCGTCTTATTGGTGGCTTTGTTTTTCTCGGCCGCGGCATTATATCCGAATAAATTTTCTATCATTTCTTCGTTAAACCTATTCATCAAAACACATTATGTTTGAGGCCACTAAACTATTTAAGCTACTTAATATACGACGTATATGCACTAGAGAAATAAAACTTACTGGAATGAGCCTGCTCGAATTTGATTCCAAACCATTGCTTGATCAGGGTTAGTCATAACCTTATCCCAAAAGAACGGTTTTAGCTTAGCTTTATTAGAATCATCACCCTCACCATCACCCTCATCTGATCCATTTGAAGGGCGTGGCGGTTTGAACCCTGCACCAGGTGGTTTAGGCGGAGGTCTAACACCACCTGGAGGAGGTGTAGGTGGTGGGATTGGACTTTTCTTTAGTGGCGGTGGCGGTGTGGGTGGTTTTTCAGATGGTGGTGGAGGTGGTGGTGGGCGTCTTGCTGATGGGGCCCGTCTAGCTGACGGAGCTCTAATAGACTGAGAACTAAAAGCAGGTGGGCCCGCAGCACCAGCTGGCGATATATTAGGAGGTGAAGAAGTATTTACAGTTGGACAACGTAAAGACAAATCTTTCTGTCCAGGTGGCGTCTTTAGAGCCAGGTCGGGTCTGCCAGGTGGCGGCTTTAGAGGAGGCACTCCAGCAGCACTTAAACGATCTGGTGCAGGATCTAATGGTATTCCTAATGATACACTTGAATTGACAGAAGAATATGTTTTGTGCAAGTCTGAACTCGTATTGACGGTGTTTACAGGATCCTCAACAGAGTTACTATGCATACTATAAGAAGCTCTTTGTGAAGAACCTGAAAGATTAAGATCAGAAACAAACTTGAGAGGTCTCATACTATAATTACAGAAACCAGTTATTGCATAGAAAGTAAAGAGTTTTTGCTGATTTCTGTATAGGTAACTATTAACTTCTAAACTTTGATTTTAAGGTAAATTCAACGTTTTAGGAAAGTCAACGTGGTCAACTTAATGAGAAATGATCCACCGTGTCATCATTATAAAAGAATAAATAGTTTTTTCAGGGAAAAAAAAGATGGTTACTCAAAACACAAATCGGGTCTAACTTTGTTAGTTTTTTTATTGCAACCAATATTTCCTTGTTTTGGGTGCGAGGGAAACCCCACCGAGCCACCATTAGTGACTTGACAGGTAAAACCCTCGACTCTACATGGAGTCTCAATCACTAGCCCTCTACAATTGTGGATTATATGGCTAGGGCGGGTGGTCCTAAGAAGTTTGCAGCTAGTGGGACATTAAGAGTTTAAGACCTCATATTTGGGACTCTCAAGCCCTTACCACTAGGCCGCCCCCTTGGGGTTAGTATTTCCATTAAATAGTATTTCCGGTAGTATTCCTGAAAAAACCATTAAATGCTTTTAAAACCTTAAACCAAAGTTTTTGAAAGTTAAATGGTTTTTTCGGGAGCATGAGAAAGATGGTTACTCAAAAGCGAAGTCAAACAAAGTTTGGTTACCAATTAAGAAACAGAATTTGATCACTCACCCATACTTAAGCTGACAAACGATTTCTCATCATTTTGTGCACCACCATAAGTCTTAGTATACCAGCAAAAGAGCAATGTAGCCAGAAGAAATGTTAAAGCTGCAGTAGAAACAACAACAATGATTATTGTTGTATTATCGATACCACCACCATCACCCGTCTCAGCTTTAGAAATTGCAAATGGAATTGGTTCTATATCATCCTCCCATGAAAAAGAATCATTTTCTTTTTCATCCATACAATGAGGCTCGCAATTTGATGTCTCAAACAACTTTCGCCGCATAGGCATAGTGTTAACCTGCAGCTAACATACAGTAACACACGGCATGCATTAATATATTCTTCTAAAGTAAGGCTACAAACACTTAATGGTAATGAAAGTAAAAACCGAAAATTAAGCTGTCTGAACCAATTTCAGCAGTAATTCAAGCTACTAAAAATAGACAATGATAACCATACATGTACACTGAAAGTTCCTCAGAAAAAAAGTACATCAAAGTAGTAATTGAGGTTGCTTAATTAAAATTGTGCATCTACTTATTGCTTTTAGAATCAGTTTGACATAATCAACAAAAGTATTCTTATTCAAAATAACTTATTTTGTGCACAAATAATGAGATAAACTGTTTGGAAAGCGATCTCAAACACTATGAAAACTTCCTATCTGTTGTATCACAACATGAGGCAGATAAATAGCTTTCCCAAACACCCTATTTGTAATCTTTAGGGAGTATTTGGTATTGCTTATCCAAACTAGATATTTGATTATTATGACTGAAAACAGCAAATTTGGTAGTCAACAAGCAATAAGCTATTAAGTAGCTTTAATAAGAAATACCACAGCCAATCTAAGTTCAAAATAATGAAATATGATCATGAAGAGATTAGTACCTTTTCGTCATTTATATCCTCATCCAAATTGCTTAGGTTACCAACTGGAAATGTTTGTGCATCTTTCTCGATTTCTGAAACCATTGGTGCCGTCAAAGGGGAAAGTAGAACAACAATTGCTAGAATGAATAAAATCATCCCTTTGGCACCCATATTTTTTCTTAACTCACCAATGTAGGTGCATGCAAATTATATATATAATATGAAACCACATATCCCTATATGACCATGCAAAAATGATCATCACATTTTGCATAACATATAAAATCATCAACCAGGGGACGAAACGTCAAATTCAGGGTTCCAAAAACCCATTTTCGAAACTATAAAAACAGAAACATTCGTAAATAAATGGATCCGTGAGCGGTAATATGAATGTGGACGAATCAAGGCGAATAAAAAAACCTTGGGCAGGTTTTTTTTATAAATAAAATGGTAATTGGATTTCTTCCTTGTTATGAATCTTATGATGACTATCTTTGTTCAGGAAGTCAGCTTTGCCGGTATCAACGTTTTGCATTGTAAATATGAAAACTTCGATAAACGTGTTAAGAATCGTTGGAGGGGGTGTTTGAGCTATTTGAGGGATAAAAACATATAGTTAGGGTTCAAGAATGCAGAAACCTAACGTATCATGAAGGTAGTTGTCCGTTATGATGTGTCCTCGTACGGATTAACAAGATATTTAGATTTAGTTCTTTGCATGTTTTATCCTTTGTCTGATTTTATTCATGGTATTATTATTGGGAAATGCAAAAGTGACACTTGTTTTCAACTTAACTTAACTTTGTGTCATATTGCTAAAATTAGGACACATTTATGTGAACCGCCTATATTCCCTTTCGTAATTTATTTTGCGTCAAGGATGTCAGTTCTTCCTGACACTTTACACTGTTAACAATTAGTCATTCCTCTATTGTCTTCTTTTCGGCAGATTTCTTCCTCCATTTTTAACCTAAAATTCTTCAAAGTATTTTAGAAAATTGGTCGTTAAATTCTCTACATTTCCACATCCATTTCGTTTAAATCTGAAGGTTTCCGGCAGGTCCGATATTACCATTCTCAACTCGACGGTAAAACCAAGTAATATTGTGATAGTTTACGACTCATTGCGAAATCCTTCTTTTTGAAAACGATTGTCTGGCTGTATCCCACATGCTTTTCTAGCACAACACGTGTCACATTAATTAGGAAACTATTGCGAAGTTGAACAACGATTGGTAAAAACGAGGTAATAAGTTTTTTTCATTCAAATTTTAGCCCTAATTTATTTTATATTTTGTTCTTCCCCATTTCTTTTCTTCTAGACATTTCCAATCCAACCATTTATCATTCAACTAACCCGTACAAGTGATTATTATTCAATTCAAACCTCATTATCTCATCATGTCTAAGGTTAGTAATATAGTTGACTGTGATTTTATTACGATTTCAAATAACAAATCAATTAATTCCTTTTATGTTGTGCTTACTTAGTTAACTTATGTAAAAATTTTGTATCCTTTATTTTTGTTCCTATTTGTTGTAGACTCTACTTGTTACTGACGCTGACGTATTTCCTGCTAGTGTTACATACCATGGTAGTGGCTATTTGAAAGTTCTGATTGGAGTATTTGCAAATCGAGGTCTGCTCGAAAGGGCCCAAAATTCTATATTCAAATAATTTTTATCGATGAAAGAATTCAAGTTTTCAGGTGTTTTGATACATGAGTTGCTTCTCCGTAAGGTAAATAAGCAACCAAGACCATATTCTGAAGTACATTTTCTCCTTAGTAACAACTAACAAGGTGTGTAGATTTGGGCGTGACGAGTTTTGCCTAGTTACCATGCTGAATTACTCAAAATCACCATGTGATGATGAAATTAAAGCCCATTGTCTCTCAAGGTTGAATTTTTTAACATCAAGGAACTAATTAAGTTAAAAGATTTATTTTACAAATTTGAGCATTGTTGTGATAATGTAGATACTTTGTACAAATTGGGTATGTGCATTTTTGTTGAGGGTGTTTTGCTAGGTAAACCAAAAAGGAGATTAGTTGGCACCTCTTGTGATAACATATTAGGGACATCAACATGAACTTCGAGGTTTGTCGCATGTTGCTCATCAACATGAACCTCACTATCTCTCAGAGACTATCAAGTGTTCTTGATTTTGGGACCTGTGTTATTGTGAAAACACCTACAAAGTTCAATGATGACAAAACAACACGTCTATGGCCTGGTTTGATATAAACTTCCGCTTCATTAGCATGCGAACTCTGGAAAATATTGCAACCTGGAAAACCAAGGTTAGATACGTCATGTAAAGAGTCATCGTTAAGGTAAGACCGACAAGATGTTCACCTACACCTTTTTTGGGAATATCTTTGAGCAACCGTGTGACACAAAAAGAAATGCCTCCATGAGAATACTTCGAAAGGAAAGTTTTTAGATCCTCATTACCATCGATTTCGACAGCTGGAAACTTTGGGTGCTGCTAAATATTCTGGACTTCTAATTTAAAAGAATTAGACTCTTTGGAGACTTGTAGTTTTTTATGAAGGCTATTAGTTAGTTGAATAAGTGTCACACCCTTGGGAACAACGATCATCGATCCCTTCGAATTCTTAAACAACCATTCTTTGTCATCCCATTCCCGACCTCCGTTGTAAGCAATTAAAATTCGAACGTTTTCTATGATAAAAATCAGGATATTAATTAGGAAAGCTATAGATCCAATAAAGAGTTAAAATAACAAGATATATGCATGGTAGACAAGCAATTTACGCATTGAATAACAATCGTAATATATCGTAATAACTTTGCAATCCGGAGTAAATTGGAAATCTATGAAAAAATAAAAAGAAGCAAGAATATACATGAATAAACCTTACCCATCACCACAATATTGTAATTTTCGTCGTGAAATGTTTAGTTATGTAATGTTAAAGTGAAAAGCTATTGTAAAAAATAAAAGGGAGAAAAAAGGACACCAAGGTTTAATAAAAATGAAAAATGATTAGAGATTGTGATTTTACTTGGGCTAGATGAAAATTGGTGGGAAAATGTTTTGTAATGTGTCGCAGGTGGCCAGGTCATGTTTCATATTTTATTCGTAGGATTCACAATTGGAGAGAGAAATCAAGAAAATCGGTAGAAAGGTACAATGTCAGGAGGGTAATCTCGGAATATTGAAAAAATAATCTTAGTTTTAGCAATATGCCACAAAGTTGAGTCACATGGCTGTCCCATTGATTTGGGTGCCCGGTGCGAAACTACGGATGAGGTCTCGTAAATCACGAAAAACTTAATTATTATGGAAAATTCAAAACATGATATATACTTAAACATGTATAAATACTAATGGATATATACTAAATCGGATACCCTCTCACATAATATTTAAAATGGGCTATAAAAATTCAAGTCACACATGTATAAATATTAATGGACATATACAAAATCATAGGCCCCTCACAAATGGTGGCCCTGCGTGGCTAACCCACTTGAACATGTTAATCACCGTCAGTGTTGAGTCAAGTTGGAAATAAGTGTCATCATGGATGTCAATTTTGCAAATTTCCATTATTATTTCAAATAACATACAGTGTTTTATTTAACAGAAAATTTTTATCTTTTTTTTTATAAATGTAACATTATATAAAAAGTCAATATTTATCTACATAATCTCAATAAATATAAAGTCATTATTATTTTTATTTGTAAAAGGGGCTTATAGGCTATGTTTGGCGACACGTAGTAGTAGCAGTAGTTGTAAGCAGCAAGCATTAGTTGTTTGTTTAAAAAATATGTTTGGTAACGTAGTTGTAGCTGTAATTATAAAATGTAAAATTACCAAAAAGGGTATATACATATTAAAATAAAAAATTGAACGTTATTTTAAGGGTATATGGGTAATTTCATAAACAAAATGTTGGAGCAGATCCATAATGCTTGTTCAACAAGCATTTCAAATGGAAGCGGTTCGACAATATGTTAACTCTTGTTTCTTTGTTGCCAAACAAGCTTTTCAACCAAACCGTTTATCGCTTGTCGCTACTAAATGCTTGTTGCCAAACATAGGCATAAAGTGATAATGCATCAAGATTTCAGTTTTCTTTATTAAGCAAAGCAACTAACTTTCAAAAATATTGAGAGAGAAAGTATCTAATGTGTTATAGGCTTAAAGCAACGAAATTTCAATTCTCACAAGTTACATTCTAGCAGTGTTTTTATAGCACAAATACTCGATATATATTTGGTGATAGAAATAGAATGTAGAAGTTTCATGACATCTACCTTTCTTCAGTGATGGACCTAAAGAGGGATCAGCATATATAGTCACCCACCTTCCCACCTAAAAAATATATAAACCAATTAACATAAAAGCGGCGTTTAAAAATTAAGTTTTGTTGAAAAGGTGTTGACAAATGGAAAGTACAAATCTGTAAAGGAAGAGAAAATACTCCATTTACTAAAAAGTTGCTATAAAACTCAAGACAAAACACAGGAAACACACCAAAACCATACCTTTAAAATGCGCACTACAAACTCATAATACAGATGCCACAACACAAAGTAGTTGCAAGTCAGTTATCCTATACATTCAAGTCTTTTTTTGTTCCTAGAGCTAAAGTTAAGTCCACTAATGAATGTAATATGACAACAGCTTCCATAACCAATATTCTTTTGCATCATATTGCTTTTATCACAAAGATGTTCTTTTTAATTCCTGACCATAAAATTGCCCAATAATAACCAAAAGTGAAATGAATTGTGTGATCAAAAGGGTATAACTTTTGGAATATTAATATCATGACAATCATAAATTAAACACAATATACATCAAAGAACACATGCGAAAGTGTATGAACAATAACACATAATTAATTAACCGAATTTAAACGTATGCGTACCTTAATGATTCTAGCAAAACAAGAATCAATCAAAGCAACAATAGTGATGAACCCTAATTAGGGTTTATAAGGATTACATGAATTGCCCCTTACCGATTTTTCAATTCAATCAAAGAATCAAACAATAGTGTGTTTGATTCACGTTCTTGTACACACGTACTAATACCAAGAAAATGTTTATGCAAGTAAAGAACACAAAACAATTTAAGGTTTTGAAAACCAAAAGTCGAACACCCTAAGGAGAGGGTTTCGGCCGAGTTTTAGAACAAGGAAAAGAAAACACACTTTAAGGTTTAGTATTGTGTACAAGAGATACCAAAACTAAGAATCCTTAATGTGTTTATATAGTGTAGTTATCATGGAGCTCAAGTTTGATTTGGATTGGGTTTCCCCTACCCAAACCGATCGGCCTATCCCTCAAAGGGATCCGGAAGCTTCTTGACATACCTAATATTTACACATATTTCTTTTCTTTTATCGGTTAACGGTCGTTAGTCATTATCCGTTAAATACTAACGGTTGTTGTGTGTTTTGTGTATATAATAATTAAATATAACTTTTTATAAATAATTATTATTCATTTACTCTTCATACGTAAAGTGTGCAATCCCGTGATCTCGAGTTCGATCCTAACATAGGACTACTAAAATAATGTCCACAAAACTAACAGCTCCCACTTGGACATATTTTAATAGTGTAATCACATCGGTTAGCGTCTTGCAACACGCCGATGCCTCTAGTGCAACTCGAGTAGGTCTCCTGAAAAAACCTTTAATGATTCATCATTATTATTATCCTTTTGTTACTAATACTACATTAAATAAATATATGGATTAAAGTCATTCTTTATTCAAATATTCTGTTTCTCATTGTTTGTGATTGAGCAAGATTACCAAATCTTCTGAACATATTCAGGGGAGATCTTGGGCGTGCGCACACAAACATCTTGTCAACCCTACGAGGGGCCCAGCAGTATTAAACTCCAAAATAAATTTGAATGAACAAATTCTATCTTGACTACAAGCATAACCTATGAATTTTGTAACAATTCTGAAAATAATCCTTATGACTACCAGTTACGTATAGCGTTAAACTGTTCCACATAATGCACTACATTCATAACAGTTATCTGGTATCTCAAGTCTAAGGATAACTATTCATGATTTACTTAATAACAACATCCATAAAGTAACATCATGTAGTTTGGGATAAGTCCTATATTCAATTCATTGAATATCATGTGAATTTGGTATGTCAACGCATCAATATACTTTCAAGTATACTCTAGCAAAACTCAGATTTGTCGTAATTTAATGATATTCCCATATCATTAACTGACAACGGACGATTTAGAATAACTAAATTATTCACGGATTAAACATGCAAATATAGGATACAATTTATTAATAATGAAAATAAACGTACCAAGTACTTAAATTCATTACAAATAATAAATGCTTAACATCCTTTATCCAAATACTAAATAGATCAATGCATGAAACAACTAGTTGATGAATTATGTCTCAAGCTATGACAATCATACTTGTTGACAAGACATAAATCTACCAACTTTGATCTATCAGAATTTTGAGAATACTTATTTCAAGAATTCAACTGGTGAAGTTCTTGTATGTGTGCATTCAAATAATTTGATATTGCCACATAATACTTCATAAAGTGTGTGACATCCTCAATCACCAATTTATGATTATCAAACTTTCAAACAATTTTAAAGTTTAAAGTATTCTTATTCTTTTAATGTACAATGCAACTATGCTCTTAGTTAAGCATAACTAGTACACATGGTCATTAACAAGGATGAAATCCTACCATGACTAGTATTGAGTGTCATCTCAATTTTATTAGCATCATTGTATGCAAATAACAATATGCTCTTTAAAATTCCGTAAACTTTAATATCTATTGTGTAATGTTTGATGCCTTTCAAACTTTCAAGTTTGTTGGCGATGACAATTTTCACAACAATTGACAAATTGTTCATCTATAGAATCTGAAAGCTGTTCCAGGCTGAGGATGTAATTCTATATCCAAACATATTCCATTAGAATATTCATTACACTAGTTATCTAATAACTTTCAATTAGATATCAATATTGTCATAACATCTTATAACAATTTGTTCATGTAACATGATGTTCATGAAAAATCTTCGAGTCATACTTAAATTTCATTTATGTTCTATCTTATTTAAAAGATATGTATCCATTTAGACATTTTAAATGATATATCATGTTCTATTAGATTTATTTACCGCATATGTTTATAATAATAAACACACATTCCAAGGTTATATGTTTTATTTCCTAAATCTTTGATGTGGTGCGTGTATTGCTCTAATTCTTTTATATCCACGGATGTCGTTGTGGTTTTAGCAGTATTCAAGTTTTAAATTTATATTTAGCCGACTTATCAATAACACACACTTTAACGAGCAGTGTACCCGGTCAGTATGAATATAATGGTAAGTAGAGTGTCGATCACTAAGAGTGGAACGTATTATCTAGTTATTCTAATCAGTATTTTAATATCTTAAGTTAGCTATACAACCTAATCTAACGCAAGGGGGTTCAGCCTGAGAGACTGGCACGGTTTGGTTATGATTAAACAATAAACTAAACTAATGAGCACGAATCAGCGAATAGCACACACGTACACAGATAGATACTTGAGACAATAAGAAGACCTGTCCTGATAATTAAGTAGCTTGTCACTTGTTTTATTGCTAGTTTTATATGAAGTGTATATAATTAACCCTTTCTCGTTGGCTCTAATCTTATCGGCGAGTAAACCCTTAATGATTACTTATGTCTATCCTATTTATTAAAGAGACGCTGAAACAAATAGGCGAGGAAGGGGCATGGCGACCCAAGCAATGCTCAGCTAGACACAGAGGTTATCAATGCACTAATAAAAGTCACCAAAGACATCAACATATAAACTTTAATTAATGGGAAAGCAATTTTAAGGGGTGCCCATGATTTTTCTGTAAGATCCTACAAAAATCCGTCATGATAATCTTTGTTAATTAATAATACCCTTGATTTATCATTTAACAAAGCCCATTTTTATGGAGAAATTTTAAATTTTTCTTTAATGTACCATACTCACGACCAACATAAGATTTGGATAAGCCTACATATTTTATATGAACTATTGCCACTTTGTTATTTTTATTTTTATTTTACATTATACTATTTACGTCATACAAATACTTAAAATTATTAGATTATATTAACGTAAATGCTCTCCATTAAACTTATCACACGTCTAATATAATTAGTTAGAGTATATTAATAAATTTTGATATTTTTATAAATATTATATTTTTATGTTACTCGGTCTTAAGTTTCGTAACATAAGGACTTAACGTTAGTAATTACCGGGATCAAACTACACTTTAAACAATTAATATGTGTATAATTAAGCCACATCTCATGCATATCCACGTGCATGCAAACTTACCATGAAAGTGTACCATTAAATTTTCATGACATGCTATGTACGTGTCAAATCTTGTGCCATAATATGCAATATACAAGATGTCTAATTTTGTACCATAAAATGAATATATATTAACGTGTATTAGTAACTTGCCATAGAATTCATTTTGGTTCTTATATAAAAACCGAAGGGCATGTTACCCTCATCCTCACTCACTCTCAATCACATTCAAGCTCAAATAGTTTAGCATACTCTCTAAATGTTTCTTCCCTTTTGCCGAATGCTCAAGAGGTTGGAGGAAATTCTCACTAGTTAAAGTTCTTTTCCAAGTGATCAAGCATCATTTCGAATCGTTGTTAATAATTCTCACAAGCTACGACTCATCTCCCTTGTTCTTAGTTCTTTCGCATGTTACAAACAATCCCTCAAGCACTGTAAGTAGCTCGATCTCAACTCATGCCTAGCCTTCTTGTATCACTTTTACTCGATCATGCATTGTTCTAAATTCTTTTATACGAGCGTATATCATTTGTCTTATATATATATATATATATATATATATATATATATATATATATATATATATATATATAATATATATATATATATAATATATATATATATATATATATATATATATACGTAAACACTTGTGTGAACACTTAAGAATGGGACTTTTACTTCAAAACCATGAACACAATGGCTTAATATTATTACTCGTCCCGTATCTTGGTTGTCCAAACAATCAAGATCATGTTTAAGTTCTTTCCCATAAGCCTTAACAAGCTTGTTTTAAACTCAAAAGCTAGGGGGATCGAACAATTTATTTAAAACACTAAAATTCATTCGTTGGGCCTTAAGGCCCATTAAACCAACATAAGCTCTTTGAAGCCAAGTAAGCAGTTCAATAAACTCATATAAGCCACTGGAAATTTACTTAATAAGCGGAAATATTAAACTTTGAAAATTATGATTTTTGGATTAATTTTGCAAATTATACGAAACTAGGGTCAAAAATGTAACTTTTTGAAACTTAAGGTTATAAACTGCCAACAGTAGACCTAGGGGCTGAACATGTTAAAAACAATAAATATATTGACCTTTATGTCATTCTGGAAAGACGAGGAATAAATATGAAATATATATAAAATAAGGGACTAACGGTGTAAAGTTAACACCGTTAGGGTGAAAATTGTGAAAATGATAAAAGAACATGGAACAAGATATAACTTATTACATATTTATTTTTATTTCACATTTTTACATTTAATTCTCATTCGTATAAATTTTTATATCGATTCATACACATTTTTTTACGTTATAATTATTTCACATTTCGTTTATTTATATTTATAACTATTTATTCACTTTCATATAATTACGTCTATAACTAAACTGTTAACGAATTTTAATGAGTAAATTGTCATTTCTATTCGCATTTCTATATAAAGACATTTTATTCCGTAACAAGTTGAAAGGACTAATTGACATTTTTCACTTAGTTACGTTTATTACAAGAAATAAATTCTAAGGAATTACTTAACCTTTATTTCACATTCTATTTAAATACGTTTATAATTACATATAATGATTTTAACGTTTTATTTAAATTGTTTTCGAGGAAACGATACTTATAATTTAAATAACATAAGAATAAGATAATATTATATTATTTTGAACTTCAAATATTTTAAGCATATCATTCATTCTCTTCACAAATCACTTCGTCATTCGATACCATTTCATCCATTATGCATATTAGGCCAAAATCGTCAAATTCTCAGACTTCCTTATCTATATTCACCTAGGTTGCATGTTGGAGCATTTTATTCGCTATATTTGAATTGTTTTCCATCCAGACTGCTCAGGTGAGTCGTGGCCCCCTCTTTTAATACTTGCTTTTAATAACTCTTTTGGGGGAGATACATGCTTGTAAATGTTTTACTCATTATCAAATATATGATTTGCTTGACGTTTATACTTCTATAAGTACTATGAAAACTCTTATGATTTATCGTGAGTCGTGGCCCCCTCTTTTAATACTTGCTTTTAATAACTCTTTTGGGGGAGATACATGCTTGTAATGTTTTACTCATTATCAAATATATGATTTGCTTGACGTTTATACTTCTATAAGTACTATGAAAACTCTTATGATTTATCGTGAGTCGTGGCCCCCTCTTTTAATACTTGCTTTTAATAACTCTTTTGGGGGAGATACATGCTTGTAAATGTTTTACTCATTATCAAATATATGATTTGCTTGACGTTTATACTTCTATAAGTACTATGAAAACTCTTATGATTTATCGTGAGTCGTGGCCCCCTCTTTTAATACTTGCTTTTAATAACTCTTTTGGGGGAGATACATGCTTGTAAATGTTTTACTCATTATCAAATATATGATTTGCTTGACGTTTATACTTCTATAAGTACTATGAAAACTCTTATGATTTATCGTGAGTCGTGGCCCCTACTTTTCACACTTGTTTTTAATAATTCTTTTGGGGGAGATACATGCTTTAACTGTTTTATATTACTTGAAAACTCTCATGATTTGCTCAAAACTATCAACTATGCTTTATATGTTTGAATTATACTTGAAAGGAATACGTGTACGTTATATCTTCGGACTACTTGACGTAACATGATGCTGAAACTCTTTGTATGCATTCATATAACAAATGAATGAACTGTTAACTTTACTATGATATTCTACATTTTCTGGAGAGAATTGCCAAAAACCAGAATACGTATACTTGATGAACCCTGAGACCTATATTGCCTAAGTACCCCTTTATTGCCATAAAGTCCCTCGATCATGAGCCATTAATCACTGCGGTGAGCGCGAATATAGTGAACAGCTTCGAAACCTGTTAAGGCTGACGACCTATCCCCTAAATACTGTGACGGAATGCCTTATGGTTAGTCGTATTTAGCAGTGATACACTATATTTGAGAAAAATAGGAATTGGCAAATCACCTATTAACTGAGGGCCATAACTCCCCCATCAGGTAACCCTGGTGGGACTCCCAATTGTTAACGTTTTGCGTGTCATGAGACTTAGGGCAATATAACTTTATGAATATATGAATGTTTCATATATATCCTAGAATACAGCTGTATTAGAAGACCACTACTTTTCACTGATAGATTTCAGACTTTAGACTATTATTTCACTACGTGATATGATTATGAATCTCGTACTTGAACTTTAACTGTTATCATATGTGATTTAAATTGAGAATTCTATTAGAGACAACTAAAAATTTCTTAGTATATCGTTACTGCTAAAAGTTGATCCAACATATCATTTCGAGCGTATAACAACGTAGCTCATCTGTATTTATAACTTGAAACTTATGATTTTGAATATCATACATGAATTACTTGTGAATTTTATACAAAACCCCTATTAACTATTTCATAAAGGATTACTATTTATTTCGACAATCACTATACACCTTTCGAAGAAAGTTATTTTCTATAAACTCCGCGAACTCACCAACCATTGTGTTGACGTTTTAAGCATGTTTATCTCAGGTAATTAACGGAGCAGGACAAGACACGGAGCGGGCATCTTTTACTCTGATAACTTAAATGGTGTAAAATCGAATATGTCATTCCTTTCAAATTATCACATCTTTTTATGGGATTTTCAAATCAAATATTTCACTTTGTATCAAGGATATTATTTTGAATGACATATAACTTTCAAAACGCCCTTTCCGGGCCGTTTTCTGAGATTTAAACTTCGATCCTCACCGTAACACCCAAATTACTATTCCGCTGCCACAAACCAAATTTGGGGGTGTTACAGTTTGGTATCAGAGCCTATGGTTATAGAGAATCAAACGTTTTAAAATATCAAACTATAACCACACTTTCAAAATAAATGATTTTACACCTTATCATCTTATGCCTTCCGTGTCCGCAGACTGCCGTGCTCAATACATTACCTATTAAGATTATTTTGTACTAATCTTTACATGCTTAATGTTTATTCCTCACACATTACACACTGTATTGTTTCGCACTTGACAATTACATCTTAAACATATAAATACTTATAATTATTATTTTCAATTGCTACAGTAACATGACTTCTCTAACCGTTGACATCACTAAGACAACCCCTCCTACTACCCATGTATCGCCCAGCTATCATATTATACCAAATACTGAAGATCCTTATGTACAAATGTCACAACCTCAAACTGACATAAAACTTACTCAAAACTCATCTTCGTCATCACCTACTCACTCCCCTCCACGTCATAAACTTAGGAGAGCAACTGAATCCTATTCAGATCCGATTGGTGGTCAACCAACGTTTGAATTTGGACAAAGTTCACGTCAAGAAATGACTTGGGAAAACATCAACCTAAATTCTCCCTTACCCAATACCTCGGATTTTTCCATGCCAGATGTCCCAAACAATGTATCTCCACCCAAATCTCCTGACTACAATATAAACACCCGAGACTCTATATGGATTCGCCTTCACCAACACACCAGCATACTAAACGCTCACTCTGAACAGTTAAAAGAGTTACATCCATTACGATTTGAATGGTTCGACCGTAACATTGATACCCTGTTCAAGAGGACTGATGCTGAGAGACGAGAAGTGTTTGGTTTAAGAGTGAATATTGGTAACATGAAGGACAACTATGAACAAGAACTTAGAAACCTGGATGCCAGAACCCGCTGTTTAGGTAGAGGCCATACTCAAACCCACATTAGAATTGAAGACATTGAAAGAGCATTATGGTTAACTAGAGACACAGCAAGAACCCAAAGCCAGAAGATTGCAGCCTTGGAAAACATGTTAGCTAATCAGATGAATGCATGCCAAGAACGTTTCTCGGCCATGGAAGCTGCACAACTGGATCTTGAGGCAGAAGTTAGACGTCTACGTCAGAGACGTAACTGATCTTAAGTATCGTTGTTGTACTAAATAAACCAAATAGTTTTGGTTAGTAGTTCATGTAGTTCCAATAACTTCCAGAGCTTGTAATCGACTTTTAATGTATAATAGCTATCCTTTCGTATATTTTTCTGTTGGAAACAAATTCCTCTCATCAAACCTTATCATGATGCTGTAAGAGCACAGAGCCATGCAAAATCTCACCCTTTGTTACTCTCTTGGATAAACAAATAATTCTACGTGAATCAATGAGACATTAATAAAAGATCTTGTATTGGTTGTTTTGCAAAAATCAATCAAACAAGTTATTAGAGTTATGTCAATTTTGATGATTGCATTCCAACTTATTCTGACGTATCTGTAATTATACTTTCAATGTATCACAACTAAACAATAAAACATATAATTCTAAGAACAAATAATTAGAAGAAAACTTATTGAATGAAGAGGAAGTTGTTAAACTTCAACTGTTGTGAAAAATTCATGAACTCCTTAACAATCGCATATCAAGAGTTGATTATTATTTTACGATGCTACCTAGACACATCGTATTTCTATGATCCTCAGTTGGTTTGATTTCGTATTGAGACCACATTGTTAGCATTAATATACGAATACCTTGCTATTTGAATTATTCTAACAATAAAGTGAATACTAAATCAACGTTTCGTGTAATGTTCATAGGGAATGGACAGCATGAACCACGTGGTGCCCACAAAAATCATGACCCCTAAAACCATCGAGGAAATGGTAAACAAAATCGTTGAAGTAGTAATGGAAGTAACCTCAACAGTCCCGTCTAAACGACAATGACATGACAAGCAAAGAAAGAAAGAAGTTTATACCTTGTAAGCATAACCATGAACGTTTCATGGGATGTAGGCAAGCATGCCTAAAGAAGTCAAGGACAACAACTAAACCAATCCGCACGTGTACCCAAAGAATTAGGCAGAATATTGCACTTAAGAAAAATAACCAAAAGCAAAGACATGAGGAGAAAAGACCCTTTACCCTCAACGAATGCGAGTTTCACAATGATGTTTGCACCCGCAATCATCTACAAGACCGCATTGACTACCTTCGCCAGCAAAGGCTCGACCCAGAAATGGAAGGAAACTACGTCACCAACCCTACCAACCGAGACAACTACCGAGGAAATAAACCCCTGTGCCTAAAATGTAAGATGCATCACACCGGATATTGCACTGCAATATGCGGGAGGTGCAGGAGGACAGGCCACAAGACAAGTGACTGCAAAGTTGTGAAAAGAAAGGAACAACATTCATCCATAATATGCCACGGATGTGGTGCAATAGGGCATTACAAGAGCCATTGCCCAAACTACAATGCCAACTGGAAGGCCAAGACGGATGTAAAAGAATGAAGACTCGTTAAAAGAGTCCAGTAGTACCAAATAATGACCTCTAGGCTAAGCAGATGTATGGATTCCTGCTGTAAAATAAATAAACTCTAGTTTAGGACTATCTAAGTTGTATTTCCGTTTGTATTTACCTTAGGTACGATGAATGTAACCTAAGTGTAAAAGCTATCGTCCTACCGTGTGAAAAATCTACCTTGTAATATCTACATGATAATAAAAATCTACATCTATTTCCATTTCCATTACACCTCTCTATTATTAGTCGTTATGTAACAAATACACTAATAGTACCTCAAGAATTTAATTAATTTTATCATGATCAAACACTAAGTTGTTACCATATTGCAATGGAATCCCACTTAAAACCCAAGTATATATCCAAGATGTCCAAATGTTATCTTAGAAAATTTTGACTTATCCTCGAAAAATGAACAGAAACTTATATTATTATTGTTATCAGAAACAGCCTGACTTTGTGACCAAATTTATTACAACTAAATCAGATAAAACTCTTTGAAGAAACATAAATGCCGAACCACGAGTTACATCATTTGGTCCTAAATTATACATAGCTTAGCTACCTATGTATAATTTAGGAAGAATCATGTTATAAATGGGACAGCTATCCTTTCCAAATTTTAATAACAATTTTCATCTCAAAAACAGAATTTTTTAGACAAAATAGTTTGTTCATAAACTTTATATTTTTAACCAACCCCAGTCAGATCTACACTCATCACTCATTTCGCTATCATACGAAGACAAGGAAATTACGGAAATTAGAAACTTTAAAAATTCACAACAATCTACGAAAAACACAAACAACATAAAATTTTATTAGAAACCATGGAGGTTAATACATAACGAGATGATTAACATCTAAAGTGCAAACAGTACATAAAACACAACATAAAAACATACAACCTTTAATCGGTTGATCTACTATAGAAACAAACACTACCCCCAGCCCAACCATAGCAAGACCCACCATAGGATGAAGTACCCTGATTATTCTGAAGACACACAAAAGCGAACCATTAAACATAACAACTTAACATAAACCTAAACGAGAATTTATTCCACATTACATCGACCCACAACAAAGCTACATTTTAAACACCTACGCGCGACCTTCACTTCCAGAAATTATCCGCAAAGATCGCTAGGATTGTGAGTGGTACAATAACCAACAAATATCCGATCCAACCACGGGTATCTTCGCCGGGAAGAAGAACCAAACCAGCAACGACGAAAATGATGAACATGGCTGCAAAAACTATGGCAATCGGAGGCATTTTTTTTTCGGAGAAGAGATGGAGTGAAGAAG
Source organism: Artemisia tridentata subsp. tridentata (assembly GCA_021014915.2). NCBI lineage: Eukaryota > Viridiplantae > Streptophyta > Magnoliopsida > Asterales > Asteraceae > Artemisia > Artemisia tridentata. The sequence goes on along the minus strand of CP139507.1, from coordinate 371,998,700 downwards.
ATGAAATTTGAATGATGAGAATAATTGAAAAGGGTGAAAAGATGAAAAGGGAATAAAGTGGGGGAAAAAGGAGAGAGTAAATAGAAAAAGTAGGTAAAAATAGTACCCGCTATTTTACTATTCACTATCATTAAAATTCAAACCGCTACCATCAAAAATCCCTTAGCCTCGACTGTTAGAATTCTACACATTAAGTGTCAAGTGTTCCCTACTTTTGACTGTTAATTTCACTATTCATGGCCTATAAATTCAATTATTGCCCCAACTTTCGAATCTAATTCATTTGGTATGAATAAATCTAGCGAGAATCTCGCTTCTTTGATGTTCAGATAAGAAATATCTTGACAATCTCTTCCGGAAACTCTCACCTCAGAACATTATATTTTTCAACACCTATCACGGACTGAACTTCGGGACGAAGTTCAAAATTGAGGGGTAGATACTGTAAGATCCTACAAAAATCCGTCATGATAATCTTTGTTAATTAATAATACCCTTGATTTATCATTTAACAAAGCCCATTTTTATGGAGAAATTTTAAATTTTTCTTTAATGTACCATACTCACGACCAACATAAGATTTGGATAAGCCTACATATTTTATATGAACTATTGCCACTTTGTTATTTTTATTTTTATTTTACATTATACTATTTACGTCATACAAATACTTAAAATTATTAGATTATATTAACGTAAATGCTCTCCATTAAACTTATCACACGTCTAATATAATTAGTTAGAGTATATTAATAAATTTTGATATTTTTATAAATATTATATTTTTATGTTTACTCGGTCTTAAGTTTCGTAACATAAGGACTTAACGTTAGTAATTACCGGGATCAAACTACACTTTAAACAATTAATATGTGTATAATTAAGCCACATCTCATGCATATCCACGTGCATGCAAACTTACCATGAAAGTGTACCATTAAATTTTCATGACATGCTATGTACGTGTCAAATCTTGTGCCATAATATGCAATATACAAGATGTCTAATTTTGTACCATAAAATGAATATATATTAACGTGTATTAGTAACTTGCCATAGAATTCATTTTGGTTCTTATATAAAACCGAATGGCATGTTACCCTCATCCTCACTCACTCTCAATCACATTCAAGCTCAAATAGTTTAGCATACTCTCTAAATGTTTCTTCCCTTTTTGCCGAATGCTCAAGAGGTTGGAGGAAATTCTCACTAGTTAAAGTTCTTTTCCAAGTGATCAAGCATCATTTCGAATCGTTGTTAATAATTCTCACAAGCTACGACCCATCTCCCTTGTTCTTAGTTCTTTCGCATGTTACAAACAATCCCTCAAGCACTGTAAGTAGCTCGATCTCAACTCATGCCTAGCCTTCTTGTATCACTTTTACTCGATCATGCATTGTTCTAAATTCTTTTATACGAGCGTATATCATTTGTCTTATATATATTATATATATATATATATATATATATATATATATATATATATATATATATATATATATATATATATATATATATATATATATATATATACGTAAACACTTGTGTGAACACTTAAGAATGGGACTTTTACTTCAAAACCATGAACACAATGGCTTAATATTATTACTCGTCCCGTATCTTGGTTGTCCAAACAATCAAGATCATGTTTAAGTTCTTTCCCATAAGCCTTAACAAGCTTGTTTTAAACTCAAAAGCTAGGGGGATCGAACAATTTATTTAAAACACTAAAATTCATTCGTTGGGCCTTAAGGCCCATTAAACCAACATAAGCTCTTTGAAGCCAAGTAAGCAGTTCAATAAACTCATATAAGCCACTGGAAATTTACTTAATAAGCGGAAATATTAAACTTTGAAAATTATGATTTTTGGATTAATTTTGCAAATTATACGAAACTAGGGTCAAAAATGTAACTTTTTGAAACTTAAGGTTATAAACTGCCAACAGTAGACCTAGGGGCTGAACATGTTAAAAACAATAAATATATTGACCTTTATGTCATTCTGGAAAGACGAGGAATAAATATGAAATATATATAAAATAAGGGACTAACGGTGTAAAGTTAACACCGTTAGGGTGAAAATTGTGAAAATGATAAAAGAACATGGAACAAGATATAACTTATTACATATTTATTTTTATTTCACATTTTTACATTTAATTCTCATTCGTATAAATTTTTATATCGATTCATACACATTTTTTTTACGTTATAATTATTTCACATTTCGTTTATTTATATTTATAACTATTTATTCACTTTCATATAATTACGTCTATAACTAAACTGTTAACGAATTTTAATGAGTAAATTGTCATTTCTATTCGCATTTCTATATAAAGACATTTTATTCCGTAACAAGTTGAAAGGACTAATTGACATTTTTCACTTAGTTACGTTTATTACAAGAAATAAATTCTAAGGAATTACTTAACCTTTATTTCACATTCTATTTAAATACGTTTATAATTACATATAATGATTTTAACGTTTTATTTAAATTGTTTTCGAGGAAACGATACTTATAATTTAAATAACATAAGAATAAGATAATATTATATTATTTTGAACTTCAAACATTTTAAGCATATCATTCATTCTCTTCACAAATCACTTCGTCATTCGATACCATTTCATCCATTATGCATATTAGGCCAAAATCGTCAAATTCTCAGACTTCCTTATCTATATTCACCTAGGTTGCATGTTGGAGCATTTTATTCGCTATATTTGAATTGTTTTCCATCCAGACTGCTCAGGTGAGTCGTGGCCCCCTCTTTTAATACTTGCTTTTAATAACTCTTTTGGGGGAGATACATGCTTGTAAATGTTTTACTCATTATCAAATATATGATTTGCTTGACGTTTATACTTCTATAAGTACTATGAAAACTCTTATGATTTATCGTGAGTCGTGGCCCCCTCTTTAATACTTGCTTTTAATAACTCTTTTGGGGGAGATACATGCTTGTAAATGTTTTACTCATTATCAAATATATGATTTGCTTGACGTTTATACTTCTATAAGTACTATGAAAACTCTTATGATTTATCGTGAGTCGTGGCCCCCTCTTTTAATACTTGCTTTTAATAACTCTTTTGGGGGAGATACATGCTTGTAAATGTTTTACTCATTATCAAATATATGATTTGCTTGACGTTTATACTTCTATAAGTACTATGAAAACTCTTATGATTTATCGTGAGTCGTGGCCCCCTCTTTTAATACTTGCTTTTAATAACTCTTTTGGGGGAGATACATGCTTGTAAATGTTTTACTCATTATCAAATATATGATTTGCTTGACGTTTATACTTCTATAAGTACTATGAAAACTCTTATGATTTATCGTGAGTCGTGGCCCCTACTTTTCACACTTGTTTTTAATAATTCTTTTGGGGGAGATACATGCTTTAACTGTTTTATATTACTTGAAAACTCTCATGATTTGCTCAAAACTATCAACTATGCTTTATATGTTTGAATTATACTTGAAAGGAATACGTGTACGTTATATCTTCGGACTACTTGACGTAACATGATGCTGAAACTCTTTGTATGCATTCATATAACAAATGAATGAACTGTTAACTTTACTATGATATTCTACATTTTCTGGAGAGAATTGCCAAAAACCAGAATACGTATACTTGATGAACCCTGAGACCTATATTGCCTAAGTACCCCTTTATTGCCATAAAGTCCCTCGATCATGAGCCATTAATCACTGCGGTGAGCGCGAATATAGTGAACAGCTTCGAAACCTGTTAAGGCTGACGACCTATCCCCTAAATACTGTGACGGAATGCCTTATGGTTAGTCGTATTTAGCAGTGATACACTATATTTGAGAAAAATAGGAATTGGCAAATCACCTATTAACTGAGGGCCATAACTCCCCCATCAGGTAACCCTGGTGGGACTCCCAATTGTTAACGTTTTGCGTGTCATGAGACTTAGGGCAATATAACTTTATGAATATATGAATGTTTCATATATATCCTAGAATACAGCTGTATTAGAAGACCACTACTTTTCACTGATAGATTTCAGACTTTAGACTATTATTTCACTACGTGATATGATTATGAATCTCGTACTTGAACTTTAACTGTTATCATATGTGATTTAAATTGAGAATTCTATTAGAGACAACTAAAAATTTCTTAGTATATCGTTACTGCTAAAAGTTGATCCAACATATCATTTCGAGCGTATAACAACGTAGCTCATCTGTATTTATAACTTGAAACTTATGATTTTGAATATCATACATGAATTACTTGTGAATTTTATACAAAACACCCTATTAACTATTTCATAAAGGATTACTATTTATTTCGACAATCACTATACACCTTTCGAAGAAAGTTATTTTCTATAAACTCCGCGAACTCACCAACCATTGTGTTGACGTTTTAAGCATGTTTATCTCAGGTAATTAACGGAGCAGGACAAGACACGGAGCGGGCATCTTTTACTCTGATAACTTAAATGGTGTAAAATCGAATATGTCATTCCTTTCAAATTATCACATCTTTTTATGGGATTTTCAAATCAAATATTTCACTTTGTATCAAGGATATTATTTTGAATGACATATAACTTTCAAAACGCCCTTTCCGGGCCGTTTTCTGAGATTTAAACTTCGATCCTCACCGTAACACCCAAATTACTATTCCGCTGCCACAAACCAAATTTGGGGGTGTTACAGTTTGGTATCAGAGCCTATGGTTATAGAGAATCAAACGTTTTAAAATATCAAACTATAACCACACTTTCAAAATAAATGATTTTACACCTTATCATCTTATGCCTTCCGTGTCCGCAGACTGCCGTGCTCAATACATTACCTATTAAGATTATTTTGTACTAATCTTTACATGCTTAATGTTTATTCCTCACACATTACACACTGTATTGTTTCGCACTTGACAATTACATCTTAAACATATAAATACTTATAATTATTATTTTCAATTGCTACAGTAACATGACTTCTCTAACCGTTGACATCACTAAGACAACCCCTCCTACTACCCATGTATCGCCCAGCTATCATATTATACCAAATACTGAAGATCCTTATGTACAAATGTCACAACCTCAAACTGACATAAAACTTACTCAAAACTCATCTTCGTCATCACCTACTCACTCCCCTCCACGTCATAAACTTAGGAGAGCAACTGAATCCTATTCAGATCCGATTGGTGGTCAACCAACGTTTGAATTTGGACAAAGTTCACGTCAAGAAATGACTTGGGAAAACATCAACCTAAATTCTCCCTTACCCAATACCTCGGATTTTTCCATGCCAGATGTCCCAAACAATGTATCTCCACCCAAATCTCCTGACTACAATATAAACACCCGAGACTCTATATGGATTCGCCTTCACCAACACACCAGCATACTAAACGCTCACTCTGAACAGTTAAAAGAGTTACATCCATTACGATTTGAATGGTTCGACCGTAACATTGATACCCTGTTCAAGAGGACTGATGCTGAGAGACGAGAAGTGTTTGGTTTAAGAGTGAATATTGGTAACATGAAGGACAACTATGAACAAGAACTTAGAAACCTGGATGCCAGAACCCGCTGTTTAGGTAGAGGCCATACTCAAACCCACATTAGAATTGAAGACATTGAAAGAGCATTATGGTTAACTAGAGACACAGCAAGAACCCAAAGCCAGAAGATTGCAGCCTTGGAAAACATGTTAGCTAATCAGATGAATGCATGCCAAGAACGTTTCTCGGCCATGGAAGCTGCACAACTGGATCTTGAGGCAGAAGTTAGACGTCTACGTCAGAGACGTAACTGATCTTAAGTATCGTTGTTGTACTAAATAAACCAAATAGTTTTGGTTAGTAGTTCATGTAGTTCCAATAACTTCCAGAGCTTGTAATCGACTTTTAATGTATAATAGCTATCCTTTCGTATATTTTTCTGTTGGAAACAAATTCCTCTCATCAAACCTTATCATGATGCTGTAAGAGCACAGAGCCATGCAAAATCTCACCCTTTGTTACTCTCTTGGATAAACAAATAATTCTACGTGAATCAATGAGACATTAATAAAAGATCTTGTATTGGTTGTTTTGCAAAAATCAATCAAACAAGTTATTAGAGTTATGTCAATTTTGATGATTGCATTCCAACTTATTCTGACGTATCTGTAATTATACTTTCAATGTATCACAACTAAACAATAAAACATATAATTCTAAGAACAAATAATTAGAAGAAAACTTATTGAATGAAGAGGAAGTTGTTAAACTTCAACTGTTGTGAAAAATTCATGAACTCCTTAACAATCGCATATCAAGAGTTGATTATTATTTTACGATGCTACCTAGACACATCGTATTTCTATGATCCTCAGTTGGTTTGATTTCGTATTGAGACCACATTGTTAGCATTAATATACGAATACCTTGCTATTTGAATTATTCTAACAATAAAGTGAATACTAAATCAACGTTTCGTGTAATGTTCATAGGGAATGGACAGCATGAACCACGTGGTGCCCACAACAATCATGACCCCTAAAACCATCGAGGAAATGGTAAACAAAATCGTTGAAGTAGTAATGGAAGTAACCTCAACAGTCCCGTCTAAACGACAATGACATGACAAGCAAAGAAAGAAAGAAGTTTATACCTTGTAAGCATAACCATGAACGTTTCATGGGATGTAGGCAAGCATGCCTAAAGAAGTCAAGGACAACAACTAAACCAATCCGCACGTGTACCCAAAGAATTAGGCAGAATATTGCACTTAAGAAAAATAACCAAAAGCAAAGACATGAGGAGAAAAGACCCTTTACCCTCAACGAATGCGAGTTTCACAATGATGTTTGCACCCGCAATCATCTACAAGACCGCATTGACTACCTTCGCCAGCAAAGGCTCGACCCAGAAATGGAAGGAAACTACGTCACCAACCCTACCAACCGAGACAACTACCGAGGAAATAAACCCCTGTGCCTAAAATGTAAGATGCATCACACCGGATATTGCACTGCAATATGCGGGAGGTGCAGGAGGACAGGCCACAAGACAAGTGACTGCAAAGTTGTGAAAAGAAAGGAACAACATTCATCCATAATATGCCACGGATGTGGTGCAATAGGGCATTACAAGAGCCATTGCCCAAACTACAATGCCAACTGGAAGGCCAAGACGGATGTAAAAGAATGAAGACTCGTTAAAAGAGCCCAGTAGTACCAAATAATGACCTCTAGGCTAAGCAGATGTATGGATTCCTGCTGTAAAATAAATAAACTCTAGTTTAGGACTATCTAAGTTGTATTTCCGTTTGTATTTACCTTAGGTACGATGAATGTAACCTAAGTGTAAAAGCTATCGTCCTACCGTGTGAAAAATCTACCTTGTAATATCTACATGATAATAAAAATCTACATCTATTTCCATTTCCATTACACCTCTCTATTATTAGTCGTTATGTAACAAATACACTAATAGTACCTCAAGAATTTAATTAATTTTATCATGATCAAACACTAAGTTGTTACCATATTGCAATGGAATCCCACTTAAAACCCAAGTATATATCCAAGATGTCCAAATGTTATCTTAGAAAATTTTGACTTATCCTCGAAAAATGAACAGAAACTTATATTATTATTGTTATCAGAAACAGCCTGACTTTGTGACCAAATTTATTACAACTAAATCAGATAAAACTCTTTGAAGAAACATAAATGCCGAACCACGAGTTACATCATTTGGTCCTAAATTATACATAGCTTAGCTACCTATGTATAATTTAGGAAGAATCATGTTATAAATGGGACAGCTATCCTTTCCAAATTTTAATAACAATTTTCATCTCAAAAACAGAATTTTGAGACAAAATAGTTTGTTCATAAACTTTATATTTTTAACCAACCCCAGTCAGATCTACACTCATCACTCATTTCGCTATCATACGAAGACAAGGAAATTACGGAAATTAGAAACTTTAAAAATTCACAACAATCTACGAAAAACACAAACAACATAAAATTTTATTAGAAACCATGGAGGTTAATACATAACGAGATGATTAACATCTAAAGTGCAAACAGTACATAAAACACAACATAAAAACATACAACCTTTAATCGGTTGATCTACTATAGAAACAAACACTACCCCCAGCCCAACCATAGCAAGACCCACCATAGGATGAAGTACCCTGATTATTCTGAAGACACACAAAAGCGAACCATTAAACATAACAACTTAACATAAACCTAAACGAGAATTTATTCCACATTACATCGACCCACAACAAAGCTACATTTTAAACACCTACGCGCGACCTTCACTTCCAGAAATTATCCGCAAAGATCGCTAGGATTGTGAGTGGTACAATAACCAACAAATATCCGATCCAACCACGGGTATCTTCGCCGGGAAGAAGAACCAAACCAGCAACGACGAAAATGATGAACATGGCTGCAAAAACTATGGCAATCGGAGGCATTTTTTTTCGGAGAAGAGATGGAGTGAAGAAGATGAAATTTGAATGATGAGAATAATTGAAAAGGGTGAAAAGATGAAAAGGGAATAAAGTGGGGGAAAAAGGAGAGAGTAAATAGAAAAAGTAGGTAAAAATAGTACCCGCTATTTTACTATTCACTATCATTAAAATTCAAACCGCTACCATCAAAAATCCCTTAGCCTCGACTGTTAGAATTCTACACATTAAGTGTCAAGTGTTCCCTACTTTTGACTGTTAATTTCACTATTCATGGCCTATAAATTCAATTATTGCCCCAACTTTCGAATCTAATTCATTTGGTATGAATAAATCTAGCGAGAATCTCGCTTCTTTGATGTTCAGATAAGAAATATCTTGACAATCTCTTCCGGAAACTCTCACCTCAGAACATTATATTTTTCAACACCTATCACGGACTGAACTTCGGGACGAAGTTCAAAATTGAGGGGTAGATACTGTAAGATCCTACAAAAATCCGTCATGATAATCTTTGTTAATTAATAATACCCTTGATTTATCATTTAACAAAGCCCATTTTTATGGAGAAATTTTAAATTTTTCTTTAATGTACCATACTCACGACCAACATAAGATTTGGATAAGCCTACATATTTTATATGAACTATTGCCACTTTGTTATTTTTATTTTTATTTACATTATACTATTTACGTCATACAAATACTTAAAATTATTAGATTATATTAACGTAAATGCTCTCCATTAAACTTATCACACGTCTAATATAATTAGTTAGAGTATATTAATAAATTTTGATATTTTTATAAATATTATATTTTTATGTTACTCGGTCTTAAGTTTCGTAACATAAGGACTTAACGTTAGTAATTACCGGGATCAAACTACACTTTAAACAATTAATATGTGTATAATTAAGCCACATCTCATGCATATCCACGTGCATGCAAACTTACCATGAAAGTGTACCATTAAATTTTCATGACATGCTATGTACGTGTCAAATCTTGTGCCATAATATGCAATATACAAGATGTCTAATTTTGTACCATAAAATGAATATATATTAACGTGTATTAGTAACTTGCCATAGAATTCATTTTGGTTCTTATATAAAACCGAATGGCATGTTACCCTCATCCTCACTCACTCTCAATCACATTCAAGCTCAAATAGTTTAGCATACTCTCTAAATGTTTCTTCCCTTTTTGCCGAATGCTCAAGAGGTTGGAGGAAATTCTCACTAGTTAAAGTTCTTTTCCAAGTGATCAAGCATCATTTCGAATCGTTGTTAATAATTCTCACAAGCTACGACCCATCTCCCTTGTTCTTAGTTCTTTCGCATGTTACAAACAATCCCTCAAGCACTGTAAGTAGCTCGATCTCAACTCATGCCTAGCCTTCTTGTATCACTTTTACTCGATCATGCATTGTTCTAAATTCTTTTATACGAGCGTATATCATTTGTCTTATATATATATATATATATATATATATATATATATATATATATATATATATATATATATATATATAATATATATATATATATATATATATATATACGTAAACACTTGTGTGAACACTTAAGAATGGGACTTTTACTTCAAAACCATGAACACAATGGCTTAATATTATTACTCGTCCCGTATCTTGGTTGTCCAAACAATCAAGATCATGTTTAAGTTCTTTCCCATAAGCCTTAACAAGCTTGTTTTAAACTCAAAAGCTAGGGGGATCGAACAATTTATTTAAAACACTAAAATTCATTCGTTGGGCCTTAAGGCCCATTAAACCAACATAAGCTCTTTGAAGCCAAGTAAGCAGTTCAATAAACTCATATAAGCCACTGGAAATTTACTTAATAAGCGGAAATATTAAACTTTGAAAATTATGATTTTTGGATTAATTTTGCAAATTATACGAAACTAGGGTCAAAAATGTAACTTTTTGAAACTTAAGGTTATAAACTGCCAACAGTAGACCTAGGGGCTGAACATGTTAAAAACAATAAATATATTGACCTTTATGTCATTCTGGAAAGACGAGGAATAAATATGAAATATATATAAAATAAGGGACTAACGGTGTAAAGTTAACACCGTTAGGGTGAAAATTGTGAAAATGATAAAAGAACATGGAACAAGATATAACTTATTACATATTTATTTTTATTTCACATTTTTACATTTAATTCTCATTCGTATAAATTTTTATATCGATTCATACACATTTTTTTACGTTATAATTATTTCACATTTCGTTTATTTATATTTATAACTATTTATTCACTTTCATATAATTACGTCTATAACTAAACTGTTAACGAATTTTAATGAGTAAATTGTCATTTCTATTCGCATTTCTATATAAAGACATTTTATTCCGTAACAAGTTGAAAGGACTAATTGACATTTTTCACTTAGTTACGTTTATTACAAGAAATAAATTCTAAGGAATTACTTAACCTTTATTTCACATTCTATTTAAATACGTTTATAATTACATATAATGATTTTAACGTTTTATTTAAATTGTTTTCGAGGAAACGATACTTATAATTTAAATAACATAAGAATAAGATAATATTATATTATTTTGAACTTCAAACATTTTAAGCATATCATTCATTCTCTTCACAAATCACTTCGTCATTCGATACCATTTCATCCATTATGCATATTAGGCCAAAATCGTCAAATTCTCAGACTTCCTTATCTATATTCACCTAGGTTGCATGTTGGAGCATTTTATTCGCTATATTTGAATTGTTTTCCATCCAGACTGCTCAGGTGAGTCGTGGCCCCCTCTTTTAATACTTGCTTTTAATAACTCTTTTGGGGGAGATACATGCTTGTAAATGTTTTACTCATTATCAAATATATGATTTGCTTGACGTTTATACTTCTATAAGTACTATGAAAACTCTTATGATTTATCGTGAGTCGTGGCCCCCTCTTTAATACTTGCTTTTAATAACTCTTTTGGGGGAGATACATGCTTGTAAATGTTTTACTCATTATCAAATATATGATTTGCTTGACGTTTATACTTCTATAAGTACTATGAAAACTCTTATGATTTATCGTGAGTCGTGGCCCCCTCTTTTAATACTTGCTTTTAATAACTCTTTTGGGGGAGATACATGCTTGTAAATGTTTTACTCATTATCAAATATATGATTTGCTTGACGTTTATACTTCTATAAGTACTATGAAAACTCTTATGATTTATCGTGAGTCGTGGCCCCCCTCTTTTAATACTTGCTTTTAATAACTCTTTTGGGGGAGATACATGCTTGTAAATGTTTTACTCATTATCAAATATATGATTTGCTTGACGTTTATACTTCTATAAGTACTATGAAAACTCTTATGATTTATCGTGAGTCGTGGCCCCTACTTTTCACACTTGTTTTTAATAATTCTTTTGGGGGAGATACATGCTTTAACTGTTTTATATTACTTGAAAACTCTCATGATTTGCTCAAAACTATCAACTATGCTTTATATGTTTGAATTATACTTGAAAGGAATACGTGTACGTTATATCTTCGGACTACTTGACGTAACATGATGCTGAAACTCTTTGTATGCATTCATATAACAACTGAATGAACTGTTAACTTTACTATGATATTCTACATTTTCTGGAGAGAATTGCCAAAAACCAGAATACGTATACTTGATGAACCCTGAGACCTATATTGCCTAAGTACCCCTTTATTGCCATAAAGTCCCTCGATCATGAGCCATTAATCACTGCGGTGAGCGCGAATATAGTGAACAGCTTCGAAACCTGTTAAGGCTGACGACCTATCCCCTAAATACTGTGACGGAATGCCTTATGGTTAGTCGTATTTAGCAGTGATACACTATATTTGAGAAAAATAGGAATTGGCAAATCACCTATTAACTGAGGGCCATAACTCCCCCATCAGGTAACCCTGGTGGGACTCCCAATTGTTAACGTTTTGCGTGTCATGAGACTTAGGGCAATATAACTTTATGAATATATGAATGTTTCATATATATCCTAGAATACAGCTGTATTAGAAGACCACTACTTTTCACTGATAGATTTCAGACTTTAGACTATTATTTCACTACGTGATATGATTATGAATCTCGTACTTGAACTTTAACTGTTATCATATGTGATTTAAATTGAGAATTCTATTAGAGACAACTAAAAATTTCTTAGTATATCGTTACTGCTAAAAGTTGATCCAACATATCATTTCGAGCGTATAACAACGTAGCTCATCTGTATTTATAACTTGAAACTTATGATTTTGAATATCATACATGAATTACTTGTGAATTTTATTACAAAACACCCTATTAACTATTTCATAAAGGATTACTATTTATTTCGACAATCACTATACACCTTTCGAAGAAAGTTATTTTCTATAAACTCCGCGAACTCACCAACCATTGTGTTGACGTTTTAAGCATGTTTATCTCAGGTAATTAACGGAGCAGGACAAGACACGGAGCGGGCATCTTTTACTCTGATAACTTAAATGGTGTAAAATCGAATATGTCATTCCTTTCAAATTATCACATCTTTTTATGGGATTTTCAAATCAAATATTTCACTTTGTATCAAGGATATTATTTTGAATGACATATAACTTTCAAAACGCCCTTTCCGGGCCGTTTTCTGAGATTTAAACTTCGATCCTCACCGTAACACCCAAATTACTATTCCGCTGCCACAAACCAAATTTGGGGGTGTTACATTTCCGTAGTCACATGGAATCGGCCCATCAATCCTGATGAATTAAAGTGTACTAATACAATAAAACAAAACTACTTAATGAATTGAATACATGCAGGACCTTCTTACAGCTCTTGTATCTTCGTTTAGGGTGTGTCTTGTGCTGCTAACACGTCTGAATTCGGCCTTAGGGTTTTGTGGTCTTCGGTCTTCTTGTAAAACTAGCCTCTCGAAATTCGTCTGGCCTTGGGGTATTTATAGTTTCTGTCTGAGGGTTAGATGCGGCGCATAGAATAAGTAGATGCGGCGCATTGACTTAACTTCGCGTGAGGTCCAAGATTAATATATTCAGGAATATTCGTACACCGCCTTAAGATGCGGCGTAACTCCATTCTTGTATGCGGCGCATGTACTTTGCTGTCTTGGATCGTAACTTGTGAAATCTTGATAGTGATGCGCCGTATGTAAGAAGTAGGATGCGGCGCATCTGGAGCAGAATGGTCTTGATCTTGTACATTTCAGTAGACTCTTAATATCTTGCTTGTTTTGCTCCACAATTAGTCCAAAACCGCCAAGTTTCACATAATACTTGTTTTTACCTGAGAATTACAAAAGTAAACATTAACGTATCAATTCTCATATATAATATAATAAAACAAGTCAAATAAATAGGATAAATGATGATGATAAAATGTACTTATTTGAGTTCATCAATCTTTCAAGTGAAGTTCCATTCCAAGTTAAGACTTAACATTTAACTTATATGAAATGTTACTTCCTATATGTTATCTAACATATATGATTTAAGAAAGTAAACATAATACTCCCAATAGCTTTTAGGAATACTTAGGAGTTATCTTATTTTTAATTATAAATCAAAACTTGGATTTAATATTTAAATATAAGACTCATCTCCTAGATGCATGCATTTATCCATACTTGAATTCTTGCATTTTGTACACTTTCAAAGATTATATGAATTCATAAAACTCTTAAATTACTTGTCGTCCTCGCTTAAGTAATTATACAAGAAAGAGTTTAATAATCCATTGTCAAATTTCATATTCATGAAAATAAGTATGATAATTATCATCTTTGTATATTTAATGTGCTTAGAAAAGAATATTCAATTGATATGTGTCTACATACACATATATTTTACATTGTTTAAACCCACAAAAACGACCAAAAGCACACAAATAACCATATAAATGTTACAAATATCATTGAAATGTGTTTTTGTGTATTTCAAATGCAAAAGGATTGAAAACAATTGAAAAACAATCAATGTTTGCATAATTGGCAAAACTAGTCCCTCGAATTTCAAAAGTTGTCAAAATTAGTCCCTGGGGTTTGAAAAATGACATTTATGGTCCCCGGGTGTTTTAAAATGGAAAATTATCTTTTGATAACTTTGGTGAAATTACAACTTTAGCCCCTAAAAATCCAAATATTACAATTTTGGTCCTTGTGCTTATTCAAACAAAACCAGCCGGACCTTATTTAATTTAACCCAACCCCAGCCCACTTAAATAAAAACCCAAGCCCAATCATAAAACCCAAACCCGACCCAATCCAACTTTATTAATAAAACCAGGGTCAAACTCGGTCAAACCCACTACCCCGTTTTTCCTTTTCCCTCCTTCTCTCCCACACACTGAGTCACAAAACCACCATGGTTTTGGCCACCTGCTACCACCTCACCCTTCCACCTTATCCCCCCAGCTCATCCCTCCACCTCACATAACTCCAAAAATCCTTAATTAATATAAACCTGCTCAAAGACTTTGGCGCCAAAAGTAGCAAATGGACGATTGGGATTAATTGAAGACATGTGGATTGCTGGGATTTCATCAAGAGGACATAGGAAGATATTTTGGCTATAAGAGAGAGAAGCAGAAGCAAGGGAGTTAGTTTTTAGTTTAGTGTAGTTTAGTTTAATTAGTTAAATTAATGTCGATTTCATAGTTTAATGTAATTTATCTTCTGGGTTTTGTAATATTTGAATCAATTAAGTAATTTAAGTTATAATTTGAGTGTTCAATCAAAGTTATTACATGTTTTCAGTAGCAACTGATTTTCCCGCCAAAATGGTTCTTGTTAAATTTTGATGTTATAAGCTATTGTAACTGTTCAAATAAGCTTGTATAAGCTTATTGATACTTATTCAAGAAGTATTGAAGGTTTCATGATCCTTAATTCAAGTTTCCAGAAAAGTCAACGAAAGTCAACCTGGGTGAAATAAGCTGTTATTGGGGGTAACAAGCTGATCTGGAAGGCTTTTTCTGGGGTTTCTAGCTTGTTGTTAACAAGCTAGGTGTTCTGGTCCTTAGTTCTTTGTTTCACAGTCTATTACAGTTTGTAAGCCTAATTTCCATTTTTAGCTTTTTATTGCATAATTACTCATTAGTTGCTTTAATCTGTGTTTCTATGCTTAATTTGTGTTTGTTAGTCATAATATAGCTTTTAATAGGTTGCTTGTTCATCAAAATCACTTGTTGTTTGAAATTGCATTTTCACAGTGGAAATTGCATAGTTGTCAATTTTATGTTTCATGCAGTTGTTATTGATATTTTATGCTTACATGGTCTTAAGTGATGATATTAAAACCTCTGGAATTGGATTAATGGACTTAATTAGCCAAAGCCTTTGAAAATCCAAAATCAGTCAAAATTAAGTAGTGTTTGGTTCAGTGGAAATCTTTATGATCCAGGATGTTTTTGTTGTTGTTCTTTGTTGAAACATGATACTATAGGTTTACTTAGGTCAGAGTAGTCATAAAACATTCAAGTCCTTTGATAAAAAGTCAAAAAGCCTTTTAATCTCATCTCTTTAGTTCACTGATGAGTGTTTAAGTTCAATTTCTCATCAAATCCTTTTATTAGTCGTTAGAATAGCTTTATATCATCTCATTGTAACATATTACAACCTAATCAGTCACTAGGATTCATTAGAAGTTCATAATAGTCAAAATTTAGTGTTTATCTTTAAAAGTCAAATTTCTCATTTGCAGTTTTTGAATAAACTTGAGAATTTTAGTGTGCTCTTAATATTAAGTTTTAGCTTATCATCTTTTGGGATATTAGTATTTTGCTGCTTATCTTCACTAGAATAATTTTAGTTTATTTTTATTCAGCTTATAAACTGCTTTTCTGTGCTTTTCTTTAAGCTCTTTTTCTGAAAATCTCCCCTGCTCCAGGGGAGTTTATTGTGTCTGCTTGATTTCATAAGCTCACACAGAGCTTATTGGTGGGCCCCACCTTGTGTTCTTGGGCTTTTTGTGTAGCTCACCCACCCATCTCAAAGGTTCAGGGCTTATATTGTGCTTTCTAGCTTATTTGGTAGGGCTGCTTGCAGCTTTTTCATTGTCCCATTTCACTTATTTCACTGAATCAACAGTGAAATTGAGCCACTTTCACAAGCTCACACAGAGCTTAATAGTGGGTCCCAGAGTGAGATTTTTGGCTTTTTGGAAAGCCCACCAGCCCAGCTTGCTACTCCAGTACTTATTTTGAGCTTAGGAGCTTTTGCCCCTAGCTTAATTTTCCCTTAAAAAGCCTGCAGACCTGCCTGTTTGGCCTGTTTGATTTTGGATTTGCTTATTTTAACTTATCAGCTTATTAAGTTCCTTTTTCTTGTCATTTCAGCTTATTCCTAGTATAACTCACTTGTTTGCATCTTAAAATGCTTTTGTTTCCATCTAGGTAGCTTGTTGAGAGCTTGTTTAAACTTAAAAATTCATTAAAAGCTTAAAAAGCTCATCTGTTTAGTTCAATAAGCTCCACAGAGCTTATTTTTAAGTTCCAATAAGTTCACCTTCATTAAAGTTTATCATTTCCAGTATTTAAATAGTTGTGTAAAAGAAAATTCAAGAAAATCCAAACATAAAAAAAGTGATAGCTTCTATTTAAGCCATTTGGCTTATTTTTCTGCTTTTTCATTAAGCACTTTTCACTTTTATATTTTTCCTAGCTTTCTGCACTTATATAGTATTTATATAAAAAGTTTCAGATTTTTTTGAGTTCATTTAGTATTTATTATAATTTTAATTAGTTTAAATAATTAATAAATAATAATTAATTAATAATAAATAGATAAAAAGTGTAAAAAAATATCTTTTCAGTTTTAAAATTAGTTTTATAATATTTTAGATTTTTCCAAGTTATAATTTCATTTTTCTAGGTTAATTTTATATTTTCTTGTATTTTAGGGTATTATTAATTAAAAATAGTTTTTAATTAATAATAATTAAATAAATTGTCATAAAAATAATTTTAATTTTCCAATAATTTTCTTTTATTATTAAGATTGTAAAAATATAATTTTCATATCCGTAGGCCTTTTATTTATCAAATTTCACGTTTTATTTCGTACGTTTACGTAAATTTAAATTAAACGTACGCGTTTTTAGATTTTAGACGTTTCTAAATATTTTACTTTCACGTACTTGTTCTTATAGCTTGTTTAAAATATTTCCTTTTATATTTCCTTAGTTTAATCAATCTCAAAACCTTATTCGTTCAATCATCACCCGATCACAAATTCGTTTTACTACAGAATTCACATCTCGCTGGGACTTAACGACCCGGAGATACACTATACTCCTTGGTTAATTGTCTTCAATTGGTTTGACTTTATTTGACCACATCCGTGGTTGATTTAAGTTGACTGTTTGAGGCCGATCAAATTTTGGCGCCGCTGCCGGGGAGGTGTGCTGCGTTGAACGAATTTGAAGTATCAGTGATTGTTGAATATACATCCATTGTATATTTACCATCCTTGTCCATATTTTCATATTTTTCATATAAAAAAACCAAAATTATCGTGAAATTAATTCATTTGACGGATCAATTACCAAAAACATTTTTATTCAAGTTTTCAACGAACACAAAAAACCCAAAAATATTCATCTTTACCCTCTTACCCTTTTTGATTCTTTATCCCTTTACCCTCTATCCATTTGATTCTAAACTTCTTATACCTTTCTTCTATGGCGTCTCTCGGGTACAAATGTTTTGATTGTAAAAACCAGTTGATTGACAGCCATCGTTGTTCTAAGTGTGCGTGTGAGCGGTGTGGAAATCATGCACCAAAAGGATCCTGTTATTGGTGTGAAGTAGCCCTCAACAGGGAGCTTAATGATTCTCAAATTCCTTCCGACTACCCTTCACAGCCCGAGATACGTGCTATTAATGACAAACCGTCGAGAATCGATCCTAACCTTTCAAGATTTAAGGTTAACAGTTTGTCAAGCAAACGTACAGAACTTAGAACAGTGACTAAAAAGAACGACTTGCCTAATCTTCACGTAATTCAAAAACAAAAACCAGAGACCATAACGGAAGTGGTGGAAATTCCTAGCTCTCAGAGCACCCCACTTGTCCCATCTCTGGATTTTATTCCTTGTGTCGGTTGTGGTGAGTCGCTTTTCGGTTTGCCATGTCGTTGGTGTACATGTGAACAATGTGGTAATGATATTCGAGACGGAAGTTGTTTGTTTTGTGGTTCGAGGAATTCATTTTCTTATGATCCTAATCCGCACTCATTCAACGACTCTTCAAATTTTTCCAACTACCCATCACATTCATACGAGCAAGAATCATGTTATCCAAATCTGAATGATGCATCGTATCAAAATACACCAAACTTTTCTTGTGAGTATTGTGGAGGCCCACACTTCAGTTCCGATTGTCAAACAAGGAATCCATTTCCTTGTAACAGTTATGACTATTCGTGTCAAGACCAACCTCCACCGTACCAAATGTTTCAAGCAACTCCTCAACAAACTAAACAAGATTTTTTTCTAAAGACTCTAGAGTCATTAAAAGAAATGAATGAGGAGTTGGCTAATATACCGTTTCATAATGCACCAAGTTCTTCTTGTGCATATTGTGGGGGTCCTCATGATGATTATCAATGTCAACCTTCCGGTTTTGACAAATCCCCACTCCCACAATGTCCCGTCATTAAACATTCACATGAGAAATCCATGACAGAATTGTTAGCTGAAAAGCGGGCTGCTAAAATAAATTCCCAAGATGCCTTTGAAAAATCTGTTAGGGAAACAATTGCAAAAGAAAAAGCAGCCAAATCTAGCTCTCGATTCTGTTTCATTCCTGATGACAGTGATGATGAAAATATCTTTGATGATGATTCATCAAGTTCATCAGTTGAGACTCCTTCCATGAATTTTCAGGGAGGAAAGAGCATGATGGAATTACTAGCAGAAGAACAAATGGAATTTGTAAAATCCATGTGTGCTAGTCTTTCTCAACTCCCTGAGTCTACTGTTATCACACCCGAAGTTCACACTAACTCTCTAAACATGGGGGATGAGCATCTTGACACTGTTCCTGCAAAGGAATCGGACGAATTCATAAAGTCTAGTGTTGAGGACCTTGTCCCAATCCCAAGTGAGTCACAGGGAACTTTTGATCAAATGTGTGATATACCTCCTCCTCTTTATTTTTCAAAAGATCATATTGAGATGTTCTCCGATTCCACTAATGTCGATTCTTTATCATGTGGAGACATCATTTATATGGAGGAATTTCCTTCTGAGCCAGTCAGCTTAGAAGAAGAGAATGATGAAGAAATTGACACTGAAATCAATGATGAAGCTCTTCGAGCAACATTATTGAATGTCAGTCTTCTCGTTTCTTAAATCGAGGCTTTTAAAGAAAAAACCATTTCATCTCCTATCCCCGTAAAGGATAGTGACATTTTTTCCGATGATTCTATTCCGAAAATGGAAGCCTTCTATTTTGATCAGATGGGAGAGAAAATTAGTGGCAATACCACTTCTCATTCTCATAATTCTCTCCCCGATTATGAATCATTTACATTTGAGGAGTTCGCTGATGGACTCACTCACATCAAATCTGGATATGATTCGTTCACCTTTGAGGAGTTCTCCGATGAACTCACTCATATCATATCTCCGCCGGAGTATGATAACTTCTACTTTGATCTTGACAAAGATTATCTTTATGTCTTGGAGGGAAATATTCTCAACACTGAGAATTTGATTAATCTCAAAATCCCATCCCTCCCGCCCAGAATATGTCTTGATCAAATGAGCTTAAATGATGAGATTCATGATCCTGAAATCATGAATTCTCATTCTCCTTCTGATGAGTTAGTCATGATTTTTATCATGACTTTCTTTCTTTTCTTCACCTACACGGTGACTTCTCCTGTTCTTCACTCCTTCGGGAATGAAGACACTATCTTTGATCCCGGCATTTTCATTTATCATTTGTGAGCCGGATCTGTATATATCTCATCGGAGTGGAACTTTCACGTACTTCAATGATTATCCAATCATCTTGAATGAAAGTCCGATGGAGATGGTTTCTTCCACGTGCTTCCCCAAGAACCAATGAATGCGGGGTCGAGTCAAGCTAGTGACTCGGTGAACAAAAACATTAGCACAACATGGGTTCTCACCCATGTCTCTGACTTCTTTCTCTTTTCTAACACCTAAGTGTGGGGGAGATGCCCCACATGTTGTATATATGTACATTTTCAGTTAAAAAAAAAAAAAAAGTGTCTAAAAAAAAAAAAAAAAAAAAAAAAAAAGTGTCTATAAAATAATCGCTATTAGTATTTCCCTTTCACGTTCTAAGTGTTGGTTTAACAACCGGTACTTTGAATATTGAGGGCAATATTCAGTTCTAAGTGTGGGGGGGAATTCTGGCGATTTTGATCAAATGTGTACCTTCTTGTGCCCTAGTTCCCCATTTTGGCCAAAATTTTAAAATTTTTTCTCACTTAGAACGCAATAAATGGTTATCAGTCCGCCATGTCTAACCCACATAAGGATTGGCTAATCCAGGAGCAAACGGCTCTTGGTAAAGATATATCAAATCCGTTTATGGCTGATAATTTGCCAAAAATTGTATGGTTTTCGACTCACCATATCTTTATAAGTGAAGAGTTGGCTAGCCCGCAAGGTTATGGCTTGTGGTAAAGGCAGTGGAAAAACCATAATTGGTAATCAGCTCACCAAAGATAATAATTATTTTATCTAAGAGTTGGCTAGTCCAGAAGCAAACGGCTTCTGGTAAAGACATATCAAACCCGTTGACAGCTGATGATTTGCTCAAAATCATTTGGTTATCATTGTACCAAAGTATCACATACTAAAACAGTGGCTACTCCAGAAGTAATGGATTTTGGTAAAGAGATAAAATCCATTAAATTTTCAAAAATATTGCTAGGGACTAGCAATAGTTTAGTGTGGGGGATTTGATATGTGTCTAAATACACATATATTTTACATTGTTTAAACCCACAAAAACGACCAAAAGCACACAAATAACCATATAAATGTTACAAATATCATTGAAATGTGTTTTTGTGTATTTCAAATGCAAAAGGATTGAAAACAATTGAAAAACAATCAATGTATGCATAATTGGCAAAACTAGTCCCTCGAATTTCAAAAGTTGTCAAAATTAGTCCCTAGGGTTTGAAAAATGACATTTATGGTCCCCGGGTGTTTTAAAATGGAAAATTATGTTTTATGGTCCTTTTGATAACTTTGGTGAAATTACAACTTTAGCCCCTAAAAATCCAAATATTACAATTTTGGTCCTTGTGCTTATTCAAACAAAACCAGCCGGACCTTATTTAATTTAACCCAACCCCAGCCCACTTAAATAAAAACCCAAGCCCAATCATAAAACCCAAACCCGACCCAATCCAACTTTATTAATAAAACCAGGGTCAAACTCGGTCAAACCCACTACCCCGTTTTTCCTTTTCCCTCCTTCTCTCCCACACACTGAGTCACAAAACCACCATGGTTTTGGCCACCTGCTACCACCTCACCCTTCCACCTTATCCTCCCAGCTCATCCCTCCACCTCACATAACTCCAAAAATCCGTAATTAATATAAACCTGCTCAAAGACTTTGGCGCCAAAAGTAGCAAATGGACGATTGGGATTAATTGAAGACATGTGGATTGCTGGGATTTCATCAAGAGGACATAGGAAGATATTTTGGCTATAAGAGAGAGAAGCAGAAGCAAGGGAGTTAGTTTTTAGTTTAGTGTAGTTTAGTTTAATTAGTTAAATTAATGTCGATTTCATAGTTTAATGTAATTTATCTTCTGGGTTTTGTAATATTTGAATCAATTAAGTAATTTAAGTTATAATTTGAGTGTTCAATCAAAGTTATTACATGTTTTCAGTAGCAACTGATTTTCCCGCCAAAATGGTTCTTGTTAAATTTTGATGTTATAAGCTATTGTAATTGTTCAAATAAGCTTGTATAAGCTTATTGATACTTATTCAAGAAGTATTGAAGGTTTCCTGATCCTTAATTCAAGTTTCCAGAAAAGTCAACGAAAATCAACCTGGGTGAAATAAGCTGTTATTGGGGGTAACAAGCTGATCTGGAAGGCTTTTTCTGGGGTTTCTAGCTTGTTGTTAACAAGCTAGGTGTTCTGGTCCTTAGTTCTTTGTTTCACAGTCTATTACAGTTTGTAAGCCTAATTTCCATTTTTAGCTTTTTATTGCATAATTACTCATTAGTTGCTTTAATCTGTGTTTCTATGCTTAATTTGTGTTTGTTAGTCATAATATAGCTTTTAATAGGTTGCTTGTTCATCAAAATCACTTGTTGTTTGAAATTGCATTTTCACAGTGGAAATTGCATAGTTGTCAATTTTATGTTTCATGCAGTTGTTATTGATATTTTATGCTTACATGGTCTTAAGTGATGATATTAAAACCTCTGGAATTGGATTAATGGACTTAATTAGCCAAAGCCTTTGAAAATCCAAAATCAGTCAAAATTAAGTAGTGTTTGGTTCAGTGGAAATCTTTATGATCCAGGATGTTTTTGTTGTTGTTATTTGTTGAAACATGATACTATAGGTTTACTTAGGTCAGAGTAGTCATAAAACATTCAAGTCCTTTGATAAAAAGTCAAAAAGCCTTTTAATCTCATCTCTTTAGTTCACTGATGAGTGTTTAAGTTCAATTTCTCATCAAATCCTTTTATTAGTTGTTAGAATAGCTTTATATCATCTCATTGTAACATATTACAACCTAATCAGTCACTAGGATTCATTAGAAGTTCATAATAGTCAAAATTTAGTGTTCATCTTTAAAAGTCAAATTTCTCATTTGCAGTTTTTGAATAAACTTGAGAATTTTAGTGTGCTCTTAATACTAAGTTTTAGCTTATCATCTTTTGGGATATTAGTATTTTGCTGCTTATCTTCACTAGAATAATTTTAGTTTATTTTTATTCAGCTTATAAACTGCTTTTCTGTGCTTTTCTTTAAGCTCTTTTTCTGAAAATCTCCCCTGCTCCAGGGGAGTTTATTTTGTCTGCTTGATTTCATAAGCTCACACAGAGCTTATTTGTGGGCCCCACCTTGTGTTCTTGGGCTTTTTGTGTAGCTCACCCACCCATCTCAAAGGTTCAGGGCTTATATTGTGCTTTCTAGCTTATTTGGTAGGGCTGCTTGCAGCTTTTTCATTGTCCCATTTTACTTATTTCACTGAATCAACAGTGAAATTGAGCCATTTTCACAAGCTCACACAGAGCTTAATAGTGGGTCCCAGAGTGAGATTTTTGGCTTTTTGGAAAGCCCACCAGCCCAGCTTGCTACTCCAGTACTTATTTTGAGCTTAGGAGCTTTTGCCCCTAGCTTAATTTTCCCTTAAAAAGCCTGCAGACCTGCCTGTTTGGCCTGTTTGATTTTGGATTTGCTTATTTTAACTTATCAGCTTATTAAGTTCCTTTTTCTTGTCATTTCAGCTTATTCCTAGTATAACTCACTTGTTTGCATCTTAAAATGCTTTTGTTTCCATCTAGGTAGCTTGTTGAGAGCTTGTTTAAACTTAAAAATCCATTAAAAGCTTAAAAAGCTCATCTGTTTAGTTCAATAAGCTCCACAGAGCTTATTTTTAAGTTCCAATAAGTTCACCTTCATTAAAGTTTATCATTTCCAGTATTTAAATAGTTGTGTAAAAGAAAATTCAAGAAAATCCAAACATAAAAAAAGTGATAGCTTCTATTTAAGCCATTTGGCTTATTTTTCTGCTTTTTCATTAAGCACTTTTCACTTTTATATTTTTCCTAGCTTTCTGCACTTATATAGTATTTATATAAAAAGTTTCAGATTTTTTTGAGTTCATTTAGTATTTATTATAATTTTAATTAGTTTAATAATTATATAAATAATAATTAATTAATAATAAATAGATAAAAAGTGTAAAAAAATATCTTTTCAGTTTTAAAATTAGTTTTTATTATATTTTAGATTTTTCCAAGTTATAATTTCATTTTTCTAGGTTAATTTTATATTTTCTTGTATTTTAGGGTATTATTAATTAAAAATAGTTTTTAATTAATAATAATTAAATAAATTGTCATAAAAATAATTTTAATTTTCCAATAATTTTCTTTTATTATTAAGATTGTAAAAATATAATTTTCATATCCGTAGGCCTTTTATTTATCAAATTTCACGTTTTATTTCGTACGTTTACGTAAATTTAAATTAAACGTACGCGTTTTTAGATTTTAGACGTTTCTAAATATTTTACTTTCACGTACTTGTTCTTATAGCTTGTTTAAGATATTTCCTTTTATATTTCCTTAGTTTAATCAATCTCAAAACCTTATTCGTTCAATCATCATCCGATCACAAATTCGTTTTACTACAGAATTCACATCTCGCTAGGACTTAACGACCCGGGGATACACTATACTCCTTGGTTAATTGTCTTCAATTGGTTTGACTTTATTTGACCACATCCGTGGTTGATTTAAGTTGACTTTTTGAGGCCGATCATCAATCATAGTTAATTGCTTAAGTATGATTAATAATCTTGTCATAAGACATGCATTAAAATATGTGTACAATATTGTCCATATGATTTCTACACAAAGATTTAAACCACTAGGGTTACATTATCTTTGAAGAAACTCATCTTCATTCTCTAGTATAACTATTAAGAATTAAGATAAACCAATTTTCCAAAAATTAATTATCTTTATGAACAACATCTTTAACATTCATAGTATGAGTAATTTACCCAATTCAATATATGCATCATAATATAATCCTCAGCATATTAATCAAATATCTGAAATATCCTTGCGGATCTATGAATGAGAATTCCATCATCTTGAGGTCAATCATTTACATGTTTAGCGTCATCATGATTTTCACTAGTGTGTTTTAGAAGATTATGTATCTTGTAATTTTATCTTTTCAAGATAAAACTCCCACTTGCTTTTTGTAATTTATAGACTATCTATAAATACTTAGCAAATAAAGTAACAATACAATGTTCTCTTTTTGGGACATTACAAATACATATTGACAGTTCATGACATTTAGTTTGTTAATAACCTACTCATAAGTAGTTTAACAAATTCAGAAATTCATTTTAAGGCTTATGTGATTCATCACATTCCATAACAAAATGGTGTCTTATTAATCTTCTAGATTGAAGTCTTACTGAGTATATCCAATCCATACTCAATTTTCTAACCTTGATAACTTTTGGAAGAAAAGAAGATATAGTTATCTTGAATCAAACACTACAACAAGAGTTTGATTTTCCTAACTGAACATACCATAAACATTTGGTTTTTCATTAGGATTAATATTGTAAGACAATCTTACAATATGTAAGATAAATATATTTTGTTTGGCTTATCTATTCACTAACTAAGTCAACTTAATGGTATAATAGAATTTCCAAGCCAATTTCGTGCTATGTAACATAAGTACTTTTTGACCAAGTCACTTCATGTCCATGTCTCAAAAAGAAGACATAAACTTGTTATTATCCTACTAAACGTTATAAATCATTGATCAACTCAATGACTTCTTGTATATGTCTTAATTAAAAAACATAACAAGTTAACGTCTTACTTTATTATAAGTCTTGTAACAATTAAAAGACTTCATGTTTATATCTTTACAATGAAACATAAACATGTTTAACTAAAGTAATTATGAACACCATCTCTTGGTTTCAATAGTAATTTCAAGTTAATTTATTACTCCACTTATTTTATGTCATTCCAAAATTACATAAATATTCAAATTGAAGTAGTATTAGATTACTTCATTTATTTATGTCATTTCAATAATACATAAATATTTAGTTTGAAGTAGTCATATTGACACTTGTTCTAATAGGTATCTAATTTAGAAACTGCAAATTATCCAGATACGGTCTCACGTAACATGGAGTTTTACCTTGTTATTGCGACCTAGCTAAGCTCTCACATAACGTAAATTGCAATACAAAGTGTTTCTTGGATTAAATGGGGTAGAACGTTGGTCTCTTACCTTGCAGTCAAGAGAATCCTTTAAATTATATTCCTATGTGTTGTACCTTGCACACAATAAATATTTCTCTCACTTGTGCATGGAACAGCATCATGTATCAGATAAACAACACGTCACACGTTTGTTTATGTGATCAATATAATTGTGTCATAGATATTAGCATAATTAGTAGATGTAGAACCACTTCATTGTCCAGTAAGGAAACGTACATGACTATCTTTAAGAATACAAGTGTCTACTATTGGAAAGTAATTATCTCAAGACATTCTAGAGATAATCTGGGTTACTACCAAGATGACAAAGCTTGTAGCTCCCACTGAATTACAGATCATTACAAGAATTCATTATTCAGTAATTACAACACAATGCTTCCACTGAATTTGACAACATTATAAGTGTTTCATAACCAGTAAAAGTAAATAGTGTGCTATTTACTTTCCTACACCTTTGAAAAAACCCATATGTAACAATTACTTGGGCACTAAAAGAATGTATTCTACTTTGTAAATGATGGACTATCCATCAATGCAATTAACTTGAAAAATTGGGCGTGCAATTTCTTCCTTAATAGGTCTATCATACCCACAATGGTATGTAGTACTTTTAAATGGTCAAAACAAAATAACTAGATAAAATATACTAGTTTGTCTTTTACCAATTTTGCGGTAATTAGTCTAGCTTCTAATTTAATAACTCAGAAAATGTGCAATTTTCTTAACTATTAAAGTTTTCTATGAGTTATTTCTTATAATTTAGACAATTCTGATTTTCCTATCATACCTTTCTCATTCATGAAAAAGAATAGGATTAAGTCTCTCACTTCTCTCATAGAAAGGAGACTAGGTTTATTCTTTTAGTAAAGTTGACTCTAGCAAAAAAACCCTACGGGTGTAGATCAATTTACCAATAAAAGAATATCCCATGTTTACGGTTTGATGTTGCAATAATACATTTAAAAGAATTTACAAAATTCAATTTTAGTATTTTCGATAATACAATCTTTAAGAAAATTAAATACCCATTGATTTATATTCATATAAACCATAGAATTTTCTTAAAGCTAGGATCCTAATTGTCATAATTCCATTACATCAATTGATCTGCTAGTAATGAAAGTATTCAACAAGGTAATTGTCGAACAATAATTGGCAAACAATTTCCAATTCCTAGATCAATATGGGATTTATATTGGCAAACAATTTTCAATATAAGCATGTTTTATCCCTATTTTATGCCTTGAGTCCAAGCTCTCACTTACAACTTTTGGGTCCTTCAGTACTCAAGAGTCGTTAAAACAAGATTTGAATACAAATTAAGCTAAGTGTTAATTAAACTGAAAACATTCTAAGTCACTGAGTGAACAGTCACTCAGTGAGTTACCTTCAAGATGCTCAGGACGAGTCTAAGAAGAAAGACTCACCACACAAGGAGGTGGATCTCCCTGAAGTGTTACTTGAGACGAAGAAGAAGGTAATGGGATCAGTGAGCGTTAGACAAGAGCTCACTGAACCCCAAGTCTCCTCAACAACAATAACTGAAGACTGAAGGCACATGACTGAAGAACCTGAAGCCTGAATAAAAGGCGGGATTAAGCGGGAAGGTTTTGAGAAGATAAGAACAAGTCTTATCGGGGTCAGACAAACCATCCCTCAAGTGGCTAAAAGTCGAAGAAGTGTCAGGACTGACACTCGAAGACTTTTTGGCGCAATCCTATTGGTTCTTGGAAATGACAACTACTGTTGTAGTTGTCAAACACGCTTCCTATTTGTTTATGTAGTTTTAATCTTCAGTACTCTTAACATGTTTGCCTATAAATAGCAAACAGATGGAGAAAAGTGGGTTAGGTATTTTTGTGCAATAAAATCTTAGACTTTCACAATACTCCTTTTCTCCTACAAAGAGTAACGTATCCCTGAGATAGCTCAGTGGGTCGAATTGTTACCACTTAAAGCATTGCTTAAGTTTAGATAGGAGACACCATACCTTGTCTATTCAATCCCAAGTGTTTGTTCCGCAAAACACTTGGGTAATAGATTCTTTGATTCATTTCTAATAAGAATTTAAACGTTGAAAATACTTTGTGTTTTTATATTAACGTTTCATTAACTGTTAGAATTAATAAATACATTGTATTAGTCATAAACAGAAATAGATTAACTTTATAGTTAACTCTAAGTGTGTTAAGGGAACAACAACAACTCAATTAAGTCGTTTAATTAAAAAACTGTAAATTACCATAGTCCCATTACATCAGTTGATCTGCTAGTAATGAAAATATGAAATTTACCTTTCCATTGTAATCTAGTCCAAGCTCTCACATGACGTAAATTACAACTTCAAGTGTTCTTTTAATTAGATGGCATTAACTTAATTTTAAAGGGTACTAGTTTTTTATGTTTATAATCAAAATATGTACGAAGAAGCATGCATACATCTTCGTATCATAAGTTTTTCAAAACCTTTTTATTTACCAATTTAAGCTAAGATTAAATCAACAAAGTTTTAATTGAGGTATTTGGTTTACCAATCAAAGAATTACCTACAATTATCGCCCACTATATCCTACTACTGAATGAGTCAAAAGACCCAAGTTATTCGGATAATTACCACAAAGCTCGCACGTGGAATTTAGGACAATTCACCCTTAAGATGATTTTGTACATAAAAATAGTCGTACTTGGTAGCTCCAATTTGACGCACAAAGGAGCGTAGAAACAAAGGTCAGAGCGAATCTTATTAAAAACCCGTTCCTACTTAAACCCCTCTTATAGTTTGTCACAATTGGGTGAGCCGTTCGTACTATTGGTACAAAACTCATCACTCAATTAAAAGTTTATGAATTTAGTCTTAAAAAGATGTTATAAATTATAACCTTGCTAGTCTCGCCTGGGAGCAAATTACCGTGCGAAGCGAACCACTATCGGCACATAAGACTTTGCAAGATTCATAATTTATCACATCAAGTTTCACCATTATTTAGTCCATTTATTTTCTATTCAAAAATTACCCTTTTTTGTGCTTAAAACATGTCATACAATTAAACAAAAAACAAGTAATAATAAAAATAAACAACTAAATAACTCACATAACTTAACAATTAAATATGTAAAAAACATGTAGCCACAAGCAAACTTAATTTGATAAAACCTATTAATAATCAATTCTAGGTTTATATTGTATATATTCAGCTAAGACACTATCACTTACAAAGGTAAGTGAGCCACATGAATCGACGTATCGATTGCGTTAGTCATAGTTAAATATACACTACATAGCACATAATTGATTACTTAATATATTGGAGTCTTCCCCAATTCGATATCTATCAATTAAATTACATGTGAAAAATAATTTAAATCATCACAACAATGAATCCATGCCAAACATGCACGTTTGCATGGATTCTACCTAACAATTAGCAAGTTGCCACAAGATCGCATACAAACACATAAACATGTTAAACCTAGGGTTTCTAATCAAATTAAAATACAAAACCAAACCCTAAATAATTATAGGGCATTCGGCCCTTTTAAAAAAATTAGAGTTTTGATTTTGAATTAACCCTAAATCGACCTAACGTGATAAAACACAATCAAGATTTTTTTTTAATGTGTTTCGGTAATTAATTACATGTTATAACGGCTTATGATGCTACTGTTGGAATATTAATATCATGACAATCATAAATTAAACATAATATACATTAAAGAACACATGCGGAAGCGTATGAACAATAACACATAATTAATTAACCGAATTTAAACGTATGCGTACCTTAATGATTCTAGCAAAACAAGAATCAATCCAAGCAACAATAGTGATGAACCCTAATTAGGGTTTATAAGGATTACACGAATTGCCCCTTACCGATTTTGCAATTCAATCCAAGAATCAAACAATAGTGTGTTTGATTCACGTTCTTGTACACACGTACTAATACCAAGTAAATGTTTATGCAAGTAAAGAACACAAAACAATTTAAGGTTTTGAAAACCAAAAGTCGAACACCCTAAGGAGAGGGTTTCGGCCGAGTTTTAGAACAAGGAAAAGAAAACACACTTTATGGTTTAGTATTGTGTACAAGAGATACCAAAACTAAGAACCCTTAATGTGTTTATATAGTGTAGTTATCTTGGAGCTCAAGTTTGATTTGGATTGGGTTTCCCCTACCAAACCGATCGGCCTATCCCTCAAAGGGATCCGGAAGCTTCTTGACATACCAAATATTTACACATATTTCTTTTCTTTTATCGGTTAACGGTCGTTAGTCATTATCCGTTAAATAATAGCGGTCGTTGTGTGTTTTGTGTATATAATAATTAAATATAACTTTTTATAGTAATTATTATTCATTTAATCTTCATACGTAAAATGTGCAATCTCGTGATCTCGAATTCGATCATAACATACGACTATTAAAATAATGTCCACAAAACTAACAATAACTTCTTAATCAAGACACATTTCCTAATAGCTGATCGTAGTGCCGAAATTCGCTCATGAAATATCTAGAAAACAAAATATTCCCACAACTTTACAGTCTTCCATATATTCCAATCGCGATATAATATTCTTTATGCTTTTCGTGTAAGTTAACAACTATATGAGGTCTTAAACATCTAAACTTAAACTTTGCTCGAGCCTAAATAATGACTGGCATACAACTTGAGGTAGTATTAGAGGACCAGTCTCCACATAAATGGCGTGTTCCTTTAAAAGAAGACGTTTTTGCTGCATTTATGGCCAAAGGAGGTCCGATGGTGCATAAGGTTTTTGGTGATAAATCATTGTTTGGACCATTATTGTTTAAAAAGTTTTTTGATCCATCAGATGCGTTTCCACTTTGGGAATTTGAACCAGGTTTATTGTTGTCTGATCTTCAGAACCCGTGTGTGGATTGGTTTCAAACGGACGGGTGTTATATTTTAAAATCCGAACTACCAAGTAAGTCTTCTTGTTCATTTCTAGCACCATGTTACTTTCATAAACCTAAACACCTTGTCTAGAATTTTTCTTAATCACAAGATCATGTTTAACTTATTAATTTGAGTTAATTTCATAAATGGTCCCTGTGGTCTGTCGGGTTTAACGGGTTTAGTCCCTAAACCTTTTTTTTAATGGATCCAGTCCCTGTGGTTGCGACCTATAACGAGTTTGGTCCCTGAGACTAACTTTCGTTAGTTTTTTTCGTTAGTTAACGACCGTTTTCAACAAACATTTGCATCGTTAGTCCTTTATACTAACGACTGTTTATACTTAACTCAATTTTTTTTTCCTAAAAATTAAAAAAATTGGTTTTCTTATAATTTTTTTTTTCTAAATATCTTTAAAACTTATACACTATTTTTATACACGTTTTCATACACACATTTTTTATACACACATTTTTTATACACACGTTTTTTATACACACGTTTTTATACACATGTTTTTATACACATTTTTATACACACGTTTTTATACACATATTTTTATACACGTTTTTATACATATATTTTTTATACACACGTTTTTATACACACGTTTTTATACACGTTTTTATACACATGTTTTTTATACACATGCTTTTATACACATGCTTTTATACACACGTTTTTATACACATATTTATACGCACATTTATACACACATTTTTATACACATTTTTATACACACATTTATACACATATTTTTAAACACGTTTTTATACACACGTTTTTTTAATTTTTTTAGAAAAAAAAAAACAAAAACAAAAAAACAAATTTTGAGTTAAGTATAAACGGTCTAACGGTGCAAATGTTTGTTGCAAACGGTCGTTAGCTAACGGAAAAAACTAACGACAGTTAGTCTGAGGGACCAAACCCGTTATGGGTCGGCAACCACAGGGACTGGATCCGTTATAAAAAAGTTGTAGGGACTATATCCGTTAAACCTGACAGACCACATGAACCATTTATGAAATTAACTCTATTAATTTTATAGATGATTAAGAGCCAAAATAAGTTAACTATCAAATATATATATGTAGTATATAAAGGGGCATATTTTGTGAAAGGTAACCAACGTTGGTCAAATTTTATTTCCTGGTAACCATTTTTTTATGTAAGTTAACATTCAGGTGCGCGTAAGTAAAAAAAGTAAAAAATAGCTATGTGCCTATTTTTGAGTGTTAATTCACTCTAAAATATGTAGATAACCAGTTCAACTCAAACACTTAAAACTACTTGGCTATTTTATAAATACGCAGATAATTAGCATTTACATAAGCAATACTAGACACAATGTAGGTAACCTGGTAAAATAAGTTTGCATTAGAATTCTTGGTGTTGGTAAATTGGCTACGGATGGTTACCAATAAAACTCACAAAAGTTTGTTACCTTCCGTTATTAAGAATGTTTGTTATCTAGTTCAATTTTGTACTTGCTATTTGTTATGCTTATATGTAAATAAACACTACTAAAAGTGATTGTGAAAGAGCTTACACTCGACAAGAACAATGTCCCTTGATCAGCTTGTTTTATTGCAACAGAATTGGACAAAATCAGCATTCAAGTTTATGTCGACAACGGGAAAGTTATGGAAATCAGTGGGCTATGGAAGCACAAAGGAGAATCCCGTGCAGTGGACTGGAGGAGTGGCAAATGGTGGGAACATGGCTTTGTTCGGAGGCTAGAATTGCCTGAAAACACGGATTGGAAGAAAATCGAGGCGTATGTGAATAATGACACGATTTTGGACATTAGACTTCCAAAGACTTCATTGGAATGCAATGTTCCTCGAGGAAACTTGGGGGTGCTCAAAGAATCTGCATCTGCTAGCACTTAATATCAACACAAAGGTTTTTTTTTAGACACACAACTATATAAACACATGACTTGCACATTTCAGTATGAGATATAGACAATATATAAATCTCGGATCTTCATGTCTTATATCTCTTATATAATAAGATAATTCACAAATTGGAGAAAGAACCATCGATTAGCGATTGGACCAATGAGAGTGCAGCATTCTTACTACGTGACAAAATTGAACATTCCTATTGGCAAATAATAAAAAACAATTGAAGCTCGATTTGGTCAACTATTAAATTTTCGTCTAATTTATAAAATTTGCTAAAAAAAACACAGGTGTCAATTTTGTTAAAAAAAACCTTAAAAAAAGAGGGGATAATTAATAAAAATTTAGTTGTTAAATTTTAAAAAGTATATTTATCAGTTTCCATATTGTTTAATAACGTTATAAGTTTAATAAATACCCCAGAAACTTTATACCCCATATACTTTATATATATATTTTTTTAAATACAACAATATGTTGTTTTTATTTATAAATATTATTATCACTATATAAACTAATGTATTTGCACAAAATTATAAATATAAAAAAAAAAAAAACAGAGTTACTGTGACATGTAAATGAATACACGAGATTATACATATACGAGCAACTCATGTTATTCCTTTTTATTATATTAAGTAAGGATATCCGGAAAAAAATATTTTCTTTTAAATATCCGCATTCAATGACTTATATTATTCCTCTTTATAAGTTTAACCCAATTGCGGGTTTAAAAATCGGCTTAAATTATTATTAACAGTAATATAAATATCAAAATGAATGCACGACTTTACACGTTGCTGTGAGATGAAAATAAATAGACGAGATTCTAAATATAACAAAGACACATATTTTTTCAAAGTCATTGTGTGTAGCTAAACATACATAATGTCTAGAACATAATATCAATAGTTAATTTAAACAAGATCAACATAAACATCAGGCCAGTTAAACAAAGTCAAATCATTTGTGCAACAAAAATGTATACAAAATACTAATCAATATTAACACATAATGAAAATTTTATGTAAAAACTTTTGCGTGCACTGGTATTATAACTATGTAAGTATTAAAAATTTAATATAACTTTATCGAAAAATCTTAAACATTACAAAACTATGAATTTATGAATTGTCACAATATTTAACTTAAAAACAAAATTATTATAATATTATTACTCATTATATTATTTGTCCGAACCACGTGCGTGCACGGGTTCTAAAACTAAGTTAGTTACATACAACAAGGAGCAATTGACAAAAGGCAAGGTATGTTTTTTGTAAATTTAAACAAGGAATTTCATTTATTAAAAAACTAGACATGTAAAGTGGTCTATTAGGATTTATAAGATAACTACCTTGTGTTCATTGTAGAGCCACAAATATGCAAACATGATGTGCAACAAGTTTGAAATGACCAGAATATGTAACAAAAAAGATTGATTTTTTGGGTATTTGGCTTTGAGTTTTAAGACATGGCGAGGTTATATAACAAGAAACAATGAAAAATGGAAAGTCGTTTACAACAAGTTGGTGACTTTTGGTTGGCATTTCATGAGCACTTCGGTTTAAAAACTCAAACGAATTGTTAGTTTAATATATTATTAAAATACTTATGAAAATTTACTAAAAAGGGGATGTAGCTCAGATGGTAGAGCGCTCGCTTAGCATGCGAGAGGTACGTGGATCGATACCCCGCATCTCCACTCCCTTTTTTCATTTTTTTCTCTACAGTTTATGAGTTTGGGCCTGAAGTCCATCTTTATGGTTGAATATAGTGACGCCTCTTTGTTGTAATTGTGACAAGTTTGTTCGTCGTAACACCATTAACGTACCTTATGGTCAAATTTACCCTCATTATTTAGTTATTTAACGCAAAACAATTCCTTTACTATACTCTATGGCATAGATGCATTAGGTTGCATCTATATAAAAACTAGTACGTAATTCAATTTGAGACTTTGCTATCAAAAAAACGAAACGTGATTATCAAAAACACGCTTTGTATATTCATAAAGTATATACTCCACTATTTAAAAAACAAATACATAATAGACCAGGTATTTGTTAGTACGTGTGGCAACCTTTTAGTCTTAAATACTAAACTTATTTCGTCACTTTGAATATAAATTGTTTTGGATAAGGAAGTGAAGAAAACAATTACTATAATTAATGACGCGAGACATAGTTGAAAAATAAATAGGGCATAAAAAAGTTGTTAGCACGTCACAGATATTGCCACGTCCAGGCTGTACAATTTATGCTACAAAAACCCCAAATACACCTGATCGTGTATAATATCCCCGGACCCAGCACACTGAGTCGGGCATGCTCATACAATAACCGCGTCAGATTCAATACATAACTATTGACTCCAGTCTTGCCACGCCAAGACAAGAACGCACCCCGGCCTCTCTAGGCCGAGGCAGAGCATATATTCAGCCGCGGTAATCGCGCCGAAAGCCAGATCTCTTGGGATTGTGTCTCCCACTTGATCTGACATTCACCTACTATGGTAAGGTGAAGGTTGACTTCCGCTCTGACATTTACCTACTCGATAAGGCGGGTGTCAGCCCGCTCATTCCCGAGGCATCTACAGTAAGTATAGGGGTAGTATAAATACCCCCATCTCATTTATTACTCAACCTAACTGCAACTACTTTCACCTTGTCCGCACTTAAACTTATCTCTCTCAAACAATATACTTACTCTCACGCCGGAGGCTAACCGCGGAACCCCCCTTCCTCGGTAAGACTAACGGTGCTACTTTTCTTAGCAGCTCAAGGAGTTACTTAGTGCAAGATCTATACTTCCCAAGTACTAGTCTAACCTAGGCTTGGTAAGTGTGTTCCAGATTTGTACTAACAAGTTGGCGCCATCCGTGAGACCAGTTACATAACTGCGTTTCAAAAAAAAAAAAAAACCCTTTACCATGAGCAATCAAGAGAACAACCCTTCCCCTTCCCAAGAACCTTCCACAGTACAGAATACCCATGAGAAGCTGAAGGGGAAAGAAGGAGAACAACATGCAGACTCCCTTCCAGATGAGGCAATAAGGGCGTTCTGCGACAAGCACTACAACCAACTATTGCCCTTAATGGCTGAAAAAGTCCATAAGGAGAAAATGGGACAATTAAAAACCCATCTCGACTTCGAGAACGAGTCACGGGAGGATTCATACTCTCGGGAGTCATCCCGACATGTTGAATCAAGAAGTAGAAGAAAGCGGAAGACAAGCCCCAGTGCGAGGCCTGACCCTTCTGGAAGTTCCTACTCCCAGAGTGTTTTCTCCAGACTTAGTAAAGAACCCGAAGATAACGAGGAAGGGGCCAGGTACCCCCAGTCGTCCGTATTCACTCGTTTAGGGGCACAGAGAGAAGGTGTTAAGTCACGTTTAGGGGAAAGAAAACCGGACGTATTTTCCCGACTGAAGTCCAAAAGCCGCGCTCGAAGGGAGCGTAGAGGTGAAGCTAGACGCTATAGACGAGATGGGCGATCTTCCGTGGAAGGAAGTCCGGATAGCCTAAGAAGAAGCCCAAGTCCGACCTATAGCTACGCCCCCCGTTTAAGGGAGAAAGGCGGCGGATCTGGATTAGCTAACTCTGGGTCTAGGCGTCGAAGGGACCGGATACCGGAGGAAAACGGAGACTATGACGGAGGATATTGGGAGGCCGGGTCAGAGAAGAACAAAGGAAACGCGGACGATCTCTATCGCCCGTACGACATTGATGACAAGGATACTTTTACGCAAAGGGTCAGAAACTTTGAATTCCCAAAAAGGACCCGAATGCCCTCCAGTGTAAAAACTTATGATGGAACAGGAAACCCGGAAGACCACCTGAAAAATTTTTGTACCGCAGCAAAAGTTGAACGATGGGCTATGCCCACTTGGTGCCACATGTTTAACTCCACTCTGATGGGTCATGCTTGAATGTGGTTTGATGAATTACCGGCCGAGAGCATAGACAGCTTTGAAGACCTCCGCAGAAGTTTCTTATCCTACTTCCTCCAGCAGAAGAAATACACCAAAGATCCAGTGGAACTCCACCTCATTAAGCAAAAAGAAGGAGAATCCACGGCAACATTTGTCGATCGCTTCAAAACAGAAAGTATGCACGTGAAGGGCGCCCCCGAGTGCATGAAGGTTTCGGGATTCATACACGGGATTAACAACCCAGAGCTAATCAGGAGACTCAATGATAGAATCCCCAAGACGGTCGACGAAATGTGGAAGGTCACTACGGCCTTCATCCGTGGGGAAACAGCCGCGACAAATGTGTCAAGAAAGAAACAAGACCGCCCTTCATGGAAATCTCACGAGGGGGGGATCCCGGACGTCCCACAACCAGAATTTTGAAAGGAAAACAGAATTCAAATGGAATTCAAGGCCGGACTGGAGAAAGAATGACCGCTTCACACCCTTAACAAAAACACCAAAGGATATTCTAGCAATGGACGCGGTAAAGTTCACAGCTCCACCACCTATGGCCCGGTTGAATCAAGAAATAAAGACAAATACTGTAAATTCCACAGAGAAAAAGGACATCACACGGACGAGTGTTTCCAATTAAAAAGGCAAATTGAGGACGCGGTCAGATCTGGCCAATTGGCACACTTGGTAAAAGAAATCAAGAACGGAAGCCAAAAGGGCGGGGCTGCTAAAAGTGCTAAGAAGGAAGCCGCGGCCAAGGACAAAGGCCCAGCGATATTCATGATACAGCCTTGGAAACGAACTGTAAAGCAGAAGGTATTTCCTAGTTCCGGGCCTAATTTGGAGATATCCTTCCTTCCAATAAAGGAGGACGACTGGGAAGACCATCCATTGGTGATACAGGCTGAGGTGGGCAGACACCACGTACATCGGATGTACGTGGACAACGGAAGTGCCTCCGAAGTCCTATATGAACATTGCTTCAACCGACTGAGTCCAGGAATCAAGAAAAGGATGATCCCCGCTACTGCCCTCTTCTCGGTTTCAGTGGCGAGTTATCATGGCCCTTGGGGCAGATCCTGTTAGAAGTTACCCTAAGTGATGAAGAAAACTCAGCAAGCGCTTGGATGAATTTCATGGTGGTTAGATCATCCTCTCAATACAATGGTATAATCGGGAGGCCGGGGATAAGACAGCTAAAAATGATCCCTTCCACGACCTACGGAATGATTAAATTCCCCACCAAGGGCGGAGTGGTCACGTTATGCAGTGACAAAATCATCCCGGGAGAATGTCAAATGGTCGTGGAACCCCAGCCGTAGCAAGACCCTGAATAAACCCCGGCAAAGGACGGGATTCAAGTAGCAATACACCCAGAATTTCCGAATCAGACAGTCACCATCGGAGGAAGCTTGATGTAATAACCCGAAAATTTCGAATTATTAACTTTCTGTAAACCCGAAGCAATTGATTACGAATTTTAATCAAGTTATTTTATTCACCTTTTGCATTCGAAATATTACTATATATTTTTTTTCTTTACTGAGAAATAACTAGTGAGATTACAAAGCGAACAATGTGGCGAAACTCACTTTCCATTTTCACTGGGAACCACACGCGTACCGACACCGTGATAGTATGGCATGAGTTTAATTGATCCAAAACGAAGAATGTATAAAACAGATCGTAAAAATAAATACGAACTCAGAAATAAAAACAAATAATTTATGACGACTCTAAAACTCTTGAGCTAGAGATATTTAAACGAAGCCAGATCCGACACAATCTAGCGAGACCCGGGTATACACTCTACTAAATTTTAACACACACTACTACACTTTAAATAAGAACACTACTCTCTAAATAAAATAAAACCCTACACTCTACACCCACTAACTTCATACTTTATCTTCATACTTTGACTGCTTCTACTTTATCTTTTCACTTTTGTTGACACACACTCATCTCCCTCAAAAGTATTTTATCATCTTCTGCTTCTATTTTTTAATCCATCTCCTTTGCTAAAATTTTGTCGCCATTGCTTCTTCCCAAAAAAAAAACCAGAAACCAACCATCGATCTATCACCATCAACACAAATAAGAGTTGACCGAAGAAACCCTTGTCCTTTTCATATCACAAGATTACATAAGAAATAGGAGCTTATATAGAGATCTTTCACCCATTTAGGAATGTTAGCTTTCCCACAAATCAAAAGTAATATGGAGCCTAACTCCATTATACTCTATAAATCTGCATCTCCTGAGAAGCAATCGAAACACACCAAAAACAAACACACTACTTTCTTTCCTTTGGGTTACTGTCGAGCTACAAAGAGGAGGATTAAGCAAGAGTTGTGGTCATTCAAGTTTTCTAAGTCTTTTAGGTTCTTACTTTGATCGTGGGTCATATTCGAAAAGGATTCAAGTTTTTGGCTCGTGCTCGTTTACTTCCTCTCTCGTACCATTTCTCATTCGACAACTCACCACCTTTTGGTGTTGTAAGTATACTCGACTCATTTTTTTAAATTTACTCACTTCATGTTTTTGAATTATTAAACTACACGTAACTATGATGTTTTACGTCACCCATTATCTTTAAATCACTAAGAAACTAACAAATGAGCTTATTCAATCTCTTCCTTGCAACGTTAAGCCGACTCTTAAACTTGGTAGTATTTATGCTTAAACAAGGTGGAAACTATTTTAAGAAGAAGTAATGAAAACAGAAAAACTCATGCATGCTTATGTATATACACAAGTCAGATTACTGGAAAGAAAACATACCAAAAATATCAGAAGCTGAACCATGTAAATAAAACAAATATGAGAAGCTTGACATCAAAGAGCCTTTGGCTCGCTGGTTCGGTCACTCAAAAGACACACCACAGACCCAGGTTCAATTCCTAGCAATGACAGTTTTGTCAACTTTTGATATTTTTGATACTTTTGCAATTTTTACACTTTTAGCCTCTCAACTTTGAACAAACTATCACCATTTTCTTAAACTCTTATAACTTTGAGAATTATAATATTATTACCATTTCAGCCCCTCGACTTGGACCAAGTTACATTTTTCCTCATAAAGATTTATAGTTTAATAACTTATATATTTTACTCACTTTTCATCTAATAAATATGCTTAACACACATTTTGGTCAAGATAATGTATAACGTATATATGAATCTACACGCGTCGAGACCAAACAAACTTAATAAATACTTGTTGACTCGTATATATTTATCGATAATTATTAAGCCAATATTCGAGCCAATACTTACAAATACATTGTTGTTGTAAACTTTTATTCTTGAACTTTAAGCATTGCCACACAAGCAACATTAAACACAACCACTTGAAAATACTTAAATTTATTTAAACACTTTGAGTCGTGAGTACACACAATTGTAAACTAAGAATTATGCCATACTAATCTAGGTCACGCGTTGAAGTTACTACACACCATTTGATTTCATTGCATCACAGATTTCTACTACTACCAAGGTGAGTTCATAGTCCCACTTTTTACTATGTTTTCAAATCCCGTGGGGAGATACATGCTACTACTTTTTATGATCACAATTGCTTGAAATTTTTATCTAAATGTGTTATTGCCTAAGTACAACTATTATTATATCGATTACTGTCGATACTATCAACTACTGTTGATACGATTATTATATCGATTACTGTCGACACAATCAATTACTGTTGATGCTACTGTTATATCAATTTATGTCAATACTACTAATTACTGTTGGTACACTGTTAACACTGTGGTTTCATTAGCTTAGTGCAATAATAACTACTTTCGATTTATGGGTGTAACAACGGAACCCATTACCTCTTAAACTTGAAATCTTGTGATCAATTATTTTACTATTAAACACTATGGATTCACTCAACCTTTGTGTTGACATTTTAAGCATGTTTATCTCAGGTAATTAAAGAAATCTCAAGCACGGAGTTGGCACGGGCATGGAGAAAAGACCCACCTTTGTTCCAAATAACTATATCATTCTTTTCAAACGCATCATCACTTTTGCGAACTACTACCCCTTTTATTAACAAATATGTAATTTCTGAATATTGAGTTTTCATTGAATGACATAAAATTTCCCTTTTTATCAAAAATCTATACTTATGACTGTGATCTAGTTGGTAATACCCCGTTTAAGTCTTCCGCTGCTTCATTACGATTTTCGGGGTGTTACAGATTGGCATCAGAGCCTAGGTTATAGAGAACCAAATGCTTTTTCAAAAACATTGGACTATAACCGCGATTCCTAAAAGGACCATTTTAAACCTTACCACCCTATGCCCTCCGTGCCAACACTTTGCTACACTTTTGCATTGAGATTTGCTTGGCAGATTATGCATGACAAACGAATTTTATCACTATAGAAAATAGCATTGAGATTTGCTTGGCAGATTATGCATAATGAATAAAAATTTATCATTTACAAATGTTATTATATTTGCATTGAGATTTGCTTGGCAGATTATGCATACCTAACGAA
Organism: Artemisia tridentata subsp. tridentata; assembly: GCA_021014915.2. Classification (NCBI taxonomy): domain Eukaryota; kingdom Viridiplantae; phylum Streptophyta; class Magnoliopsida; order Asterales; family Asteraceae; genus Artemisia; species Artemisia tridentata. The sequence continues at coordinate 371,956,880 of CP139507.1, read as the reverse complement.
TTAGTTTTATCACCTACGAATGTTATTATGGCTAATGCATATGTATATTATTAATGACTTACACTTATTATTATTGGGATATTACTGTACCATGTCTCCTTCATCTCACCCCATCATCATCGCTAAGAACCTCGATATCGAGGATGCCTACTCATCCACCAATGATCCAGCACCTCCCTCACCACACCCCGCTATACCTACATCATCCACACCATTTATTAGACCCGCCATACTTATCAGGCCCGGGAGGGATGTTCCACCCCATTACATTTTCCGATATTACCCCAATGGACCCAAGATGGTACACTCCAGGAGTCGCCTAGTACACCCACTTATACCACTACCACCATCATGGACCCCTGGCATGTTTACCTATGAAGATTTGGATACCTCACTATGGATAGTGCCACGACCACTACTTCATACCACCACCGAAGATCCACCCAGAAGAGCACCACGTAGTTCTTAGACTACACTATTATCATAAGTAGCTTTTATCCTAGCCACGGGATGTGTGGCCAAATTAGTGACGCTTGTAGTACCTCTTTGTTGTATAACAAATGTGAGACAAGTTATCATTTGGACATGTGGTTCGGCTATGCTATGTATTGATATCGGTCTATAAGAGCCGAGATTTTCCATCATATATGTGGTGATTGTATCTACTCTTGTTATGATATCATGGCAGTAGTGCTTTATTCCGACTTTATCATGTTTAAGCGAACCTTGTCATATTACCTAGAATTTGTGTACGATCTCATATCAACTAGATGTGCCAACAGTCGCCCTTTGCACTCCATATTTTACAAACTATTATTATGCCATTTTACAAACTTGATATCCCACCACTATCAACCAAAACAGTTCACTAACACCTCTTTATTATCTTACACTGTGAACAAACGAACTTTTCATCCTCTTAAGAAATTTCCAGACTTGCTATCAACTTACGAATTGTTTTGTTAGTTTCATATAAACCATTTTGTAAACACCCTACAGACCGTTTTGCTACTATCTGGTGAAATCATTTACTATCACTTTATAAAACATTTCGCTAAAACTTTATTGGTTATCACTATCCCATTAGTCATTTCGTTACTCTACTTTACCACCCAATAAACCACCACTTTACTTCCATTTTTTCCCCCCGACTATTTGGCTACCTTACTACCCTCTTATAAAATAATAAACGGTGTCACTATCGACATACAAGCTATTTTACGAATCATCCCACAGACTATTTGATATAAACACAATAAACAAAATTTGCTACCCTACTACAAATCTATAAACCAACAAATGTTTATACTGACACCCTCCAGACTATGTTGCAAACACCCTACAAGTTTTATTATTAACTCATAAATTATTTTGCCCCTCTGAGCACCACATTAACCGCTGATAAAACAACAAACTATACCACAATGCATCACAAACCAATTTTTCGTTACCCGATTCGACATTATTCTTTCCCTTACTCCCACACTCACTTATCCACTTACCACCGTCAGGGAGAGCCGTCATGCCTCAAAATAACGAGATGTTGGAAGGTGTGCCCAGTACATTCGAGGTTGACCAGAGTTCCAGGAGAACTCAAATGGAGACAGAGGATGACATGGTGTGGAGAGATATACCATGTATAGACGATCGCATTGCCACCATGGAGACCTGGGACTATATGTCTCAATTATCATCATTCGAGTCTTCAAACACTCCATACCCTGGGACACCACTAGAGGACACAGAGACGAGCGTTATTGCTCAGATGCAGAACCAGTTGGACTCGCTGACTAGAAGAGTAGAGCTTCACTCCGAGCACCTCGATGAGCTACCAGCTGATCAGTTTGAGTCGTACGACCAAGACCTCCGTATATTGTTCAGGAGGATGAACATCAGAAGACAAGAGATCTCTGATGTGAGTTTCAGAGTTGATGCCGTTGAGCATGCGCGGACGGTAGCCCAGGAGACAGTCCAGGGATTACAGTGTAGGGTAGGAGATGTCAATAGAGCCCTACGAGCAGCCAGGGATACTGAGAGAACCCAGAGTCAGAGGATTATCGCTTTAGAGGCTATGTTGGCAGCACAGTTGAGTATAAACCAGGATTTCCAAAGGCGTTTTATAGAGATGGATGAATTGGCTGAGATAGTTAGAGGTTTACAGCACGGACCTGGAGATGCACCCGACACTTCATAGATTAGCCACGTATTGTTGTAGTAGTGACATCTTAACTTGCCCAGCGTGGCATTAATAATTTTGTATTGTTCTTTGGAAACAATGTATCAAATTATTAAAACTCATGGTTAGTTATGATTACTATGTACCAATATTGATCTATGTTATGGTTGCTTTCTTCATTTATGTGTTGTGATTTTCTTTTATACGTCACCATATTATTTCATGTGTGTTGTGATTGTATTCAGACATGTCATGATGATTAATTATGATGATTTTGTTTATGAGGATGTTGTATGAGGACAATTATGACACCTCACTTGATTATATTAACCGTAAAACCTAAATATATGTTCTTGTGTCATTGTTAGAACATGGCTACCCGCAACAGAACTACAGAAGCAGTCGCCGGATCGATCATGACTCCGGAGGAGATCCGCCGATTGATCACGGAAAGCATGACCGCTGCATTAATAGCTCAAGCTGCAGCCACGACTCCTACCGGCAGTGCAACAAGGCCCACTGCCGAGAGCGAGCCAGTTACAACCCGCAAGTGCACGTACAAGGAGTTCATGAGTTGCAAACCACCAACCTTTAAAGGTACCGAAGGAGTGACAGAGTTAGCTCGATGGTTTGAGCGTTCAGAGACTGTCTTTACAAGAAGTAGTTGTGCCGAAAACGACAAAGTCGCCTTTGCTACTGGCACTCTAACAGATGATGCACTGTCGTGGTGGAACGCCACTGCTCATAAAATGGGTAATGATAGAGCTTACCAACTTCCCTGGGCCGAGTTTAAGCAGAAGATGTTGAAGAAGTATTGCCCACGCACCGAAATCCGAAAGCTAGAAGATGAGTTTGATCGCTTGGTAGTAAAAGGGTATGACATCCGGACCTATGACAGAAGGTTCCAAGAACTATCTCTACTATGCCCAACTAAGGTGCCAGATTTCGAGAAAACCTTAGAGAGGTATGTTGAGGGATTGCCCAAAAGCATAGAAGGGATCGTTACTGTATCCAAACCACAAACGCTGGAAGAAGCCATGGAGACTGCTCAGAAATTACTGGAGAGGGAAATTAAGCGTAAGCAGGCTCAGGGAGGCAACGATCACAAAAGAAAATTTGATGATCGTAGAGGCAATCACAACAATAGCTCGCATCAAAACAACCACACTCATCACAACAACAACAACCACCACCACCAACAAAACAAAGAGCAAAAAGTCGCAAGGGCTTATATGGCTGCACCAACAGAAGGCAGAGTTTATGCTGGGAACCACCCACTATGTGATCAGTGCAATTGGCATCACTCAGAGCCTTGCACTGTTAAGTGTGGAAGCTGCCACAGAGTAGGCCATCATACCAAGAATTGCAAGGATAGAGGCCCCGTTGCTGGGAACGACTTACAACGAGTAGTGACTTGTTTTGGCTGTGGGGAGCGTGGACACTACAGGAGCGAATGCCCTCAGAACCGTGGGCAAAAAGTCGAAGGTGCTCGCGGGAGAGCATATATGTTGGAGGGAAGAGAAGCTCACCAAGACCTCAACAACACGACGGACTAATGAAGTTTAGAATTTAGCAGTCCCATTCCCTTATGTATTATGTTGTACTAAGTCTACGACATCCCTAGTATCCGGATTTTTAAGACTATTTTCTGTTCTAAAAACAACTTGCTGTGATAATTCCCCACCTATTGTACTTTCTATTCCTTTCTGATTTCCATATTATCAACAAATTTGTTATCAATCATAACATCTTTCCTTAAATTGCCATTTTGTAAACGACATGGGTTGAATCTATTTAAACACTGAGAATTATAACGACTAAACCGAACATCACATCATTGTTCCTAAATTATACATAGCCTAGCTACCTATGTCTAATTCAGGAGGGATCATGTTATGCTGGGAGCAGTTATTTATAAATCCTAAAACAAACTGATTCACCATCTACAAAAGCTGAAGGTTAGCAACTTTCTCTACATTCACCAAGTTCTCGACCGGAACCCTCATTGTTAAAATTTGTTATTAACAAACTCCTTTGTCTAACGGGTAGGTTACCCCCACAGATTTTTGATCTTCATGAAACCCTGGTCGTACCTTTGAAAGAAATTCGACTTGACGATAAGCTAAATTCTGTCAAATAACCAATGGAGATTTTGGATAGAGATGTCAAACAATTAAAACAAAGCCGTATTCCTATTGTCAAAGTTAGAGGGAATTCTAAGGGAGGACCAGAGTGCACCTGGGAAGGCAAAGACCAAATTCGTGCTAAATACCCTCACCTATTCGATAAAACAACCCCGACCACTACCACATCTTAGGATTCGGGACGAATCCTGTCTAACGGGTAGGTACTGTAATAACCCGAAAATTTCGAATTATTAACTTTCTGTAAACCCGAAGCAATTGATTACGAATTTTAATCAAGTTATTTTATTCACCTTTTGCATTCGAAATATTACTATATATTTTTTTTCTTTACTGAGAAATAACTAGTGAGATTACAAAGCGAACAATGTGGCGAAACTCACTTTCCATTTTCACTGGGAACCACACGCGTACCGACACCGTGATAGTATGGCATGAGTTTAATTGATCCAAAACGAAGAATGTATAAAACAGATCGTAAAAATAAATACGAACTCAGAAATAAAAACAAATAATTTATGACGACTCTAAAACTCTTGAGCTAGAGATATTTAAACGAAGCCAGATCCGACACAATCTAGCGAGACCCGGGTATACACTCTACTAAATTTTAACACACACTACTACACTTTAAATAAGAACACTACTCTCTAAATAAAATAAAACCCTACACTCTACACCCACTAACTTCATACTTTATCTTCATACTTTGACTGCTTCTACTTTATCTTTTCACTTTTGTTGACACACACTCATCTCCCTCAAAAGTATTTTATCATCTTCTGCTTCTATTTTTTAATCCATCTCCTTTGCTAAAATTTTGTCGCCATTGCTTCTTCCCAAAAAAAAAACCAGAAACCAACCATCGATCTATCACCATCAACACAAATAAGAGTTGACCGAAGAAACCCTTGTCCCTTTCATATCACAAGATTACATAAGAAATAGGAGCTTATATAGAGATCTTTCACCCATTTAGGAATGTTAGCTTTCCCACAAATCAAAAGTAATATGGAGCCTAACTCCATTATACTCTATAAATCTGCATCTCCTGAGAAGCAATCGAAACACACCAAAAACAAACACACTACTTTCTTTCCTTTGGGTTACTGTCGAGCTACAAAGAGGAGGATTAAGCAAGAGTTGTGGTCATTCAAGTTTCTAAGTCTTTTAGGTTCTTACTTTGATCGTGGGTCATATTCGAAAAGGATTCAAGTTTTTGGCTCGTGCTCGTTTACTTCCTCTCTCGTACCATTTCTCATTCGACAACTCACCACCTTTTGGTGTTGTAAGTATACTCGACTCATTTTTTTAAATTTACTCACTTCATGTTTTTGAATTATTAAACTACACGTAACTATGATGTTTTACGTCACCCATTATCTTTAAATCACTAAGAAACTAACAAATGAGCTTATTCAATCTCTTCCTTGCAACGTTAAGCCGGCTCTTAAACTTGGTAGTATTTATGCTTAAACAAGGTGGAAACTATTTTAAGAAGAAGTAATGAAAACAGAAAAACTCATGCATGCTTATGTATATACACAAGTCAGATTACTGGAAAGAAAACATACCAAAAACAATCAGAAGCTGAACCATGTAAATAAAACAAATCTGAGAAGCTTGACATCAAAGAGCCTTTGGCTCGCTGGTTCGGTCGCTCAAAAGACACACCACAGACCCAGGTTCAATTCCTAGCAATGACAGTTTTGTCAACTTTTGATATTTTTGATACTTTTGCAATTTTTACACTTTTAGCCTCTCAACTTTGAACAAACTATCACCATTTTCTTAAACTCTTATAACTTTGAGAATTATAATATTATTACCATTTCAGCCCCTCGACTTGGACCAAGTTACATTTTTCCTCATAAAGATTTATAGTTTAATAACTTATATATTTTACTCACTTTTCATCTAATAAATATGCTTAACACACATTTTGGTCAAGATAATGTATAACGTATATATGAATCTACACGCGTCGAGACCAAACAAACTTAATAAATACTTGTTGACTCGTATATATTTATCGATAATTATTAAGCCAATATTCGAGCCAATACTTACAAATACATTGTTGTTGTAAACTTTTATTCTTGAACTTTAAGCATTGCCACACAAGCAACATTAAACACAACCACTTGAAAATACTTAAATTTATTTAAACACTTTGAGTCGTGAGTACACACAATTGTAAACTAAGAATTATGCCATACTAATCTAGGTCACGCGTTGAAGTTACTACACACCATTTGATTTCATTGCATCACAGATTTCTACTACTACCAAGGTGAGTTCATAGTCCCACTTTTTACTATGTTTTCAAATCCCGTGGGGAGATACATGCTACTACTTTTTATGATCACAATTGCTTGAAAATTTTATCTAAATGTGTTATTGCCTAAGTACAACTATTATTATATCGATTACTGTCGATACTATCAACTACTGTTGATACGATTATTATATCGATTACTGTCGATACTATCAATTACTGTTAATGCTACTGTTATATCAATTTATGTCAATACTACTAATTGCTGTTGGTACACTGTTAACACTGTGGTTTCATTAGCTTAGTGCAATAATAACTACTTTCGATTTATGGGTGTAACAACGGAACCCATTACCTCTTAAACTTGAAATCTTGTGATCAATTATTTTACTATTAAACACTATGGATTCACTCAACCTTTGTGTTGACATTTTAAGCATGTTTATCTCATGTAATTAAAGAAGTCTCAAGCAAGGAGTTGGCACGGGCATGGAGAAAAGACCCACCTTTGTTCCAAATAACTATATCATTCTTTTCAAACGCATCATCACTTTTGCGAACTACTACCCCTTTTATTAACAAATATGTAATTTCTGAATATTGAGTTTTCATTGAATGACATAAAATTTCCCTTTTTATCAAAAATCTATACTTATGACTGTGATCTAGTTGGTAATACCCCGTTTAAGTCTTCCGCTGCTTCATTACGATTTTCGGGGTGTTACACTTGACGGACCCGGGGAAGAAAGATCTGTGTGAATTACTAAAGAGAAATCTGGATATCTTTGCCTGGCGACCATCCGACATGACCGGAGTACCGCGGAGCATAGCAAAACATAAACTCAACAACCGGGAAGGGTATGCCCCGGTGAGGCAAAAAAAGCGCGGGCAAGCTCCGGAGCGGAACAAGGCAATTAATGAAGATGTTGCAAAATTAGTTGAAGCCGGTATAATGAAAGAAGTCCACTACCAAGACTGGCTGTAAAATCCGGTCTTGGTGAAAAAAAGTGACGGGAGCTGGAGAATGTGTGTAGATTTCAAAGATCTAAACAAGGCCTGCCCTAAAGACTGCTACCCCCTTTCGGAGATTGACTGGAAGGTTGAGTCACTCTGCGGATATACCTTCAAGTGCTTCTTGGACGCATACAAAGGATACCACCAGATTCAAATGGCCACGGAAGATGAGGAAAAAACCGCCTTCCACACAAACCAAGGTATTTTTTGCTATAAGAAAATGCCCTTTGGATTGAAAAATGCAGGGGCCACATACCAACGGCTAGTGGACAAAGCGTTCAAAAGACAGATCGGAAGGAACCTTGAGGTGTATGTTGACGACTTGGTAATCAAGAGCCATTCAGAGGCGGAAATGCTAAGAGATGTGGAAGAAACGTTTGTGACACTCAGGAAGATAAACATGAAGCTAAACCCAAAGAAATGCACCTTTGGAGCAGAAGAAGGAGTGTTCTTGGGCCACGTAATTAGCAAGAAAGGAATCAGAGCTTGCCCGTAGAAATCCAAGATAGTTGCCCGGCTACCCTCTCCGCGGACTCTTAAAGAAGTGCAAAGCTTAAACAGAAAATTGGCAAGTCTAAACCGTTTCTTGTCAAAGTCCGCGGAAAAGTCCTTACCTTTTTTCAAAACATTGAAGAAGTGCATCAAGAAAAGCGACTTTCACTGGGTACCTGAAGTGGAACAAGCATTCAAAGAAATGAAGCAACACATCGCCAATCTTCCCACCCTAACGGCTCCCCAACCAAGAGAAGAATTGATCATGTATTTATCCTCGGCTAAAGAAGCCATCAGCGCAGTCCTTTTAGCAGAAAGAGGATTGCGTCAGGAGCCTATCTACTTCATCAGCCGCACATTGCAAAGCCCGGAAATAAACTACAGCCCTATGGAGAAGTTGGTTCTGTCACTGGTACACGCGGCCAGAAGACTCAAGAGATATTTCCAAGCACACCCAATAGTGGTCATTACGGACCAACCAATCAAACAGATGCTGGAAAAAACAGAAAATACTGGTCGAATGGCTAAATGGGCTATAGAACTAAATGGACATGACATCAATTTTAGACCCCGGACCGCCATAAGGGGACAAGTGTTAGCTGATTTCATCGCAGAGGTTCCAGAAGAAGAAACCCCGGAAACAGAAGAAACCGCGAAAGCCTTGCCGTATGTTGAGCCGTGGAACTTATACACTGATGGGTCATCTTGTCAAGAAGGATCCGGGACAGGCCTAATCCTTACAAACCCTGAAGGTACATAATTCACTTATGCTTTAAGATTTGAATTTAATGCATCCAATAATGAAGCAGAGTACGAAGCATTGTTGGCGGACTTAAGGATAGCAGAACAGATGGGAGTGAAGGACCTATCTGCGAATGTGGATTCAAGATTGGTCGCGAATCAGATAAATGGTGCATACGAGGCTAAAGAAGAAAGCATGGCGCGATACCTTGCAAAAGCCAAAGCTTTGATCAAGAACTTCCGCACGTTCTCCATAAAGCAGATTCTGCGGAGTCAGAACAAACAAGCGGACGCACTTAGCAAAATAGCCTCCACCAGCTTCGCCCACCTAACAAAGCAGGTTCTCGTTGAAGTCTTAAAAGAAAAATCAATAGAGGAAAGAGAAGTTATGGCCGTAGTAGAAGAAGAAGAAATCACCTGGATGATCCCGCTCCTCGAATATTTGAAGGAGGGAGTACTTCTCGCGGATCAGAAACAAGCAAGAAAGCTGAAGAAGAAAGCAAGACAATACTCCATCATCAACGGAGTACTGTTCCGCAAATCATTCCTGGAACCATGGTTACGATGTGTAGGTCCGACACAGGCAAACTATGTAATCAGGGAAATTCATGAAGGTTCATGCAGCATGCATTCCGGACCACGGGCTGTCGTGGCAAAGGCGCTAAGGTCCGGATATTATTGGCCCACAATGCACAGAGACGCAAGAGAGGTAATAAACAAGTGCCAAGACTGTCAAGTGCACCGGCCGGTTCCCAAGAATCCCCAACACAACTTGACTCCTATTACCTCCCCGTGGCCGTTTTACAAATGGGGTATAGACATCTGTGGTCCATTCCCGGAAGCCCCAGGAAGAATTAAGTACTTGATAGTCGCAATCGATTACTTCACGAAATGGATCGAATCCAAAGCTCTCGTAACCATCACCGGCAATCAGGTCAAAAAGTTCGTATGGGATAACATCGTATGTAGATTCGGCTTGCCAGGGGAAATTGTCGCGGATAATGCCAAGCAGTTCAGGGACAACCCCTTCAAAGACTGGTGTGAAAAGCTTAACATCAAACAGCGGTTCGCATCAGTAAGACATCCGCAGGCAAACGGTTTAGTTGAAAGAGCTAACAGAAGCTTGGGGGAAGGGATCAAGGCAAGAATTGACCAAGGAAGCCGGGATTGGCTAGAAGAGCTGCCGCATGTCCTCTGGGCGCATAGAACAATGATAAAATCCAGCAACGGGGATACGTCATTCTCACTGACCTATGGGACGGAGGCCGTGATCCCTGTGGAAATTGGCATGCCATCTCTCTGATGTGCCCTATTTAACCCAATAGCGAACGAGGAAGCCTTACAGGTGAACCTATATCTCCTGGAAGAAAGGCAAGAAGTCGCGGCTATTGAGGAGGCAAGAAGCAAGTCCAGGATGGAGAAGTATTACAACGCCAAGGTCCGTGGCAAAACATTCAAGCCGGGAGACTTTGTATACCGCAATAACGATGCCAGCCTGGTTGAGAGCACCGGAAAGCTAGGCCCCAAGTGGGAGGGTCCGTACGAAATTGTTGAAGCACTGGGAAAAGGAGCATACAAACTCCGGAACCAAAACGGACAAGATCTACCCCGGACATGGAACATCCGGAATCTCAAAAAATGTTACTTGTAATCTAATGTAAGTATTCCCATTTTTTGTGGTTGGCCGCGGTTCAATCCGGCAGCGGGAATTCAGTTTACCACTATTCATCTTGTATTCATATAATTTCTTATTTAATGATATGTGGAGTCCGATCAACTCCACAAATTTTCTAAAAATTTACTTGTCATTTCTTATTATTACTTGTCATAAACATACATAAGTCGGAAAACAACTCCGCAGTTCTGAAAATGCGTAAAAGACATTGCAAGCCCGGCATGAGGACATTGTACTTCCAATTAACTAAGGCATATAAGTGGTATTGCAAACCCATTGACCTACCAAGCTATCCCCGGAAATCCTAAGTACGGACACACAGAGATAATCAATTAAGTCCGGCCATATGAGCCCCGGCAAAAACACATATGTAACAAAAAAAACCAAGTGATAAGACACATCAAAAAGGTTTAAGTTATATTCATCAAAGGTTACGAAATACATGGATGCATTCATCCGGAGTACAGTTCAAAAGATTACAAAATACACGGATGCATTCATCCGGAGTACACTTCCAAAGGGTCAAGATTAAAAAGCTTCACAAGATCGCGGCAGGGCAGATATAGTCAAACTATCCCCCATGAAACAGCCGCAGAAAACTAATCCTCAATATTTTGGGATTGGAGAACGGAGGGATCAAACATGTCATCATGTTTAACACCACCATCCCCGGATAAGTTGGTCTCTGGTCCGGAAGAAGCAACAACGTTCAAAGGCTCATAGACAGAAACTGGCTGAACAGCGGAAGAGGGGCCAGACTCAGTAGAAGCAGGAATGACTGCGGCAAGACCCCTCTCGCCAACTCCTTCCCATACCTTTTGTTCTTATACTCTTTGTAAGCTTGAAAGGCCCTAGGACGGCGAGTCACCAACCTGACTATGGCCTCCGGAAGAATACGCTCTTCCGCAACCGGGGGTTTAAAAGTAAACTCCGGAGTTCCGGGCCGGCGATCTTCCTCTAATACCAGCTGCGCCATAAGGTATTCAAGAGGGGCATCCTTACACGCCTCAAGAGAGTTCAGCAGCGGAAATGACACATTCGCTAACCTCTCAACTGACTCATCAAAACGCTGTTTCGCCAAAGGGTCGTAAGCTTCTATTTGTTCAAGTGTAACACCCTTGGCCCCGTGAACAACCCCGGCCTCCAACCCTTTGCGGATCCCCTCCTTCACTGCCGCAGAAATGCAACCACCTAACTTGATCTTCAGTTCCTCGGATTCTTTAAATTTATGGAAGGCATACCTGAATCCGTGACCAATAACCCAACGGTGACCCTCAACAGCCTTCAAACATTGAGGGAAGAGTTCCGTGTCAAATTCTTCATTAATGGCAACTGACCGGATCTACACACACTCCTTGTGTTAGATGTGATACTAAGAATTATACGTAGTCTAGCACGCGGAATTTACTAGCTAGCACTTAGAAGACCTTATGTGTTTTGTATGATTTGAATAAAACAATGAATGAGCACAGAATAATAACCTTCAACGATTCAATATTATTAGAATAATAATACGAGTGATCTCCTATCACTAGGGTTTACAACCTTGAATCTCTATAATCTAATTCGTACTTCTATGTATTGTATCTTATTGTGTATCTAAACCTTAACCTAGGCAATCCTTTTATAGACTAAGGATTCCTTTACAAGATAACTATCATTCTAATCTTATACGATATACACAATATCTTTTCCATATTTATCTATTACATAAATCATAAATCGTACTAACTTCTTCACTCAGCAGTCTTAACTGCTCATGTCTTCAAAACTCTTCAGCAGTCTTAACTGCTCATGTCTTCAAAACTCTTCAGCAGTCTTAACTTCCATCTTCAACAGTCTTAACTGTTACCTTCAACAGTCTTAACTGCTTAAGCTTAATTTCCTAACAATCCTCCCCTAAACTTATGATTTCTATCCAAATCACTAAGTTTCTCCAAATTAAGCTTCTTCTTCTTAATGCTGAAAATTCTTTCAAACACCTATCAAGCAAATCTCTTAGATCTAGCTTTCACTTCTTGTGCAAGGTTGAATATCTTTGTCACTAGCATATCAGCCATCTCAGACTCTTCATTAGCTTCTAGTCTAACACATGCCATCATTGTCAAAACACCAGGTCTGAGTGGATAATCTTTTTCCACCAACATATAGATCTCTATTCCATCCTTGGTAGACACTCTGTGTACTCCACACATTCCAAATAACTTCCAAGTGATGTCCTTGACTTGTGCTTGAAATCTCCATATCGACTCTCCACCATCTGGTTCATAAATTCTCTTCAATTGAACCCATAGTTCTTTATCTTTATCTTCAATAGGATCAATATCTCTGAATTTCTCTTTCACTAAGCTCCATAGTTGATTTAGATCTTCTCTGTCAAAGCCTTTGAGTAAATCTTCAAACAACTTATATCTTTCAGAAATATCTCCAAGTCTGATAATCTTCCATCCCTTCATTCTACCATCAGTAAACACTTCCCAGTCAATAATTGGATGTTTTACCTGCAAAGGTTTAATGTAAGAAGACTCTGGAATCATCATCATCATACTTCTGATCTTCTCATTAGTTAACCCTTCTTCCTCAGACTTTTGTTTCTTAGCAACTTCTGATTCCATAGTTTCTGCTTCCCTCTTATTACCTGTTTTGAAACTTCTTCTTGGAGAATTCAAAATAGCATAAGTTTCATAGAATTCTTTTTCAATTATAGCATAAGACTTTCCCTTGAAATCATTCATGGAGTAATTTGCTGAGTTCTTCAAATAATGCTTCATAGACTCAACAAGTTCCTTCTTTGTTGGCAACTTTGTTTTGTACCCTGACTTCTGTCTTTCTCTTATCCTATGAATCAGATCTTCCCATGTTGCAACTCCATTCTTTTTTAGAATAAATTCTTTAAGCTCCTCTGTCTTTTCTTCTTCATTCAACTCTTTATCTTTAAGAACCATTGAAGCTTGAGCCCTTACAATCACATCAGAATCCAGAAAATATTGTAACTGTTCATTGAACTCTTCTTGATTTACTTCATTTGATCTTTTTCTTTCCAATGAATTCAGCTATATTTCTTAAAATCATCAGAGCCATTTTCCTTGCAAATTCTTCATCTTGAGCAATCTGAGCTTTTTTTAGCTTCCTCACCAGCCAAATCTTCTTCTACTAATTGCCTTGCAACTTCTACATCATGATCTATCTGTTCTTGAGTTTTTGGTTTCAACCTTTTAAGCCTTTCAAGTTCTTGAGCAGCAGCCACTTCTTCAGATGTCATAGGCTTCTTCCCTTTATCTGCTCTTCTCCTTTCATAAACTTGTTCAGCAGAAGTTTCAACAGTTGGAACTGCTTGTTGTTCTGTCTCAGCAGTTTGAACTGTTTCTTGCTCTGTCTCAGCAGTTTGAACTGCTTCTTCATTTGGAACTGCTTGATGTGTCTCAGCTGTTTCTTCTTGAACATAACCAGAACCTGAACCAATATCAAAACCTTCATCTTGTTCAGAACCTTCTTCATACCTCCCCTGAGATGCTGATCTATCCTTATCTTTACTAAATTTCCTCCCCTGTTTGGAAGAATTTTCATCATCCCCGTCTGAACCATCTGAATCATCAGAATCATCATCCACTATCACTCTTGCCCTTTTCTTCTTCAACTGTTCTTCAAGCTGCTTCACCCTTTTTGTTAACTTGGTATAGACTTTAGCAAAATTCTCCTTGTGAGCTTTGAATTCCTCCTTGGTTTGCTTTAGCTCCTTCTCCAAAGTGTCAACCTTGGCTACTAACTTGGTACATAAAGCCGTCAATTCAGTTTGTGAATAACTACCCTCATCACTTCTAGCTGTATTACCTGCTAGGAGAGGTGAATCTTTGGGCAAGGATCTAGTCACAACCCTAGTTAGACTAGGTTTAGACCTTCTCCTATAAGTGATAGGTGGTTGTTGGGTTGTTTCAAATACTTGAGTGGATGTGTGATGGGGATCAGTTGGAACTGCTGAACCTTCACCCAACTCAGTTTGAATCATTTGAGGAAACAATAGAACTGGTTCCCCTTCAAAAAGCCTACTAGCCATAGCCATATTTTGAAAAACCTTTGATTGTAGACTAGGCGTAGCAAAAGTTTCAGTTGGTTTTGTAAGCAGGTATGTCTTTTTATTTAAAATTGTTTGAACAAACCTGGGATACATTAAAAACTTTGTTTTACTTTCAACATTTGATGCCATACCCTCAAAAATATTTTTTGAAAAGTTAAAAACTCTGTTTGTAGACAAGAAAATGAGAGCAATAGCAATATTGCTACTGAACTGCTCCCAAGCAGTCTTTTTAGGACTTAAACAACAGAGAAGAGTATGTATCAAAAATCTCCATTGAGGTGAAAAACATCCTTTTTGAAAAGTCAATTTATGTTCAGATGTATTATACCCCATTTTTGTAAGTTCTTCCCAAATTTCAGTATTTAGCATTGTGTGAATACCATCTGAGTCATTTAATTTAAGATGTCTCCTAAGTATAGACTCGGTAACAACAAATTTAATGTCATCTACTTCAGTATGAATTTCTAAGTCTCCGTCATCACTTGTCAAGACAGATGAATTCTGCCAAAATTGTGTGATGTGCGAAACATAAAGAGTAGGAGAAACAGTTAGAGCATACCTTATGTGAGAGTGATTGAGAAAATCCACAATCTCATAAAACTTTGGCCCATCTCCTTGCTCTGTTTTCTCTAAGAACGCAACCTAGTTGTGACGCTTAACAAATTTCAAATCATCCATTCTTAGTGATGAAAAATGAAAGATTTTAGCAATACAATTATCTTGTAAATTGGAATTAAAGTTTATGCAGTCGCTTGGGGTTTATTGGTACTGTTTAGGGTTTTGCGAAATATGCGTATGAGATAAGTTATCTTTAGAAAGAGAATAAATGAATTTATGGTAAAAAGATAATTATCGTATATAAAAATCCCTATAAGTATCTTGAGAATAACGGTTTTACCCCAACGGCTAGAAAATTAATTACTGACAGATTTTTACAACGGCTTGTTGAGCCGTCCCAACTTTGTACTAACCGTACCAACTGTTGCAAAAATTTTGTTGAGCCGTACGAATTGTTTGAAATAAAATTTTAAAATACCATGGCTCAAACATAGTTTTTAGCAAACTATCAGCTATCAACGGATTTGATATGTCTTTACCAATAGCCGTTTGCTTTGGACTAGCCAACTCTTCACATTTAGATATGGTAAGCTGATAACCATACAATTTTTGGTAAATTGTCAACCATCAACAGATTTGTTTAGTCTTTACCAGAAACCGTTTGCTCTGGACTAGTTGGTTCTTATGTGGATAAGACATGGTGAACCAATTACCATTTGTTGTATGCAAAGATCACATACTAATCTCCAGAACACCATTTAGTCCAAAACATCAAGCATTCTTAATCCCTTGGTGTTTTCTCTCCAATTCTGCAATTGTTAGTCCAAAAACAAAGAAACAAGATACAAGCATATGACTAACAATGCATATAACAAGAAAAATTTAATTTCCTTGTGGAACCCAAGCCAAAACAGACTTAGGCTTTCCTCTAGCATCAACATAATTCATTCTTTTCAAAACAGTCTTAGCACCATTGGGTTTAATTGGTCTCCATACCCAACATGCTGAAGCATTCACTCCATTACCCATGTTTCCCTTATCAGTGTTTTTATTCACACCAGTACCAATTATACTGCTAGCAGTTTGAACTGCTGGCTTGGCAGTTGTTACCTTAGGTTTCCAAACTTGGTTTTTCACCACTGCTTTCTCATAAAAAGTTCTTTTACCAGTTTTGTATGATGGTTTAAAAACAGTTATTGGATTTTGAACTGGTGGTCTTGAGTGAATTGGTCTCATAGGTCTGACAGTCTGAACTGCTGGTCTAGCAGTTTGAACTGCTTTAGGTCCAGACCTCAAAAGAACTGATCTGGGTATCATCTTGTCATTCCTAGGAAGAGTTTTAGGTCTTTCTAGACACATGCTTTTGTTTGAATACCCTCTAACATACTTATCACAAAAAGCTGCAAGATGGTCAAAGCTACCACAAGAGTAACAAGCTTTCCTATAGCAAACAAAATCCTTTCCTAATTGGTGGGATTTGAGGTCATTCCAATTCCTCTGGTTACCTCTTGGCTTGTTTGTGGTTCTATACATTTCTACATACCTAACTGTTGGTCTAAAAGGTTTGGCATTTGATCTAGGCCTAACAGTCTCAGGTTTAACCATCTTTGGAACTTTAGGTTCATCCACTTTAGCACTAACAGGCTTAACCACATCCTGATCATCCTCATCATCAGAAGTCCATTCCTCAATGGTTGGAGCATCTAAGTCCTTAGGTGAGGACTTATCAGAAGACACCTTGTCCTCAGATAGTGATTTATCACTTGCACTTTCAAACATAGGTTTATCATCTACATTCTTCTTGGGTTGAGGACCATAGTTAAGCACATGTAATTGAAATTCAGGGAGTCCTGTATGTTCTAAGTCTACACCTTTGGGTGATGGAATTCCTCTATAGGGAGGTGGAACTGACTTATATCCTAGGCCTGACTTAGCTTTATTTTGGATCTGACTCTCAATTATCTTTTGAACACCTTTTGATGTGTATTCTAGTGTGTCTACACTCATCTGAATGTTCTCCTTAGCTTTCTTAACCTGTTCTAGCTCATGTTTTAAAACAGTGATCTCATTTTCTCTAAACATTAAGTCTCTCTTAACAATAATCATATCATCAGAAAACTTAGACTCATTGTTTTGATACAAAGGCCAAATTCTTCATCTGGACTTGAGGAACTGGGAGTTGATACAAAGGCCAAATTCCCTGAGCTTGAGCTTGAACTTGATCCAGTAGACTTCTTAATCTCATGTTCAACTATCTTGAAGTTGCTATAGAGATCCATTAAGCTCATGGAATCTATATCAGGCTTGTTTTTCCATACTACCACATGCATAGCCCATTCAGCTGGTAGACTCCTCAGAAATTTGGAGTTGAGATCTTCCTGAGGCATCTCAATTCCTAGAATAGCCAATTGACTCACTAGTTTTTGAAGCCTATTGAATATATGATCCAACGACTCATTGCTTGTTGCAGTAAAATTCTCAAACTGATGCTTGAGAAGGGTCTTCTGAGTTTTCTTGGTGGCTTCATTCCCACCATATCTTGCAACAATAGCTTCAAAAAGAGATTTAGCACACTTGAACTTACTAAAATTCAGCAACTGATCATTGGGAATAGTCATCAGAAGCAAACTTCTAACCTTAACATCATTCTTGTACCTTGCCTTCTCTTCATTAGTGGTTGGCTTTGTCTGCACTGTACTCTCAGATTTACCATCAACAACAGTTGTTGTTGTGACAGGTGTAAAAGAGTTTCCATCTTCAATGATCTCCCACAGTGCATAGTCTTGCACTTGGAAAAACTGCTCAATACGAAGTCTCCACATGTCGAACTCATTAGGTTTAAGCATAGGAAGCTTAGCAGCAATGTTGGTTGTGGATGGTGTTGTTTCCATGTCCATCTTTGTTCTTCTCGGATCTTCTAAATCTATGTATCAGCAAACCTGTCTCTGATACCACTTGACCGGATCTACACACACTCCTTGTGTTAGATGTGATACTAAGAATTATACGTAGTCTAGCACGCGTAATTTACTAGCTAGCATTTAGAAGACCTTATGTGTTTTGTATGATTTGAATAAAACAATGAATGAACACAGAATAATAACCTTCAACGATTCAATATTATTAGAATAATAATACGAGTGATCTCCTATCACTAGGGTTTACAACCTTGAATCTCTATAATCTAATTCGTACTTCTATGTATTGTATCTTATTGTGTATCTAAACCTTAACCTAGGCAATCCTTTTATAGACTAAGGATTCCTTTACAAGATAACTATCATTCTAATCTTATACGATATACACAATATCTTTTCCATATTTATCTATTACATAAATCATAAATCGTACTAACTTCTTCACTCAGCAGTCTTAACTGCTCATGTCTTCAAAACTCTTCAGCAGTCTTAACTTCCATCTTCAACAGTCCTAACTGTTACCTTCAACAGTCTTAACTGCTTAAGCTTAATTTCCTAACAGCAACCAACCTTCTGTCCATCTCTGCAAGGTGATTTTCAAAAATGGCATGGGCAGAGCTCATACTCTCCTCAACAATCTTCTCCGTCTGAGTTCGAACTTGCTCCTCAAGAGTGTCGCAGATGATCTCCAAACCGGATATCTTCTGGCTAAGACCCTCATTCAAACCACGGAGCTCAAGAATCTCCGAAGCTAGCTCCGCGTTCTTATTACCCAGCGACCCAAGCATGGTTATCGCCGGAGAAAGTTTCTCAAGCTCAGACCGGAGCTTACCCAGTTCTTCTTCCTTAGCATTCACAACCCCCTCCAAAGTGGAAACCTTATCACGGAGCTCAGCAGTCCCGGAACATTCACCCTCTAATTTGGCCAATTTAGCCCTCAACCCAGCAATAATCTTCTTCTTCCCCTCCAGCTGCTTGTTTAACTTACCATTCTGGTACAGCTCATTCTCCAACCTTAGGCGCACCTCAGAGTTGATACAGATCTGACGAGAAGATAGTTGATTAAATTCGTTCATTAGATCCTCGGCAGACATGTCCCTCATAACAGATGCATAGACCGGGGTCGCCACATGGTCAACGATGCTGCGGCAGACCCAAGGATCATCCACTTTAAAGCCATTGGTGGACAACCATTTGGGGACATAAGTGGAAGAAGTATCCGCGGTTTCAACAGATACGGACTTATAAAAATCGCCAGAACCACTCAACTCTTCCTCCTCAATACCCACATGACTGGACGATGCATTTAAACCCTCAACATGTCCAGACATATCATCCTGATGACCTGGATCCGACACCTCAAAAAGCGGCCCAGAAGACTCCAAATGTACGGACTCGGTAGCATCCGTATGAGGTGCCTCGGAATTCTCCTCAGATCGTTCTTAGGTAGGAGTGTGGGAAGAAGAAGTGAGGACAATTGCATTCTTCATGATATTCTTGTCCGTGTGAGGTCCGGAACGCTCCAATTCAGACCCCGACTCATCATGAACCTCGATAATAGGAGGGTCTGTCGCGGAAGGGTCACCTGAATAACAAAACGTATGTTAGAAAAAAAACATACGCAAATATATATATATATATATATATATATATATATATATATATATATATATATATATATATATATATATATATATATATATATATATATATATATATATATATCATAAAAGAGAAAAGGAGGCAAGGAAGCAAGCAAGTCATACCTGACTCAACCGCGGTTTCCTTGCGAGTTAACCTCTTCCTCTTTTTAGCCTTCTCCGGCTCCTCCTCAGTTTTCTCCGGCTCGTGAATCACAACCCTCTTTTTTCCGGCTTTCTTCCCAGCCTTAGCCGCTGCTACATCATCTACAATTGTATGCTCCACAACCTTCAAAATACTCTCGGACGGTTCAACAACACGCCCAACAGTTTCCGCCCTCAACGTCTTCTCATCCTTATTCAAGGTGCGCTCCCCAATCGTCACCTTGAATACATCTGGCACATTGATGTAGGAAAATAGATCCATCTCTGCAAAAAACAAGAAAATAAATTCAGACGCGGAACCAAATAAATAGAAAGCAGGGATAAAACAAGTCTAATGACCCACCCGAATCATCCGGCCGTAAAAAGGTCGGACGGCTAGTATCGTCATCCCAAGTTTGGCTTAAACCTATGACATTCAGAAACTCCTCTGGATATTTTTTGAAAGGGACCCTATTGGTGTCAAGGAGCCGCAGCAACTCTAAATCCAAACCCTCCTCAGAGGGAGGAGGGTCGCGAAATTCTACGGACGACTTCTCGTACCATGGAATGTCCAAAGGAAAGATGGTTCTCTTTACAAAAAAGAAGTGGTCCTTCCAGTTCTTGACCGAATCTAAGGCGGAAGTATAACAGACGGGAACATAAACTTTTAGGACCTTTCCGCTTCTCTAGTGTCATCCAACCATGGTTAACACCGGCGTAATAGAATTTCCTAAACAAATTAACGGTAGGGACACCACCCAAGACGCGGCAAAGAATCTCAAAATGGCTAATCCTACAGGCCGCTAGAACCGACAACTGTGACAAATGAATCTGAAAATACTCCAACACACGAAGCAAGAACAATGAGAGGGGAATCCTAAAGTTACCTAATTCAAAAAACCTAGTATATACACCTGATTGAACAAATATTCGTCAACCAAGCCTTCGATGGTGATCAAAGGAATAATGGGGTGTTGGGATTGCGCCAAGCTTGTTCTTAACCTGAAAATAAGAAATACAAAGACACTACGTTAAGTGATTGCGCAGGGGTTGGACCCTGCGAACCACCTCCGGCGTGCGAGTAAGTATGTGTAATGGTAATGTAGGTCGTAAATTTAGAGAGTGAAGTTAACTTGTGGATTAACTCGAGATTACTTACATTGTTCTTGGCCCGACTATGCTATTTATAGGGGAGAAATAGGACATAGTGGGCGGTTGCACATAGTTCAGAGATCATGGGGGCGTCCCATGGAAAGTGGTAACCGCTAGGGCTTTGTAGCCCACGATCTCTGTTTTGGCGGAAGCCAAAGGATAGAGGAGACGTGGTTTGACCAGGTCTGGATTGATCCTTCGTGTTAGTCCCTTCGTCAGGAATACCCGAAGGCTTAGGCTTCGATTGGGGATTCCACATGTAACTGATGATGTACCCTCCTAAGGGTCGAAGGACTCCCCTTCGAGCCTGTAGAAAGCCCTCCCTTCTGGAGGCCCAGGTTAACCTTCTAATACGTTTCATTGGCGTAAAATCATTCGCCTGTGAATGGTTACCATGTGGGAATCCGCCAATCGAAGCCCTAAGCCCTTCGGGTATTCCTGACGAAGGGACTAACACGAAGGATCATCCAGACCTGGTCAAACCACGTCTCCTCTATCCTTTGGCTTCCCGCCAAAAACAGAGATCGTGGCTACAAAGCCCTAGCGGTTACCACTTTCCATGGGACGCCCCCATGATCTCCGAACTATGTGCAACCGCCCACTATGTCCTATTTCTCACCTATAAATAGCATAGTCGGGCCAAGAACAATGTAAGTAATTTTTCAAGTTAACCTCACTCTCTAAATTTACGACCTACATTACCATTACACATACTTACTCGCACGCCGGAGGTGGTTCGCAGGGTCCAACCCCTGCGCAATCACTTAACGTAGTGTCTTTGTATTTCTTATTCTCAGGTTAAGAACAAGCTTGGCGCAATCTCAACACCCCATTATTCCTTTGATCACCATCGAAGGCTTGGTTGACGAATATTTGTTCAATCAGTGGCGCCATCCGTGGGACCGCTACAATTGGTCTCGTTAATTCCGAGCTTTTAACCTACCAACCAATTTCACTATTATTCCGGCATGGATCAAGGGAGAGAAGATACTCCCCCGCCGGGCTTCTCTACCTTAACACCAATACCAGTCGACGACCCTAACAACCTTCCCCCAATAACCGCCTCCACTTTCACAACACGTTCTCACCCAGAAATCACGACCAACAATCATGCTTCGACATCAGCCAACCCAGAACCTGTCATTAGCCCAGCCTTTGTCGAAGCCAACCATGAAGTGTTAGAAACCCTTTTAAGGGCTCGCAACAGGCAAGTCAGGAATGCTGAGGTACGAAAGGAGTTGGAATACTCGAGTGAAGAGTATGATGAGGAAATGGAGATGGAACCTAGGCCTCCGACCCAAGGACCAACCCTATCTGCCTTAAGGATTGGTTCTCCAGTTGGCCGAAGGCTAAGCAAAAGGTATGTTGGTTTCGAAGGAGTCCCCGAGAGGGCTCCGACAAGACGAGAAGGGGCGGTTGCTGAAGGCTCTAACGGTAGGAGTCAGCTTAGGGAAGAAAGGGGGATGACTTTACCTCCATTACTAGCCGCTCATCTTGGGAGAACTGAAGCCATGGTTCCGGTGCAGCCTTCTCATGCGTCAGGCGTAGAAGGCAATCCGTCTACAATCAATATGGGAGGAAATCTTCCTCCCAATGGTATGTACCCCCCGTTCCAAACTCAGTCTTATCCTCAAAATTTATATCCTCCCGTGAATGGACAACCTAATAACCCAAGCTTCCCTCAAAATTATGGGAGCATGCCCTTCGGCCACCCTATGGCGTACCCTCCATACGCCATGGGAAACAGTTACCCGTTTGCCATGAACACACCTTATCAGTCCTACCCTGGCCAAACTCCTATGGGAATGCCCCCAAACAGCAATCCAAACAATACAGTCCCCATGTATGCACCACCTTATAATTGTCTATATTCAGACCCTATGGGTTCAGCTACACCCTTCGTTAGATGGATAGAAGATTACCCATTGCCTGATGGTCTGAAAATGCCTTCACATGTCGGGACTTATGATGGGAAAGGGGATCCGGACAATTTCTTACACTTGTTCGAAGGGGCTATCAAAATGCAAAAGTGGGTTATGCCGGTGGCCTGTCACATGTTCACATACACCCTTCGGGATTCTGCTCGTATTTGGTGGAATGGGCAAAAGCCCGGTAGCATCGTCAATCTTGATGATCTCAAAGCTAAGTTCCGGTCACACTTCAGTCAGCAAAAGAAATTCACAAGGACTCATTTAACGGTACACAACATCAAGCAAAAAGAAAATGAAAGTACCAGGGCCTTCGTTACTAGGTACACCGATGAGACTTTGCAAATTTTGGGTCTTCATGAAGATCAACGTATTTCTGGTTTCGTACATGGCCTTCGGAATAGGAGTTTGGTGGAATTCTTGTCCACCGACCTTCCGACAACTTACAAGGGCCTGACCGAGAAGACATACACTTGGATCGAAGCCAAAGAGGTATCCACTAATGGGGCTCCGATAGATAAAGATAGCAACAACAAGTTTTCGAAGCATTCCACGTGGGAAGGGTCCAAGAACAAGAACAAGAACAGAGATAGGTTCTCTCCATACAACAAAGGCCCCAACCATGGTTTGTTGAGCAATCTATCGAAGTCTCCAAAAGAAATACTTGCTACAGAGAGGGCGGCCAAAGCTTTCGAAGCGCCTCCACGTATGACGAGTAAGGGTAAAAACAGGGATACCAGCAAGTACTGCCACTTCCACGAAGACAATGGCCACGATACGAACAGTTGCAGGGAATTAAAGAAACAAATTGAAGAGGCCGTAAGATCTGGGCAGTTGGCACACCTGGTAAAAGGAATCAAGAAAGGCAAAGAAAAGATGACTGACACTCAAATGGCCAAGGATACTAACCCTACCGAAGCCCCCATACTAATGATACACAGAGACGAAACCACTTTGAAAAGGAAGGTACCGGAGTCGGAAGCAAACAAGATAAGGGATGTAACGTTTTCCCCTATCTCAGGCAGGATCCCTTCGAACGATCCAGTAGTTATCAAAGTCCTAATTTTTGGCCAAGAAATAAGGGGAGCCTACATGGACTGCGGAAGCCCTTGCGAAGTCATATATGAACATTGCTTTCGAAAGCTCTCGTCGGCGGTCAGGTCTCAAAGGGTCAATTCGAAGAGGCCTTTAGTAGGGTTTTCTGGTGAACGTTCGTGGCCCCTAGGGGAAGTTCCGCTGGAAATAACAATCGGAGAAGGCAGGATCGCAAGGACAGAAACCCTCATGTTCACTATCGTAAGGTCCGACTCTCCTTACAACTTGTTGATAGGGAGGACCGCTATGCAAAAGATGGGTATAGTAGTCTCCACTATACATGCAGCGGTAAAGTTTCACACACCCAACGGAATAGGGACGGTATTCTCTGAGCACAGTCCGAAGGATAGCAAGAAAAAGATGGAAGGCTCTAAAAAGCCTCCGAATGATGTTATTGGAAGTGCGGATGAGGAAGAAGATATCGTCACAAAAAAGCGTCGTGCAGAACGAAGAATGAAGCAATATCCAAATAGTTTCACAGCAGAATTGGAGAAGCCACACAAAGCCGAAGGGAAGATCTTCGAGGGGATACGTCCTAGGAGCACCAGAACTCCTCCGACACCGAGAACTGATGACAAGCTCTATGGCAAGGGTTATCGACTCAAGGGATTCAAATCCACTAAGTCGACAGAGCAAGAAGTCAAAATCAATCCTTCGAAATTCAAAGCAGCTATTGACCTGCCTGCTCCAGGATCATCGAAAAAACGTGATAACCCAAGCTCCACCAAGAGGCAAACTTTCGCAGAAGTCCTCAACGAAACACCTTCCGGACACAGCCCAAATGGAGAAACTCTCCCAGCAGCGGCGGAAGAATGGAAATTATTTACCGACGGAGCCTCAAGCTTCAATGGTTTCGGAACAGGGTTAATCCTAATAAATCCGGAGGGAAAGGAGTACAGTTATGCGCTACGTTTTGAATTCAAGGCCACGAAAGACGAAGCAGAGTACGAAGCCTTGCTGGCTGGCCTTCGACTCGCAAAGGGTCTCGAGGTTCATAACCTCTCCATTTTCGTAGGCTCGCTTTTAGTCGCTGGTCAAATCAAGGGTTCTCGCAGAGCAAGGCAGCCAATAATCAAGGAGTACTTGAACGAGGTTAAAAAAGTCCTTCAGGGTTTCGAAAGATACAAAGTGAAAAATGTCCACACAAGCCAAAATAAGAGGGCGGAGGCCCTAATCAAATTAGCATCGACTGCTTTTGCTCATCTACCCCGTGAGGTTTTAGTAGAAGAATTGGCCACCAGATCAATTGCAAGAAGTGAAACATTTGATGAAGGCTCCAGCTGGATAGAACCAATCAAAATGTATTTGATAAGCGGCATTTTGCCCGATAAGTCAAAATCGGCACGAAGAATCAAAGTCAAAAGTCCACAGTACAGGCTCATAGGCAATAATCTCTACAAAAGGCGTCTTTCATCTCCTTGGCTCCGCTGTATCGAGTTAAAACAGGCTTCGATCATTCTCTGCAATGCTCATGAAGAGTTCTGTGGAAGACACACAAGCCCTAGAGCCATCGCCGCAAAGGTAACAAAATGGGGTTATTACTGGCCAACCGTACTAGAAGATGCAAGGGAAGCAATCAGAACATGCACGGTATGTCAGACACACTCCAAAGCCCATAACCTGTTAGAGTATGATGCGACACCTAGCATGACTGTAAGACCCTTCGATCAATGGGGAGTCAGCATAATTGGACCCTTACCATTAACTCCCGGAGGGGTACAATTCTTGGTCATAGCCATCGATCATTTCACCAAGTGGGTCGAGGCCAAGCCGTTGGCATCAACAAAAGGAAGAGATGTGGAAGAGTTCATGTGGGAACACATAATATTCAGATTTGGAATTCCACAAGTTATCACCTCTTACGAAGGGCCACACTTTGCTGAAGGAGTGTTCCCTTCTTTCTGCAAAAGCCTGAACATGAAGCAAAGATTCATTTGTGTTGACAAGGAGATTGTCACCGAAATTGAGACGAAGTTAGGGCTATATCAGCATAAATGGGCAGATAAACTTCCCAAAGCCTTGAGGGCATATAAGAAGTTGTCCTTCGAATAAAAGCAAACGAAGCCAAACGAAAGAGCCCAGCGTCAAAGAAGAATTACGGTGACAAAAAAGACGTGGAAGCTCGAAGGATGGAAAACAAAAGATGTCGTGAACAAGTTTGGACATGATACAAGCTCTCGTAAGTCTTACATATAAGAACTTACCTTCCTTTAAAAACATTTAGTTGTTTTCAATTTCATGTAACGTAGTCTTCTCACATGGGAAAAAAGCATTAATGGTAGGTGTCTAGTGTTCATTTTTTCAAATGATGTAATCCTCCCTACCCACTTAATGATATAGTATGTTTCCCTCAAAATCTCTTGTTTCGTTTTATACAACATAGATTTATCCAGCCAAGTACTTTACAAGTTTCAATGTCGAAGGATGAAGCAAGACACATGTCTTGTATAACATTAACATCCATTACAATTCACATTAGCTTTCCTATAAAGTCTTAGGGTATTTGAAGCCCTCTGTAACTTAAGGATAAAGACGGAGTGGGTCGCAACCCTCTGTCGCAGTCAAATTATACGATTGCATAAAATCTTGGTCCAAAATACACACAATAAGGTTATAACCTTAGGTTGTATGTTTACGTTCTAGTAATGAGCGTAAGAGAAGATAAGCATGGCATTAAAAAAGGAGGATACTCCTTCAAATTAAGAGTCATAAAGACTACGCACAGGCGAAGCCGTTTTCAAAAAAGGACAGTTGTTCAAAGTTATGGGACGAAGCCCAGACAAACCATTCAAACAGGCACTAGCCTGATAAAAGCACGCTAAATTGTCTTAAAGAAAGGCATCAGCCTTTAAGCACAAACAAATTGTTTCAAAGGGTACACGCCACCCTTACAGACTAAATTACTGCCAACATGGCAGCCTTCATTTGTTGATGGAAGAGTTTGGATCTTCTTGATGAGTCGCAGACTTAGGTTTCTCGGACAAGGTTCTTTTAGTTGGAGACGGAGGCTGTATACTCTTGGGTTTTTTGGAGAGGAGATCTTCGATGGAGGCTGAAGGATCTTTGGTTGCTTCGGCAAGAAAGGGGTAAACTGCAGTGGTAAAGGCATTACCAGCTTCATCATACTCCTGAACGGAATTTGGACGATAGTAGGGCACATCTGAAAGCACAACGGGTTTCTTAGTTTCGGAAATCTCTTCCAAAGTTGTGCATTTGCCATGGAATATGGCTGCATTCACCAGTTTACCCACAACCACTCCCACCTCATCGCTATGATATAATTCCATAGCAATATAGGGAACAACCTTCGATACGACCTCAGCCCTATCTTTTTTCAACCTTTGACATTCAAGCTTCAACCTATCAACCTCCTGACAACGTTTAGCATCCTGCTCCACTAGTCTAGTTCTCTCAACCTCCAACCCAGTACACTTGGATTCCAGGGCACTCACCTGGTTCTCATAGCCTACGACCTTAGCCTCCTCAAGAATTAACCTACCACATTCTGCCTGTGACTCCTTAAGCTGTTTTTCAAGACTATCAATCCTGTCTTGAAGAGCCTCATACCTTGGATGTTTCTCAAAGTTCTCCATGGCTTCATCGCATCTCTTCTCCAATTCAGCATAATTTTTCTCCCTCTCCTTTTCTCTGGCAACAACAGCAGCAACCTCCTCCTTCGCTTCCTGGACCCTATTAAGCAATCCCCTGGTGCCAAAGCTCAGATGACTATCCAGCATTGCTTGTCGGATATAACTTTTGTCGTTGAGATCACATAGTTCTTCAATGGACATTTCATTCATTTTCTTCCTCCATGAGGCAGGAGTAACATTCTCAACAAGCAAGCGGCAGGATAGAGAGTTGGGCAATTCCTTCGTATCTGGCAAACCTTTAAGACGAAAGCAATATAAGCCAAACACGCAATATTACGGAAAGGAAAAAAGGCTGGAAGAATTTCTGCTTACCGGATATATCATCTTCATCGACCAGTCCTTCCGGAGCATACATGATGGTCTTCCCACGAGACTTCTCTGTTTTTTGCTTGGTGGTTCGGGAAGTCGGGGTAGGAATGTTCAATTTTCTCTTGGTAACAGCCTTTGCAGCCTTGGCACTAGTACCCTTTCTAGTCCGAACTCTATCAGCGATGCCGGAGGACCCCACAATCCTGAGCTGATCACCTCCGGAAGGGGTATCATCAGAATCACCAATGTCCTCCACTACCTGGGGGGCTTCCTCAGTACCAACTGCTTTGACTGGGGAAGCACAGCAAGGGGCTTGGGTGGAGAGATATCAACATCATTATTATTAACAGAAATGGAAGGAGATCCCGCTCCGTAACTTGTATTTTGAGGGTCCCTTGGCATAAAGCTAACTTCTTTGGCACCTCCAGCCACTACAAAGTTTCGAAAAGCCATTTCTGCACAAGACAAAGGAAAAGAGATGAATATCAGCAGATAAGTTATTTATTTATGAAATAAGAAATTATACATACTTTCTCCTTCACAAATAATTTCAGGAAGCAATGGAGACCCTTCCCAACTCCTAGCAATGCCAGCCATGAATAAGATGGGCTCAGGAAACGTCTGTACGTCCACTGGATGACGTGCAAGACGTTGATACATAGGTTCACTTCTCACCTCATAAGGTAATGGGTCATTGTATCATTTTTCATCAAACCTATTCCCTTCGGCCAACAGCTCAGGATATTCGGGGGGTATGATGGTACTCTCAATATAAAAAAATTGACCTTTCCAATTTCGAATATTCGAAAAAGGTTTAGTCAATAAGTGTGGGACATCATACTCACTCCTTTTGGCAATAGTTACCCAATCTCCACCAGGGTAGAGATTGGCAAAGCCTCTAAACACAGTCAATGAAGGCTCAAAACCATACGCTTTGCACATCACAATATAAGTTGTCAACTTGGCTAAACCAAATGGATTAAACCTTGAAATGTGCACCTTGTAATATTGCAAAAACTCCAAAATAAGAGGGTGGATGGGAATCCTAAAGTTTGATTGCGTAAACGCATGCACATATAAGCCTACAAATCCTTTCGGAGCATCAAAAATACTTTGCTTTTTACTGGGAAGCATGATTTTATATTCCAAGGGTATGGGATAATCATTCAGAAAATCAGACAATGCTTGTTTCGACAAGGTACAAGTTTGTTCTTTAATTATTCGTTTTGCAGCCATACTCGTAAATAAAGTAAGGAGAGCAAAGAAAATGGCTGAATTTTACCTTTTAGATTCCAATGGAAGCACAATGACACAGAGTTGTGTATATTTTGGGCGGAGGTAAAAGTGTTCTAGGGTTTAACATGCCGAAGATTAAATACTCGTGAAATCTTTGATCATAACCGAACACGTGTACACTTTCTTTACTATCTAAGCGGATTTCAAATGGATGCCAAATTTGAAATGACGTTTTGCGATTACCAAAGAAGTAGCAATTAAGAGTTTGCAAGTGGCCGGATAATGATGGTTCGCATTTAATGCGGAATTCAGTTAGACATATTCCTTTTTATTTTTTAAAAATCAGAAGGATAGAGTACTGCTTCTTGCATTTGAATTTATCTAAAGCACTTATCTTCATTTCGTCCGAATTTGTGATAAATGGGATAGAGTGTATAAGGTTTTTTGAGTCGAAAGCAATTTATACTCGTACGTATATATCGCCTTCGACTGGGGGGCTTGATGATGTACCCTCCTAACGGGTCGAAGGACTCCCCTTCGAGCCTGTAGAAAGCCCTCCCTTCGGAGGCCCAGGTTAACCTTCTAATACGTTTCATTGGCGTAAAATCATTCTCCTGCGAATGGTTACCATGTGGGAATCCGCCAATCGAAGCCCTAAGCCCTTCGGGGTATTCCTGACGAAGGGACTAACACGAAGGATCATCCAGACCTGGTCAAACCCACGTCTCCTCTATCCTTTGGCTTCCCGCCAAAACAGAGATCGTGGGCTACAAAGCCCTAGCGGTTACCACTTTCCATGGGACGCCCCCATGATCTCCGAACTATGTGCAACCGCCCACTATGTCCTATTTCTCACCTATAAATAGCATAGTCGGGCCAAGAACAATGTAAGTAATTTTCAAGTTAACCTCACTCTCTAAATTTACGACCTACATTACCATTACACATACTTACTCGCACGCCGGAGGTGGTTCGCAGGGTCCAACCCCTGCGCAATCACTTAACGTAGTGTCTTTGTATTTCTTATTCTCAGGTTAAAAACAAGCTTGGCGCAATCTCAACACCCCATTATTCCTTTGATCACCATCGAAGGCTTGGTTGACGAATATTTGTTCAATCAGTAACCATTCGCAGGCGAATGGTTTTACGCCAATGAAACGTATTAGAAGGTTAACCTGGGCCTCCGAAGGGAGGGCTTTCTACAGGCTCGAAGGGGAGTCCTTCGACCCGTTAGGAGGGTACATCATCAAGCCCCCCAGTCGAAAGTGATATATACGTACGAGTATAAATTGCATTCGACTCGAAAAATCAAATATGCCTTTAATCCTTGTGTACCATTAACCATGCAAAAAAGAAAATAAATGCTAAACTAACCGCGCATTAAATGCGGGTTAATTGTTATCCTTCCACTTGCTTCTCAAACATCGATTAAATCGGTATTAGCGAAACATCTTTTCACAATTTAATTGCTCGTTTGAGATCCGCAAGATCTTCAAAGTTAGGTGACCACGTGTGCGATTGGGATTAAAAATCCGTCTGCGTACATAAACCCATAATAATTAAACCCTAGCTCATTTTACCTCCGCCCAAAATACACATTGCTCTGCAATCTTGTGCTTCCGTTGGAATCAAAAGGTAAAATTCTGCCATTTTTCTTTGCTCTCCTTATTTATGAGTATGGCTGCAAAACGAATAATTAAAGAACAAACTTGCACCTTGTCGAAACAAGCATTGTCTGATTTTCTGAATGATTACCCCATACCCTCGGAACATAAAATCATGCTTCCCAGTAAAAAGCAAAGTATTTTTGATGCTCCAAAAGGGTTTGTAGGTTTGTACGTGCATGCGTTTACGCAATCAAACTTTAGGATTCCCATCCACCCTCTTATTTTGGAATTTTTGCAATATTACAAGGTGCACATTTCAAGGTTTAATCCATTCGGTTTAGCCAAGTTGACAACCTATATTGTAATGTGCAAAGCGTATGGTTTTGAGCCTTCATTGACTGTGCTTAGAGGCTTTGTCAATCTCTACCCTGGTGGAGATTGGGTAACTATTGCAAAAAGGAGTGAGCATGATGTCCCACATCTATTGACTAAACCTTTTTCAAATATTCGAAATTGGAAAGGTCAATTTTTTTATATTGAGAGTACCATCATACCCTCCGAGTATCCTGAGTTGTTGGCCGAAGGGAATAGGTTTGATGAGAAACGATACAATGACCCGTTACCTTATGAGGTGAGAAGTGACCTTATGTACCAACGTCTTGCACGTCATCCAGTGGACGTACAAACGTTTCCTGAGCCCATCTTATTCATGGCTGGCATTGCTAAAAGTTGGGAAGAGTCTCCATTGCTTCCTGAAATAATTTGTGAAGGAAAAAGTATGTATAATTTCTTATTTCATAAATAAATAACTTACCTGCTGATATTCATCTCTTTTCCTTTGTCTGTGCAGAAATGGCTTTTCGTAATTTTGTTGTGGCCGGAGGTGCCAAGGAAGCTAGCTTTATGCCAAGGGATCCTCAAGATGCGAGTTACGGAGTGGGATCTCCATCCATCTCTGTCAATAATAATGATGTTGATGTCTCTCCCCCCAAGCCTCTTGTTGTGCTCCCCCCAATCAAAACAGTTGGTACTGAGAAAGCCCCCCAGGTAGTGGAGGATGTCGGTGACTCTGATGATACCCCTTCCGGAAGTGATCAGCTCAGGATTGTAGGGTCCTCCGGCATCGCTGATAGAGTTCGGACTAGAAAAGGTACCAGTGCAAAGGCTGCAAAGGCTGCCCCCAAGAGGAAATTGAACATTCCTACTCCTACTTCCAGAACCACCAAGCAGAAAACATAGAAGTCTCGTGGGAAAACCATTATGTATGCTCCGGAGGGAATGGCTGATGAAGATGATATCTCGGGTAAGTGAAAATTCTTCCAGTCTTCCTTCCTTTCCGAAATATTGCGTATTTGGCTTATATTGTTTTCTTATTCTTTTTTTTTAGGTTTGCCAGATACGAAGGAACTGCCCAACGCTCTCTCCTGCCGCTTGCTTGTTGAGAATGTCACTCCTGCCTCATAGAGGAGTAAAATGAATGAAATGTCCATTGAGGAACTTTGCGATCTCAACGACAAAAGTTATATCCGGCAAGCAATGCTGGACAATCATCTTAGCTTTCGCACCAGGGGATTGCTTAACAGAGTCCAGGAGGCGAAGGAGGAGGTTGCTGCTGTTGTTGCCAGAGAAAAGGAAAGGGAGAAAAATTATGCTGAGTTGGAGAAGAGATGTGATGAAGCCATGGAGAACTTTGAGAAACATCCAAGGTATGAGGCTCTTCGAAACAACATTGATGGTCTTGAAAAACAGCTTAAGGAATCGCAGGCTGAATGTGGTAGGCTAATTCTGGAGGAGGCTAAGGTCGTTGGCTATGAAAACCAGGTGAGTGCCCTGGAGTCTAAGTGTACTGGGTTGGAGACTGAGAGAGCCATACTAGTGGAGCAGGATGCTAAACGTTGTCAAGAGGTTGATAGGTTGAAGCTTGAATGCCAAAGGTTGAGAAAAGATAGGGCTGAGGTTGTATCGAAGGTTGTTTCCTACATCGCTATGGAATTATATCATAGCGATGAGGTGGGAGTGGTTGTGGGTAAACTGGTGAATGCAGCCATATTTCATGGCAAATGCACAACTTTGGAGGAGATTGCCGAAACTAAGAAACCCGTTGTGCTTTCGGAGGTGCAATACTATCGTCCAAATTCCGTTCAGGAGTATGATGAAGCTGGTAATGCATTCACCACTGCAGTTTACCCCTTTCTTGCCGAAGCAACCAAAGATCCTTCAGCCTCCATCGAAGATCTCCTTTCTAAAAAACCCAAGAGTATACAGCCTCCGTCTCCAACTAAAAGAACCTTGTCTGAGAAACCCAAGTCTGCGACTCATCAGGAAGACCCAAACTCTTTTATCAACAAATGAAGGCTGCCATGTTGGCAGTAATTTGGTCTGTAAGGGTGGCGTGTACCCTTTAAAACAATTTGGTTATGTTTAAAGGCTGGTGCCTTTGTTTAAGACAATTTATCATGCTTTTATCAGGCGTGTGCCTGTTGGAATAGTTTGTCTGGGCTTCATCCCATAACTTTAAACAATTATCTCTTTTGATGATAGCTACGCCTGTGCGTAGTCTTTATGAATCTGAATTTGGAGGAATATTCTCCTTTTTTAACGCCATGCTTATCTTCTCTTACGCTCATTACTAGAACGTAAACATACAACCTAAGGTTATAACCTTATTGTGTGTATTTTGGACCAAGATTTTATGCAATCGTATAATTTGACTGCGACAGAGGGTCGCGACCCACTCCGTCTTTATCCTTAAGTTACAGAGGGCTTTTAATACCCTAAGACTTCATAGGAAAGTTAATGTGAATTTTAATGGATGTTAATGTTATACAAGACATGTGTCTTGCTTCATCCTTCGACATTGAAACTTGTAAAGTACTTGGCAGGACAAATCTATGTTGTATAAAACGAAACAAGAAATTTTGAGGGAAACATGTTATATCATTAAGTGGGTAGGGAGGATTACATCATTTGAAGAAATGAACACTAGACACCTACCATTAATGCTTTTTTCCCATGTGAGAAGACTACGTTACATGAAATTGAAAACAACTAAGTGCTTTTAAAGAAAGGTAAGTTCTTATATGTAAGACTTACGAGAGTTTGTATCATGTCCAAACTTGTTCACGACATTTTTTGTTTCCGCCCTTCGAGCTTCCTCGTCTTTTTGCCACATTAATTCTTCTTTGATGCTGGGCTCTTTCACTTGGCTTCGTTTGCTTTTATTCGAAGGACAACTTCCTATATGCCCTCAAGGCTTTGGGAAGTTTGTCTGCCCACTTATGCTGATATTGCCCTAGCTTCGTCTCAATTTCGGTGACAATATCCTTGTCAACACAAATGAATCTTTGCTTCACATTCAGGCTTTTACAGAAAGAAGGGAACACTCCTTCGGCAAAGTGTGGCCCTTCGTAAGAGGTGATAACTTGTGGAATTCCAAATCTGAAAATTATGTGTTCCCACATGAACTCTTCCACATCTTTTCCTTTTGTTGATGCCAACGGCTTGGCCTCGACCCACTTGGTGAAATGATCGATGGCTATGACCAAGAATTGTACCCCTCCGGGAGCTAATGGTAGGGGTCCGATTATGCTGACTCCCCATTGACCGAAAGGTCTTACTGTCATGCTAGATGTCGCATCATACTCTGATGGTCTCCGGGCTTTGGAGTGTGTCTGACATATCATGCATGTTCTGATTGCTTCCCTTGCGTCTTCTAGTACGGTTGGCCAGTAATAACCCCATTTTGTTACCTTCGAGGCGATGGCTCTAGGGCTTGTGTGTCTTCCACAAAATTCTTCATGAGCATTGTAGAGAATGTTCGAAGCCTGTTTTAATTCGACACAACGAAGCCAAGGAGATGAAAGACGCCTTTTGTAGAGATTATTGCCTATGAGCCTGTACTAGGGACTTTTGACTTTGATTCTTCGTGCCGACTTTGAATCATCGGGAAAAACGCCGCTTATCAAGTATATTTTCATTGGTTCTATCCAGCTGGAGCCTTCATCAAATGTTTCACTTCGTGCAATTGACCTGGTGGCCAATACTTCCACTAAAACCTCACTGGGTAGGTGAGCAAAAGCAGTCGATGCTAATTTGATTAGGGCCTCCGCCTTTTTGTTTTGGCTCATGTGGACATTTGACACTTTGTATCGCTCGAAACCCTAAAGGAGCTTTTTAACCTCGTTCAAGTACTCCTTGATTATTGGCTGCCTTGCTCTGTAAGAACCCTTGATTTGACCATTGACTGAAAGTAAGCCTACGAAGATGGAGAGGTCATGAACTTCCATGCCCTTTGCGAGTCGAAGGCCAGCCAGCAAGGCTTCGTACTCTGCTTCATTTTTTGTGGCCTTGAATTCAAAACGTAGTGCATAACTGTACTCCTTTCCCTCCGGATTCATTAGGATTAAACCTATTTCGAAACCATCGGAGCTTGAGGCTCCGTCAGCGAATAATTTCCATTCCTTCGTTGCCGTTGGGGGAGTTTCTCCATTTCGGCTGTGTCCGGAAGGTATTTCGTTGAGGACTTCTACGAAAGTCTGACTCTTGATGGAGCTTGGACTATCACGTTTCTTCAATGATCCTGGAGCCGGTAGGCCAATAGCTGCTTTGAACTTCGAAGGGTTGGCTTTGACTCCTTGCTTTGTTGACTTAATGGGTTTGAACCCCTTAAGTCGATATTCCTTGTCGTAGAGCTTGTCATCAGTCCTCGGTGTCGGAGGAGTTCTGGTGCTCCTAGAACATATCCCTTCGAAGACCTTCCCTTCGGCTTTGTGTGGCTTCTTCAAGTCTGCTGTGGAACTATTTGGAGATCGCTTTTTGCCTACCACCCTTCGTTTTGCATGACGCTTTTTTGTGACGATATCTTCTTCCTCATCCGCACTTCTAATAACATCATTCGGAGGTTTTTTAGAACCTTCCTTTTTTTTCTTGCTATCCTTCGGACTGTGCTCAGAAAATACCGTCCCTATTCCGGTGGGTGTGTGAAACTTCACCGCTGCATGTATAGTGGAGACTACTATACCCATCTTTTGCATGGCGGTCCTCCCTATCAGCAAGTTGTAAGGAGAGTTGGACCTTACGATAGTAAACATGAGGGTTTCTGTCCTTGCGATCCTGCCTTCTCCGATTGTTATTTCCAGCGGAACTTCTCCTAGAGGCCACGAGCATTCGCCAGAAAATCCTACTAAAGGCATCTTTGAGTCGACCCTTTGAGACCTGACCGCAGGTGAGAGCTTTCGAAAGCAATGTTCATATATGACTTCGCAAGGGCTTCCGCAGTCCACGTAAGCTCCCCTTATTTCTTGGCTAAAGATTAGGACTTTGATAACCACAAGATCGTTCGAAGGGATCCTGCCTGAGATAGGGGAAAACGTTATCTCCCTTATCTCGTTTTCTTCCGGCTCCGGTACCTTCCTTTTCGAAGTGGTTTCGTCTCGATGTATCATTAGTATGGGGGCTTCGGTAGGGTTAGTATCCTTGGCCATTTGAGTGTCAGTCATCTTTTCTTTGCCTTTCTTGATTCCTTTTACCAGGTGTGCCAACTGCCCAGATCTTACGGCCTCTTCAATTTGTTTCTTTAGTTCCCTGCAACTGTTCGTATCATGGCCATTGTCTTCATGGAAGTGACAGTACTTGCTGGTATCCCTGTTTTTACCCTTACTTGTCATACGTGGAGGCGCTTCGAAGGCTTTGGCTGCCCTCTCCGTAGCAAGTATTTCCTTTGGAGACTTCGTTAGACTGCTTAACAAACCATGGTTGGGGACTTTGTTGTACGGAGAAAACCTATCTCTGTTCTTGTTCTTGTTTTTGGACCCCTCCCACGTAGAATGCTTCGAAAACTTGTTGTTGCTATCTTTATCTATCGGAGCCCCATTAGTGGATACCTCTTTGGCTTCGATCCAAGTATACGTCTTTTCGGTCAGCCCCTTGTAAGTTGTCGGAAGGTCGGTGGACAAGAATTCCACCAAACTCCGATTCCGAAGGCCATGTACGAAACCAGAAATACGCTGATCTTCATGAAGACCCAAAATTTTCAAAGTCTCATCGGTGTACCTAGTAACGAAGGCCCTGGTGCTTTCGTTATCTTTTTGCTTGATGTTGTGCACCGTTAAATGGGTCCTTGTGAATTTCTTTTGCTGACTGAAGTGGGACCGGAACTTAGCTTTGAGATCATCAAGGTTGACGATGCTACTGGGCTTTTGCCCATTCCACCAAATACGAGCAGAATCCCGAAGGGTGTATGTAAACATGTGACAGGCCACCGGCATAACCCACTTTTGCATTTTGATAGCCCCTTCGAACAAGCGTAAAAAATTGTCCGGATCCCCCTTCCCATCATAAGTCCCGACATGTGAAGGCATTTTCAACCCATCAGGAAATGGGTAATCTTCTATCCACCTAACGAAGGGTGTAGCTGAACCCATAGGGTCTGAATATAGACAATTATAAGGTGGTGCGTACATGGGGACAGTATTGTATGGATTGCTGTTTGGGGGCATTCCCATAGGAGTCTGGCCTGGGTAGGACTGATAAGGTGTATTCATGGCAAACGGGTAACTGTTTCCTATGGCATACGGAGGGTACGCCATAGGGTGGCCGAAGGGCATGCTCCCATAATTTTGAGGGAAGCTTGGGTTATTAGGCTGTCCATTTACTGGAGTATATAAATTTTGAGGATAAGACTGAGTTTGGAACGAGGGGTACATACCATTGGGAGGAAGATTTCCTCCCATATTGATTGTAGACGGATTGCCTTCTACGCCTGATGCGTGAGAAGGCTGCAATGGAACCCCAGCTTCAGTCCTTCCAAGATGAGCAGCTAGCAATGGAGGCAAAGTCACCCCCCTTTCTTCCCTAAGCTGGCTCCTACCGTTAGAGCCTTCGGTAACCGCCCCTTCTCTTCTTGTCGGAGCCCTCTCGGGGATTCCTTCGAAACCAACGGACCTTTTGCTTAGCCTTCGACCAATTGAAGACCCAATTCTTAAGGCCGATAGGGTTGGTCCTTGGGTCAGAGGCCTAGGTTCCATCTCCATTTCTTCATCATACTCATCACTCGAGTATTCCAACTCCCTTCGTACCTCAGCATTCCTGACTTGTCTGTTACGAGCCCTTAAAAGGGTTTCCAACACTTCGTGGTTGGCTTCGACAAAGGCTGGGCTAATGACAGGTTCTGGGTTGGCTGATGTCGAAGCATGATTGTTGGTTGTGATTTCTGGGTGAGAACGTGTTGTGAAGGTGGAGGCGGTTATTGGGGGAAGGTTGTTAGGGTCATTGATGAGTGTGTAAATACTCATCATTTTATACCCAGTAAAGACACAAAAATAACCAAAAATACCCAAATATATTGCAGATATCCTTGGTTTTGTGTTTTTATATGTTTCAGGTACAAAGGATTGAAAACGGGGTAAATATGGACAAAACCGAGCTGGATTTGGAAAAGAGTAAAAAACCGAAGCCGGGAAAGACGATTTTCATTTGGATTTTTATTCGAGCTCAAGAATCTCACAATGGCCCTTGGATTATTACTTGTTGGCAAAATTGGTCCTTGATTTACTTTGGAGAAATAGCAGATTTGGTCCCTCAGCTTTACATAAATTACACTTTTGGTCCTTGGTTTAAATTCCATATTATCCTAACCTATCTCAATACCAACCGGATCAAGCTATATCCCAAACCCAAAATATAACCCACCTAAACCCTTTCACACCCACCAGCCCACTAAACATCACCGGCCCAAAGCCCATCAACCTATAACAAAACCCAATCCCCACGTCAAACCTTTAACCCGACCCACCCACTCAATAATAATAAAACACGATTGTTTAGTCAAACCCCCAAATGAGTTAGTCAAAATCCCTAAACACACAAATACTCAGTCGACTCTTTCTTCTTCACCCTATTACCCGCCAAACACTCCACCTCCCCTCCTCAAAAGCTCCCCTCTTCACCATCTCCTAGATACCATTCACGGGATGCATTGCCACCTCACCAATCCGAGGGATCTATATGAGCGGCAAAAGTTATCTAAGGGCCAAGATCAACCAATCTTCAATCCTACGGATGGGATTTGCTCAAGAAAGCACAAGGGACTCATTTTCATTGTTTTCTCTCACAGGAGAAGCATACAAGAAGAGAGAAGCCCTAGTTGTATTTTTAGTATAAATAGGTCTCATGTAAGCCATTGATTGGCAGGTTTATTTTAGCATTTTTTTAAAGGTACTTTGTATTTTATTTTTAGTTGTAATTTACTCTTGTTTTAATTTAAGTCGAGTTTCTTTGTTTTGTTTGTTTTTTTTTAGTTTAATCACTGCTTATTGTTGCTCATTTTTTTTTCCTGCTTATTTGAAGTTTGATATGTAGAGATACTTGGTTAGCGATCACTTTTGTTCGTTTGAGTGTTTGGTTAAAAAGAAATCATGTAGTGATAGTGTAAGATGTATGTTCGAATTATGGTTTGAGTATTTGTTTGAAATTTTTATAAAGTTATTGCTTGTTCTTGTTGCTCTTTAGCTGCTTATTGAATGAAGCCGCTTAGGTAGAATTATTGCTTTTGTTTAGTGTTAGTTCAGTTAGCTTTGCAAGGAAAAAAAAAAAAA
The DNA here is from genome assembly GCA_021014915.2 of Artemisia tridentata subsp. tridentata. NCBI lineage: Eukaryota > Viridiplantae > Streptophyta > Magnoliopsida > Asterales > Asteraceae > Artemisia > Artemisia tridentata. Next base: position 371,917,454 of record CP139507.1, on the reverse strand, counting down.
AAAAAAAAAAAAAAAAAAAAAAAAAGTAAGTAAAAAAAAGTAAGTAAAAAAATAGCAGTCTGCATTATTCTTTTTTTGCATCTTAAGTTTTTTTTTTATCTCAGAATTTAGTGTAGTTTAAATAGATTTTAGGTTTTGATTTATGTCATAATAGTAGCTTGCTGGTTAATCTAGGTCTGTTTATGCTTATTTGGATGTTTAGAGCTGAGTATGCTAAGCTAGTTGCTTGTTTGGTGAATGTTGTTAGTTGTAGTTGTAGTTGCTTTTAGTTGCTCTTGGTTTTAGTTGCCCTGCACTGAAAAGTGCATCAGCAGATATTGTTTGTGTTTATGTTTGTCATAGTTGGATTTAGATTTGTTTGTGTTTATTGATTTGTGTTTGTGTTTATCATATTAGTTGTTAGTTTGTTATCAGTGAATCTAATTCAAAGTTTAAGATTTTAAATCAAAAAAAAAAAAAAAAAAAAAAAAAAAAAAAAAAAAGAGAGAAAAAATTTGAATTGCAAAAACTGACCTCTGGGGTTCGAACCCAGGTCAGTCCATTCACAACACAAGCAACCAACCACTGCACTCTTCACTCTTTTAGTTAAACCTTACAAAAATTTAACTTAAACCTTTTTTCTTTTCTTTTTTTTTCTTTTTAGCTTATAAGAACTGTTGGCTCATTTTCGGCTTATTTGAAAAAGCATTTTCACTTTTTATATTTTTCATAGCTCAAGTCTAGTATTAAGTATTTTAGAAAAAAATTTCAGAATTTTCTTTTTCCATTTAGTATTTTTAATCAATTATTTTCTTTTAAATAGTTTTTAATTTATAAAAAATTATTAAAAAGTCAAAAAAATATTTTTCTTTTTTCCAAAATTTTCTTTTTATATTTAAGTCATAGGAAAATCAATTTGGTACTTGTAGGGTTAATATTTTTAGATTTCACTTTTATTTTTTGCGCGTTGACGTTAATTTTAATTAAAACGTGCGTTTTAGTTTTAAATACCTTTTGCGTTTCATTGCTTTGTGTAATTATACCACAACACCAAATAATATCCAAATCCAATCATCAAGCATTTTAATCCCGATCCTAAAACGAAATCCTCGATTCACACCTCGCTGGGACACGACCCGGGTGATCACTTGCCCGGTATCACACACATCACATTCACGGGTTTTGCAAGTTTGACTTTTCCTAAGGTTTGACTTGTCATTTCCCAAAGTATCACGTGTGCACGATACTATATTTATATATACTCACACGCGCGATCAAATTTTGGCGCCGCTGCCGGGGAGGTTATGTTGCGACAATATTGTTTAAGGTTTAAACGATTAGTGACTTGAGATCCTTCTTCACGAAGTATCACTTCCAAAAAAATTATAAAACACAAAAATATTTTTCTTTTCTTTTGTATATATATTATCATATAAAAACAAAAATACACAAAAAGATTTTCCGTTTTTCTTGTTAAATCAATAAAAAAATTACCGTCGAAAACCAAGACAGAATACTACCTAACTGGGGGTATGACCATTAATAAGTTCCCAAACTAAATTTTAAAACTTGCCTTTGTGTCGCTTGCGAATTCGGATCACCTTTGATTGATAAACAACCTATACAAGTGGTTTAAGGTAGGTCTTGACATTAAATTGCAGACCGAAGAGAGATCCATTCTTCTCTCCCGCCACTCTGCGCGTTTATCTTTCAAAGAGCTACCGTACGCTTGTTTGATTTAAGGTTTAAGTTCACTTGTGTTTTGCCTCGGTCTTGTTTTAATTGAAATTGTTTTTGTTAGTGCATGCGCACTCGTTCTTCTCCGTCAACAAGTCCTTTACGTGAACTCGTGCATACCTCGAGAAGACGTAATCGAAGACGTGATCGTAGGCATTCCGCCTCAATAGCCGAACCCGAGATTCGTGCTATTCCCGTTCCTCCCATTGTCACAATGGCGGAGGAACGTACCATGTGTGAGCTTCTCCAAGCACCCACCGAGGGTTACGGAGATGCTATTGTTGTTCCGGCAATCGTTGCCGATAGCTTTGAGCTTAAGACCGGGTTGCTATCCTTAGTAACTTCGAGTCAATATTTCGGATTTGAGAGGGACGATCCTCATTCCCACATTCGATGGTTTAACAAGATCACCTCTACCATCAAATACCGAAATGTACCACAAGATGCAATCAAATTGCTTCTTTTTCCTTTCTCTCTCGAGGGGTCGGCCCGAACTTGGCTAGAAAAACAACCCCCTCGTTCTATTTTAACATGGGAAGATTTGGTGTCGAAATTTGTGAATGAATTCTTTCCTCCATCAAAAACCACAAGCCTTAAAAATGAAATCACCAAATTCACTCAAAAATTTGATGAATCCTTTAGTGAAGCGTGGGACCGTTTTAAAGAATTACTTCGCAAATGTCCTCACCATGGTTTCTCCGAGTTACATCAACTCGATACCTTCTATAATGGATTGAACCACTCCGATCAAGACTCTCTTAATGCCTCCGCCGGTGGTAATCTCTTGTATCGGACTACGAAAGATGCTTTAGCCATCATTGAGAACAAGTCTAAGGTTCGCACTACACGAAGCAAGCCGATTGTTTCCCAAGTGAGTGCTACCCATTCTACCTCATCTCCCGTGAGTACTTCTAGCACCGATGCTAAGATTGACAAACTCACGGAGGCTATTCAAGCTTTGGTTCTTTCCGAACAAAAGAAACTTTCTTCCCCACAAACTTCTTCACCCAATCAAGTCAAAGCGTGGAAGAAACTTGTGTCACTTGTGGTGGTCCTCATGCATACTAAAATTGTACTGCCACCGATGGTAGTCGATGTGAAATTAATCCGGTAGTCGGGTCTCTCAATCAAGGAGGTAATCAATACCGTCCTCAAGTTGAACCCAAACTATCGTGCTAACAATCAAAATGGACCACCCGGATTTTCTCAACCCAACAATCCAAATAGATTCAATCAAAACCAACCGAGAGGGCAAAATGTTCAAAATCAATTTCAAGCCCCGATCAATCAATACCCAACCCAAGGGGGTAATTTCAATCAAGGCTTTCAAGCTTCTCATTACCAAGCCCCCGTTGGTTCCTCAAATGAACTTGCTAACTACATCAAGTTAAATGAGGCCAACATGAGGTCAATGCAAAATCAAATCACCACTTTGAAAAATGATTTTCAAACCTCAATGTCAAAACAGGGTCAAGAGCTTAAAAGTGAGCTTAGAAATACAAACTACAAAATTGATCAATCTCAAAGCAAAATTGAGAACATGTTTGCCAGTCTCATGAGTTCGATGAATCAAGGTTCAACTTCGGGAGCTCTTCCGGGAAATACCATTCCTAACCCGAAGGGTGAATTAAAAGCTGTCGCCACTCGAAGTGGTAAAACACATAATGGACCCTCGACTCCTATGCCCCCTCCACCGGGGGAGGTGAATCGGGATACCAAGGTGACAACGGACAAGGTGCATTTTTCAAGCCCACAAAGTACCGCACACGTCCAACCTTCGGTGGTCCAAACTCCAATTCCGGAACCCGATGTTCCGAAGACAAATTCTAAGCCTTCAATACCATATCCTTCAAGGCTTAATGATCAAAAGCTTAAAGAGAAAAACAATGCACAAATGGAAAAGTTCTTCCAAATCTTCAATGAGATGCACTTCGACATAAGCTTTGCTGATGCTCTCGTTCTCATGCCAAAGTTTGCAACTACACTCAAAGGGTTGCTAAGCAACAAGGATAAGTTAGTCGAGATGGCAAAAACCCCATTAAACGAGCAATGCTCGGCGGTCATCCTTAAGAAGCTTCCCGAAAAGCTTGGAGACCCCGGCAAGTTCTTAATCCCGTGTGATTTCTTGGGGATGGTGAAATGCTCCGCTTTGGCCGATCTTGGCGCAAGTATTAACCTCATGCCGCTCTCGATATGGGAAAAACTATCTCTTCCAAAGCTTACACCTACGTGCATGACACTCGAGCTAGCGGATCGTACCACTACTTATCCGCTTGGAATAGCCGAGGATGTTGTCGTGAAAGTGGGAAAGTTCCACTTTCCTACTGATTTTGTTGTAGTAGATTTTGATGCCGATCCTCGAGTTCCACTCATTTTGGGTAGAGCTTTTTTGAGAACAAGTCGTGCTCTCATTGATGTGTACGCTGAGGAGTTAACCATTCGTGTTGAAAATGAAAAGATCACGTTTAACATTAATCAGGGGTCTAAATGCAACGTTGCTACTATTGATCAAAAATCTGAAAAAATTGATTCGAAACTTTCAAGATTTACGGTCAAAAGTGTTGCACAAAAACGTGCTAAGCTCAAAGCAACGAACATAGCCCCTGGTTCAAGTGAATGGTTCAAAAGTTGTAATGCGGAAGTTAAGAGTGTTTTTGATTACGATGAACACGAATCGGAGGATACAACGGAAGTGGTAAAAACTGCTAGCTCTAAGAGCACACCACTTGCCCCACCTTCAGAATCGGTTTGTCGTATTGATATTGCTAAAAATCCCACTCTTACTTCCGCATCACTCATTTCCGACTCTTCCTATACTTCTCCTCCGTTTGAGGAAAGTGATATTTCTAAGGAAGAGTTCGAGGTCTTCTTGTTTGATGCTCAAATTGTTGAGCCCGATGTTGATCCGAGGGGAGATGGCCTGATTTTAGAAAAGATGATTTTTGATGAACCATTGTTTGCTCTCCCCCCAAAGGATGATGTTGTTGTGGAAAAGCCGTCTTATCCTTCCGAGCTCGAGCTCGAGGATGGTTTTCCCGAATTTGAGAGTTTTGTGCTTAATGATCAAGAGGAGAGAAGTGGCAATCCCACTCCTCATCCGGATTATTCACTCTCGGCTTATGAAGCCTTTCGTTTTGATATCGATCATTTGGAAGAGACGGGAAGTGTAAATACCACTTCCCATTCTTATATGTCTCTTCCCGAGTATGATGTATTTCATTTTGATGAAAATGATCGATATCATGAGGAGTTCTCGATTGAACTCCCTCATGTGATATCTCCTCCTGAATATGATCATTTTTGTTTTGATCTGGAGGACGAGTTAAGTGTGGGGGGAGGTGTGTTGAAAGATTTACTTCTTGAAGATTGTATCCCAACCCTCCCTCCCGTTGAAGCCGATGATGCTTCTGATGATGAAGAGTTTTACATGATAATAATAAAAATCTTGCTTCTCTTCATCACATATGGTGTGATTGCTCTTTCCCTTTTCTCCTACGGGAATGAGGACACCATATTTGACCCCGGTATCTCCCCTAATAGTTTCTTCTATTGAAATACCGTGGGTTGTATCTCATCGGAGTGGAACTTTCTCATGTTCAAGTGTTTATCCAAACAATTTGAATGAAAGTCCGATTGAGATTGGTTTTCCACTTGCTTCCCCATGGACAAATGAATTCGGGGTCGAGTCAAGCTAGTGACTCGGTGAACAAAAACATTAGCATCGCATGGGTAACCGCCCATGTTTCTGTCTTCTCTCTTATTTCTAACACTAAGTGTGGGGGAATTCCTCTGTTGTGCTTTCTTTGTGTGTTGTTTGCTCTTGTTGCAGATTTCCCAAAGATCGTGATGATTGATGCGCCTGTTTTCAATCCAGCCGCCCAATATCCGATCTTTTTGCTAACGTTTATATAGGGATATCTTTTCAACCTTTCTGTGAAAAATGGAGATTTCTGTTCCACACTTGGCTAGTGGTATTACCTTTTTACGTTCTAAGTCTCGGCATAATAGCCGGTACTTTGAATATTGAGGGCAATATTCAATTCTAAGTGTGGGGGGGAATTCTCGCGAATTTTGTCACATGAGTACCTTTTAGTGCCCTAGTACCCCCGTTTTGACCAAAAATTTTAAAATTTTTTGTCACAAAAAAAAAAACGTCATCAATAAAAGTGTGTTTAGTCTTGATTAGGTTAGAACAAAGGGAATCCTGACTCTGCTAGAGTGTTGATCTAGCTGCTTCCTTAACGTTTAGACTAAGGTTTTACGATGTGTGCAAATGAAAATGCTAAGCGTAGAATAGTTGGTTTTCTTTAGAGCTTATAAAAGTAATCTATGGCTTTTTCTCCCATAAGCTAACTAATCTGACTTAATAAGTGCTTATTTTTCAAACATTTGAACACACAAAATCATTTTTTCATACGATTTTGAAAAAGACTAGTTCAAAGATTTATTTAAACTTCGGAACAAGCATATGTAATAATAAAGCAAAATGAAAGTGAGACGTTGCTTGAAAGTTTCAAAAGTTAAGTAATAAATGTAGGTGCAAAAAAATAAGCTAAGGTTCAAGATCGGCCCTTGGATCCTCATTTCAGGAATGTCTAGAGTCTTGGAATTCTCCGTTGTAACGGCCCTTGGATCCTTACTTCCGAAAGGCGGTTAGGTCTTGGCTACCCTCTTACACCAGCCCTTGGACCTCTAATTCAGGAATGTGTGAGGTCTTGGATCCCGTGAAACTCCGTTAGTTTATTTGCACATGTAAAAAAAAAAAAAAAAAAAAAAAAAAAAAAAAAAAAAAAAAAATGATGATGAGAAAATGAAATGAAAAAAAAAATATATGTGTTGAATAAAGCTTTGAAGCTTGCTTGTTGTGAATTTTAAATCTATCTTTTAAACTAGTATTAGTCAAAGTTTTATAAAAACGTCGATTTTTTGTGATCAAAATTTTGAAAATCAAGCACATTCACCTAACTTAAATAAATGTGGGAGTGAAAAGTTAAGTTTCGGCTTACATAGATTATTGGTATAAGTAGCGTTAGCATTTTACAAAAACATTTGCACATTGAGTTTAAGCTTAGTTGGGAGTATAAAAAGAGGATGACGATATAAATTCCCTGGAGAAACCCATTTTGTGTGAATCCCGTTCCATGATACCATTTTTGAAAATCAAGCATGTTATTTATTTATGTTCTAGTTTAAATTTCTCGCATCAAATAAAAAGTCGAAACGGGGTATACTTGGTATTCTTTTGATCCTTTCATTACTTCACATGATTGGATTGCTAGGGACTAGCAATAGCTTAGTGTGGGGGATTTGATGAGTGTGTAAATACTCATCATTTTATACCCAGTAAAGACACAAAAATAACCAAAAATACTCAAATATATTGCAGATATCCTTGGTTTTGTGTTTTTATATGTTTCAGGTACAAAGGATTGAAAACGGGGTAAATATGGACAAAACCGAGCTGGATTTGGAAAAGAGTCAAAAACCGAAGCCGGGAAAGACGATTTTCATTTGGATTTTTATTCGAGCTCAAGAATCTCACAATGGCCCTTGGATTATTACTTGTTGGCAAAATTGGTCCTTGATTTACTTTGGAGAAATAGCAGATTTGGTCCCTCAGCTTTACATAAATTACACTTTTGGTCCTTGGTTTAAATTCCATATTATCCTAACCTATCTCAATACCAACCGGATCAAGCTATATCCCAAACCCAAAATATAACCCACCTAAACCCTTTCACACCCACCAGCCCACTAAACATCACCGGCCCAAAGCCCATCAACCTATAACAAAACCCAATCCCCACGTCAAACCTTTAACCCGACCCACCCACTCAATAATAATAAAACACGGTTGTTTAGTCAAACCCCCAAATGAGTTAGTCAAAATCCCTAAACACACAAATACTCAGTCGACACTTTCTTCTTCACCCTATTACCCGCCAAACACTCCACCTCCCCTCCTCAAAAGCTCCCCTCTTCACCATCTCCTAGATACCATTCACGGGATGCATTGCCACCTCACCAATCCGAGGGATCTATATGAGCTGCAAAAGTTATCTAAGGGCCAAGATCAACCAATCTTCAATCCTACGGATGGGATTTGCTCAAGAAAGCACAAGGGACTCATTTTCATTGTTTTCTCTCACAGGAGAAGCACACAAGAAGAGAGAAGCCCTAGTTGTATTTTTAGTATAAATAGGTCTCATGTAAGCCATTGATTGGCAGGTTTATTTTAGCATTTTTTTAAAGGTACTTTGTATTTTATTTTTAGTTGTAATTTACTCTTGTTTTAATTTAAGTCGAGTTTCTTTGTTTTGTTTGTTTTTTTTAGTTTAATCACTGCTTATTGTTGCTCATTTTTTTTTCTGCTTATTTGAAGTTTGATATGTAGAGATACTTGGTTAGCGATCACTTTTGTTCGTTTGAGTGTTTGGTTAAAAAGAAATCATGTAGTGATAGTGTAAGATGTATGTTCGAATTATGGTTTGAGTATTTGTTTGAAATTTTTATAAAGTTATTGCTTGTTCTTGTTGCTCTTTAGCTGCTTATTGAATGAAGCCGCTTAGGTAGAATTATTGCTTTTGTTTAGTGTTAGTTCAGTTAGCTTTGCAAGAAAAAAAAAAAAGTAATAAAAAAAAAAGTAAGTAAAAAAAAATAGCAGTCTGCATTATTTCTTTTTTTGCATCTTAAGTTTTTTTTTTATCTCAGAATTTAGTGTAGTTTAAATAGATTTTAGGTTTTGATTTATGTCATAATAGTAGCTTGCTGGTTAATCTAGGTCTGTTTATGCTTATTTGGATGTTTAGAGCTGAGTATGCTAAGCTAGTTGCTTGTTTGGTGAATGTTGTTAGTTGTAGTTGTAGTTGCTTTTAGTTGCTCTTGGTTTTAGTTGCCCTGCACTGAAAAGTGCATCAGCAGATATTGTTTGTGTTTATGTTTGTCATAGTTGGATTTAGATTTGTTTGTGTTTATTGATTTGTGTTTGTGTTTATCATATTAGTTGTTAGTTTGTTATCAGTGAATCTAATTCAAAGTTTAAGATTTTAAATCAAAAAAAAAAAAAAAAAAAAAAAAAAAAAAAAAGAGAGAAAAAATTTGAATTGCAAAAACTGACCTCTGGGGTTCGAACCCAGGTCAGTCCATTCACAACACAAGCAACCAACCACTGCACTCTTCACTCTTTTAGTTAAACCTTACAAAAATTTAACTTAAACCTTTTTTCTTTTCTTTTTTTCTTTATAGCTTATAAGAACTGTTGGCTCATTTTCGGCTTATTTGAAAAAGCATTTTCACTTTTTATATTTTTCATAGCTCAAGTCTAGTATTAAGTATTTTAGAAAAAAAATTTCAGAATTTTCTTTTTCCATTTAGTATTTTTAATCAATTATTTTCTTTTAAATAGTTTTTAATTTATAAAAAATTATTAAAAAGTCAAAAAAATATTTTTCTTTTTTCCAAAATTTTCTTTTTATATTTAAGTCATAGGAAAATCAATTTGGTACTTGTAGGGTTAATATTTTTAGATTTCACTTTTATTTTTTGCGCGTTGACGTTAATTTTAATTAAAACGTGCGTTTTAGTTTTAAATACCTTTTGCGTTTCATTGCTTATTGTAATTATACCACAACACCAAATAATCTCCAAATCCAATCATCAAGCATTTTAATCCCGATCCTAAAACGAAATCCTCGATTCACACCTCGCTGGGACACGACCCGGGTGATCACTTGCCCGGTATCACACACATCACATTCACGGGTTTTGCAAGTTTGACTTTTCCTAAGGTTTGACTTGTCATTTCCCAAAGTATCACGTGTGCACGATACTATATTTATATATACTCACACGCGCGATCAGTCATCGGTTGGTATTGGTGTTAAGGTAGAGAAACCCGGTGGAGGAGTATCTTCTCTCCCTTGATCCATGCCGGAATAATAGTGAAATTGGTTGGTAGGTTAAAAGCTCGGAATTAACGAGACCAATTGTAGCGGTCCCACAGATGGCGCCACTGATTGAACAAATATTCGTCAACCAAGCCTTCGATGGTGATCAAAGGAATAATGGGGTGTTGGGATTGCGCCAAGCTTGTTCTTAACCTGAAAATAAGAAATACAAAGACACTACGTTAAGTGATTGCGCAGGGGTTGGACCCTGCGAACCACCTCCGTCGTGCGAGTAAGTATGTGTAATGGTAATGTAGGTCGTAAATTTAGAGAGTGAAGTTAACTTGTGGATTAACTCGAGATTACTTACATTGTTCTTGGCCCAACTATGCTATTTATAGGGGAGAAATAGGACATAGTGGGCGGTTGCACATAGTTCGGAGATCATGGGGGCGTCCCATGGAAAGTGGTAACCGCTAGGGCTTTGTAGCCCACGATCTCTGTTTTGGCGGGAAGCCAAAGGATAGAGGAGACGTGGGTTTGACCAGGTCTGGATGATCCTTCGTGTTAGTCCCTTCTTCAGGAATACCCCGAAGGGCTTAGGGCTTCGATTGGCGGATTCCCATATGGTACCCATTCGCAGGCGAATGGTTTTACGCCAATGAAACGTATTAGAAGGTTAACCTGGGCCTCCGAAGGGAGGGCTTTCTACAGGCTCGAAGGGGAGTCCTTCAACCCGTTAGGAGGGTACATCATCAACACCTATCTTCCCTTCCGGGGCATCCCTTATAGTATTTAAGGGTCCGGGTGCTTCCGGCAGAAGATGGCTAGGAATTTTATATGTTCTACATCTTCCTGAGAAAGCTTGGAAGTTACAGTACTTATGAGGTCAGGCGCCATTCTAAATAAAAAAGAAGAACGGATTTGAGAAAAGCCTAACCTGAAGACCTAAGTCTGGAAATAAAAGATAGCAAGTGGAACGAAGGCGGAAGATGATATCGTTTCTTAGAAAGAAGGAAGATTATTAACTGTGTGTGAAAAAAGTTTAACTATGGTGTAAATGTTGGTATTTATAGCCACACGCGCACGTGCAACCAATCCAATCGAAGGGCCACAAAATGTCCACGTCCCCGGACTGTTAGTGGACGGTCACAGATCTATTCAAATGGACCATCAGGATGACCGCAGAAAATGAACGGCCAGCCGCCGAAAAGGTCACATCAGTCAGTAAATGCGTGGGTGAAAATCGTTTCACGATTACCCATGACAGCCGGTCACCACCTACCCCGCGGAAAGTGGAATGTCTAGTCAGTAACATGGGACACGTACTAATATCAACCACGGAGGATACAAAAACCCTCAGCAAGCCGCGGCTTCTCAAAACCGCGGAACAAGAAAAAAGAGAGTCTAGAACACGTGCTCTTCAACAAAACAAGTGTACTAGACTGGGGGGACTTGATCGTGTATAGTATCCCCGGACCCAGCACACTGGGCAGGGCATGCTCATACAATAACCGCGGCAGATTCAATACATAACTATTAACTCCAGTCTTGCCACGCCAAGACAAGAACGCACCCCGGCCTCTCTAGGCCGGGGCAGAGCATATATTCAGCCGCGGTAATCGCGCCGAAAGCCAGATCTCGTGGGATTGTGTCTCCCACTTGATCTGACATTCACCTACTATGGTAAGGTGAAGGTTGACTTCCGCTCTGACATTTACCTACTCGGTAAGGCGGGTGTCAGCCCGCTCATTCCCGAGGCATCTACAGTAAGTATAGGGGTAGTATAAATACCCCCATCTCATTTATTACTCAACCTAACTGCAACTACTTTCACCTAGTCCGCACTTAAACTTATCTCTCTCAAACAATATACTTACTCTAATGCCGGAGGCTAACCGCGGAACCCCACTTCCGCGGTAAGACTAACGGTGCTACTTTTCTTAGCAGCTCAAGGAGTTACTTAGTGCAAGATCTATACTTCCTAAGAACTAGTCTAACCTAGGCTTGATAAGTGTGTTCCAGATTTGTACTAACAACACCCTTAACAAAATAACTAAAATAAGTATTAAAACCTCACATAAAACCTTAGGGTGCGTTTGGTATGTAGTTGTGTTTATAAGAGGTAGTTGTGTTTATGAGAGCACAAGGTGCACTGAGCACCCCATGCCTCTTCATTTGGGGTTCATGGGTGCCACATCACTTTAACAAACCTGCACAACTAATCCCTCTCACTAGCAACTAACTACAACTTACTCATTTAGGGCCCACCACTTACAACTTTATTTTTTTTATTCCAATTTCCAAATTAACTAAATTCATTTCATTCAAAATTAAAATACTATAGAACTAGAGATAGATACAATGCAACGTTAGAGCACCATGAAGTCCACTAGAAGTCGACTAATCGAAACCTTAAAAGGCTCGATCGAATGGAGAAAAAATGGGAAGATTAAATTCGGTTGGGGTTATAGGAGAATGAATAAGGTTCTAGTTTTTGATGTCTTGGTGTTTATAAGGTAACTAGGAATATTCCTAATACAACTATAACTCATAGTAATTATCCCTATGTACCTAAGTTTCAAAATTGGTCAACTTAATCCCTCCATTCTTTATGGGATGTTAGTCGACCCATTAAACCCTCATGGATTACGGTTTTGACTTTTATGTATCTAATATATTTATCACATATAAATATATACGCCCTGACTATTTTACGCATCTATGAGAATATTCCATATTCCCATTTACGTATCATATCCATTTCATTTATATATTTTCTCATTCCAACTTGCTTGTTCTGTTTAGTATGTGCCGGTGTAACTAATCGGCATTTTTATAAGTACTAGTTGTGAAAGACGTTGTTCTTGGCAAACAAAACCAAACGTGACATGAATGTTTGCTATGTGTGTTTGTGTATGTACCCTTTTTATTTTAAGTGTTTGTTGTGTGTGCACACGTTTGTATTGGAGGTATTTTTACATGAGAGAAAATGGGAGGAGGATCCTCTAAAGTTGAAAAAACAACTTTAGTGAAGTTGGGCAAGTGTGAGCCATTGGATTTGATCCAATGGCTCAAATCAAAAGAAGTTCTTTTGATTTGAGCCATTGGATCAAATCGAATGGTTCACACTTCCCCAACTTCACTAAAGTTACTTTAGAGGATCCTCCTCCGAGAAAATGTGGGGAAAATATAAAAAGTGCCAAGACAAGATAAAAAAAGAAAAGTGATGTACTGATGTGCCTCTAAAATTAACGTATGTCAAACCTACCAAAGGGTACCCACTCTTTATATTAACAAACTAAGGGGGTGCTTGGTTGAGGGTATTAAGGGGTGGGGAATAATAATGATAATGATAAGGGTGTGCTTGGATCAAATAAAGTAATGAGAATGGGAAACATAAATGGTATACTAAGGAATATAATGAATGACTTTTATTGTATTGATGATGATTGGTTCAAGAGGCTATGATTTATAATAACTAACTCACTTCTTGTAAACTATTTTTCAATTTTTTGTAAAAAACATTGAGACATTCAATTTCATGCGCATGTATAAGTGATTTGCAACCATTTTTAGATATTTACATTGTGTACTTAAGAAAAGAAAAAAGAAAAAAAAAATGCCTCGCAAGTATATATGAAAAAAATATGGGCATATCTTATTTGATATAAATTTTCAGATTCAATATTATGTTTCGCATTTGTAGAAATATTTTATTACATATCAAGCAAATAAACTTTTTTTTTTCTTTCTACTGGTAGTACGGTAGAATGTAATTCAGAAAATATATATATTTACAAATTATAAAAAAATGAAGAAATATAAGGTAAGTTAATTTTGAAGACATGGGTGAAAAAAAAAAAAAAAAAAAAAAAAAAAAAAAGATAAAAACAATTACTTGGTACATAACCTCCAAAATACAGAGGAATGATTCATTACCCAAAAGGAGGTAATGGTTCATTGCATTAGGGGAGAAGGAGCGGCTGGCGGGTTGGCCAGCGGTTTGCCCATACCGCCGGTATGACCACTCCTTTGCCCAGCGGTTTGGTTGATCGGTTTGGTGACCGAGTATTTTACCCGTTGATGAACCCGTTGTTTTGAACGTTATATGGGTGTTTAATGTAACATTTATTTCTTTGAAACTTGTCAAAAAGGAGCGTTGAGCATTGATTTACTAGCCGGATTGTTTGGCCGGATCTTGGCTGTGATTTACTGGCCGGATCTTGGCTGTTAAAAAGATCTTGGCTGTGATCTTGGCTGTGATGTTTGGTTGTGATGTTTGGCCGGATCTTGATATTGTTTGGCCGGATCTTGGCTGTTAAAAAGATCTTGGCCGGATCTTGGCCGGATATTGAAAATTTGGCCGGATTTTTTTTTAATTATTAATTAGAGGCTGTGATGATATTTTTCTTATTGATCAAAATTGTGAAATTGAAACATGATTTAGAGATGATCTTGCATCTTGACGGGGCAAATAAATTCAGAGGATGGTAAAATATTGCAACCTTTTGAATATTTGCAGCCATGGCTGATTTATCCGCATGTTCCCATCGTCTAAACAGATCTGAGCCTCAATTTTTTTTTCTAATTAATGTTTGTGATTTTTTTTACACAACTTTTTTCCTAAAACATTTTGTGATTAGTTATAAATTGTGTAGTTTAATAGTTTAGGGGGGAAAAATAAAAAATTTGGGAGGGCTGAAAAATCATGGGCGCGAGTGAAATTGGTTAAGAGGGCTGGAGGGTTGAGGTGAGTTGACATAATATTATTGAATAAATTTGAGAGGGTCGGATTTTTCAGAATTATCACTCCTTGTCCCCTTATAACATACCAACCACCACTAATGTTTTTACTTTTTTCTAGGTGTGTGGTGACAAGATGTATAAATCAAAGTTGGTGTCAAAAACACCAGGCGAAAATAACATGTCAAAATTTAGAATGATGTTGTATTTGCAGAGTTGGGACAACAAACGTCACATGAACCATCACAAGTGTAAATTGCAATTGATGTCGATAATATAACTTGTTGTTGGGTTATCTACATTTATTGAAGTGTTTATGAACTAACAAGTCTGAAACGTTTAAGGCCCCGTTTGATACAAGGGTGTCACCGGTATAGAATCAAAGATTCTTTCGACCCTTGTTTTGGTATATTTTTTGATTTCTGACACATCATTTTGATTTCAAATTTGCATACCAACCCTCCTTAGGTGGGTTTTTTATGAAAGACATCAATCAAAAAATTTCTATTATTTGTTGGTTTTTTTCTAGTTACATATATTCATTCTTCTTTTTGTCTTTTACTTTTTTCTTATTTCAAAGAAGTACATAATACCTATTAAATATATATATAAATTAAATATTAAATAATTTTTTCTCTCCTTATTTTCTTTCAAACATTTCCTAAACGAATATCAATAAATAAACCATACGAATTGAAGTTATTATGATTAAGAAAAGATTCTGGAAATAGCTAGTGGGTGAGTGGTGAGGAACTGAGGATCTTTACGCTTGTATGGAATACTGAAAAAGCTATTGGGATTGCTTGCCAACAAAGCCATATCTTTTAAATTCATTGGGTCATCTTTACGCCAATACAAGACCACTGAAGATATATGATCATATGGATGCACACAAATCAATATAGGTGATAGTTGTATTTGGTAAAATAAAATATTAATTTTACAACTCAAAGCAAAAAATGTTCGTCTTCCTTCCAAAAAATAAAATAATTGAAAAGCTTTATTTTTCATCGCATAAAAGAAAACATGACCCAAATAAAATGGATTTATAACTTAAAGAATAGCGTAGATTCATACTAACATTTTCTTTTCCAAAAATAAATAGTTTAAAAAAGTTTGAAAAATTAATGTTATTTCAGTGTGATTCGTGGGGTTTTATGTAGAAGTAAAAAAAAACAAAAAAAACATTTTTATTGTGTTAAGCTTCAAAAGTGTTTACCAGATTCATAATATTTTTTTTAGAAAGACAATAATTCATAACATTGTCACGTCGTATCTCTAAAAACTACGAGTAGTAATTTTATGAATTTAGTCCTCCAATGCTAATGCTATGAACATCACTAAGTTCATTGAACGTCAGTACGTCACCATTAAAATTTTAAAAATTATATAATTTATTAAAATTGTAAATAAACCCAGTTATTTTCTCTCTCTCTTTAATTATATATGAACTTGTGTTTTTTTCTCCTTTATAAATTTGGTGTTACATTGAAGGTTTATGCATATGAACTCCACCTAATCTTCATGTCACCATAAACATGTCAGATAAATTTTTAATGTTTTAAAAATAAGGTCTTGAATCGACCTGATCGAGTTACCGGATCACCGGGTTACTAGTTCAACCGGTTCGATCGCCGAGTCAACTCGTTTTTTCTATTTAAATATATTGCAATATTACAGCTCACTAAACACCCACAAAACCTTTAAATTTTAATATCAAACATACATAAAGCCTAAAAAGTTCAGGTTGGATGCAGTAAGGAAGGTCAATCCTTCTCATTTTCTCTGCCACGTCAGCTTTCTCTCTCCAGCGACCTTCAGGTGATTGGGTGCCCCAGTAAGACGACATTCATTCTCAAAACACTTCATTCTCATTATACAAAGAAACAAAAACAAAATATGTGTAAATAACTCGATCGGTATCTCGACCCTCATTCTCAAAATACTTCAAATCGATCGATTCCTAAAATAAGCTGCAACAAGGACGATTGAATCGATCGACATAATCGATCGATCGATTATGCTTACTGCAAGCAGCCTCAATATCATTCACATTATAAGTTAAACATATAGTATACAATACCAAACACATATAATTCAACGACGGTACAAGTTTTAAACTTAAAAACAACATTATCTATCATCACGTTCAATCCACACTTATATATCTAGGGTAAAGTTAAAATAAAGAGACAAATATTCGTATACTACGTAAAAAGAATTTTTTTTTTTTTTTTTTTTTAAGTTCGCAAAAAAAATCCAAAAAAATTACACAAGATCGGGTATGTTGGTGCATAAAACTTTTGTAAAAGAAGTTTTTCTAATTTTGAGTTTTTATTCATTTTTTTAATGCACAAAAAACGAATATTAATGCGCAAAAAAATTTTGATGCACAAAATTTTTAACTTGTTTTAGTTGGATGCGCAACGTTATTTTAATGAAAAAAATCAAAAGAAGTTGGGTGCAAAAACGAATTTTTGATGCACAAAAAATGATTTAATGTGCAAACGTATGTTTTCATAATTTTTTTTCGGAAAAAGTATCCACTTTAAAAAAAACTTCTTTCACAACTTTTTCATGCACCAACATACCCGATCTTGTGGAATTGTTTTGGAATTTTTTGCCAACTTTAAAAAAAAAAAAAAAAAAATTACGTAGTGTACGGATATTTGTCTTTTTATTTGATCTTTCTCCTATATATATATATATATATATATATATATATCAAACACGGACGAGTATGGTGCACTGTGTTGACTCGGGTCACATGAAACTCGGCAAGTCAAACTGGATTCTCAAGCTTACAAAAACCGGTTCATTTTAGCCCCTTTTTGAGGAAAAAACGGTTCAGCTTTCCGGGTCGAACCGGGTTTCACAACACTGTAAATTTTTATTGGAGATGCTATAAAACAAACGAATTTATTAAAGAGAGATTACATCATTATTAGGTAAAGTTTGATGATGAGTTGGAAAGCTACCGCATAACCTCACTTTGGTGTGATGCTGTACGCTAAGCATCATTACATAGTCATCTCCCATGAATGTTACTAGCTTTCTTCTTTTACTTTTACATCTAGTGTCTTGGAATAATGTAGTTTTATGTCTTTTTTTTTGAAAGGTGACTTTCATATTTTTGTGGAGTCACACATGTCATATCGGCAGGCCCTCATCATTTACATACTCAGACTATGTTGTCTGAATCGGGTTCACGCTGGCGTAGTGGAGATTGGCTTCCGCCCGAAAACCGTTCCGCCTCCACACGAGTTTTCTCGCTAGAGTAACGGTCGGATGAAAACCGGAGCCGGATCGGATTCGAACCTGCGCAACATTGGCTCACAGGCTCTCCTCTTCATTGCCTAATACCAACATAGCTTGTGGTCCAAAAGTGAGAACTTCCCGGTAGGTCACCCACCCGGTACTACTCTCACCCATGGCTCACTTAACTAACTAAGCTTCAACCACTAGACCACATGCTTCTTGATATGTAGTTTTATGTCTAGTTAAATGTTGACTTATAAATACTTTTCCTTCGAAAGTTTTATACATATACATAAATACAATAAAACATAATTTTGTCTGGCCTAAAACATTTTAATAACGAGAAAATGAATACGAAATTAAAACACAACCTTTGGGTACATAAGGCTATGTGTAATCATAAAGCCCCACCATGGGGCATTTTCTGACATATGGCAGTCCAGTCAGCAAAGTGGGTGGGGCATTTTCTGACATGTGTCACTCTTTTTTTTTTCTTTTTCTTTTTTTTTAAATTCAACCAAATAATACATTTTTAATTAAAACAAGAGATAAAATAAAAAAAAATAAAAAAAAATAATTAAAAAAAAAAAGACAATATCATTTTATTAAAAAAAAAAAAAAAAAAAAAAAAAAAAAAAAAAAAAAACATTACATTAAATTTAATTCAAACAAACACTAAGATTAAAAACTACTCGTCGTTGTTGTCGTTGTTGTTTTCCTCATTGTTCGTCACATTCCGATTGTTCCATGTCCGAGATCTCGTCGTCGGAACTAGACTGAAGAATGAATGAAGAGCTTGGAAAATCCATAATTTTTATAAAAGTGTGTTTTTATATAATTTAAAGAGAGTGAGAGATTTGTGTGTGTTTGAAATGTTTGTAAAATGAGGTTTATATAAAAAAGTTTGTAGGTAAAAAAAGAAAAAAAAAAAAATTTAACGTTTGAAATTAAGAGTCGTTGAACAGCTATTTTTCTTGGAAAAAAGGAGGGGCACCAACGCGAGCTGGCTCACGCCCTCGACATTTTTAGGGGCTTTAGCGCCCGTATGTAGTGGTTTGGGGCGCGAGTAGGGCGCAAACGGGGCAAAAATGGGGTGCCTAGCGCCCCATTACACATAGCCTAATAATAATTAGTATAGGTGGTGTATAACAATGGGTTGCTAACTGTGTAGGTCGATCAGTGTATTTATATATTTTAAATACATATTGTTATATGTATTTATATCTTCACCGATGTATTTAAAACGAGAATTCTAACTCGTGCATTGCAGCGGAGTGTCTATAATATGTTTTTTTTTTCTAAATTAAGATCGGATTTAAATATATATAATGTACAATTTAATCCAGAAACCATGAATTAATGATGAAACCTACAATTTAACGATTAATGATGAAAATATCTACAAAAAATCTAGTTTAACGATAAGTGACATTATGTGGTTTTACTAATATTTAAAGAAATGCCGCATTGAAAAGAAATAAAATCTAAGGATCAATGATGAAAAAGGTCTAAAAAGAATCTATTATGCGATTTTACTCAACACATTTTAATCTTTGGTGACAAAAAGAACTTCCAAAGTTTGATTTCACTCGAAAATGAATATAAGTAGGCCTTCTTTACATAAAAATACAATACAAATAACTTTTTAGGTATGATACGTTGGTGAAACCACTTGATATGTCAGTCGTAGTTGCTATTAGTACAACTAGCGGATATGAGTGACAGGGAGTAGTTTGATCAAAGTGTCATGCCTCTCTAGCTCGACCAGCTGGCCAACACATCAAATCAACGTATCAAACCACGTTGTAGTTTTAGAGGATTTTACACTTTCTGCATCAGAATTTGTTTCGCGAAAAGACGTTCCTGTGAAGCATTATGAACAATCCCAACCCTCATTTCAACATTTCCATCAAACGTACCCAAAACATTGTACAGAACATGTCTTCTTAAATCTTGCCTCCTAGATGTGAGGCCCAACCCTAAAATTTGATCATTGCCTGTTACCTGATCATCCAACCGCCTCTTTTCTGATTCCAAATAATAAGAATGTGTAGCAAACAATCTATGAAAAAAAACAATCATAAAGCTTGGATCATTGCTTGTTAACAAGTTATCAGGCAATCGGGGGTTCAGTTTAATGTTTTCTTGAAGAAGTATGATCGAAACTCGTGTAGTAAACCTCGATTTCCCTACATAACTGATGTTTTAAATTCAAGTAAGCTAGTTAGATCAAAGGACTTCATGTGGTAGAAAACTCGACCCTTTATCATGAGTTTCATGATCTGCTAGTTCTAGTGCTACTAGCATCTTATATTATCTGGCCCGGTGCCGGCGCTATTTCAACTATTGGTCATAGTGAGAAGGGAAATAGCACGGGTGTGAAAAAGGGAGATGGTTGTGTGCCATGTGAATATGTGATCAATCTTGAATCTAACAATGTAACAAATAGAACCTATCATTATTTAATGGTACAAAGGGCACTGAAATGATACTTAAGGTTCGACATGGTATACGTTCGTTTTGCCTATCTGTTCAAATCGAACGGGCAAGTCACCCCGATAGATCTATCTATAACACTCGCGCTTCCCGCAGGAACTGACGGTTCATGATAATGGGCATAATGGGTTACAGGGCTTAGGCTAACACATAATAGTTTAACAAGATAGAGTAATTTGGTCCAAGTAAAACAAACGTGTTTCTCACCCCAATTTTACAAAGTAAGTTTTAAAGATTAAAAGTGGGGCTACGAACTCACCTCAGTACAGTAAGTAATCCGGGTAAAAATGTCAAAGTATAGTAGGTGAAAACTTCGACACGCGACCTAAGTAAATATGGTTCGACTTAGTTTATACTAAATGAAATGCAATAAGTTTTAAAAGCACTCACAGACCTTGTACATTGACTCAACAAACAAACGAGCTTAAGCAAATGATGAGTGGTTTTTTACAAATGAATCAACCCTCAACCTCGGGTACATCTTCTCTTCCTAGCAATACAATTGCTAACCCGAGGGGTGATATGAAAGCAATCACCACTCGAAGTGGTGTATCATATGATGGACCCACGGCTCCGACTACCTCTTCTTCTCTTCCTCCCAAGGTAGTCGTCCGTGAGACCGAGGCGACAAAGGACACGGAACTTCCTACTAATAACGGAAGGACCGAAGACGTCCAACCTCCGGTTGTCCAACCCTCTAAACCAAAGATTGTTTTTGAGCCCGAAGAAGCTCCCGTCAAAACCAAACTTCCATATCCTTCAAGATTGAATGATCAAAAGCTACGCGAAAAAGCTTCAAATCAAATGGAGAAATTCTTTCAAATCTTCCAAGATTTGCATTTTGATATAAGCTTCGCGGATGCTTTACTTCTGATGCCTAAGTTTGCTTCTACAATCAAAGGATTATTGAGCAACAAAGAAAAATTATTTGAATTAGCAAAAACTCCTCTGAACGAGAATTGCTCAGCGGTTCTCCTCAAGAAGCTTCCCGAAAAGCTTGGAGATCCAGGAAAATTCCTCATTCCATGTGAATTTCCGGGAATGGTTGAATGCTACGCCTTGGCCGATCTCGGTGCAAGCATCAACCTAATGCCGCTTTCCGTCTGGAACAAGCTTTCTCTACCGGAACTCACTCCTACTTGCATGACCCTCGAGCTTGCGGACCGTTACATAACCCGTCCTAAGGGTGTAGCCGAGGATGTCTTTGTCAAGGTGGGGAAGTTCCATTTCCCCGCCGATTTTGTGGTAGTTGATTTCTATGCCGATCCCCGGGTTCCTCTAATTCTTGGAAGATCATTTCTGAGGACCGGGCGAGCTTTGATTGATGTTTATGGTGAAGAAATCACATTAAGGGTAGATAATGAGGCCGTGACTTTTAACCTCGACCGAACTTTCAAATACTCCTCCAATCACGATTCTGTCTCGGTTAATAGAATCGATGTGATTGATGTTGCCTCGGAGGAGTATTCTCAAGAAATTCTTGGATTTTCCGATAAATCCTCGAGTGGCAATCCCACTCCTTCTTCTCAACCAATTCTTTCCGACTCTTCCCCTTCCCTCACTCCGTTTGAAGAAAGTGACTTCATCTTGGAAGAGATCGAGGCTTGTCTAAAGAATGAATCAGTTTAAACGGAAATTGATGATTCAGATTTTGACCCGGAGGGGGACATTCTTCTCCTTGAGAAGTTACTTAACAATGATCCGTCATCTTCTCTCCCTCCGGAAGAAATTCAAAAAGAAGAAATTAAAGAAGTAAAGCCGTCTACTGAGAATCCTCCGGAGCTCGAGCTCAAGGATTTACCTCCTCATCTCGAATATACTTTCTTAGAAGAAACTGACAAATATCCCGTCATCATTTCTAAAGACCTTAAAGATGAGGAGAAGACCTAACTCTTAGACGTGCTTAAAAAGCATAAGAGTGCCATTGCTTGGCAAATCTCCGATATAAAGGGCATAGACCCTCGGTTCTGTACTCATAAGATCTTACTTGAAGAAAATTTCAAACCCGCCGTCCAGCAACAGAGACGGGTTAACCCAAAAATCCATGATGTCATCAAAAAGGAAGTTATTAAACTCCTTGACGCTGGGATGATTTATCCAATTTCTGATAGCTGATCCGTTCCGAAAACGTATATATAAATATAAACAGTCTCAGAACGAATGCTCGTGTGTAGTGTGAAACCAGGTAAGTGATCACCTGGGTCGTTTCCCAACGAGGTGTGAATGGAAAACTGTGAAAAGCTTTGGATTAGAGTGATTGATGAATCAGATATTTGATTTTGCTTTTTGATTAATTCTAAATAACAAATTAAAATAGATATACACAGGAAAATTAAACGCGAATAAAAATAAACTTATAACGCGTAGCGGGAAAGTTAAAATGGGACTAAAACTAAAATTTATGAAATTTAAAACCTAAAAATGTAAAATTACTTAAAACTTATTTAAAAACTTAAATTATATTTTTTATACTTTTTATTTAATTATTATTAATTAATTACTATTTAAATACTTATTTAAACTAATAAAAATTTTAATAAATACTAAATGGACAAAGAAAAATCTAAAACTTTTTCTAAAAATATTATAAGATGAGAAAAAGCTAAGAAAATTATAAAAATGAAAATTACTTAATTAAAATTTAAAAAGATAAATTCTATTAAATAGAAGTTATCACTATATTTCTATTTTTGATTTTCTTAAGGTCTAAAAATAAAATTATATTTTTCCTAGATTAAAAATGACAAAATAAAATTATGAAAATTAAAATTATATTTTTCTGATTATTTTTCTATTTTTTATGATTTAATTACTATTAGAAACTAAATAAAAAGATTAAAAATATTAAATGACTTAGGAAAATTATGAAAAATTCTGAGTAAATCTAAATTAATATTAGAAAGCTATGAAAAATAAAAGTGGAAGTTTAATAAGCCTGGAGAGCTGATTTGGGCAGATAAACAATAAGCAAATAAGCTAAAAATAAGCCAATAAGCACAAAACTCAACCAACTGATCAGGACAGGCTAAATATGCTATAATAAGCTTAAAACAACTGAATAATACAAATAAGCACAAGGGATTAAGCTGAATAAGCACTATGGTCAGCTGCGAATTCAAGACAGAACTCAGAAACACAGCCAACTTGCAGATTAAAAATAAGCAATTAATAAGCTACTGAGATGAAATATTAGGGGGGAAAAAGATAGCTTATACTATGAGCTATATAAAAAACCTAAAAGCCCTATCACAATAACACCAATTGATGTCCAATTAAAGGCTAGATCAGCTGCTTTCAGCAATCAGTGTGTACTGATTACTCTGCACAGAGTTGTGCAGAAGAGTGCAGAAGAAACAAGGCTAAACCACCTTTTGTCTACTCACTAAGTGGACTCAACTTGACTCAGAAAAGCCAATGAAAAGGCCAAAAGAGGCTTGTGCTTATTTTTGGCTTAAATGGACTTCAAATTGACTGAAATTACCACAGTCAACACAAATCTACAAAATTGATCTAATTAGCTAATTTGGACTTAAAAACACCTTATTTGGACTATGTTAAGCAGGTTTGAAGTTGGAAAAAAGGCAAATGCACAGTAACCATGGGTTTGACCCTTTGACTGCACAAAACCAAACACCCCTTCTAGGTGTGTCTGCCTTGATTTAACAAAAGAAAAACAATATTTAAAACTAAAAGATTTATTTAACTGACTAACTAACTTATATTGATACTGATTAACAATTTTTAACACAGAAATAAGCACAATATTAAGCTATACTACTTATAGGTATTTTTGGTTTACTTGACTAAAAAGTGAAAATGAGATTATAGACTTAAACTGATTATCAAACTGACTTAAATCAACTTAACTAACATTAATAACTACTGAGAACACTAATAAGCATAGGAATAAGCAATTGTACAGTTAAACAAGAGACTTGGAAATTCTTACAAATTTTGCAATCCAGCTAAGAACATGAAACCAAGGACCAAAGAACCAACTTATAGCTTCCCAAGAAGCACTAAACCAAGGGCAATCCAGAATATACCCTGCTCCAGCTTATCTTTTCCAAACTGCTTATTTTTGGCTTAATTTGACTTTCTTTGACTTTTCTTAGAACTTGAATTTTATAGCTACTGATTACTATATAGGCTTACAAAAAGCTATTATCAGCTTATATAAGCTTATAGAAACAACTAAGAAGCTATTTCACTTACTACTTATCTTGATTCGAACTACTATTTTATAACAGTTAACTTGAACTTTTGAATTACTTTTGAACTGAACTTAATAACCACAAAATAAGAACATTGGACTAAAATTCACTTATATTGATCACTGGTAACTTGTATTATAAAAGATAGCTACTGGAAATAAAAAACGATTATGCTACTAATTAACTACTTGCCAAGTTTGGCTTACAAAGCTATATATTTATACTAAATTGAAATGGGAAATACATTGTCGACATCTCTGAACATATCCCCACCCTTGAATTGCTCCAATTTGATCTCCTTCGTCCATTTTAGCTTTTGGCGGGAAAAATGGAAAAGTGGTAAACCCACTATCTCTGACTGTTGGGGAGAAGGAAGATGCATTAATTGCATTTGGCAATGTTAGGTAGTGTTTTGGAGGGGGAATGAT
This sequence comes from Artemisia tridentata subsp. tridentata, assembly GCA_021014915.2. Classification (NCBI taxonomy): domain Eukaryota; kingdom Viridiplantae; phylum Streptophyta; class Magnoliopsida; order Asterales; family Asteraceae; genus Artemisia; species Artemisia tridentata. Next base: position 371,892,710 of record CP139507.1, on the reverse strand, counting down.
GTGGTGAAGCCAGCTGGGGTGTGAGGTGGTATGGTGATTGGTTTGGCGGTTCGAAGGTAAGGGATAAGAGTTTGACCGAAGTCAAACTCTGTGTTAAATAAAAAGGATGGGTCGGGTTTTATTGATTGGGCTTGGGTTGGGTTAGTTTAATAAAAGAGGTTGGGCTGGTATGGTTTTATTTTAGTGTTGGATCCGGATTTTGGTTTGTATAATAAATCACAAGGACCAAACTTGTAATTTCTGCATTCTTGAAGGACTAAACCTGCAACATTTCATAAGTTATCACAAGGACCATTATTGCCAAGTTAGATAAACCAAAGGACCTATTTTGTATTTTGTTACAATTTAAAACACCCGAGGACCATTTATGTAATTTTCCAAAAGTTTAGGGGTGAAATTGTAATTTTCTAAAACTTTGCACCAAAGGACTTATTATGTAATTTTATGATTCTTAAAGGACCTTTGATGACTTTTCCTGTTTTTAGAATAACCAGGGACTAGTTTTGACAACTTTTTAAAGTTGAGGGACTGAAACTGCCAATTATGCAAACTTTGTTCGTTTTTTATCTGTTTTTAAACATTTTGCATCTGAAACATATAAAACACAATTTTGTGATAATTTCAGTATTATGATGCATTTCTGAGTGTTTTTGGATGTTTTGGCAGCTCAGATTAGGTAAAACTGATGAGTATTTAGACACTCATCAATCCCCCAAACTAAACTATTGCTAGTCCCTAGCAATCTTTTATGAAGATTTAATGGATTTTATCTCTTTACCAGAAGCCATCACTTCTGGAGTAGCCAATGTTTTAGTATGTGATACTTTGGTACAATGATAACCAAATGATTTTGAGCAAACCATCAGCTGTTAACGGTTTTGATTTGTCTTTACCAAAAGCCGTTTGCTTCTGGACTAGCCAACTCTTAGATAAAATACAGTTATTATCTTTGGTGAGCTGATTACCAATCATGGAATTTTACTGCCTTTACCACAAGCCATAACCTTGCGGGCTAGCCAACTCTTCACTTATAAAGATATGGTGAGTCGAAAACCATACAATTTTAGGCAAATTGCAAGCCATAAACGGATTTGATATATCTTTACCAAGAGCCGTTTGCTCCTGGATTAGCCAATCCTTATGTGGGTTAGACATGGCGGACTGATAACCATTTATTGCGTTCTAAGTGAGAAAAAATTTTAAAATTTTGGCTAAAAATGGGGGTACTAGATGGTACATTTGATCAAATTCACAAGAATTCCCCCCCACACTTAGAACTGAATATTGCCCTCAATATTCACAGAACCGGTTGTTAAACCAATACTTAGAACGTGAAAGGGAAATACTAATAGCCTTTTATTTCATATACACACTTTTTTTTTTTTTTTTTTTTTTTTTTTACTTGGAACATATTTACAACATGTGGGGCATCTCCCCCACACTTAGGTGAAACATGGGTGAAAACCCATATTTTGCTACTGTTTTTATTAACCGAGTCACTAGCTTGACTCGACCCCGAATTGAGTTGATTTCTCCCGAACAGGCAGGTTTATCACGCAAGCTAACCGCTTGTGAACGGTCAACCGTAACAAAGGGTTCCTGAACAGCCCGGGAGAAAAAGCAATTTAAAAATCTATGGGGAAGTAAGTGGAAGAAACCATCTCCGTCGGACTTTCATTCAAGATGTTTGTATACATATTGAAGTACATGAAAGTTCCACACCAAGAGAGATATATCTGGCATTAAACCAATGTTATATGGAAAATGCCAGGGTCAAAAGTAACATCCTCACTCCCAAATGAGTGAAAGATAGGGGAAATCACCGGGTAGGTGAAAGGAAGAAGAGAGATCTGAACAACAATTAAAATAAGAACTTCCTCCTCAAGAATTGCATTTTCAAGAGGAGGAGGCAAGTCCTTAAACTTGATCTCTGGAAATTTATCAGTTTTCTCAACTGACTTGATTTCCTTCTTATGAAGTTGTTTTGGTGGAAGAGGGGAAGATGAATCTTCGTTTAACAAATTCTCTAGAAAAAGAATGTCCCCCTCAGGATCAAGATAGTTATCATCAACCTCATGCGGAAGTGAACTATCTAGAGCAAGAAAATCATCGACTTCATCCCAAAAGGGATCACCTCCCTCAACCGAAGTGAGAGAAGGGGAAGAGTCGGCTATGATAAGTTGAGAAGATGTGGTGGGTTCCCCACTCACAGAATTATGAAAATAACCAAGACTTTCATGAGAGTACTCCTTTGAAGCAACATCAATGACATCGATTCGGTTAACCGATGCAGAGTTATAATTTGAGGAGTACCTCGAGGTTTGATCATGGTTAAAAGTAACAGCTTCATTATCCACACGCAAGGTGATCTCATGCTTAAACACATCAATAAGAGCATGGCCCGTTTTTAGGAATCCTCTTCCAAGAATGAGAGGAACCTTTTGATCAGCATCGAAATCAACCACCACAAAGTCAGCTGGAAAATGGAACTTTCCTACTTTCACAAATACATCCTCAGCAATGCCGCGAGGATGAGATATGGTTCGATCTGCAAGCTCAAGAGTCATGCAGGTAGTAGTAAGAGCCGGAAGAGAAAGTTTCTTCCATACTGATTGAGGCATCAGGTTGATGCTTGCACCAAGATCGGCCAAGGCATAGCATTCAACCATTCCCGGAAATACACAAGGTATTAGAAACTTTCCAGGATCTCCAAGCTTCTCCGGAAGCTTTTTCAAGATAACCGCTGAGCAGTTCTCATTTAATGGAGTTTTAGCCATTTCAATCAATTTTTCCTTGTTGCTTAACAATTGTTTGATTGTTGATGCAAATTTAGGCATCAGAATGATAGCATCCGCAAAACTTATGTCAAAATGTAATTCTTTAAAGATTTGAAAGAATTTGTCCATTTGTTGACTAGCTTTCTCACGGAGCTTTTGCTCATTTAAGCGCGATGGGTAAGGAATGTAAGGTTTGGATTTTTGGGCAATGACTTCAGGAGTCTCTACAGATTCAAAGACAACTCCTGGCTTGGATTTCTTTTTCTGGACAATCGGAGGCTGGACATGTGCTGTACTTGGTGGGCTTGGAATCTGCACTTTGTCCGTTGTATCCTCCGTCTCTTTCTCCATTTCAAACAACGGAGGAGGAATAGGGCCAGCTGGCCCCTTATAAGAAGCACCACTCCGAGTGGTGATAGCTTTGACGAAAGTGGTATCTTCATCATCATCACTGTCATCAAGTACACTGACAGGAACAGCATTGAGCATTTTGGAATAATATCTGGCTGATCTTTGCTCACTAAGTTTGGTTGACAAACTTTTAACCGTAAATCGTGATAGAGTATGATCTATTCTTGACGGTTGAGGAGCAATTGTGGGTGTAGATTTTTGGATGACTGAAGGTTGGATGACCGAAGGTTGGACGTATTTAGCACTTCCATTGTTAGTGGGAAGTACCAGGTCCTTTATCACCTTGAATTCAACGTGAGATTTACCACTACGTGTACTGACAGCTTTGAGTTCACCCCTAGGGTTGACAACAGTGTTACTTGGGAGACCTCCCGAGGTAGAAGGTATATCAGTTAAAGACTTTTTGATCTGGTTTAATTGGGCAATCAATAACTGGTTTGTCTCATATTGTGTCTTATTTGTTTCCTCTTGAGTTTTCATGAATTGCTTAAGCAACTCATCTGAGGACGTCTGATTTCGGTTTGAACCTTGGTTTTGATTAAAATTTGGACCACGGTTTTGGTTAAAATTACCCTGATTCTGACCTCGGTTTTGATTGAAATTTTGAGAATTGTTGAAATTTTGTCCCTGAATTTGAACAAAGCGATTTTGATTATTCTGATTTGGCACGGGTGGAAAACCAGGTGGGACCATAGCATTCGGTGCTCGGTACTGAGTCTCAGCATGCGGACGGTATTGATTTTGGTTTACTGCAGCTACGGGAGCTGGGTAAAGAGAAGCATCGGTTGCTTGACAATCATAATACGCATGTGGGCCACCACAAGTTTCACACACTTTGTTTATTGCTTTAATTTGTTCTGGTTTGTGAATTTCACTGTTCAGTTCTTTCATTTCCTTCATCATACAACGCATTGAGTCCGTTAAAAAGGCTAACTCTGAGGAGTTACCGGATGACGAGGCAGGAGTGACAGGAACATTCACTTTGTTTCGAGAAATAGGAACTTTTGATTTATTTTCACAAATTTCAACCACCTCTCTAGGTCGACGATTCAAGATATTGCCACCAGCGGCTGCGTTAAGTGCATCTTGATCGTTTTGGGTTAACCCATTATAAAACGTATTTATCTGTTGTAACTCTGTAAAATCGTGATGTGGGCATTTTCTTAGGAGATCTTTAAATCTCTCCCATGCCTCTCTGAAATTTTCATCGAAACTTTGACGAAAACCAGCAATTTCATTTTTTAAATTAGTCGTCTTTGATGGAGGGAAGAAATAATTGACAAACTTCTGCACTAGATCTTCCCAAGTTTCAATGGATCGAGGGGGTTCTTTATCCAGCCAGATTCGGGCTGCCCCCTCAAGTGAGAATGGAAATAGCATCAATTTGATCACTGTTTGCGGCACATTTTTGTAATTGATTGTAGAGGTCAGTTTGTTGAACCAACGAATGTGTGCATAAGGATCCTCTCGTTCAAACCCGTGGAATTGGTTGGTAGAAACGAGCTGAATCAAATGTGTTTTCAGTTCAAAATGATCAGAATCGATGGCTGGTAAAACGATGGCATCTCCGTAACCCTCGGTGGGTGCCCGGAGCATTTCCGCCATTGTGTGATTGTCTGCCATATTATCAGTGAGAACAGTACTAATCTTGGGTTCGACTATTTGGGCAGCACGTCTACGATTACGTCTTCTCGAAATATTTACGAGTTCACGTAAAGGGCTTGATGACGTGGAAGAACGAGTGTGCATGCATTAAGTAAAATATTCCAATTAAAACAAGACAGAAGCAAAACACAAGTGAACTTAAACCAATAATCAGCAAGCGTACGGTAGCTCTCTAAAAGATAAACGCACAGAGTGGCGGAGAAGCAAAGGTGGGCAATTAAGCTCCTTAAAAACCCGCTTCCTTCAGTCCGACAATTTAATGTCAGACTATCCTTAAACCTCCGTTAGAGTTTGTTTATCAATTAAAGGTGAGCCGATATTTGCAAGTGATACAAAGGCAAGTTTTAAATCTTTGGTTTGGGAACTTATTATGGTCGTACCCCCAGTTAGGTAGTACTCTGTCTTGGTTCTCGATGGTAATTTTTTATTGTTATTTATTATTAACAAAGAAAACGAAAATTATTTTTGTTGTTTTTATTTTTTATATGATAATAATAATAATAATATATATAGAAAAGAAAAAGAAAAATATTTTTGTATTTTATATGGTTTTTGGGAAATAGGAACTTCTTGGGAGAAGGATCTCGAATCACTAATCGCTAAAACTTATACAACTGTCGCAGCACACCTCCCCGGCAGCGGCGCCAAAATTTGATCCGTTCCGAAAACGTATATATAAATATAAACAGTCTCAGAACGAATGCTCGTGTGTAGTGTGAAACCAGGTAAGTGATCACCTGGGTCGTTTCCCAACGAGGTGTGAATGGAAAACTGTGAAAAGCTTTGGATTAGAGTGATTGATGAATCAGATATTTGATTTTGCTTTTTGATTAATTCTAAATAACAAATTAAAACAGATATACACAGGAAAATTAAACGCGAATAAAAATAAACTTACAACGCGTAGCGGGAAAGCTAAAATGGGACTAAAACTAAAATTTATGAAATTTAAAACCTAAAAATGTAAAATTACTTAAAACTTATTTAAAAACTTAAATTATATTTTTTATACATTTTATTTAATTATTATTAATTAATTACTATTTAAATACTTATTTAAACTAATAAAAATTCTAATAAATACTAAATGGACAAAGAAAAATCTAAAACTTTTTCTAAAAATATTATAAGATGAGAAAAAGCTAAGAAAATTATAAAAATGAAAATTACTTAATTAAAATTTAAAAAGATAAATTCTATTAAATAGAAGTTATCACTATATTTCTATTTTTGATTTTCTTAAGGTCTAAAAATAAAATTATATTTTTCCTAGATTAAAAATGACAAAATAAAATTATGAAAATTAAAATTATATTTTTCTGATTATTTTTCTATTTTTTATGATTTAATTACTATTAGAAACTAAATAAAAAGATTAAAAATATTAAATGACTTAGGAAAATATGAAAAATTTTGAGTAAATCTAAATTAATATTAGAAAGCTATGAAAAATAAAAGTGGAAGTTTAATAAGCCTGGAGAGCTGATTTGGGCAGATAAGCAATAAGCAAATAAGCTAAAAATAAGCCAATAAGCACAAAACTCAACCAACTGATCAGGACAGGCTAAATATGCTATAATAAGCTTAAAACAACTGAATAATACAAATAAGCACAAGGGATTAAGCTGAATAAGCACTATGGTCAGCTGTGAATTCAAGACAGAACTCAGAAACACAGCCAACTTGCAGATTAAAAATAAGCAATTAATAAGCTACTGAGATGAAATATTAGGGGGGCAAAAGATAGCTTATACTATGAGCTATATAAAAAACCTAAAAGCCCTATCACAATAACACCAATTGATGTCAAATTAAAGGCTAGATCAGCTGCTTTCAGCAATCAGTGTGTACTGATTACTCTGCACAGAGTTGTGCAGAAGAGTGCAGAAGAAACAAGGCTAAACCACCTTTTGTCTACTCACTAAGTGGACTCAACCTGACTCAGAAAAGCCAATGAAAAGGCCAAAAGAGGCTTGTGCTTATTTTTGGCTTAAATGGACTTCAAATTGACTGAAATTACCACAGTCAACACAAATCTACAAAATTGATCTAATTAGCTAATTTGGACTTAAAAACACCTTATTTGGACTATGTTAAGCAGGTTTGAAGTTGGAAAAAAGGCAAATGCACAGTAACCATGGGTTTGACCCTTTGACTGCACAAAACCAAACACCCCTTCTAGGTGTGTCTGTCTTGATTTAACAAAAGAAAAACAATATTTAAAACTAAAAGATTTTATTTAACTGACTAACTAACTTATATTGATACTGATTAACAATTTTTAACACAGAAATAAGCACAATATTAAGCTATACTACTTATAGGTATTTTTGGTTTACTTGACTGAAAAAGTGAAAATGAGATTATAGACTTAAACTGATTATCAAACTGACTTAAATCAACTTAACTAACATTAATAACTACTGAGAACACTAATAAGCATAGGAATAAGCAATTGTACAGTTAAACAAGAGACTTGGAAATTCTTACAAATTTTGCAATCCAGCTAAGAACATGAAACCAAGGACCAAAGAACCAACTTATAGCTTCCCAAGAAGCACTAAACCAAGGGCAATCCAGAATATACCCTGCTCCAGCTTATCTTTTCCAAACTGCTTATTTTTGGCTTAATTTGACTTTCTTTGACTTTTCTTAGAACTTGAATTTTATAGCTACTGATTACTATATAGGCTTACAAAAAGCTATTATCAGCTTATATAAGCTTATAGAAACAACTAAGAAGCTATTTCACTTACTACTTATCTTGATTCGAACTACTATTTTATAACAGTTAACTTGAACTTTTGAATTACTTTTGAACTGAACTTAATAACCACAAAATAAGAACATTGGACTAAAATTCACTTATATTGATCACTGGTAACTTGTATTATAAAAGATAGCTACTGGAAATAAAAAACGATTATGCTATTAATTAACTACTTGCCAAGTTTGGCTTACAAAGCTATATATTTATACTAAATTGAAATGGGAAATACATTGTCGACATCTCTGAACATATCCCCACCCTTGAATTGCTCCAATTTGATCTCCTTCGTCCATTTTAGCTTTTGGCGGGAAAAATGGAAAAGTGGTAAACCCACTATCTCTGACTGTTGGGGAGAAGGAAGATGCATTAATTGCATTTGGCAATGTTAGGTAGTGTGTTTGGAGGGGGAATGATGTGGTGAAGCCAGCTGGGGTGTGAGGTGGTATGGTGACTGGTTTGGCGGTTCGAAGGTAAGGGATAAGAGTTTGACCGAAGTCAAACTCTGTGTTAAATAAAAAGGATGGGTCGGGTTTTATTGATTGGGCTTGGGTTGGGTTAGTTTAATAAAAGAGGTTGGGCTGGTATGGTTTTATTTTAGTGTTGGATCCGGATTTTGGTTTGTATAATAAATCACAAGGACCAAACTTGTAATTTCTGCATTCTTGAAGGACTAAACCTGCAACATTTCATAAGTTATCACAAGGACCATTATTGCCAAGTTAGATAAACCAAAGGACCTATTTTGTATTTTGTTACAATTTAAAACACCCGAGGACCATTTATGTAATTTTCCAAAAGTTTAGGGGTGAAATTGTAATTTTCTAAAACTTTGCACCAAAGGACTTATTATGTAATTTTATGATTCTTAAAGGACCTTTGATGACTTTTCCTGGTTTTAGAATAACCAGGGACTAGTTTTGACAACTTTTGAAAGTTGAGGGACTGAAACTGCCAATTATGCAAACTTTGTTCGTTTTTCATCAGTTTTTAAACATTTTGCATCTGAAACATATAAAACACAATTTTGTGATAATTTCAGTATTATGATGCATTTCTGAGTGTTTTTGGATGTTTTGGCAGCTCAGATTAGGTAAAACTGATGAGTATTTAGACACTCATCAATAGCTCATGGGTTAGCCCGGTCTACTGTGTGCCCAAAAAGGGTGGAATGACCGTTGTGACAAACGAAGAAAATGAGTTAATCCCCACACGTCTCGTCACCGGATGGAGAGTGTGTATCGATTACCGAAAACTCAATGATGCCACCCGTAAAGACCATTTCCCTCTACCTTTTATGGACCAAATGCTTGAGCGTTTGGCGGGAAATAAGTTCTATTGTTTTCTCGATGGCTTTTCCGGGTATTTTCAAATACCAACTGATCCCCAAGTTCAGGAAAAGACCACCTTCACGTGTCCTTATGGAACGTTTGCCTACCGACGCATGCCTTTTGGGTTATGCAATGCTCCGGGGACGTTTCAAAGATGCATGATGGCCATATTTCACGATATGATCGAGAAGACGATGGAGGTCTTTATGGATGATTTCTTCGTCTATGGAAATTCTTTCTCATCGTGCCTCTCCCATTTAGACAAGATGCTGCAAAGGTGCAAAGACACCAATCTTGTGCTAAATTGGGAGAAGTGCCATTTTATGTTCAAAGAGGGCATAGTCCTCGGCCATAAGATTTCCAAATCCGGGATTGAGGTCGATCGAGCTAAAGTCGATGTGATCGCTAAGCTACCTCATCCCACAACCGTTAAAGGAATCCGAAGTTTCCTTGGTCATGCCGGTTTCTACAGACGATTTATTCAAGACTTCTCTAAAATCGCCCGGCCTCTGACCCATCTTCTTGAAAAAGATGCTCCGTTCTTCTTCTCTCCCGAATGCATTGAAGCATTCGATGTTATCAAAAAGAAATTGACCGAAGCACCAATATTGGTTGCCCCCGATTGGGACTTGCCCTTTGAGCTAATGTATGATGCGAGTGATTATGCTATTGGTACAGTCCTGGGGCAACGCAAATCAAAATACTTTCAGCCGATACACTATGCTAGTAAGATAATGACCGACGCTCAATCTCACTATACTACTACCGAGAAAGAGTTGTTGGCCGTTGTCTACGCTTTTGAGAAATTTAGACCATATCTTGTCTTATCCAAAAGCATAGTGTATACGGACCATTCTGCTCTCAAGTATCTCTTAGCAAAGCAAGACGCTAAGCCGAGATTACTTCGGTGGATTCTTCTGCTCCAGGAATTTGATATTATCATTCGTGATAAAAAAGGAGCAGAGAATCTAGCCGCTGATCATTTGTCCAGACTTGAAAATCCCCATCAAAGTGATCTCGAGAACAAGGAAATCACCGAAACATTTCCTCTCGAGACACTTGGGATGGTATCTTTAAAGAATGATCCAAGTACCCCATGGTTTGCCGACTATGCAAATTACCATGCGGGGAATTTTGTGGTAAAAGGGATGTCGTCCCAGCAGAAAAAGAAAATTTTCAAAGATGTTAAGCATTATTTCTGGGACGACCCCTATTTATTCAGAATTTGTGCTGACCAAGTAATTAGACGGTGTGTGCATGGCCAAGAAGCCGTTGACATCCTCACAGCTTGCCATAATGGACCCACGGGGGGACATCATGGTGCCAGCTACACCGCTAAAAAAGTCTTTGATTCTGGGTTTTATTGGCCGACTATCTATCGCGATGCCCACGACTTGGTGAAGTCATGTGACTCTTTCCAACGTCAAGAAAAAATCTCGCAAAAAGACGAAATGCCTCAAAATGCAATTCAAGTCTGCGAGATTTTTGACGTGTGGGGCATCGATTTCATGGGGCCATTCCCGTCTTCACGAGGGAATAAGTATATACTCGTGGCCGTCTACGTTTTCACAATTGGTATCTGAGCCTCGTGGCTCTTATTTTCAAAACAAATGATTTTTAAAATAGAGTACGATCCATGTATCAAATTACCTTTGAAGCAGAATGTAATATGAAAAATGTTTCGCTAAGTATACTTAGAAATTTTGTTGTTAAATATTACTTTGTATACAAGCTTGAAGATGTCTTTGGAAAATCAAAAGAAAATATTTCTTAAAATGATTAAGTGTCAAATTGTGTGCGTAAAGCTAATTTACGAAAAACACGGGTTTTAAAGGAGCGTTTGGGATACCTATTAATTTAGTTGAAAAATCACCTCCGTAATGTTTAGATAAGTCACATAAGTAGAAATGTTGTTAAATATGTGTAATATATGTTTAATATTAAGTCTAGCAAGTCCTACACGTTTTCTCTATGTCAAAATACGAGTTTAGGAGAATCTGTCACAGACACCCACGGATCCCTTTGTTACAAAGGGCGGATCCCTCAAAAAGGATCCGCCAAATCCGTCGGTATTATATGCAGTTTTTGTCCAACTTTCATTTAAAAATAATCTCATATCCTAAATCTAAATTGAAGTAGGTAAAACAAATCAAATACTACAACCTGTTCAAAATATTAAGTTTCATTTTGACACAGTAACTTAAACTTTTACGTCGGGCAATGTAAGTTGGTATTCTTTGAACATTGATATGATTTCTTTTGAAACTAAAGAATTTGGTAATATAAAGGAAACAAATCAAGCTTGGCATACATCGTCATATTTAAACGCAAAGTGACGAAAAGTATCTTTTCATTCATGCTATGCTATGTGACTATCTGTTCTAAGTTATTTGCATACATGTGATTTGCCTGTTGGTAATTGTGATTGAATTTGTTGATAGGAAATTCATAAGTGTTTTGCCATAACAATTATTTGCTTGTTTGATGCACAATAGGACTTTTGCTAGATCTTGTGCACTAAGTTGATAAACTGTGTTTGTTTCACTTATAGACTTAGATATTTTTGTTTGCATATGTTATGTGAAAACTTTGCATAACTTACTTAGAAATGTGAACTGATTGAAACTAGTTTAGTATCTTAAAATGTATTGTCTTGCACAAACCTTCACTTAATTTCAAGTGTTAAACTGTGTAAACATGTTGTATCTGTGTAAGTGTGTTTGGTATAAGAAAATTTCGAACAATGATGTGATGACTTGTTGTGTTATTAGGATATTGTGTTGGTATTATATTTTTATGTGAACTAACAAAACAATGCAGGATGATAACACTCGATGTTATCGATTTTCGTGTTTAAGCCACCGTTTGGCTTAACTTCCTTTTATGGTAAGTTATTATCATTTGATTGATCTATATGCAAACGTGTGTTTGAATATGTGTTTTTGCTTTTAATCAATCACCAATAAGTAATTACATATGGTTTAGGACAATTTTCGAAATTTGAACGAGTAACGAAAATCTTGACATATGTTCTGTTAAGAATCTGAATCTCCATATGGCGGATTCGGCGGATCCCAAATTTTGGATCCGCCTAGTGTATGCTTTGGATCCGCCAGTCCTGATCCTGCGGATTCCGCGGAACCAAAAATTTGGTTCCGCCTTTGTTGTCGATTGGATCCGCAGGCTTCAACAGTAACTTTTTCAAAATTCCCAAGTAATCCCGATCCTTAAATTATTGATTCTAGTTTTTAGGTTTATTCTACTGATCATTTATGATCATTACACTCATTCACCTGTCCTTTACTTATCCATTAACTTGATTTGTAAATTGACAACTTAAGTATTTCGTCCGAAATATTCAAGTATATCTGACTTACGATTGTAGTCATTAAAAGTCATATCTGAAACAATCAACTCACAAGTATTTTAACAACGTATGTTAAAACACTTATCTTATCATGACTAGAATATTTGTTCTTCATCCCATTTAGCCCCTAGGTTTCACAAACATAACCAAGCACTTCATTCACTAGTAAACCACAAGAATCAATATCCATTTCAACATTCATGAAACCCAAAGTACTTATATAGTACAACAGATCTCTGCATCACCACATCCTTAGTTAGACACTCCATCTAAATCAACCAATCCACAATCCTTTCCATTATTTGAATCAGTTGAGAGCATTGCTCAAAAAGCCTGTAGTTCAACACTCATCAAATGCACGTTGAATCAACTCAACCATACTTTATCACCTATAGGATTAGAACCTTCTCCATCAGATGAGCATGATGCTCACATTCATTGTTTATCAATTTCCACTGGGTTTAAGTAGTATCACAAGTCATCAAAGTATTGGTAATACTTTGTCATTTCACTTCTGCATTAGTTTCATTAAACCTTAGATCAATATTGTAGCAACTTATGTTATAATGTAATCTCTAAACAAATCTCATAACAATGATTCTTGAGGAGTATACATAAGAAACTCAAGTGAATTTCTCATGTATTCATCTAGTAAATTTAGGATAAGTCTATCCAACTCAAACACTTTAAGTTCATATCTTTATTTAGGAAAACATGATGTTTCGGAAAACACTATGCTTAAATCATGCGTTTAGTTTTCATCTTGTTAAAAGTATAATGTATATCCTATGCATCATTCTCTTCTTGCAACATGAATGGTTGTGTTACAAGAGACTTCATTGCACCTACAAGTTCTATGAACTTTCTCATATGTTCATACTTGTTTTCATAAGCATGATAATCTTACTTATTGAAAGATACTTTATGTATCTATCTTCTTTCAAGCATACATCATAACCAAACCTTGCTCATAATCTAGTTCAAACCTTGTGTGTATCCTACACATCTCTAGAGCATACACAAGATCTATTAAAGTTGGTAACTTTACTCAGATTCTTGTTCCAAAGAGCTTTCTTGAGAACGTTCTTAACATATTACATTATCATACACAAACATATCTCTTGGTCTTAGATGATCAAATCACTTGCATAACACATACTTAAACTTAACTTAAAAGATGTCACTCTTTAGATCATTCAACCTTAGATTCCAAACACAAAGATTAAAATCTGTTGACACATATTTGTCAAATTTACGTGTATAACATGACATCTTCATCACATTAGTTTTTATAGAAATAGTTGAGTCTCATTAAGCCAAGTAATTGGCAAACTATCATATTTTATATAGGTAAAAATAGGAATTCCTATCTTTCAGACATGAGAATGATTACTGGAGAATTTATTGCACTAGAAACTCAATTTAACCTAACGGTTAAATTGCTTCCAGCAAAGAAGTTGGGTATGTGGAATCACCCCTAAAAAATGGTCGTGTTTAGCCTGAATTGAGCACCGCTAGTAATAGTCTCATATTCATTCTCCAACTTGAAAAATCTTTATTCCTATACTTGCCTAAAGTAAGTATTAAAAGATGATAGTTTATCTTGTCTTAGGAATATTAATCAAACAAGTAGTAGATGTGATTTTTCTTTAAAATTACTTGCATTACACATACATGTGTTGATTACATGTTAATTGTTTGATATGATTTAGTATCTTGACGTTATCATGATTGATAGTCAAATGTGTAAACCTTTAAAAGGTTTTGTCTGCATACTTATATGCTTCATGTTAACATGATTTGTATGATATGTTCATTCTTTTATTATATGCTATTTCGTAAGATTAACGTATTACTTGTTAACTCACTATATGTCATTATTAATACATGGTGTTAGACAGCTCTTGTCTTTAGTTGACATTCATTGAGTTTCTTTCGTAGTATAGTCTAAATGATGCATGCTTCTAAAATGTTAGAATTATTTGCATGAACCTGTCGTTTCATTACTTTTGTGACCATGTCACACTATTTGTTTGCCATGTGTGCACCTATATGTCTAAGTGCTTTTTGGTATGATAAACATTTAGAAGTGATTTTATTTTACACATAGATCATTGTGTTAATTAATAAGTAAGTATGCTTAAGTGACTAAGCCTAATTTCAAAACAATTTCACAATGTAGTATCTAAAACAATGTCATCCTATCTTGCAATATGATTATTTGTCTTTATGCTTTGTGGTAGCTTTTTTTCTAGTAGATGGATATTTGTTTTTGTTTATATAAGATGTTATGACTTATATGATATTCACATCTTTTGTCATTAAGACTTTTGTCTTGTAGATTGACAACAAATTGTTTGTTATTTCTCTTTGTTATGCTTATTTTGCATAATTGATGTCCCATTATTGCTACTTAGATTAATAATATGTTTATGGGATCTACTTTCTTGCATATAGCTTTAAAAGCTAATAGGATTAAATTTTAGAGGTTTGAAATTTGTGTTTGGGTATCTTTCAACATACCTGTCTCCAAATCGTATTGTTGCTTCCGCTTTCCTAACAACATCTCCATCATCCTTTAGTTATAACAATACACCTTCCATGATAAAACCACATGCCTCGTCGTGCGATCATCTTGCATTGATAGAGAAGAGCTACATAACTTCGAGGATGAAGTACTTTGTATGCTAACCAACATCCACAAAAACATTACTAAGCTCATTGCTTTCATTAACTTGCTTCATCATTCTTAACATCACACATTATGATGGATGTCCACCGATTAAGGGGGAGAGAAATTCATTCACATAACTGTCTTTTCACATTAAAGAACATGTACTCATGTTTCTTACATCCTCAAGTACCAACACTTAGGTTCACATTATTTAGTTAAAACTAGTTCACAAAACCATAAGCTTTTTGAACCTTCTTAGCTCAACATCACAGTTTTGCATCAATACCTCGTCAAGTGAAAAACACATCATGTGTTTAACAAAACGAGAAGCATTAAGTCCCCTTAGACTTTGAATAGGATTAGTGAAACCAAATCAGTAGTTATAAGCAAATAGACATTAGCTTGAACCTTTGTTTGATCAAAAACGACAAAACGTGACCAAATCTATTCCGGTCCCACGGCACCCTAGGATAAGACAGACGGAACCAAAGCTTTGGTTCCGCCAAATCCGCGGGTACCTGGTTTAGTTTTAACCAATCATAACAGACAACCCTCTCACAACCAATGAGTCTAGGATTTACTTTCACATCTTAATTGTCTAGAACAACTTCATTATCAAGAACATCTTCATTGTCTAGAACACCATCATAGGATCTCATCCTTTTCATTCTTGATACATATCAAGCACGTCATTGTCAGTGCAAACAGAACCATCATTCTTAACACGTTGATCCAACCAACACTCTCATCATCTGATATCATTTTCATCCGTATATAGGTATCTAGTATTTCTAATTATTGCATATGGAATTTCTATTCCTAAGTAATCATTGTCTTCACTTCCTCCTATTTTCATTCGAGCATTTATTATGACACGATTCATCATCTTTGGTAGATGATAATATCATAACCGTAATCGTCTTCAAATACTCTTATAGCATTTGTTATACATTAGAGTTTCTGAATTTATTGCATTCATTATAACCACCACCTTCCATCACCTCTTTCACTAGTCATCAACCCCATGGATTAGCGAAAAACCTACTTGCATCAACCTTTAGTTATAAATTGAGTTATCACTAGTAAACTAACACCAACATTAGCATCACTAACTTTAACTCCATTTCATATTCTCATCATAGGCATTGTTTTGTAGGAGTATATTCTTGTAAATGTAATTCTTATTAGAAGATTACACACTTTATAACATGGTTTACTAGATAATCACGATTGATATCACAATTGGTATGCTGCATCATATTTTTCTTTGATTAGACAATCACAATAGGTAAGTTGCTTGTGATTAGATTATTAATATGTTGCATAATATTTTTCTTTGTGATAAAATATATTGCACTAACCATTTCATTGTAGGTTCATCATCATATACGCTCGATCGTATATAGCTTACTCATCATAGGATGAAGTTTGCATCGATTATTTTTCTTCTTTTATAGGTGCTGCTTAACGCTCTCAAACCAGGAGGATTATCAGTCTAGCACTCATATTGCATCGTCTATACACTTTGGTCGTATATGACTTAAGACATAGCTTCTAGTGCACTAATCTTTTGTTTTGTAGGTTCATCTTGACGCCCTAGAGCAAGGGGAGCTTTCGTCAAGCATTTTTAGAATGCATCATATACACGCATTGTTGTATATCACATACTAACCTTTATTTTGTAGCATTCATAATCCTTACATCATATACGTTGGTACCCTAGCAACGGGGAGTATTGATTAAGGGGGAGCTACAGTCAAGGGGGAGCATGCTCGCATTCTTAAGAATTCTCATTCTTCGACACACTTTTGTGTTTCGACAAAAAGGAGGAGATAGGTCAACATAGTCCAACATAGCTTACCCACGTGTATCATTGGCTATTTGCATTTCATTCATCATGCATTTTTCATATATATTCTTTTTATGTTGCACACCACTAAACTTGATGTAGGTTAAGAGTCTAGTTTGATCCATGGATCCGCTAACAACCTAGGGGACGCAACAACCATAGGAGATTGGAGTAGCATATTTAACTTCACTAGGGATGATTCAAGCTCGCCATTTCGGGAAGAAATGAAGTTAACTCCAAGGATACACCCTTTTTATCTAAGGGTAAGATCTCCTTTTTATAGAACAAAGAAGCTACTGCTGAGAAGATAACTGAGTGACTCATACTCTGGTGATTAACTTCTAACCACTCTTTTTATCTAAGGGTAAGATCTCCTTTTTATAGAACAAAGGAGATCATTACAAAGTTGATAAGTCTTGTCTACTACTTGCTTGTGTGTGTCAGTCATTAAGATACAACATGTATTTGTGTTTACAACTTGTTGACTGAACACATATGAAAGATATTATCTACCGTATATAATTGACTCTTATACACAAAATATCTTTTTTCATTCTTATCCATTAAGCAGTAGTATGAGTCACTCAGTTATCTTCTCAGCAGTAGCTTCTTTGCACTAGCAGTACCAACTGGTATCTTCTTTGCACAAGTAGTACTAACTGCTACCTTCTTTGCACCAGCAGTACTAACTTAAGTTAGTACTGCTCGTTATAACTTGAGCAGACTTCAACAATACACTAGCAGTAGAATAAAATACTCTAGCAGTAGAATCTTTTATGCCTAGCAGTAGAATCTACTTGGTGTATTTTGCTTATCATTTCAGTAATCCTTATGTTTCATTCTTCTTGTTTTTGATCATCAAATCTATGAAATATATAAAATCCAACAATCTTCCCCTATTTGATGATGACAAAACAAACACTTTCTTGAACGAATTTCCCTAGACGAATTAGAGAAATTGAGATAATTAAATCTCACCATGAATGAAACAACACTGTCTTCCCCTTAATCCATGCCATCCACTACAATATCTCGTCTCCTGAAATCAATGTGTTAACCATCTTCATGATTATTCAAATCTGTTAGTGCAAACAGTCTCGTTGGGGAGATTGCTAGTGCAAGCAGTCTCGTTTGTTTTGATTGATGACAAACATGTAACTTGATACATAACGTAAAATTCACAAGTTACTTGTAATCATATCTTGTCTCAACATACATTCAACACCTCTCGAGTCCTCGTATGATACAACACAGGTTCATACATGTTTGTTATGTGGCATTATGATCAAACCCTTAACAAACCATTTAGAATGTTTAAAATACGACTAGGTCATTAAGTATTTTAAAAAAGCTAACTATTCTACTTAGAACCTCATTTGTCATGTTTCCTAAATAGGATAAGTACACTTTAGGTGTCAAACTAACATGATACATATTGGCAAACATATATTAGTTAAGCTAGTATATACATAGGACATACATATATACATTTACATTATTTACATTTTAAGAATTAAAATGGAAATATGTTCATGACATCATTGCATACATCATTAGAAAATCTTAGGAAGATATGGAAAGATATATTTTGGAAAGATTCTTAAGTAACAAAGTTGACTTTGGTAGATATGGTTAGATATGGAAAGATCTTGGATAGATTTCATGAAGATTTGATTTAGGTGATATTTTGGAAAGATCTTTAAGTTACATAGTTGACTTTGCAAGATCTTGACAAGACTTAACATGATATGGAATGATATGGAAAGATTTGTTGAAATCTTAGCTATCATGTACCCACGGATCCAAACCAATACAAAGACGGATCCAATTTTTGGGATCCGCCAAATCCGTGGCATGTACAAATTGTTTTCCTATAAATAGTAGCCCATTGTTTACCCATAGTTTTATCCAACTAGAACACACATTCCCTTCATCGTTTCACACACTTAGATCAGTAGCAAATCATGTAGATTCATAAATTGATTACCCTTTACATAATGATCATAATGTTACTAACTTTCATTATGTTGTAAGCATACACTGTTAATGATCCTGTGAAGCAAACTCAAGATCATGAGTCATTATCCATAGCATACTTCCTGATCCACCATGAAGGTTAGAAGATCTTGAAGTCATTATCCATCATAGCATTCCAACATATGAAGATTTAAGATCACTTGACATCCTCAATGATTGAAGACTTCTTATTCAAGAAGTTCATGTAGATTCCATATGCATATATGAAGATCCATCACAACAAGTTTAGGGAGCTTGTGATCTTCATCCATTGAAGGCTTCCTATCAACGGAAGTTCATTTAGATTAGGCATTCATATCCATGACCCATTTATGTCATGGATCATCATTGCAATCTATTCTTATTAGATTAGATGGTTTATGTGTTTGTGCCATAAAACACAAGGTTTCTATGTTGGGCCATAAAACATAGCGGGAGTGGTTGTACCCTTGTAAAGAACTCGGTATCTAGCTTAGTACCAGAAAAAGATTAAGCGACGACGGGAGTGGTTGTACCCATGTAAAAGAACTAGACATCTTGCTTAGTGTCGGAAATTGTATAGGCGACGTTAGGTTGGTTCTACCTCGAACTAGAACCCGGTATTTAGCTTTGTACCGGAAAAAGTGTAAGTGACGTGTGTAAGGTTTTCTCCGCCGAGAAGGGAGCTTGTTGATCTAGTGAAGTAACTCTCGAGTTGGGTACTCGGGGAGTGGAGTAGGGCGGAGAGGAGCTCCGTGACCGAACCACTATAAATCATCGTGTTCGGTTTGCGCTTTCTTTTACTTATCTCTTTACTTTTATGTTTGCATTATGTGATTGCTTGTGTTGTGATTAGTTGATAATACTTATGTGACAACTTGGTAGACATAAACTACAACAGACAGCTTTCATATTAGAACAAGCCAAATTGGAAATTTGATACAACAAGTTTTAAGTTTTTAAAACGGGAACGTATTCACCCCCCCCCCCCTCTACATTTTCACAATTAACAATTTGATGCTGAAGTAGAATAAATCAACCTTGTGTCTTATGTCTTGTACTAAAACTGACTTCGAACGTATACCCATGTATAGGGAGACCTCTGTCTCTTGACAATAAACTCATCTCCAATGAGACACTAAACACTACAATGTAACTCCTTTAAGTGTTTTGTCAATTCGTAGTCACTTGAACGAACAACAAGTTATCTTTAAACATAATGGAGACGTTTAAGATATGATCAGAACACAAACTTGAAAAATTCTACTTCATCTGCATATAAGTAACAAATAACCTTCTTCGCCAATGAAAATAAAAAACAAGCCTTTAATCTTTTAAGAACATAACCCAACAATCTTCCTTCTGAGTGTGTGTTCTTCCCCTATGTGTGTGAAAACAGAGAACTTTTTTAAAGAAAACAAAAAATGAATTTTTCTTTTTTCTTCAACTAAAACCTTGTAATATCCTAGATCCAGAGCCCCCCGCTCTGATACCATTTGTGAAAACTTTAATAAAGATTGAGCACACACTTAATATAAGTTTTCTGAACCGTTTAAGGACTCTAGGTTGTTTAGACCTTGATCTAGGATAAACTATGATAAGCATAATTATAATAAAGGCGGAATATTCAATTGACAGAATCAATATTATCACAACAAGGTTTTGTCAAACTTCTCCTTTGTTATAAAACTAGCCCCAATGCTATGTGATCAAGTATAGCACGATTACAATCTAATCAGGGATCAAAGGTCCTTGAGGCTACATAAACCTAACAATATCATACCCCTTGTCTGATGTTCCCACATAAAATCACTGTTTGATGTTTTACATTTGTAACACACTTTGTGTTTTGATTTCTAAGCACAGTAAAACACTCTGGTGATTAACTTCTAACCACTCTTTTTATCTAAGGGTAAGATCTCCTTTTTATAGAACAAAGGAGATCATTACAAAGTTGATAAGTCTTGTCTACTACTTGCTTGTGTGTGTCAGTCATTAAGATACAACATGTATTTGTGTTTACAACTTGTTGACTGAACACATATGAAAGATATTATCTACCGTATATAATTGACTCTTACACACAAAATATCTTTTTTCATTCTTATCCATTAAGCAGTAGTATGAGTCACTCAGTTATCTTCTCAGTAGTAGCTTCTTTGCACTAGCAGTATGATTTGTCTTTTTAGTACGGTTTATTATTCCAAAGGAAAATCCAACAAATGTGTTTTCCCCGGGTCGTGTCCCAACAAAGGTTGAATTCGAGTTTTCGTTTCGGTGTCAAATATGTGAAGTGAAAGTGTGTGAAAAGAGAGATGGTTGGTGATTTTACACTACGAACAATAAAATAATAAAGATAAACAACTAATTATACTAAGGGTAAAAGAATTCTAAGCACGTAATCCTAAAAACGAAAATTTAAATTTAAAACGTACGCGACGATTTATAAAAAACGTGATTAAAAAGTTAAATGCTAAATTCTAAGCCCTAAAATTTTGAAAATAATTTTCCTAATTTAAAACTGATAAAAGAAAATTTTTGGAAAAAGAATTTTTTTTTTGACTTTTTAATAATTTTTTATGAATTAAAAACTAATTTAAACTATTTAAATGATTTAAAAATATTAAAACAACTAGGAAAAATCTGGAAAAATCTTGAGAAATTCTAAAATTATAATTTCTATCTAGGAAAATTAAAATCAGATCTTAACTAAATCCTAATAAGCAGAAACAGTGAATAAGCAGTTGCAATAAGCACTAAAAATAAGCTACAGCTAACCAAAAATTCCAAAAAGCTCAAATACCAACAAACACACTATATTAAGCTTAAATCAACTTATGGTGACCAAAGAAGCACTCAGAATAAGCATATAAGCACATGAACAGTCACAATGATGAGACAGAAATGTGGGCTAAACAGCCAACTTTGGAGCCTAGATAAGCAGTCCCAATAAGCTGTGAGATTGAATCTTAAGGGGGCAAAAGATACTCAGAACTGCTGGCTACCCAAAAATACTTCAAAATCCAAATTCCAACATCATTTGCTCATTGAAATTGAGCCTAGAAAAAGTGCTTATTGGACTGAATATGGGAACAAGCTAAAAGTAGTCCTAATGAAAGGTTTTGCAAGCTTGAAATAAGCTATCTAATAAGCTCAAAAGCAGAATCCCAGATGATACACTAGAAGCTAGCTATGCTGACTACCTATAAACCAAAATTCAGAGTCTCAGCTTATCTAAATAAGCCACAATCAACCCTAGAACATCAACTAAAAAAGTGCAGGTCTGCTCCTTAAGTCCCTGATGCAGCAGTTATGAAAAAAATGGCGCAAAACACTAGCAAACTTAGATCAATTCTAACCAACTATTGCACAATCACTTTAACACCTATAAGAAGCCAGGAAATGCAAAAATGTATACCAAATAGGTTCAGCTTATTGCTTAGCTTATTGGAGCAGCCTAGCTTCAATCATGTGCAACTATTTATTCAAAAACCTTAAATGCACTATAATAACCTTAACATATAATCATAACATCAGTAGAAACCTCAACAAATCTCAATCAAAACTCAAATAAGTGCAAATGAACAGTACTTTAAATAAGCTATCAAAACAGCCCTACATATAACCACTTTAACCAACATTTAACACTAAATCTACTTATATCAAACTGAAATGAGCTAATTATCAACTATTCTATTATCATCTAGGCTACTTAACAACTAATAAGCAAATATCATCAAGCAAAAAGCACTAAAACTGGCTGAATAAACTTATGCAGAAAAATAGGCTAAAAAGAAAATGAAATGGAACTTACAAGATCACCTCAGCTGAACAGAGGTTAGATCTTCAACAAAGCCTATCTTTAGATAGGCCAAATACTTCCACAAAAACAACTTATCACCTCCAGAAGTGCTTATTTGACTGCTACTTTGACTTTTGTTGACTTTTTGGAATTTTGAGACTAAAACAGATTTGAACAAAACAAAAGCTCACAATAAACTAAATAGCTTATATGAGCTTATAAAATGGATAAAACAGCTTATTGAAGCTGAGCTTTTAAACTATTTTTGATTTTTTTTGACTTTTTTCAATATTTTTTTGGATTTTTTGCAATAAGATGAACAAGTTATGAGATAAACAGTGGAAATAAGCTAGAAATGGCTTGAATAAGCTACTGAGACAATGATTAAGCTAATAAGAAACTTAGAACTTAAAGAGATATGAATTTATAAGAAACATAAACTAAAATTTCATTAATAAACTTTGAAAATTACAACTGAAAGATTAAAATTACAACTGAAATGAAAGGATTACACTACGAAAGCATTAAAATGACAAGAAATAAATTGGCAACAATTTTCTAAAAGCGTGAAAAATTGGACAAACACTAATGAAGGAGGAGGTCTCTATTTATAGGCTTCTTCTGAACCTTCCAGGCCTGCCACCTTGGCAATCCGTGTGCTCTTGAGCTAATCATCACCCTTGGATCATGCCTTGCTCTCCACTCTTTGATTTCCAGCCATAGGATCAAATTCGTGAGGTATTCCCTCCAATGAAATGCTGCCACGTTGCCCAAGCGTGTGTTTCCTGCCCTTCCTGACACTCCTGACACCCAATGATTGGACCAATCTACCCTTAATTGTGGTAACTTTCTCGTACGGGGTAATTAGGGTTCTAGTAACAGTGGTATGTCTGGGTAAATGGATGAATTAGGGGGCGGGTAGATTTTGGGTATTTGACTGGTTATTATTAACCTTTGACTTGGATCGGGTCGTGGTTTGTGGGTCACGGGTTGGGTAAGGATGGGTTATAGGTGGGCTTGTTTTTGGGCTTGGGTTGGATTTTTAGATTGTGGGATGTGGTTTTATTTGTAGGCTGGGTTTATGTTTTGATTTAATTTAGAATCCGGATATAGGTTAAGGGTTTTAGTGTTTTAAATTTAGGTGATTTCCAAGGACCAAAGGTGTAATTTCTGAATATTTCAAGGACCTTTTCTGTCAAATTTGAATTTGATCCAAGGGTTTGTTTTGACAATTAAGCATAAACTTTGACCTTTTGTTTCCCGGCTTCGGCTTTAAACACTCTTCCAAGTCCCGTGCTCGTTTTTCCCGGTTTTTCTTCGATTATGTCATATTTTTGTAATATCCTTCCTGCACAATCAAAAACACAAAAACACAATATCTTTTGGCATTTTGGTTAGTTTTTGGTCTTTTTGGGTCCGGTTTTGGTCGAGAAAAGGTATGTGAATAAGCACATACCAAAATCCCCCAGACTAAGCCATTGACGTGTCCTCACGCAATGTTATAAGAACACGTTTTTTAAACCAAAAATTTCAATCTCTTTTTACTAACTTTGAGAAGTAGCAAAATTTTCAAAAGAGATTAAGAAATCTTAAGTTCTAAAAACTCCCCGATTTTCCTTTTTATTCTATTTTTGTATTTTTCTCATTATTCATGTGACGGTTTTGTTGACAATCATTATCTTTCGATAACTTTTAGGGTCTTCGAGTAGGAAACACGACTCAAAAAGAAGTGACCATACGGATAAAATTCGTCGTCCCTGATTTTTCACGAGCCCCCAAACTAAGCTTAAAAACGAAATCATTGTCATTTACAAGTTAGATTGCCGACACTACCCATAAAAGCTAATTGTGTATTACTTCTTGTTCCCAAATTCCTATTTTCCTCTATTTATTTTATTTTTGGTGAGAAATGAATTTCTTAAAATTCTCATTTTGATAATTTTTATTCCGATAAAGATACTTAGTTTAGACGCTAAGTAGTTTCCAAACCTTCCCTCGAAAACCGTTGCATACAAAAATGAGGTCCACATCAAGGTCTCTGATTTAACACGATTTTGAGGATATCCCTTTTATATACGACCGAAACAACTCATCTACGAGTCCAGAGACAGAAGCTTTTATTAGGATATCCCCGGAGTCGAAGTTTGGCATTATAACACTTTATCTATATATTCAAGCACATTAACGTATTTAATTCTTGGCCCTTTATAACAATCACAACATCGGTTGCGAGCCGGCAAGATGTGATAGTCTATTATGACCTTGGAATTTTTCCACTGCCTTTATTAGAAGTCTACAACATCGGCTGCGAACCGGCAAGATGTAGAAAACTTTTTATGGCTTTGGATTATTATTATACATTATCATATTCATTAATTATTTGTGTTGCCAAACCCCAAGTCCTACGGCTTTTATAACAATCCCAACATCGGTTGCGAGCCGGCAAGATGGAATAGTCTATTACACCGTAACACTGACAGTACCTTGATGTGTACCCAACTTTCATAAGCAAGAATTCTCTAAGGAAGAAATAAAAACTAATTATCGCCAAAACCAAAATACCTTTAATTATTCCCAGATTACTATTATTGGGTGAAACAAGCTTATGGGAACAAAAAGCCACAAATAACTTTGATGAGCTCTAAAGAGATCCAAC
Source organism: Artemisia tridentata subsp. tridentata (assembly GCA_021014915.2). Lineage (NCBI taxonomy): Eukaryota > Viridiplantae > Streptophyta > Magnoliopsida > Asterales > Asteraceae > Artemisia > Artemisia tridentata. The sequence continues at coordinate 371,867,416 of CP139507.1, read as the reverse complement.
TACTCCACGTTTAGCAATCTAACTTATGAACAACTCTATCATTTCTCGCTCTTCGCAAATTTAAAATCTTAAATAATAAGATCCGCGAATGCTTAGCCAAATAATCAAGCCATGCATATATAAAGTCAATTATGGGAACTTGCAAACTCTTGAAAAGAATTCGCATTTTATAGCTCCTTGTATAAAAGACTAGCACGAGCTTATAGATTATAAATGGTTAAGGGAACAAGCTAGGGCTCAACACGCCCGGTCAAGTCAGAATTTTATTCCTACTCTCACCAGCGGAAAGTCAACAAAATTGTCAAAATTTATTATATTTTTGCAAAAAATTTTAAATTTTTCTCATTTTTTTGGATTTTTTCAATTTTGGAGGAAAAACGGGGTTGCATGAGTAAACGGCAAAAAATGCAAGGCATTAATCAAATCGAAAGATTACCCCCCCCCCCCAAGACTAAAACAAGACATTGTCCTCAATGTCTGAAAGGTAAGGGTTCTCCTACATAAATCTAAGGCCGTTTATTAATTATGCCAAAGATAAACGTAAAACGATAAGATTTAGGATATCGGATGAGCAACGAATGATGAAACTCGAGTGGAGAGAAAACCACGAGCACGAGAGTCTTCAATCATCGGGCAAATCCTGGACATATCACAAAAAACCATGAAAACACAAGATATGGAAGAGGAAGACCTCTTCATGTTTTATTAGAAAAGAGAAAAGAAGATAGAATGATAAGCATGGGGTGCCTCCCACGAAGCGCTTGTTTTTGGTAACCGAGTCACATGAGCTTGACTCGACCCGAATTCATTTGTCCATGGGGGAGCAAGTGGAAGAGATAATCTCCATCGGACATTCGTTCAAGATGTTTGGATAAACATTGAAGCATATGAAAGTTCCACCCCGATGAGATACCCAACGGTATTTCTAATAATGAAAACTATTAGAAATAATACCGGGGTCAAAGATAGTATCCTCACTCCCGAAGGAGTGAAGAAGCGGAGAAGTCACATCATATGTGATGAAGAGCATAAAGATTTTGATGATCATCATAAAAAGCTCTTCATCATCAAAAGAAGTTTTGTCAAAAGTCTTGGGCGGGAGGGTCGGGATGAAATCTTCATGAGAAGGTATGCCTCCCCCCAGACTAATATCTTCCTCAAGATCAAAATAGAAATGATCATATTCCGGAGGAGATATCAAAAGAGAGAGTTCACCGGAGAACTTGTCGAGATAAAGATCATTCATATCAAAATGAAATGATTCATATTCGGGAGGAAAGATATGAGCATGAGAAGTGGGACTGCCACTACTCGTCTCCTCCGAATGATCGATATCAAAGAAGAAGGTTTCAAAAGATGGGATAGAAAGATTGAGATCAGAAGTGGGATTGCCACTAGCCGTGTCAAACGTAAAACTCTCATATTCGGGACAAGCATCCTCGAGCTCGAGCTCCAAAGGATCTGACGGCTTCTTTTCAATATTAACTTCTTCATAAACTTCCTTCGGTGGAAGGGAAAGGAACGGTTCATCAATTATTTTTAAAGAATCATCTTCCCCCGGATCACTGTCAGGCTCAACAATTTCCGGTGAAATTGGAGTTTTATCAAAGAACACCTCGACCTCTTCCCTATAGATAACATTTTCTTCAATCGTAGGAGAAGGATGGGAAGAGTCGGAATCAAGAATCTCGATGTGATAAACTTGTTCTGGAGGTGGGACAAGTGGTGTGCTCTTAGAGCTAGCAATTTCCACCACTTCCGTTGTAGTCTCCGATTCATCTTCATCATTGTCGTCAAGAACACTCTTAGTATTTGCAGCACAACACTCAAACCATTTGCTCGATCCAGGAGTAATTTTCATGGCCTTGAGCTCAGCACGTTTTTCTGACATACTCTTGACCGTGAATCTTGAAAGGTTTGGATCAATTCTCTTAGGAGCAATTACGGGATCGGACTTTTGATCAACCGTAGCGACATTGCATTTGTCGGTTTAAGGTTTCGAGTTCGGATTAATGTTGAACGTAACTTTTTCCTTATCGAACCGCAAAGTAATTTCTTCACTATAGACATCGATCAAAGCACGCCCGGTCCTCAAGAATGATCTTCCAAGAATGAGAGGAACCCGGGGGTCGGCGTCAAAATCAACTACCACAAAATCTGCTGGAAAATGGAACATCCCGACCTTGATAAAGACATCCTCGGCTATTCCACGTGGAGGAGTTATGGAACGGTCCGCAAGCTCGAGGGTCATGCAAGTGGGGGTAAGTTCGGGCAAAGAAAGTTTCTTCCAGAAGGATAACGGCATTAGGTTGATGCTCGCACTAAGATCGGCCAAGGCGTGGCATTCTACCATTCCCGGAAATTCACATGGGATGAGAAATTTTCCGGGATCTCCAAGCTTTTCCGGAAGCTTTTTGAGAATTGCCGCTGAGCAGTTTTCGTTCACTGGAGTTTTTGCTAGTTCCGATAATTTTTCCTTATTGCTCAACAAACTTTTGAGGGTAGAAATGAATTTAGGCATCAAAAGCAAAGCATCCGCGAAGCTTATGTTGAAATGTAACTCTTGAAAAATTTGGAAAAAATTCTCCATTTGAGTTGAAGCTTTCTCACGGAGCTTTTGATCACTTAATCTCGAAGGATAAGGAAGTTTTGTTTTAGTGGGAGCTTTTTCGGACTAAAAAACAACCTGTGGTTCAGACGGTGGGACAACCGGAGGTTGGACGTCTTCGGTTCTTCCGTTATTAGTAGGAAGTTCCGTGTCCTTTGTTGATTCGGTTTCACGGTCGACTACCTTGGGAGGAGGAGAAGAATCGGTAGTCAGAGCCGTGGGTCCATCATATGAAACACCACTCCTTGTAGTGATCGCCTTAGCATCGCCCCTCGGGTTAGCGATCGTGTTGCTTGGAAGAGTTCCAGAGCCCGAGGGTCGATCATTTAAAGCCTTCTTGAGTTCAGATATTTGACTACTCAACAACCGATTCATTTCTTCTTGAGATTTTTGGTTTTGAAGAATCAGTTGTTTCAATAACTCATCCGAGGCCGATGGTGTTTGCACAAATCCTTGATTTTGATTATTGTTAAGATTTGGCCCTCGGTTGTTATTTTGATTAAAACCCTGGTTGTTGTTTTGAAAATTTCCTTGATTAAGATTTCCTTGGTTTTGAAAATTGCCTTGGTTCGGGTTTTGAAAGTTTCCTTGATTTGGGGCTCGGTTAAAATTCCCTTGGTTTTGATAACCTTGATTACCCCGATTTTGATTCTGGTTATTTTGAACATTGCGGTTTTGCACTTGTTGATTTTGATTTTGGGTAAAACTGGGTGGTCCGAGAAAGTTGTTAGAACGGTAGCTGAGCAAATTACGGTCCCCTTGGGGTTGATAACCGTTACCTCCCTGATTAAAGGATCCCGTAGCAGCGTAAACGTTCTCTTGAATGTAGCCACCGGAGGCTGGGCAATCGAAATAAGGATGAGGTCCACCGCAAGTTTCACAACTATGGTTAACAACATTGACTTGATTGTTGTTGTTTTGATTCATAGTCTGATGAATTCGTAGAATAGCCGCTGACATATCATTCATTTGTTTAGAAAGAGAGGCTATCTCGGAGGTAGAAGAATCAGTGCTAGATCTTGTTGACTCATTCCTCTCGGCAGAGGAATCCCAAAAATTATGGTGGGCGGTCATGTTTTCAATAAGATCATAGCACTCTTCGGGTCGACGTTTCATAAACGTACCACCGGCAGCAGCATTAATCGTATCACGGTGTCGTAATGTCAAACCGTTATAGAAGGTATCTATATTAGTGACCAATAACATATTGTGGTTTGGACACCGATCAATCGATAACTTGTAGCGTTCCCATGCCTCAAATAAGGATTCATCGGGAAGCTGACGGAAATTGCTAATCTCATTCCTTAATTTCGTCACCATCGACGGTGGGAAATATTTTGCCAAGAACTTCGTAACCATTTCATCGAAACTACGAATGGAGTTCTTAGGAAGACGATCAAACCAAGCGGTGGCATGATGCGTCAAGGAATAAGGAAAGAGATATAGATGGAGGGCGTCATCGGAGACCCCATTTTGTTTCATACTTTGGGTGACGGTTATGAATTTGTCAAGATGCTTGTTCGCATCATCACCCGGCAAGCCATGGAATTGGCACGAGTTTTGGACTTGTTGAATCATATGATGTTTAAGTCCAAAATCGGCGGCTTGGATATTGACGGGGGCAATCGGGCCACCACGTCCGTGCATAGTGGGTTGGCACAGCTCCTCCATCGTTCGGAGATCGGGAGCTGGCATGTGGTTTTCACCACCCATCGGCGGGTGTTGATTGTTTGGGTCGTCGGCCATTTCCTCAACGGTTGAGAAATGAACACGGTTGTTATGACGAATAATCCTCTCGGGATTTGAGAGTGGTGAAAGAAGAGGGTGAGAAGTAGAAGATCGGGTGTGCATACACCAAAAACAAACACAAAATTAAAAAAGAAAACCAATTTTGAAAATAAAATATTTTTGGATTATTATTAAAGAAAAATTAGAATTATTATCTTTTTGGTGATCGTTGATCAACCGTACTCATTTCTTTCAAAACTACGCGCAGCGTGGCGGAGAAGCAAAGGTCCACTCGAAGGTGATTAAAAACCCGCCTCTTTCGGTCTGCAATTTAATGTCAAGACCATCCTTAAACCCCGTGTATAGGTTGTAGCAAAGAAATAATCCGAGTAACGTTTAATTTCACGATCTCTTTTGTTGTTTATTTCGGAATGGTTTACAACGCCCTCTTGAGAGCGAGGATATAATATTTTTGGTATTTTTGAAAACACTTTAGGAAAAGTGTTTTATTTATTTTCTTTTTGTATTTTTATTATTTTTTTTATAAAATACAAATAACTTCCGAGTAAGGGTCTTCAAAACACGGTTCAACGAACGAAATTCAAACTCTTCTCAAGCCTTCCCCGGCAGCGGCGCCATTTTTTGATTTTTCATTTTAGTACGGTTTAATGTTCCAAAAGAAAATCCAACAAATGTGTTTTCCCCGGGTCGTGTCCCAACGAAGGTTGAATTCGAGTTTTTATTTCGGTGTCGAATATGTGAAGTGAAAGTGAGTGAAAAGAGAGATGGTTGGTGATTTTACACTACGAACAATAAAATAATAAAGATAAACAACTAATTATACTAAGGGTAAAAGAATTCTAAGCACGTAATCCTAAAAACGAAAATTTAAATTTAAAACGTACGCGACGATTTATAAAAAACGTGATTAAAAAGTGAAATGCTAAATTCTAAGCCCTAAAATTTTGAAAATAATTTTCCTAATTTAAAACTGATAAAAGAAAATTTTTGGAAAAAGAATTTTTTTTTTTACTTTTTAATAATTTTTTATGAATTAAAAACTAATTTAAACTATTTAAATGATTTAAAAATATTAAAACAACTAGGAAAAATCTGGAAAAATCTTGAGAAATTCTAAAATTATAATTTCTATCTAGGAAAATTAAAATCAGATCTTAACTAAATCCTAATAAGCAGAAACAGTGAATAAGCAGTTGCAATAAGCACTAAAAATAAGCTACAGCTAACCAAAAATTCCAAAAAGCTCAAATACCAACAAACACACTATATTAAGCTTAAATCAACTTATGGTGACCAAAGAAGCACTCAGAATAAGCATATAAGCACATGAACAGTCACAATGATGAGACAGAAATGTGGGCTAAACAGCCAACTTTGGAGCCTAGATAAGCAGTCCCAATAAGCTGTGAGATTGAATCTTAAGGGGGCAAAAGATACTCAGAACTGCTGGCTACCCAAAAATACTTCAAAATCCAAATTCCAACATCATTTGCTCATTGAAATTGAGCCTAGAAAAAGTGCTTATTGGACTGAATATGGGAACAAGCTAAAAGTAGTCCTAATGAAAGGTTTTGCAAGCTTGAAATAAGCTATCTAATAAGCTCAAAAACAGAATCCCAGATGATACACTAGAAGCTAGCTATGCTGACTACCTATAAACTAAAATTCAGAGTCTCAGCTTATCTAAATAAGCCACAATCAACCCTAGAACATCAACTAAAAAAGTGCAGGTCTGCTCCTTAAGTCCCTGATGCAGCAGTTATGAAAAAAATGGCGCAAAACACTAGCAAACTTAGATCAATTCTAACCAACTATTGCACAATCACTTTAACACCTATAAGAAGCCAGGAAATGCAAAAATGTATACCAAATAGGTTCAGCTTATTGCTGAGCTTATTGGAGCAGCCTAGCTTCAATCATGTGCAACTATTTATTCAAAAACCTTAAATGCACTATAATAACCTTAACATCTAATCATAACATCAGCAGAAACCTCAACAAATCTCAATCAAAACTCAAATAAGTGCAAATGAACAGTAATTTAAATAAGCTATCAAAACAGCCCTACATATAACCACTTTAACCAACAGCTAACACTAAATCTACTTATATCAAACTGAAATGAGCTAATTATCAACTATTCTATTATCATCTAGGCTACTTAACAACTAATAAGCAAATATCATCAAGCAAAAAGCACTAAAACTGGCTGAATAAACTTATGCAGAAAAATAGGCTAAAAAGAAAATGAAATGGAACTTACAAGATCACCTCAGCTGAACAGAGGTTAGATCTTCAACAAAGCCTATCTTTAGATAGGCCAAATACTTCCACCAAAGTTGTGAAAATCGCGCCTAAGGCGCGCCTAGGCGCTAAGGCGCACGAGGCTCTAGCCTTGGGGTTTTTTTTGGATCGAGGCTCACGACATGCATGAATCCCAAAAAAAAGCGTGCGCCTTGGGGCTTTTGCGCCTTTGCGCCTTGGTGCGCTTTTTGCGCCTCGGAGATGTAACAGGTTTTTGGGCTTTTTTTCTAAATATTAAGATAAGATACATGGGCCTTATAAGTTATATACATGGGCCTTTTAAGTCATAGGGTGAGTATTTGTATGATTTGTAAATTTGAACTGAATTTATGTTTATTTTATTGATTGAAATTTTCTTTAAGAAATTACTTTGTTTCATTAAGTATTTTTCTTTATTACATATTATCATGAAAATGTGGCATTATGACTCAAGTATAAATACGTTGCTTGCTTGATATTTTGAGTTAAATTATGAGCTTTGTTAAATGTAAGTCAGCAAGTGTAGGAAACAAGCATATTTAGTCTGATATGAATTTTAATCTCTATATAGGTCATCGAGCCAAAGAGTTGATCCGTTTGAGAGGTGACAACTGGTCCATTTTAATCTTTATAACGACAATATGTGTCATGTATTAAGTATTTTAATGTTATTTTATATTATTTAAGCTACATAAATGGTCATATATGTTATAAAAAACTTAATTTATTTAGTGCGCCTCGTATTCATGAATCCCGCGCCTTGGAGTGCGCCTCGCCTCGAGGCTCTTTGACCCCCTTTGCGCCTTAGTGCGCCTCGAGCCTTTCAAAACACTGACTTCCACAAAAACAACTTATCACCTCCAGAAGTGCTTATTTGACTGCTACTTTGACTTTTGTTGACTTTTTGGTATTTTGAGACTAAAACAGATTTGAACAAAACAAAAGCTCACAATAAACTAAATAGCTTATATGAGCTTATAAAATGGATAAAAAAGCTTATTGAAGCTGAGCTTTTAAACTATTTTTGATTTTTTTTTTTTTGACTTTTTTCAATATTTTTTTGGATTTTTTGCAATAAGATGAACAAGTTATGAGATAAACAGTGGAAATAAGCTAGAAATGGCTTGAATAAGCTACTGAGACAATGATTAAGCTAATAAGAAACTTAAAACTTAAAGAGATATGAATTTATAAGAAACATAAACTAAAATTTCATTAATAAACTTTGAAAATTACAACTGAAAGATTAAAATTACAACTGAAATGAAAGGATTACACTACGAAAGCATTAAAATGACAAGAAATAAATTGGCAACAATTTTCTAAAAGCGTGAAAAATTGGACAAACACTAATGAAGGAGGAGGTCTCTATTTATAGGCTTCTTCTGAACCTTCCAGGCCTGCCACCTTGGCAATCCGTGTGCTCTTGAGCTAATCATCACCCTTGGATCATGCCTTGCTCTCCACTCTTTGATTTCCAGCCATAGGATCAAATTCGTGAGGTGTTCCCTCCAATGAAATGCTGCCACATTGCCCAAGCGTGTGTTTCCTGCCCTTCCTGACACTCCTGACACCCAATGATTGGACCAATCTACCCTTAATTGTGGTAACTTTCTCGTACGGGGTAATTAGGGTTCTAGTAACAGTGGTATGTCTGGGTAAATGGATGAATTGGGGGGCGGGTAGATTTTGGGTGTTTGACTGGTTATTATTAACCTTTGACTTGGATCGGGTCGTGGTTTGTGGGTCACAGGTTGGGTAAGGATGGGTTATAGGTGGGCTTGTTTTTGGGCTTGGGTTGGATTTTTAGATTGTGGGATGTGGTTTTATTTGTAGGCTGGGTTTATGTTTTGATTTAATTTAGAATCTGGATATAGGTTAAGGGTTTAGTGTTTTAAATTTAGGTGATTTCCAAGGACCAAAGGTGTAATTTTTGAATATTTCAAGGACCTTTTTTGTCAAATTTGAATTTGATCCAAGGGTTTGTTTTGACAATTAAGCATAAACTTTGACCTTTTGTTTCCCGGCTTCGGCTTTAAACACTCTTCCAAGTCCCGTGCTCATTTTTCCCGGTTTTTCTTCGATTATGTCATATTTTTGTAATATCCTTCCTGCACAATCAAAAACACAAAAACTCAATATCTTTTGGCATTTTGGTTAGTTTTTGGTCTTTTTGGGTCCGGTTTTGGTCGAGAAAAGGTATGTGAATAAGCACATACCACAGTACCAACTGGTATCTTCTTTGCACAAGCAGTACTAACTGCTACCTTCTTTGCACCAGCAGTACTAACTTAAGTTAGTACTGCTCGTTATAACTTGAGCATACTTCAACAATACACTAGTAGTAGAATAAAATACTCTAGCAGTAGAATCTTTTATGCTTAGCAGTAGAATCTACTTGGTGTATTTTGCTTATCATTTCAGTAATCCTTGTGTTTCATTCTTCTTGTTTTTGATCATCAAATCTATGAAATATATAAAACCCAACAAAGTGCTTACTTGGTTAATTAAAATTTAATTACGAAAACTATTTGGACCTAAAAGGACTTAAAGGTTTGAACATATTTTTGGGCTTATGTTGGTCTCGACAAAAAATGGGCCGATCCCATGTGGTTTCGGCAAATGGTTGACTTTTGACCAAACGACTTATTTGATATGCTAAATTGATTTTTAGAAACTTAACGATATATGTAACGTAACCTAAAAAGGTTAAATTGTTTTCGAGCTAAACTTGGACTTTTGGGCCCATTATGGCCTACTCGGCCGAATAGTGGTTTCGGGTGACAAAAATGAGTTTTGGAATATTTTTAGACCTTTTATAAATGTTTCGACGTAATAAAACGTTATATATCAATTAAAAACGTTTTTTTAACTCGTATTGACATTTTAACCAAATTTGGTTACCAAATGGACTTTTCGGCCCAATATGATGATTGTTCACTTTTTATCGACTTTCAGGATTATTTTGACTAAACGTTGAATTTTATTTCGCGACCTATAAATATTATGGTCATAAACGTTAGTTTAACTAAAACTTAACGAAATATATATTTATAACTAAATATATGACTTTGGACTAGATTTGCAATTATTAGTAACGTAAGGGACTATTTGAGTAAATTGCAATACTTGAGAAAAATGGAAAAGTTTGAATAAACGAATTGGTTATGCCCGATTTTTCTAAAATTCCAACACTTATAATAATTTTGGATAAAAACCGACTAAATGACGAAATATATTATTTTCATATTAAAAATTTTAATTTTCCTAAATTAATATTTTTGGAATTCATAAAACTTACGAATATATTTTATATATTCATATACTTACACTTTATTTAATTTTTCTAAATTAAATACTTATAATTTCATTTTTATAATTATATTATAAATAATTATAATATAATAATACCCCACTATCACCATTATTATATTAATTTATTCATATTTATTTAATTAATTACAAATCCTAATTAATTAAATATTTAAGTTATTAAACTTTATAAAAATATATATAAGATAATATATATATATATATATTACTTGCGTATTTTTTGACGACGAGCACTAAACACGGACGATCCCGCCACACTTATTTTCACCTTACACTTTCACCATGAGCCATCACTAAAGAAACTTTTACGATAAACCACTTTTGAATTATACTTTACCACATGACAAGCAAGAAATACACAAGCACTTTGACACACACAAACCTTTCAAATAAGTCAAAATGTTTAAAACACGAATAGTACGCTAAGACTTACCATACTGATCTATGTCGCGTGTCGGAACGGTTGCACAATGTTATTTTTTTACTAGCAGATTGCTACGGGTAAGGTGGGTTTATAGCCCCATTTTTATATGAACTGTTTTATAAACCTTGGGGTGAGAAACATGCAAAACCATTTTCATGGACCTAAACTGAACTTTTATTTTTACACACTAGTATGCAGATAACCTAAGTATGTATAATTCCACTATGCCCAATATCATCAACCGTCAATTCCTGCGGGAAGCGCGTATGATATAAATAGATCTATTGGGGGTGACTCCCCCGTTCGATTGGCCCGGCAGGTCAACCCGAACGTATACCATGTCGGATTTGCCGAGTGTCTGGGGATAAACACTCGCGGGCACCTTTGTTATGCTATGCCGGTTAGGCATATTGTTTGTCGTAGCCTCGATTGTATGAGCTTAGTGTTAGCATGCGGTTAGTGTGTGCCTGCTGATTTATTTGCTATGGTCCATATGTGCTTATTTACTATAAACCTATGAACTCACCAGCGTTAGCTGACTTTTAGCATGTTTTTCTCAGGTGTTTGAGTATGTAGTTGATGAAGGCATGGCATGGCATCGGTCATAACTACCAGAAGTGTTTTTACACATGAATTAAACTCTGATTGGGACAGTCATGTTAAATGGGCCTTGTTTTATTTAAACTGAACTTGATGTATGACATTTTAAATTTGAAAATGTAAACTATTCTCAAAACGGATTTTCAAATCCATTCTCTGTATCTGTGTGTTGTGGTTACCAATTTAGTAGCACGAAAAAATGTATGCTTCCGCAAATTCAGATTTATTTTGGGGGTGTTACAAAGACTATTTTCTAGTTTATAAAAATATTTCGTCTTTTTGTCAGTTTTCGTCCTTTTGTCAATTTTTGTCATTTTGTTGGGTTTTAAGGATAATAATTGTTTTATTACTTAAGTACTTCTAGTTTTGTCTATTTAGCGTTTTATAATAAATATTTCATTTTTACCGTTTAATAAAATCTATTTCGTCGGTTTAGTTTTTATATATAGTTATTTTTAAGAAATAGTCAAAGTGTTATATTTTTAATAAAATTTCGGCATGACCCGTTCGTAAGTTCATAGTTTACCAAATTTTCCTATCTCGTATTTAATATTCCGAAAACCATTTTTAAGTTTATAAAAACATAATTTACCTATTGGTGTAGTTTTCTAGTTAAAACTATATTTACCGTCGTAACTTGAAAATAGCGTATCTTCTTCGTTTTACGTCCGTTTTTAGTGGTTCAAGCGATCACGTTTAGCTTATTGTGTCTAGTTTATATTTCTTTAACCTAATTTAAAAAATATTAAACTCATCCAGGCATTTTACTATTTCGGGAAAGCGGGCTCGCAAAGGGTTTGTTTCGTCGTCTAACCTAGTTTTTCAACCGCAATCAGCACCAACAATCTACACCTAGCTTCTTCCACCAATTGTGACAAGTTTCTAATCATCCCAACGACTTCAAACTATCCTAGGGTTCTCATCCACCAATTTGTTTCAATAATACTCATAAGAGGTTCATAAACATAAATAACTTATGAATTTAACCACAAATCAACTGCAAGGACTTTAGTAAGTAAATATTAAGTAAAAATAAGCACAAGTATGGTGACACAAAATAGTCTAGGGCATGTATGCGTGCAAGTCGTGGCATATGTATGAATTTATATAGTTGATTTTTAAGTTTTCAAACAATTATACACATTAGCATGTACTTTAGTGAGATTCAAGCCAATATGAACAAGAATGTACAAAGTTTTAGAAAAATTATGAACTTACAATTTTGGTGCAAGGTTAGTGGATTTAGGGTGCTCAAGTAACTAAATGACCTCAAATAAACCCAGGAACTACTCCAAATCACAATCTAAACCCGAAAGTACAACTAGTTTCTTTAAGATTTGAACAAAAATGATGGATTAGGGATTTAGGGTGTTGGTTTGGTTCATACAAAATAGAGGGGGAGGGGGAGAGTATTCGATGATAATCCTTGTGTGTGAAATAGTGTGTGTTGTGATTAGGGTTGGTCCGTGCTAAATAGTGTATATAAATATTATGCAGACGGATACACGTGAATAAAGACAATTTAACCCTTTAGGAAAAAGGCTATCTTGCAAAACTCAAGTTTGTGTGTGTAGTGTGAAACCAGGTAAGTGATTACCCGGATCGTTTCCCAATGAAGTGTGAATGGGCAATTGTTTGAAAGCTTGGATTTAAAGTGACTGATGATTAGATATTTTGGATTTTGCTTGATTATAATTCTAATTTAATAATGGGGAACAAATTCCCAAAAGAAAATTAAGACTTAAAACAATTTTAACTAAAAACGCGTAACGGGAAATCTAAAACGGGACTAAAAAGTGAAATATTAGAAAACTAATCCTACAAGTACCAAATTATTTTTCCTAAGTTCTATTTAAGAAAAGAACATTTTAGAAATTAAAATTATATTTTTCTGATTATTATTTTATTTATTATGAATTAATTACTATTTTAAACTAATTAAATTATTAAAAATACTAAACCTATTCAGAAAAATCTGAAACTTTGCAGAAAAATCTAAAATATTATTCTTAATCTAGGAAAAATAAAATTAGAAGTTTTAGAAACCCTAATAAGCTGTTTGGGCAGATAAGCAGTTTCAAATAAGCTCAAAAATAAGCTAATCAGCACCAAAAATTACCAAGAGCTTAGAAATAGTTCAACCAACTTAATTAAGCATAAAACAACTTAAATCAAATAGCTTAACTCACTGAATAAGCAAAATAAGCAATTAAGCAGTTTTAAGATTATGCAGAAAAATCAGTCAAAACCATCAACTTGCAGAGCAATTTTAAGCACTCAATAAGCTGATAAGAGAAAACTTTATGGGGGCAAAAGCTTGCTAGTACTACTGGCTACACAAAAACACAAAAAGCCCCAAATTACAACAACCAATTGAACCCTAATTGGAGGCTAGATCAGATGGGCTAGAAACCAAAAATTTATTGCAGGCCTGAATCAGTGAATTGGGTGAATTTGCACACCAGATTTAAGCTATGAAATAAGCTAAAAAGTGGGATCCAAGATAATGAATTAAAAGCTAGCTATGTGAACCATTTGTAACCCAAAAATCTAGGTCTCAGCTCAACTGGATAAGCCAATAATAAGCTGAGAATAGGAGCTAAAAGCTGCTAGTCTGCTCAGTATATACTGAGTTTGTGATGTTTGTGTGCAGACTTTGTGCAGAGGTGCACAAAGGTGTTCAGGCCTATCCAACTCTATTTGAATCTATTATATGGACTTAAATGAACACAGAAATGAAAAGAAAAAGGGCCAAATAAGCTTTTGGCTTATTATGGCTTATTTGGACAGTTGAGGTTCTAAAAATTGCACAGACTAGACAAAACTGCTATTTCTAATTGAGAGGCTAATCAGAACTTGGGAATAGCTTATATTGGCCACATTAAGCTAGTACAAAGTTGGGCTTTTGGTAAATACACAGTAACTCCTAGTTTGACCTAGTTGACTGCTTAAAGCCAAACACCCTTTAACTGGGGTCTGTGGGGATTTTGAACTAACAAAGACTTATTTAAGCTAGGATTTGTATTGAACTAAGTTTGACTAACTTATATAAGCACTAATTAGTATATATCAACTTGAAATAAGCTGAATTAAGCAGTATCTAATTATTTGCTATTTATGGCTATAAATGAGTTTTTAAAGTAGAATGAAGACAAGGGCTATTTAAAACTGATATTATTGATGAAATGTAATTAGAAACTAATAACAAGCTGGAAATAACAATAATAAGCTAGAGTTAAGCTATTGCACAGTACACCAAAATTTAATGCTAAAAATTCAAAAAGCTTACAACTGAATGAGCTTATGGAACAAAAGAACAAGGAACCAGAACACCCCTAGCTTGTTCACACAAGCTAGAAAACCACTTTCAACTCTCCTGAACAGCTTATTCCACCAGAAGAGCTTATGGTGAGCTTCTTTGACTTTCATTGACTTTCTTCATTTCTTGAATTTAAGTACTGCTATTTCTAATATTAGCTTACAGAAAGCTATGAAAAGCTTTCATAAGCTTATAGGAAGGTTGGGTAGTGTTTGTGGTTGATTCTTAACAACAATAAGCTTAATTCGAATTAACAAAAACTTGTATTTCTATTATCACTGAAATTTAATACAAGATTGCTTGAACTAGGAACAATATTACTGAGATTAACTTGAATTAACAACTGAACTTGAAATTACAAAAGATAAAGACTGAATAATAAAAAACGATTATTTAAAATTAACTACTTTCCTATTAAGGCTTACAAAGGGACCTATATATACAAAACTAAGATGGGATATGTCTAATCTTCTTCTCTGAACCATTATGCAACCTTGGATTGCCTTGAGATGATCTCAGCCTTCAAAACTAAATTTGGCGCCAAAATTGAGATAGTGGAAAAATCCACTATCTCTGGTTGAGTGTACTGAGGAAGAAGCATTAAATGCCTTTTGGCATGTTAGGTGGAGTGTTGAGGAGGAGGGGGTGGAGTTGCAGAGAAATACTGTGGGTGAGGGGTGGTTTTGGTTTTGGCGGGGTGGTATTGAAGGGGATGAGTTTGACCGAAGTCAAACCTCTGGGTTTAGCTAAGGGATCGGGTTGGGTATTTTGGTGGATTGGGCTTGTGGGCTGGGTGATGGTTGGACTTGGGTTAAGATATTAGGATTGGGTTTGGCTGGGTTTAGTTGGGTAAATGGGTTTAGGTATTTAGTTTGATCCGGATTTAACCTTAGGGACCATTTGTGTAATTTCCTGAAATATCCAAGGACCATTGCTGCCAAAAATAGAAATTAATTCCAGGGACCTTTTGTGTACATGTTTGATTTCCCAAGGACTCATGTTGACTTATCTTCCAAATTAAACCTTCAAGGACTAATTCTGCCAATTTATGAAACTTTAGGGACTGAAACTGTCAATTTTGTAAACTTAGCTCGTTTTTCACCTGTTTTCAATCCTTTTGTTCCTGAATCATATAAAAACACATTCTATGGATATTTGTAGCATTATGTGACTTTTCAAAGTGTTTTTGGTTGTTTTTGCAGTTTAAATGGGAATAAAATGATGAGTATTTAGACATTCATCAAGTGTATAAAAACAAATTTTGATGACATCAATAAGCACAATTGCATCGAGACAAAACTCAAAGGTTGTTTGTTTGTGTGGGATGTACGCCTAGGGTGGGGGCAGGGAGGGAACAAAATTTGAATTATCTTTTCTTGGGTAAAGGGTTTTCTTACCCTGGTAAAATATATTACTCAAAAAAAACTATAAAAGTTCAGGAAATGGGGCTGAGTGCCACATTTACTTTTACAAGACAAACACACCTTTAGTGCTTCAGACCAACCTCTAACGAGAAGACATTCCAAAATCAACACGACAAACATCCTAAACGAGACTAAATATTACAATTAGCATATCCGCGTTTAGGAGATAAACTAGAGACAATCAACCAGCATCATGAACAAGGAAAGAAGGGAGATTCCATTTCTCTAACATCACTTCTACTGATTTTGACTTTTTAAAACGACATGAAAGGAGTTTTAAACGAACTGTTGCAATGATAACGGCAACCACCTGGTCTTTAGTCCTTTTCGTCTTTTGAAAAATATGAAAGTTCCGTTCTTGCCATATAATATAGGCTGAAGCAGCAAATACAAGTTTAGGGAGAACTCCCTTAACCGAACACAATTTTGATCTTGGAATAAGCCACTCCATAATGTCTTCAAACAAGTTAGAAATGTGCATCATACCAGCGAGACCTTTAACTTTATCCCAAACCTGAGAAGTGAAGATACATTCAAAAAATAGATGGTTGTGCGAGTCCGGTTGGAGTTCACAGAAGACATTGGAGCATCGCTAGATTAGTATTATCACCGACGTCCCATTTCTGCAAAACATCTTGTGTTTTCAACTTTCGTTTAACAACTAGCCAAAGATGGAATGCATGTTGATGCAGTATTTCTGACCAGGTTTTAATATTTATAATTACTCGTCTACCTAAGGTCTACCTAATGTATTAACGGGTAGTGTACCCGATCGTGTATAGTGTAGTTGTCGGTAAAGCCGAGGTCGTCCCAAGAGCTATGCGTGCGGATTTAACCTAAGTTCTAATGTCACTGGTTTTAAAGGAGGTTTTGTAATTTGATTAATTAAATTAAAGAAATGAAATGAAAATAAACGCAATTAAAATGTAAAGAGATATCAATAGAGAGAAATGTGCTAGCCTAATTACCAATCTTGTTATGCCATGATTACGTTTTCTAATTAAGGTTTTCTATCACTTCATATGGGGATTTAAGCCACTAGACTCAGTTGAGCAATTTGCCTAGCCTACCTTCCATAGCGTCCTACTCCATGACCTAATGATAACGAGAGGTTATGGGTTCCACTATGGAAGAGTCATTACGCACCGCTACAATCTAAGACTTATTCTACGGGAAGCCCGGCCTGTCGAAACTTAAACTTCCCCCTTAACTTCTTAAGTACTTCCGCTTGATAAGTGATTCTTTGGTCCAGTTTCACACAAAATAGTGGGCATCCTATGGTCAATTCTTACCACTATTCGCAATCTATTTCACAAGGATCCTACGGTCAATTCTTCCGTTTCCTAGATATTATGAAGCATCCATACTACCCAAAAAAAGGTGTCACGAATAAACAAAGAAAGCATACATATAAAGTGAAACGAAAACGAGAAAACTAAATCATAGCAATAACAATTTCATAATTAGGCTAACACCAAAGGTGTTTAGCCGATCATATTAAAACATGCAGTAAATTCAATGTTTAACATTATAAATGAAGACATGGAATTAAATACACAAATGTAATATGAAATACTAAAACTTATGAATTATGTGCGTGAATTCTCCCTTGGAAATGGCTTGTATGCTGCTGAATAACGTCCTTCTTCAAGCCCTAATTCGCCCTCTGGTGTTTGTGTGGTGAAAGATCTATTAAAATGCAGAATCAGGGCTGGTATTTATAGCCTCGACTAAGTTATGGCGTAACCATTAGGGTTAGTTACGTCGTAACCTTTGTATCATGGACGATCTTATCCTCAGTGATGACTCTACGGCGTAACCTATAGGTAAGTTACGATCGTAGAACTTTCGTACATGGTTTTAAGCCGTAACCATGTGGATGGTTACGTCGTAACTTCTGTAAGTCATAACCTAACAAATGGTAGAACCCTCGTACATGGGTTTACGTCATAACCTAACAAATGGTTACGTCGTAACTTCTTGGATCTCGAAAATCTTCTAAGTCATGGAGATATATATACGGCGTAACGTATGTAGGAGTTACGTCGTAACCTTGGTCAGCGTTGGCTTGGGTCTTCTAGTATAAATCTTTGTTACGGCGTAAGTAGAGAGTGGATCTACGCCGTAACTCTTGTCTGATCAGCATACTCTTGTGTATTTTCATTAATAACCTTCCAAATCCGCGTCTCTTTGTTCCTATGCTCATAATTTACCTGAAAATGAAATATTTACTAATACGAGTGTATATTCAAGTAAAATGATGTAAATGGTGAGCATATAAGGGGGAAATTGACACTAAGATATTAGGACTATTTGATGTTATCAAATATCCCCCCACTTGAACTCTACTTGCCCTCAAGTAGACCTTATTAGAATTATTTTTAAAAAGATATCTCCCAAAAGACATGGAAAATATGAATTTAAAAACTTCCTATGCTAGAATTTATCAAAGCCGAACACCTCACGAAATGGGAACGAAACACTCATGCTCTCTCTAACCTAAGTGTCAATTTTAGGGTGGTCACTCATTGCACGGTTGTAGCATGTATTCTATCATAGGCTTGGCAGTTACACAAATCTCCACCACTGGAGCTAAGGTCAAGACAATCCTTAAAGGCAATACTGGGTGAATAATTATATAAGGCTAAGGTTGATTTGTCATTACTATCGTACTATGGCGAAGGCGACAAAGACCATCGATACATGACCAAATCCATGGCCATGACACCAATGACTGCTCACTCCCTCACCTAAGTACGGTTCATGACTAAAGGGTAGGATAAGACATGGGATACACATATATGGTGAAAAATAAAAATAAGAAACAAATAGTCTTAGCCTATAACCAAGTTGTCACCGCCCACCGTTCATCCAAAGTCCAAGCTTCAAAACGCGAAAACTGGATCATGATTTAGTAAGTTAGTGTGCCAATGTATATGTCATAAGGCAAGATGCACACTAACTTAGTCTTCAACCACAAGTTGATGTAGATAAACCACCAACTTCAATCTTTAAATGTGATCGAGGTAAGATCCTCGATTCTAGTCCAATAAGCTCAAGTACTAAGGAATAGTGCTAAAGAAGCTTGCACCATCCTTTATATAACAACATGAATAAATAAAAACTACTATTTTTTTATTTATTTTTTTTATTTTTATTATTTTTAGCAATATATACAAATAAAACATCCCCCTACTTGAGATGAATCATACATGAGGAATATGGGGGGCAATGATCTTCAAGTGTATCTTCAATATAGGCGTGATTCCTGAATATCTGTACCCAAACCTCAAACTTGAGCAAACAGTGACTTCCCAATCATAAACTAAGACTACACGGTAGGCTAAGGCGAATAGGTGTAACGAAACAATACATTAAATGGGTGAAGAAATGAAAAGAATGGCTCAAAAGGTTTGTAACTAGGGGTATCTTGCACTAAAGGTGAGTGCAACAAAAAGGGTTTAACACGGGGGTCAAGAAGTCGAGGTGACTAATCGATAAACACACACAATTAAACACATATGGGCTATTTGGTGTAAATCCTAAATATTGCCTTCTCAAAATGTCTCTTCCAAATGTATCAAGTTAACTTGACACACTACTCGTATATGGTCTCGAAATGATGTAAAAGCCAAGTTTTAAAGTTTACAAACTACCGGCACACTCAATATTTGGTGGATTTAAGTAATATGGGAAAATGGAAAGGCTAAAATTCACCAAGGAAATCAAAGGTTATAGTGTGCTCGGCTAAGGTCTATTCTAGTTAGATTAAGAAAAACATGTCAAAAGTTTAAAAATGGCATAATTTTTCAAAATAAACTAGAAAAATAAGGAAAATAAGATTCAAGTTATAATTTTACTCCCGTCCCCCCACCTGAAATGTACAAAGTCCCTTTTGTACGCAAATAAGCAATAATACAAGATAAAAGTAGAATTAGAACGAGAACTCCCCTGAAATTTGCTCTTGAAAATGATAGAAGGATCATGCTGAGAAAACGTGCCTTCACTTCGCCTAATGAGCTAACTTCAAATCCCTGAAATCACGTCACTACCCACAAGCATAAATCTAAAAATAAAAAGAAAATAAAAATAAAATCCTAACTCACTTTCGTAGGAATCACGATTGCATTTAGCATATGCAACAAGCCTTTTAAACCACTCGGTGTCCCGAGTGGACGAGTGAAGTCTCGTGAGGGTTTATAGGGAACACACCCACAAAGTTCATTTAAAACCTAATACAAGGTTTAAGTATGTATGTTATTTAAGAATTAAATTTTTTCTGGTACGGGAGAAAGTTATGGCGTAAACTCATGGATTGAGTTACGCCGTAGGTAATGACACCTAAAAATAGTGCAGATATCTAATGATGGTTACGATGTAACCATAGCACCAAGTTACGCCGTAGAAACTTTCTGAGGCGAATTCCAGGAGTGAAAGACTCCTCGGTGCATTTCCAAACCATCCTTCTTTCTCTAATACCTGCAAAGAGTTATAACAAACCAAACCAAACCAATCTACACTAATAAAAGAGAAAAGAAAAGGATAATTCGGGTTGTCTCCCGAAAAAGCACTTTTGTTTATTTACGAGTCTTTAAGTTAGACTCAAAGCCATGGTCAAAAATGCCGATTGGTCATCTCGTGGTAGCTAACATGACTACGTTCTATCCAATCAATAACCTTCTCGTCTCTCTTGTAAACATCATCAAGTTCTAAACACCCGTTGTATAAATCTTTGATCTTTTGATAGGCATGATCGTAGCCATTGGCTTTATCTTCATCACTAATTTCTAGAAGAGGTCTGGCCTCGCTCAACTGTTTCTTCGTCCAATGTTTAAAATTGGACACTGTTCTAGGCATTTTAAAAATAGTTTTGTCGTTATCACTAGTTAGCCAGACTACCCCATTGATGGCATCTTCCTCGAGACCTGACCTTTCCTTGAACAGTTTTCCAAGAATAACCTCTTCTAATCCATCCTCTACAAATTTGCTCAACTGTTTCTTCGTCCAATGTTTAAAATTGGACACTGTTCTAGTCATTTTAAAAATAGTTTTGTCGTTATCACTAGTTAGCCAAACTACCCCATTGATGGAATCTTCCTCGAGACCTGACCTTTCCTTGAACGGTTTTCCAAGAATAACCTCTTCTAATCCATCCTCTACAAATTCGCTTATATCATCAAACACCACAAAATCTATTAGAAATGTATAAACTCCAATAAATACATGTATATTACTGGCTATACCAAGAAAGTTATTTCCCCTATACTCTAGCTCTTTTTTAAAAATTTGATTATAATTTTCTTTAGACAAAATATTTATTGGTGAACTAGTGTTGATGAAAGGATGAAAGTCAACAAACCCGATTTTACAAGTGAGTTGCAAATTGTAAGGATTCCGATGGTGAACCCTCGTTCCTGCTTCAAAAAATCTTGGTTGGGTTGGCTGCATTAATATGTTGCCATTATCATCCTGCCGTGGAACTATATCCATAAAATTTAGCTCATGAGTTGAATCCTCCATCTCCATCTCTGTTCTTTGATCATTCTCCTCGAATTCAACGAAAACATCGAAGTTTCCTATTGGGGAGAGATCGTCATGTTCCAAAGAATTTCCTTGAGTCGTCTCTTCTTTTTGTAGGAATTCTTCTAAATCAAAGTCATCAGGTTCCTGTATTTGGTTGACTACACAAACACTTCCATTTTGTGGAATAGACACAATTTCATTAACTTTAAAAGTAATCACTTCCCCTCCTACTTCTAAGGTCATTCTTTTTCTGAAAACATCTACCTTATCATGTGCAATGTCAAGCATAGAACTTCTCAATATAATTGGGATCTTCTCATTTTCTACTATCTCTAAAATGATAAAATCTACTAGGAAGACAAACCTAGCAATTTTACCAATACATTTTCTACTATTCCCATAGGGGATTGCATGGACTTTTCGGCCATTTCAATCTCCATTTTGATAGGTTTTAAATTCCCAACTCCCAAACGTGTAAACATGGAATAAGGCATTATGCTAATACTAGCTCCTAGATGTGCTAAAGCATTGCTAATTTTAAGGTTACCGATCAAGCATGGAAGAGTAAAACTTCCAGAGTCTTTCTCCTTGTGAGGTAATTCATTTCGTAATATAGCCGAGCATCTAGCATTGAGATTTACTGATTCCACTCCTTCCAAGCTGTCCTTCTTTTCAACCAATTCCTACAAACATTTAAGATTGTTAGATTTAGTTTTAATTGAATTAACTAAGGGCAGATTAATAGGAAGAGTTTCCAATCTATCGAGTAAAGATTGCTCCTTCACAAGTCTTCTTTTGACTTTTTCAGAGAATGTTGTTGGTTCATTTGATTCCTCGTCAGTTGACACCACTTTAGTTTCTTCAATAGCTTTGGCAACACTCTCTTCCGCTCTTTCATCTATTCTTTCCAAACATTTTTTAATGGCATTAGTACATTGCTCTACTTTAATTTTAAGATTTTTGATTCTGATATTGTGAGCCTTGAGAGATGAAACAGTGCTTTTGACAAACTGCTTAAGCATTTCTTCATCTCATGCTTTTCGTTTTATAGATTCACCAATGTATTGGTGCACTATCTCTTCTAAGCTATTTCCATTATTTGTACCAACCATGCTTTTACTTCCTCCTTTTGTTGATCATGTCGTGCTTCCTCTCTTTCCTTCTCTTTTTTCTCAAATTCAAGTGAATAATCATTGTTCTTCTTAGTAATTGTTTTCATGACTTTATGCTTGAAGTTATCCTTAGGTCCATACCCTGTTTCAACATGCCACTTATGACAGTGGTCTGCTATCCTTTGGATAGACTGCAAGGCTTGATCTTGTGTCATTCCAGGAATGGTCCTTTGAGATTCTAGAAGTTGGCGGGTCTCGGCATCAAAACCTCTATAAAAAATGAATATTTTCTGATGTTTGTTCAGATCATGTGTGGGACACCTATAGAGAAGTTCATTATATCTTTCCCAGGCTTGGTAAAGTTTTTCTTCCCTCTCTTGCACAAACTAGTGAATTTCTCTAAGAAGGGTTGCTAGTCTAGCAGGTAGACAAAATTTTCGTACAAATGATCTCCGAAGAATATCCCAAGCTCTTTTTGTCTCTAGAGGAAGTCTATTAAACCATCTTTTTGCTGATCCAGTTAGGGTCATGGGGAAAACCCTTAGCATAAGAGTATAGTGCGAGACATGTGGAACACCAAAAATATTTACTATATGTAGTATTTCCTCCACATGTTCTTGGACATCTTCCTCTTCTTTGTCAGCCAAAAATTGTATGTTCTGTAACTCTTCGATAATTTGTCCTTTAATTTCAAACTTCACTGTTTCAGGGGCTGTATTAATCCCTCTGGTGGAGTTCTCATTAGTCCTATCCATGTATTGTTCCATGGTAAGTGCCTCAATGTTGGGTTTTCCATTCAATTCAGAATCTGAGTATGAATGCTCTGACTCGTAGAAAGAGAAAATGTTATGAACAGAAATAGGTGTATTGTTTTTCATTTCGCGAAATTACCTTTCTGGATTATCATATGGTGTTGCTAAGAATGGTTTAGCGCTCCGAGTTTTATAACCTGACATATTGAAAAATTAATTAAAATGAAACAAGAAATATGGAAGAACTTCAAATTAAAAACCCTAAAATAGCGCCCAGGCAACGGCGCCAAAAACTTGATGCACGATTTCTGACCGGGTTTTACTATTTATAATTACTCGTCTACCTAAGGTCTAACAAATGTACTAACGGGCAGTGTACTCAGTCGTGTATAGTGTAGTTGTCAGTAAAGCCGAGGTCGTCCCAAGAGCTATGCATGTCAGAACTTATAAACACCTTGTATAAGCTCTTAGGACCGTTTTGGACTCTAGGTTGTTTAGACCTTGATCTAGGGTAAACTATGATAAGCATCATGATAATATTGGCGGAATATTCAAATGAAAGAATCAATACTATCACAACAAGGTTTTGTCAAACTTTCTCTTTGTTATAAAATCAGCCCCAATGCTATGAGATCAAATATAGCACGATTACTCTCTAATCAGGGATCAAAGATCCTTGAGGCTAAAAAAACCTAACAACATCGGACCCCTTGTCCGATGTTCCCACACACTCTCACTGTTCGATGTTTTACATTTGTAACACACTTTGTATTTTTGAGTTCTAAGCACAGTAAAACACTCTGGTGTCTTCACAGATAACACATGGTGAAGCACAAAGACACACTTAACTTCTAAGCTAAGATCTCCCTTTTATACAACAAAGGAGATCATTACAAATTTGATAAGTCTTATCTACTACTTGCTTATGTGTGTCAGTCATTAAGATACAACATGTATCTGTGTTTACAACTTGTTGACTGATAACATATCTAGATATTATCTACCGTATATAATTGACTCATATACAGAAAATATCTTTTTCATTCTTATCCATTCAGAAGTAGTATGACTCATTCCATCAGCAGTGTCTGACACACTAGCAGCAGCTTCTTTTGCCTAGCAGTAGTATCTTTGCACTAGCAGTAGAATAAAATACACTAGCAGTAGAATCTTTTATGCCTAGCAGTAGAATCTACTTGGTGTATTTTTCTTATCATTTCAGTAATCCTTATGTTTCATTCTTCTTGTTTTTTATCATCAAATCTATGAAAGATATAAAACCTAACAATTTTCCCCTATTTGATGATTACAAAACAAACACATTCTTGTACGAATTTCCCTAGACGAAGTAGAGAAATTGAGATAATTAAATTTCACCATGAATAAAACCATACTGTCTTCCCCTTAATCTATGCCATCCACCACAATATCTCTTCCCCTTTTTGTTATCAACAAATAGAGAATATAAACAGTAAAAACTTGATGTAGCATATAAATGGTTAACCATCTGAACATTTAAGCTTCCCCTGAAACCCATATGTTAACCATTTGAATCTCCAATTCTGTAGGCTTTTATGACTGATGAAGAAAACCAATCATTACTAACTTGATGGTGAAGTGAAAGAAACCAACCTTGTGTCTTATATTTTGTACTAAATCTGACTTCGAACGTATACCCAACTTTGATGTATAGGGAGACCGCAATCTCATGACAATAAACTCATCTTCTATGAGACACTGAGCACTACAACGTAACTCCTTTAAGTGTTTGTCATTTCGTAGTCACTTGAACGAATGAACAAGTTATCTTTAAAGTGTAACACCCACCTTAAGATATGATAAGAGCACAACCTTGAAAAATTCCACTTCATCTTCAAATAAGTAACAAGTTACCTTCTTCTCCAATAAGAAATAAAAAAAGCCTTTAATCTTTTAAGAACATAAACCAACTCTCTTCTGTGTGTGATTCTTCCCTTTTGTGTGTGTAAACAGAGAACACTTTGAAAGAAAACTAAAAATTGATTTTTTCTTCCTTCTTCTTTGACAAAAACACCTTGAAAAACCTAGATCGAAAGCCCCCCGCTCTGATACAACCTGTCAGAACTTATAAACACCTTGTATAAGCTCTTAGGATCGTTTTGGACTCTAGGTTGTTTAGACCTTGATCTAGGGTAAACTATGATAAGCATCATGATAATATTGGCGGAATATTCAAATGAAAGAATCAATACTATCACAACAAGGTTTTGTCAAACTTTATCTTTGTTATAAAATCAGCCCCAATGCTATGTGATCAAATATAGCACGATTACACTCTAATCAGGGATCAAAGATCCTTGAGGCAAAACAAACCTAACAACATCAGACCCCTTGTCTGATGTTCCCACACACTCTCACGATTTGATGTTTTACATTTGCAACACACTTTGTGATTTTGAGTTCTAAGCACAGTAAAACACTCTGGTGTCTTCACAGATAACACATGGTGAAGCACAAAGACACACTTAACTTCTAAGCTATGATCTCCCTTTTATACAACAAAGGAGATCATTACAAATTTGATAAGTCTTATCTACTACTTGCTTGTGTGTGTCAGTCATTAAGATACAACATGTATCTGTGTTTACAACTTGTTGACTGATAACATATCTAGATATTATCTACCGTATATAATTGACTCATATACAGAAAATATCTTTTTCATTCTTATCCATTCAGCAGTAGTATGACTCATTCCATCAGCAGTGTCTGATACACTAGCAGCAGCTTCTTTTGCCTAGCAGTAGTATCTTTGCACTAGCAGTAGAATAAAATACACTAGCAGTAGAATCTTTTATGCCTAGCAGTAGAATCTACTTGGTGTATTTTGCTTATCATTTCAGTAATCCTTATGTTTGATTCTTCTTGTTTTTGATCATCAAATCTATGAAAGATATAAAACCCAACAATTTTCCCCTATTTGATGATTACAAAACAAACACATTCTTGTACGAATTTCCCTAGACGAAGTAGAGAAATTGAGATAATTAAATCTCACCATGAATGAAACCATACTGTCTTCCCCTTAATCTATGCCATCCACCACAATATCTCTTCCCCTTTTTGTTATCAACAAATAGAGAATATAAACAGTAAAAACTTGATGTAGCATATAAATGGTTAACCATCTGAACATTTAAGCTTCCCCTGAAACCCATATGTTAACCATTTGAATCTCCAATTCTGTAGGCTTTTATGACTGATGAAGAAAACCAATCATTACTAACTTGATGGTGAAGTGAAAGAAACCAACCTTGTATCTTATATCTTGTACTAAATCTGACTTCGAACGTATACC
The DNA here is from genome assembly GCA_021014915.2 of Artemisia tridentata subsp. tridentata. Classification (NCBI taxonomy): domain Eukaryota; kingdom Viridiplantae; phylum Streptophyta; class Magnoliopsida; order Asterales; family Asteraceae; genus Artemisia; species Artemisia tridentata. Next base: position 371,840,952 of record CP139507.1, on the reverse strand, counting down.
CAACTTTGATGTATAGGGAGACCGCAATCTCATGACAATAAACTCATCTTCTATGAGACACTGAGCACTACAACGTAACTCCTTTAAGTGTTTGTCATTTCGTAGTTACTTGAACGAATGAACAAGTTATCTTTAAAGTGTAACACCCACCTTAAGATATGATAAGAGCACAACCTTGAAAAATTCCACTTCATCTTCAAATAAGTAACAAGTTACCTTCTTCTCCAATAAGAAATAAAAACAAGCCTTTAATCTTTTAAGAACATAAACCAACTCTCTTCTGTGTGTGATTCTTCCCCTTTGTGTGTGTAAACAGAGAACTCTTTGAAAGAAAACTAAAAATTGAATTTTTCTGCCTTCTTCTTTTAAAAAAACACCTTGTGAAACCTAGATCGAGAGCCCCCCGCTCTGATACCACCTGTCAGAACTTATAAACACCTTGTATAAGCTCTTAGGACCGTTTTGGACTCTAGGTTGTTTAGATCTTGATCTAGGGTAAACTATGATAAGCATCATGATAATATTGGCGGAATATTCAAATGAAATAATCAATACTATCACAACAAGGTTTTGTCAAACTTTCTTTTTGTTATAAAATCAGCCCCAATGCTATGTGATCAAATATAGCACGAGTACACTCTAATCAGGGATTAAAGATCCTTGAGGCTAAACAAACCTAACAACATCAGACCCCTTGTCTGATGTTCCCACACACTCTCACTGTTTGATGTGTTACATTTGTAACACACTTTGTGTTTTTGAGTTCTAAGCACAGTAAAACACTCTGGTGTCTTCAAAGATAACACATGGTGAAGCACAAAGACACACTTAACTTCTAAGCTACGATCTCCCTTTTATACAACAAAGGAGATCATTACAAATTTGATAAGTCTTATCTACAACTTGCTTGTGTGTGTCAGTCATTAAGATACAACATGTATTTGTGTTTACAACTTGTTGACTGATAACATATCTAGATATTATCTACCGTATATAATTGACTCATATACAGAAAATATCTTTTTCATTCTTATCCATTCAGAAGTAGTATGACTCATTCCATCAGCAGTGTCTGATACACTAGCAACAGCTTCTTTTGCCTAGCAGTAGTATCTTTGCACTAGCAGTAGAATAAAATACACTAGCAGTAGAATCTTTTATGCCTAGCAGTAGAATCTACTTGGTATATTTTGCTTATCATTTCAGTAATCCTTATGTTTCATTCTTCTTGTTTTTGATCATCAAATCTATGAAAGATATAAAACCCAACAATGCATGCGGATTTAACCTAAGTTCTAATGTCACTGGTTTTAATGGGGGTTTTGTAATTTGATTAATTAAACTAAAGAAATGAAATGAAAATAAACAAAATTAAAATGTAAAGAGATATCAATAGAGAGAATTGTGCTAGCCTAATTACTAATCTTGTTATGCCATGATTATGTTTTCTAATTAAGGTTTTCTATCGCTTCATATGGGGATTTAAGTCACTAGACTCAGTTGAGCAATTCGCCTAGCCTACCTTCCATAGCGTCCTACTCCGTGACCTAATGATAACGAGAGGTTATAGGTTCCACTATGTAAGAGTCATTACGCACCGCTATAATCTAAGACTTATTCTACGGGAAGCCCGGCCTGTCGGAACTTAGACTTCCCCCCTTAACTTCTTAAGTACTTCCGCTTGATAAGTGATTCTTTGGTCCAGTTTCACAAAAGATAGTAGGCGTCCTATGGTCAATTCTTACCACTATTCGTAATCTATTTCACAAGGATCCTATGGTCAATTCTCCCGTTTCCTAGATATTATCAAGCATCCATTCTACCGAAACAAAGGTTTCACGAATAAACAAAGAAAGCATACATATGAAGTGAAATGAAAACGAGAAAACTAAATCATAGCAATAACAATTTCATAATTAGGCTAACACCAAAGGTGTTTAGCCGATCATATTAAAACATGCAGTAAATTCAATGTTTAACATTATAAATGAAGATATGAAATTAAATACACAAATGTAATATGAAATACTAAAACTTATGAATTATGTGCGTGAATTCTCCCTTGGAAATGGCTTGTATGCTGCTGAATAACGTCCTTCTTCAAGCCCTAATTCGCCCTCTGGTGTTTGTGTGGTGAAAGATCTATTAAAATGCGGAATTAGGGCCGGTATTTATAGCCTCGACTAAGTTACGGCGTAACCATTAGGGTTAGTTACGCCGTAACCTTTGTATCATGGACGATCTTATCCTCAGTGATGACTCTACGGCGTAACCTAGAGGTAAGTTACGATCGTAGAACTTTCGTACATGGTTTTAAGCCGTATCCATGTGGATGGTTACGTCGTAACTTCTTTAAGTCACGAATTTCTCCTAACTCTTGAAGACATATATACGGCGTAACCCATAAGTAGGTTACGAACGTAGAACCCTCATACACGGGTTTACGCCGTAACCTAACAAGTGGTTACGTCATAACTTCTTGGATCTCGAAAATCTTATAAGTCATGGAGATATATATACGGCGTAACGTATGTAGGAGTTACGCCGTAACCTCGGTCAGCGTTGGCTTGGGTCTTCTAGTATAAGTCTTTGTTACGGCGTAAGTAGAGAGTGGATCTACACCGTAACTGTTAGGTGCTAGATTTGATGTAACACAAGTATATAACACACGCATAACAATAAATAGATAAGAGAATGAGAGATTAAGATGAAGAGAAGGTTGATCTTATTCCATACGATTAAGAGACAAAGGTTCGGCACAATGATGAATAAAACCAACTAGTAACTGGTGGGTATGTGACGAACTGCAAAAATCCCTATAATTAACAACGGTTAATTATATATTTATCTCAGTCACTATTTTTAATCTCTATTTTTACAGGAAAATTTAAAATTTTCTTTATTATATTATCTCGACGTAAAAACCATATTCAAATAAACTTCCAGATGACGGGACGAGCTCGTACGCGAACCCGGGTAAAATTCTACAGATTATATATACTCTAAAAATCATCACATGGGTCAATTCAATATCTCAACCCAACTCGACATAAGTTTTATATTCAAAAATTAACCGTTTTGATTCCCGTTCGTTTCTACGTGATCCTAAAAATATTTCTATCATGTTTCAATATTAAAAGTTGAGAATTATCATCAAACGTTGGGTGTTGTATGAATTAAATAAATCGTGTATATGTAAAAGATGTTGGTCGACATAGGTGGTGACTCACAAGACCAATTTCCTCTTTTCATGCACACACAATTTATCTTTTAGGTCCTAGGCATGTAAGAAAAGTTTATCTTGAACTCCTCAATCCCTGACAAGAGCTAAGACCTATGTATTAAAATATTGGAATCAATACGTATACATTTAGACAAGCTATATATATCAACTCCTTCACCACCTTCACTTGCACCATCTTTAACTATCATTTTCCTACCCTTTTGCTCCATACGAATCACCACAGCAGACCCAGAAGACCAGTAAAGTATTAGAATCAATCGGGTTATCTATTTCAAGTCGAAGGGTATAGTTTTGATCCATACGGGTTGAAGTTTCTACGTATCCTTGTGTGTTCATCTTTAGTTTTCGACCATCTTCTGTCCTACTCGCCTTGTAAGTCCTCTCATATTGTTTCTAATTACGTTTGAAACGATTTATAGTAACATGTATACCAATATGTTCTCATTCGAACGTATATGGTTTACTCTTTAAATTCTACGTACCCGTCTCGATATATGGAATGAAACCTTGTTTCATCTCGTTATCTAGATACCAAGGAACACGTAAAAATACTCATAAGATAAACATGCAAACGTTCAAAGCACAAACGAAACCCATTTCAACTTGTAAGATTCACGTATAAATATAAACCCAAAAGACTTGATTTATTTTCTAAGTCTTTTGACTTAGAAAATCAGCCCAACTCGCTCTATTCATCGCTATATATTTTCGAAATAGTAAACACGACCCACGTATATTTTTACTCAGTTCGATTGTTAACATGACAAACTTTATTTTTCGTATTTTGAACTTTTTACGAAAAGCTCTTTAAAGCCCCTTAAAACGCTCATTCCTTAAGCTACTTAACTGACTTCAACACTTAGAATTATTTCAGTTTTTCAGTTTCTAAACTAGCGACCAGGCCAACTTATGGTCTGTTATTTTCAAATTCGTGAACGTGACCCCTAAATATTTTTGCACCATCTCATTAACGACCTAGGATACTACACTTTTCATGTTTTGACCACTCGAAAATATCTTCAACCCGTCACTCAAAATGACCCATTTTAAACTGCCCTTGCTAGACTTTATATTGAATTTTCTGAAAAATAAAAGAATCCGAATTGGGCTTAATTAAAGCCCATTAAGACTTAGCGATCCATAATCCCACTGGGCCCATACTAAATGTTTTTAGAATCATAAAAATAATCCAAGTCCAGGCCCGAAAGTATTCTCATGCCCTCGCCTCTAAATTTCTTAACGGGCTTAATATTAAATTCGTTAAAGGCCCAATTATATAAAAATAAGGTATTTTCAGAAATAAGCAGTTGACTTAAGTTTTAATAAACTTGAATAAGCTCCAGAAATTTTTATATAATTTTTCCCATCATTTTTATACAAAAAGGACTAAAAATGTAACGCGACAACACTTAGAGGGACCAAAACTGCCAAATGTGCAAACTATGGACTGAAACTATAAAAACAGAATCATTAAGGTAGAAAATGATATATTATTAATTTCCAAGCTCCGAACGCTATATAGGACAAGTAGTGGACTATAATTGTAAATTATATATAATGAGGACTAACGGTGCAACGCTAACGCCGTTAGGGTAATAAGTGTAAAAACTGGAAAAGAACAAGGACCAACATCTTATATTTGACATTCTTATTTTATTTTTCATTTTACGATTTCCCTTCACGTCATTTGCATTTTTATGTATTTCATTTATTTATCTATAACTTTACGTTAATTATATATATAACGAGATTTTTAAACGATTTAACTATACAATTCGAGAAAATAATATTTTGGAATATATAACATAAAAATAAGATAATATTATGAATAAATTATTTTTGAACTTTAAACATTTTAAACAATTCATATTCTCACAATAACAACTAAATCGTTATTCATTTTCATCATTCGTATCAAATTAGGATCTCAGACCCTCCTTATATTCAGGTCCTGTATTGAAGACGTTTCCATAATCGTTCCCATAATCTTACTTGGTTTCGTAATTACATCTTGTCAGATATACTCAAAGGTGAGTTCTTAGCCCCACTTTCCATTACTTAATTGTTTTAACTCTTTGGGGGAGATACATGCTTTAATACTTGTTCTTATTTTCACAAGTAAATTAAACTCTTATACTTTACCGTGAGTCATGGCCCCTATTCTTTTAATACACGTTTTATACTTTTGGGGGAGATACATGCTCAAATATATTTTATTACTTTATGAATAAGTATATTAATAACTTACATGATTCAAATCAAAATCCTAATTAATAATTACTTGATATGGTTTATTCTTAAGACATGATACATATATCTCACTTGCAAATTGTTTAGCTTAACTATTGAACTCAGATGATAATATTTCTGAATTGATTGATATAACATGATAATTGTTTCACTATAACATCTTGAATGTTCCCCTTATCTTTATATGTTATTTCCACGTTTCAACGGAAATATTTGCTAGGAAGAGCAATAGTACTTAAAGTTCATCGTTACCTTGATATTGCCTAAGTTACCCTTACCGCCATAAAGTCCCTTTATCATGAGCCATTAATCACTTGCGAGTGAACGCGAATATAGTGGACAGCTTCGAAACCTGTTGAGGCTTGACATCCTATCCCACTAATACTTGACGGAATGCCTTTATGGTTAGTCGTATTAGTCGCGATACACTATATTTGAGTACAAATAGGAAATTGGCGAATCAACCTATTACTTGAGGGCCATTATCTTCCGTCATTGATTTGATATTGATCAAACCGCCGTTTTTACGGTACTGTTAACGTTTGCGTGTCATGAGGCTTGGGGCAATATCGATAAGAAAATATATGTCTTCAACATATATATAGATACAGCTGTATAGGTATTTCAACTCACTACATTAACATCATTAGTTCCATCTCGTGTTATGGACTATGATCTAGTACTTGAACTTGACTGTGTATTTATATGATCTATCTGTGTTTATACTCAAACACCATTCGTTACTTATTTCATCACTGTTAATATTTACTACAATTATTACATCGTTCTTAAAATCATTGAAAGGAACTGTTTATCATTACTCGGAACTTATTTTGGATAATCATAATTATCTATGAAATTATTAAAACTGATTGTTTAATCATACTCGAATTTATCTCAAATATTACTATATACTTCTGAAATCAATAAACTAAATGGTTTTCCATTAAACTCTATGAACTCACCAACCTTTGTGTTGACACTTTTAAGCATGTGTATCTCAGGTAATTAACGGAGCAGGATAAGACACGGAGCGGGCATTTATTACTCTGATAAGTTAAAATGGTGTAAAAATCAAATATGTCATTCTTACAAGCCTCTATATCTTTTATGGGATTTTTAAAACAAATGTTTCATCTTTGTATCAAAAGTATTTACTTGAATGACAAATAACTTTCAAAACGCCTCTTACGAGCCGTTTTCTATGATTATGACTCGATCCTCAACGTAACACCCAAATTACTATTCCGCTGCTTTAACCAAATTTTGGGGGTGTTACAATGATGAATAAAACCAACTAGTAATATGTGTACATGGCATGTGTATTTATAGGCAAAGTGTTAGGGCAACACTTTGCCTCATTCTTTCTAGAAACATAAGACTAAACTCACGGCCCATGTGCTTCTAATGAATCCGTGAGTTGTGATTACAAACCTAAAGCCCATAAACTAAGCAACCTTGTACATATTAATGACCAATGCTTGATTACATATAAAATGTGTTCCTAACAATCTCCCCCTAAGGATTGGTCATCAAGGTTGCTTGACTTCTTCGGCTTTGACGTCTTTAGAATCTTTGTTCTTTGTTCTTGTTATGAATGATATGGTAATGTCTTGATCTGCCTTGCACCAACGTTCTTTAATCACGATGTCTTTACGTCTTTTCCACCATGCTCATACTTCTTTTGACTTTTGATCTTCATACTTCAAGTAGTTCTCACTTCTTTAGCTTCACTCTTTGACTTTTTAACGCTTGTTTTGCCTTGTCTTTGGACTTTCTTTGACTTCTTTGAACTTTTGTTATTCCTTAGTCTTTTGTGAGAACTTTTCTTCGTGATATTTGCATGAGCATGATGGAAATGGTGTTGGTAGAACTCTTGGTCTCCATAAGTACCTGCAATTTAAATAGTTAGCAATAAATCATCCGGCACTTACAGGTTTAGACTTCGAGATTATCAACAGCATAGCGTGAAGACTTTCTCTAATCCTTGGCAAGGTCGTTCCCGAACCGGATGCCCCCGAGAGAGCTAACTCGGATACACTGAAGTGTATCAATGATTTAGGTGAGCCGCTGAAGCATACCGAAGTATCACTCCACGACTGTAGACCGTTTTGGAGCCACCATAAACACTAATCGTAATCCACAAGGGATTACCGAAGTGACCTGCTGTCAGGGTTGTTTGATGTTGACCCTGGAAGGAATTTCCATTCAATCACTGAGAATCACCATTTGTGAATTCCCTCATGAATGTTCTAGGCAGATTACTAAGATCTGCGTAGGACTCTTGTAATTTACAACTGGTGTTCTTATTGTTGAACAACCAGTGTAGAAATGTTAAGTGTTCCTATGAGATCTTTTTATGTATCTCGTGGCTCTAGATTCGACTTAGTGCTTATTGGTTTTTAGTCGTCGGAGGCATGGAGCAGAGTGCCTCCTTTTCAATATCAACACTTCTCGGAATGAGAGGTTGATAGATAATGAAGGGTTCTCCATGAGAAATTGATGAAGCGAAAAGTGTACCGCTTTTAGGGGGTCATTTAAGCCCTAATCCGCGATTATATGATCAAATATTTCCCTAAATTGTTTCTTTTCTCATTTTAGGTACTTGGGACGTGATTTCTGGAATATGAAGCATTTTGGAGCTTTTTGGACGTTTTTATGCTCAAGAATGAAGAAAACAAAAAGACCAAGGAAAGTCAGGATTTTACACCTGACGGCGTCAGGCTTTGGATGCTGACGCCATCACTTGAAGATGAAAGTGGTGGAATTATACACGTGACGCGCCAGAAAGTTTTACATAGGAAGTCTGACGGCGTCACGTGTTAATGGATGTAGGCCGTCAAGTGTTAAGTTAAAGAGAGACGGGCCAGAGGATTTTTGAAGGTGACGGCGTCAGGATCATAGACCTGACGACGTCAGATGATTTAGAGTGACGGCGTCAAAGTATTCTTACACGAGAAGGAACCTTAGTGAAACCGCCACAAGTTTATCAAGACAATCATAACTCGCGCGCGGAGTAGCTGTTACTGTTTTGGCCATAAAATCCTCATACGAACTCGGATTTAGGTGATTCAAAAGGCCACGGATTCGGGACGAAGAAATCTACAATTTGGTGAAAAAGGGGATCTGACGCCGTCAAGTGTATGGTCTGACGCCGTCAGATCGGGACGACAGAAAGTTACCTATAAATATAACCTTATAACTTCATTATTTGTAGGCCCTAAACCCTAAGTCCGATTCTAGGGTTTAGGTAGGTGTTTTTCCAGCAACTTAGAGGGTTTCAATCACTTCATAAACATCAAATATTGGTTTGTTGATTCTAACTTAATTATGTCTTTCATTATTATGGTTGTTTGCCCTTCATTGATCATGCTTTGCTAATTCACCTTGTGTCTACTTATGATTGTGTGAAACTTGTATATAATTAATTAGATCTTATTGATTCCTTGTTGATGTATGTGTCTATCGTCATCAATAAAGGTGTGACACTTCAATAGATCTAATTGGTTTAGCTTATAATTCTTGTTTCCTATTGTCTCTTGTATGATTGGATGATATCGATGTTAGGCTTAAGAAAACTGGCTAACCTCCTATACGGTAACTTGCTTGAACGTCTTAAGAAACATGAACCAAGGTGTACTAAGGTTAATTGGTTGTATTTAATGCATAAGCGAATTCTAGTGATCCCATGTTAGGAGCTTCTTAGCCGGCTCGACATAGGAGTGAAGTAGGAGCTTATAGAGTTGGGGAAGATCGTACACACCCCCACGATTGGTATTAAGGAATACAACCCGTCAATTAAAACAAGGTGTGACAATTCAATAGGTAGAATTGGATAGCTAGCAAGGAGTAACATATCATAGGTAGACATGCTTCACTTCCCTTGTAGAACCCTAATTTACTTTCCTGCACATTAGTTTAATTAGTAGCTTTTGGGTTAGTTGATTAGCAACTAATTCCGCCCACTCCTTCAAACCAGAGATTTTACTTGCTTTTCATAAAATATAAAAATACAAAAAGAATAATCCCTCACCTCTAGACCTAGTAGATAAATTTCAATCCTAACGAACACTATTCTTTGAGTTGAACGATCAATCCCCCGGTACTTGCCACTTCACTATACTACATCGGTCAGGTACACTGCCTGGTGGGGATTGCAAACTTCTCAAGATCCCTTGAGAGGTAAAACCTGTTGTAAGGTCGCAAAACCACGCATCAGAAATGAAACAAGTGTCTTTTGAGAGACACTTAGGTGGCTAGAAGGTTTAGTGCAGTGCGTTACTGGGTCCATGACGGCTTAATCTTCAATACCATTGTCACTTGTAGTGACATCCAGTAGCATATGAATTGAACCCGGTTTCTGCCCTAAGGTTGAACATATGGAGGGGTATTTCTTTTCACCATTTTCTTTACATTTCTTTTTAATTCTTCAACCCCTTCTTTCTCCTTTCATTTCTTTACTCCTTTTTCAATCATACTTAGGACTTTCTAGTTCTAAACTATTGGTATTGTCCATGGCTAGATCCCTCCGCCTCTGGCGGATCATAGGACGGTTTTCTAACCTAGTCACCTTATATCTCCATGACTATCCTATGTTTGCCATAAAACCAATTATTTGAAAATCTCTCAAAGTGTTTATGAGTGTAAAACTTATATTGTTTACACTTTGAGAGTTTTGCATTTTTCAGAAATACTCCCCCTTAACATGTGCTTATAAGTGTTTAAAGTAAATTTGCACATGTCGGGTAGAGTCAACACTTTCAGAATTGATTGATTTTCAGTGAATATGACCGTTGCGAGACACTTTTACATCACTAGTCAAACTAGCTTGAAATTATTACCCGTCCAGGTCATATTCAAAGAAGAATCTCTCGAAATCGGTACACTCTACTCAGACAAGTCCTTTGCGAGACATGTTTACATCACCGGATAAACCGGCTTGAAATTATTACCCATCCAGGACATGTCTTTTCGATTAATGACTTTTGAATTTCTTCAATTCGATGGTACAATCTGAGTCGAGCTCATGCGAGATTCCACACTTTATTTACCAAATTTTAATCACATACATATTCTCCCCCTCAAAAATAGCATATCCATGTTGTTTTTGGAAAACTTTTGATTAAAATATGCTTTTTGAGGTTTATAGGAAGAATTGCAACAAGAACTTTCGTGTTTTAAACAAAGATATTTGTTTCAAGTACTTCCCCTTAACAAGGGCATACTTGTTCTTTTGAGCAGAATTTTGAAAAAACTTTTCAAAATTTTGATTAATTCTGCTCAAAAGTAAGAAGCTTTCGCTCCTTAGATTAGGATTGAGGCACTGAAGCGTACCTCAGGGTCCTTTCTATACAAGTACGGGTTGTGCACTATTATCTGTGCACAAGCCATAATAAACAATCATACAAGCAAGTTATATCAATCAAAGAATGTATCCAACTCTTACATCATTCTGTGCTTCTGAAGACAGTATAAACTGGATCAGGTCTTTGGAAATTCCTGATCGGGAACGATGGCCTTCCTCCAACATAACTCTCAAGCCTCCTCATCTGATCTCTGTGAAACAGCCTTCTCTCGAACTTCAGAATGAACTGACGAACTTCTCTTAATTAAGAAGCTGTCCACCTGCTGGTCTTGTATAACTCCCGATCTCGTACTCGTATCACTAACCCATCACGAACTTTCTTGAGCGTGTGGTCGCAGAACTTGTGAACCTCTTTGTACCCCATGAAGCAGTTGATTGTAAGATCACTCTTGTAAACAAACCCGAAAGTTGGTTCTTTCTTCATGGTGTATTGGGGCTCATTGTTGATCCCAGGAAGTGATATAACTGGTGCGGTTAGATTTATCTTCCTTTGGTAGCTCTCGACCCCAAGCTGCAAATCTTCTACACATTCTTGTATGATCTTTCTTCTAATGAAGTGTAGTATAGAAGTACTGAACGCATAATTTAGATCAGGAGAGAAGTGTTGCATCTTCCCTTGAACCTTGATAAGATACATGTCATCAAGGTCATTGAGGTTAAAGTCTGGGAAATCTGCTTATGAGAAAGTGTAGATCTGCTGATCGTGTCTTCTAACCTTAATTTCAGTTAAGAAGGTATAATCATACCTCTTTTCTCCCTCTAGACTGACTACAGCAAGAATCCTGAGGTCACTCATCACTGGAGTTGAAGACTTCTTTGTGAGCTTACTTTTGTACCAGGTCTTCCTCTTCTCAAACCAGTGATAAATACCTAGTTGCGCATCTTGGTCATACTGCACTCTGTTTGAAACGAAGAGTCTTGTGGCAGTTTCTTCGATGGCTGGTTGTGGGTAGCTTGCTGCAGGGATCAAGGTTATGGAGGTTGCGTATTTGGGCTGACATTTGATACCGTGCAGGAGTAGTTCGAGATCTTTGTTGAAGAAGAACTTATAAGGAACAGCAGGTTGATCGGAGACTCTAATCACTGGTAAAGGCTTCGTCCAATCCGTAATGTGTGGTTGGTTGGGGTGAGAAGTGTTATCAACCACATGCATATCAGGATTGGTCCAGCTGAACTCACTAGACATTGCTCGCGCAATATTCTCCAGGTGATATTCAAGCTCAGCTGCACTAGAGGACCTGTCTTTGAGCAAATTGAACGCATCATTCTTAATACGACGAAGTTCTCCTTTAGTCATCTTCTTGATGCGTTGGTCACGTTTGAGTTTTTGCGTGTACTCAAGCGTGTTACCTTTTATCATGGAGTCTTCTTCTGTATGAGGTTGAGCACTTACAAGCTGATCGAACCACTCATTCCCTTTTTTTGTGTCTTCATCTAGCCAGGAGAAAACAGTTGGTCTTTTGGAAGTTGTCTTCTTGCCAGATTTAGATGGTGTTGCTTTTATCTTTCGGATCTGAAAAAGCAATTAGTTCAAAGCCAGAATCTTTCGGATACCAGATCCCCAAATGAATGGTTCTCTTTATGTATTGAAGGATTCGTTTAACCTCGGAGAGGTGTCTTTCAGTAGGTCGAGACTGATAGCGGGAGCAAAGATATGTTGCAAATACAATATCTGGTCGGCTGGCTGTTAGATACATGAGTGACCCAATCATACTTGGTATTTGGTAGGGTCAATTGGTGTCTCATGTAAATCAACATCCAGCTTTGGAGATGATGCAGACATAGGAGTATTATATGTGTCACAACTTGTCATGCCATGTTTCTTTAAAATTTCTAGAGCATATTTGGATTGGTTTAGAAAAATACCACGGGGGGATTGATGAACTTGCAGTCCTAAGAAGAACATAAGTTCACCCATCATAGACATCTCAAAATTTTGTTTCATTAGTTTAGCAAAAGAATTTGTGTACTTTTTATGTGTTGAACCAAAAATGATATCATCAACATAAATTTGAACAATTAAGATGTCCTCCCCATGTTTTTGTATAAACAGTGTAGGATCAACTGATCCTTTGGTAAAGTGATTAGCAATTAGAAACGCGGACAGTTTATCGTACCATGCCCTCGGGGCTTGTTTAAGGCCATAGAGGGCTTTCTTGAGCCTGTACACATGGTTTGGGTGATCTGGATTGATGAAGCCCTCTGGTTGTGTGACATACACTTCTTTACGGAGTTGTCCATTCAGGAATGCAGTCTTCACGTCCATTTGATAAACGGTGATGTTCTTGTGGGCAGTATACGCCAGAAACATGCGAACAGCTTCAAGTCTAGCCACTAGTGCAAAGGATTCTTCAAATTCGATACCTTCTTCTTGACTGAAACCTTTGGCAACCATACGAGATTTGTTACGAATAACTATTCCATCAGCATCCAGCTCGTTCTTCCAAATCCATTTAAGTTCGACAACGTAGACTCCATCAGGTCTTTCTACCAGTTCCCAAACTTCAAAACATTTGAATTGATCAAGTTCTTCTTGCATTGACTCAATCCAGTTGTCATAAGTTAAGGCTTCTTTAATATTCTTTGGTTCTGTTTGACAGACAGTAAGTTCATAAATGCATGTTTCACCATCTGTGTGAAGTCTTTTCCGTGTCATAACTGGATTGTCTGGATTTCCAATCACGTTCACTCAAGGATGATCTCTATTCCACTTGTGGGTAGAAGGGTAATGTTGAAAATTGTTGTGTATATTAAACGGATCCAAGTTGCTCGTTGATGACTCAGCAATATCGGGAATGGTTGGAGCCGGAGCAAATGGATTGAAGAATGTATTTCTGTCATAATTTGCGGGTGTGGGTACTTATTGATGTGGGGGATCTTCAGCTGCATTCTCAGTATTGGAAGCTATTTGTACTACTGTTGATGGTGTTTCTGTTGGAGGTGCATCTGCAGAAACTGTTGTTGTAGTAGCAGGTGTATCAGGTACTGGAATATGGACAGGTTGTGCAGCGAACTGGTGGATACATCTGGTGCACGACTAACAAGAGAATCATCGAACAGTGGAGCAAACAAGTCTTCCAAATCCTTACGGTTGAGAGAGAGTGGTGCAACTGATTGATCAGGAAAATTCAGACGGTTAGTAGCGGGTCCTAAGCTGTTTTGCTCAGAAGCCATATCCGTGAGTTCATCAAAATTAGCATGTATTGTCTCTTGAATTTCCCTAGTGCGACGGTTCCAGATACGAAAACCTTTTGAGTTCTCACAGTATCCAACAAAGATTCTAATGTCAGCTTTGGCTTTCAGTTTTCCAAAGTCATCACGATCACTATTTGGGTAACAGAGGGCCCCAAATACATGAAAGTAATTTATGTTTGGTTTACGTTTGTGAACAAATTCATATGGAGTTTTGTGGTGCCTTTTGTTGATCATACAACGGTTTTGAGTGTAACAAGCGGTTGAGACAGCTTCAGCCCAGAGGTAATCAGGTAATTGAGCGTTTATTAACATCGTCCTTGCAGCTTCCACTAACGTCCTGTTGCGTCTTTCGACAACTCCATTCTGTTCTGGAATTCTTGCAATAAATGTTTGGTGTTCAATCCCTACTTTCTCAAAATACTCACGAAGAGTGTGATTCTTGAATTCGGTTCCATTATCTGTTCTGACTTTTCTAACTGTATTGCGGAGCTGAACCTGAATTTCGGTGAGAAAGGTGATGATCATAGAAGGAGCTTGATCTTTGGTTCGTAGAAAGTAGACCCAAGTCCATCTAGAAAAATCATCAACGATTACCAAAATGTAGCGCTTCCCGTTGATTGTTTGAACATGCATCGGGCCACACAAATCTATATGGAGAAGTTGTAAAACATGGTCAGTACTGTGCACTGTTTTAGAAGGAAAATGAGCACGAGTACTTTTCCCTTGTTCACATAGTGGACAAAGGTGATCTTTAGCATACCGAAACCTTGGAAGACCGTCGACTAGTTTAGGTCGAGCAAGATCGGTCATGGTCTTGAAATTCAAACGAGAAAATCGCTTGTGCCATAGCCAAGATTTTGTGGAGTGTGCCTTGGAGAGTAAACAAATGGGTGAAGAAGCGGTCATGTCAGACATAGAAATGGTGTAGAGACTCGTTCCGCGTTTGCTCGTCATGAGGTCGTTTCCTTGAAGATCACGAACGAAGCAAGTTTTCTCCCTAAAAGCTACTTCCAAGTCACCATCACAAAATTGCCCTACTGAGAAAAGGTTATGTCCAAGGCCTTCAACGTAGTATACACAGCTAATTTCGATGTTTCCGTTGACATAATCCCCATAGCCCATTATAGCGGCAAAGTGATCATTCCCGAATCTGACAGTTCCTATGAACTTTGCAACAAAGTTTACTAGAAGTTTGAAGTTGCCTGTCATGTGTCGGGAACATCCGCTATCAACAATCCAAAGTACAATTTGAATCACCTGCATCACATGAAGATAATGCAGATGGAGAGACGGTAACGGTGGAACCCGTTGGGTTAGTAGCACAGTTATTAAGCATTTTAGGTAACCAAGTAAAACTCTGTAGCCAGCGTTGCCATGTCCAACTAGATTCAGCTTTCTTCTTAGTAAATGAACTAGGTGATTGGATTGTTGTAGTAGCAACTATGGTTTTGTCTACGGCAGTCTTAGAAACTACATTTGACGGTTTTCCTAATATTGACTTAGAAGCAGTAGTGGGCCTAGAGGGAATGCCATATGTACGTTTCTGATTACGAGACAAAAGAGACTTTGCAACACACTTTTTATGATCACCAGACAATATACTTGTACGACAAAACACACAAGAAGCATCAACATTAAAAACATTCACAACATTCATAGTCTTAGCATTTGTTACATCACAATTAGAATTACAAATTTTTAAGTTTGATTCTACATCAGACAAAACATGCTTTTTATTCAAACTCCTATGGTGGTCTTCTACTTCTTGGTCCTTTAGTGTGCCGCTCTTACGTTGCCAGATACTAGTCTTCTTTTTGGTGCTCTTAGGCCTAGATCTACTAACGCTAGGAGGGGTGACTATTCCTGTAGAAGTCGAAGCATTCACATTAGTGGTCTGAGGGGATGTTTTCTTATGTGTCTTATCTACTTGATACATTCCTGGTGCAAGCACATTTTTGTGAAAAAATTTCCCTTTTTTAAGTAATTTAATTTTCTCTTTCAATTCAATGATGATGTGATTCTTTTGTTGAATTTTGGAATCCAATTCTCGGTTTAAGCGAACAGTATCATTCCTATTTTGGCAAACTTCATCAATGTCCTTTTCATATTCAACAATTTGACGTTTTAAAACAACATTTTCCTTTTCAATATTCTGAATTTTGGAAGCATGACTGTTTTGAACAGACAATGATTCTTTTTGACTTTGTAATTTTAACTCAAAGTTAAGACTCTGAGTCTGACACCATTGCAACTTTTGATTGAGTTGAAAATTTTCTTTTGAAAGTTTGTTTTGCACATCATCATTGACTTTGCTAATTCTCTCATTTTCTCTTTTCAAATTTTCAATTTCAAGTCTCAATTTTTCAGTATCAATAGAATGATCATCAACAAGCATTGCATTACAAGACACATAAATGGAATTCATGAATACAGATATAACATCAAAACATAGAACATTTTCCAAGAGTCGATCTGCTTCTTTTTGTAAAACTTTGTTTTTACGATTTTGTTTTGAGATCGCTTTTTCAGTTGCATCAAAAATGTTCATCATGGATGCTACCTCTGATTGAAGTTCATGTTCCCAATGTGTAGCACAAAGACGCAGGTGTGGAACGTGTGGCAAAAATTGTTTTTGAAAAATTTCTCTCTTTTCTTTTTCATAGGGAGAAAGAAAAGTAGAGACTTTTATCTCAGAATTACGTTCAATTGCTTGTTCCAAAAATTTTATGTCTTCCATAAATGTATTAAAATATCTAAGGACAAGACATTGTTTTGGCAATGGTGCAATTACACCCGAATTTGGTAAATGACCATTGACTTGTGCTACTGTGTTCACAGGACCAACCTCAGAAGATTCATTCATTTGCATTAAAAACCATGATTGTTCTGTTTTATCTTGTTGAGGAACGAAGGTGTTGCTAATATGAGGTACTTTTGAGTAATCAAATGGTTTATTAAATTTGACATTGCTCATTTTAGACCGACTCTCTTCTTCCAGTTCCATTTCTTCTTCACAATTATGAACAACAACACGCATAATAGAATCATCAAACAGATGTTCTGCACTATATAACTTCGGATTTTCCTTGAGTGCTTTATGAAGAAAACGTGGTTTGTCATCCCCAATAGCAAATCCATATCCTTGGGGATTCTGCTTTAGAGTAAATTTCTGAATTGTTGTTACTGACTCACCAGTTCTATAAACAACTTTTTGAAACTCTTTGAGTTTACATTCCAACTCTACAATTTCCTTAAGATAGGAATCAATCCATTTCCTTGATACTTGTTTGTGTTCAGAAAAATTATCTTGACAAGTTGACAACTCTGTTTTTGTTTTTGAAAGTTCAGAGTGTAGGTGGTCAACTTGTTGTTTAAAATCTAATCTTTCTTGTTCCATTTGTGAAATCAAGTTATTTTTGGAAACAGTTAATTCTCGTATCTGATGTTCTAACTCTTGTTCTTTCACATAAGATTGTTGGAATGCAACTTCAAAAAAAATTTCCCGTTTTTCTTTTGTTTCATAGTTTGAAAGTTGAATTTTATAGCACTCAAGATCCTTGGTCAATAATGCAACTTTTGCTTTTAAGTTTCTATTTATCTCATTGCATTTATCAATTTAGGATTTCTGTGAGTCCAACTGGGTTTGGGTGGTCAAGAGCAAGGTCATGAGTTCTGGATCTGGACCAAGCAAAAGATCATCTTGTTCAAGTTGATCATTATTATCATCATCAAGAGGATCATCAAATGTAACAACCGGGTTAATTTGATCTTCATCAAATGTAACTACTGTGTGCATTTGTTCACCGACTTGAGGAGATAAGAATGAGTCATCTTGAACAACATGCTCTTCGGCTGATGCAGATGCAGATGGGGATACAATTTCATGAATGAGACATGTTGAATCAGGTACCTGAGACAAGCCATCAGTATCATATACTGGGCCTATTTCACTCATGTGCATCTCTTGCATGTTGGCCATCAACATCACGGCTGCATTAGTTTCCAAGTCTTCCATATCATCATCAGAGTATGCATTAGCCATGAAGTTGTGCTCCTTTTCAGTAAGAGTGTCCCCGGCTTCATCCTTAAGAGCAAGAAGTAATGCTTCCTTGTGGTACGCACTGCCTCTTGTCTTCGGTTTGGAGCATGCACTAGCCAAATGACCTTTCCTTCCACAATTGTAACATTTAACCATTGTGTTTGCAATCCCTTGATTCCCTGTTTCAACAATCTCAGCCCTTCTCTGTGGAGTACCAGCACTGTTCCTACTGCTTCCTGCTGGATTAAACCTCTGACCAGTTCCTGAGTTTCCCGTGTAGCCTCCCGATCCATTTCTTCCATAAGCTCTGTTCTGAATCTCAACTCTTCCATTTTGGACAACAGCTTGATTACGAGTGTTGGATGAAGTACGAAGACGGTTGTTGGATTTGTTGGAAAACTTGCTGAAAGCTCGAGCAATTAAAGCAAATCCTTCATTCAATGAATTGAAAGCATCATTTTCATCACTGTTGACATTGGAGTAAAGCATGGTATCCGTGTTGTCATAAGGAACCAGTTGATTGTCAGATGACTGCGGTGTTGGTTCATATGGAATGATTTGATTCGATGAGGTTTGTTGAGGATAAGCAAAGGTTTGTTGTTGTTTACCAAAAGCCTGGTTTGATTGTGGAGCAAAATGGGATTGAGCTATTAATGCTAGTGAGTTTGGAGTTGTTGACGGTGAATAACCTCCACGAGCAGCTCTATTTTTATCAACCTCTGACTGATGATGCTTCAAATAATCATACAACAACCCATAGGATGCGTTGTGTAGATTCTTTGCTTGACGAACAAAGGTAACATACTTCTGCCAGTCAGGACCAAGACAACTGAGGAATTTTGTGTTTACTGCAATCCTGGGTAGAATAATGTTGTGCCTGTCCAAGTCGTTTATGATGTTGGTGAACCTATGGTAATAAGACTCTAATGATTCTCCAGCTTCAATCATGAACATGGTGTATTCTAGATAGAGTTTTGATTCCATATCTTCTTGGTTCAATTCAGTGTCTTCCATGAGAAGATGAACGTGTTCCCACATGTCCTTAGTAGTCTTCTATGCATCAATACTTCTGAAGATTGGATTAGGAATTCCTTGAAGGATGTAGGACATTGCAAGTTCATTGGCTTCGTTATGAAGTACTTGTTCTGTTGTAAGCTGAGCATTAGGAATAGGGGTCACAGTTGCTTCTCTTGGAGGAATGGCATTTAGATCTCCAGGAACCGTTGTTGTAGGCACTTGAAATGGTCCTTCAATGATTGCCTTTTTCATGTATTTTCCATGCTGTTTCTTGAGTTCAATGAACCATAAAAATCGACTTGCCCATTGCACATAGTTACCCAGAGTGAGCATAGGAGGTGTGCCTAAGGATCCAGCCTCATGTCTTGATTGTTGACTACTTATTACTTTACACATCTGATCAAACCAGTGAGGTTGTTTTGCTGGAAGTGGGTAGGACTGCATTGGTTGTTGTTGATATGGTTGTTGTTGAGGGAAAAACTGATGTTGTTTCATAAAGAGTTGTTGTTGAGGATATTGTGGTTGTTGAGGATATTTTTGTTGTTGATGATACTGCTGTTGTTGATTGTAGAAATAGTTGTAGTTCGGTGGTTGAGATATTCTTGTGTTCTTGTGGATCTTGTAGACAATTGAGATGTGTGTTATGAGTTATAAAGTTTGGTTTTGGTTAAGTGTGAATTAAGATGTTTTTCTTGTTCAATTCTGACAAAACACTGTTCACAATCAATTCTGACGAAACACTGTTCACAGTTGCCAATTGTGATGGATTATCTGAATTCCGATGAAATCTTCCAATTTCGATGGATTTATCTAATTCCGAAAAAAAATGGCTGAATTCCGATGGACTATTCAATTTCGATGAATCTGGGAATTACGATGGACTTTGCAATTGCGACAAAAATTTACAATTCCGATAACTTGTCTGAATTGCGATAGAACTTTGCAATTTCGATAACGTATCTAAATTGCAATTCCGATAATTTTCTCACTACCTTATATAAGATAGGAGATTTGTTAGACCCGTTTCCCGGGTATTGGGACCCCACCCTAGATGAAAATGGATAAAGACCTTATGTAATTAGCCAGTCAACATTTGTTGTGTAGTGGTCAAACCCGATAGTCAAGATATGACTAAAGTGGTTATGTAAAATGTGTTGCATAACTAAAGGGGCCTAGGTTGCCAAGTATTAAACATGTGATTAAGTTAGTTGTGGCTAAAATAAGAAGAAAGGGACTAGAAGGGCCATTCTTGCCAATAGCCCAAAGATACCACCTAACTAGTTATAACTAGTTTATTCTAGACTTTTCTCCATCATTTTAGATGGAGTTGAAGTCCGGTTCTAGTGAGAGGAGAAAGGGAGGGAAAATCTAGATGAAGACTTAAGGTGAAGAAGATGAAGGCTCCATGATTATGGACTCTCCTAGCTATGACCCTCCACAAGTAAGTATGTATGTTCTTGAGGTTATTGAAGTTATAGATTATGGATTAAGTGGGTTTTCATCATATGATCAAGATATGATCATATGATGATGTAGAATGAAAGATGAGCATGTTTTATGGGTTATGTTAACCCTTGTTTATGTATTTGATTGTTATGTTGTTAGGTTTGGTTATTTGTAAAGGATGATGATGATGATGATGGAAGATTGTGATGATGATGATGTTATTGATATTATGTAGCTTGGATTAAGGTAAGTAAAATGATAGTAACATGTGTTATATGGATTTCTAACATATGTTTTATGTATGTTGTATGACAAGTGGTATGGACTATGGAATATGATTATGTGATGCCAAGAATGTGGCTTATGTGATGATTTGATGCTATGGTATATGATGATGTTATGTGCTAGATGAATCTTGGGTTGTAAGCCCGTCGAGTAAGTGTTTATGTATAAGATGTTATGTGTGGATTGAAGTATAATGATATGTTATGATCGTTTTACTTACTAAGCGAAAGCTTATGGTTTAGTTGTCAATCCCTTTTGTAGGTCCTTGTGTTTATGGATGGCGTGGGATAAGGAGTATGGTTCATGTATGCGGAAGGATAGAATATTGGTAAGGAATTAGAGCTTAGGTAGATACCGAGCTCAAGTGTAAAGTTTGTACCCCCGTGAGTCAAGTGATACTTTGAAATGGGAAGACAAGTGTCAAATTGTATGTCAAAAGGGGTATAGCGATTTGGTAGTCAATTGGTAAGTCAAAGTATGGTTATGTGTTTTTGTGTAAAGTTAAAGGGGCGTTTGGTTTAAGCGTAAACGTACCCATTTTGGATAGTAAACGGTTCAAGTGTCATTGAAACATGTTTGTTATGATAAGTTATCGATTTTGGTCAAGTTTGATGTAAAACGGAAGTCGTATAAGTGGTTTTCCAGAATTTGCATATTGCGGGTCAAAATGGGTTTAAAATGGCTAATTTGTAAAGTACTAGTTTCGGGTGGCCAAACGGGTGATGTTATTGAATGAAAATGATGTTTATGAAGTGATAATGAATTCTGGAAAGTTTCATTAAGTTTCGAGTCTCGGAAGTTGGTTTTACGGAATTTGCATATTGCAGAAATTGCATATTGCAGAATTTGCATATTGCAGAATTGGCATATTCCCAGAATTTGCATATTGGTTTGAAAAAATCATATCTTTTAAACCGTAAGTCGTTACGGGTCGTGCCACCCGTTGTTTTGAAGGTAATTGAGTGTACTTTCATTTAAAAATAGTCTCAATGTCTGAATGTGTACGGATTTTTGTCAGTTGTCAAAAGAGTAACCAGATGTCCGAAAAAGTCAAGCGTTTCCGCGTGTAAAGTCAAAGTTTTTGGTCAAAGCGGACACGGGGTGTAACAAGATTTGCCTCAAAGTCGAAGTATTTTCACAAGCTTATACAAGCAAGGAATCTACTGAGTACAAATTCCGATAAACCCTTAAGTCTGCAAATCCGATAAACCCTTACTGATCAATTCTGATAAACTCTAATGAGCAATTCCAATAAACCCTCAAAACGAATTCCGATAAACCCTTTTTCACCAAATCCGATAGAATGCCAGATCAAACAAATCACTTTTTACCACTAAAAAACGATGTTTAAACTGAATTTCTTTGGTTCAAAACGTTTAAAAACACTTAAAGAATAAGAAAGTTTTAAGCTTTAATGTTTTAAACGAAATTTGGTGAATTCCGATAAAGTGCAACTTATGAAATCGAGTGTAAAACTAATGAAATTTGAACAAGATCTAATCTTTTGACTTGAAATCAGATTTCTATTTACTATGACGATCTTAACACTTTACAAGTGTGAAGAAAAAGTGATAGAAATGAGATTTTTGTCACAAATCAACACAAAACCAAACTTATACTAATAAGTAAGCTACGATCTACTCAAAACACACAAAACAATTATCTTCTAGCGAATGATACCACTTGTTAGGTCCTAGATTTGATGTAACACAAATATATAACACACGTATAACAATAAATAGATAAGAGAATGTGAGATTAAGATGAAGAGAAGGTTGATCTTATTCCATACGATTAAGAGACAAAGGTTCGGCACAATGATGAATAAAACTAACTAGTAATATGTGTACATGGCATGTGTATTTATAGGCAAAGTGTTAGGGCAACACTTTGCCTCATTCTTTCTAGAAACATAAGACTAAACTCACAGCCCATGGGCTTCTAATGAAGCCGTGAGTTGTGATTACAAACCTAAAGCTCATAAACTAAGCAACCTTGTACATATTAATGACCAATGCTTGATTACATATAAAATGTGTTCCTAACAGTAACTCTTGTCTGGTCAGCATACTCTTGTGTATTTTCATTAATAACCTTCCAAATCCGCGTCTCTTTGTTCCTATGCTCATAATTTATCTGAAAATGAAATATTTACGAATACGAGTGTCTATTCAAGTAAAATGATATAAATGGTGAGCATATCAGGGGGAAATTGACACTAAGATATCAGGACTATTTGTTGTTATCACATGTCATGGTATACAGCGAGAAAACCAAACCACCTTTGCCCAAGACACCAAATCACTCCTAGGCCTCACTGTATCCCAGACCATACCAACAGAGAAGGAATGGACCATGCCATTTCGATCCTTCCAACAAATCACATCATGAGAATCAGGAACTAAATAAGGCACATTAAGCATGTATATACTTGGAAACCGAGCAGCCCACTCCATAGGCCATTGCCATTCACCATTTTGAATCAAATTCGAAACTTTAGAAGACATAGAATTGCCACTTCGAGTAATGTCACGTGTTGTAAGAATATCCATAAGTGGACTAAGAGAACACCATCTATCAAACCAAATAAATGTATTATCACCATCACCCAGTGTATGCCAAAAGTATTGTCGGATAATTGGCCTAACTTGGAGTAGTTTACGCCAACCCCAACTCATATTACCTCTATTCGGGATATCTGATGAACTCAAATAAGTACATTTTATTACTATCATTTATCCTATTAATTTGACTTGTTTTATTATATTATGTATGAGGATTGATACTTAATCGTTTACTTTTGTAATTCTCAGGTAAAAACAAGCATTTGGTGAAACTTGGCGATTTTAGACTAATTATGGAGCAAAACATGCAAGAAGTTAAGAGTCTACTGAAATGTACAAGATCAAGACAAATCTGCTCCAGATGTGCCGCATCTCACTTATTACATACGGCGTATCACTATCAAGATTTCACCAGATACGATCCAAGATACAAGAGGACATGCGCCGCATCTATTTATGAAGATACGCCGCATCTTCTGGCGGTGTACGGATATTCCTGAATATATTAATCTTGGACCCCACGCGAAGTTAAGTCAATGTGCCGCATCTACTTACTAGATGCGCCGCATCTTACCCTCAGACAGAAACTATAAATACCCCAAAGACCAGACGAATTAAAAGTTCCGAAGTTCGACAGAAGACCGAAGTACAGAAACCCTAGGACGAATTCAGTCAAGGCAGCAGCACAAGACACACCTTGAACGAAGATACAAGAGCTGTAAGAAGGTCCTGCATGTATTTAATTCATTAAGTAGTTTTGTTTTATTGTGTTAGTAAACTTTAATTCATCAGGATTGGTGGCTTGTGTAATGTGACAACGGAAAGATTGCACTCCCTTAAAACTGCTTTCCCATTAATTAAAGTTTATATGTTGATGTCTTTGGTGACTTTTATTAGTGCATTGATAACCTCTGTGTCTAGCTGAGCGTTGATCGGGTCGCCATGCCTCTGCCCTCTCCTATTTATTAGATCGCCTATGCATTCTATCGTCTGTAGAAAAGTAGGAAGAAAGATAAATAGGATAGTCATAAGTAATCATTAAGGGTTTACTCGCCGATAAGATTAGAACCAATGAGAAAGGACTTAATCTCGGTGCGTTGCATCGAACTATACACTTCATATAAAACTAGCAATAAAACAAGTGACAAGCTACTTATCTATCAGGACTGGTCTTCTTATTGTCTCGAGTATTTATCTGTGTACGTGTGTGCTACTTGCTGATTCGTGCCTATTAGTTTAGTTTATTATTTAATTGCAACCAATCGTGCCAGTCTCTCAGGCTGAAACCCCCTTGCGTTAGATTAGGTTGTATAGCTAACTTAATATATTAAAATACTGATTAGAATAACGAGATAATACGTTCCACTCTTAGTGATCGACACTCTACTTACCATTATATTCATACTGACCGGGTACACTGCTCGTTAAGTGTGTGTGTTATTGATAAGTCGGCTAAATATAAATTTAAAACTTGAGTAGGCATTAATACTGCTAAACCGCAACGACACATCGCACGCATCAAGTTTTTGGCGCCGCTGCCGGGGAGTGAATTGTTATTATCTGTTAATTTGATTAGTATTTTAATTAGGTTTTTAATTTTTTTTTATCTAACCGCTAACTGTGTTGTATATTTAGTTAATTTGCATTCATTGTATTATTTGCATATTTTCTATTTTTGTGTGTTATTTGTTTTCTTTGTGTT
The DNA here is from genome assembly GCA_021014915.2 of Artemisia tridentata subsp. tridentata. Classification (NCBI taxonomy): domain Eukaryota; kingdom Viridiplantae; phylum Streptophyta; class Magnoliopsida; order Asterales; family Asteraceae; genus Artemisia; species Artemisia tridentata. The sequence continues at coordinate 371,815,845 of CP139507.1, read as the reverse complement.
TATTTTCGTTTTTGTTTTTATTTGTTTTTATTTTTCGTATTTTCTGTATTCTGCTATCGTTGTACTGAGCTTATTCAAACGATACGGCGCATCTGATTTCTCAGATACGGCGTATTGCGTTTAATTTTTATGAAACACAACGCGTTTAATTAATTCGATACGACACATCTTTTCCCCAAGATACGGCGTATCTTTTTTTAATAAGAAATTTTTTTCTAAACGTTAACGCCATACGACGCATCTGCCTTAGCAGATACGGCGTATCTATTATTTTAATTAAAAACAGTTTTCGAATTATTAAACAGATACGACGCATCGATCTCTGTCGATACGGCGTATCTTCTGAATCGAAAATCTTATATTTTTGAAACGTAACGAAAATACGGCGCATTAACTTTTGTTAATACGACGCATTTAATCTTAAATAAATATCGATTTTTGATAATTAAAATTGATACGGCGCATTCTAATTTCTAAGCGGCGTATCTATTTTCTGAATAAAAGTCTGATTAAATTTTAACGATTATAAGATACGGCGTATCCAACTTTTTGGATACGGCGCATCGTCTGCAGATATCAGTAACTTTAATTTTTTTTGTATTCCGTTTTCGTTGTTAATTTTCTGATATATTACTTTCTTGAGCATACCTTACTGATATTTTTGTGTTTATTTCAGGAAGTGCATGACCAGGAGTTCTACGAAGAACTTGATTCAACCTTTCAAAGATCCTGAACGAGTCTTTCATTCGCTTAAAAGGCTTTTCAACACAAAAAGCTTTGATACTTCAGTTTCATTCGAGCTTGATTATTTTTCTGAAGAGAAAGAGGAAGAAGAAACAGAAACAATGGGCGAAAACACAACTATGGAGGAATACATGAACAAGACCCGTGCTGATTACACTTCAGGAGTTGCTAGACCAAAGTTTGATGATAAGTCAAAGTTTGAATTGAAGGGTCAGTTTCTCAAGGAGCTAAGAGAAAATGCTTTCAGTGGATTGGAACATGAGGATGCTAATGAGCATGTTGAAAAGGTCCTCGAGATTGCGGATTTGTTTACTTCAGAAGGAGTCACTGACGATCAAATCATGCTAAGAATCTTTCCACTCTCGCTAAAAGGGGCTGCTAACAAGTGGCTAAGGAATGAACCTGCTAGTTCAATCACTACATGGGAAGATTTGAAGAGCAAATTCCTGAAGAGATATTGTCCACCTGCTAAGACTGCTAAAAAGATGGAGGCTATCAACAGTTTCAAGCAAGAGCCTGATGAAACTCTTTATCAAGCTTGGGAACGATTTAAAGATTTACTGGTAAAATGTCCTCAACACAATCTAACCCCTATACAGGAGATAATATTGTTTTATCAAGGATTGGACGTGCCTACTAGACAAATCTTGGACGCTAAGGGAGCTGTGCCTCAAATGAGTGCAGCCAATGCTAGGAAAGCGATCCAAGAAGCTGCTGATCATTCTCAAAAATGACACGATGGGACCTCTACTAGATCTAAGAGCAGCACTAATTTTGACGGGTTTGCTGCTATTCAAGCTCAATTGGATAAAATTAGTAGAGAGATGAAGAAGCGTGATGAAAAAGTGTATGCTGCCCAAGTTGGATGTGAAAAGTGAGAAGGACCTCACTACACTAAAGATTGCCCGAATAAGAATGAAAGTGAGACGTTTGAAGAAGCATATTACACCTAATTTGGACAACCATTCCGACCTTCAGGAAGATTTAGGGAAGCCACCCCGGGATTCTATCAAAAGAACAACTTTAATCCCGCTTATCAAGAAAGGAGGCAGACTTTAGATGACACTCTAAAGCAAATTATGGCCGATGCTGCTAAAAGACATGAAGAGAATACTGCTATGATCAAAGAAATCCGAGCTTCAACGGACACTACTACAAGAAATCAAGGAGCTTCGATTAAAGCATTGGAACAACAAATTGGTCAAATGAACAAAGTTCTTCAAGAAAGGGGATATGGAAGTTTACCTAGCTCAACCGAAACCAACCCAAGAGATCATGTCAAGGCCATAAGCACCACTGAAGAAATCACTCCTAACATTCCTTTTCCGAGAAGACCGATGAATGGTAATGATGGTGCAAGACCCGAATTTTTCTTTAATTCTTCAATCAGTTTAAGGAGACTACTCAAAGAGAAGACGAAGATTGAAGGGGAGATCAAGGCTACAATGAAAGAAGAGAGCTCTGCAACCGACTTACATGCCTTGCCTCATAAAGAAAAGGACCCAGGAAGTTTTACTTTGCCTTGTTCAATTAATAATATATCTTTCAATAATGTGTTAGCTGACTTAGGAGCTATTGTTAGTGTTATGCCTCTTAAGACATTCACTACCCTAGGACTAGGAAAATTAGCACCAACTAAGTTACTTATTGAATTGGCTGATAAAACGGTAAAACGACCTGAAGGGATTGCTAATAATGTGCTAGTTAAGATTGAGAAGTTTATTTTCCCTGTAGACTTTGTTATATTAGATATGCCCGAGGATGTTAAGATTCCTTTAATCCTTGGAAGACCTTTCTTGTCTACTGCCCATGCTAAGATTGATGTATTTAAAAGAAAAATCTCGTTAAGGGTAGGGAATAATAAACTAGTCTATAAGTGCCAAGATCCTGTTAAAAGCATAATTAGAGGTGTCTATGTGCTAGGATTAAGAGAGCGTATGGACCTCGATCTTGAAGCTAGGATTATGGGAGAAACATTGATTCAAAACAACTCAACTAAACCTAGTCATGAGAACTTTGAGGAATTTATTGACCTTAATGTACCTACCGAACTTAGACGCAATGTTGTTAATGATTCTGATGATGAGTGGTATGATTGCGTAGTAATTAACAAACGTAGGAGAATAGTTGAGAAAATGAATTTGAATAATGATGTGTTTATTGAACTACCACCCCACCTTGCTTATTTATGCCTATATGATAATAAGAATTTCCCGTCTATCATTTTGTCATCTCTGCCCGAAAGGGACAGAACTTTGTTTATACAGATATTGAAGAAGAACGGCGTGGAAATTAAGGACGAGCAAGGAGTGTTCAATATTACTGAATTGGCGATGAGGGAGCGCGATGTTTCCGACTCCTTCAATGATCGATATTAATGAGCTGAACGTGAGTCTAACTTGAAGACTCTGGAATAAAGACAAGTGCTGGCAGGGAGACAACCCGGAGAAAATTTTTATAATTCTGTTTTTGTGTCGAGTCAGTCAGGCCGCAGAGGATACGGCGCATCTAAATCCTGAGATGCGACGCATCTCCTGCAATGGTCATATCTTACTTTATTTTTCTGCATTTATTTTTTATTTTCGACTTTAAAACTTTTTATCAGTTTATTTCAATGCGGCGCATCCCTGGTTAAGGATGCGACGCATCTTCTATTCTGATTCGTATTTATTCCAGGCTCGATACGGCGTATCTTCTTCCATAAGATACGGCGCATCGACTGACCTGATGATTTTCATTTTTAATTTTTATGTTTTATTTATTTTATTTTTTTTCCTAACTACTAATGTATTATGCAAGTTTGAACCTTTCTTAACTTAGGTGTGTTTTAAAGTCTTGGTGGTATTTTAGATTCCTGCATTTCCTGTGGATACATTGATTATGAAGCTTAAACGTTCTAATCCACAAGAAGATGATTTTTGTTCTTATACAAATGGAGGATCATACCGAGCAAACCTCAGGGGAGTTTTTCTGTTCTAATTCTTTTATTTTCCAGTTTTTAACCTTTTATACAAACAACGAGGACGTTGTTTAACTTAAGTGTGAGGATTGGAGAATTAGAACACTTAACACTTACTTGTCCTAAACTTTTCAAAATATGCTTAAAATGTGCTTAATATATCAAAATTTAAAATTTTTAGTATGTTTTTGTTTAAGATCTAAGTTGCATAGCTGCACACATGACGTTATTTTCAAAAATTGTGATTTTTCAAAATTCACAAATCTATGAGTGTGCCGGTGACTTGTAAACTTTAGAACTTGACTTGTATACTATTCGAGACCACCATAATAAGTATTATTTTATATAATTGGAATGACTTGTCTAAATTGGTAAATTTCTAGGATTACACCCAAATAGCCTTTATATGTTATGTGTTATTAGCTAACTACACTGGTTAGTTAACCCCCGTATAAACCCTTTTGTTACTCTCACTTTTAGAGTAAGATACCACTAGAAAAACATTCAGAGCCATTCCTTTCGTTTCTTACACCTTTGTTAAAATGTTTCGTTACACCCTTACACCTTAGCCTACCCTATAGATTAAAATCCGTGGTTGGTTAATTGCTTTAGGCAAAGTGTGTTTCCTTACATTACCTATGTTCGAGTGCGTAATTCATTATCTTTGGTTAGGTCGGGAAATTGCACAATGCAATTGGAGTGAAAGTAAATATTGTATATCTTTGAGTTTATTTTTCGTGTGTTTACTACTTTCACTATTACCGTTATTTCTGAAGTCATGAAAAGTATGGAAAAATTATCCAGAATTATCATTATAGTGATGTGGTGAAATTTTACACATCTTTGTTTATCTTTAAAAAAAAAAGAAAAAAAAAATTGAAAAAATAGAAAAGAAAAAGAAAAAAAAGGAAAAGTTGGATGTTTGTTTTAACCAACTTATGTAAAGTTTTGTATTAAGTGGTTGATATCACCACTAGTTGTTGTATATTATATCTATGGATTGAATGGGAGTTGGCAGTTATGGGAACACCAACTAAGGTTTATTCTTTGATTGAGATCTTGTTGAGTATAATTCGTGTCTACCTAAAGCGTGTGTTTTAAGTGTTAAAGCGTGAGTTATTCTATGATATGAGTCTTATTCATGGGATGGTTGGGATAGTGATTAACCACACTTAGGATTTTAATTTATCTGTTTTTTTTTTTGTTGTTTTTTTTTTTTTATTTTTACACCAATTTGTATCCCAAATATTATCCATACCCTGTATTATTCTTTATCCAACCAAACCTTTGATTTATTGAGATTAGGGATTTGAGCAATCTTAAGTATCGTAGTCGTGGATTCGGCCATGTATTTATGATTTTGTCGCCCTTTTTGATATAATATTATTGGTAAAGTTTGGACCTATCTTTAGCCTATTCGAGTTAAGGATTTGAGCAATTGCAAGTATCGTGTTCGTGGATTCGATCATGTATTTTTGATTTTGTCGCCTTTTCTGGAATTTGAGATCGATAGAGATTAAGGAGAATGATTAACCCTTAAACCTCAAAACCCTTTTTGCCGCTTTAGACTTGTTATTCCTTGGCTTTAGTGGGGGAGATGTGTATACTTGCCAAGCTTATGATAGAATATTCGTCGCGACTGGACAGTTAAACGATTAGATTTGCTTTTATCAAAATATTTTATTTTACTTCTAATTCGTTAAGTGTTTGGTTGTGTGATTATGACAAAAATGAATACATGCTTAAATATAAAAATAAATCCTAATATTCTTTAGGATACATTTTCATAAGATTTAATCTAAGGTTTACTTGGGGACAAGTAAAGTTCAAGTGGGGGGATATTTGATGAACTCAAATAAGTACATTTTATTACTATCATTTATCCTATTAATTTGACTTGTTTTATTATATTATGTATGAGGATTGATACTTAATCGTTTACTTTTGTAATTCTCGGGTAAAAACAAGCATTTGGTGAAACTTGGCGATTTTAGACTAATTATGGAGCAAAACATGCAAGAAGTTAAGAGTCTACTGAAATGTACAAGATCAAGACAAATCTGCTCCAGATGCGCCGCATCTCACTTATTACATACGGCGTATCACTATCAAGATTTCACCAGATACGATCCAAGATACAAGAGGACATGCGCCGCATCTATTTATGAAGATACGCCGCATCTTCTGGCGGCGTACGAATATTCCTGAATATATTAATCCTGGACCCCACGCGAAGTTAAGTCAATGCGCCGCATCTACTTACTAGATGCGCCGCATCTTACCCTCAGACAGAAACTATAAATACCCCAAAGACTAGACGAATTAAAAGTTCCGAAGTTCGACAGAAGACCGAAGTACAGAAACCCTAGGACGAATTCAGTCAAGGCAGCAGCACAAGACACACCTTGAACGAAGATACAAGAGCTGTAAGAAGGTCCTGCATGTATTTAATTCATTAAGTAGTTTTGTTTTATTGTGTTAGTAAACTTTAATTCATCAGGATTGGTGGCTTGTGTAATGTGACAACGGAAAGATTGCACTCCCTTAAAACTGCTTTCCCATTAATTAAAGTTTATATGTTGATGTACTTTGGTGACTTTTATTAGTGCATTGATAACCTCTGTGTCTAGCTGAGCGTTGATCGGGTCGCCATGCCTCTGCCCTCGCCTATTTATTAGATCGCCTATGCATTCTATCGTCTGTAGAAAAGTAGGAAGAAAGATAAATAGGATAGTCATAAGTAATCATTAAGGGTTTACTCGCCGATAAGATTAGAACCAACGAGAAAGGACTTAATCTCGGTGCGTTGTATCGAACTATACACTTCATATAAAACTAGCAATAAAACAAGTGACAAGCTACTTATCTATCAGGACAGGTCTTCTTATTGTCTCGAGTATTTATCTGTGTACGTGTGTGCTACTTGCTGATTCGTGCCTATTAGTTTAGTTTATTATTTAATTGCAACCAATCGTGCCAGTCTCTCAGGCTGAAACCCCCTTGCGTTAGATTAGGTTGTATAGCTAACTTAATATATTAAAATACTGATTAGAATAACGAGATAATACGTTCCACTCTTAGTGATCGACACTCTACTTACCATTATATTCATACTGATCGGGTACACTGCTCGTTAAGTGTGTGTGTTATTGATAAGTCGGCTAAATATAAATTTAAAACTTGAGTAGGCATTACTATTGCTAAACCGCAACGACACATCGCACGCATCAATATCCCAAAAATTACGTCCTTTCAACTTATAAGAGTGAACCCATTTAACCCAAAGGGATTCTTTGTTTGTTAAGATGCTCCAGATATGAGTGGAGCCTAAAGCAATGTTGAACGAATCCAAACTCCTAATTCATAGCCCTCCTTCGCATTTAGGAAGACAAACCAAGCTCCATGAAACTTTAGCTTTACCTCTTCGCATATCACCATGGCACCACAAGAAACCACCCATGAGCTGCTCAGTATCCGAGATAATCCGAGCTAGTAAAATAAAATTAGAAGCCCAATAAACGTGCATGGATGATAAGACAGATTGGATTAGTTTCAATCTCCCTGCAAAAGAGAGCGACTTATTTTTCCAATCATTCACATGAGTTTGCACCTTTTTGACCAGCTCCTGACAATCTCTATATACTAATTGTTGGGAATTATATTTTCATAGATTTGATGATCACAGAACAAGAAGAATGAAACATGAAGAATACTGAAATGATAAGCAAAATACGCTAATGAAGCTGTTGCAGGAGTTGTTAAGTCTGGTGGTTAAGTCTTCTCAAAGTTAAGTCTGGTGGTTAAGTCTTGTCACAGTTAAGTCTGGTGGTTAAGTCTTCTCCCAGTTAAGTCTCCTCGTTAAGTCTGGTAGTGTTAAGTCTGGTCATTACACAGTTAAGTCTTGTAGTGTATCAGGTGCTGCTATGAGTCATACTACTGCTGGATGGATAAAGATGAAGAAGATATTATCTATAGATAATATCTAGATATGTTATCAGTCAACAAAGTTGTAAAACAAGATACATGTTGTATCTTAATGACTGACACATAACAAGCAAGTAGTAGACAAAGTCTTATCATATTGTAAAAGGTCTCCTTGGACTATAAAAGGAGATCTTACCCCTTAGATAAAAATATGTTTTACAAGTGTTTAGTATGCTTAGAATTTAAACACTGAATGTGTTAAAATGTAAAACATCAAATAGTGAGTGTGTGTGGGAACATCAGACACGGGGTCCGATGTTGTTATGTTTGTTTAGCCTCAAAGTAATCAAGGTTTTCCTTGATCTCTGTTACTATTGAGAGTAACCGTATTACTAATGATCAAGTAGTATTGGGGCTAAGTTTAATAACAAAGAGAAAGTTTGGCAAAACCTTGTTGTGATAATATTGTTTCTTTCATTTGAATATTCCGCCAATATTATCATCATGCTAGTCATAGACAAAATCCTAGATCAAAGGTGTAACAACCTAGAGTCCATAATCGATCACGTAACTTATTTTAGTAGATGTAAGTCGGTCTAAAATAAGTTTTTCCACAGTTGGTATCAGAGCGGGGGGCTCTGGATCTAGGAAAAGAAAAGGTTTTAGCTAAAGAAAGAAGAAAAATTCGGATCTGGTTCGTATTTTCGTAACTCACTGCAGGGCTGTTTTCAAAAGGCGATAACTCCTTCGTTAACCGTTGGATCGGGCTGAAATTTTTACTGGAGGTTCTTGGTATATCAAGATAGATTCTCACTGGAGGGATCTTCAATCTGAGCATTAGGTTGCAAGATATGCATCATTGAAAACTGCTGCAGAAACAGTTGAGGTATGGTCGAATTTTTGGTTTTCTTTCAAGGTTCACACACAAAGGGGAAGAATCACACACAGAAGAGAGTTGGTTCTTAAAAGATTAAAGGCTTGTTTATCAAGTTATTATTGGTGAAAAAGATTATTTGTTGCTTATTTGAAGTTAAAGTTGAATTTTTCAAAATTGTGTTCTTATCATATCTTAAAGTGGTTGACTACACTTTAAAGATAACTTGTTCGTTCGTTCAAATGACTACGAAATGACAAACACTTAAAGGAGATACGTTGTAGTACTCAGTGTCTCATAGAAGATGAGTTTATTGTCATGAGATTGCGGTCTCCCTATACAAGAAAGTTGGGTATACGTTCGAAGTCAGTTTTAGTACAAGACATAAGACACAAGGTTTGTTTATTCAGCTTCATCAACAAGTTTGTAATGGTTGGTTTTTCTTCATCAGTCATAAAAGCCTACAGAATTGGAGATTCGAATGGTTAACATATGGGTTTCAGGGGAAGCTTAAATGTTCAAGTATTTAACCATTTATTGTATTTGTGCAACACCACAAGGGAAAGTTATTGATTTTTATTACTGTTGATTAGTATTGCTACTGATGGTTTAAAATTTTACTGTCTCAAGTTCATTTTTAGTGCGGAAAGCTTAATGGAAAGCTTAAATTTTCTTCTTTCTTTAGCTAAAACCTTTTCTTTTCCTAGATCCAGAGCCCCCCGCTCTGATACCAACTGTGGAAAAACTTATTTTAGACCAACTTACATCTACTAAAATAAGTTACGTGATCGATTATGGACTCTAGGTTGTTACACCTTTGATCTAGGATTTTGTCTATGACTAGCATGATGATAATATTGGCGGAATATTCAAATGAAAGAAACAATATTATCACAACAAGGTTTTGCCAAACTTTCTCTTTGTTATTAAACTTAGCCCCAATACTACTTGATCATTAGTAATACGGTTACTCTCAATAGTAACAGAGATCAAGGAAAACCTTGATTACTTTGAGGCTAAACAAACATAACAACATCAGACCCCATGTCTGATGTTCCCACACACACTCACTATTTGATGTTTTACATTTTAACACATTCAGTGTTTAAATTCTAAGCATACTAAACACTTGTAAAACATATTTTTATCTAAGGGGTAAGATCTCCTTTTATAGTCCAAGGAGACCTTTTACAATATGATAAGACTTTGTCTACTACTTGCTTGTTATGTGTCAGTCATTAAGATACAACATGTATCTTGTTTTACAACTTTGTTGACTGATAACATATCTAGATATTATCTATAGATAATATCTTCTTTATCCTTATCCATCCAGCAGTAGTATGACTCATAGCAGCACCTGATACACTACAAGACTTAACTGTGTAATGACCAGACTTAACGAGGAGACTTAACTGGGAGAAGATTTAACTGGGAGAAGACTTAACTGTGACAAGACTTAACCACAAGACTTAACTTTGAGAAGACTTAACCACCAGACTTAACTGGGAGAAGACTTAACAACTCCTGCAACAACTTCATTAGCATATTTTGCTTATCATTTCAGTATTCTTCATGTTTCATTCTTCTTGTTCTGTGATCATCAAATCTATGAAAATATAATTCCCAACACTAATCTATTCGAAATGAGAGGGACACCCAAATATTTGACCGGAAGAGTACCTTCCACAAAAGGCATCACATGAAGGATAGAAGCCTTGACGTGAGGTAACACATTACAGAAATATGCGGTACTCTTTGGGTATACTCGGAACAAGACCAAAGTGTAACACCCCGAAAATCGTTATGAAGCAGCGGAAGCCTTAAACGGGGTATTACCAACTAGATCACAGTCATGAGTATAGATTTTTGATAAAAAGAGAAATTTTATATCATTCAATGAAAACTCAATATATTCAGAAATTACATATTTGTTATTAAAAAGGGGTAGTAGTTCACAAAAGTGATGATGAGTTTGAAAAGAATGATATAGTTATTTGGAACAAAGGTGGGTCTTTTCTCCATGCCCGTGCCAACTCCGTGCTTGAGATTTCTTTAATTACCTGAGATAAACATGCTTAAAATGTCAACACAAAGGTTGAGTGAATTCACAGTGTTTTATTTGTAATAGTTTGAAATAGTTTGAACACAAGTCAGATAGTAGTGAAAACAATAAATGATATTGTGGTGTAATGATCAAATAGATAAATATTGCACTAATCCTCATGAAACGCAAACTTTAACGTGTAGGGGTAGTAATAATAAATAGGGATAATTACTAAAATAGCCCGATTGCCCAACTGCTAAGAGTATCCGGCCCGCTCACAGAAAATTCCCCCCTTAGCCCAGGGCAACTGATCCGACGGACCACAGGACGCCACGTCACCGACCAGAGTACCTCAACAACTGTTGCTACGATGTATAAGGGATGTATTGTATTTTGGGCAACTTTTGAATTTTGGGCAACAAATACATGAACAAAAGGATATTTTGGTCATTTTACGTACATTAAAATTAGGCAGTTTTTTTTTTAAATATATTAGCCTGTAATTCGATAATTCGATTACAATTCATTACAGAAAACACATCAATACACAAACAGCTTCTTTTCCATAGACAAAGCATCACATAAGTAACAAATCATAATTCCTTAACACCCTGTAATTCGATATGCCGATTCGGTTGTACCATTGTAAAATCGTTGTTCGATCTACAGTGAAGTTGCTTACAGAAATCAAAGATATTTTGTCGAAGGATAAAAAGCGGGAAAGGTTGTTTAGAAACACAGTCTTTGGTCCGTGGTTGGATATTCGGTTTTGCGATAATGACTGCCCTTTGATGCATTTTGTTTTACAACATCAGGTAAAAGTTTCTAACATATCGTCCGATTCCCCACCATTGCAGTTCAAAATTGGGGATGATTTGTTAGAGTTCGGGCGTAAGGAATTTTGTTTAATAACAGGGTTTCGATTTGGGAAAGTTTGTAAAAAAAAGAAAGCAAATGCATTTCGTGACCGCGTATTTCCAGAAAAAAAGACAGATGGTATAAAATCTGTATATGGCAGTGATTGTTTGAAACTAGTTAAAGATCCAAATAGGTTCTTAGCTCTTTCGGATGAGGATGCTATTAGGTTGTGTCTTTTGATAGTTGCTATGTTGGTGTTTATGGGTATTGAAGAAAGGAATTGTATCCCTAATCATATACTGTCTTTGGTGGAGGACTTTGATGCTTGGAACGTTTTTCCCTGGGGTGAATACATGTGGCATAAATTTTATCAAAGGACTGTGAATGTTGTTGAGAGACACAGACCAGTTCATTTGGAGAAGTTGGAAAAAAACCCATATTACAATGCGACATACAATCTATACGGTTTTGCTTGGGCTTTCAAGGTATGCCATACTTTCTACTCTGTACTAAAGTTCAATACTATTGTTATATATATGTATCCGGTGTACAAAATATTTGTATCTGTTTTCTATCCATTACTAGGTTTTTTGTATTAGATATATATTGAATGGGATATATAGTTTTGAACACGGTAATAACCTGCAGTTTGAACATTTTTCTTTTCCACATTATATACATTTTAAACAACCACATATTTCAGATATGGATTTTGGAGACATTTCCTAAAAGCGGCAACTGGTGGGCGAAAGACACGAACGTCATTCCACGAGGTCTTGCTTGGTCTAAATGTCAAAAGTTGCGAAGATCAGACCGTAAAACACTATTTGGACCGGTAAGCACCGCACTATCTTTGAAGGCTAATTTGTTGGACCCTTATTTAAATTTGTTCACATACAAAGTTATTTACTATTTGTTTTTTTAGGAGTCAGTTCCTATTAAGGCACTTTATGCCACCAAACGCGAATTGAGACAACCGTGGTGTATTGCCAGCATCCCCTTTATAAAGGGTTTGTCTGATTCAGACCTGTCAAGTGCAGAGGAAGACCAACAACCGGATAGCGCAGACGATGATCACCAACCTGCTAGCGCAGAGGATGACCGCCAACCTGATAGCGCAGACGATGACAACCAACTTCGTATATCAGAGGATCACCAACAAGCTGGTAGCGCAGACGATCAACATGAAGCACCAAGTTTAGAAACTTTAGATAAAAATAATGTTGAAAACGCAAAAAGTGTCCAATCAGGCGAAGGCCAAGATGAAAAGAATTTTGGAACAAATCCTATTTTGGGCAAGATATTTGATTTGCAAATTGATATTTCGTTGATAGCGAAGCACGTAGCGTCTGTCCCTAAACAAGACATTCGCGAGCTGCTTCAGAAGGTGAAAACAAAATTTTCAGAGTTAGAGACAGTTATTAATGAAAGCACCGATGATCCAGATTTTCCAGTCAAGTCTGATGTCAACCCTGATATTTACATGGTTTGTATTCACCTTATATGTTTTATTCTCCTAACATTATACGAAGATCAATTCCTCGTTAAGTATTACACTTATCTCATTTTGTCAACTACAGACCCCGTCATCACGTTGTGAAGATGATGTTGATAATGGTGTTACGCGCCGAGATGTTGATGATGATCATGCTGATGATGATGTCGATCATGCGCATCCAATGGAAGTTGACAATCCTGTTTGTTTAAAGGTTTACTTTTACTTTGTGTTTTTTTGGCATACGTTTATAAGTATCTCATTTCCCCGTTAATGTTTACCCTTTAATCGTACATTTAATTCATTAAATGTTGTATTATTTTGTCAACTACAGGCCACGCCATTAGCTTGTGAGGCTGATACTGGTGTTACGACCAGTGTTGCAGTCCATCACATGGAAATTGACATGGATGTTGGGCAGCAAGGCTACAACGAATCTCAGGTGGGTGGGATGGACGTTCTTGTAAAAGCATGTGAATTAGGGGTTACTCCTGACTTCCCTACTCTTGATCATCATCAACCTGCGAATCAAGTTGTGGCATCCCATGAGAAGGACATTAATCAAACAACATCCTTCGTCTACGGTGATGTATGCTATCTTGAAAAAAATACTTTTGCAAAATACAACCTTCCTTGTTTGCCTATTTATTTATACATCTTTATTGTACCAGTATCATCCGGTGGTGTATGATGATGTCATGAGTTATATAAACGACGGAGCGGATGTCACTAGTGTTTCGTTAGAAGAAGTACCGTTTGACAATGAAAATGGTAAGGGTGTTGAGAATGCAAATGCTATTTGCGTGCATAAAGAACAAACAACCCCATTGCAGACATATGTTGAGGTACTTGGTTTAGTTTAAATTTAAAAAGGTTAATAATTGTTCCTTTCTATGTCTTGTGGTCGGTGTTAATTACAACCTATGCTATGCAGGAAGAGCAAACAACACCATTTCAACAAACACTCACCAACCATGGGTTTGCAAATATGGTCGGTCCCAATGACAAACCTTGCTTGGACTCTGTTTTTTCTGAACGTAAAAAGAAGAAAATCCAAAAGAAAAAAAATGCGCATAAAGTTGCTCTAGTGGCTAAAGCCTTTAAATCAAAGCACGATAAGTTTTTTGAATCTCTGAATTAGAGAACGTCCAATCCGCACGACTGTCAAGAGCAGCTACTTGCAGAAAGAAGTTGATTGAGCCTATAGTCATTTTAGATGTAAAGCACCGTAAAACATTGATACTGAAATCACTATATGGTTGGCCTATGCTAATATATGGTATGTGTCTTTTCAGGACGTATCTGGAAACCCAAGAACTCGGTCAATTACTGAGTTCTATTCGGCCAACCCAGATCCTTTTGTAGAGGTAGTCTGATTTGTTATTCTTAAATTAACAATATTATGATTCGTTTATTGTTAATCATTTATTTGTTTATTTTAGGATCTGACTCGACATTCCAAATTGAAAAAGGACAAGGTGTCTGTGCCTGATTCGCTTCGTGTTTATTTAAAGCAAAATAAACCAAAAAGCTATAAGTTTCCATGGGGCGGTCGTAACATTGTTTCTGATATGAAATTTTGGCTAGCGTTGGCATGTCTTGAAGATTGTAAAGGCGGTTGGCTGTATGACTATGTAAGGAACCATCATCACTATCTGGTCAAATAAATTTGTATATACTTTTGATTGAGTAACCACTATAAGTTTTATAATTTTTGTTTTGTGTACACAGCACTTGGATATATGGTTTGACCTTATGTGGTCACTTAGACCAAGCAATGCTGATTGGACCTTGGCAGGTTCTCTGTTCGCCCGACATATCTTGGCTGGTCAGATGTACAGTCATTATTCAGATGGAACAAGCTACCCTGTGGCTTGGCGAGATGTTGAAAAGGTTAGTTTGCCACAATCCTTTTTAAATATAATTATAAGTGTATGCATATTAATATGTACATTTCTTTGTCTATATTAGGTTTATTTCCCCGTGAATGAACCTGATAAACACTGGTGTCTCGCTGAGCTTCACCTACGTATTGGTGTTGTTTCATTTTATGACACTCTTGGGTTGGTACATGGCAATGGTGCACGGTGGTGGAGAACTTTGAAAAGAATGTTGCCAAAACAACTTACCATGTATCTGGTTCAGCAGGGTATATTGGCGAGCAAGGGCATATCAGCCGAGGAATATAAAATAACATACCAGTGTCCTGCAGTCCCGAAACAAGCAGACGTATATGGCGATTGCGGTGTATGGGTATGTATTATTTTATACCGATTGTGCCACAACCAACCACTGGAAGTAGATGACCCGCTTCAAACAGCTGTAGCATACCGTGAGCGGATGCTTCAATACTTGTGGAAGCACAAGGAGTTAATAAACAATGTTTAATGGTATTTGAAAGGTAGTAGAGTTGATTTAAAAATCTGTAACCCAAAATACAATTTACTATTATCTAGTAATCGTTGTTGTTTGTAACCGGTCAATAACATGTAACCCAACAATTTGAATTAGGTAGGAACAGCAGCAGCTTCAATTTCACCAGCAGTAGGATTCACCCATGCATTTCATGCTACATACAAGCACCTACTGCATCAGTGCATTTCACCAACTGCATCAATATCTGACATGGGAGTTTTATAGTTCCTGCAATGTGCATCATCTGTCAACACAGAGTGGAGTATATATCTTCATGTTAGCTGAATTGGAATATCCACTGAGTTTTGAAGTCTTAAGGGTGATGCTTACCTCAAAACTCAGGTGTGAACAACAATTGGATGTGGTTAAGGATTTACTACAAAGAATCTATGATCAGTGTCAAGCTATGAGGAATAAGATAGTTTAATTCAAGAAAAAACTTTGTGATTTGGTGTTGATCCCAGATGAGCCCTTGATAGATCTTTGTTAATTATCTTAGATATGAATGTAAAACAATATGTGTAGAAACTGTGTAGGATCGTGCCTCTTGATAGATCTTTGAGCCAAATTAACTTGTACATAGCTTATTTAAACACAAGCCAACTACTATGAGAATCTCTGTATAATAAACTTGTGCTTATGCGGATACTAAACACAAGAGTTGAAGAAGACAATGACTAAAAGACTTTGATCCTCTATGGATCTTGTATTAACTATTTTCTTTGGAATTGGATGCAAAACACAATGTCGTATGTTTCTGTTCCTAAAATAACTCTAACAAACATACAAAAAATACGCCATGACCAGCAGTAACAAACACTGCCAGCAAAAACTAAACAATGCTACCAGCAGGAACCATGACCGGCAGAAACCAACACTGCCAGCAGGAATCAAACTACACTAACAGCAGCAATGAAAATAAACATTATTCTAATAATTCCTAACAAACTGTTATCGAATTGACACAATATTAAACACTATGCGGAATGTATCGTTCAATGGTAAGAAGAAGACTATGTAAACAAATGAATTATGTCAACAAACACTTCAATATATGTATACGGTTATGGTGGAAGTAACAGGGTTACAAAAACCTTCAAGGTAATCAACTTAACAAACACTACGTACTTGTACCCTTTTGTACAAACATACTATCTTGGACAGAAGCTTGAAACATGGTCGTCAGATATCCGCAAAGCACTCTATCAAGCAGGTCATCATCATCAGACACAACCTGGGTCACCAGTTGTAAATCAACCGTCTCTTTCTTTTTATACCCTGTTTCATCAATGCCTTCTGAACTACTCACTACCACTCGCCTAGTTCTCTTCTTCCTTCTGGCCATCGTTTTCATTCTTCTCCCAGTTCTTTTCACACCAATTGTAGACTTAGCCTTTGACTCTTTTTCCTTACTTTTGTTATCCTCCTCCACTTCTTCAGCATTAGGTTTGTTAGCCTCGTCTGCATCAGGTTTATCCTTAATCTCTTCTGCCGAAAGATGACCATGTGCCTTTTCAGACTCTTCCACCATCATTTCTTTGCCTTTCCCAGATCCTTTGACACCAATTGTAGACTTACCCTGTACATCATCCCTAGAATTGAACCTTTCTTCAAACTTAGCCCGTTCTGGATGTATTGCTTGAATTTCTTTTGGCCAACGATGGTATGGGACATATGCAGAATCATGAGCATTTTCTAACTCTTCCATCATCTTTCCTTTGGCTTCCACAGTGTATGTAGGTGGTTGTGTGGGTTTCGTATATGGAGTGGGTTCTCTAATAGTTATACTTACACAGTTGACATGAACCCTTGGAATTGCAGGTTTTGTTAGTTGGTTGTTTTGTTGTAGATGCAGTTGTTTGTTTTGATGTTATAGGTTGAGTTTGTGATATTGATTTTGGTTGATGTTGAGGTTCATATTGTTTTGGTTGTGGTGATGGATGTTGTTGTTGTGGTGATGATGATTTCTGTTCAGCAGTAGGTTCTCTTATGGTAACTCCTTTGTCGGGAGCTCTAGGAAGTGTCGGTGACGGATTTGTCTGATTAGTTGTTGGTTGGAGTTGTGGTTGAGGTTGTTGTTCAGCTGCTGATGTAGGTTGTGTTTGTGATTGTGATTCTGTTGGTGGTGTTGATTGTTTTGGTGTTGATGATTTGCTAGTATTTAGTGGGACGACCACCTGAGCCAAGCTAACATCATCATCTTCAGCAGTAGAAGGTTCAAACTTAGGACTAGGATCTCTAGTACTAGCAGTAGGTTTAATTACCTCATCAGTAGAATCTTTAACCAACTGCTCAGCATTTGAAGTCTTTAGATTAGCCCCAATACCACTATCCACATCCATATCAACCTGATCATTTCCCTCATTGCTAGGACAACCTTCAGGAGAGCTCACCCTATGTGTCGTTCCAGCCTTCTTGAGCCTTTTGAATACCCTTGTTCTAGACCTCTGCCTTCCCTTGAAAAGGTTAATTCTCATCTTCATTTGTTTGACTGTTTGTGTGAGATCAAAAACTTGTGATTCTAGTGTCCTACATCTTGTCATGTATTCCTCCATAAGGCTACTCTTCTCTGCCCCGTCAGGCTGATCACTGGAATTGTCATCTTGTACATTTTGGGTGTCCCTCAATTCATCAGTTGCATTCTTACCCTCATCACGTCTAGATGTATTACCTTCCCTGACAGTTGAATCATTGGGTTCAAAGTCAGTATGAAACCTGGGTTGATCACCTGAGCTCCCCATTTTTGCCATTTGACTGGGATTTTCATCATTTGATTCAGGTTCATGAGAACCTTGCACAGTTGGTGTTGCCATGTTCAGGGTCTTACTTATGTTAACACTTACCTGCCCACCTACTAAGCCAGGATCAGTAGTGTTAGCCCCTTCCATCATTCCACCTCCCACACCTGTGGCAGCCTCATCTGCATCTATCCTAACACTGGTATGATGAAAATCTGTGTTCTTATTCAGTGAAATCCTAGGTGTTTGGGTATTATGAGGGTGAGATGATGAGTGTTCAGAGGTGGGTGTGGGATGTGTAGGTGTTGTGATTTCAGCACTTTGACCCTGACTGGCAGCCAATTGCAGCATATGTGGGAACAATGGAGTAATAGTCCCAGAGAAGCCTTTTCCACTTTTTTTCAAATAAGAAAATAATTTCCTTTTAAGCATAGGAGTTCTGTAGGTCCTTTTATGAATCTTAGGCTTTGATAGTTGCTTATTCACAATCAATTGCAAAAACCTAGGGTAAATGTAATGTTCTCCTGAAACATTCTTTTTGAAGCCATCCATTACCATAGCCGAAAAATTAAAGGGTTTTCCTGTGGCCAGACAAATAATAGCATATGCTTGCCTTGAACTGAACTCATTCCACGCTGTAGTTTTAGGACTCAGACAATGGAGAATGGTGTGAATAACAAATTTCCAGTGTGGGCAGAGAAGAGGTTTATAAAACGTTAAAACATCCTTTTTCTTCTCATAACCCATATTCTCAAGTTCTTTAAAAATTACATCATTTTCAAGGCAAATTATCTCTTCTTCATCTAAAAAGTTAAGAGCTTTTCTTACATATGATTCAGAAATAATTATCCGTTTGCCATCTACCATAGCCATTAAATTATGTTCACCATTTTTTTTTGTTTGGGTCCTAACAGTGGACCAGAACTGTTCCATATGGGATTTGTATATAGTGGGATTTTCTGTTAATGCATACCTAAGGTGAGTAGCATTAAGAAAGTCAATAACGTCAGCAAATGCTTCAGCTCCTGGGACCTTTTCAAGAAATGCAACCTGATTGTGGCTGCTTGAGTATTTCCTTTCCGCCATTGTTTATTAGGGTTTTCAATTTGGGGGTACCGGCAATCAGATGATAACAGGTGTGTTAGGCTTTGTATTAAAGTGAAATTTGTGCGCACAAAGTGAATTGTGTGATCCAATTGTGATTTATTACCGTTCGGATTCTAATTCGGGTTATATTGGCGCCAAGTTACAAAACAGTCCCTTAACTTTCAAACCAAGCAGCAAGTTTACAAAAATTTGCAAAACAGCATGAAAATTTGTAAAAAGTTTTAGAAGCAGCAGAATCTTTTTAAGTTGCCCATGTTTTAAAAAGGGAAAAAGTTATAAATACATAATGTACTTTAAAAAAAAACTCATTATGCTCTATGAACTATACATATTGTCATTATACATAGCATTTTTCATTTTTGTACTTTTAAAAACTCATTATGCTCTATGGGAAAAAGTTATAAATACATAATGTACTTTAAAAAAAAACTCGAACTATACATATTGTCATTATACATAGCAAGTCATTATACATAGCAAATGCTATGTATAATGACAATATGTATAGTTCATAGAGCATAATCAGTTTTTTTTAAAAGTACATTATGTATTTATAACTTTTTCCCTTTTAAAAATTCCCGATTTTTTTTTTTTTTTTTTTAATTATTTTCTAAAGTTGCCCATCTTTTTAAATATGCCATTTTGGTTGCGCAACAGTACACACTCGTACATCTGCTTTAAAATTATTAATTTAATGCCACTTAACAGGTGCAATCATAATCAATGAGACAAATATATATATGTGTGTCATTTTAGCCATTGCCTTCTCATACACAACAACTTTATACATCCTACCTATAGCCCACCCATTTGCTCGAAACTATTTAAACTATGTCTGACAACATACCTTTGGATGTTCAAATAGATATCTTGAATAGGGTACCACTTAAAGGTATACTCCAGATACGTAGTGTTTCAAAGATATGGAAGGCAATCATAGATTCACAAATCTTCATCACTTCATACGGTGCTCATTCCAATGATGAGTGTCTTTTTAATCTAACATTTGATCAGGGTCATACAGGTTTTATGACATCTGTAGCTAAAAATTTAACCATTTCCCTATATGATTCACATCTAAACCTTGCATTTATGATGCCTTTAGGCACTTCTAGCGGCCTTACGTGCTTTATGTATGGTACTAACATGATGGCTGTTCTTTGGAACCCATCCATAAGAAAATCTGTTTGCATATTCATCCCTTTTTACAATAACCAAATAGAATGTTCAAAGATTGCTTTCGGTTTTGGTGTCCGTCCGGACACTCTAGACCCGACAATTGTCAAGGTATCTTATCCTGTTTTCAAAACTGGTTTTTGGTATGTGTCAGTCTTTTCATTGAACACTAAGACCTGGTCACGTGTCCAAGATTTTGAGTTGCCACGTCCCCTAATAAGATTGAAAAGAAAAAGTCAGGCAGTTGTGGGTCGTTTTATCTATTGGGGTGGCACTGAAAGGTTACATAGTGCAAAGGGGGGTCCCTACAAGGATTACACTTTGATTTCTTTTGATATGATTACCTGCCAATTTCACGTCATAGAGATACCTTCTCTTTTGAAAGTGGTAATGCCAGTTTCTTTTTCTGTTCACGAGCTAGGAAACTCTCTTGTGCTTTCTGGTATGATCATGAATTCTGAGGTCCCACTGTTCAGCGCATGGCTTTTGGAGGTGGATGGTGCATCCGTAACACGATTTTCAAATCTATTCTGCATCCCTACCCCCATGGCGCTTAGGCTGGTTGGCTTACAAGTAGGCAAGCTCCAATAGTGGAAGGCAATGTCGGAAACATTTTGGGTAACACAATTTTTGTCTACGATCATCAGGTTGGACACTTTGTTAGTTTGGGAATTGAAGGAAATGCTGGTTCATTCTACATCGCTCCTTACAAAGAATCTCTTCTTCTGGCAAACCTCCCAGACCGTGCGTTGTACAGTACGTTTACATTTTAAGCTATCATTCAATTGCATTCGTATTATATACTGACACTCACAAATATTGTCTAGTACACTTACACATGTTAAAACGTTAACACTAATTTCATACATTTATCTGAACAGGTTTACCTCCGGTTTGAGAAGGTATGAAGTTATGGATCCAGATTCGTCGTTTGACAAGTTTTCAGTATGGCTTCGAAGTCTAGTGTCATTCGCCTTTGGAACCTTGTTACTGTCATCAACGGAAGGCGTTCGTTAACATGTAACCTTCAAATTATTGGCTACTATATAGTAATCGTAGTGGTTTATCATTTCAGCAGATACTTAGTAATTGTACTATGTTATGTTTTTATTCTGTTGTATTATTTAACTTGTTTATGTTTGTCATGGTTTGCAACCGACGTACCAAAATAACAATAGAGCAACAATAGTTATGCCATAACTATTTTGGCCAACTTAAATACACCTTTTGGGTACCAAACTACTTTGCTCATTAAAACCCAATTGAACTCCAATGTCGTCTTGCTTGAAGCAGTTTTTGCTAAAAGTGTTGGAATAAAACAATTTTTATAAATCTTTATACAGTATTTGGTAATAACAAATAAGGTAATTGCAAACAACAAAATACGACGTTGATTGTCATAGAGTATTCAACCCATACATGCATAAACTACAAGAAGGTTTTGATCCTCTATGGATCGATTATAAACTAAAGATAATTGATATTGAAATTGATAAAGGTGTACATAACTCATAGACGGGTGTTTCTTTTATACTAACAACAACTCGTAACCCTAACCCGTTCTACAAGAAAACCTGTGAAGAGATGTACATGAATCTCTTCTAAAAATAAAGCTAACAAACTTTGTAAACATACGGGATAACTAACAATAAAACCCGCAGTAATGACTACTATCGGCAGAAACAAAATATAACAATCAGCGGCAATGAGCTTGAGCAGGAACCACAACTGTCGGCAGGAACCAGCTTACACTATCGGCAGCAATGAGAAATATCTTATTTCCTGACTTCCTAACAAAAGTCAGCATATAACAATTCTAATCTCAATAAATATGGAAAGCTAATAAAAGATACCAAACTGGGAAAAGTGCACCAATGAAGTTCAATATGTTTCAACTCCCTACGAGAGTACAGTTGGGTTGGCAACATAACTGGTTCACCATACCAGTCTATTCATAATTGAAGTTATCTTATCCAAACAGTGGTTTGGGTGCAACGTTAGAATGTCGGCTGAAATTTCCAAAGGTGTGAGTCTACTCAACCGCCTTCAACAGCAGCAGAAATTTGGCAAATTTAAAATGCTGGCCATCTAAAGTTGGCCATTTATAAGTTGGCCCTTTTTTTATGTTGCCCATTTATAAATTGCCCATAATTTTACGTTGCCCATTTTTTAGGTTGGCCATTTTTTAAAGTAATGCCCATTTTATTGTAAACGTTTCTAAAATTTGCCATGTACGTTGCGCTACAGTGCAGACAATGGAAATCTACTTTATGTTACATTTTCTTTTAATGCCACTTGATACTTTAGGCATAATTCATGACACTCCTATATATTCTTCTGAATGACTGACGACTAAAATACTGACATGTTGTCTAGCCACAACGATGCATCAATATAAAGTTGCCCATCTTTTTTACATTGCCCAATTTTAGTAAACGTTGCCCAATTTTGCCACGTAGGTTGCTCTACAGTTCATAGGCACTTGTACCTGTAGGTGTAATCATAAGCAATTAGAATTCAATATATATGTGTCATCTACTTTATTTATTGTGTCTACTTTGAAAAGCCAAATCTTGTAAGGCTTTTAAAATGGAAAAATGTCGTATTTTTAAAAATAAATACGCAACAATCTTTTAGAGAATAGGTCACCAAATACGCACAACAACCTTTTAGTAAGTACAAAACCATATCACAGTAACATAAAAATATGAACAAAACATAAAAAAATTACAAATATACCAAATAAAAAATAAAGTGCACAACAATCTTTTAGAAAATACGTAATTACGTACCAAGTTTGGTAAAGGGACAAAGTACATACTGTAAATAGACATCGATCCATACAGCAAAAAAAAGTTTCACCAACTTTGGTAGTACATTTTAGATTGAGTATATGTACTAGCAAGATTTATTATTTGTACTTTGAGAACCCCATATTCTTCTGAACGACAGACTACACCGTTTATTTTTGGTACTTTGGTCAACCTTGCTGGGTAATTTGCGCAAATATTTATCGACGTTGGGCAACCTAGTTATGTGATTACTATAAGTGTATTAACATGTCACTTTCATCTCTTTTTCACGTGTTTATTTACTTATTATTTATTTTTATTTTTTTAAGTTGCCTATGTATTTAAGTTGCCCATATTTAGTAGCGCATCTTTTAAGGCTTTGTTGTAATGCATGTTTAAGTTGCCCACCTTTTAAGTTGCACATTTTTTTAGTTGCCCATATTTTAAATATTGCCCATTTTCTTAATACGTTGCGTAAATTTGACACGTAGTGTTCGTTATGCGTCTTGGACTGTAGGTAACTTCTATCTGGTTTGGAATTGATGTAAAGGGACAAATTACAGCAGTGTCGCTCTATAGTACACACAAGTTTAAAATTTTGCCAAATATTAAGTTGCCGATAATTTGAAAATTCCCCATTTTTTCAAACATTGCCTAATTTTGCCATGTAGGTTGCGATATAAAATGCCTTATTACGTTGCCCATTTTTTTTGTTGCACATCTGTTTAGTTGCCCATTTTTAAAGGTTGTTGTAATGCCTTTTTAAATTGCCCAATTAAAAAATTGCCCACCATTTTAAGTTGCCCAATCTTTAAGTTGGCCACCTTTTAAGTGTTGCCCATTTTCTTTCGGGGACTGTTAACCGGACGGGGGGACAAGGGTGGCAGGCCTTTTGTCTCCCCACTTGTCCCCTATTTTTTCCCTGCACAGCACAAGTTTTTGTCAGTTTCTGTTCCGTATTTTTGACAGTTTTAAGCGTTTGACTTATTAAACTTTATATTTTCTGTTCCGCATTTTCAGGTTTATAGCTTTTTGATATAAACAAAATTATAAAAAAAAAAAAATAAATAAAAAAAAAAAAAAAAAAAAAAAAAAAAAAAAAAAGGGAGGGTCCGGCTAACATTTTGGGGGAGGGTTAGTATATCCCATCCCTTTTCTCTTAAACGTTTGGTATTTTTGCCATGTAGTGTTCGTTTTAATTTAATGCCACTTCATGGGTCTACTCATAATACTCCCTCCGTCCCAAAATTATTGTCCCAAAATTAATGCCACATTCTTTTAGGAAAACATCACTATCACTACTTTATCTCTCTTACTTTTTTGCCAAATGACAAGTTTACCCTTAACCAATTAATTAATACTTCATTCTTTTAGGGCAACCTAGTTATGTGATTACTAAAAGTATGTGATTACCATAAGTGTATTCACATTTTAGTTTCCTCAATTTTTACGTATTTATTTGTTTAATTACTTATTATTTATATTTATTGTTATTTTTTTTATGGCGTTTAAAACAACAAACCAAGCAAGAGTATTTAAAAACCGTAATGGTTTATTTGTTTTTTAAAGGGCACCACTGTTCAATGAATTTACAATAGTCACACCCGTAGTGATGCGATACAACTGTTCAGTGTAATTAGTAGCCGTAACGGTTAACTTTTTTAAGTATTTAAGGCACGCTTAACCAACATAACATATATTCGTTATTATCTATCACCCACTAAAGTAATAAAATATGGATCGGCCAACTTTAGAAGAACTAGCAAAGACAGCAAGCTCTAACCGTATGTCAGACATGTGGCTAATTGTAATCCAAGAGGAGACCAAAAGAGATTTTCAAATAGCAAGAAAACTGTTTGATGTAATTTAAAGATCTGAATGATAGTATGGAGAAGAGGCAAGGTATTATTAATGACTTGAAATTCGATAAGAGTCTGCGTGCCGTGGAAAGTGCAGCATTCTTCAATGCCG
Organism: Artemisia tridentata subsp. tridentata; assembly: GCA_021014915.2. NCBI lineage: Eukaryota > Viridiplantae > Streptophyta > Magnoliopsida > Asterales > Asteraceae > Artemisia > Artemisia tridentata. The sequence continues at coordinate 371,790,745 of CP139507.1, read as the reverse complement.
TTCAAGAAAAGGAACTCGCCTTGAAGATAAAACTAGAAATTGACTGCAAGGAAGCACAGTTGCGGACATTCGAAAAAACGCATTCCTTGAAAAGATAAAGAAACTTTCATGAAGGTTTTATTGTTAGATTCCAGCATGTGATATGGTGACTTTAGTGTGTTAAATTTGGAAGTAGTAATGTTTCGTTATTGTGTATGATAAGGATGCATGAAATATTTTGTAGAATTGATTTGGCTACGTATCAATCATTTTGCTATTTGCTATAGTTTGAACTAGTGTGATTTATGAGCGCGTGAAATAGTGTGATTTTGTAAAATCAACTGGTTATGGTGGGTTCCTTTTGTAAAATCAACGATTTAATTAAATGTAATGGATCTTATGATTAACATTTTCAGTGTGTAATGTGTTATATGTTTTTACTTTTTGAGTGTCTTTGATATGTATCACAAACATAAACAGCTTACAAACGCAGTAACGAAACCATAAAACACATAACAAACATGATAATGTAAATCTGCAAAAACATAGAATTGGCTTGGACATGGCCAATAACATGACACCTATCTAACATGATAATGTAAATCTGGAAAAACATAGAAGGGAAGCGAAACGATTGCATAGGGACTATTCAGTTCATCAATTATTGTTGTTCTTGTTAATTAAATAATGACATTGTGGAGATATAATTAACAATAAAAAATTCAAAAATCGAATAAGATCACTATTCCCAAGTGAAGCAACAATATTCTTATCGCTATATAAATCACTATTCAAGATTGGGAAGATTTATAAGCTGAAAGATATCGTAAGAAAATGGGCAATATTTAAAAGATGGGCAACTAAAAAATGGGCAGCTTAAATGATGGGCAACCCAAAAATTGGGAAACTTAAAAAGGCATTATAACTAGGTAACAAAATTGGGCAACTTACAACATGTGCAACAAAAAAAATGGGCAACTTAAAATGGGTAAAGTATATGTACTTGTGTGAGCTGTAGCGCAACCTACATGGCAAAATCTGGCAACGTTTAAATTTTTAATGGGCAATAATAAAAAGGTGAGCAACTTAAAAAATTGGGCAACTTTATAAAATTGGAACTTTCACCAGACATTCGACTGCTAATTCGCTACTTTATGCTGCTAGGCACAAAAACTTTCTACTGCTGAGGTTGGTATTGGTCGCTTTGAAACTTGTCTTGTTCTACTGTTATTGGTGGTGCCATTTTACCATTTTATATGTTCAATTCATACAAAGGGGAAAAAAATACATTTGAAAAAACAATTACTCTTTACGAACGGTGTTATGATTATTTTTTATTATTATTTTAACCTTCCACATATTTTATAACCAGTTGCCCAAATTTTATAAATAATTGCCCAAATTTTATAACTGTGTTGTGCTGTAAATTAGTGGACAGGAAGGGAGCAGCCTTTATAACAAGTTGCCCAACGTGACATGACCCAACTATTCACCAAGTCACTATCCAAAATTGACTTTTATAACACGTTGCGCAACGTGAGGAATATGTACTTCTTTTCGCGGGAACCAATAAACCCACACACCAAACCCCTATACCCACCATCATTACACACAAAGTATGTGGTTTAACAAAGGACGTTTACTTGGTTGGTTTTTTGTTGTAAAAGGCATGAAAAATATTAATATTAATAAGTTAATAAATAAATAAAAACATAAACATTAAAGGAAACTGAAAATTAAAGGAAATGTTCGTTTGCAAGCAACTCTTTGTGATTGATTTTTCAAGGGATTATATAGCCTTAAGGGGAGGTTAATGGAATTAAATGTTGGGTTGGTTTGGAGTTAATTGGGGATTTGACGTTTGTCACACATCATTCATTGCTGCCGATTGACCATCTCATTGCTGCCGGTTGACTTAACGTTGCTGCTGGTAGTGTTTTTTAGTCAAAGGTACTCTGGTTGACTTCATTGCTGCGGACGTTTAACAATTTGGGGGATTAATTTTGGGAATAAATTAAATTCAAATTGGTCAAAGTTTACGCGAGAAATTTAGAATTTAAAGCTGCTAAATTTGGAAACCGTATTCACGAACTAAATATAAAATTCCTCTCCCAAAATAACCTCAGTCTCTCAAATCAATTTCTACCATTGTATATGTTCAACCCGAAACTAAGGTAAAAACAAATACATTTGTAAAAACACCAACTTTTTACAAATTGTGTTATTATTATTTATCATTATGAATTTAACCTTTCAGAAGGGAAGCGAAACGATTGCATAGGGACTATTCAGTTCATCATTTATTGTTGTTGTTGTTAATTAAATAATGCCATTGTGGATATATAATTAAGCATAAAAAATTCAAAATTCAAATAAGATCACTATACACAAGTGAAGCAACAGTAATCTTATCGCTATATAAATCACTTCCAACCAAAGCAGAACGTGCGCATTCAACGAGAGTAACAAGTCTGAAATCCATAACCTATTACGATCCTCATCAAAATTAACCTAAGCCTACTAATAACTTTCAATCGGCTCTCAACCCAAGCCTACTAATAACTTTCAATCGGCTCTCACTGGAGTAACCTTGTAATTTTTCCCAGCATGCATCATAGAGTCGTTGTCTTTTCGATGTCCAAACGGCACGTGTTCATGTATATCTTGTTAATTCATCAGTTGCACAAGTTTAAAGCGGCCCTACAAATGGTCTCAGACAGGGTGGATCATTCTTATGATCTAGATCCGTTCTTAAATGACTGCTAATAACTTTTAGCCGTTCTTAAATGACGGCTAATAACATACAACCATCATCCTCTACCAAAACCCTAACATCAAAATCCCCTGCATGTTGTTGTCGAGTGTCTCCTTAAACGAGAAAGTTACATTCAACCTTTCTGGTGCGAGGATTTGCTCTAACTGCCTATCCACAAGCTTTTCCTTCACTCCCCCTCAGCACCACCAGTTGTTAAATACTGGTGGAATCTTGTTGGGAACTTAGTTCCATGTAAGTTTATGAGAGTGGAACATCCAAGGGTGTAATATGGTTAGTCTCAGTAATAACCATATTTGAAGGGAAAAATGGTGGATCATCAGAGGCTATTAAAGGGGGACAGATGGTTGGGAAGAGGATTAAAATCCCTTATTTCTCATCCTTGTTGCTGCCCTGCCCGGAAGGACAAAGGACATTCGTGCCGGCTAGGTTAAAATCTGGTTGATTTGCAATGAAAAAGCTACTTAGAAGTGAAGATAACAGATTCAAGCTCCCGTCTCATTTGTACCTCATCAACATCATTAAAAATAGGATATGATTACCATAAGTGTATTAACTTTGCAGTTTCCTTTAATTTGTATGCATTTAGTAATTAGTTATGGGGAAATGATGACTAGTGTATAAAAGTGGGAAAGTTGCCTACTTTTCTTTCTAATTGAATGGAGATAACATGTATTCGTGACATAACGAAGGAGCTTAATTGTAACTATTTTTAATTTCCTGCAAAAGAAAGTAGGTACCTTTACCAATTGTTAATTTTCTTTTTCATGACTATTACATAAAAAAACCAAGCAAGAATACGTCCAGAGGAGCAAGGGTGTCACTACCAGTAGCAATGGAAGAGCTACCAGCAGCATCACATATTTAGTTGCCCATTATTAGTTGCCCAAGTTGTAAAACCACCACCATTTTACGTTGCCCATTTATTTAAGTTGTCCAATTAATTTTGATTGTTTTATCCATGAATTGTACAACAAAAAGACAAACCAATTAAACGTCGATACTTAAACAACATATTGTTTGTTCTTTCGAGTGATGGCAACAAAATTGGTTATGGCGGCCATGTAACAACTAAACCAAGCAGTTGAACATTTAGCCTACCAGCAGTAGAATGTTTATGACATGGCACTACCAATTTACCCAATTTAGTATAGTCATTTTTATGATGCTCAGTTTTAGTTGACCATCCTTTGTAAGTTGCCCAGTTTTTAAAACGATGCATAATTTTCCCATGTAGGTTGCGCTTCATACAGTACACAAAAGTACTTCAACTTTATTTTATTTCACAACCCAAAAAAAAAGTTTAAAATAAAAATAATAAAAAAAATATAAAAAAAATTATATAGTGACCATTAACTTTCATTTAAAGTTACCCGTTTTAAAGTTGCCCATTTTTTAAATACCGCATAACGTTTTTTATAAGTTTGCCAAATTTTAAAAGTAAATATATACACAACGATATGAAAATTGATTTATGTTTTTTGAAAATCATTTTGTAAAAATATAAATACGTAAGGGTAATTTATATGGAATATAATTAAATACAAAAAGTGATAGGGTAATTTGTTGCATTGGAGTGATAGGTTTTTGCAAAAACCTTTTTATAGCATCATTTAATGCATTAAATGCAAAAAGTCATTAAAGACTTTTGCCATTGTAAATGCTCAACACAAGTTCATATATTTATTGTTTCTACTTTGCAAACAATCGTTTACTAACGTTTTTATAAAATGGAAGCAAACGTTGAATTTTTAAAAATAAATACACAACAAATAACATAAATAAAAGAACAAAACAGAAAAAAAAAATTAAAACCTACGAAATTAAAAATAAAGTACACAACAATGTTTTATAAAATAGTTACACTACGAAATAATGTGGTGTTTTGGGTGAGAAGTCGCTTAAAAGAAGTGTCCTGCCGCGTTTCTTTTTTCTTAGTGGGTAGGGAATTGTAGGCCCCACTCATATAATAATATTTGTTTTTGAAATTGGACCCACTAAATCCCTTACTTTGTCTGTACGAATAGAGGGAGAAATTTGCAATCTTCCACAGACAGACACACTAACAAACGTGGGGCCCATATACCTTTAGCTAAGAGAAAAAAAATAAACAATGGTTACAAGTTTTCCATGTCAGGCCTGCAAAAAAATTGAAGGCATCATTTTAATCCTTTGTTGTTTGATGTTGTAGGAGCCTTTTGAGCTTTATCGGGTCCTAACTCTATGCAATGAATTGCCCCTGTATCTCCCTAGTAGCGTGGGCTCTTCTCATTATCCATCTCCCTTTTCGTGATACCACTTTGATGCCAACGAGAGCCTTGATTCTTCTAACGAGACCCTTGATGGCCAACGGGAGTCTACTTCACTGGATGGGAGTTTAGATTGTAGAGCGTTATGGCTTAGAGTTATTAGTCGTCATTTAAGAACGACTAAGTGCTATTAGTAGTCATTTAAGAACATGTGTGGGCCGTGAGATGACCCTCTTGACGCTGCATGGTAACCCACTTAATGTGTGAGTACATGCTTGAATAAACGAGTATGTAAATGATGATCATCAGCAAATGACGTTTTGTCATTGAGTGAAGACCGTGGTTATAATATATGGTAAGCAACTTTATATTGTTATTCAGGAACCAGTCGTAAAAGAACGATAACATCTTCAACTTCTCTAAAACGGTTGTGATTGTGTGTGTTAGATGTCCTTATTGTTTTTTGCGGGGTTGGTTGCGCCTTCATTCGTTGTAAAAACCTTTTATAGAAGAGGAAACACTGTAGTTTCACGTGTGAACAGTGACGTTGCCTGACTCTTATTCGTCTGGCCACGTGCCTAAACTTGTAGCTGGCGTGCCTACCTTGCATGTTGGACTAGACATTAAGTGAATTGTCTTGTCTTTTCAAAGTCTTGGAAAGGTACACAAATTATCCAAGTTCAACTTGTTGCGAGTATCGACTGAACATTTCCAAATGTGGATAGTCTGCTCAACTGCCTATAACTTCTTTTTTTTTTGGAAAGCCAATATAAATATTCACGGTACCTAGATTTTTATCCCTTTTATAAAGTTGCCTATTTTTTAGGGGATACACACTATAAAGTTGCCTATTTTTATTTATTTAGCCACGTGTCGATCAAATGGAGATATACAGAGCGCCCTTTTATTTATTTATTTATATACATTTTTTTTTAAATTATTTATTCTCTATATAATACATAGATGGTGGACTCGGAAACATATGCATAAAATATTAGTAAAAATGTTGCCTTCATAACAGGCCCCTTTAGCCTTTTCTTTCGGCCCAAACATTTTCTACTAGCCCACATCCACACAACCAATAGAATGTCTCCAGCAATGTTATACGTGGCTTCTCATATTTAAGTCAATAGGGACATGTTTCGTTTAATTACGTAGCCACGTCTCGATCAAATGGAGCTCCACAAATCCTGCTCTTTATATATATGTATATATGTATATAATAATAAATATAATTGGGGATTTGACGTTTGTCACACATCATTCATTGCTGCCGATTGACCATCTCATTGCTGCCGGTTGACTTAACGTTGCTGCTGGTAGTGTTTTTTAGTCAAAGGTACTCTGGTTGACTTCATTGCTGCGGACGTTTAACAATTTGGGGGATTAATTTTGGGAATAAATTAAATTCAAATTGGTCAAAGTTTACGCGAGAAATTTAGAATTTAAAGCTGCTAAATTTGGAAACCGTATTCACGAACTAAATATTAAATTCCTCTCCCAAAATAACCTCAGTCTCTCAAATCAATTGCACATCTCATTCCTTCTTATTTGCACATCTCAATCCCTGATTCAACACTATGGCAACCCTTGAATACAAAGAAGATCACAACAAAGTTGGATTTCTTGAATCTTCTGATCGAAGTGAAGGATATGATGAGATTCTTTCCTTCTTAAGAGGTTCCTCTCTTAGGTTTGCTATTACTCATTGCCCAATGGTGGTATATGACTCACTGGTGCGCCAATTTTGGGATACTGTTGTTGTTCGAACGATTGTGGGAAGACCTCAGGAGATAGTTGCAACGATTGATGGGCAAGAACACATTATTACTGAGGAGTCTATTCGAGTTCATCTTCAGCTAAATGATGAGAATGGGCTGTATGACTTATCTGAGCAGCAGATTTTAGATGGGATGGAAGCAATAGGGTATCCAATTGCTGGTAACTTTACATTTCTAAAGAAGAAGGTTTCACCTCAATGGAGGTTTCTTATTCACACTTTGTTGCAATGCCTTAGTAAAAAGTCTGGTGGGTGGGATCAATTTGCTAGTCACATTGCCTCTGCCCTTATTTGTTTGTCTGATGGGAGGGTATTCAATTGGTCTAAATACATATTTGAGGGAATGATAAGGAATATAGATAATGTTAAAACCAAATTCCTCATGTACCCTAGATTCTTACAAATCATTGTAGGTGTTCAGACCACTGACCCCTTACCTAGGATCATGGCTAAGTTGACTGCTAAATTGTTTGCAACTATGAAGACTAGATTTGTGGGAGACCATATGCCTCTTTTACCAGCTATGTTGCCTGGTGAACCTGCTGGAGCAGCTAATGCAGCTGGTGGTGCAGCTGATGCAGCTGGTGATGCAGTAGTCAATGCTGCTGATGCTAATCCACCCATTCCTGCTGGTACTGGGGCATCAGATGCTGCTGGTGCAAGTGCATCCAATGCTTCTGAAGCCCAGTTACCACCATCTCCCAGGGCGCCCTCACCTGAACCTATTGACCCAGTTGAGCCTATAGTCCAGACCACACCTGTAGGGCCTCATGTTGACCAACCAACACCCTCAGTTATGCCTTCTGTTGATGTTCCTTCCTCATCCAGGGTATCATATCCTAGTCCATCTAGGCAGCCTTTTGAGTTTGAAACCAATATTGGTGGAGATTCTCATGTGTCTCCACCCAGATCCAACGAAGCTCATCACACCACAGGTACTGGTGCAGCTGAGAATCTTGATGCTCTTACCTCTGTGTCAACTGTAGTTGACAGGTATAAGCAGAAAATTGCAGATTTGGAGTCTGCGTTACATGACACCGAAAAGGAGCTTGGAGACAAGGTGATTGCTTTGGAAAAGGAAGTAAAGGAAACAAAAGAGAATTTTCATTATACAATCCATAAGTTGGTTGATAGAGTTGCAACTTTGGAAGATCAGTTAAAGAGCAAGAAAAGAAAAGCTGTGCTTTCTGACTCAGAAGAGGGTGAGGCTGCTTTGAATTTGGACCCTCTAAAATTGTTGGCCAAAGCAAGTTCGGAAATTTCCGCCAAGTCTCCAGTCATTAGTACAAGGAGCAGGTACAAAAGGAGACTAGTGAAGAAGTATGATGTGGATGATGTATCTAGGAGTGCAGCTCTTACTGCTGATTCTTCTGTTCATGTTGACGCTGCTACTTCTTCTGGTACTCAAGACCTTTCTGTTGGTCATCTTTCCACTGGTGTTGCTGCTGATAGTTCTATTATTGCTTCTGGTAGTACTATCGTTCCCCCTAACGGTCAATCTATTCCTGCTGTCATTGATCCAGCTGGAATTGATAAAGCTGATCCTAAGCCTCATAGTGATCCACCTGGTAGCTCCTCCATTGCTACTGGTAATGTTACCATTGCCCCTGCAAGTGACACTCTCATTCTGCTGTATCTGATCCTACTCCTGCAATGCTGGATGAACTTGGGGGTTTGGTCTCTGATAAAGAAAGGGCTGAGCAAGAAAGGTTGCTTAAAAACCATGAAGATTACATGATGGGGGAAGCCATGGCTAAGCAGCTTCATGCTGCAGATCTTGCTGCAGATTTAGCAACGACTGATAGACCTTTTACAACCACTTTGCCTCCAGAAAGACAAAAAGAGTTGGCTGCTGCTTCTTTACATTATTCTGAAGCAGATTGGATGCATCTTTCTTCTCAAGTGGCTGCCAATCCTAACCTGGCCAAGGAAATTTTGGGCATTGATATCTCAGATGATGATTTTCCTGCCAAAATGGTTGCATTGACAAAGCAAAGGACAAGGGCTCTTGCAGAACTCAAAGCCAAGGATAAAAGGAATAAACCTCTTACATATGCAGAAATGAGAAATGTTAAGAGACAAGTTGTCAAGAATCAGAGTATTCAATTTTGTTCTTCTGGGTGGACTATGGCTCAGGTGAGGAATATGTCAGATGAAGACCTAGACATTTACTATGACAGGATCATGAAAGGTTTTCCAGCCAAGCCTTCATCTTCATTGGAAGAACCTTCTTCCAAGAGATTTAAAGTCACTGATTCTGCTGACCTTTCTGGTGATGTCTCTGTCCTTGATACTTCCTCACTCTCAAGAAAAAAGTTTTCTATTCCTGCTGATCACCAAGCTTCCGCTGCTCCTGAAACTGCTAAAACTGCTCAGTTTGAGTCATCCTCTTCTACTCCCAGCACCAGAAAGAAGAGTCATGCTAACAAGCATTCTGCTGAATCTATTGCAGAAATGGATGATGAGGAGTTTATTCAGTTGGCTTCAGAGAGTGAATCCGAAGATTATTCCTCTCTTTTGTGTGGTCATATTGCTCATTGGAAAGTTGTGACTATACCTGGAGGGGAAGTCAATATGTTGTTCACACTGGATGGCAAAACCAAACGGTTCATCTTTCTTCGGGAGATTCTGCATTTGGTGACCAAAAAAGATTTGATTAACTTGTATGAAATGGTGGAAAAATATTATGAATCTAATAAGCCTTCTGGGTTTGGTCTTCACCTTTGGGGTGATTTGAAAGTTTTAATGGATTCTCAAGTGGGAGGAGGTTCTTGTAATGTTTGGTCTGATCAACAGTCTTGGAGAGTTCATAGTTGGAGGTTGTATTCTCCTTCTAATGTTCATGTCCTTGAAACCATCTCTAATAAGGTGTTATGTATGTTTGCGGATGTTCAGTATCCTTTGTCTGTAGAGCTGATGGAAAGAATGCTTAAAAGTAAGTTGAAGGTCAGCAAAATGGCTGTTGGGAATGATATGACCACAGCTGAACAATTGGTTAGATTTATCAAAAATCAAATTGCCACTACCAAAGGTTGATCTGTTTGATTTTGGTATAAGCCTAAGGGGAGGCTTATTTTCTTCTTCTTGTTGTATAATTTTCTTTTCTTTCTTTCAGTACTCAAAAATAATTAAATAAATAAATAGAAAATTAAAAAAATTATAAAAATCTTCGTATTTAGTTTATTTTGCAAACTTGTTTGTTTTGAGGGCACCACTTGCAGGTACAGTGTTGGTTCTTGAACCACACAACAAATGGTATTCAACTTACCATGTCTAGCAGACAAGGAAAAGTTGGCTCACCATGAGGGTACGGCTCTGGTGTGATCCTCAAATCCGTTTATAGCTGTGATAGTTTGCTCAAAACTATTAGGGTACTTCAACTCACCCATGTTTAAGAACTGAGAGTTGAAATGGTGTTCAATTCACCATGGATTTTACCCTTTTGGGTTTCCTAAGAATTGGCTAGCCCACATGCATATGGCTTGTGGTAAAGGCAGTTTGAAAACCATATTTGGTACTCAATTCACCAAGGTTCTGCTGTAACCAAGAATTGGCTAGTCCTGAGCAAACGGCTACAGGTAAAGATTACTAAAAATCATATGGTTATCAATGTACCATGGTCTTACACACAAAAACATTGGCTACTCCAGTAGTGATGGCTATTGGTAAAGAGACATCAAATCCATTAATTTTCAATGATTCACCTCTCACAGGAGTTAACACACCTGGAAGTGATGAGAATAGTATGAAACTTAAGTGATTTGATGTACACATTGTCATAGTAGCAGTCAAGATCAAGAGAATTACATGGTAACCAGCTTAATTGGAGATGATTATATTATGTTGCTGCTTTTATATAGAGGTTGCTGCTGGAAATGTTTGCTTTAAAGATGTTGCTTCTGGTTACTTAATCTTGCTGCTGGTAGCTTTGGTGTGTTCCTGCTGGTAGCTTTGGTGTGTTCCTGCTGGCAGTGTTTATTGTTGCTGGTCGTTGCTTATTTTTAGTATGTTAGTTACAGTTATTCTAGGAAGAGATTTGTGTTTATGTCTACACACGTTTCCGTAAAAGTCGTATTAGGGTTTCTTGCCTATAAAATAAACATACGGCTTAGAGTTTCATATATGTTTTGGTAATGGAATACAAAAGTTAATAAAAGATCCATACAGGATCATAGTTCATTAGTCATTGTCTTCTTCACAATCTTATATTTAGTTTCCGCATAAATATAAGTTTGTCATACAGAGATTTTTATTGGCTCAAAGATCAATCAAGGCGTCGATCCTACAAGTTTGGTTCTGCAACTTAGAAAGAAGCATAAGGGATAGTACAAAAATAACAGGCTCCTACCTATGTGTGTTCATTGCTCTCCTTAAGATTATTCATTATATTCGGCGTAGTGATTAATTTTGTTTCAATTCAAGAAAAAAAAAAGATCATTGCTCAACAGGGATTCAACAATTTATTTTACGTAAATACAAATAGAAAAAAATAGAGACCTCTGAAAAAAGGTGGGAACGGTCGCTTCTTTTGAATGGTGACTTCATAGACCATGCAATAGCTCTTGGAATCACATTAGGGTCTTTACTCCACCAACGTTCAGATCTTTCTAAAGACTCGAGTATCCAAATCTAAACAAATTGTAAAACACAAACATATCAATCAGTCCATCAAAATGTTCGGCTGAAAAATATATTATTAATAAAAATAAATACAAACCTGGAAAGCAAATACAAATCCAGACAAAGTATAGGTCGGAACAGATTTTGGGTTTTTCTTCAATACTAAAAGGTGGTTATCCGTGTGCTTATCCATTACATTATGAAGTTGGTCATATAAATGGGTCCAAATATGTTCACCCCACGGAAATGCATTCCAAGCTTCTAGGTTTTCAACCAACCTCATCAATGTGTCATCAACTTGGGATGTCAATAAACGACCCATAAAGATCACCTCTAAGACTAACAAAAGAGATATCCGTATTGCGTCTTGATCACATAGCTTGCGAAACTGCTCTTCATCCTCGATGACACCAATAAGGTCTAAGTTGGTTACAATCAAACCTCGCTTGTCAGGAAACACCCTATCACGAAATTTGAAGAGCACCAGAAGTGTATAACTCAAAGCTCACACTTCCAAACCGCAACCCCGTCATTAGACAAAACTCAGGACGACCAAAATGCAGAGTATGTCCATCTAGGTAATAGATAAAGGGCATATCATAATGAGACTCGTCCACTCTTCTTTGTTTCCGTACCATATAGTCAATGAGGTGTGTTTCATGTTCAAAGTATAACAAATCCAACCATTTTCCAAAGCATGTACTCCTAAACAAGTTCCGTCGTTTTGCGTCTAATTTCCGATTTATCAACCAAAAGTAGTTGAGTTTGCTACTAATGATTAGTTTAGCTTCATAGTCCTAAAAGGAAAAAATATGTTAACTCAGAACATACAATTCATAACAAAATAAGTTTGAACACATGTATACAGCCAGCGTAAACACTATCATACACAGTTCAGATGATTACAACTTAACTACAACCACTTAGTGTTGGACCATAAGAATAGGGTGTTTTGCTTATGACCTTATTTGAATCAGGCATGGCGTATCAGATACAACCCAAAATCGTGGCTTATCAAATACATCCCAAAACAAAAATCAAATCATAATCCACATAAATGCATAAACAAACAAACAACACTATATTATACCAGATAAACAAAAATCAATAACGATACAAAACAAATGTAATAAAGATTCGTAATACGCTGTACATACCATATTATACCACATTTTTTCTAATCAAACAAACAATCGACGGTGTTAAATGATTTTATTGGAACACTGTTCAATGAACAGTTACTCTGTTTTCAGATGACAATCAGGGAAAACAATGGTAGTAGATTGGAGATTGAAATAATAGTGTAACAAGATAAACAAGCGCGAACATAAACCGAGTTTATTTTTTTTTACCGTGACTGTGAAACGAGATGGAGGGAAGAAGTGTATAGAGGAGATGCTGTTTGTTTTTAAATTTTTATTTTCGAATACGGTATGAACAGTAATGAAAGCAGTGAACAGTGTAAAATTTTTGAAATGACCAAAAAACCATCTGTAAAGTATACGGTTGCCCAACAAATAAAAGTTGCCCAAAATACACTACCGTACAATACGTGATTATACGAGTTGCCCTGGGCTAAGGGGGGAATTTTTTGAGATCGGGATAGATACTCTTAGCAGTTGGGCAATCGGGTTATTTTAGTAATTATCCCTAATAAATATCCCAATCATAGCAATGATATAGGCGATAAATGCCCTGGTGTAGGAGTTTTGCCATACTCAAATTCGAATAAAGTGCATTTGTCTATCAATCCGGCTAACACTATGGATATCCATCCGGCTAGTACAAATGGGATGTCACTTCCAATAGATCTATTCACGAAATTCGCGTTCACTCGCAAGTGATTAGTGGTTCATGATAAGGGACTTTCAAAGTGGCGGGGTAATAACTTAGGCAATATTAACTTAGCAATATCCATCAGGAAAGCATAAAGAAAAATACTTGTGTTCAGATTTATAGCATGTATCTCCCCACGGGATTTGAAAACATAGTAAAAGTGGGACTATGAACTCACCTTGGTAGTAGTGGAAATCTGTGATGCAATGGAATCAAATGGTGTGTAGTAACTTCAACGCGTGACCTAGATTAGTATGGCATAATTTAGTTTGCAGTTCTAATTTAAGACTCGATGAACATAAATAGGTTTAAAAGTTTTCAAAACGTTTTTGTTATTGTTACTGGTGTGGCAGCATTTAAGTTCCGAAAGTCTTTTCCGAGTTATATGAGAACATTGGCTCATTGAGAGTACGCACGAATTACAAGGACGAAGATTTTTGGCTTGAGAATGCCCAAAGATTATGAAAGGACGAGTAATGGCACGACTTGGTGATATGACCGAGGGTGTTATAATTGTGTTTGTATGTATTTTCGTGAGTGTATGGAATGATAAAATATATTATGGTTTGATAATAACTTGTTTTTAATAGATTGAAACAAAGTTTATAAAAGAAATTCGAAAAGTCATTGCGTTATTAAATACGTTGATAAAATATGTCATTTGCTAAATATATATGTAAATTGTTATGAAAACAGTTTGTATTTTTTATAATTGTGACATATATATATATTATATTTAGATATATATATATATATATATAGATAACGATTTTTCCCAATTTCTATAGTTGTGAAAATAACTTATGTTTTCAATATGGAACGTACGAGTCAAATTAAGATATATGAACATATGATGTTGTCAAATTTTTATAGTGACGAGTTTTGATATGCCGCGTTACATTATTAGTTCAAGTAACACATAAAGTATTTTTCTATGGAAATATGGACAGGTGTGTTGAGTAATGGTTTTGGCGAAATATTTATGGAACGAGTATCGTATATGATTTGGTGTCGCAAGTGGGCTGCGGCCCACAGTTCGAATGGGCTAATCTTAACATAACAGCCCTTATAGAAATTTTGGTTTGTGGGCTAAACCGTGTACAAAGAAAAGGACTCACAAGTGGGTTTGCTTGGTGGACTGTGGCCAAAACAAGAGTTTGCTTGGACTAGTCACAAGCCATAGAAATAACAGGTAAAAATTTATACTTGTGTTTTCTCTTTTTCGAAATGTGGCAGTAGGAACAAGGGAGGCAAAAAGAAAAATAACTTGCCTATTAACGTTGATATTTAACGAGTATTACAAAAGAAATGAGTTTACACTTGAGTTGCCTACTGTTGGTATATTGACCGAAGGACCAAAGGAGAACGAAAGGTTTGTATACTACTGTCTATCCTCACAAGTCTTATAATAAAAAAAAGGCAAAAACTTTACTCAACAATTAAATCACAAAAACTAAATGGGACTTTGGGTGAGATTCTGTTGACGCAAAGCACAGAAGGAAGCCCAACAAAAATCCTTGTATTTCACACTTAAAACTATCACCAAAAAAACTAACAAGTTCGTTTACCTCATGACCCCTTATATTAGCACCAAGAAAAATGTGTATTAGTCGTGACTTAAACCTCATTTTAACGCAGGTTAGGAGTGGGTTTAGACTCGGGATTCAACGCGACTAGTGGGGATTAAGATGGTACGATTCACAAGGCATTACGAGGGGAGACTATACTCTAAATTCCGAGTAGCTAAGTTGCTCATTAGGAGTCCCTTTGGGGCCTCTTTGTCGAGCAGTGAACACTCCAAAGGAGTGGGTTTCCACAACTTAGCACCCAACATAATTTCTTTTTCGAGACCACAACGAGTTCCATTCATCGAAAGTTTTGACTCGAAACAAGCTCGTCACTACGCAAAAGGGTCAAGACCACACATTTTATTGAATGACTCAAGTTCTCATAGTGTTTAAGACTCTACATCATCATTCGAGTATTATCAAGAAGAGGACCACCAATATTGAGTACAACTCAATCTTGGTGCTTCCATTCGACAGCCACAAACACCGCAATATCACAAGATCATGATTGAGCTAACCTATACTTGACCCGGATCTATTCATAACAACAATTTAACTCGAGTGCTAGTACGAATCAAGAGTAATAACAACGAGACTCAACATCATTAGAACGAGCCAAACTTAACATTGTTTTAATTAAAATTCATCCACACCAACAAATTTAACAACTCAAATTATAATTCCCACATCACAATTTATTCGACAGAAAGGATAATCAATTCGACAAACTAAATCAAAAGAACATTATATTGATAAAATTTTTGTTTCGACAGTACCCATTAAGAATCCACAAATTCACTAACAATTTTATACTTCATTAAAACATAATAGTTTTAACAATAACAATGAGGTGATAACAATTAAAGATTTATGGAAAGATCCTTACAAAAGAATGTAGCCG
This sequence comes from Artemisia tridentata subsp. tridentata, assembly GCA_021014915.2. Taxonomy (NCBI): domain Eukaryota; kingdom Viridiplantae; phylum Streptophyta; class Magnoliopsida; order Asterales; family Asteraceae; genus Artemisia; species Artemisia tridentata. Next base: position 371,775,039 of record CP139507.1, on the reverse strand, counting down.
ATTGACAATGAGGCCAAGAAAATCAAACCCGGATCCGAAAGCTCCAAAACCACTTCCTTTCCCCGATTCGAATCACAACCTCAACTCTTATCTTGAGAACCTCTCAAATTGTAGTGTGTTGATGGTGTTGGTGTGATTCGAATGGTGCCCAGGATGGGTGGATTTAAGGAGGAAAATGGAGTTAAGCTCCATTTTGCTTTCGGTTTGGGGAAAAGTTATCTTTCCTAAATGGTGTCTAGTGTTTATGAACATGGTGCTAAATCTTAAAGGATCTCGTGAATTAGAAGAGGACAAGGGTTGTGGGTTGACTATAATTGATAGGGATGGTTCGGTTTGGGTTCTCGATGGAAGTAGTACAAGCGACAAGGCAAGAGTAGGGTGGTGCCTTTGAGGATGGTGGGTTGCCAAAAATTTGATAAGAGTGGAAGGTGGAGGTGGAAAGGTGTTGATGGTTATGGCTGGATTTGGGTTTTTGTTGGGTTCAAGAAGGAGAGCAGTAGCAGAATTGTTTATAAAACAATAACAAGTGGCGACAAAGATAAGAGAAGAAAATAAATAATATAGATGTTGTAGTGCTTTTTATTTAGAGATGTTTTAAATGCCCGGGTCTCGTTAGACGGTGTCGGATCTGGCTCCGTTTAAATATCTCTAGCTCGAGAGTTTTAGAGTCGTCATAAATTATTCGTTTTTATTCCCGAGTTCGTATTTATTTTTACGATCTGTTCTGTACATTCTTAGTTTTGATCAATTAAACTTATGCCATACTATCACGGTGTCGGTACGCGTGTGGTTCCCAGTGAAAATGGAACGTGAGTTTTGTCACAGGGTTCGTTTTGAAATTTCACTAGTTATTTCTCAGAAGAAAAAAAATGTATAGTGATATTTTGAATGCAAAGGTGAATAAAATAACTTGATTAAAATTCATAGTCAATTGCTTCGGGTTTTCAGAAAGTTAATAACTCGAAAATTTCGGGTTATTACACAAAGACACTCTTAAATTCATCAAGAGATTCCTTGATAACACAGGTAAAAGTAATGTCCCCATAGGTAAAAAGAAAGAGATCATCCGTACAGCACAAGTTCACAATATTCAGATTCGAGCAATGGTGATGATACCTGAACTCATCCGATTCCCGAACCTTTTGCTGAATAATAAGAGTTAGAACTTCCATAACAGGAGTGAAAAGGTAGGGGGACATTGGATCGCCTTGATGAAGACCTCGATTACCCTTAAAAAAACCATGAAGCACTCCATTAATACTCAAAGAGAATGACGTACTTGATCGACACTCCATGATCCAATTAATCATCTTGGAATGAAAACCAAAACCAATTAAAGCCTCCTTCAAAAAAACCCAATCCACCATGTCACACGCCTCTTGGATATCTACTTTGAAGGCACATCTAGGGGGCCACGATCAAGGTGTTGTGCAAGAGTTCTTGGGTTAATAAGATATTGTCAAATATACAGTGACCCGGAACAAAAGCAGATTGATTAACACTAACCAAATCATCCAAAATCTCCTTAATTCGATTTGAATGATCTTGGTGTATGTTGATCCCAGTTATATACTTGATCGAATTCCCTTAGCTTGTAAAGGTTTAGTTATGCTAGGTAAACTAACACAACTAGTATAGAAACTGTATTGAATTTACTAAGGTTTATGCGGAATCTAAACAATAGTATTAAGAAGAACAGTAACACAAGAATAAACAAACCAACAGCTTCAATATTATTAATACGAATACTCTCTTAGTATTATGGTTTTACAACCTTGAAGCTATGAATAATACGTGTATAACTCAATGCCCTAAGATATCCTTTTATAGACTAAGGAGTCCTAGTCGGCTTACAATAACTTTCTATACAAGATAAATCTTTAAAGAATCTTTTCTATACTTATCTAAACATTCTATACATATCTAACCGACTCTAATACTCCAGCATCACTAATAAACACTTAGCAATACTAACTCTATACTCTGCCAGCATTAAGTCTTCAGCAGTTGTAACTTAGCACTAGCAGCACTAAGTTTTCTTCTAGCAACATTAACTACTTAGTGTATATTTCCTTGAAGTTCTCAACAGTTATAATATACACTAGCAGTCTTAACCTTCATAAGCAGCAGTAACTCTATAACCAGCAGCAGTAATGACTTAGAGCATTTTCCTTGTAATACCTGAGCAGTCTTAATCACATGAGCAGCATTAACATCTTAGAAGATTTAATTCCCAACAGTGTATTATGTGTATGATTTGAGATAAAATGCAAAAGTGGTGATTTGGTTGGGCGTTTTTGAGCACTAGTACGTAAAATAAAGTTTTATGAGCGTTTTTATGAAAACATAATGAAAATTAATTTATTGACCCTGTAATGTATTTATTAAGTGTGAATCATAGTTAGTTTGTTGTCGGTACGCGTTCGGGCTCGTTTTTCATAGTAAGTGAGATAAATTTTCTTTTTTGAATTAAATTAGTCCGTAAATATTAGAAAATCAATATTTTAAGTTTTCTGATAAAAATAATAGTCTGAAAATTTACCGTTTGTCACAATCATACTTTCAAACCTGAACAAATATAGTTGAAATATTATTATTAGATGTAGTAATTGTCCGAGCTTCACGTGTACATGAGCATTAAAACTAGTTATAAAAAACAATGATTTGATTTTATATCAATATGAATTCTCCTTGATTATTAATCAAAAAACAATTCTTATGGTTGTAATGTGTTCCAAAGACCTTTCGAAAGATCCACTTATTAGAGGCGCTACTATAGATTTGTGGAGAGAACTATAGAAGTATAGATACTCGTAAGAGGCATGTGCGGGGATCTGTTTAGCCACAAATAAAATATTAACCGACCATTAGTCCAAAATTAAATAATGTACAAGCTAAAGGTCTACTTTTGTACCAATCAAAAATCTTAGGGGTGCATTCTGTTAGTTTAAAATTCATAGGGGTATGGGCTTGACAGTGATTATCTACTCCTAACGGGTCTCTTTTGTCAAATAGCGCCAGATTCCTGTTTAAAATATTTCAAAAACAGCCCTATACCCTACACCATCACTAACCTTACTCCAAGAAATTAATATACAATTATTTTACCATCAGATTAGAATAGTCTTCATCATGTGATGTTCATACTTCAATAGTTTCATCTTAATTAATACGGAGTAAAACATACTGGAAATGACTTTAAGAAATTGTATCAATGACAATTATTCTTTGAGTATCCTATGATCATTATTTTTCCGCAATATAATTTTTCAATCAAAGATTTACAAGAAAATTATTGTACTTTACTTATAAGTTGTTGTACAGTATAATTTGGATAAAGCAAGTATTATTTTTATTTTGTTTTGGCATATGCGGATTATTAGACAGTTTAGTAAACTCTCACTACAAAACATAATTATTTGGGATGTATTTTGTAGTTTACTCAAATTAGAGTAAACTACAAAATACATCCCTGTGGTTTGGTCAATTTCACACTATACATCCCTCCCAAAAAAGTTGCGCCATACACATCCCTCCGTTAGTAAAAGTCAAACACAATACATCCACGAGGACGAACGGTGCAAACATTATGTCGTTAACTTGGACACGTGGCAGTTATCTCTTTTTAAGAGAGGGTAATTTAGTCTTTTTATTATCTTAGATCTTCTCTTTTACATTGAACCATAATCACAAACACAAATCACAAACAGAGAAATCACAAATCAAAATTCATAATCACAAAAACAAATCACAAATCAAAAATCATATATCAAACATATTTTTCTATCTTTTTTTTTTTCTTTCCAAACTCCATTAAATCATTTTCTACCTCACTCACTATCTTCTTTGGCTAATTTCCCAGCAACCACCATCTTCGCCGACATTTTTTTCTGGCAACCACCTTCTTCTCCGGCCTCTTTTCCGACAACCACCATCTTGTCCGGCATTTTTTTGGGGTAGATCTAATCTACAATCACTCCTCATTTTCATTTAAAAGAGAAAGATAGAACCATGGCCTGTTAAATTCCAACCATCAATCTATCCATACCATCAACAAACAACAAGCTACAACAATCAAACAACAACCTTAATACCAACTCAATGACCTCAGACCATCACAGTCTTCCTTGGTCGAAATCGAAAAAGAAAATAAGACAAAGACTGTTGAATGACTCGAACCAACAACAATTAAACTACTTTACCACTGCTAAGCCACTTCAATCCAACTCCAAGACTAACCTAAATCCCACCTCCAACTCCTCACAACAACAACATTATACAACTACTCTCACCAAGACACTAACCTAAATCTCAGTCTCGTTTTTTTTTTTTTTTTTTTTTTTTTTTTTTTTTTTTTTTTTTTTTTTTTGCTTCGAATCTCTTCTGAGAAATCAATATCTTATAGATCTTTGCGAATCAAATGACAACCCATCATAGATCTTAAAACTCAAACAATAATAATCAAATCAAGACCTCAGTTTCTTTTCATATTCATTGTACAACACGAAATGAACAACACATCACAGGTCTCTTTCAAAAGCTAAACTTTCTTTAATTATCCGAAAGTATAAAAGACGAGACTAAAACAACCTTGTTTCATCTCTCTTCTCGTTCGGTTAATATTAAAACATCTAAACGAAAAACAAAAGCAATAACCTACCTTGACCCTTCAAAAGGGATCTTGAAGCCTTGAACAATTAACAACTTCGATTTGTGGTATGGATTTGTGGTTTGGATTTGAAGTAGTTGAAGTTGAATATTAAATAATGAGGAGTGATTGTATCTGGGATTTTGAATCTGGTATGAATATTGTTTTTGAATCTGGGTTTATGAATATGGGTTTTTGAATCTGGTGTTTGTTGTTTGTTTTTTGTTCGGATCTGAGTTTTTTATTTGTGTTTGTTGTTTGTTGTATGAAATTGGTATGAATATTGTTTTTGAATTTGGGTTTGTTAAATCTGGTTTTTGATTTGTGGTGGTGACTTTGTGTTTGTTGTTTGTGTTTAAGAAGAAAAAGAGTGAGCATGTGTGGTGTTAAAATGACAAAATTACCCTCTCTTAGAAAGAGATAACTGCCACGTGTCCAACTTAACGAGACAATCTTTGCACCGTTCGTCCTCTTGGATGTATTGTGTTTGACTTTTACTAACGGAGGGATGTGTATGGCGCAACTTTTTTGGGAGGGATGTATCGTGTGAAATTGACCAAACCACAGGGATGTATTTTGTAGTTTACTCAAATTATTTTGTTCTATAATACAGTATTTTTTTTAGGGTTTGTTTGGCTAAGCTTATTAAACGTAAGCTCATTTGAGCTTATTTTTTATAAGCTCCAATTTTGTGGCTTATTTTGAGACTTGTCGGTTTATATAAGTTTATTATAAACTTATATAAGCCGACAAGTCTCAAAATAAGCCGTAAAATTGAGGCTTATAAAAAATAAGCCGAGATTTCACAGGGCTTATAAAAAATAAATCGAAAATTAATGAAATTTCGGCTTATAAATTTTACGGCTTATTCTGAGACTTGTCGGCTTTTATAAGTTTATCATATCATAATAAACTTATATATGCCGACAAGTCTCAAAATAAGCCACAAAATTGGAGCTTATAAAAAATAAGCCCAAATGAGCTTACGTTTAATAAGCTTAGCCAAACACCCCCTCAGACATCAATTCTTTCACTTATACATCACTTATCTCACAATATATATCTCACACATGTTTCTAACGTGAGTTGAACCCACACCTCTTGGTTGGCGGGTAACTCACAAACTATTATGCCAAATGCCATTGACATTATTATTCTTATTATTATTATTATTATTATTATTATTATTATTATTATTATTATTATTATTATTATTAAAGGATGGTGAATATGGGGTTGTCTCACATCTAAGCTTACATGCGAAACCATCTAAAATTACGTCTTTTTAACAAGAAAAACATCAAATCTACCTCATTTGTATCATGTCCTTCACAATATTAGTGTTTTCTCTTGATTTCATCACAACATCACTTAAGTTGGGTTCACATTGATACATGCATTTTCTACATCATATTATTAGGTGATTTCATTAACTAACAAATTAGCTATAGATTCAATAATGGTTTAATTTAATTCACCATTAAAATGCGTTTTACTATGCATATATTAGTTCCACTACCCAAATTTTGAAAAAATAATAACCAATATGATGTATTTTTAAGTGATTTTTAATGGTTTCGCATGTAAGCGTAGATGTGAGACACGCCCATATTCACTTTTCTATTATTATTATTATTATTATTATTATTATTATTATTATTATTATTATTATTATTATTATTATTATTATTATTATTATTTATTTTTTTTTTTTTTTTTTTTTTTTTTTATTATTTTTTTTAACATCACTTTTATTAGAAACAAATAGGATTTACAAGAAGTTAGTAGGAAGCCGAGATAATAATTGGACTCCCACTCCTCTAGCTATAGAAAAGCTAATCCTACTAAAAATATGAGCAGCGGCACGTGCTCCAATGTCTTGAGTCGTCGAAAACTTTCGAATACGCTTCAATAAAGTCACAGCGTCCTTTTCAAGTTCCCCAAAAGAAGAGAAAGAGAAGGGAAGGAAACCATATCCCATATCTGCGCACTTAGCCTCATACTTGACACGTTTACGTTGTGCAGCCTCAATCACCGCACGACCCGGCACAAAATCAACCATACCAGTTTGCGTCAAGGGCGATGATCCAGTCAAATCAACACATACATCAAGTCCTCCATCCCACGAGTAGAGCAACACATCAGCAGGTCGTAAAGATTTGTCCCTTTCACCACAAAGTCCAATGTCAACTTCTTTACGAGCCGAAACCCCAGATCGAGAACATATGTCAACAAGAACATCACGAACCATGTTATTATTATTATTATTATTATTATTTTTTTAATAAAAAAATCACTTTATTAGAAACATATAGGATTTACAAAAAGTTAGTAGGGAGCCGAGATACTAATTGGGCTCCCACTCCTCTAGCTATAGAAAAGGTAATCCTACTAAAAATATGAGCAGCCGCACGTGCTCCAATATCTTGAGTCATCGAGAACTTTCGAATACGCTTCAATAAAGTCACATCATCATTTTCAAGTTCCCCAAAAGAAGAGAAAGAGAAAGGGAGGAAACCATATCCCATACCTGCGCACTTAGCCTCATATTTGACGCGTTTACGTTGTGCCGCCTCAATCACCGCACGACCCGGCACGAAATCAACCATACCAGTTTGCGTCAAGGGCGATGATCCCGTCAAATCAACACAAACATCAAGTCCTTCATCCCAAGAGTAAGGTAACACATCAGCAGGACTTAAAGATTTGTCTCTTTCACCACAAAGTCCAATGTCAACCTCTTTACGAACCGAAACCCCAGATCGAGAACATATGTCAAAAAGAACATCACGTACCAAGTTATGCCGATGTTTAATACCAATAATACCAGCATAAGATACAGCATGGTACCAAGTTATGCCGATGTTTATTATTATTATTATTATTATTATTATTATTATTATTATTATTATTATTATTATTATTATTATTATTATTATTATTATTATTATTATTATCACTTAATTAGAAACTCATAGGATTTACAATAAGTTAGTGGAAAGCCGAGATATTAACTGGGCTCCCACTCCTCTAGCAATAGAAAAGCTAATCATACTAAAGATATGAGTAGCAGCTCGTGATCCGATGTCTTGAGTCACTGAGAACTTTCGGATTCGCTCCAGTAAGGTCACAACATCCTTCTTAAGTTCCCCAAAAGAAAAGAAAGATAAGGGGAGGAACCCATATCCAATATTCGCGCACTTAGCCTCTTACTTGACGCGTTTACGTTGTGCAGCCTCAATCACTGCACGACCCGACAAAAAATCAACCATACGAGTTTGTGTCAAGAGCGATGACCCAGTCAAATCAACACATACATCAAGCCCTCCGTCCCACGAGTGTTGCAAAAATCACCGTGTCGTATATCCAAAACGCAAACACAGTTTTTACCTTTTGGGGAGTGCATTCACCGTCCATGCAGGAAACTTTTGGCGCACATATGGATGAAGTCTCTAAAAAGGCATGAGCATTTTAGTCATTCACTTTGGGGCATGGGTGATATCCGCATTGTTGATCCCAACTATACACTTGATTGACTCCCTTAGCTTGTAAAGGTTTAGTTATGCTATATGAATTAACACAACTAGGTATAGAAACTGTGTTGAATTACTAAGGTTTATGCGGAATCTAAACAATAGTATTAAAAAGAACAGTTAACACAATCGTAAACAAATCAACAACTTCAATATTATTAATACGAATACTCTTTAAGTATTAGGGTTTACAACCTTGAAGTTATGAATAATGTGTATCGAACTCAATGCCCTAGGACCTCCTTTTATAGGCTAAGGAGTCCTAGTCGGCTTACAATAACTTTCTATACAAGATAAATCTTTAAATAATCTTTTCTATAATTATCTAACCGACTATACAAGTTTATCTTATCAGCAGTATTAACTAAATACTCTAGCAGTCTTAATTTTAACTCTAGCAGTAGAAATCTTGCAGCAGTTGAAACTCTGAACTAGCAGCATTAACATTAAGCCTGGCAGTACTAACTATTTAGTGTATATTTCCTTGAAGTTCTCAGCAGTTAGAATATACACTAGCAATCTTAACCTTCACTAGCAGCAGTAACTCTATAACCAGCAGTAGAAACATACTTAGAGAATTTTTCTTTTAATCACCTGAGCAGTTGTAATCTCATGAGCAGCTTTATCCATCTTGAGCAGTATTAATATCTTGGAAACTTTAATTCCCAACACGCATCAAAGATTTCCTGCATAGATTACGCCAGCATTTTGATAAGTTAAAAACCGCACTTGCAATTTAGACATAGCACACCAGTTGTTTTTGCAATTTACTCTTATTTAATTTGACAGTACTTTGGGTAATAAAGTGCACTTTCAATATGGTTTGAAAAATTACTAAATGTCAAGGGTTTACGATTAATAAGATTGACTTCTAAGCAATTGATAAAACATGTATGGATTTATTAACCCTTGTGATGAATGAGTTCATAATTTATAGTGCTAGAGCATTACGAGTGGAAGGGTTGCTTGCGCTCACAAGATGGACGCACGTCGCTTCTTGACCACTTCGCTTGTGGTCCAACCCATTTAGAGTCGTGACCTCGCTCGTGATTGTGAAATAACTAATGAAAATTTATTGTAGCAATGAGTTTTGTTTAGACAATTTTAAAAACTTATTAAGTTGCAATCTTAACCAAAACTATACCAAAAGTATTTCCATAAAACAAAAAAATAACTAGTAAACTAATCACTCTGTTCTCGAGTTAAATTTAAGAGTGAAATGTAAAGAAAATGAAAGTGAATAAAAGAAATGGAGTGGAGATGAAAGAAAGCTATAGATTTATTTGTGTTCTTAAGTATCAATAAAATCGGAAGAAAGAAAATGAAAAAATGTTATACATTTACAATCATGCCTTCACAAAAATAAAAAATAAAAGAAAGATGCAAGGACGATTTGGTCTTTTTACTATTAAATATTTTGTCCTTTTCACTTTCATCCCAAATATTATGTGAAAGTGATGAGTCAAAAATCCACTAGTGCTTTTTCCTTTACACTTGCAATCACTTTATTTCCTAGGCACAAAAAAAACTCAAGAACACAAATTTTTTTTGTTTCACTCCATTCCTTTCACTATCACTCATAAAATAAAACTGGAGAACATTAAGGCTATGTTTGGCGCGGAGCTTTTTGGGGCGATGAGTGGTGAGTAATGAGCTTTTTGATTTTTATTGTTCGTTTGACGAAAGAGCGGTGAGCTTTGCGATTTTTTAGGAATGCTCATTTTTCCAATGTTTTTTTTAAGAATATGAGAGCGGTGGGCTGTGGGCTGTGAGCTGTGGCTACTGCTCACAGCTACTGCTTATCGCTCACTATGTATAAACATGTTACAAATTTATAAACTGTTATAATACTATAAAACATGCATTAAATAATAAACATGTTTATGACTCTCGACCTCTTAATGCCACATATATATGAAATATAAATTCATTATGATTGAAATAAAATATAAATTTATTCATAAGTTTTAACATTTTCTTAAACCACATATTGTGAATGATTTAAAAACTAAAATAATAGAAAAATCAAATAGGGACGACGAGCGTGATTTTTCGTAAACTACAAAAGCGAAAAATGTAATTTTGTCTATATTCTATTTACATCTTTTTTTAGTTCTAACCAAATAATTCCATATTTACATTCGTACATGCTTGTTCAACGCATCATTTTTGAACACACACTTTTATATAATACCCGCAAATTTCGCGGGTCTATAGTCTATCTATACTATATATAAAGAATAATAATTTTTTCTTAAAACATAAAAAACTTAAACATGAGTAGGGGTGTCATTCGGGTTGACCCGGTCGGGTTCGGGTCAACTCGGGTCGGGTCGGGTCAAGGCTCAAAAAAACATACCCGAACCCGACCCTGTTTGAACTCGGGTCAACTCGGGTCGGGTCAATTCGGGTTCGGGTCAACTCGGGTCGGGTCAATTCGGGTCGGGTCAGCTCGGGTTTGGGGTCAACCCGAGTTTTTTGCCTTGTAAATTGTTAGTTTTCTCGGGTCAATCGGGTCGAGGCTAAAAAAACATACCCGAACCCGACCTTGTTTAGAATTCGGGTCAATTCGGGTTGACCCGAATTGACTCGGGTCGGGTTCGGGTCGGTTCGGGTCGGGTCGGGTCAGCCCGAATGACACCCCTAAACATGAGTAATGTGTTATATCCAAATTATCTTTTTAAATTTTAATTTTTTTTACATACCTTTAATTAAAAATGGTAACATCTACCACTAATTTACAGTTTAAATATTGTTTAAACTCAAACTTTTATATTTTTGGTTTTTAACCTATAAACTTTATTTTTTGCAATTACTACAAATTGAAACCCGCAAAGATCAAACCAAAACCGCAAATTTGCAAGTATGATTATTTGTCGCTATATACCGTCATTTTGCACGGATATTCGTCTAATTAAATAAAATACATGAAAATATTGGAGTACTTCAAACAAGTATTTTGTGTTATAGACACTGTTTTGGTACGGTGGGTATATCAAATGCGCCTAATAATTATTTAACCATATTGCAACGCTCTCCACTCTCACATTTACTCAATTTACATTGCCAACTTTTTAATGGAGAAGCAGTCAAGGCACACCGCACCTAACGGCTAACACCACCCCCATTACCCAAGAGAGCAAAAGGTTAAAAAAATTCATTTTATAAAGTTTTCCCTTTATAACATGTTTGCTATACCGACACAGCACTTGACCTACTTATTATTTCTTTAACCAACTCTTCTTTTTTAACAAATTATTTCGCTACACCTGATTTTGTTAAAATCTTTTTGTAAAAGTTTATGTGGTTATAGTAGTTCTCGCATCAAATTTATAATTCTTTCTTAAATCATTTAAATTTGAAAATATAAAGATTAGTATTAAGATTGTTTATTATTTTTCATTTTATAGTCATTCTGATACAGTACTAAGTAGTTATAAATGTTTTGATTTTATCCTAACTCTATTTGAGCATACAAAATAGAAATTATTATTTTGTTTTTTGTAGTTCAAGCTTCATACCCAATTATTTCGGAAAAAACACAACAATTTCCATAGGCAATCTTGAATACTAAAAAGTAAAAACAAATGCTATGGACTTTTCATTAGTTGAGCTTACTGTTACAATTTGACATCAAATTGATCACTAAATCCTAAAATAACTAGACAATCACAAAAAATAAGGTACATTTATTAAAATCACCTAAAAATGAACATGTAGCTAAAGTCGGAAATGAATGAAACTTGTAGTTTTATAAACTTACAGGAGTTTTTTTTTTCTTCTTTAATTTTTTTTAATTTTATTTTAGAAAAAGACTTTTGTTGAAGTTTTTTCTAAAGAAAATACCTTTACAACCTTTTATGACATTTGCAAGTCAAACAAAGTTTGTATTTTAGAGTACCCAACTTTACAAAATAACGCATTTAAATTTTCTATAAAATCTTGTGCACTAAACACGCTTATAAGTGCAATCCAAAACCCCAAACTAGCCCTAGATCCTCCCTTGTTTAACATCTTAATATGACGTCCAGATAGATGACATTTTCATGTTCAAGTTTATCAGAAGGATGACATGTGTGGACTTAGATGTACTTGACTTAACACAAAAATCTTTGTAACCATTTTCGTGGCTATCTAATATGATCTCAGTTGGGACACTTATCTAATATCAAGATGTCTAGCTATTTTGAAGTGTAAACAACTTTAAAGTGGTCACACTTATTTTCTGAAAAAAGAGCTTTTTACTTGGTTTAAATATGTGTGTCAATGAATTCAAACCTCGTAAATTAGTAAGCCAAAAACTCGAAACCATAATTACCAAAAATAAAAACTCTAACTACTGAATTAACTAATGATTTTTGTGACTTAAAATATCTTTAAAAAAATTATCCTCTCTCTTAGATTTCTTCAAATAATTTCAAACTCAACAACAATAAAAAAACATGTTAGTACATCCTACACACCTCCCTTCAAACCAAATCAACGGCCAAGATCACACCTTATTAACAATCACTTTGAATCCAATTCACGGACCCACCAAACAACAACAAGCACATTTCTTTCTGAGTAAACAAATTTGTAGTTTTCTCCAGCTTTTTATAAAAAAACAAAATCTGGGTATTGAAGAAGATCTAAAAACATAAGTGGGGTTTTAATGATAAAGATCTAAAAAAAATGGTTGGAACAGCTAATGGAAGTAGAACACCTGTGACACCAAGACAAGCTTTTTCAATAGTAAATGGTAGTGGTGGTGGTGGTCAAGTAGATCCACCGGGTTTAAGGTCCGGACCCGGTAGCATTGCCGGGTCGGACTGTGGTGGTGGTGGTGGTGTTGGTAATGGCTTTGAGTTTACTAAAGAAGATGTTGATGCTTTGTTGAATATGAAGATCAGAACTAAAGATAAATTTAATCTCAAGGTTATATATATTTTTTCTTCTTTAAATATTTAAATTAGTACTTTTTGTTGGTTTTTTTTTATTTTTATTTATAAATGTTGATGTATTTTTGGATTTGAAAATCTGAGCTAAAGATAAATTTAACCTTGTTTAAATATTGTGTGTGTAATAAATAATTAAATATAATGATTCTTATTTAGTTGTTTTTTTTTTTTCTTTATTAATTTTTGAAGTTGAAAGTCTGAGCTAAAGATTAGTTTTTTTTTTTTTTTTCCTTGATTATTTTTTGTGTAAAAAGTTTGTGTTTTGGGATTAATTTTTAAGTTTTTATGATTTGTGGATTTTTTTTAAATGATTTATTTTGAATTTATAAAAATCTAAACTAAGAATATACATTTAATCTTAAATCTATTAATCTTAGTCTTAAGGTTATGTTTTTTGAGAGAGGGTGTGTTTTTTAGGATAGAAATTTAAACTTTATATTTTGTGGGGTTTATAGTAAAATCTGGGGTTCAATCTTAAGGTTTTATCATGATTCTTGGTGGAGTGTGTTTTTTTGGGTTTTAAAATCAATATTTAAATTGTCATGAGTGTGGACCATTAGAAATATATTGGGTTAAATACTTTGTGGAACATGAAAATCAAATCTCAAGGTTCCTTGGTTCTTTGTTTCTTTTGTAAGTAGAAAATGTGTTATTGGGTAACTAAATTTCTAATCAAGTTATTATCATTATGGGTTTCTATCAAAGAATGCGGGTTATTCGAAGATCAGAACTGAAGATAAATGCAATATTAAGATTTTTTTAGTGTGGGAAATGTATGTGCTTTTTTTGGTTAATGGGATCCATATTCAATTGTTACTTTTGTGGTTTTTAGGAAAAATGTGAGTTACAGATGGAATACATAAAAAAGCTTAGAATGTGTGTAAGATTTTTTCAAGAATTCGAAGGAGATCTTTCATTAGAGCATGAGAAGCTTATTAAGATGTTTGAAGCAGCAGAAAAGAAATCCAATGAATTGGGTATGGATATTGTTCTTAAATTTATCAGTTTGATGTTTAAGTTACCCAAATTTAGTTCGTGCATTGAATCATATAATTGCTATATAGAGATGCTAATGAATGCAAAGGAAGAAGAACTGAACTCAATAATCGCTGAGTTGCAAACGAATAACGCGGATTTACAGGAGAAATTCATGAAAGAAGAGGCTGAAAAATTGGTACATTTTAAAATCAGACTAAATTAAATCATTTGATGTTATTAAGAACCTTGTTTTCATGTTGATGGTTGATCTTGATTTCAGGCTGCCGTCGAAACATTAATGACGGAGAAGGATGCTAGACTCTCGGCCGAGAGGTCACAAGCTTCCCTCTCTGAAGATCTTGAAAAAGCTCTTAGAGAGGGTTCAAGTGCTAATCAAAAGGTTATAAAAGTGGATCTGAATCTGTAAATTGTAACAAAATCAATCATTTTGTTATGTATTTATGTATCGTACTAATAAAGTTTATTCGTATTGTAGATAATATCTCTCAATGATATGTACAAGAGGTTACAGGAGTACAACACTAGTCTACAACAATACAACAGCAAGTTACAAACCGAGCTTAATCAAACGAGTGAGACCCTTAGCAAAGTGGAGCGAGAAAAAGCCGCTTTAATGGAAGATTTAAGCAAATTACGAGGCTACCATGATTCTCAACAAGATCAATTAGCCTCTACCAAAGTCAGTTTCTCAATACCCGTGTGCAAACTCACCATATTTTTTTGTTTGAATAATTTTTGATAAACTTTAGAGTAATTTAGGCGAGTTTAGAAGAAACGACAAAGCTCAAAGATGCATTAGCTAATGAGGTCGGATGCTTGAGAGTGGATTTGCATCAAGTGAGGGATGATCGTGACCGTCAGCTGTCGTTGGTTCAAGATATGACAGCTGAAGTGGCACAATATAAAGAATGTACTGGAAAATCGGCTGCTGAGTTGGGTACCCTAACATCAAGATCAATAGAGCTCGAGGTTATTGAACACCCTTTGGTTTATTTTATGCATCTATAGTAGCAAAATGGGTGGGTCGTGCATGTAATGGGTCAAATTGGGAAATTTATTGTTTTGGTCGAAACGGGTCGGGTCCCGTTGGGTTGGCCCAAAACACCTTTATTCCAAAAGCTTTTATCTTTAATACGGAGTAGTTAATGTTTCGAATGGGTGTTTTTTGTGTATGGGCCAAAAATGGGAAAAAATTTGCTCTATTATAATTAATGTTTTTAAATGGGTACATTTATTGTATGGACAAAAACGGGTCTGGTATGTTGGGCTGGCCTGAAATTATTCTAATGCAATTGTTGTAGTCTCTTTATGAATACTTAGTGTGTCGAACGTTTTTGTGTGGGTCGAACAAGTGGGTTGTGTTAGCCCAAACACCTTTGTTATTAGTGTGTAAAATAGGATTACAAAAGTTATATTAGAAATCTAATTTCTTATGGAAATAGTGAAATACAGGGATTTAGGAGGTTATATGCAATATATATATAACACTTGAATATTTTGGGCAAATTTTGACCCGTTTGACTCAGTTCATTCTAAGCTAGATTCTTGGTTTTGCTCATTTAACATTAGAGACAAAATATAACCCTAAATAAAATTGTGATATCTATATGCTAATTATAACTTGTGCTATACTTCTCGCTTGTTCTAGGCAACTTGTGCATTGCAAACCGACACAATAATAAGACTACAGGATCAGCTTGCTACTGCAGAGAAGAAATTAGAGGTATCATAGGATTTTGGGAGCAAAGTTCCTTTTATAGATTTTTGTTGGTCCAAACGCTAACATTTGATTCCTTTTTTTGTTGTAGATATCTGATTTATCATCAGTTGAGACAAGAACAGGATATGAAGAACAGAAAAAACTTAATGCTGAGTTACAAATTCGTTTGGCTGAGGCAGAAGCAAAAGTTATTGATGGAGAAGTGTTAAGGAAAAAGTTGCATAATACAATACAGGTATGAGTTTCATTTGATTTTTTTGACATAGGTGGCAAATTGGGTCGGGTCTCAAGGGTGATAATTTTTCACGCATGCAAAACGGGCCAAGTCGAGTCTGGTTGACCTATAGCACATTTTGTCCTAAAAAGTTTAGAGTAACATTTTTTGGATAGGGTTAATAATGGTTTAACACTTTAACTTTAACCCTCAAACTTTCACTCAATTTACAGTTTAACCTTAAACATATCTTACGACATAGTTTTTCTCTCAACGTTGTTTTTATTTGTGATTTAACCAACCAACTTTCATATTCTAATCGATTAGATCCTTAACTTGTTTTTTCTCCGTGTAACCCTAAATCCCTTTTTGTACATATAGAAATATTGCAAAAAGAAAAAGAAAAAAAGTACATGTAAATTCTTTAGTACACAGAGTTGAGGGACTAAGCCATGGTGAAAACACATTTTAAGGGTTAAACCATAAATTGTTTCAATTTTCAAAGTTTGAGGGTTAACACCCGAATTGACCCACTCATTAGAAATATGGATCAAAATCACCACCTCTAGTTTCTGCCACATAAGACCAACAATACTCTCTTACTAATGAATAATTTTGTTAACAGGAATTAAAGGGAAACATTCGAGTTTTCTGTAGAGTCAGACCCCTTTTATCAGATGAAGGCGCTGAAAGCGAAACAAAGAGTATTACTTTTCCAACTTCAACTGAAGCTCTTGGTCGAGGCATTGAAGTGGTGCAACATGGTATGCTATTTTCACATTTTATTTATTTCTTTAACAAATTTGAATTTGACTTTCTTTATTCTGTTGTAGTGCTTTATATAACTAATGGTCTCGTTTGTTGAATAGGGCAACCCATTCCGTTCATGTTTGATAAGGTGTTTATGCCTCAATCATCGCAAGAAGAGGTGTTTACAGAGATTTCACAACTTGTACAAAGTGCGCTCGATGGTTATAAGGTAATTTTCCACATTTCTTCCTAATTCAGCTTAATGGTTTATAATAAGGTATTTGATATTTATTAGATTGATGTGTTATTAATTATTGGGACCATATAACATTTTTTGTGACTAACAACTATCGTTCTGTTAAAAATGCACACTAGACTTAACGTTGTTTATGATATTAAATTTCTAATTTGTAAACTATAGTGTTTTCTTTTAACATTTCATGAAAATGACAGTTTGCAACAAAAAGTAAAACCATAGTACCTAAATCAATAACTTTACATCTAAATTTAGTTTGTTATGCACTTATTAGCATCCATTTTTTTCTTCTCCTTTTTAGAGATCGAAAGATGATTGTTGGATGGGTTAGGAGCAGGTCAAAACATATAGTTTTAAGGGGGTCAAAACAATCTGTGGACATATATTTATTTGTCTTTTCCTCTTTCAGTTTTGGAAACTAACAAGCTGTTAAATAATACGAAAAATCTATTGTCACTATTATTACTTCAAAGTGTTTTTTAATAAAACATATACTCCGTAGGAGTTTTTATGCAAACTTTGATACACTTTGAGGCCAACTTTCAGCCCGTTTGACCTGTTTCTATCTTTATGCACATTTTTCCTATTAGAAAAGAATTGCTACCTTTATTATCCCTATATTAATGTTAAGAACCTGAACATTGAAATAAAGTCTCTTACCATAAAAGTTGAAGCATACTTATGTTCTTAAGTTTCGAGCGTACAATAAACATAATTAAACTCAATTACTTTTTGTAGGTTTGCATCTTTGCTTACGGTCAAACAGGATCAGGCAAAACACATACAATGATGGGTACACCAGGGAGCTATGATGATAAAGGATTAATACCACGTTCATTAGAACAGATATTCGAGGCTAGACAAAAACTTAAAGAACAAGGGTGGAAATATGAAATGCAGGTTTGCAATCAAATCTTAAAATTTTCACAAACTTTCTTGTTTTTATTTATTTCACATCATTAACAATATCATTTTTGTAGGTTTCAATGTTGGAGATATACAACGAGACAATACGGGATTTGTTATCTTCAAATAAATCTGGTTCTACAGAGAGTAGTGGTAATAAGCAGCAGTATGCAATTAAGCATGATGCAAATGGCAATACCCATGTTTCGGATTTGACTATTGTAGATGTTCGTAGTAGTAAAGAAGTTTCCTATTTATTGAACCGTGCTGCACAAAGCAGGTAATGTTGATGTGGAATGGTGAAGTTTGCTCACGACTATAAATGCTTAAAATGGTTTCTTATGTTTTTCATTTTTTTGGAATTTAGGTCCGTGGGTAAAACTCAGATGAACGAGCAATCTTCAAGAAGTCACTTTGTCTTCACTTTAAGGATATCAGGTGTTAATGAGGTAAGGATTATTTTGGCTCAAGCTGACAATCTTGACCAGTTCACTTATGAACGGGTCGGTTCAGGATTTAATGCTATTTTATTTCTATAACTGGTAAACGGGCTGAGTTAAAAAACGTTAAAGGGAAAGGGTAAAATGAGCTAAACAGGTTAATAAAAGTTGCCCAAGAATGCATTTTTTACGCATAAAACCTCCTCTTTTTATTCAATAACTTGATTACTGTATTATTGTAATGATATAATTTTTTTAATCATAATTTATACACTACTTTTATATGAAGCGTATCTGATATACTTCTTATTTGTAAAGTTATTTTGGGTCAACCAACCCGACCCGTACCAAAATTACCCTCGACTCTTCGGCCAACCAGTCCATTTTGTCACCTCTACTTTTTGGCTTTCTGGTGCCTTAAATTTACAAACCACAATATAGTTGCTAACCATGAACTCTTGGTTTACTTTTTAGACCATGGAGCAACAGGTACAAGGCATTCTCAATCTTATTGATCTTGCGGGTAGTGAACGTCTATCTAAGAGTGGTTCCACCGGGGATAGGCTCAGAGAAACCCAGGTATATGCTACAACGTTTATTTATTTACTGTATCCTTTTATATTGTCTTTTCTTGTCCGCTCCGGCCTGTAACCAGTGCCAAACATGTGCTTCTATTTATTTCTTCATCTTTTTTAAACTTGAAAAACATCATTTAGGTTTCAAATTTTCAACTTGCAAAAACCCATATGTTTACCATTTATTTAGCAATGTACTAACTCATTTTATGATTAAAACCAGGCCATCAACAAGAGTTTGTCATCATTAAGTGACGTTATATTCGCACTCGCAAAGAAGGAAGAACATATACCTTTCAGGAACTCAAAACTCACATATCTTCTTCAGGTATATTTTGGTTATAAAATCATAAATTTTGGTTATAAAATCATAAATTTGCTAGTATAGTGCTTAAATAATGGTTTAATCCTAAACTTTCACCCATTTGGCTTTTTAAACCCTTGAACTTCCTTTGACAATGAATTTTGTTCGCATAGTTTTCGCCCCTAAACTAGTTTAATGTTTGATTCAAACATATACAACTAAAAAACCGCCAATAGTAAGGGTGGATATTAATATTAATGTGAAGTAAAGTTAAAGCGATCAACAGTGACAAGAAAATTTCAAAGTTCAATACCGCCAAATGGATGAAAGTTTAAGGATCATACCAATATTAACACTAAAATAATTGTCTAAAACTTGCTAATCATTTTCCATGTACAACACCAGCCTTGCTTAGGTGGCGACTCAAAGACGTTAATGGTGGTCAACGTATCACCAGCACCATCGTCAGTCAACGAGTCACTTTGTTCTCTTCGATTTGCTGCAAGAGTGAATGCTTGTGAGATCAGCATCCCTCGACGTCAAACCTCAATGAGATATTTGGAGCCACGACTCAGCTATGGCTAAAGTGAAGTAAGAAAACATTGGATTTGGATTCAACACGTGATTTTAGTAAATTATTAACTTAGAAATGAAACCGAAACCGAAACCTGTTGTCCTGTTGTAAGTTCTAACAGCCTGCGCCTGTAATGTGTATAGCAGAAAGAATACTACATGGCTTTGTAATACTAGTGAGGATTGATAGGTAGCATGAGGTTTGTACTTGATGATTGATATGACTCGATAGATCTAGAATAGTCGTTTGGTAACCGATTGATATCCATGGCATTATGCCTTTCTAATCGTTATATTACACTTCGACTTTTAAGGTCAAATATGTATCATCTAGACTTGAATGGTAACGTTGTTGTTTTGATAATGTTTTGTATGTAGATGAAACATTATGATGCTCGACAGCTAACATTAACAAAGGATGTTGCGCTGTAACATTAGGGGCCTTATGATCGTTCAGTATATGAGCACCTTATAGCTTATATATCATAAACTCATATGTAAATATTGAGTGTTTGGATTAGCTTACGTTTAATAAGCTAATAAGCTCAAGTGTTTGTTTTTAGCTTAGATTGACAAAATGATCAAAAAGGACATAGGATTGATAAATATTGATTTTTTTTGGGATTGTATGAAAATGCCCCTAAATTTTAAAAGCAATTTATTTATTTTTTTCTTATTAAGCACGTGAAGCCTCCTAAGAATTACTCCATTCAAGTGTTCACTTTCAAAATGCAAATTTTAGGAAATTTCGATAACTATACTCTCCATCAATCAAATATCATTTTTACCCATTAAAGTCTCATCTTATTGGTTAAAATACAATATATTGGTTGAAATACAATATGAACACTTCATTTGGTACATCCCGCGATTCTATTGTGGACATGAATATGGGAGCGAGTAAAAGTTAAAAAAATCAATTAACACCAATGTACACACCTAACCAAAGCTTTAAAAAAAGTTAGTAAGAAATTAAAAAAAAAAACACGCTGAGCCACTGTCCCTAGTGGACGAATATTATAAAAACCAAAAATTATAATAGTAAAATAAATATATTTTCTATCTCTTCTTCCATCAAACAAACAAACACACAAAAAAAAATTAAATCCAAAATAATGGTTTCACCAGAGAACACAAATTGGATCTATGAATATGGTTTAATCGAAGATGTTTCTGCTTTCAATTGCTGGCCACCTACTTCCTTTAATAATAATAATAATAATGCTTCCTCTTCAAACCCTCCTCCTAGGTACCTACTCTTTCTTTTTTCTCCTAATTTAAGGATCAATAGGTACACATTTGGGGGTGGTCAGGGACAGGGTAGGAAAGAATCGCCTACATCTGAGTCAACCCCAGATTACTTTTTTTAAGGGGGTATTTGTTTCGACTTATATATATGTTTCGTATGTTATGATAAGCTTATATAAGCCGAAACAAACACTTACTGTTACTACTTTGGGGGTATGGGATTTTCTTATTAGGTGGTGTTTGGGATTTTCTTTACTTTTTTTTTTACAAATAGGTCATCAGTTAAGGATATATGAGATAAGCTGTTTACAATAGGCTGATTATTATTTTAAGCGTAAGCTGTTTTAACTAGCAATTCCAGATAGTTAGGATTATGTTGGTTAGGGGTAGCTATTAAAATTGCTTATTATGTGTCTAAAACTATTTACCTTATTCGTTTCGAGTGAAATAAGCAGCTTGGAGTTGCTTATTCCAAACTGCTTAAGAAGTTAAGCAGTTTTAGTAAGCTTTTCCAAACACCACCTTATGACTTATGGGATTCATATAAAGATATTGGTGTGTTGTCTAACATGATTTTTTAGCTACTTTCATCTGCAAACAGCTAACTGTTTGTAAGAATTTCTTATGATTGGTTTATCAGTTTGGCGTTGAGTTGGGTTACATGATTACGTATGCACTTTTTGAATATGTGGTCTACCTCTATTGATATTACGTTGCTCTAATTTGCTTCTAGTGCGGAACTTGATGGCTCAATTGTGGATTCAGATGGACATAATGAATCCAGATCAAAAAAGCGGTAATTATCCCGACCTGTTTGTAAGTTTGTACTCATGTATATGTATTGGACGTGTAAACGAGACTGTTTCTCAGTGTTACGTATTAAAAACTGTAGTGGCTGTTTGACTTGTGTACAATAGGGGAAGGGCTGAATCTTGCAGTGGTACAAGTAACAAAGCTTGTCGAGAGAAAATGAGGAGGGATAAGCTGAATGAAAAGTATGCTATTTTATGTTATTCGATCTCTATCTGATCTCTTATAGTCTCGTGTGTGTTAGCACTTACCTTTACGCCCTGTGTTTTTAGGTTTGTTGAATTGGCTTCAATTCTTGAGCCCGGGAGACCCCCTAAAATTGATAAGGCTGCTATTTTGGTTGATGCTGTACGAATGGTGACACAATTAAGAAAAGAAGCCCAGAAGCTGAAAGACTCTAGTTCAGATCTTCAAGAGAAAATTAAGGAGCTGAAGGTGGGGTTCTCTCTCTGAATTGGGCAAATTGGGTGTGCTGCAGGTCGGAAATATGTCAAAACGGGCTGTTTTTAATATGGGTCAAAGGGGGTTGGCTTGACCTTGAAACATTTTTTGATCATTTTTATATGCTTACAAAAACTTTGTTATTACCCATAACCTTAACTAAATCTTTTGATATGATACTTTTGATCCGCTGGGGATAAACCATAACCTTGATCGACCTGGTCATAAGTAATGGTCGAACTTGCCACCTTTATTCTGTGTTATCTTCCTTTTTTAAGAAATACAACGTTCCATGTCTCAAGTTTTCATGTTATTCTTGGTCTTAACTTGTGTAGGCTGAGAAGAACGAGCTTCGTGATGAGAAACAAAGGTTGAAGATGGAAAAGGAGAAGCTTGAGCAACAAGTAAACACAATGAACGTGCAACCCACCTTCATGGCTCCTCCACCTGCAATCCCTGCTGCATATGCTGCTGCCCAAGGCCAAGCACTGGGCAACAAATTGGTTCCAGTTATCAGTTACCCAGGAATGGCCATGTGGCAATTCATGCCACCTGCTGCTGTCGATACCTCACAGGATCATGTGCTCCACCCGCCAGTTGCTTAATTTAGCGACTCGTTGCATGTGCAGGCAGTTTGTCATTGATCTATGACTCTGTATTAGGTTTATGTTTCTACAAGTATTGTCAAACTTGGTATTATACTCTCC
This sequence comes from Artemisia tridentata subsp. tridentata, assembly GCA_021014915.2. Classification (NCBI taxonomy): domain Eukaryota; kingdom Viridiplantae; phylum Streptophyta; class Magnoliopsida; order Asterales; family Asteraceae; genus Artemisia; species Artemisia tridentata. Next base: position 371,751,975 of record CP139507.1, on the reverse strand, counting down.
ATGTTATACCTGTGGTATCTTTATGAAGTTAAACTAACTGTTAATGTGTGCGGCTTCTTGATTTTGTTTTGGGTTTGGCATTTAATGGATCCTGTTTCTGATTTTTTTTACAACTTGCTGCACTACAACTGTTTCGTTGTTCGTTAAGATGCTTGAAAGAATAGGCTATAAAGTAGAGATGCTATTAGCCTAATACTATTACCCGATTCTACACTAACATAAGTTGTCAATGAAGTGGTATCCCACCACAATTGTTGTCAAATTCGGTTGAACATCATGACGTGCCTGTATCGTTATTGGTTATTATTGTTGATAGCAATTTGAATACTTGGGAGGAATTCAAGAATGACAAAGAACACCATGAAAGGAATCAGTCTTTTTTCTTTTGTTTTCTTTAGATCAGGGGGTGAACAAAATATAAAACCTTGTGAATATAATAATAATAACAATACAATGTAATATTAATAAAAAAAATAAAAAAAAAAATAAAAAAATAAAATTGTATTGTGATTGTCGTAACCTTTCTAAGATGCTGTGATATGACATGACTTGATGAACTTATCTGAGAAGTTAACATATTTAGTCCATAGTTTTCGAAGCTGTGGAAATGCTATATCTAACCAAGGTTTTGCTCTGCCATTAAAATGAACAACTGCAGCCCGTTGAACATCTGCTGCACTTGTATTCTCTTGGTAGCCAAGGCCCAACATATGCCATAGTGGATCGATAACATGCACATGACCATGAAAAGCTATCAAACCTGGTGGTAATGTTCCAAGTTGCCACAAACTTAAATCTGATTTCAAGTTCTGCATCAGAAACATGTCAACAAAAACAGTCAAAAAGTTAAACTTGGTGCGTGTTTGATACTGTCGTGTGGTGTACTGTTTTCACTTTAATCACAACTCAAACTTTGTCTGTTTTGGTGTACTGTGTTACTTTTCCATTTTAATTACTAACCTGTTCAAGCCAGTGATGGTAATTTTCGCTTATGTTGGTTTTTCGCCATGCTTTAAGATCAAATATGTTCATGCCATACGCCCAAGCACATTCATTTGGATCAAAATTCTTCGATATTAATGGGTGAGAAAAGTTTAAGTAGCTCTTGAACCGCTTCGACATCACAAACTTATCACCCCCTTTACACGTTTCAACGGCTCCGTTCACTCTTCCCTTCATGTCAATCTCCCACAGAGGTGATAAATCAGACAGAACCACAAGGTCATCGTCTAGAAACACCACCTTGTTAAGACTTGGAAACATCTGCAAACATGAGTGTTCAGGAAGTCAATGGACAATTAAGGGGGTATTTGGTTAAGCGTTTTGAAAGTGATTATGTGATAAGAGTAGAATATTTGGTTAAGCGTTTTGGATATTCGTTTAAAAGAAGGGGGAATTAGGTAAATTTTGTTTTACTGTTTGATAATTAGTTCAAGTTTATAATTATAAAACTGTTCATTTAGCGGTAATCAGAGGCAAAACCTGTTTATTCAAATGCTAAATAATGATTACTAAAACGCAATCATCTATTTTAAATATTGTGCAATGGCCTGCTAAAGACTCACCTGTGGGAGATAAATCCGAACATGGTTCATGAGCGAGTTGTACTTTGGACTCATGGCCTGCAACTTAGCAGCAATGACATGAGGTTTCTCAGTGTTATTAGCCACAATAGCCGATGACCCGCCTCTAAACTGAGCCCGAACTTTTTGATCTTTCTCCATCGCCTCTAAAACTGGGACCTTTCCTTTCGCAAACCAATCAAAATGGTGCAATGCCTTGACCTCAATCACCGCAGGTGCTAAAGGGTGCAAAGAGAACCATGCCTGCATTGGAGAGTAAGTTTTTCTATCTGTGATTATGTGAACAACCACTATCTCAGGTCTTAATGAGTTGTAAACTAGCGATGTTGCTACAACGGATGCTGCAAGGATGTTATCGGACGCAAGAACAAAGTGGAAGTAGGAGTTGTTGACAAGGGCTGGGACAAGCTCTGGCAAGGGTAGTTGGAGGCGGGCGTCTGCATTGGTGGCGTGCTCGTGGGCTAACCGGAGGGCTAGACAGTTGAGCGGTTTTGGTATACTACTGGATGCGACGTGCCTATAGAGGTATTCTTGGATTTTCGCTGTTCTTGTCCTTTGTTCAAGAAGTTTTATCTAAGAAAAGAAACAAAAATATGCTCAGCTCAGGTAGTTAGGTCATTAATTACGCATAACTGTTATTGTGTTGGGGCTATTGTATGCTTCACATAAAATACCAACTTACTTGTCCTCCCGGTATCAGTCATGTTACCTTTTTTTTAACAGAAGTCGCGTTACTTATTTGTTTGCTATTTAAGTCACCAAAGTTGGTTTTATTTCCCATTTAAAGCATCAGTCTGGATGACTTGAATGAGACACATAATTAATCAGCTTTTGATAACACAAATATGACATAAAACCAAATTCTACTCTCAAGATACATAAAAATTCCACATCAACATTTTGTGCATGTATTTGTGTTTGTATGTGCTACATACATATGTACATATGTTTGTTAGAGAAGATAAGGCTGAGGGGTACCATGGATTTAAGCTTCATGGCAAAGGTCTTCGCATCTAGTCTATTACTGCCTTTCATGCTAGTTACAAATTCTTCTAAAGTTTGAGGAATATCAGACCCTCCAACTATTTCATCTTGGCTGGATGGATCCTCCAAAACTTGATATATTACTTGTGGCACCTTTAACCAAATAAAAAACATTTTAATTAATTAGTCTCAAAACTTTCATAATCTTTATGACTAACATGGGATTTTTAGCATATTACAGCTGAAGCTGATTGCAGGTTTCTGCCCTTTAATATACCAGGTGATATCTTTTTCCCTAAACAACCTGCATGATATTACAACATCAAATTTTTTTATTATAAATTTATCACTAAGATTACGGGTAGCTAGACAGAGTTATAAATTCTTATAAATAGTACGTACCAATGGTCGAACATTTGGTTTGATCATCAATGTTGTCAACCGAACTTAAAACATAGATGAATCGAATAAGGAATGTGAATAGCAAAAGTGAATAGAAGAGCATCTTGTAAGACAATCTTCGAGACCCGACCTTAACTCTCATAAACTCCCTAAAACCTTTCCCTGGTAACAACGTAACATGTCGTAAACTTGGAGATATATATAACTGCATTTTCATCAAACACGCCCAAAAAAGAAATCGAACCCCGAACCTCAAAGAACTACGTATAAAAGAAACACCTTTTGGTAGTACTATAAATGTGTGTGTTTTGGGTACTAAGGGAAGATGGTGTTGTTGAAATTGAAGGAGTACGTGACTTATGGTTATATCCATTGTTGTTGAGGTTTTGCAATCTTGTACCTAACCTTTACATTGCTTAGGGTTTAGTTTTTTTTTTCTTCTCTTAAATTGAACTTTTTGTTATTTTTTCAGGTATGAAATTATAGTAATTCGTTTCCATAAAATCTCATTTTTGGATTTACTATATATAATATGTTTTAATCACTGAAAATAGATTCCACAATGCTAGTTAAATTTGACAAATACTAAAGTTACTAAAAAGAGTGATATTAAATATTTTAATATTGGTGTAACCCTTTAAAAACGTATGTAACTTGTTGTGAAAATTAGTTTTGCGTAACGAACAAAAAATCGATAAAAAATGACAAATTATTTCCAAAAAAACACACTTATTTACGCATGATTTTACCTCCTCAACCGATTGCCGGTTTATTAACAAAAAACCAATAAATAAAATTCCACCTGTGTTTACAACTCTTTCTTTTACCCACCACACATATTTCCCACGTCACCACCACAATCCCACTACCCCCAAAATCTCAGCCACTAAATCGCTCCACCACAGGAACACCACCACTACCAAATCACACCACCACCGAAACCCCACCACCACAGAGGCGACCACCACCAGGTAAAAAAGATTTGTAGATCTTTTGTTGTTTTCTGTTGTTGTGATCTTTTGTAGCCTCGGAGATAGGATTTAGGATATGGAGGTTTGTGGGTGTTGCTTATTGTACTGCTCAAATGGGGTGAGGGAAATATGGAGGTCAAATGGGGTATAATTTGAAGTTCAGCTAAAAGGCGAATTGGTCAAATAGTGTGAAAGTCGTCCAAATACTGCTCAAATGCCTACAACATCCTGAGTCATTTTAATTCAAAGATTTATTATATTTTTTTAATAGTGATTTATTTGATTTATTTTTTAATCATAAGCAACACATCACTTATTTATGAAAATAGAAAAATGGTTGCAAAGTATTTATTTGACCTGTTACACAATCACTACCTCTACCCATTACCACTTTTGTCCCAGTATTTATTTGGCTTGATGGGAATCTAATCTATTTGGATTTGCTAGTTTATGGTGGTTGAAAGATTGAGTAAGCAGCTTCACGAAGGAGGATATGATCCTAAAATAGAGGAAAAGTCGACAGAGGTTGATATTCTTGCTAGGAAAATCAATAGTCAACAGGAGGGTTGAGAGTGCGGTACCAATAAAAGTATATTGAGTTAATTACAAAAATCGTCCCTGTGGTTTACCGGGTCATACGGAAATGGTCCTTGTGGTTTAAAAAGTCCGGATTTTGTCCCTGTGGTTTACGACCCATACGGATCTGGTCCCTTGACCAACGTATCCGTCAGTTGACCAAGTTATGTGGTGACTTGGCTAATATGTGGGGGGTAATAGTGTCTTTTTATGTTTGTTAAATGCTTATAATACTTCTTCTTCTCATTTTGACCCGTTAGAAACACAAACAACAAACCCAGGAGGTGAACAATGGTTAGATGCAAGCAATGTGGTTCAATAGCCACAATCAAAACTTCATGGACATCTACAAACCCAGGAAGAAGATTCTACTGTTGTGGCAAAAGAGTAAGTCTTTAATTTGGTAGTTTTTAAAAACCCCCATTTTGACCTAGTTTTTGGATTTGGTATATAGGTATCAAATTGTGGCTTAGTGGATTGGTATGATCCTCCAATGTGTCAGAGGGCTGTCCAAATAATTCCTGGTCTACTCAAATCAATGAATCGGCTAGAAGGAGAAGTACTAGCAAAGGGTCATGAAGCAAAAAGATTCAAGAACTTGTTGATTATCAGTTGGGTTTTTTTTTTTTTTTTCCTTTATTTGGTCTTAAAGTGATATGCTTGGGTAGTGTATGAATGTATGTTGGGTTGAACATGAATGTATTTTACCAAGACAATGTAGGGGATAGTCGAGTTGTATTTTGGGAACATCATGAATGAAAATGATAAGTTTCAACTTGACAAACTAGATCTTTTATTTCATTTATTCATACATTGATGCATTGTTCATTGCATAGGATGATTCATAGTTGCATTACAGATAGGGTGTTAAACTGCCATCATAGGAGGATTCATTTGCCTTGTCCTCTCTTCCACCTCTGCCCCTCGATCACTTCAAGAGTGTGGTAATTTGGTAGGCCAAGCACTTGTACCCTTCCATCATAGGGTGGGTGACCTTTGACAGGAGCATTGTTCACATGGTAGCTAGTGAAAGAATGTGTAGCCTTGTTTGTGGCAGCTTCCAACCTTGTACCCATTTTTGAGACACACTGATCTTCTGAAGATGTTGAGTTATAGCTGGATACCCAGGTATCATTGAGAAAGCTTCCATCAATGCTTGAGTCAGATGTTTCTTCCTTCTTTCCCTTACCTTTTTTTTTTACCAGAGCTTGTTTCACAATAACCCATTGGAAAGTACTCTTCCCATGAGTTTTTAGGACCTTCAGAAGTTGAGTCACTGCTGTCAACATAGATGATTTCTGCCAAAAAAAAAAAAAAAAAAAAAAAAGAGTCAGGCTGTGTTTGAAACAAGTAAATGGTTGAATTCAGCCTGTGTTTGAAACCACCTTTGTCCTTGGAAGTCATTGTTTCTGGAGTAGTATTGGTTCAGTATGTTAAATGGGGTGGTGAGGGAATGGTTGGTGTGTTTGGTTTTTATAGAGGAAAAGGCATGCTTGGTTATTGGCCAAAACAGTCAAATTGATATTTCCAAAACAGTTTGCTGTGCATTCATGAGAAAAAGCAGTCAATTGTGCAGAAAGTAGAAAAAAATAGTGTACAAAAGAATCAAATTACAAGACATTAAGACTTGTGCACACATGAGAACAAGTAAATGGTACAGAACCTTTAACTGCATAACTACTAACATAAAATACTGAGTAACATAAAATACCATAACTGCATAACTAGTAACATAAAATACCATAAATTCTTCTTGTCTAAACATAACATAAGACCATAAATGGCCATTGTCTTAACATAAATGACACATAACACCTTAAGTCTTTTTACATAACATAAGTCTTTTGGCTGATGACTTGGTCCATTTTGATGGTGAATTTGGGAGTAAAGGTAGAGGGGTCACCACACTAGGGGCACTTGAAGCCTGTGTGCCTGCAACATCATTTTGTGAAGCCATTGGACTTTCAAACACCATGCTTTCTTGTGTTTGTGCTCCCATAGCAGTCATCTTTGAACCACTTGATTTGGTTGAACCACCTTTTCCTTTTTTTGAAGCACCACTTGCACTTGCTGTACCACCATCCCTTTGTGCTTTGCATCTTCTCTGATTGTACCTGATGAGTGTCTAAATACTCATCATTTTTGTCCCATCTGAACTGCCAAAACGTTTAAATATATGCAAATATGCTTCAAAATTCAGAAAATATCATTTGATTGTGTTTTTATGTGTTACAAGTGCAAAATGATTAAAAACAGTAAAAAATGAGCTAAGTTTGCATAATTGGCAGTTTTAGTCCCCAAAGTTTCAAAAGTTGTCAAAAATAGTCCTTGAGTTTAAAAAATGGAAAATAAACTTTTGTGATCCTTGTACTATTGACACTTGACACTAATGGTCCATGGAATATAGTTTTGATGTTTGGCAGGTTTGGTCCCTGGAATTTCAGCATGTTACAAGTTTGGTCCCTAAAGTTAAATATAAACTTAACTTAAAAATCCAATTCCAAAGCCTAAACTAAACCCAGCTATTATAAACCCAAATTCCCAGCCCAACACCAAAGCCCACTAAACTAAATACCCAAACTGGTATTTAAATACCAGTTGACCCTGGTCAAACTTCTTCTTCCTCACACAAACCCGCCAAAGCTTAATACCACCATCACCCACAGCTTCCTGAAATACCACCCCCCTCCTACAAGTTACCTAACATGCCAAAGAGCATTTATTGCTTCTTCTCCACTCCCTCAGACCCATGTGCAATTTTCCCACTAACTCAATTTTCCCGCCAAAAATACGTGGCACATGGAGAGTGGACCAAAAGCTAAGGTGAATGGTGGGATTTACTCTTGATGACACCTGGAACATGTGGGATGCTATAAAAGGAGCAAGAGGCTGAAGAGATCAGAGAGTAGATAAAAAGTAGTTAACTAGTAGCATAATTGTTTTTCAATTCCAGTACTTATCTTTGTAATCTCAAGTTTCAAGTATCAATACAAGTTAAATTCGATCTCATTGTTCTTATATTATCAGTAATTGAACTCATTTTCAATAGTAAGTTAAATTTCATATAACCTGTTAATTCGAAGAAGCTCTAAGTTAGTTTAAACTACAATCAAAAGCCTCATACTACCTTGTTTTAAGCTTATATAAGCTGTCAATAGCTTATTATAAGCCTAAATAGTACCTAGCTACTCTAAATTCAAGTTTGAAGAAATAGTCAACGAAAGTCAAACATGGTCAAATAAGCTACTCTGGATGTTCACAAGCTCAAATTCTGGAAGCTTATGGGTTAGAGGTTCTGTGGAGAACCTATAGGTTGGTTCTTGGTTCTTGGTTTCATGTTTCATGTGTAATTCGATTGTAAGCTTTTTCAAAGCTTTTGCTTCATTTTCATATTATTGTTAAGTAGCTTAATATTAGCTTGTTATTGATTTTATTAGCTTATCAGTACTTCATAGTCACATTTCATTCAATTTCTCAGTTCTAATAGCACTTGTTTATACTTTCACTAAAAAACCTCAAAAAGCCAAAAATAAGCTTCTACAAGCTAGCTTAGTTAAACCTGCTTTCTTTTCAGTCAAAAGTTCATTTTTATTGCTTAATAAGTTTACTAGTACCATTAGATTTTAATTCGAAGCTTATTAGAATCATTTCACTTAGAAAACACCAAAACAGTCTCATAAGAGACTGTTTGGTTTAGTAGCAGTCACAAGTCCAAACACCCCAATCACTGTTGATTGGTCATAAGTCCAAGTTTGCACAAGCTAAAACCAGTCCTTAGAAGCTACTCTCACTCTTAGATCAGTTCTATGGCTTGATTTAGTCATTTTGAACCCACTATGGGAGTAACAGTCCTTAGAGAGCTCATACAAGCTCAAACAAGCTCAAAGCTTGTTCAGTCCATGCCTTTGGCATTTTTCAACTCCATTTGGTCTACTTAGTCGTTCCTCAAAACCTTAGAACCATTGCACAAGTGTGCAACAAAATACCACAACATCAGTAAGCAAACTGCATATAGCAGCTTTTGTGAGTTTTTGGGAACTTGCATGATTTTTAGCTCGCTAACCACAAGCCCGAATTAGCTAAATCTTTTTGATACTTAAACTATACCAGCTCACCTACTTTAGATATTTTTTTGTCGAATTTTAGAACTCTCTTTGGCCACGAAAAAGGCCCTCGAACAGGCCCCTTTTTGCCCTGGTGCAGCGCACCATACCAGCAGCCCCATAAGAGCATAAGCTCTTTTGAGCTTATAAGCTCTTAAGCCTAGAGCTTTTCTAGTTTCTATAAAGTCATTAGCCATCACACATTCCATAGAAGCCATCTTCGATAAGCTTATAGCTTATTTCGAGGCTTATAGCTATTTTGAGTTAACTTAGTTCACAAAATAACAAAAAAGCTCAACTGCTAGTTTCATAGGCTGTTTTCAAGCGTATTTCATTAGTCACAAAAATTAGTCCAGTTCAAAAAGTGCTTGTTACCAGCTTATAAGTATTTCTCAAAAGAAAAAACTCAAAAAAAAAATAAAGTTAGTAAAAAAGGTTCTATAGGGATTCGAACCAGTGACCCCTCGTACACAAGCCCAAAGCCTCACCCAGTGTGCTAGTACTCATTTTTGTTAAACATTTACACCTTTTAATATTTAATATATAGAACCAGTTTTAGTATTAATAAGCTTAATAGCTTACCAGCTTATTTAGAGCTTATCCATATAAGCTAGCTTTTCCACTTTATTTTTAATAGCTTAGTAATCACCTTAAGTTTTTAATAAAAAAGTTTCGTAATTTTTAGAAAAGTTTTACTATTTTTAATCTATTTAGTAGTTAAAATTAGTAATTAAATTATAATAAAAAATATAAAAATCAGAAAAATATAAATCTTTTTTATATAATTTTCTTTTGTCATTTTTAAGTTATAAAAAATATTAGAACACCTTTAGAGTTAATTTTACATATATCTCAGTGTTATACGCATTTTAATTAAATCCCGACTCGCGTTTTTAGTGTAATTTAGATTAAACGAAAAACAGAAAAATAGTGATAGCTTCTATTTAATAGATTTTATCTTGTTAAATCATAATCAAAAATATCTGATTCATCAATCACTTTAATCCAAAGCTTTTCACAGTTTTCCATTCACACCTCGTTGGGAAACGATCCGGGTGATTTCTTGCCTGGTTTCACACACTACACACGAGCATCCAGTTCCGAGTCTGCATTTGTTTAAATATAAGTGTTGGTTCGGGGCGGATCAAATTTTGGCGCCGCTGCCGGGGAGGTTGTGCTGCGACAGTTGTGTAAGTTTTAGCGATTAGTGATTCGAGATCCTTCTATCAGAAGTTCCTATTTCCCAAAAACAATATAAAATACAAAAATATTTTTCTTTTCTTTTCTATATATATTATTATTAATATTATCATATAAAAAATAAAAACACCAAAAATAAATTCCTTTTTCTTTGTTAATAATAAATAAACAATAAAAAATTACCATCGAGAACCAAGACAGAGTACTACCTAACTGGGGGTACGACCATAATAAGTTCCCAAACCAAAGATTTAAAACTTGCCTTTGTATCACTTGCGAATATCGGCTCACCTTTAATTGATAAACAAACTCTAACGGAGGTTCTAGGATAGTCTGACATTAAATTGTCGGACTGAAAGAAGCGGGTTTTTAAGGAGCGTAATTGCCCACCTTTGCTTCTCCGCCACTCTGTGCGTTTATCTTTTAGAGAGCTACCGTACGCTTGTTCCTATCCTTCTACAAGTGCAGTTCCTATCCTTGATTCTCACCACACATTGGTCACCCAAGGACCATTAACCTGATACAATTCCCCACCATTCCACTCAACCTGTACAAGTATACACATTTAGTATTGATTTATAAGAAACAAACTAGTTAAAGAATACAAAACAAGTTATATTACCTTTAGTTGTGATGCTTCTTTCACAATCACCTTGAACAACCTTGCAGCATGGGGTGTAAGAGGCCCATCAGTCTTGCTGATCACCTGTTGAACATTTACAATTCTTTTCATAAGGTATTCCCTTATGAACTCCAAACAAGTTATGATTGGCTTGTCTCTTCCATCCACTAGTTGCCTGTTCAACACTTCACACATGTTGTTCAAAAGGACATCACACTTTGCCCTGCCTGCAATGACATGAATGAATATGTTAAACTATTTCAGAAAAGTAATTTTTAATGACATATGAATTACCAATTATTCTTACCAGAAAAGTGACTTTTAGACCAATGTTGTGGTGGAATCTTCTTTAACCACTCAAAGGCTTCTTTGTCATGAGCTTTTAAAGCTTCCATGTTTCTGTCAAACATCTGAAGAGTTGTTGAGCTGGCACACTTCCACAAAATTTTTTTGTACATCTCTCCTCTCCATGACAGCTTCATGTTATCATAGATATGCTTTACACAATACCTATGTTCAGCAGAAGGAAATGTTTCTGCAAGTGCTGGTATCACACCCTAGTATAAAACAAGTATCTATGTTGAGATAACAATAAAACTTAAAGTAATTTAAAAACAAGATGATTAGTAAACATACCTTTTGCCTGTCAGTTATGAATGTAAAGTTTGAGTTGCTGAATAGATTGAGATCATCACCAAGCCAATCCAAAAACCATTTCCAGCTATCTTTTGTTTCAGCCTCCACAATAGCATAAGCAAGTGGGTAAATCCCATTGTTTGGATCAACTCCTACTGCTGTCAACACTTGACCAGGGAATGGACCAGACAAAAAACAACCATCCAACCCCAACAAATCTCTCTTTCCTTTCTTAAATCCCTCTTTCAAAGCACCTAAACATATGTAAACCCTCCTAAACTTCCTTTCAAGAACTCTTATGGGGTCATTTGGTCTTTCTAGATCAATCCTGACAGTTGTGTCTGTATTCTGCTTTTGTAATTCAACTAGATAATCTCTCAACATCGCATACTGCTTTGTGTAATCACAAATGACTCTTTCTTTGGCCATCTGCTTAGCTCTTTGCATTTTTTGTCTTGAAATGCCAACCTCTAACTTTTTCTGCAACTGATCTTTAAGAGCACTAACAGGAATTTTTGGATTTGGTTTAATTGTTTCCTCTACTTCTTTTGACAAGAAGGTTGCTGTGCATTTCTTCACATTTCTTGACTGTAAACACTTGTGAACATCATGAAAAGTTTTCACTTGCCATGAATCCTCATTTGGCAACTTAGAGCAATGCAAAGACCAAGGGCATTGTAGTTCACTAGGTTGAATAGAGGCACTTTTTGACCTAATTTCTGATCCACTAGCTGTTTTCGACTTAATGGGCTTACCCTTAACTCGTGGCCCATCATCTGGCCCATTAGCCTCTAGATCATTGTTAGTTGTAAACATTGGTATCTTTCCCCTACACACTACCCTGACCCTAACCTTGTCATTCTTCTTAAGCCATAACTCTCTTCTCTGTTCAACAGCCACCCTTGTGACCATTTCCTTTATCATTTGTTGTTACCAAAAGTTTGACCAACATAGAAATTTTCTTTCCATATATTACCTTCACTACCAGAGGGAACTTTATTCAACTTACACACATTCCTTATAGCTTTTCTCCTCTCACACTCAACATCAGAGTCACTACCACTAACAAACTCCTCATAATCAACATATTCATCCTGTACCACCTCATTATCTTTTGCTACAGTCTCTAGACTTTCAACCCATTCTACATTTGTGTCTATGTTACTCCTAAACTCAGCCATGTTGTAACACCCCAACCCGACAAGGGTAAAGATGTCACACAAATGGTTTCATATCAGATATAACAAAGCATACATTCAAAAGTAATACAAATATTCTCAAAGGTTACAGAAGAAATACTGAAATTACAAGGTTACAAAAGCGAATACAAATTCTAACAATGTAGTAACTTCCAAACGTCTCTAGGCCAAAAATAATTATCAAGTCTTCTAAGTCCAAAAGTCTCTTCACTTTTACCCAGCTTCCAACTAAAACCTGCCGCGGGAAAAGAAACGCGGCTGAGCTACTAGAGCTCAGTGAACAGATATAACGTAACAAGCAGTAGTATAATGTATAATTTACATGAGTAAAGAGTGTGAAGCATGAATACATGGTATCAAGATGAAAGGTAAGAGTACATGGTATCATAAGGAAAGGTAAAAGGGTACATGGTAAAGGAAGTCAGAAATCCACTACGAGCCCATAACATAACATGAATCATAATCATAATCATAATCGTAACCATGCAGAGGGGAGACCTCTTAGTATCCTGTGAATATGAGGGGTGTCCTCAATCATGGGTTGGAGTAGCTAGCTCCCGGAGTGTGAAAGACGTGTATCGCACACACCATCAGTCACCATGAATAACATAACATAACATGAACATGAACAAATCTAGGATGCATCCATACGCCCCAGGTGGCCATAATCTGCCTCTACGTAAACATGAATCATAAACATAACATGCAGGGACGGGACAGGTCATCACTCTCCTGCCCTAGAGTCATGCCATCGGTGCATCGACTGACATGGACATGAAACCCTCATGCCTAGTGAGTGGCTCGTAGTATCAAACTGAGGGTAAAGGTCAAGTATCATGAATCATGTTTTAGTTTACTTGCATAGGTCAATATCATGTTTCATAAGTTCATAAGCAAGGTTCATAAGCAAGGGTTCATAAGCAAGGTTCATAAGCAAAGGTTCATAAGCAAAGTTCATAAGTAAAGGTTCATAGTCAAGGGTTCATAATTAAAGGTTCATGCATGAAAGGCTCTTAATCATAAAAGATTCAATATCATGATGATTCAAAAGATCGGAGTTCATGAATGAAGGGAACATAGCAATGGTATAGGGAAACCCTAATATGAATCATAATGAGAGAATGAAGGCCTCTTAATAAAGAAGCAGAATATCTGATGAACTCAAATAAGTACATTTTATTACTATCATTTATCCTATTAATTTGACTTGTTTTACTATATTATGTATGAGGATTGATACTTAATCGTTTACTTTTGTAATTCTCAGGTAAAAACAAGCATTTGGTGAAACTTAGCGATTTTGGACTAATTATGGAGCAAAACGTGCATAAAGTGAAAGTCTACTGACATGGACAAGATCAAGTCAATTCTGCTCCAGATGCGCCGCATCTCACTCTCGACATGCGCCGCATCTCTATCAAGATATCACCAGATACGATCCAAGATACAAGAGGACATGCGCCGCATCTAATCATGGAGTTACGCCGCATCTTCTGGCGGTGTACGAATATTCCTGAATATTATAATCTTGGACCCCACGCGAAGTTAAGTACATACGCCGCATCTACTTAGTAGATGCGCCGCATCTTCCCTCAGACAGAAACTATAAATACCCCGTAGACCAGACGAATTATAAGTTCCGGAAAACCAAAAACCGAAGTCCGAACAGGAGAAACAAAGGACGAATTCAGTCAAGGAGGCAGCACAAGACACACCCAAATCAAAGATACAAGAGCTGTAAGAAGGTGCTGCATGTGTTTAATTCATTAAGTAGTTTTGTTTTATTGTGTTAGCAAACTTTAATTCATCAGGATTGGTGGCTTGTGTAATGTGACAACGAAAGATTGCACTCCCTTTAATACTTGCTTTCCCATCAATTAAAGTTTATATGTTGATGTCTTTGGTTACTACTTATTAGTGCATTGATAACCTCTGTGTTTATTAGTGGCTTGCGGGCATTTGACTGCGGGACATAATGTGGCTCCCACGGTTATTACTAAATTGATCACTTAGGAATAACTTTTAGACATAAGTAATCATTAAGGGTTTACTCGCCGATAAGATTAGGACCAACGAGAAAGGGTTAACTACATACACTTCATATAAAGCTATCAATAAAACAAGTGACAATCTACTTAATCATAAGGACAGCCCTCTTATTGTCTCAAGTATTTATCTGTGTACGTGTGTGCTACTTGCTGATTCGTGCCTATTGGTTTATTTTATTATTTAATTGCAAACAAACCGTGCCAGTCTCTCAGGCTGAAACCCCCTTGCGTTAGGATATTAAAATACTGATTAGAATAACGAGATAATACGTTCCACTCTTAGTGATCGACACTCTACTTACCATTATCTTCATACTGACCGGGTACACTGCTCGTTAAGTGTGTGTGTTATTGATAAGTCGGCTAAATATAAATTTAAAACTTGAGTAGGCATTAAAACTGCTAAACCGCAACGACACATCACGCGCATCAAGTTTTTGGCGCCGCTGCCGGGGAGTGAATTGTTATTATCTGTTAATTTAATTAGTATTTTAATTAGGTTTTTCTTTTTTTTATTAGATTAATTGCATCATTGTACTATTTTGCATATTTGTTGTATTGTGTGTTAATTGTTTTCTTTTATTTTTGTGTGTTTATTTTTTGTTTGTGTGTTTTTATTTTTGTTTTTATTTTTTCGTATTTTTCTGTTCTGCTATCGTTGTACTGTGCTAAATCAAACGATACGGCGCATCTGATCTCTCAGATACGGCGTATTGCGTTTAATTTTTTTTAATACAACGCGTTTAATTAATTCGATACGACGCATCTTTTCCCCAAGATACGGCGTATCTGTTTTTAATAAAAAAATTTTCTAAACGTTAACGCCATACGACGCATCTGCTTTCGCAGATACGGCGTATCTATTATTTTAATTAAAAACAGTTTGCGAATTATTAAACAGATACGGCGTATCGATCTCTATCGATACGGCGCATCTTTCTGAATCAAAAATCGATATTTATTTTTAAACGTAACGAAAATACGGCGCATTAACTTTTGTTAATACGACGAATATAATTTGATAAATATAGTTGATTTTTGATATTTACCTTGATCGGTCAGCTACTCTCGTGTGCAAGTTGTTTATTTTCAGGATAAATGATGACTCGAGCATCACCAAGAAAGATTACATTCTGAACTAAACCGAGAGAAGATTGCTGGAGTGATCAAAACGTAACCTCTTCGATTATTCAACCAGCCCTAAGGGAAGTCCTCTCCACTATAACCTCAGTTTTATTATCTACACTATACATCTGATTCAAATCGTAATCTTAATTTTGTATGCTTAAAAACGATATTTGTTCCTAACCTCGGAATAAATCCTTATCCACTAAACAATAAGATTACAATTATTAATGAAACGTTTATGCCTATTGCTCTTATTTTGAATTCATCTATATGGTGTGCCGTTTAACCCAAATTTGATGTATAAGGAACTGTGTTGCGGAGGCCAAGGTACGTTCTTCATTTAAATTTCGTTAACTAACATAGAGATACGGCGGATCTAAATATCCAAAGCGCCGTATCCCTGACCAACTAGGACTTATTGACTAGTCAACGAAATTAAATAGATACGGCGCATCCCAATTTTCTAATACGGCGCATCGTGTCGCCCTATAAATACGACGGGAATGCGCCGCATAAACACACACAGTTAAGAACACGCACTAAAATTATACTCGAATCCCGATCATTCTTCTTTAATCCACCTCTAATCCGATCTAGAATCTTTCTCCTAATCATCAAATTAAGGTAATTACTCAATTTCGATTTAATCTTGTTTAGAACGAAAATTAGGGTTTATATGATTGAATCGATTCGTGCTTAAATGATATAGAGATATGATTAGGATTTGCTCTAGATGGTTTCCCCTGTATTTAATTTGCATGAGTAATTGAACTTATAACCTAATTTGATTTAACCGAAAATTTAGGTTTTGGGTTTGATTTTGAATATTTAGCGGGAAGGCGAATTAGCAGTGGTAGATTGAGATATTAGAACTGATATAAGGAGCATATAATACTGTGATATTTAGTGGTAGTTTACGTCACGGATACGGATTCTTGAAAAACGTGCCTAACCCTTTATTTTATACTGATATGCTTTTAGATGCGGTGCATCTAGGTTGATTCATGCGGCGTAACGACCTATTTCAAAATTGATAAAATTCTAGATACGCCGTATTGATTAATCTAGATACGACGCATCTCCATACGCCGTATCTATTGTCTTGCACCGCATCTCTTATACTTTATACAGATACGCCGCACTGATTAAATCAGATGCGCCGTATCTACCTATTTTGCAGACTGTTTACTGACTGTGAATATCTATTTCAGATGGCACTACCAGAGGTCACACTAAGGCATCAGTGGCTACAATTTGAGAACATGGGACTTACTCCTGCCGCTCTAGAGGATTACTTGCATAGGCTTGACTCGATTTACTTCAAGAAAATATTCAGAGTCCAGGTTTTGAATTTTGACGATGTGGGATTGATCGGTGGTGGACATGCAGCTGAGAGTTTACATCATCGGATGGAGATAGTAGTTGTTGGAGACGATGAGGAGGTAGTGTTTAGGTCTAGTGCTTGGGAGAGACTATTTAGGATTGACGAGCCTCTGATTAGGGAGCTCATGCTGGAGTTCTTTAGCACGATTCATTACAGGGAGACGGATTTGGAGATTGATACAGCTGACACTCTGGTATTCAGGTTAGGAGGTGTGCATAGGCAGATGTCGATGAGGCAGTTTATTTTGGCCATGGGGCTACACACTGAGGAGGAGATTGGATCTGCTGGGTTTGCCAGATACTGGGCTGAGAGTTTACGGGTTGTCCCTGACAGAGGGGTATTCAGTGACTACTGGGTTAGGATTTCTTCGATGGGTGACATCGTTACTTCCACCCCATCCTACACATTGATCAGAGAGCCGATGAGGCGGCTATGCCACCGTTTGATTGCACTCACCATCGCTGGGAGGGGTCAGTCACCTGAGAAGGTGACCACTCTGGACCTCTTCCTCTTGAGGAGTATGGATGAGGGGTTGTCGGTGAACATCCCCCACTTTTTAGCGCACTACCTCCACCGATCTGCTGCAGGGAGAGATCGGAGGAGCCAGATGACTGGCGGGCATTTTGTTTCGAGGCTGGCCCGCCATTTTGGAGTTATTGGAGCAGAGATCCCAGCGGGGCTGGAGGTTATTGTGGCCCATCTCCCGGTTATCGATAGGGACTATTTGGTTAGACTCGGGATCTGCCAGGTGGCTGCGGGAGGCCACTTTTGGGCAGCATTAGGGCCCGCCAGAGCTGCAGGGCCAGAGGCGGAGCAGGGAGGACCTCAGGAACCTCCGGCTGCTGCTCCTGCCGACGAGGAGGTGCCACAGGCACCAGTACCCCCACGCACCATTGGTCAGAGACTTGAGGCAGTCGAGGGAGAGTTGAGAGCCCTGAGGAGAGACTCAGAGTGGGTGGTCATGAGTGTGAGCAGACTATTAGAGCAGCAGGGTATTACACACGTTCGTCCAGATGGTACTGAGGTTGCGGGAGTGACACGTGCATACGAGCGCAGAGTCCGCCAGAGGACTGATGGAGCCAGCACTTCCGGGACCCATCCAGACGACCACACTCACCCATGACCTTACTCTCTTGATTTCATAGACATTGTTCCACACATTATTATTACTTTTTGGATTGTACTAATCGCTATTCTTATGTTTATATTTAATGTTTCAGTTTATATTTCTTGTTATGTTTGATGAAGACTGGCATTAAGTTCAGCATGAGAGTACGAGAGGACGTATGAGATTAAACCGTGGAACGAGTCATTTTACAACAGACTGTTATCAGTCTGTTTGATTACTACATGCGCCGTATCTGCTTAAACAGATGCGACGCATCCTATCCTTTACTTCGTTTTATTTTGTTTTCAGGCCCGCATGAGGATACGGCGCATCTCAATTCTGAGATGCGACGCATCTCCTGCAATGGTCATATCTTATTTTATTTTTTCTGCATTTTTATTTTCGACTTTAAAACTATTTATCAGTTTATTTTAATGCGGCGCATCCCTGGTTAAGGATGCGGCGCATCTTTATTCTGATCCGTATTAATTCCAGGCTCGATACGGCGTATCTTCTTCCATAAGATACGGCGTATCGACTGACCTGATGATTTTCAGTTTTAATTTTTAAGTTTTATTTTTCCTAACTACTAATGTATTATGCAAGTTTGAACCTTTCTTATCTTAGGTGTGTTTTAAAGTGTTCGTGGTATTATAGTTTCCTGGATTTCCTGTGGATACATCAAGTATGAAGCTTTAACGTTCTAATCCACAAGAAGTTGATTTTTGCTCTTATACTAATGGAGGATCATACCGAGCAAATCTCAGGGGAGTTTTTCTGTTCTAATTCTTTTATTTTCCAGTTTTTAACCTTTTACACAAACAACGAGGACGTTGTTTAACTTAAGTGGGGGGATTGGAGAATTAGAACACTTAACAATTACTTGTCCTAAACTTTTTCAAAAATTATGCTTAAAATGTGCTTAATATATCAAACTTAAAAATTTTTTAGCATGTTTTTGTTTAAGATCTAAGTTGCATAACTGCACACATGACGTTATTTTCAAAAATTGTGATTTTTCAAAATTCACAAATCTATGAGTGTGCCGGTGACTTGTAAACTTTAGAACTTGGCTTGTATACTATTCGAGACCACCATAATAAGTATTATTTATATAATTGGAGTGACTTGTCTAACTTGGTAAATTTCTAGGATTACACCCAAATAGCCTATTATATGTTATGTGTTATTAACTAACTACACTGGTTAGTTAACCTCCGTATAAACCCTTTTGTTACTCTCATTTTTAGAGTAAGATACCCCTAGAAAAACCCTCAGAACCATTCCTTTCGTTTCTTACACCTATGTTTAAAATGTTTCGTTACACCCTTACACCTTAGCCTACCCTGTAGATTAGAATCCGTGGTTGGTTGATTGCTATAGGCAAAGTGTGTTTCCTTACATTACCTGTATTCGCGTGCGTAATTCATTATCTATGGTTAGGTCGGGAAATTGCACAATGCAATTGGAGTGAAAGTAAATATTGTATATTTTGGAGTTTATTTTTCGTGTGTTTACTACTTTCACTATTACCATTATTTCTGAAGTCATGAAAAGTATGGAAAAATTATCCGGAAAGAAAGTTATAGTGATGTGGTGAAATTTTACACATCTATGTTTATGTTTAATAATAATAAAAAAAAAAAAAAAAAATCGAAAAAATGAGGAAAGAAAAAGAAAGAAAGAAAAGTTGGAAGTTAGTTTTAAACCAACTTATGTAAAGTTTTGTATTAAGTGGTCGATATCACCACTATTTGTTGTACTATATCTATGGATTGAATGGGAATTGGCAGTTATGGGAACGCCAATTAAGGTTTATTCTTTGATTAAGATTTTGTTGAGTATAATTCGTGTCTACCTTAAGCGTGTGTTTCAAGTGTTAAAGCGTGAGTTATTCAATGATATGAGTCTTATTCATGGGATGGTTGGGATAGTGATTAACCACACTTAAGATTTTAATTTATTTGTTTTGTTTATTTTTATTTTTGCACCAATTTATATCCCAAATGTTATCCATGCCCTTTATTATTCTTTATCCAACCGAACCTTTGATTTATTGAGATTAGGGATTTGAGCAATCTTAAGTATCGTAGTCGTGGATTCGGCTATGTATTTATGATTTTGTCGCCCTTTTTGATATATTATTATTGGTGAAGTTTGGACCTATCTTTAGCCTATTCGAGTTAAGGATTTGAGCAATTGCAAGTATCGTGTTCGTGGATTCGATCATGTATTTGTGATTTTGTCGCCTTTTCTGGAATTTGAGATCGATAGTGATTAAGAATAATTAACCCTTAAGCCTAAAAACCCTTTTTACCGCTTTAGACTTGTTATTCCTTAGCTTTAGTGGTGGAGATGTGTATACTTGCCAAGCTTATGATAGAATATTCGTCGCGACTGGACAGTTAAACGATTAGATTTGCTTTTATCAAAATTATCTTATTTTACTTCTAATTAGTTAAAGTGTTTAGTTGTGTGATTATGAAATAAACGAATACATGCTTAAATATAAAAATAAATCCTAACATCTTTTAGGATACATTTTCATAAAAGAAATTCTAAGGTTTACTTGGGGACAAGTAAAGTTCAAGTGGGGGGATATTTGATGCACTCAAATAAGTACATTTTATTACTATCATTTATCCTATTAATTTGACTTGTTTTACTATATTATGTATGAGGATTGATACTTAATCGTTTACTTTTGTAATTCTCAGGTAAAAACAAGCATTTGGTGAAACTTAGCGATTTTAGACTAATTATGGAGCAAAACGTGCATAAAGTGAAAGTCTACTGACATGGACAAGATCAAGTCAATTCTGCTCCAGATGCGCCGCATCTCACTCTCGACATGCGCCGCATCTCTATCAAGATATCACCAGATACGATCCAAGATACAAGAGGACATGCGCCGCATCTAATCATGGAGTTACGCCGCATCTTCTGGCGGTGTACGAATATTCTTGAATATTATAAGCTTGGACCCCATGCGAAGTTAAGTACATGCGCCGCATCTACTTAGTAGATGCGCCGCATCTTCCCTCAGACAGAAACTATAAATACCCCGTAGACCAGACGAATTATAAGTTCCGGAAAACCAAAAACCGAAGTCCGAACAGGAGAAACAAAGGACGAATTCAGTCAAGGAGGCAGCACAAGACACACCCAAATCAAAGATACAAGAGCTGTAAGAAGGTGCTGCATGTGTTTAATTCATTAAGTAGTTTTGTTTTATTGTGTTAGCAAACTTTAATTCATCAGGATTGGTGGCTTGTGTAATGTGACAACGAAAGATTGCACTCCCTTTAATACTTGCTTTCCCATCAATTAAAGTTTATGTGTTGATGTCTTTGGTTACTACTTATTAGTGCATTGATAACCTCTGTGTTTATTAGTGGCTTGCGGGCATTTGACTGCGGGACATAATGTGGCTCCCACGGTTATTACTAAATTGATCACTTAGGAATAACTTTTAGACATAAGTAATCATTAAGGGTTTACTCGCCGATAAGATTAGGACCAACGAGAAAGGGTTAACTACATACACTTCATATAAAGCTATCAATAAAACAAGTGACAATCTACTTAATCATAAGGACAGCCCTCTTATTGTCTCAAGTATTTATCTGTGTACGTGTGTGCTACTTGCTGATTCGTGCCTATTGGTTTATTTTATTATTTAATTGCAAACAAACCGTGCCAGTCTCTCAGGCTGAAACCCCCTTGCGTTAGGATATTAAAATACTGATTAGAATAACGAGATAATACGTTCCACTCTTAGTGATCGACACTCTACTTACCATTATCTTCATACTGACCGGGTACACTGCTCGTTAAGTGTGTGTGTTATTGATAAGTCGGCTAAATATAAATTTAAAACTTGAGTAGGCATTAAAACTGCTAAACCGCAACGACACATCACGCGCATAAATATCTGTACCTTAACGAAATACGCAAGCAAGAAATGAAAATCAAATCAAGTAGGAGATCACTCCCTCTTCACCCGATCTACAAATAAGCACAAGTTCTCTTAAGTTTCATATCATCGAAAGGTTTCATGTTTGTTCTCATTTCATATTAGATAACCTTAAGTTATATCATTCTCATATGCCAATTCAAAGTATTACCAAATGATCATATTCATAGTTCAAGATTCATAATGTCTTTTACCAAATTTAGGGTTTTATGTAATTATCACAACTTTAGGGATTAATATGTAATTCTCCTAAGTTAGGGTGAAAAATGTAATTACCATGAAGTTACGGTGTTCACAAGTTAGGTCCCTTAGTTTTAAAATAATGACGGTTTAAACCCTTACGTTTACAAAACAAACACAAAACACCTTTTCATTACCTTTTTAACCTTTTATAACTTCACACAGTTTTATATACGAAATTGTTAGGTTTTTAATAAATTGAAAATCGTACAAGAACTCAGTAATAAAATTCCCAAAAATTCCCAGAGATGCTCAAATGTCTTAAGTATTTTACCAAAATTTTCCAGATTTTATTAAGTAGCATAACTATGGATTAAAATTCACCTAAACTAACTCGTCCAGATTTCTGACTGATTTTACTATACGAAAAGTTATTAGTTAGAAACCTTTTAAGAAAAATTCATAAAAATCTACAAATATTCCAGGAAGTAATATACATCTTATATATTACCCAGTTCAAAGGAAACCTTCTAACTCGACAAGATTTGAAAATTAAAAATCAAAAACCCGGACTGATTTTCCAGACTCACAAATCCGATCAGACACATAATTTTCTAAAAATCAAAAAGTAACCTTCTAAGCCTCTAAAAATTACAAACTAAATTTTCCCAGGTAGATATTTCAATGAACTTAGTTTTAGGCTTTTAAAACACTCAAAAAATCGATTCCATCATAAAGTTACAGCCGTTTAAAGTCGACCAAAAATCCCACTCAGAATCAGTTATCACAGCAACATATCCATTTTAGAGTTTTTACCATCCAAATCATTAGTTTTTCACTCCAAACGATTTTGGTTGAGTCCATAACATATTTAGGTCATTCTATAACATATTTAACATGATCACAACGAAATATTTCAACTCCAAAACTCAGCCGATTCATACATAACAATTTTAGGGTTTTGTTATTTTATGATTTTATGTGGTTTCATGTGTGCATATTTTCGGTTATAAAACAAAACAAGGACATGGCATGAACAAAAGATACAATACCCTCGTAGACCACGAAGAACACGAACACGACGAGGATCAAAACACCACACGAAAACTCTCTTTTCTTCTCCTCTCTTCTTGGCGTCGAACAGCAGCCACAAAACAGAAAATAGGGTTCTTTTGATTAGTTTTTGCTTCACAAAATTCGAATGGATCCTTGTTAATGTTAGAGGTTTACCTTGTGATGATTAAACACGGATTAGAAACGAGATTGAAGCCTTCCTTTGGGTGTTCCTTTGGATCGACAGCCACAAAAAAAAAAATGAAGGCCGATGTTTAGTTTTGAGAGAACTTAGGGTTTTTGCTAGTTTATGAAAATCGGTATTTTTGAGGATAAGAAGAACCGAATATTTTGTGTAGGGAAAATTAGGAAGGTAGCAAATCAAATTAAGGACTTACCATGTATATGCAAATCAAGAACCTAGTCTTGTTTATGGTGTAGGGGGGCGGCATAATGCTTGCTTCTTTTCTTTTTTTTTTTTTTTTTTGTTCCAACTTTGTATATTGTAAAGTTTTTAAATTAAGTTGAACTTAGGTTAAGTGTTATTTAATTAGTATTCGTAAGTTCTCAAATTTTAAATTCAAGGGTATTTTTGTCATTCCGGATTATATTAGTTTCGGGGTTTTACAACTCTTCCCCTCTTAAAAAAAAATTTCGTCCTCGAAAATTGAAGTGCGAAGTCGAAATGAAATGCGAAATCGAAAGCAATAACGAAATGAATACGTACCAAGTCAAAAAGAGAAATGCGGATAATCAGATCGTATCGACTCTTCGGTTTCCCAAGTAGCCTCGCTCTCAGGATGGTTCTTCCAAAGAATCTTTACGAACGGAATGGTTTTAGTTCTCATGACTCTTTCCTGATGCTCTAAAACAGCCTCAGGTTCTTTACTATACGAAAGATTTTCCCGAATCCAATCGAATGGGCAAAACACAACATGAGGCGGATACTACTCATACTCACGAAGAAGTGATACATGGAATACATCGCATACGAAGAATAAATGGGGAGGTAACGCCAAGCAATGAGATACTTCGCCAACCTGATCAAAATCATAGAAAAGCCCTAGGCTTCCATAATTTACAACGAATTCGTTCCAAGGAATACGAAACAACATTGCAGCGGATAACGACTTAAATCTCACACGGAGATACATGAAACATTCATGCCTGAAAGCAATACGAAGGTAGTACTAAAGAGTAAAATCTCATCAATTCAGTCCAGATTCTTAACGAAAAGGGAACTAGTGCACCATTATAGAAGAACTCATCAATTCCACGCAGATACTGATCGAACTAAGGAACGTACCATCGGTCAACGAAGCGCGTGACGAATCATCAAATGTATCAAATCGTATATCAAAGACAGCGGATCAATCATATAGGTAGAATGAATCTAAAGTCTCACTAAACGCGGATGATCTCAAACAGATATCAGAAATTCTAAGGCTTCTAAGGCACTTCTCGAAATATCCTATGCCCACAAAGAGTGCACGTTATATGATGTAAGTATTATCACGCTGGCCAGACGTCATAATACTTGCATCATATAAATATGCCCTCACGATGGTCATACTTTATCTCAAGTCGTGATTAACATAACTTATCTAAATCCACCTAGTCCACCTACCGTCTCAGAGGTCACTAAAATCAAACATCATAACTAAGAGAACGAAATTACTCGAAGAGTAACGGAAATCCGAAAATGTCCATCAGAATTCAGGTACGTTGTTAATAGCGTCAATACTTCATAACTTACCGAAATCAACTCAGCCAATATCAGTGGTTACTTCAACATCCGTCCTTTCTGAAACATAAATCACAAAGTCCCTTCCATAATTCGTCAAAATTCCACATAACTCGTTACTCAACAAATGCAGAGTGACATAGGACGAAATTACTAACAGAGAAACCCAAATTATTCAAAGGACTTCATTATCAGGTAACGGAATTTAAGTAGGTTGAGGGAAAAATGAATTACGTCATCGATAGCTTCATCATTCACAGAATCACCTCGTCTAAACGCAAATGTCCACTTCAAAATTCGTCAATTCAAATACTAAATTTCAAAATTTCTTCCAAGTTGGAGTGGTTCATCTATGTTTGTCCATCTTATCCCATGGTGAAAAGGAATTACAAACTTGAGTCTGATTCCTCAAGCCTTCAGCAACTCTTCTTGATATGGTGATGTCGTAGCGGCAGCCTCTGACACGATCATCGTGCAACCCTCCATCCGCAAGTCTGCTTCTGCTCTCAATTCATCTTAGTACAACTAAAATGAATAGAGAAGCAAGACTGCGCATCTTCGACAGGTCTTCCAGCATAGCTCCAGGTATGTGTTGAACGATTCGCCTCATACGATCTGGTTGTCTTGATGCCCGAGTTGCAATCTTCACGTGTTGCATGATGTGTAGTCGAGTACTATCCAGTTCCTCTCTTCTTCCTAGGTGCTTCTTCTAAGATACACTTGTCGCAACCATCTTCTACTATTCTCCCACCAGGTTTCTAACGCTGATAATTGTCTTCGATCTTGATCCTTTCTGTGTGAAACTCTGTCTTCACATTATATAGGGTAGTGTTGCCTACTAAGAGCTCTGAACGTCAACCGAATTTCTCTTCTAGAACAAAGGCTCATCCTGCCAATAATCTCTATGTTCTTCTTTCGTTCTCTGAACATAACACAATGTCATACTATGACAATTTGTCCAAAACACACGAAGACATGATCATTTTTGCCAATACTATTGGCATCACTCAAACTCATAAGGTTATAACGAGCGCGAGGACCGTCTCTGAAATCGTTTAGGGGAAAAACTTTCACATACACCTCATGTCGCCTTCCTTCTTCTTCAAAGTAAGACTGAACTACTTCACAAAGGTTACTCTCGGTTAGTTAACCCCCTTCTTAGAAGTTCTTGTGGTTGCTGCTTCAGCCCTTCAAATTTAGCACGATGCAACGAGATACGAAGTTTTAAAAGAAAGACCAAATCAATCATTGATGTGCGAAAACGGGTAACGATTACTGATAGTGGTACGGTTAGGTGCAAAATAGTCGATACGTCGTCACATACTTCATCTTCATAGACCAACAAGAGTACTTCAAGAGAATCACTGAGGTGAGCAAAATTCATATTACACCTGAAATACCGGAAAATCTTCGTACAACGGAATATTTCTAATGGCGGAACTTTCCAAGGGTGAATAGTAATGGTTGTCAGGAAAATTGATAATCATATGAGTTCAGGGTTGGTGCTTCCATAGTGGCAAAACTTTAGCAGATTCAGGTGTAGAGATTCATCATAACGAAATAGGGTAAGATAAATTGTTAAGATCACATTTCAGATACGGTAGTCTATGGTAGCTTTACAAATAGTCATCCAGTCCATACATAAGAGACCACACAATAAGACATGTCAAGATCAAAAGATTCATAGAACGAATACAGTCATCGAATCAGACGGATAGTTCATATATCGAAATCCAGCACCTGTTTCGATAAAAGTGTTGAGATGGATAAACGAATGATTCAAGTGTGGGGATTTGTTCAGCTTCTTAGCATAAGCAGTAAGTAGGATGTGTATTATCAGCAATACGAACATCGTATATTTGTCAAAAGTGAGATGTACAGAATATCCGTTATTAGCCTCATCATGCTCAGTTAACAAATCCATACAGAGGTAACATAGCATCATATCCTTCCAAAGGAAATGGTTGGCAGAACAAGATTCGTCATTCAAAGGAAAGGAACATAACTTCCTATATCCATGGTTAATAATTACCATAATTCTCATAGGAGTAGTAACGGATTTATGCAAAGTTAAGTAGTATCGGACGATACATTCACATTCAGCATAAGCAATGAATTCACAAAATGTGTCGAACACATTATGGTTGAATGGCTTACGACATGGTCAGAAAGGTGTTAAACAACTTATCCAACAAATCGGAGGTGGATGTCAAAATCTGAAAATGAAACTTACATGGTGTAAGGTATCCAGGTGGGTTTTTTTTCGAGGTATTCCAAACTTACTTGGTTACTAAGCTTAAGTTGTAAAACTTCTAACTCCTGAAAAGTTTCTGATGAGGTTTAACTAAGGGCAGAGGCACGAATCAGAGTGATGCGGAAGCAAATGATACTCACATATATGTCTTAGTCTACCCATTCCTCACTGGTCAAATTTAGGTTCCTATAGGGAGATCCTAAAGCAAATCTTACAGGTTATCTTATGAGCGCTTACAGGGAAACTTAGTGGTCCTACTTACACAGGCCAAGGGTAAATGTATTACGAATCGCAGCCTGTCGCTCTGATACCATAATTGTAACACCCCAACCCGACAAGGTTAAAGATGTCACGCAAATGGTTTCATATCAGATATAACAAAGCATACATTCAAAAGTAATACAAATATTCTCAAAGGTTACAGAAGAAATACTGAAATTACAAGGTTACAAAAGCGAATACAAATTCTAACAATGTAGTAACTTCCAAACGTCTCTAGGCCAAAATAATTATCAAGTCTTCTAAGTCCAAAAGTCTCTTCACTTTTACCCAGCTTCCAACTAAAACCTGCCGCGGGAAAAGAAACGCGGCTGAGCTACTAGAGCTCAGTGAACAGATATAACGTAACAAGCAGTAGTATAATGTATAATTTACATGAGTAAAGAGTGTGAAGCATGAATACATGGTATCAAGATGAAAGGTAAGAGTACATGGTATCATAAGGAAAGGTAAAAGGGTACATGGTAAAGGAAGTCAGAAATCCACTACGAGCCCATAACATAACATGAATCATAATCATAATCATAATCGTAACCATGCAGAGGGGAGACCTCTTAGTATCCTGTGAATATGAGGGGTGTCCTCAATCATGGGTTGGAGTAGCTAGCTCCCGGAGTGTGAAAGACGTGTATCGCACACACCATCAGTCACCATGAATAACATAACATAACATGAACATGAACAAATCTAGGATGCATCCATACGCCCCAGGTGGCCATAATCTGCCTCTACGTAAACATGAATCATAAACATAACATGCAGGGACGGGACAGGTCATCACTCTCCTGCCCTAGAGTCATGCCATCGGTGCATCGACTGACATGGACATGAAACCCTCATGCCTAGTGAGTGGCTCGTAGTATCAAACTGAGGGTAAAGGTCAAGTATCATGAATCATGTTTTTAGTTTACTTGCATAGGTCAATATCATGTTTCATAAGTTCATAAGCAAGGTTCATAAGCAAGGGTTCATAAGCAAGGTTCATAAGCAAAGGTTCATAAGCAAAGTTCATAAGCAAAGGTTCATAGTCAAGGGTTCATAATTAAAGGTTCATGAATGAAAGGTTCATAATCATAAAAGGTTCAATATCATGATGGTTCAAAAGATCGGAGTTCATGAATAAAGGGAACATAGCAATGGTATAGGGAAACCCTAATACGAATCATAATCAGAGAATGAAGGCCTCTTATCAAAGAAGCAGAATATCTGTACCTTAACGAAATACGCAAGCAAGAAATGAAAATCAAATCAAGTAGGAGATCACTCCTTCTTCAACCGATCTACAAATAATCATAAGTTCTCTTAAGTTTCATATCATCGAAAGGTTTCATGTTTGTTCTCATTTCATATTAGATAACCTTAAGTTATATCATTCTCATATGCCAATTCAAAGTATTACCAAATGATCATATTCATAGTTCAAGATTCATAATGTCTTTTACCAAATTTAGGGTTTTATGTAATTATCACAACTTTAGGGATTAATATGTAATTCTCCTAAGTTAGGGTGAAAAATGTAATTACCATGAAGTTACGGTGTTCACAAGTTAGGTCCCTTAGTTTTAAAATAATAACGGTTTAAACCCTTACGTTTACAAAACAAACACAAAACACCTTTTCATTACCTTTTTAACCTTTTATAACTTCACACAGTTTTATATACGAAATTGTTAGGTTTTTAATAAATTGAAAATCGTACAAGAACTCAGTAATAAAATTCCCAAAAATTCCCAGAGATGCTCAAATGTCTTAAGTATTTTACCAAATTTTTCCAGATTTTATTAAGTAGCATAACTATGGATTAAAATTCACCTAAACCAACTCGTCCAGATTTCTGACTGATTTTACTATACGAAAAGTTATTAGTTAGAAACCTTTTAATAAAAATTCATAAAAATCTAAAAATATTCCAGGAAGTAATAGACATCTTATATATTACCCAGTTCAAAGGAAACCTTCTAACTCGACACGATTTGAAAATTAAAAATCAAAAACCCGGACTGATTTTCCAGACTCACAAATCCGATCAGACACATAATTTTCTAAAAATCAAAAAGTAACCTTCTAAGCCTCTAAAAATTACAAACTAAATTTTCCCAGGTAGATATTTCAATGAACTTAGTTTTAGGCTTTTAAAACACTCAAAAAATCGATTCCATCATAAAGTTACAGCCGTTTAAAGTCGACCAAAAATCCCACTCAGAATCAGTTATCACAGCAACATATCCATTTTAGAGTTTTTACCATCCAAATCATTAGTTTTTCACTCCAAACGATTTTGGTTGAGTCCATAACATATTTAGGTCATTCTATAACATATTTAACATGATCACAACGAAATATTTCAACTCCAAAACTCAGCCGATTCATACATAACAATTTTAGGGTTTTGTTATTTTATGATTTTATGTGGTTTCATGTGTGCATATTTTCGGTTATAAAACAAAACAAGGACATGGCATGAACAAAAGATACAATACCCTCGTAGACCACGAAGAACACGAACACGAAGAGGATCAAAACACCACACGAAAACTCTCTTTTCTTCTCCTCTCTTCTTGGCGTCGAACAGCAGCCACAAAACAGAAAATAGGGTTCTTTTGATTAGTTTTTGCTTCACAAAATTCGAATGGATCCTTGTTAATGTTAGAGGTTTACCTTGTGATGATTAAACACGGATTAGAAACGAGATTGAAGCCTTCCTTTGGGTGTTCCTTTGGATCGACAACCACAAAAAAAAAAAAATGAAGGCCGATGTTTAGTTTTGAGAGAACTTAGGGTTTTTGCTAGTTTATGAAAATCGGTATTTTTGAGGATAAGAAGAACCGAATATTTTGTGTAGGGCAAATTAGGAAGGTAGCAAATCAAATTAAGGACTTACCATGTATATGCAAATAAAGAACCTAGTCTTGTTTATGGTGTAGGGGGGCGGCATAATGCTTGCTTCTTTTTTTTTTTTTTTTTTTTTTTGTTCCAACTTTGTATATTGTAAAGTTTTTAAATTAAGTTGAACTTAGGTTAAGTGTTATTTAATTAGTATTCGTAAGTTCTCAAATTTTAAATTCAAGGGCATTTTTGTCATTCCGGATTATATTAGTTTCGGGGTTTTACACATGTCAACCTCAACATCATTCACCAATTGTTCTTCATCAACTATAAAATTACTATCATCACTGTCACTATATGAACCATGTTCACTATCTGAACTATGGTCACTCTCAGAACCATCCACATTCTTATTCAACCTTTTAACCTTATTTGTGCAATTCCTTAGCCACTCATCCTCACTAACACCAGTTTCCACAGTCTCTAATACCTCATCACTATTATCACTAACATTTTCTACAAACTTAGGATCCTTACTTTTAACACAGTGAAGAACATATAGATCAATAACCTTATACTTACCTACATTCTTCAACAATTGCAACACATCATCA
The DNA here is from genome assembly GCA_021014915.2 of Artemisia tridentata subsp. tridentata. NCBI lineage: Eukaryota > Viridiplantae > Streptophyta > Magnoliopsida > Asterales > Asteraceae > Artemisia > Artemisia tridentata. The sequence goes on along the minus strand of CP139507.1, from coordinate 371,721,105 downwards.
TCTGTTTCTAATTTTCTTAAACCATTATCTAAGTCACAGTTAGGTAACTTAAAAAAAAATCCATACCTTCTGGTTCATATCCTAACTCTTTCATCATATTCCCAACCTCTTGAACAGAAAAATGGTCGGAATCAATGGTGTCAATCCAATTAACCTTCCCCCCTTTGTATCTTCTCTTGGGAAGGCTTGTGAACTCACCTCCATGGTTAATCTTGAGACAAAAAACAGTCGGGAACTCACCTAATCAACCAAAATACCAAATAAAATCAGAAAATAAGTGTTACATTGTAAACAGAGTATCGAATTGCAAAAAAAAAAAAAAAAAAAAAAAAAAAAAAAAACAGTTTACTTACTATAATCATGGTATGGATTCAAAGCAGAACCCTTTTTACGGACCCTCCATTCGCACAACATTGCTTAATTAGATTTTCCTATACCTTGGTTTTACTGGATTTGGCGCGTTTTTGAGAAGAAGGTATGTGGGTGAGTGAAAGCTGCTAACCTTAGGGATCAAAAGTGATCTGCTAGGGTTGGATGGAGGAATATATTGGCGCCATGGGTAAAATGCCCAAAATACCCCCCGCAGATTAGTATTATTTAAGGTTTTAACGGTCAACTGACGGATACGTTGGTCAAGGGACCAGATCCGTATGGGTCGTAAACCACAGGGACGAAATCCGGACTTTTTAAACCACAAGGACCATTTCCGTATGACCCGGTAAACCACAGGGACGATTTTTGAACTTAACTCAAGTATATTACACGCTGGCAATTAAAAAAAAAAAAAAAAAACAGGTGCCACCAACAGGATGACATGGAGCAAACCGGTTGGGGAGGTAAAATCATGCGTAAATAAGTGTGTTTTTTGGAGATAATTTGTCATTTTTTACCGATTTTTTGTTCGTCACGCAAAACCAATTTTCACGACAAGTTCTATACGTTTTTAAAGAGTTTGCCCTTTAATATTTAAAGTATAATCACCTAGTTTTATTTTGATATATTTCTTTCTTATTTTAATTTTTTTTTGATAACCATGGTTTTTAACATTTTTACCTACATGCTAATCATATCAACAAGGTTTGAACCTGCGGCTACACAGACTCAAACTGGGTAAATTCCTTCATTTTCAGGAGGTTATTGTCGTCATTTCAAGGTTGTTTACACATAGCACGAATTGAACTTGAAACTTCTCACATTTTAGTAATGATAACGAGAATTCTTATGCCACTAAATTTTATTTAAAGAAAAAGGTAATCATGTTGTTAGTTGCTTAAAGAATAAAAAGATATATTAACTCATTCTGATATTTACTCATTTTATCGAAGTTTTTTTATGTTGACGTTAGAGGCAAAACAAAAAGGAAAATGGTTGTTTGGGGGAATATGACATGAGACTTTAACAGGTGTAGTTCTTGTTTGAGTCTTGGCTTTTAAGACGGGAACATTTCAAGAACTCAGTTAGTTACGATATAAAATTGCTAAATATTCATACAATAAGAGCTAGTACATGTTAATTTTTTAAAATATAATAACTCAAAACTGATTAAACTTCTACATGAAATGAAAACTATTTCATGACGACTAAATCAACCATGCTTCAACCTACTAAAGGCATGTTTGACACACAAAATTATCAGGGATTTTAGAAAAATAATCTTTCATAATCTCTTAATTAAAAACAAATGCCACTTCATATAGCTTATAAAAATAATATCTATTTTTTAACTCCTATTTCATTTTCATCTACAACTACATCCCCAGTTTCCGTAACAATTACTTTCGTCAAACACACCCTAAATCGTAGAGTCACACGATGAAGAAAACCCTGGTAAGGGTAACTTGTGATTCAAGTTTACGAATTTAACGTATCATCCTTGATTAAATTTGAAAATATATATATATATATATATATATATATATATATATATATATATATATATATATATATATATATATATATATATATATATAAAAACCAGTTTGCATTGATACGTTGCACATAACAGGGTTTTATATGAACATATATGTTACGCACGTATGTGTATTAAGGTGTATGTAAGAAAACATACATGTTTTATATGAACATGCATGTTTTCTAATGCAAAATTGGAGTTCTCGCAGTTCCCGCACTTAACAGGGTTCTAAAAATAAAAATACACTATATATATATATATATATATATATATATATATATATGCCAGAAAAGATAACTTACTTCAAGTACGTATAATATAGTTTGGTGAAGATTTGGCTTTAAAGCTATTTATCATCCAAATACTATAACTTGAAATTATAACACATGTTTTTCTATTTTATTATGTGACGTGACACATCTTCTACATGTGAAAATGACACATCCAATATGTTTTGACTTCTAATTGGGTGTAGAGTAAGAATGTTACTGTAGCTTTATTGATCCTTAGAGCAGGAGGTACCGTCGCGTTGAAGGCTGGCGCCAAGCTACCAGCTCAAACTGGAGAACGGCGCACTGTACCATGGTTCGCGCCATAGCCACCAACCAGCGCCAACCACTTTTTTTTCCTTTTTTTTTGTTTGAAAAATTCAAACGTTATTGAAGGAATTGGACGTTTGGCAACGGTAATGTTACCGTTTGGAGACAATAAACACCAAAAAAAAAAAAAAAAAAAAAAATAAAAAAAAAATCAAATTTTACCCCTTAAAAATTCTATAAATACCTCCTTGTTATTTCATACTTCACACACACTTTCAATATATTTTATAACATACTATTCTCTAATTCTCTCATTTTTTTCCAAACAAAATGAATCCAATTCACTATGGATTAACAATATGCTAACCGACCCTTCGAACCAAATGACGGGCTCATCTTTAAATCCGGCCAACAATCCGGGCTCGTCTTCGAATCCATACCCTCAAAGGCCTTACTTTCTCACCTTCCCAAACCCATATATATGAATCCCGAAGAATAATTGCTATTTAGTCAATGAAAATTGTAACAATATACTCAATTTTCTCAACAACAACAACCAAACCAAGCCATCGCTTCCCAACCAAATTCCGACCATGCATCCTTCCATCTACAAGACGAAGACGAAGATGAAGATGAAGAAGAGCCGATCCCGACCCCAACATTGAAACAAAACAAGACGAAGAGTAAGGGGAAGACGAAGACGAAAAAAATCAAAGAACCGCAAGATGGTACTCGAGCTCGTAACCTTTGGACCCAAGGCAAGGAGTTGCTTTTGGCGGAGTGTTTCATTCAAATATCCGAGGATCCAAAAAGAGGTGCGGATCAATCAAAGGAAACATTTTGGTATATGATTCTCGACGTATACAATATGGAAGCCGAGAAACACAAGTGGACTATTCGTACAAAGAACATGTTGACAGGAAAGTGAACTCCAATGAATCGAGTGATTACCAAATGAAATTCGATGTTGAATGAAACAAATGTTATGAGTGGGGAGAACGATAAAATTTTATGGCGAGGGTGCAAATGATTTATAATATGGCTATGGGTTTAGACTTTAAACACATGAGCGCTTGGTTCTTTTTAAAAGACAATGATAAGGATTTATTTGGTACCTTTTTAAGGGGTCATTTAAGCCCAAAATCGTATTAATATGATCAAATATTGCCACAAATCGTTTCTTGTTGTATTTTTGGTACTTGGGACAAAAAATCTGGAAATTGGCATTTTTTGGGCGTATTTGGATGAAAAAGTGAAGAAAACGACGAAGTCGCGAAATTTTGTCAGACATGGAGATCTGACGGCGTCACGCGCTACAACGTGACGCCGTCACTTGTTGCTAAAGATGGATTTTTGGCTCAAGATTAACAAGAGACGCCTCAGATGAATTCTAAAGACCTACAACCTGACGGCGCCAGGTGTTATTTGAAGATGAGAGTCACGTGTTAACCTAACAAGAGACGGCCCAGACACTCACTAAAGGACGGCGTCAGACATGACGTGACGGCATCAGAAGATACAAGGTGATGCCGTCATAACGGTCACTTGCACAAGACGAAACCCTAATCACGGCGAGCTGACGACGTCACAACCTATAAGGTGACGCTGTCAGAGTTGTAAATCTATATATACTTTCGCATGTTTTTCATAATTCGTGTAACATCTTGGAGTAGGGTTTTGTGGACGAATTGAGCAGCTTTTGTAAGGGTTCTACAACCCTCAAAACACATGTTTTATTGAAGATAAGTTATCCGTTTAATCATTCAATACGTCTATGTGTTGTTTGATTACTTGTTTACCTTCTGTTCTCTTTAACATGCTAGCTTAGATTTATTTGTGTTTGCTTAGATCTAATGAAACCTAGTTGTTGATGATTGATTTGTCGTCTCTTGTTTAATTGATTGCCTCACGTTAGGTTAAGAAAGCTGGCTGACCTTTTTTATGTAACTAGCTTGAACGTTTTAGAAAACGCAACCGTAGAGTGCACTATTGGTTTTTCTCGTTGTATTTATTGCATGAATTGCGGTTTGTAGATCCTAGAAAACTTAATAGACTTTAAGGTTTTTAGGGGAGACTAAGATTCATAGAGTTGGGGACTTCGGCACCTCCCCACGACCAATATTAAGGAATACAACGCTTCAATTAAAACAAGGACGTGACAATTCGACAAATCAGTAGGAGATAACTAGGGAGTAATTAATCTAAGTGAACACACTTTTCCCTATCATAAGAAGTCACCAAATTTACTTTTTCTTGTTTAATTAGTTTAATTTCAAGTTATAATTAGTTTTTGGGTTAGTTGACTAACAACTAATTCCGCACACTCTTTCAAAACCCGAGATTTTAATTGTTTTCATAAAATATAAAACACAAAAAGAATCATCCCTCACCTCTAGACCTATCTCGTCATACATCTTGACCTAACGACACTATTCCCCTAGAGAACAAACTTTCCTCCGAGTCTTACCTATACTACACTACAGTGATTAGATACACTGCATAGAGGATTGTAAAACTTCCTTGCGAGGGTTACAATTTTCGCATAAGACAAGCACAAGTGGAAAAATCCCGAGTCGACATTGGCAAGACGAAATCGTCTTCGGGTTACGGACGAGGAACCCGAGCATTTTGGATAAGACACGTTGCCACGGCCAGACGGCATGTACCCAATTTCTAAGAGTCAACGTTCGTCAAATTCGACCGTTAGTTCCGGTTCAAACCCGAAAATGTTTCAAGAAATGATGCAACAACAATACAAGTTAGACCGCAAGGCAAATATGGATGTTATCGAACGAGAGTCACTCGCGAGAGTTAATTTATATGAATCTCAAAAGATTGCCGAGGAGATACGAGTGCTACAAATGGACACAAGCAAGATGGATCCGATCGACGCGGCTATTGTCAAAGCCAAAAAAACACGAATCCGGGCAAAGTATCCAACCGAAGAGTAGTTCACTTTATGTATTTCTATTTTTACGTACTATGTTTTTATTTTTATGTAACTTTTTTTTTATTGATATAATGTGTTTTTTAATTTAATGAAGTTTATTTTAGTTAGTATTGTGTATGTTTTATTTTATGTAAATGAAAAATAGGACCAATGGTACCACATTTTCTGGTGCCAACGGTAACGACACAAAATGTGGTGCCAAAAGGTATCCGGTGCCATAGAGTGTTTTGCTGACGTGGCACTTGTTTTTGCTGAAAACACTAGGCCAACGGCACCACGACACACACTGCTCTTAAGTTTTGAGTTATGAAAGACCCAACATAAGTCATTGCAGGACCCTGGCCATTTGCATCTCTAAATCATTTCCTATTTCGAGGTTTTTTGACATAAGAAAAACTAAATATATATTTTATGAGTATGAGAAAATTCCCAAAATAGGCCAAAACTTTTCAGCCATTTTAAGAGGAAGCCAAAAACTACATCCTTTTCCCAAAATAGGCCAACCATTCCATGCTCGACTGCTTGACCACATAAACTTATCGACACGTGTCATTCTATTTTTTTTATTAATAAAAAAAAAATACTGGAATGACACGTGGCCAAAAATTTATGGGGTTCGAGCAGTCGAGCGCTCGACTGCTCGAACTGACGGCGCTCGACTGCTCGACCCCATAAACTTATCGACACGTGTCATTCCATTATTATTTTTTTTATTAATAAAAAAAATGGAATGACACGTGTCGATAAGTTATGGGGTCGAGCAGTCGAGCATGAAATGGTTAGCCTATTTTAGGAAAAGAATGTGTTTTTGGCTTCCTCTTAAAATTGCTAAAAAATTTTGGCCTATTTTGAGAATTTTCTCTATATTTTATGAGTTAGCCGATATTGAGAAAAAGGTTTCTCGTTTTTCAAATTAATTAATACAGAAAAAACCTAAATATACGCATGTACTCTCCAGTTATTTTTCAGTTGTTTTGGACTTTGGAGTATATTGTAAAGGAATTTTCTAACATGTGCCCTAAGGGCACATGTAAGCACACCAAAAAGGACATCCGGACCCACAGAAAAGTACATCCGGACCCACAGAAAAGTACACTTCTCAAATAAAAGATGTGGGTCCGGATGTACTTTTCTGTGGGTCCGGATGTCCTTTTTGATGTGCTTACATGTGCCCTTAGGGCACATGTTAGAAAACCCCTATTCGTAAATAGAAAAGCTGACGCATACATATTTATTTAATTATTTTGTATTAGGTCCACCTATGTTTGTGTAAGCCTAGTCCATTACTCGTATTAGTCTAGAATCACCCTTTGTAAATTATAAATCCGGTTGTTATCTCTTAATGAAGGCAAATAAATTATACCTTCAATAGGAAATTATCCTTACATACGTCCTCTATTTCTTATATACCTAAATCTCTGAGAGGTTGATCGTAACACTATAAGGTGGTTAAACATTTATTGCTTTGTGTTTGTGATATATTGAGTTAATATGATTAAGTATGCGGAATCTACTTAATCACATTTAGAAGGTTATTTTGGTTATGGAAATGGAATAGTTATAGTTTTAACGAAAATGAACATATTAATACAAAACGATTCAATATTATTCAAGATAATACGAGTGATTTTCAATATCACTAGGGTTACAAAAACCTTGAATCTTAATGTTTATATGACTTGTGATATTGTTCTAGCTAGTTGTTTTTAAGCATATGAATTAAGCACTTAATTAGACACACATATATCTAGTCTAAGATCTTTCTTTTATAGTTCAAGAAAGATCTTTACAATATTGTTAAGTCTTGTCGAACACATGCTAGCTTATCTTATGTGTGTCAGTAACATAGATACAACATGTATCTAAGTACACAACTTGTTACTGAACACTTTGTCCAAAGATATTATCTACCGTATATACTTGACTTTAGTACACAAATATCTTTTCAATACTTATCCAACCAGCAGTAGTATACGTGACACTTATCCACTCAGCAGTATCGACCAGCAGTACCTTCTTTGTACTATCAGTACTAACTTCAGTTAGTACGGTTAGTTATAACTTGAACAGTCCTTAGATATACACTACCAGTTGGAACTGTTAGAGTATTCTTCTCAGCAGTACTAACCTTCAGCACTTGTAATTCTTAATACTTAATCTTCAGAACATTTAATTCCCAACAATCCTCCCCTAAACATGTGGATTCCCTAATCAACATATTTCTTCTGAATTAAATTCTGATTGTGAGGATCTTTCAAACACTTCATAGTCAGATTCTTGATCTGAACTTTCTTCTGTTATGTGAGATTAAATATCTTTCTCAGTAGCTCATCTGCCATTTACTTTGACTTTAACAATATCAGAACCAATCTTCAGGCTTCATTCAATACCCAAAAGATGGTGTAATTTCCTTGGATGGAGGAATTATAAGAGGCAATGATGCTGTGTATCTTGGATGCTTGTTTCAACAAGTGAAATCATCTATCAGCATGCCTTTGCAAGTGATGAACAAACGTAGTGAACTGAAATTGACCTAGATAGAACTTTCTCCTTTGGAATGCTTCATCCCTTCTGAATATATATAATACTCCAGAATCAGCTCTATTCTTGTCATTTTCAACCTCCATGTCATCATCTTGTATGCTCTTGTCTTTTCCTCCCTTACATTTGGTTAATCTTCCTTGGGCTTTATTTCCTCTCATGAGATGCAAATAACATTTTATCCTCCCCTGTTTGGAAGATCTCTCACCATCATCCCATCATTATCTGATCTATCAGTTAGAACATCATTTCCTCCCCTGAGAACATGTTTTCAGACAATGTTGTACATGTAGCCATCAATTCCTTAAGAGGTTATATGCTGCCCTCATCACTTCTAGGTGTGTTAACTCCTATGAGAGGTGATTCATGGGGCATTGACTCATTATCCATCAATGGATGGTTTTACTGAGTCCCTTTGAAAATCCTTTTTAAGAAACTTTTGACTTAGCAGTATGTTCATGATTTTATTATAGAAAAATCATACTGCTTTCAACCATTTTGAAGGGATTAAGTGTGTAACAGACACTCAATCAAGAATTCGGTTTAAAGCAACCTCTGGTTGTGTGAGAACCAATGTTTTTCAGTTATAAATAACTGTCTGTGTAAAGATAAACCTATTCAAAAGGCTTTCTTGACAGGGTTTCCAGCTCATAGCAATTGTTGCCTCTAACACAAGTGTTAGATTCACTTTTACTAGCTGTTCTTTCTATCAGATGTCCTTAGATTTGCTCATTATACTTAAAAGTATAAAATGATAGAAAGTGAGTTGAGTCAGTTACTATCTGACCAACTGAATCATCAAATCAATGTGAAATATCATAATCAGATTTCAAGAAATAAGTTCTAAGGGATCAATTAACTTAGGAGTAAACCTTTGTTAATAAATTCACAAACTCAGTCCATCATAAATCTATTATGTCAGCAACTGATATCATCATTTTGCTGCTTCCATTTCACTTGAAACTTATTTTGTTTAATGTTCATACCTGTAAATGTTAGTCTAAAACCAAGAAACAAAATGCAAAGCATATGTCTTATAGCAGTATCAAAATTTGACCATCAGTATGAACTGTTTAAACAAAATTTGTACCAACCGTACAAACTGTTCAATTAACAGTACCAATTTACATAGTTTATCAGTGCAAACGTAAGGTATATACAAAAACCACACAGACTAAAAATTTTTAAGGATTAAGCATGCCAATACTTGCTACCAAGTATTGAAACCTTCCAACATCAAAAGCTTTAGTGAGAAGATCTGAAAAGTTATGATCATAATCAATTTTAAAAACTTGAATTAATTTCTTCTCATTACAGTCTCTAATAAAATGATGTCTAATTTCAATGTGTTTTGTTTTAGAATGTTGTACTGGATTTTTAATAATGCAAATTGTACTACTATTATCAATATGAATGACAGTGTTTAAGAAACTGTACCCATAGTCAAGAAGTTGGTTTTGAAGCCATAGAACTTGACCACAGCAACTTGCAGCAGCTACATATTCAGCTTCAGTTGTTGAAGTAGCCACAATTGTTTGCTTCTTACACTGCCATGAGATAAGTCTACACCCAAGGAATTGACATCCTCCAGTTGTTGACTTTCTGTCCAAGCTAGCACCAGCATAATCACTATATGAGAATGCTACCAAGTCAAAAGGTGACTCCCTTGAATACCATAGACCCAACCTAGGTTGACCCTTGAGATATCTAAAAATCCTCTTGACTGTTGTTAAATGAGAAACCTTTGGAGTTACTTGAAATCTTGCACAAGCACAAACAGAGAACATGATGTCAGGTCTTGATGATGTGAGATACATCAAAGAACCTATCATAGATCTGTAAGTGTGTACATCTACATTGTCTCCATCTAAATCTTTAAGAAGTGGCTTCTCAGAGTCCATTGGTGTGCTTGCTACTTTTGAATCAGCAAAGTTGAACTTCCTAAGTATTTCAGCAACATATTTATCTTGACTAATAAATATGCCTTCACAAGATTGTTTAACTTGCAAACCCAAAAAGAATGTAAGTTCCCCCATGGAACTCATCTGAAACTTATCATGCATAAGCTTCTCAAACTCCAAACACATCTCCTTCCTTGTAGACCCAAAGATAATGTCATCCACATACACCTGCACTAACAGAAGATCTTTCTTGTGCTGTTTGATGAATAGTGTCTGATCAATCTTCCCTCTTTGAAATCCATTCTCTATTAAGTAGGAAGCTAGTGTTTCATACCAAGCTCTTGGTGCCTGATGAAGGCCATATAGAGCTTTAACTACTCTGTACACTTTGTCTGGATGTTCTGGATCAATGAAACCAGGAGGTTGTAAAACATATACCTCCTCATCAATAGTTCCATATAAAAATGCACTCTTGACATCCATTTGATATACTGTGAAGCCCATAAAAGAAGCATAAGCTAAAAATAACCTAATTGCCTCTATCCTTGCTACTGGAGCAAAAACCTCTTCATAGTCTATCCCTTCTTGTTGTGTGTACCCTTGGGATACTAATATAGCCTTATTCTTAATCACTATGCCCCTTTCATCCCTTTTATTCTTGAAAACCCATCTAGTGCCAATTACCTTTGCATCCTTAGGTAAATCAACTAGCACCCATACCTTCTGAATCTTAAACTGAAGAAGCTCCTCTTGCATAGCTTCCACCCAGCTTGAATCATCTAGGGCTTTAAGAATGTTCTTTGGTTCTGCCTGAGAGAGAAAACATACAAACAAGCAAGAGTTTGAAAACTCATGCTGCTTTGAAGCATAAAGGGCATCAAGAAGCCCTTGTTGGTCTGAAGACATCAGTTGTTGTCTTGTCTTCACACCTGATTGTACATCTCCAATCACATTTTCTAAGGAGTGGACTTTGTGAATCCTGGTGTGTGGGGTTGAAGGAACTTGATAGTTAGGTGAGATATTGGTTAAATCCACCTCTTTATCTGAGAAATCTGCTTCATTTGAGTCTGAAGGGCTAGCAGTAGAATCATTTGGCCTAGCAGCAGAAAAATTAAGCCTAGCAGTAGAATGCTCTGTCTCAGCAATAGAAACTTCTTTTGTATTGCTAACTTGACTGTCTTGTTTCTCAGTTCCATCTTCCTTGATTTCATCATCAACACCTTCTTTTGATTTACCAGAAGAAGATTCATCATTGGTTGAAGTTGAAGCCACACTTGTACTTGTCCATATTGGCATCCATACATGATCTTGATCTGTCTCCTTGTTTAACCTTGCCTCATTTGTTGTGTCAACAGACTTTGAACCTGAAAATTCATTAGTTTCAACAACAACAGGCACATAATTCATTGAATTGGTTAGTAACTCAAGATCAAATAGCCAATTGGGACCTTCACCTACTACATTGGATTTATTCTCTAAAAATTCCACATGTAGGTTTTCCTCTACTCTTCTAGTTCTTGAGTTGTATACTCTAAAAGCTTTGCTATTGAGAGAATATCCAACTAAGAATCCTTCATCTGCTTTTCCATCAAATTTTCCAAGATGGTCTAAGGTATTTAGAATTGTCACATGACATCCAAAAGGTCTAAGAAATCCTATTGCAGGAGTTCTACCTCTAAAAAGTTCATATGATGTCTTATTGTGAGATTTGACAACTAAAACTCTATTCTGGACATAGCAAGCAGTGTTAACTGCTTCAGCCCAAAAAGTGATAGGCAACTTAGAGTCGGCTAACATGGTTCTAGCAGCTTCTATGAGTGTTCTATTTCTTCTCTCAGCAACACCATTCTGTTGTGGAGTTCTAGCAACACTAAATTCTCTCCTAATACCTTTTTCTTTGCAGAAATCATCCATAACTCTATTTTTAAACTCTGTCCCATTATCACATCTAATGACTTTTACTTTCTTGTCTACTAGGTTTTCTATCTCTGTAATGAAAGTCTTAAGGATGCTAGAAGTCTCATCCTTAGTAGCTAAAAAGAAAACCCATGTAAATCTACTATAGTCATCAGTAATAACTAGACAATATCTCTTATGCTGCATACTTCTAACATTTGTAGGACCAAATAAGTCCATATGAAGTATAAACAATGATTGATTGATAGAGTTAAAAATCTTGGGCTTACAAGTGGCTTTGTGTTGTTTGCCTTTAAGACAAGCAATGCATGTTTGGTCATTTTCAAATCGTTTTTTAGGTAAACCTCTTACCAAACCATTCTTAACAATCTGATTTATGGTTTTGAAGTTAATGTGACCAAGCCTTCTATGCCATATAAGTGACTCCTCTAATGTAACTTTTGCAAGTAAACAAGTAAGTGTCTCTTTAGGAACAATGTTCTTCATGTCAACACTGTACATATTTCCCTTTCTAGGAATTTTAAGAAGTACTTGACTTTCATCAGGCATCTTAAAATCAGGAGAAAGCACAAGACATTCATTGTCACAGAAAAGAACTTTGTTCTTTTTGTCACACATTTGTGAGACACTAAAGAGATTATACTTAAGTTCTCTTACAAAGTATACATCTTCAAAGTCTAAATTTCCAGTTTTAATGGTACCTTTACCAGAAATTTTGCCACCAATACCTCCTCCAAAGGTAACATAGCCTCCATCTATTGATTGAAAATCTGAAAGATAAGACTTGTTGCCTGTCATGTGCCTTGAACATCCACTATCTGAGTATCCTTGATCCTCTTGTTTATCAATTGAATGTTCCTGCACAGAAATAAGGAGTATTAGTTTCCTTTGGGGACCCAAGCCATTACTGACTTGGATCTGCCTCATGCATCAATGTAATTTAATTTCTTAAGAATGGTTGATGCACCATTGGGTTTAGTTGGATTCCAAACCCAACATGCTGAGGCCTTAACAACATTTGCCCTGTTTTCCCAAGCAGCAATATTAACTACTTGCCTAGCAGTATTAACTGCTGGCTTTGCAGTTGTACCCTTAATTTTCCAAACTTGTTTTTGGACCACTGCTTTTGATTGAATGGGCCTTTTAACAGTTGTTGATGCATGTTTTGAAGTTAATTTTGCATTTTTAACTGTTGGTATTGGGTTAACAGTCATGAAAGGTCTAGCAGTAGAAACTGCTTTTGAAACTGCGCTGGGTTTTATTCTATTAAAATTAGAACTAGAGTGAATGGGAGTTTGAGGAGTTTGCCTTTTGAAATTCACTCTATTGTTTTCATACCCAGATACCCATTTGTTACAGAAAGCTGCAAGATGATCAAAACTACCACATGTGTAACAAGCTTTATTATAAAAGAAAAAGTCATCACCTAATTGGTTAGACTTGAGGCCATTCCAATTTCTTTATGTAGAATCCAAGATCTCACTCTTCTAGGATTATAGAAACAATGATTGTTGCACAGCGGAATAAGAACAAGAACACAATCAAAGTTTCTTAACAAGGTTTTTCTAATAAAACAAGAACAATGATCCTCTATGGATCTCTATTGTTTTTCTCTAAAATGTTTTCCTGGAGTTATTTTTCTCTCAAGAAGCGTACTAATACATAAGCCCTATAGTTCCTTTTATACACAAGGAACCCTAATACAATAATAAATAAAAATATCAATGCATATCACTACCTAAAATAGTTCATGCATATCCTAACAAACTAATAAATAACACGGAATAACTATATCCGTGTCTTCAGCAGGAACACTATAAGTCTTCAGCAGGAACACTATAAGTCTTCAGCAGGAACACTATGTCAGCAGAAACCATCTATAGCTTCAGCAGAAACCTGTCAGAAGAACTTCATCAGTAGGAACTTCCAAAATTCCCAACAATCCTCCCCTAATCTTGAATTTGACTACGTTAAGTTCAAGATTCTTGATAGATCTTTAACACTTCATAATAAGAGGATTGAGTTCGAACATCAGCAGCAAAGAATCAAATGAACCACATCTCTATGAATGGCAAAACTTTAAACTTCAGGTCTTTGCAGCAACAAATGACAGATTGTACCTCAAAACATATTAGTTTCATACTATTCTCATCACATCCAGGTGTGTTAACACCTGTGAGAGGTGAATCATTGAAAATAATGGATTTGATGTCTCTTTACCAATAGCCATCACTACTGGAGTAGCCAAATGTTTTAGTTCGAAAACTATGGTACATTGATAACCATCTGATTTATTAGCAAATCAGCAACTATAAACGGATTTGAGATGTCTTTACCTGTAGCCGTTTGCTCAGGACTAGCCAATCCTTTGGTTTCAACTGAACCTTGGTGAATTGAATACCAAATATGGATACCAAATGTCTTTACCACAAACCATACTTTTGTGGACTAGCCAATTCTTTGGATCCCAGAAAGGGTTACATCCATGGTGAATTGATGACCATTTCAACTCTCAGCAATGAAGCATGGGTGAGTTGATTACCCTTTTATGGTGTAGGTGTAAACACCAACACTGTACCTGCACAAAAGTTAGTATACAAGTGCGATTTTTTTTTTTTTTTTTTTTTTTTTTTTTTTTTTTTTTTTTTTTTTTTTTTTTTTTTTAAATAACAAGAATAACGAAACAAATATAAGACTTTTTTTTTTTTTTTTTTTTTTTTTTTTTTTTTTTAAATACCATGAGCAGCAGAGTATGAAGCAATCAGCAGAAATAGATGAGCGATCGGCAGGAGCAAAAACATTTCTTCAGCAGAAATGGATACTGCACTATCAGCAGAAATGATGTCATCAGCAGTAATGAGAACACAATCAGCAGAAACCATGTGAGAGCAGCAGCAATGAAAAGTGCATCAGCAGCAACATCAGACTTGTACCTGACCACTCCCACACTTGTTGACCAACAAAGCACATATTAAACCATAAAGTAATAACCAATTGATCAATCATCACCTGACCAATCAATTAATTATATGCAGTATGACAAATAATCCCAATTACTATGTTGACCACTATCCCACAAATATAAATCAAATTGATGAATTCTCGTACGTAGCTTCCAAAAGATGACAAACAATTTAAGCTATCACCACCAATTAATAGCAGCATCCCCACATTTCCCATTAATTTACCACATCATGCCAGTCAAACCCATATACTGACAAACACTTTAGCACCCCTCATGTAATATGAATATGCTTTTCACTAATGCACCCACTTGACTAAAGTGAAAATTAAATTCAGCCCCATGCAATACCAATCAAATCAGTCTCACTGTACCTATGCTTTGACCACATATAATATAAACTGTACATACATGATGACTGATCCACTTTAATGAAACAAACTTTCCCTTTAATTCTCAGCTCCACAAACCGAATAGAATAATACGAACAGTACATTGAAGCCACCAATTCATTAATTAACTTTGACAAGGGCAGCAGCAGAAACAAAATATTGCACCCATGATAAACTTTGATCATCTTTGGTCACGTGTGATAGATGACAAAACTCATAAGGAACCACCTTTGACCAATACCAATTCATGTCATCACATGCATCAGTCCCCACAATTCGAATTTTTAGAACCATCAACAGCAACATTTTTTTTTTTATTATAGAACACAAATCAAACTAAACAAAATGTTAGTTAGCACAAAATATACAACAATAAGCCTCCCCTTAGGCTTATGCCTCCCCTCAATCAGTGCACCTGACAAGGACTATTGTTCTTGGGTACCCAGAATGAACCTTTCCTTTTATTTGTCCAAGAACAACCTGTTGAGGGCTTAACACCAGTATCCCATCTTGTTCCCCCCATATACCTTGGGTCATAATAACCAGGCCAAAAACCATTTTGAAAGTAAGTGCTAGTAGGTATGTAGAATGGTCTAGCAACATGTCTTTTCCAATGAGCTTGAAAAGATCTACTATGTGTTGCTTGTGGAACATATGGTGGAATATCATTAACATTGGTCCACATTGGTCTAGATCTCTTTTGGTAAGCACGCACACCCATTCTCTTCTCATGAAAATCACAATCCTTAATGAGATGAGACTTACTACCACACACAAAACAAGTTTTCTTCTTAACATTACCAGCCTTTTTATTAAAACAACCATTCTTATTACAAGAAGTCCTAGAATTGTATGTATTCTTATCAGATTTATTACAAGTGAAACTAGGTAAATCTTGAACAACAATGGGTTCTTGTTTGGGTGCCCTAACTTTGGATTCAATCTCAACTTTACTCTTGGATGTGGAAACACTAGAAGTAGAAGTAAAGGAGGTAGACTCAGTTGAGATGGACTCTGAGCTTTTAACATTAAAAACACTGGGGGTAGAGACAGTGACCTTGGAAGACTTGTCACTTGAATCACATGAGGCATAGTCAGTAGACTTACAATTAGGGTCTGGCAAGTCACTTGACTTTTTGCCATATAGATGGTGTGATCCATCAAAGTCTGAGGTGGTGTTGGTAGAGGGCATGAATTCTCCCCTAATAGGTCCAGGCACAGCATGTAATTTGCCTTCTTTAGCATAATGTTCTAAGCCTGCTGGTGTAGATTTACGTGCATCATCCCTAGCCTCTAAACCAACATACTTCTTAAAACCTAAACCTATACTAGTGTTTACAGGTTGACTATTATAGAGACAGTTAGCTAACTGATCACCTGACATTAACCAAGTTTTATGTCTAGCTATTTCCTTCTCTAGTTTCTCTTTTAGCACTAGGTTTTCTGACTCTATATTAGCCTTTTCTTTCTCACAACATTTCAATTCATTTGTAGTACATAGTAAATCTCTCTCTAACACCCCTATCTTTTCATCATAAGCGACCTCATTCTTCTGAAACCAAACTTTTTGTCTTTCTAGAGTTTTTAAAGAGTGTTTATAAGCCTTAACATCTACATAACATTCATTATATTTAGGTTTCAATTCATCATATTCCTTTTTAAGTTCATTATACCTTTCACTACAACCAAATATACAATTTTGTACCTGAGAGATGCCCGTCATACCAAAGTCTCCAGCCACATGTGTACCATATCCAGCAATCATCTCATAGTCCTGTGTAGTTCCAGCCTCAGTTACATTTTCCTCACCTTTTGTCTCATGTCCAGCAACCATTTCCCTCAATTGAGTGGCACATCTTTCCTTATCTTTTCCTTCATCTTGTGACCAGTCTACCCCAGAATGAATAGGTAGCAAATTTAGAAGCTTCATGGCACGTGTCTCAAGAGAATCATCTGGTTCAAACATAGACATTGTTTGAGGGTTTAAGAGAATGGTTTGAGAAGTTTCTTCATTGACAGTGACAGCAACAAAAACCCACTTGATCAATAATTTTCGAACAATCTCCCACAATTAATTAAATAATGCTTCCAATGACCGACAACTTATCTTATATGCACGAGGAGTCAAACCTTGACAACACAACTATCTGTCGCTATCAACAGATCACGACAAACTGATCAACGCAGCAACAACTTTCTATGGACCAGTGGTAACCAACAACTTCAGCAGTATCACAAAACCATAAGCGACAAATCACAAATTGTGAATAACCCCACACACCAATCGAATCCAACTAATAATATCGACCCCACACGTGATCAACTAATAGCAGCAATTCAATTCACCACCGACAATAAAGCAACAACACAAAGTATTATACGATGATGGGACCAATCAATTAATATCAACAATTAATGAATGACAACTTATTGTTGAATCAGTTAACGACAAACCTCAATTAATATGTCACAATTAAACCATACGAGGTATCAATTAAGAATCCCACTTGCAAATTGCAATTAATACAATTCAAGGTATAATTAATTCATTCAGTACAAGGGTTACTTATTATTAGCATCTTGATTTATTATGTACCTTTTTCTTTGTCGTACAGCATAACACAACCAGGTCGATACCCTCTTCAAAACTGCTCTTCAAAAACAAAAACCTTGTAGATCCCTAGATATCGAGAGCCACCCGCTCTGATACCAATTGTAGAATCCAAGATCTCACTCTTCTAGGATTATAGAAACAATGATTGTTGCACAGCGGAATAAGAACAAGAACACAATCAAAGTTTCTTAACAAGGTTTTTCTAATAAAACAAGAACAATGATCCTCTATGGATCTCTATTGTTTTTCTCTAAAAAAATGTTTTCCCTGGAGTTATTTTTCTCTCAAGAAGCGTACTAATACATAAGCCCTGTAGTTCCTTTTATACACAAGGAACCCTAATACAATAATAAATAAAAATATCAATGCATATCACTACCTAAAATAGTTCATGCATATCCTAACAAACTAATAAATAACACGGAATAACTATATCCGTGTCTTCAGCAGGAACACTATGTCAGCAGAAACCATCTATAGCTTCAGCAGAAACCTGTCAGAAGAACTTCATCAGTAGGAACTTCCAAAATTCCCAACACAAACATTTTAGTTACCTCTGGGCTTGCTAGTGGATCTATATTGTTCACAATATTTAACTGGTTGCCTAACATGTTTAATGTTTGTTCTAGGCTTAACAGTATCATTTTTGATCACTTTTGGAACCCTTGTTCCTGCTTTCTTAACTACTTCAGGTTTAGACATAACCTGATCTTCTTCATCATCACTATCAGTTGTACATTCCTCAACAACTATAGCATCTGCTTTCCTATCAGAGGACACCTTGTCCTCAGAAAGTGAAGTTTTAGATAAACTCTCACTTACTTTCTCTACCTTAGGGCTCTCAGTAGACTTAGAACCATATTCCATTATTGGTTCTTGAAACTCAGCAAATCCTGTGTGTGCTAGGTCAATACCTGGAGGTGAAGGAACACCTCTGTATCCTAAACCAGACTTAGCTTTATTGATTACTTGAGCTTCCCAAATTTTATTAATTCCCTCTGAGGCATGAGCTAAAGCACCTACTGTTATCTTAACATTTTCACTTTTATTTTTGTGATCTGCTAAGGATTTATTCAGTTTAGTAATACACTCATCTTTGAATTCTATGTTTCTTTTTAGTGCATTCATGTCATCAGTAAACCTAGATTCATTTCCTTGAAAATGCAAGATTTGTTTTTCAAGAACAGCTAGACCTCTTTTATGATTAGCTAAATTAGCTAATGCATCATATAACTGTTCTAGTTGATCATCAAATCTCTTTTTAAGATCTTCATAAGCTTTAAGAGCAGATCATGATTCAGTACATTTAATTATGGAATTTACCTCTGAATCAGAAAAGGCCATTAGTGCAGTCTCAGTGGCTACAATTGCAGCTTCTTTTGGTGCTTCCTCCTCATCAGCCATGAAGCTCCAATCATAGTTAACACCATCTATGGCTAGCATAGCCCTTGGTTCTTCCACTGTGACTTCCTTTTTCTTCTCTTGCCTATACCATGTGCTTCTATTATCCTGCTTCCTTGGGTTTCTACATTCTTTAGCAAAGTGTCCTAACCTGTGACAGTTGAAACACTCTACTTTCTTCTTATCAAACCCAGCAGTTTCATTACCATCAATGGTAATCTGCTTACCAGTTCTCTGCCAGAACTTCTTAACCCTCATGCTAAGTAAAGCAACCTGCCATTTGATGTCCATCTCTTCCAAATCATTATCATCCAACTGATCAAGATCTTCATGAGTTAGAGGAGAACCACTAGTTTGACTAGACATGAATACATAGTATGCTGGATCTCCAAGTCCAGCATCATTCTTTTGTGAACTAGCAGTAGGACCACCATAGTTAGCAGTAGAAACACCTGCATCTTCATCTACCTCTTCTGACTTACTAATACTAGGAGATGACAAGAGTGCCACATTCCCATAACTAGTACTATAGTTTCCAAACTTCTTTAGACTTTGTTCAACAATTTTGAAGTTGTTGTACAAATCATTGAGTTTCATGGTTTCAATGTCTGGTTTGTTCATCCATACAACCACATGAGTATGGAACTCATCAGGTAGGCTTCTCAAAAACTTCATGTTGAGATCTTCCTTGGCTATCTCAACTCCCAACACAGCTAGTTGACTGAAAAGCTTATGTAATCTAGAGAACAACTTATCAAGTGATTCATTGCTATGTGAACTAAAATTTTCAAATTGTTGTTTCAGCAATGTCTTCTGTGTTTTCTTGGTAGTTTCATTACCACCAAACCATGCACAAATCTCTTAAAAAAGAGTTTTTGCATCAGGATACTTGCTAAAGGATAGCATCTGTTCACCAGGAATGGTCATAAGCAACAAACTTCTTGCTTTTTGAT
This sequence comes from Artemisia tridentata subsp. tridentata, assembly GCA_021014915.2. Lineage (NCBI taxonomy): Eukaryota > Viridiplantae > Streptophyta > Magnoliopsida > Asterales > Asteraceae > Artemisia > Artemisia tridentata. The sequence goes on along the minus strand of CP139507.1, from coordinate 371,701,023 downwards.
CATTTCTCTTTTGTATCCTTTCATCACTAGTAACTGGTCCAGTATTTCTTTTTCTATCTGTTTTGCCTTCAAGAACAACATCTGTATAACCTAGTGTAAAGGAATCACCATACAAAATGATATCCCAAAGAGCATAATCTTGAACCATAAAATATTGCTCAATTCTTAACCTCCATAACTCAAACTCATTCTGTTTGATCATGGGCAACTTTGCAGCAACATTTGTAGCCTGAGTATCTTGTACGTCCATTTCTTCAGCTTCTTCTTCTAAATCAACTATATCAGCCTTGCTCTGATACCAACTGAGAGGTTGATCGTAACACTATAAGGTGGTTAAACCTTTGTTGCTTTGTGTTTGTGATATATTGAGTTAATATGATTAAGTATGCGGAATCTACTTAATCACACTTAGAAGGTTATTTTGGTTATGGAAATGGAATAGTTATGCTTTTAACGAACAATGAACATGCAATGTTAATACCAAACGATTCAATATTATTCAAGATAATACGAGTGATCTTCAATATCACTAGGGTTACAAAAACCTTGAATCTTAATGTTTATATGACTTGTGATATTGTTCTAGCTAGTTGTTTTTAAGCATATGAATTAAGCACTTAATTAGACACACATATATCTAGTCTAAGATCTTTCTTTTATAGTCCAAGAAAGATCTTTACAATATTGTTAAGTCTTGTCGAACACATGCTAGCTTATCTTATGTGTGTCAGTAACATAGATACAACATGTATCTAAGTACACAACTTGTTACTGAACACTTTGTCCAAAGATATTATCTACCGTATATACTTGAATTTAGTACACAAATATCTTTTCAATACTTATCCAACCTGCAGTAGTATACGTGACACTTATCCACTCAGCAGTATCAACCAGTAGTACCTTCTTTGTACTATCAGTACTAACTTCAGTTAGTACGATTAGATATAACTTGAACAGTCCTTAGATATACACTAGAAGTTGGAACTGTTAGAGTATTCTTCTCAGCAGTACTAACCTTCAGCACTTGTAATTCTTAATACTTAATCTTCAGAACATTTAGTTCCCAACAATCTCCGTTTCTCGCTTTACAAGTTCCTCATTGGAGTAATGCTATGTATGATGAGTATAATGCGTTGATTAAAAATGTTACTTGGATTCTTATACCCAGGCCCTCCGGTGTTATTATGGTTCATTGTATGTGGTTATTTAAGCATAAGTTTCTTGTTGACGGGTCTTTGAGCCGCTATAAGGCTCATTTGGTTGCTAATGGAAGTAGTCAACAACTTGGTATTGATTTTGATGAGACTTTTAGCCCGGTTGTCAAACCGGCTACCATTCATATTGTCCTTAGCCTTGCGGTCTCTTGCAAATGGCCAGTTTACCAGCTTGACGTTAAGAACGCTTTTCTTAATGATGATCTATCTGAGACAGTCTACATGCATCTGCCTCCTAGTTTTGTTGATTCTCGGTATCCTCATTATGTTTGCCTTTTGCAGAGATCTATATATGGTCTGAAACAAGTACCTCATGCTTGGTTTTAGAGGTTTGCAGGTTATGCCACACGGGTTGGATTTTACCACAGTCGATGTGAGTCTTCATTATTTATTTATCGACATGGCTCTGAGGTTGCTTATTTACTTATTTATGTGGATGATATTATTCTTACAGCTTCTTCTACTACTCTACTCCCGCAGATTATTACTTCATTACATAGTGAGTTTGACATGACTGATCTCGGGACACTTAATTATTTTCTTGGTATCTCTGCTATGCGTCATTCTACCGGATTTTTTTGTCTCAAAAAAAGTATGCTCTTCAGCTTCTTGAGCGTGCTCACATGGCTAATTGTAACTCTTCTTGGACTCCAGTTAATACGGAGTCTAAACTGGGTCTCGAAGGTGTTCGTGTTCAGGATCCTACTTTGTATCGCAGTCTTGCAGGTGGGCTTCAGTATCTCACATTTACACGTCCGGATCTATCTTATGCAGTACAGTAGATTTGTCTTTATATGCATGATTCAAGGGAGCCTCATTTCATCGCTCTCAAACATATCTCGCGATACGTTCAGGGGACTTTGGATTTTGGTCTACACTTATACTCATCCTCCCTACTTCCCTTGTTGGATATACAGATGCTGATTGGGCAGGTTGCACTTCTACATGGCGGTCTACTTCAGGTTACTGCGTTTTTCTGGGTGATAATTTATTATCTTGGTCATCCAAGCGTCAGCACACCCTCTCCCGTTCTAGTGCTGAAGCTGAATATCGGGGTGTTGCTAATTTGCTTCGTGAGTTACATTCTCCTTTATCGTATGTGATGCGGATTTTGCAAAACACAAGAAGTTTTACAATCCTCATAGGCAGTGTACCTAACTGTTGTAGTGTAGTATAGGTAAGACACGGGGGATTGATCGTTCTCTAGGGGAATAGTGTTGTGAAGGCCGAAGTGTATGACGAATTAGGTCTAGATGTGTAGGATGATTCTTTTTGTATTTTTAAAATTTTTGAAAGCAAATTAAAATATCTTGGAGTTTGAAGAGTGGGTTTTTAAAACTATTAATTAAACTAATTAAAACTAATGAAACGGAAAATAAATGGTGGTAACTCTTATGATAGATAAAGGTGCTCACTTATATTATCCTTACTCCCTAGTTATCTCTTATTGATTAGTAGAATTATCACGTCCTTATTATAATTGGTGCGTTGTATTCCTTAATACTAGTTGTAGGGAGGTACCGAATGCCCTAACTCTATGAATGTATAAGTCTCCTTTAAGAATCCTAAGATCATTAAGAATCTTAATATCAACAAGCCACAAATCATGCAATAAATACAACAAAAATAAACATCTAGTGTACTCTAGTGTCGAAGCACTTAGTCGGATGTACAAGCTAATACATTTAAAGATTAAGCCAGTTTTCCTACTCCTAACGCGAGACAACCAATTAAACAAGAGACGACAATCAATAATTAATAACTAGCTTTCATTCAAATATAAGCAAACACTAAGTTATTTTGCCGAGCATGTTAAAGAGAAGAGAAGAAATACATATAGTCAAACAACACATAGACATATTGAATGATTAAAGAGGAATCACTTATCTTCAATGAAACATAGGTTTGATGGCTGGAAAAAGCCTTAGAAAACTCTGAAATTCGTCCTAGGGTTTACCTCTCCAAGATGTTACACGAATAATGGAAAACATACGAAAATATATATAGTATTACACTTGTGACGGCGTCACTTTATGGTTGTGACCCCGTCAGCCTGCCTTCATTAGGGTTTCGTCTATAGTTGTGTCGCCTTTGTGACGCCGTCATGTTGTGATGTGACGCTGTCGCGCACTGTTTCTTTGGTGGTGACGCCGTCAGCTCTCAAGCCATTATATTTATCTGACCCGTCACTTGTAAAATTTGCATCAAATCTTCATGTCGAAATGCAAGTGACGGCGTCACGTTGTAGCTTGTGACGCCGTCAGGACCCCTTTTCCTGACGAATTCGTGACTTGGTCGTTTTCTTCGTTTTCTTGTCCAAATAGTCCAAAATCATGCTCGTTTCCATATTTTGCTTCCAAAGTTCCTTAAATGCGAAAAGAAACGATTTAGGGTAATAATTAATCAAATATATACGAGTTTAGAGTCTAAATGTCCCCCTAAAAATGCACGTTTTAAATCTTTATCAAATATCCCTACACATGCGATTTGCTTGTCCTCAAGCAAATGTGCTTTTATCCTAATCAATTTACAAGTTAGGGGGCATTTAGCATTGGTCTAAAAGTAATTACAACATAACTCGTTCCACAATAGTCATAACAAGCACGAAAGTTATATACTAGCACCTCACATAAAGTATTTAGATTCTCACATCTCTTGGGTGTGTATATTGTATAACATGTATGGAAACGGGAAAATAAAACACTCTCTACCTGTCATAGGACATAGATTACCATTGGCTTGATAATGGATCAAACCTCCACCGCTTTAGCGTAAGCACCTAGGATAAACTATCAAAGAGGACTTTTAAAGTTGTAACGTTAGGTGTAAGGGTAAGGAAAACACGGTTTTGCGGAAATAGGAATTTTTTACTGGTGCCAAGTCAATTATCTAAGTCTATCACATGTAAAATGTGGCGTTGCTAAGCCAAGACTCGACTCACTAACTTCTAATTCTTTTTGTATTTTTCTTGACTCAAACAAAAGATAAAGGCGGGATGGTAGTCCTTCCTTTTTTTTTTTTTTTTTTTTTTCTCTCTTTTTCTTACACTTTTGCCCTACCATCCGCAAAATAATACATCAATACATAAGGGATTTATAGTTACATCCCTACACTTGAACTTTTAAATAAATAAACTAACTAATGACCCGATTTAAGAGGATCACAACACGTGGAGTACTTAAGACATTAACGTACATATGGGGGTAATGATTTTGACATCCTTCCCCATTACTCCATAATAAGTAGTACTTAACCCATGAGTCCCAATAGTCTCAAAACTATATTTATAAGATACGGCTCGACTTAGCAACTATGTAATCAACTAGACAATTAACAAAGGGTTTAACAAATATGTTGTAACAATAATGCACTAAAGATGAGTGCATACAAGGAAGGCTAAGGCGATTTGGGTGTAACATTTGGGGGTGGATTGTAAACAATGCTCTTCATTAATATTTCGGAATCCACCGAAATATCACGAGAACCGCGAAAAGGATTGGCTCAGAGGGGTTAACTAGGGGTACCTTGTATTAAAAATTAGTACATAGCAAGGGTGTGGGGTAATTACTTGACCAATGTAACCAATGTAATTATAAAAACAGGTTTAAAACAAGGGTTATCCTAATGCATCTTATCATTTAGTCAATCCTAATCACACGAATGCGATCTCACTAGCGATCTCAGAATGCATCACAAAAACAAGTTTTAGAATCTATATACTACCGGTACACTCATAAGCATTAAAGGTGAATGCTTTTTTCTACATATCTAAAGGCGAACCTCACATTTTTGGGGTGGGAATTTTTGAGTGGTAGGGTTTTTGTGCTATTTATATAATTCCTATCCATGAGACGCTTATTAAGACTAAAGTTTCATTCGTATATGTCATAAATTTTTTTAAATTTGGTGATAAAATTACCTTTACAAGTATTTCTTTTGGTTTATTACACAATTACTTAAAAACAAAACAAATAACAAATGAGTTCGAGTCTCTAAGGTGTCCATTTTTACCCTCCCTACACTTAAATTGAACATTGTCCATAATGTTCTTGAAAAGTACTAAAGATATGATAATGGGAAAATTAAAATAGATAAAAGAATGTAGTACTCCCCTGATTTGCTCGGTATGGACGGAATGGAAATACGGTTAAATCCTCCTCCAAGAAGATCTAAGTGCATATCACGTTCATTACTTCCTTCTTGTCCAATATAACAAGTAAATTTATAAGAAAATGAACACGAAACCTCGCATAAAATCGGCGGTAAACACTGTATATAATAAAATTAAATCCTGGAAAGCAAATAAGATATAATGCTTGCAAAATAAATGTTTACAGAAATCTGGAAATTTAAAAATTCTGGAAATTTTCAAAAATTAAGTTTCGACAGAAAAACAAAAATCTTGAAAACTATTTTGCTACAGTGCATGACGCCGTCAGGATAGACCTGACAGATTATTACTTTTTGTTTCCTGGAAAATTTCTGAAAAAATCTAATTATTAAAACCTGAAATTTTCTACAAAACACTCATTGTGACTCGATACAAGCATTTGACTCAAACAAACACACAAATACGATAAAATATATATGCTCATCATAAATTGTAAATTCTCATGTTCGAATTTCGTTCTTTTAAAACAAATATGAACTTCCCTACGCTTATCTTTTTGTAAAATACCTTTATATGTAATTAAGACGAGGTTAAAAACAAAATAAAGCATTTTCACAAATTATTTTTGAAATATGAAAATTAAACAATTATGACTAAGTATATATGGCACAAACAAATAAATAAAACATCAAACAATTAAAAACATGAGTTGCCTCCCAAGAAACGCTTTTTTTTTGTTCGAGTCTCAAGCCTGACTCTACCCTTATTTAATGGATATAAGGGAGTTTTTCCATACACTTAAAATGAAGTGCGAGTGATAGTAGCGATACACACCCTTAGGGTAGAAGTATGCCACGTGAGGTGAAGGAGGTGTGTGAATGGTCAAAGGATCTACTACCTTCATCCTAAAACTACCTGGACTAGATGGGTTGATGGGTCAGTCGGGGTCTTTTTCATCTCTTAGATTTATATTTAAGGATAGGAAATTAGGTAACGGTTTTGGTTGTGGCTCCGGTTCATCAACACTAGGAAGTTCCTTAGAACTAAAAGAAAGATTATGACACAAGTATTCAAACTTATATCCTCTAGTTGTGTTTGGTCCAAGGGTTCTACCTCCATTGGGGTTCCTATAGTCTCTTCTACTTCTTTCGGGTAAGTCACGGGCGGTGTGTTTTCCTTAAATGATGGTAGGATTTGTGGGGTATTTAGTGGCTTGGATTTCTAACCTCATTCTCCATAGTATTTAAATCATCTATATGTTCATCATGTGTTTTGGTATGATCTAACCCAAACAGACTCCTAAGTATTTCAAATCCTTCTTTAGCCATTTCAAATTCTAAGTCCGATTCATAAGAATCATTCTCAATAACTTGATCACTATGTTTCGTTTCCCTAAATGATTCCTCATGCGTGTCATATGTTTTGGTGAAATCTATCCCACACATGCAACTAGGTAGCTCAACTCTAACCATCTCATAATCTTGATCCAATTCAAAGTCCATTTTCTTAAAAACTAGGTCTTTTTGTTCATAGTGCCTATAGTTGGATAAATCCGCCTCATTTATTTCCTCATATTGTGATATATACAAACCCATCAATTCATTCAACTTATGGTTCATGGTTAGGAAGCTTTCCACAAATTTTTTCCAAAGGGTCTCACTAAAAGGAGTTGATCCTAATAATGATTGTTTAATAGAAGCCACAGATACACATAATTCATCAAACCCATCTAACTTTACCCCCATCTCCTCTTGGATATCTCTAAGATCACTCAAATATTCATTGGAACAACAAGAAGCGAATCTATCAGTGAAATACAATTGTTCCTCTATTGTTAATGATCTAAATGGAATTTCATCCGCCATGGTGACAAATGAAAATGGTTTTACAAACAAAGGGCACAAATGAAAGGATAGACAAAGAAAGCTAACAAAATAAAAAGGAAAATCTCACTTGATGGGAATCTAGTGAGTAGACCTAAACGAGATAGAAATTGAAACCTAAACAATCCCCGGCAACGGCGCTAAAAACTTGATGCAGATTTTGCAAAACACAAGAAGTTTTATAATCCTCCTAGGCAGTGTACCTAACTGTTGTAGTGGAGTATAGTTAAGACACGAGGGATTGATCGTTCTCTAGGGGAATGGTGTTGTGAAGGCCGAAGTGTATGACGAATTAGGTCTAGAGGTGTAGGATGATTCTTTTGGTATTTTTATAATCTTTTGAAAGGAAATTAAAATATCTCGGGGTTTGAAGAGTGAGTTTTTAAAACTATTAATTAAACTAATAAAACGGAAAATAAATGGTGGTAACTCTTATGATAGATAAAGGTGCTCACATAGATTATCCTTACTCCATAGTTATCTCTTATTGATTAGTCGAATTGTCACGTCCTTGTTTTAATTGGCGTGTTGTATTCCTTAATACTAGTTGTAGGGAGGTGCCGAATGCCCTAACTCTATGAATGTATAAGTCTCCTTTTAGAATCCTAAGGTCATTAAGACTCTTAATATCAACAAGCCGCAATTCATGCAATAAATACAACGGAAAAAAAATCTAGTGCACTCTAGTGTCGAAGCGTTTAGTCGGATGTACAAGCTAACACATTTAAAGATTAAGCCAGTTTTCCTACTCCTAACGCGAGACAACCAATTAAATAAGAGATGACAATCAATAATTAATAACTAGGTTTAATTCAAATCTAAGCAAACACTAAGTAATTTTGCCTAGCATGTTAAAGAAAAGAGAAGAAACACATATAATCAAACAACACATATACATATTGAATGATTAAAGAGGAATCACTTATCTTCAATGAGACATAGGTTTGGTGGCTGGAAAAAGCCTTACAAAACTCTGAAATTCTTCCTAGGGTTTACCTCTCCAAGATGTTACACGAATAATGGAAAACACACGAAAATATATATAGTATTAAACTTGTGACGGCGTCACTTTATGGTTGTGACGCCATCAGCCCGCCGTCATTAGGGTTTCGTCTATTGCTGTGTCGCCTTTGTGACGCCGTCATGTTGTGATGTGTGACGCCGTCGCGCACTGTTTCTTTGGTGGTGACGCCATCAGCTCTCAAGCCATTATATTTATCTGACCCGTCACTTGTAAAATTTGCATCAAATCTTCATGCCGAAATGCAAGTGACGGCGTCACGTTGTAGCTTGAGACGCCGTCAGGACCCCTTTTGCTGACGAATTCATGACTTGGTCGTTTTCTTTGTTTTCTTGTCCAAATAGGCCAAAATCATGCTCGTTTCCGTCTTTTGCTTCCAAAGTTCCTAAAATGCGAAAAGAAACAATTTAGGATAATAATTGATCAAATATATACGAGTTTAGAGACTAAATGACCTCCTAAAAATGCACGTTTTAAATCCTTATCAGTCTGCCACCCTTGTCTACTGTGACAATGTTAGTGCCATTTATATGTCTGCCAACCCTGTTCAACATCAGCGGACGAAACATAGTTAGATCGACATACATTTTTTCTGTGAGATGGTTACTGATGGTCAGGTTCGAGTTCTACATGTACCCTCTCGTTATCAGTATGCCGATATCTTCACCAAGGGAATGTCTTCAGCTTTGTTTGAAGAGTTTCATTCAAGTTTGAGCGTCCGACCTTCTCCCGCTCCAACTGCGGGGGCGTATTAGTTGATATATATTTGTACATCTTTAGTTAATTATTTTGTATTAGGCCCACTTGTGTTTGTGTAAGCCTAGACCATTATTAGTCTAGAATCATCCTTTGTAACTTATATATCCCGTTGTTATCTCTTAATGAAGGCAAGGAAATTATACCTTCAATACATTCATCCACACACAAGGAAATAAACCACTCCCAAAACCCTATACGAGAAAGCAAATCGTAAACGCCATACGAACTTCACGGCATACACGTAGAAGGAAATCGATCATGGATGCAATCCATTTAAACGCACATTCAAATTATTGAAGTAAATACTAATCAACTTCAACTACATCTAATATATCGAAGATATTGGGAGATGCATATTTGATTTTGTTAAGAAATCGGGTTAGGATTTTCGTTAGCCATTTAAAAAGCTAGACGTTGAATCAGTAAGTACTTGATGTTGGTTTGTTGGTGGGCCGGACGGTGGTGGTTCAGTCGGAGATGAAACTCCGGTGGTGGATGTTGCTAATTGAGAAGCTTTTAACAAATTTTTTGAGCTAATAGTTTGAGTTACATAAATCACCTTTTGTTATTGGAATTAATTTTGGATGTCATTCATATTACATGCACAAGTGAGTTATGTTTTTTTAGCATTTGATAATGTGGTTTGTGAAGTGATTAGTGGTGACTGATTTGCTAATTGGTTAGCTGGTTTAATAGTACATGATAATTAACATTTTTTTTGGTAATGGAGTTGGTAAATTTTGTTGTTGCTAAATTATATTTTGCATCATGAATGTTCATAGTTACAATATAAATGTTGTGGTTTCAGTTCGTAGTTTGTTAGTCTTACTTCGGTTTCTATATTTTCTTCACGAGACTTCAGTTTGTGAAGTTAATATCGAGTGTCAAGAAAATGGAGTAAATTGCAGAAATTATCTTTGTAGTTTGCTCAGATTGCATGTTTAGTCCCTGGTCTTTCAGAATTGCAGGAGGCCTCCCTGTGAAGAGTTTTTGGTTCCATTTTTGTCCCTGTAGTTTGCTCAGAATTGCACATTTAGTCCCTTGCCAAGGATCAAAATGAAACCAAAAACTCCCCACAGGGAGGCCGCCTGCAATTTCGAAAGACCAGGAACTAAACATGCAATCTGTGCAAACCACAAGGACCATTTCTGTAATTTACTCCAAGAAAATGCCTATCTTATGGTGCAATTATCGGATTTGTTTATTATTGCTGGATCATTACTTAACATCGTCATTGAAGGGAAGCTAAGGCTCTATTTACTATCATAAGCAAGAGATAGGCAAGTGTTCCTTCATGCTTGCTTTAATATATTGACAACTTGATATTAATGACATTCATAGGCATCATTGCTATTTACAAGAAAAAGGTGGTGGATAATGAGTGCAAGCCAAAGTCGGGCCTGGAATATGACGGGGGTATTATGAGGTTTAACATGTGGTGTTATATGTATGAAAAATCCACTACCTTCTAACAATTTAAAGTGTCTTTGACCCATGTAGAAGCACTTTATGAAGATGATATATCATAGGATGATGATACGAACCTCTTAGTATTCATGTGTTTTATTTATTATTAGTATATTATGTTTCCTTTATAGCATTATCTTAGGGACCAAGTCAAGTTTAGGTTATCATTTATTATAAATAGGGTATTAGAGTTGTAATGGAGATTATGCAGAATATTATGAATGAATTAATTGTAGAAACTATAAGGTGGGGGGGGGGGGAGGGTTGAATAGTTTCACCGTTTTAATTACGTTTTCAAAATCTTTTTCAAGTATGTTTTGAAATACTTTTAGATTCGAAGTTTATGTGATATAAACACAACAATATATGAACACGAATAATATTGAAAACAATAAGAAGTATGTAAAGGTAAAGGAAAGAAACGATCAAACCGAGACACGGAGATATATAGTGGTTCGGCTACGAAGCTCACTTCGCCCTACTCAACTCCTCGAGTATCGCACTCGAGAGTTTCATAAACACTATATCAACAAGCTCCCTTATGGCGGAACAAGTTGTACACCTTCGCTTACACCAATTAACGACACTAAGCGGAATGTTGAGTCCTAATCCTAGCTAAAACCAATCTACACGATACTACACACAATATCAACCACTACACATAACACAATTCGAACCAACACCAAGTACGAATCAACACAATCACCTAATGGACCAACACCAAGTCCGAATCAACACACAACATGATTCTGAGCTTACACACAAGTCGGATCTTACACAAGAATTGAGATACAAAGAATGTAGATTGAGGTGAGAAACGTAACAAAGATTACGAGGTGAAAGCCTATTCTTCAACACTTTGTTTCTTGACGAATACGAGCGTTCTTCTCTTGCACTTTGAGGTAGGAAGGATGTGATCACTTGTAAACAACTTACAACACGTTAATGTGATCAAAGAAGAGAGTTTAGAATGATTCGGGAAGACAGAAAGTCTTAATGCTCAAGAGGTGAATTTTTCTGCTGGAATAGTGCAGTATTTAAAGTCACCAGGAGGAGCGTGGGACGGTCCCTTAAACATTGGACGGTCCCATATATATAAGGGACTGTCCACCTTTACGGGATCGTCCCACAAGACGCTCCTATTTTTGTCTTGATGTGGTGAAAATTTAACTCATTTCGGGCGGGAAAAATAGCTGTTGGAGAATTTCAAATTCAAATCTATTTTTCTTATTAAAATATTTCTTTATAAATACAAAAATAATTTGTAAAAATATTTTGTCACATAAAAATGTGAGGTTTATGGAAAAATGACTTCTTTGATCACTTAACTAAGTTGGTAGATTGTTTGTTCATACCTTAAGTGATGTTGTAGTCGAAACGTAGTCGAAATGAGTTTTCTCAATTAAAAACTTATCAAGTGTAGTTTTACGAAGCACGTTTTTATATTTTGTGATTATCAAAACGTTATAGAGATCGAAAAATGAAAATGACATTTTTGACATTATTTCTATTAACAATCTCCCCCCTTTTGATGATTACAAAGTATAAACTCATTTTAGGTAAATTATGTTTTAATAAGTTTTTAATGAGTTTTCGTTTACTTCTCCCCCTTTTTGTAGAATCAAAAAGGTTTCGTCGATGTGTGTAGAGAAAAGAAATCGACGATGCAAGCGCCCCCCTGGTTGAGGGAACCGGGGAATCGATTAATGGTATTTTGCTACAAGAACAAGTTTGAATACAGGTGCAAGAGTATACATGTACAACTCACAGAAACAAATAAGAATAAGAGAGGAGACAAAATTCAGAAGCACTAGGACGATCCTGTAAATGCCTGGATGGTCCTGTAAATGCCTGGACGGTCCCATATATATGAGGGACCGCCGGGTATTTAAGGGACCGTCAGCAGTGGGTTAGAAAGAGATATGCAGAAATTAATAAGCAGACATAAAGTATGACTATTACAACATAGTCCTACATAATATAGCTAGTCCTAGTAGGATAACTCTGGTCTTATAATAGAGCATGCATGATGTCTAAGGTTTGCAGAGAAAAGGTGGTGTGAGAGTGTTGTTAAAAAGAGGCAGAAAGCCGGATGGCAAGATGAGAGATGTGATGAAATCTAGATCATTTTTGATTTTTTGAAATAGGTTGCGATTGTTAATGTAACACACACAATAGCCTCCATGGGCATTGACTTGATCTAGAGTAGGATGAAGATTGGTTGGAGGATGTAGTTTTTGGGCAAGGATTATGTTTATAAGATTCAAGTCAACAAGATGGGAGAATTGATGCGTGGTTTTGCAACCTTACAACAGGTTTTACCTCTCGAGGGATCTCAAGAGGCTTACAACCCCACCAGGCAGTGTACCTGACCGATGTAGTATAGTGTAGTGGTAAGTACGGGGGATTGATCGTTCTCCACAGGGAATAGTGTTCGTTAGGTATGAAAAACTACTCTAATAGGTCTAAGGGTGAGAGAAGATTCTTTTTTATGTTTTTATATTTTTTATGAAAGCAAGTAAAATCTCGGGTTTGAAAGAGTGGGTGGAATTAGTTGCTAGTCAACTAACCCAAATAACTACGAATGCAAATAAAATAAAATAACAGAAAATGAAAAGGTGGTGAAACTTATGTGGAGAGAAATGTGTTTACTTAGATTTCCTTACTCCCTAACTATCTTTTACCGGTTAATTAGTGTGCATTAATCGCGTGGATGACGGGTGTATTCCTTAATACCAATCGTGGGGTGGCGTACGTACTTCCCCAACTCTATAAGCTCCTACTTCACTCCTATGTCGAGCCGGCTAGGAAGCTCCTAACATGGGATCACTAGAATTCGCTTGTCCATTAAATACAACCATAAAAACCTTAGTACGCATTGGTTCATGTTTCTTAAGACGTTCAAGCAAGTTACCGAATAGGAAGTTAGCCAGTTTTCTTAAGCCTAACATAGATGAACAATCATCCAATACAACTAATAACACACTAATAACCAATAATAAATAGCTAGGTTTCATTAGATCTAAGCAAACACAAAATAAATCTAGCCTAACATGTTAAACAAAAGACAAGAACAAGATAGAATCAAACAACACATAGACATATTAAATGATTAATTGATAACTTATCTTCAATGTAACATGGAAGATCTCAAGGCAAAAAGCCTTGAAAAAGCTGCTAAAATCGTCTTAGGGTTTTCACACACAAAGTTCCCCAATAAGTTCCACACTAATGACAAAAAATTGCAAAACTATATATAGACTTTCAGATCTGACGGCGTCACGTTATGGAGTGTGACGCCGTCACCTCGCCGCTTTTAGGGTTCCCGGATGGCCTTCTTGACGCCGTCCCTCTTTAGCTCTCCAAAATCCGTTCTGGCTTATCAAGGCTTGACGCCGTCAGAATTAGGCGTGACGCCGTCCCGCTTTAACTTATACCGTGACGACCTTGATCATTCCAAAGGGTGACGCCGTCAGAATTCCCATGCAAATTTCTCTGGCTTATCATGAGTAATTTTCATATCCACCTTTTTCTTGCCAAGCCATGACGCCGTCTAGACCAATATCTGACGCCGTCTGAGGTACTTTTTAGCCGGTTTTTGAGACTTTGTCGTTTTCTTCACTTTTATGCTCCAAAAACGTCCAAAATGCTTCCTTTTCCAGATTTCTTCTCAAAAGTACCTAAAATGACAAAAGGAACGATTTAGGGCAATATTTGATCAAATAAATATGATTTAGGGCTTAAATGACCCCTTAAAAGCGGTACACTTTTCGCTTCATCAAGAATTCTTGAGCCATGATTGAATGTGGAGTGGCATGATTTGTCACTTAAGGTGGATGTGGTGGTGGTACAGGGTGGTTTTGTGGAGTGAAAGTAGGCTCTTTGTGAATGGGTGGAGATTCATTGGTAGATTGAGAAGCAAAGAAGGAAAATGAGGAGGATGATGCTTCTTTGAAAGGGATAGTGTTGTTCCCTTAACACGCTTAGAGTTAACTAAAAAGCTAATCTATTTGTGTTTATGACTGATACAATGTATTTGATTAATTACAAGTTATAAGTAAAACGTAAATATAAAAACACAATGTTTTTCAACGTTTAAATTCTTATTAGAAATCAATCAAAGAATCTATTACCCAAGTGTTTTGCGGAACAAACACTTGGGATTGAATAGACAAGGTATGGTGTCTCCTATCTAAACTTAAGCTATGCTTAAGTGGTAACAATTTCGACCCACTGAGCTATCTTAGGGATTTGTTACTCTTTGTAGGAGAAAAGGGGTATTGTGAAAGTCTAAGCTTTAATTGCACAAAATACCTAACCTACTTTTCTCCATCTGTTTGCTATTTATAGGCAAACATGTTAAGAGTACTGAAGATATAAAATACATAAACAATGGAAGGCGTGTCTGAAAACTACAACAGTAATTGTCATTTCCAAGAACCAATAGGATTGCGTCAAAAAGTCTTCGAGTGTCAGTCCTGACACTTCTTGACTTTTAGCCACTTTAGGGATGGTTTGTTTCTGACCCCGATAAGACTTGTTCTTATCTCTTCAAAGCCTTCCCGCTTAATCCCGCCTTTTATTCAGGCTTCAGGTTCTTCAGTCATTCGCCTTTAGTCTTAAGTCTTCAGTTATAGTTGTTGAGGAGGCTGGGGTTCAGTGAGTTCTTGTCCAACACTCACTGAACCCATTACCTTCTTCTTTGGCTCAAGTAACACTTCAGGGAGTACCGCCTCACTGTGTGGTGAATCTTTCTTCTTTAGATTCGTCCTGAGCATCTTGAAGGTAACTCACTGAGTGACTGTTCACTCAGTGACTTAATTGTGTTTTCGGTTGATTAACACTTAGCGTAATTTGTATTCAAATCCTGTTTTAAGGATCCTTGGGTTCTGAAGGACCCAACAATCTCCCCCTATTTGGATATAAATTATGCTCAAGTGTTTGATCAGTTATGAGTGAGCTAATGACTTCTGCTCATACTGAATGTACTAGAAAGTAAATAAGGACACTGAAATAACAAAACAAAGGAACATCATTTTATTAATTTCATTACAAGTGTCCTAACTACTAAACAATGTACAGGATAGTGGTGTTGCAGATTCATTCAGTCCAATTTATAACCAAGGGCTTCAAGCTTTGGTCTTTTGGATTCCAGCTCATGTTGATCAGGATGTTCTTGAATCTTTGTTCTCAGGTCATTGCAGAACCTCACATTGGCAGGACTCTGGATTGGGGAGGCCATCATGAGGAAACCAAGCATGGCTTTGATTCCAGCCTGATCAATATCACTCCATCTTTGGAAGGCTGGGTCTTCAAACTCATCAGTGAAGAAGAGAACCCTTTCAGGTAGTTCAATGACCTGGTTGTTCATAAATTAAACTCTTTCAGGGAGAGCTCTGTTGCATTTAAGGCCAGGAACTCTGATCTCAGGCTCAGACTCAATTTGCTTCCTCTTTCTTCTAGAGGACTGAGTAGGAGCAGGCTGACTGGCTAGAGCTGGGAGAAGTGAGGGAATACCAAGTTCTTGAGGTGTTGCTGCCAGTTTTTCATATCTTAGCTTCAGGGACTTCATCAGTTCTTTGACAACAACGTTCGACTTCTTGAATATGATTGGACCCAATTCATCCAATTCAGTGATCCCAAATTCAGCCAATCTAAAGGGCTCATGAATTTCAAAGTTCCTCTTGTTAGGACCTCTGAATACACTGATGACAACAGGCTTGGTGTTCTGATGAATCTTTACATCAGTGATAGGTTCAGGTCTCAGTCTGCTTGTCATAACCCATTGGTACTTCTCAATCCTCTTTTGCCTTATCTCCTCAGTCTTTTTCAACCTTTCTTCTCTTTTCATCCTGAGAGCAGTCATCTCAGCATCCTGAGCTTTCACAAAGCTCTGACCACCTTTCCTTTCAGCAAGATCTTTTGGCTCAATTCCAAGTTTCTCAGCCTCTTCTCTGACCACCTGGATGAGGGCAGACTTGTTCTGCCTCTCTTCTTCAGCTGCTTTCTTCAACCCTTCTTCCTTCTCCATATGAGCCTGAATTTTAGTCTCAGTGAGAAGGTGCATCACTCCATTGATCTCATAAGGGACCTTGATAGGTTCATCAGGGTCAGGCCTTCTCTCTGAGGAAGCAGGCACCAATATTGTAGGCTCAGGCTCAGTAGTAGAAAGAATGCCTTTGCCTTTATCTTGAGTTGATGATGGGGTTGTTTCAGGAATCTCCCCCTCAGTGTGAGAAGGAGGTTGCTGGCTGGAAGAAGCTTCAGTGATTTTCTCCCCCTCAACTGTTGCTTGAGCCATTGTGAGAGCAGGAGTTGGAGTGCTCACTGAAGTTGAGGGAGCAGCCTGACCTTTGAAGGCCTGATAGATCTCAGTCATCATGGATTTGATGTCTGAGGTGTCCTGCTGAAGAGTGGTAACCTTAGCCTCAAGAGATGCCTGAGAAGCCTCTATTGCAGTCATCTTAGGCCCAAGATTCCAGGCCAAGGAAATTGAATACTTAGCCCAATAAGCCAAATGTGCCTCCATAGGTACCAAAGAAGACTTGATGGAGTCCACTGAAGAGCTGAGATCCTGAAGGTTAGAGGATTTCAGCATGTTGACAACCTCAGTTAACTAAGTTGATTGTTGCTGAAAAGTCTCAGAAGCCTGAAGAATTTTCTTGTTGAGCTCAGGGTCATCTTTCACTGACTCTTGAATAGTTGCAACGCTCTTGGTGATGTTTGAGAGGGAGGCATTGAACATTTTAAGATTCTGATCAAGAGTTGTCAAGTTGTAGGAAATCCCTGACTGTTGCTCATTTACTTCTTCACGATAAGCCTCAACAGATTCCCTCAGGTTGATATAGTGAACTGCAGCTTCACAATGTTGGTCAAAGATTTCTTCAGTGAGCCCTTTGAAGAGAGCATTGTTGGCTTTCTGCAAGAACTTGACCAATTGTCTTTCAGTGAGAGGAAGAATGTTGTCATACTTCCTGAGATTAGCTGGGCAGGATGATTCTGAGTTCGAAGAATGATCAGCCTGAGAAGCTGATTCTTCACCTTGTAGTGGAGAAGACTGACGCGATTGTTTAGTGGGTTATGCATCAGTATCCATATCATCACATGCCTCAAACACTTCTTCCTCACTATCAATACTGAGCTCTTCATCAGAAAAGAGAACAGCCTGAATATCCGCCATGGATTGAATCTGCAACTGGTTTTGGCTAGGTCCTGACCCTGCCATAATAACTTAGTGGGTTTGCTCAGCCTGACATTTGGGGTCAGTTCCCGAGGGAATGGATCCGCCTTGAGGGGTTTGTGGTCCCATATAAACGGGTGGTCGCATGCCCCCTGAGTCTTTGTCCCCATGTGCGCCTTCAAGGACTGGTGGGTGTTCTCCAGTACTATCATGAGGCACAATTTGTGATTGTTGATGGACCCCCTTCCCATCAGGGTTGTGCTGCCCTTTTGGGGATTTAGGGTCCTTGACTCCCTGAGACCCTGAGTGTGATTTCTCAGGGCCGTAAACAGGATGTGATTAGGTGTGGGTCCCCTTCTCAGTAGAGTAGTGCTGCTCTACTGAGGATTCAGGATCCTTTTCTCCCTCAGGCACTGATTGTGATTTGTCAGTGCCTTCATCAGGATGTGATTGGGTTAAGGTTCCTGACCCTAGTGACTTGTGTATGTCAGTAGAGCCATGAGAAAACTGGGGTTTACCCGAGGACACTGAGGATGATTTATCAGTGACCTCCGTTGGCGTTTGTTTTAGGGTCAAGAGGGTCTCAATGATGGGTGTCTCTGAGGTCTTGGCCATTGTTTCCCCTTTTGAGGGTTCTGAGGCAGAAGATCCAAGGGCGAGTAATTTGGGTTTAACCACCTTCTTGGTCCCTGCCTTCTTTTTCTTCTTTTCCTACTTTTCAGGAGAAGGAATGGGTGAGACAGCTTTGTCACCCTGAATGACTACCAGCATGTAGTTGGTCAGGGCGACTAGTTGTACCTCTGTTATGCCACTGGAATAATTGGCCTTGTGTAGGACGTCAGGTTTAGAACCTTGAGCATCAGGCCTAATATAGTCAGGGCCAAGTAAGTCCTGAAGCACACAGGAAATGAACCTAGGGTAAGACATGTGTCTTTACCTAGATTTCCCTGAGTGCTTGGCAACGAGGTCACGGAAGATTATTCCTCCGATGTCAATTTTTCTACCCTCCAGGAGACTTAACACCATCAATTGTTGTGATGAGTTCAACTGCTCCGTGGAGGATTTATTACCTCCAAGGACCTGAATGACAAAAGTCATCAGGATCCTCCAGATAGGTGGGAACCAAGTTTTAATTTTTGGTGCCTTTGCCAATAATGAACCTGGGGCCACTTCAGGTTGTTTGGGGTCATGTGGCCCTAGAAAAAGAAATTCTGTTTTAACTTCTTGGTCAGAGGGGTTGGGCGCAAAATTCTCAGCGAAATCAAGACCAGTGGCCTTGATGAAGGTTGAGTAATCAAGGGAGAGGGTCCTTCTCCCATTCATCACTGAGAAAGTGATAATAGAGTCTTTGGTGTCCTCACGGCTAGTTGCCACTGCTGTACACCAAAATTCCCTCAAGTAGTCATGGTATATGACTGAGGGAGTCTTTGTAAATGCCGTAGCAAGAAAGCAGTTTTGTAGATACTTAACTACATTCTTGTACGCCCAAAACTTTTGGGGATAGGCAAAATTACCTACCACATTGTTCTTGGTCAAGTCTACGCCCTCCATGAGGAATTCCACATTTGGGGCGTATGTGATAGCATTAGAAGAAGCCATTTTTGTTGGGTAAGTCTGGGTAACAAAGATGGTTGGGGTTTCTAAAAGCTAAGAACACACACACAAAATTTTGTTTTGAAAGAAAAGGGGCAAGAATTTGCTTAGAATTTTCTAAAAAACGTGTGTGTGTTTTTTGTTTGGGGGGTATTTATAGGAAAGTGAAGAGGAGGGTATTTTAGGCATTTAGCGGTTTAATATCTCAAAAGATATTTTTTGAAAACCGTTTTGAATAAAACTTTTGGGATCCGCATTAAATGCTTAACCACTCCACTATCCCTATTTTGCGCAACTGTCAAGGCAAACAGTTGTGCCGTCTGCAAAAAGTAAAACTTGCAGAGTTGAGTCATCACATATCTGTTATGTGATTGGAGAGACATTAAATGCCAAGTGAGAATGTGGTGGCCCATGAGGTGCATGCCAGAAAGGCAAAAGAATAAATATTCTTATATTAAATAAGAATTCAGTTACCAACCTCGGACATTTACTAACTAGATACTTAGAGCATTTAAGTTAGCATTGAATGTCATCTGAGGGCCCTGAATGATTCTTCATTCAGTGAACCAGCTTGTTCAGGACTTGGGTTTAGTTCCTGATGGTTCAAGGGTTCAGGAACTTGGGTTTAGTTCCTGAGGTTCAAGGGTTTAGGAACTTGGGTTTAGTTCCTGAGGTTCAGTGATCCTTTTTCACTGAGGAACACATTGAGTCAGGGACCTGGGTTTTTCATAATTTACACTTGGTTGGATGGATTCAATCAGTGGACTGAATCTCAATATCCAACATTCCTAATTCAGCTTTCAATCGTGTGAAAGTTGGTTCATCCAATGGTTTGGTGAATATATCAGCTTGCTGATATTCAGTAGGAATGAAGTGTAATCCAATGTCACCATTCATGACATGGTCCCTGATGAAATGATATCTAATATCAATGTGTTTTGTTCTCTGATGAAGAACATGATTGTTTGAGATGGCAATTGCACTTGTGTTATCACAAAAGATGGGAACCATCTTGTACTGAATTCCATAGTCACTGAGTTGACTTTTCATCCAGAGTACATTTGCACAACAAGTTGTTCCCTTAACACGCTTAGAGTTAACTAAAAAGCTAATCTATTTGTGTTTATGACTGATACAATGTATTTGATTAATTACAAGTTATAAGTAAAACTTAAATATAAAAACACAATATTTTTCAACGTTTAAATTCTTATTAGAAATCAATCAAAGAATCTATTACCCAAGTGTTTTGCGGAACAAACACTTGGGATTGAATAGACAAGGTATGGTGTCTCCTATCTAAACTTAAGCTATGCTTAAGTGGTAACAATTTTGACCCACTGAGCTATCTCAGGGATTGGTTACTCTTTGTAGGAGAAAAGGGGTATTGTGAAAGTCTAAGCTTTAATTGCACAAAATACCTAACCTACTTTTCTCCATCTGTTTGCTATTTATAGGCAAACATGTTAAGAGTACTGAAGATATAAAATACATAAACAATGGAAGGTGTGTCTGACAACTACAACAGTAATTGTAATTTCCAAGAACCAATAGGATTGCGCCAAAAAGTCTTCGAGTGTCAGTCCTGACACTTCTTGACTTTTAGCCGCTTTAGGGATGGTTTGTTTCTGACCCCGATAAGACTTGTTCTTATCTCTTCAAAGCCTTCCCGCTTAATCCCGCCTTTTATTCAGGCTTCAGGTTCTTCAGTCATTCACCTTCAGTCTTCAGTTATAGTTGTTGAGGAGACTGGGGTTCAGTGAGTTCTTGTCCAACACTCACTGAACCCATTACCTTCTTCTTTGGCTCAAGTAACACTTCAGGGAGTACCGCCTCACTGTGTGGTGAATCTTTCTTCTTTAGATTCGTCCTGAGCATCTTGAAGGTAACTCACTGAGTGACTGTTCAATCAGTGACTTAATTGTGTTTTCGGTTGATTAACACTTAGCGTAATTTGTATTCAAATCCTATTTTAAGGATCCTTAGGATCTGAAGGACCCAACAGGTAGGTTATGGAGTGAAGTTCGAGTGGTATGTGTTTGAAGTGGTGGTATTTTTCATGAAATTGCCAAGGGTTTGTTACTTATGTCATATAGATTTGATGGAAATCCTAGGTTTTCTAGAGGATGACATTGAGAGGAGGAGGAAGAAGAAGTTATGCCATGGAGATGAGTGAGGAGGATGAGGATTTAAATAGGGTAGGAAGGTGCTAATTATGGCAAAGCATGCATTATAAGTATTAGGAATTCAAATTATGTTTAAGCATGTAAGGAAGTATCGGATGACCTAGAAGGAGGTTGGTAAAAGATGCAAAAACTAGAAATCAGAAGAATGATAATGACTGCAGAATAGTTGGACGGTCCTGTAAATGAGTGGATGGTCCTGTATATATGGGGGACCGTCCAACAATTAAGGGACTGCCACCAGAAGGTTCAAAATTTCGTCCAGGAGAAATTATTTCTAGTGTGTGTCTATATGCAACATATGTGGATATGCGATTATCTCGACTCCAAAGAAAAGAAAACCTAAGAGATAATCCAAAGTCTCCTTAGTTCAATTTTGCTCATTTTTCCATGTCGAATTATATATTAGTTACATGATCCGAACAAGGATTTTGAGTTCATTATGCATGCATGAGAAAAGCTATTAACAATGCAAGAAAGATGATTTTCCTAAACGTGAGAAGTTTTGAGAGAAAGAATTGGGGTTTATCATCCACATAGAAAGTTTTTAGAGTTAGTTTTAAGCATGCAAGAACTATTTTTACGAGAAGTATAATCATTCTATTCTATATTCTTAAAAATTCCCCAATTTTGATTTTGTGCTCAATAGAACTCAGATTAGAAGGAAGAGACTTACAATGAGTTTAAGAAGAAGAGATGTGTTCCATCATTCATAGTCCTAGACGAAGATAATAGAAAGGTTCCCGTTTGAGTGGTTTGGTGAGGATATCGGCAATGTTTTCTTCGGTTGGAATCTTTTCGATGGGGATGTTCCCCTTTTGCACATTGTCCCTAAGAAAGTGGTGACGAATTTCTATGTGTTTTGTGCGAGAATGTTGCACGGGGTTCTTAGTTAAGTCGATGGCTCCTTTATTGTCACACATGATTTGGATGTCGTCAAGTGTGATGCCATAGTCTACGAGAGCTTGTTTTATCCATAGTGTTTGTTGACATGCCTTTGCAGCGCTTACATATTCAGCTTGGTCGTGGAGATAGCTAGTGCCGTTTGTTTGTTGGAGAACCAAGAAGTTAAACAACAACCCTTGAAGGTACAAATGCCACTAGTACTTTTTTGATCCACATAATCTCCCGCATGATCAGAGTCGACATTTATTATAGTTTCTTTGCCTTAGGATACCATAATCCTAAGTGCATAGTACCTTTAATGTATCAGAAGATACGCTTAACCACTTCAAGGTGAGAAGTTTTGGGATCTTCTTGGAAGCGAGCACAAAGACAGACACTAAACATGATATCGGGCCTACTTGCCATTAAGTACAACAAACTACCTATCATGCCTCTATACTTAGTGCTATCTACGGATTCACCCTCTTCATCCTTGGTGAGCTTTGTGTCCGTAGCCATGGGTGTTTTCACAGGCTTAGTGTTTTTTAATCCAAATTTCTTAAGCATTTCCTTAATATACTTAGATTGGTTGAAGAAAATTCCATCTTCTAATTGTTTTCTTTGTAGTCCAAGAAATAAGTTGAGTTCACCTATCATGCTCATTTCAAACTCGTCATGCATGATTTTTGAGAATTCTTCACACATGTCTCGACAAGTTGAACCAAATATGATTCATCGACATATATTTGAACAATTATGATGTTTGAATATTTCTTCTTAGTGAAAAGAGTGTTATCTACCATTCCTATTGAGTAATCATGTTTAAGAAGAAAATCTTTTAACCTATCATACCATGCTTTAGGAGCTTGCTTAAGACCATATAAAGCTTTCTTGAGTTTATAAACATGATCGGGCTTCTCGAAATCAATGAATCCAGGAGGTTGTGCTACATATGCTTCCTCATTGATGAAACCATTTAGGAATGCACTTTTCACATCCATTTGGAATATCTTAAAATCTAATGCACATGCGTAAGCGAGTAATATCCTAATGGAATCTAATCTAGCCACGGGTGCGCAGGTTTCATCATAATCAATTCCCTCTTGTTGATTATAGCCTTGTGCTACTAACCTAGCTTTATTTCTAGACACAACTCCATTTTCGTCTAGCTTATTTCTAAATACCCACTTAGTTCCTATTATGGTTGTGTACTTAGGTCTTGGTACTAATTCCCAAACATCATTAGACTTAAATTGATTTAATTCCTCTTGCATTGCGATGATCCAACTTTCATCTTTCAATGCTTCATTTACGTTCTTAGACTCAATTATTGAAACAAAGCAAAAGAAGTTGCTCTTTTCTTGAGCTTGAGATCTAAGGGTTCTTTGGTTTAAATTTCCTATGACATTGTCTAACGTGTGATTTCTAGATTCCTTAATGTTGGTGGTTTCATCTATTTCTACGGTTTCATTCACATTGTTGATCCCTAAGTTTTTCTTCTTATCCTCGATGGTTTTCTCTTCATCTAAATCATCATCTACTAAAGGTGATGTTTTAGGTGGGGAGGACTCTCATCGAATGTCACATTGAGCAATTCTTCGACGGTCATTGTTTCCTTATTGAGAACTACATAGGCTTTACTATTTTGTGAATATCTTAGGAATACACCTTCGTATGACTTTTGGTCAAATTTGGTGAGATAGTCTTTGGTGTTTAATATGAAGCATTTGCTTCCAAACACTTTGAAGTAATCTAGAGTAGGTTTCCTACCTCTCAAGATTTCGTATGAGGTTTTTCCTAAGATTGGCCTAATGAGAATCCTATTGAGTATATATGTGGAGGTGTCTACGGCATTACACCAAAACTTTTGAGGTTTGGATTGTTCATTTAACATTGTTCTACTCATTTCATGTGGAGTATGATTTTTCCTTTCAACTACCCCATTTGATTATGGAGTGCGAGGAACCGAGAAATTGTGAGTAATAGCATTAGCATCACAATAAAATACAAATTTCACTTCATTATCAAATTCCCTACCATGGTCCGTCCTATTGGAAACTATGGAACAACCTAGTTAATTTTGGACTTTCTTACTAAATGTTTTGAATTGCTCGAAAGCTTCTGTTTATTCTTAAGAAATCTAGTCCAAGTGTACCTAGAATAATCGTCTACTATTACTAAGGTGTATAGATTTCCTCCGTAGCTCCATACGGCTAAAGGACCGAAGAGATCCATGTGAAGAAGTTCTAGGCATCTAGAGGTTGAGACTACATTATTAGGTTTGTGGCTAGAGTGAGCTTGTTTTCCAACTTTACAAGCGTCATAGAAGTGGTCAAACTTAGGTTTCGAAAGATTCCTAACTAAATCCTTAGAGGCTAATGATTGTAAAAAACGCATTTTGCGTGACTAGTCTCCTATGCCATAATGTAGATTTATCACTAATTGTACCTAAGAATATATTATCACTAGACCTATTTCCTATTTTCATGACATATAAATCACCTTTCCTAATACCCTTGCCAATGACTTTTCCATCCTTAATGATTTCACTACCTTCTTCGAAAAAGATAACTTTGCACTTATTGTCACATATTTGACTAATACTTAGAAGATTAAATCCTAAGTTATCTACATGCTTAAAATTAGTGATAGTAGAGAGTTATGAGTGATCGTACCTTTGCGAATAATATTACCTTTGAGTTTACTTCCAAAAGTGACATTACCTCTAAGAGGATGTACGATACACTATTGAGGATGTTAGTCCTTTTGAACGAGTGTATATGATACTTTGAGTGAATATGATTAAGTATGCGGAATCTACTTAACCACACTTAGAAGGTTATTGATTATGGAAATGGAACAGTGGTGGTTGTTCAATTTGAATAATGAACAATGAATGTTAACACCAAACGATTCAATATTATTTGAGAATAATACGAGTGATCTTCACTATCACTAGGCTTACAAACCTTGAATCTCTATTACAAAGAAAAACTATTTTCTATCTTGTTCTATCAACTGAGTTACTTTTTCTAATAGTTACATTAAGCACACAACATATATTTTCAACACCCTTGTAACTAATATAAGATCTTTCCTTTTTATACAACAAAGGAGATCTTTACAATAAATGATAAGTCTTATCGAACTACTTACTTGCTTGAGTGTGTCAGTCCCTAAGATACAACTTGTATCTGTGTACACAACTTGTTGACTGAACATCTATCAAAGATATTATCTACCGTATATCTTTGAATTTTATACACAAAATATCTTTGTATACTTATCCATCCAGCAGTAGAATATGCGACACTTATCTCTTCAACAGCAGAATCTGATGCACTAGCAGTAGTAAGGCTAAGTAATCCCAACCGACACCCGATAACCATCCCGTTTCTGACCAGTCCTAGCCGTCCTGAAACCGAACCTAGCACACTCGGTTCGGGGCTCGGTTTGGTTTTCCGGAGAAATCGGTTTCAGAATTTGTCAGTATCGGGTCAGGACGGGATGGAAACCGAAAAACAACAAATGAAACTGAGAAATCAGACCGATCCCGACCTGTCGGGATTGTCCCGATACTGAACCGACTGTATTCGGGTCGTGATTCGGTTTTGTTTTTTGGCGAAATCGGGAGTCGGGATATGTCGGTATCGGGTCGGGTTAGGACGGGACCGGTCCGATGCTCACCCCTAAGCAGTAGTATCCTTGTGGCAGCATAATCTCTAACACTAGCAGTAGAATGAAATACACTAGCATTAGAATGACATTTAGTATATTTCTTTGAGCAGAACTGAATTTGTGAACGTTTAATTCCAGATACTAATCTTCAGAACATTTAATTCCCAACAATCCTCCCCTAAACATGTGATTTCCCTAAATCAACATGTTTCTTCTGAATTAAATTCTGATTGTGAGGATCTTTCAAACACTAAATAGTCAGACTCTTGATCTGAGCTTTCCTTTGTTCTGTAAGACCAACTATCCTTTTGTCTAACTCATCTGCTTTCTGTGAATCTCTTTCAACAATAACATCATCTTTCTTTGTCTTGAACACAAGCAGTACCTTGAATAAAAGATGGTGCAATTTTCTTGGATGGAGAAATTATAAGAGGCAATGGTGCTGTGTATCTTGGATGCTTGTTCCAAGAAGTCAAATCATCTGTCAGCAAACCTTTGCAAGTGATGAACAAACATAGTGAACTGAAATTGAAACTGAAAGAACCTAGATTGAACTTTCTCCATTTGAATGCTACATCCCTTCTGAATATATATAATACTCCAGAATCTTCATTTGAACTTATTCCCAGTATCCATCAACTGAAAATGATTATTCCCAGCATTCATCAACTGAATGCTTGTTCTTATTATTGGAAGAAAAATAAGTGATGCAGCGCGAAAATGGGATAAACAATTGAACCTGTTGATTCACAAGAATACCAGGAACAATTCTTCTAACTATTGTTGAATAAAAAAAAATACCGATAATCAGGGTAATATCACATACACTAACACACACATGTGATAGGGAGGAAAAAACTTTTCATAAATTTCATCATTAAAAAAAACTAATGAATAACAAAAAATTGATCCCAATTTATAGATGGGATTTATGATAAAGAAACCGAAACATTTAATAAACTAAATTAAATAGAGGAAAATAAAGAGTCGTAGATGCTTAGGGAACTAAAGAGTCATAGGTGCTTCCACATCAATCTAGATGCTTCCGCATCATTCTCCCCTTCTTTGAACAAGCTCGTCCTCGAGTTTTCGTATTATCAAAACGACCACGATCGAACAGAACCCCAAAAATATCGGACTTCGAGTTTGAAGTGGTGACCACACAATAACATCCAATACACACTTTATTGTTGGAATATATTTGATGATTAATATCCTTTAAAATACCATTTATTCCACCATCTTCTATATATTTAAACTTTCCAATAACTCTCTTCAATTTCTTATCTGTTTCACCCTTCGTATTCTTAAATCCTTGATGACAAATTTCTTGATACATGAATGAATCACTGAGCCATATCTTAAGACCACCAATATATTCTACCATCTTTGCCACGTCAACATTATCAAGCTTTTCTAAAGATCTCGTGAGGTCATCAATTGAGATGTTGAGAATCTCTGTTAGGACAGGATCAAATGGAACTATCTTGCACTCATCATTATTATCGAGACTCACATGTTTTTCAGAATCAAACACAAACTGCAGCAACTTCGGAAAACCATAACTCCTTGTAGAAAACTCCAATCGAAAATCCCAACGGTCAGATCGTGCGCCGATGAGTCTTGGATCACATATCCAAAAACCAGAGCAATCCAACGGTGAACGAATCCGTGCCGCCTGTTTTCCCGCAACTGCGCAAACCTGGACGAACATAAACGGATTTTTGGGTATTTTTCGAATTGGCACGTAATCTTCTTCATCGATCTTCTCATCATATGGACAATCATCAGACCCGAACCAAAGATACCAATCCTCATCCTTGTATTCATCATAAACGGATGGATATTCAAAAATGATATCGTCATTAGAAGGCATCCTGAACAGGAAATTTGGCTCTGATACCAACTGATGCAGCGCGAAAATGGGATAAACAATTGAACCTGTTGATTCACAAGAATACCAGGAACAATTCTTCTAACTATCGTTGAATCAAAAAGAATACTGATAATCAGGGTAATATCACACACACTAACACACACATGTGATAGGGAGGAAAAAACTTTTCATAAATTTCATCATAAAAAAAACTAATGAATAACAAAAACTTGATCCCAATTTATAGATGGGATTTATGATAAAGAAACCGAAACATTTAATAAACTAAATTAAAGAGAGGAAAATAAAGAGTCGTAGATGCTTAGGGAACTAAAGAGTCATAGGTGCTTCCACATCAATCTAGAGCTTCATCCCTTCTGAATATATATAATACTCCAGAATATTCATTTGAACTTATTCCCAGTATCCGTCAACTGAAAAAGATTATTCCCAGCATTCATCAACTGAATGCTTGTTCTTATTATTGGAAGAATAATAAGACATATTAGCTTCTCAAAAAGCTGACATCATGATCATGTATGCTCTTGTCTTTTTAATTGTAGGAGAAGATACAACAACTGCTGTTGAGCCAGGTGGTTTTCGAAGGGGTGTATACATTATATTGAGATGATAAAAAGTGAAGTCATGAAACTACTCCTTTCCCAATCTTTCTCCCCTGATTGATTAACTATAAACTACTGATAACGCTCAAATTGTGCATGTTTTTAGTTGAATTATTCGTGCTTTAATATATGTTATTTGGTAATATTTATATGCTTTTGTTACTAAATCATACCAAAGTGTGTTTGCAAAGTGTATGTAGCCATAAATAGGATAAAGATAGAAAAAGATGAAAAAATGTGAAAGAAGAAAATATTTATGATGGTACGAAGATTCTCTTGTCAAGATCTAATAAAATAAGGCATTTCAAAGAATAAAAGTCCAAGTATTAAAGTTGACAAGCTTCAAGATAAAGAAAAGATCAAGTTTGGATGAAGAACCATGAGCCATGAACAAGATACAAGCCAAACGAAAAAAGTCCAAAAAAGAGCATAAAGCAGCACTCCATCCGATCGGATGCAGCCCGCAACCGAATCGGATGGAGGTAATTTCTGTAGACCAACCGATCGGTTGGATGCAATACCGATCGGTTCGATGTCGTCTGATTTGCCAAACTTCATCATTAAGGATACTATCCTTATGTGCACGATTCTAAAGCATTCTATTGAGCATTTTAGACTATTTTAATTTACTTGGAGGCCAAGATGAAGCATTAAAGACCCTAGGCCTTGAGAGTAGTATAAATAGAGCTGTTGATACAAAAGTTGGGCGTTCCTTGATTCCGTACCAATCAGATCTTAATGCTTGAGACCTGCGCACTAAGAAAACAAAAAGACACCGTTAGGCTTATCGTGGGATTGTCTCCCACGATTATCCTCCGGCGTGAGAGTAAATAATCGGTTTTTAGGGTTTAGTTGAAGAGTTAGGGTTTTGTAGATCGTACCTTTAATGAGAGTCGAAGGACTCTTTATATACACACGAAACCCTAGTTGGTTTCGTGTTCCTCACTCCTCAGCGTATCCCGCATGGGGCGGTTATTTGATACATATCCCATAAATAAGAGATATCCTATCAAGACCATAAATAACTTCGGGTTTGGGCCAACGTAAGCCTAAACCGTTATCGCAATAGCCCATTCGTGATGGGCTTGAGCCCATTCGTTATGGACTGGAGTCCATTCGTGATGGACTTGAGTATGGGTCGGGTTCGTGACCCGAATGCGGACTATACGTCATCATGTCCCCCCAGTCTAGTGTGCGCAATGCGAAATTGCGGACGCTAGACTAACAATTGTAGCTAAAAATATTCCTCGATGCGTAGCAGGGAAGTTTCAAGTATTTCCCGCCTAAAAAAGCAAATTAAGCTAGTCCAAGTACATCCGTATCTCCTTCGAAAATCGTGAGGGTGGGTGAAAAAGTGCTTTACCTTTTGGGTTCCCAGCCACACGATTGGAACAAGTGGGGTACACATGTCATTCATCCACGAATATGTGTAACCCTATATAAGGTTGAGCCATCATTTCACTGTGGTTATCACAGTAAAAACCAACCTTTTCCACCATTGTTAAACCTTCAAACAGCGATCAAAAAATCAACAAAAACTAAGGTAATAGCGCGTGCGCTTATAAGAGTTATTGAAGGTTAATCATGGTTCTTCAATTGTCCGATATTAATTCCGATATATCTGAGTATGAACTTCGTCAGTTCACCTCAGATTATTACATCCCTCTCGCATTGCATCCGGTAGTTCCGGCCGCAAATGCGTCAATAGCGAATTTCCCTCAAGGGAAGGTGGGGGTATATACACGTTTCTTCGAATTTGCCAACCAACGCGCACCCATTTCCCTATTTTTGTGTGATATTTTAAACCATTATCGTCTCCATATTTCACAGCTGCACTGTATAGGTGCAGCAAAAATAACTAATTTTGAACTGAATTGTCGCTTGTTAGCGATAGAACCCACAATCCATCTATTTCGCGCGTTTTACCACACGTCGTGGTCAAACGGGTGGGTTTCCTTCTCCAAGCGCGCAGGGCCACTGCAGTGCTATACGGAGAAGTTAGACGCACTGAGGGATTGGAGAGAAAAATTCTTTTGGGTTGATAGTGCATTTTTTCCATGG
The DNA here is from genome assembly GCA_021014915.2 of Artemisia tridentata subsp. tridentata. NCBI lineage: Eukaryota > Viridiplantae > Streptophyta > Magnoliopsida > Asterales > Asteraceae > Artemisia > Artemisia tridentata. Next base: position 371,670,486 of record CP139507.1, on the reverse strand, counting down.
ATTTTTGAGTTCTACACTCGAGAATCATTACCGAGAGACGAGCACCCAGACCCTGGATTGTATAACGTGGTTGATGCGGATATGATAAATACCAATCGCATACCGATCAAAGCGTATCCAGAAGAGTTTTTGGTGCACATGGGCATCAGTCGCAATTACTTCGGTAGTCCGGAAGAAGTGCCAACATTTTTGGATGAAAATAGCCGGGGTGGGTGCTTGTCTCTTCCTTCCTCTTTGCTTAGTAGTTGTAAGCGTTCTTCCCTTTGTAGCTTATCTAACACATTTTGTGTTTGTTTGTTGTATTGTTGCGCAGAGATGGATCTATTCGGTGTTGTTCGCTTGGCGAAGCCCACTCAGGTGATCGTAGGGGTGCGCCCTTTGAGAGATGGCGAGGAGCCAGTTCTACAGGCTACCGCGGGGCGCACGATGGTGATCGCGCAGGAGGAGATAGAGGAGACAGAGGAGGTCCCCACAGGTGTCACTATGGCTACTCCTCTGCGTAGCTTTCCCGCTCCTGGGTCGCAAATCCCTGTGGAGTTATTGCATATAGACTCGTCGGGGAGTGCTATGGATGAGTCTGAGGAGGAGGGCCAAGGGTTAAAGCGCAAGAGATCGTCTGGTGATGATGGCGCAGGGACATCAAGTAAGCGCCCTGCTATTTCTGTCGGGCAATCATCTGAGGAGGATGCGTCATCGCATAAAACTCCTCCCCCAAGTAAGTACTTGTATCTTTTAGATCTTCAGTCCTTTAATCCGCGTTTAATACTATAGAGTAACTTTGTTATTTGCGTGCAGTGCTGAAACTGCTGTTGATAATGATGCGTATGTTGGGAATTCGCCACCCAAGACTGGTTCTGCATATGCTAGTGAGTTTGTGCTTGAGAGTCCAGTGGATGAGGGAAAATATTCTGAAGATGCGCCAACAGATCGCCTTATAGAGGAGTTGGCGTTGGCTGCTGCGCACCAGGCTTCATTGGCTGCGCGGCTACAGGCTCAATATGGTGGTGAGGGTAGCCAGGTTGCGCAGAAGGATAAGGAGATTGACATTCTGAAGGCGCAGTTGGCTGATGCGCAGGCTGAAGTGAGGGCATCTGCTATGTACGCCCAGAAAATTGCTGATGAGAAGATGTCGCTCCTGGCCGAACTAAATCAAGAGCGCACTGGAGCAAAAGAATACAAGGCCTCTTGCCTTTGGGCCTTGAAATATATGGAGCTAAATAAGGGGAGACTCTTCTCTAACTTGGATGAATTCTGCAAAACTGTGGAGAGTTTGCTGGAGAATCAGGAGAGCAAGCTGCGCAAGCTCAGCATCGAATATGATGAGGAGTTGTATCCTCATTTGGTGTCAACTATTGCTGAGCGCAGGTGGCTTATCAGCCATGGCTTGCGTCTTGCTGCCTTGACCACGCTGGAGTCTCAAGAGGTCAAGGAATCCTTTGGGGATGTGGTTCAATGTGCCCTAGCGCGTGGTAAGGCAGAAGCAGTAGAGGAGCTGTGTGCGACCAAGGTTTTGGCTATGTCTCCATCCGAAGTGCCTGGTTATAATGAGAACGCTTATGGTGAACTTGTTGCTGCTATGGAGAAGTTGAAACTTTTTGAGCTTCCTCATATTGCACAGCTGGAGCGTGACCAGGATTACCCCATAGGCGTGATCATGCAGGGTTTAACTTTGGCTAGGCACTCATCCGAAGACGCTGAGGCACAGCTTGACTACTTTCTGAAGCTGGATGTGTCGCAGCTACATGTGCCTATTTTCGCTCGTCCCCGTGACATCCTCAACCCTTTTTCCCTTGAGAAGGAAATTCCATTGAGGGAGTCTTTAGAAGCCCATGAGATGAGACTTGCCAGGAAGAAGGGCGTGAAGGGGAAAGCCATTCTTTGTGGTCTTGGTACGGCTCACATCCCGAGGTCTGATGGGGTGCCCGTTAGCGTACCAACGGTGTCACCCAAGGATGTTGACCTGTTGCAGAGGCTTAAAGATGCTGGTAGTGTGGCGCGCCAAGCGGGTAGCTCAGGGCTCAGGCGTACCCGTAGCTTGTCTTGGTAATTTTGTGTAATAGATTAACATTTTGTTGCAGATGTGCATGTTAAGTCTATATCTTGTATGAACTTGTTATCCATAATAAAGTGTTGATTTGAAAAATACGATTGTACGCATATTGTATCAAATTTGATTGTGGTTATACGTTTTGTACTTAGTTATTTTGTCTTTGCGTAAAAGATGTCTAAGAATCAAACCGTTTGTATAAACACATTTAAAAAAGATTACAAGGATTTATAATCACTTATATCATAATCGTGTATGAAATTCATGACTTAATTGTGTATAACATAAGCGTGTATGAAATTTATGACATAGTCGTGTATGACATGATCGTGTATAACATAATTGTGTATGAAATGCACAAGTTGTTGTGTATCCATCGTGGGGTGCACAAGTGTATGGATTGCAGCGTGCTGCGAATACCATCTTAAGGGGTTAATTGTCTTAACTCCTAATTTGTTAAACGCGCACAGTGTGCATTGATGTGTATCCGTCGTGGGGTACACATCGAACTTACTCCAACGTCTTGAGAGTAAGGTGTTTAACAAGGATGCGTGATCCGATGTTGATGGGTTTGCAACCCTCTTACTCAACGAGTCATTTAGTAGGTTTACTCATCCTTTTACCATCGTGGGTTTTTAATTGGTGCATGCACGCCATGTAGGCAAAAGATAATGTAACAAACAGTATTGATACATAAATGATATGTAAGCAATAAAGTAAAGTGTGTCACGGAGTTAGCTAGAAACCGCAACATTTTATTAATACTTGCAAGTTTTTGTAAAAAGATAAAACATTTGTCTAAACAAAAATGTAAATACACGGATATTTATTGAGCACTTACTAAAGTGCGGAGGTGTCCGTGTATTGGGTCGTAACCTTTCCTAAAGATAGCATCTCTTGAGATTGCAGATATTCCATGTGCGTTGTAGCTCACGACCATCCATGTCACGCAGCTTGTACGCGCCTTGTCCTAGTGCTTCAATGACCTCATAGGGTCCTTCCCACTTTGGTCCAAGTTTACCTGTATCTTCTGCGTAGCTTGCATCATTAGCGCGATACACAAAGTCGCCTGGTCTGAATGAGGTGCTTCGAACTTTAGCATCGTAGTATCCCTTCATCTTTGACTTGGTTTTTGCCTCACGTATAGCTGCGCGCTCGCACCTTTCTTCCAATAGGTCCAAGTCTATTCGTCGTTCGTCGTCATTGGTCGCGATATTAACTTCCGCGGTGCGGATAGTTGGCATCCCAATTTCAGCTGGTATGACAGCTTCTGTCCCGTAGACAAGGGAAAAAGGAGTGTCTCCATTGCTAACTTTGATCGTCGTGTGGTGCGCCCATAAGACATGCGACAATTCGTCCACCCATCTTCCTTTGTGTTTGTCCAGGCGCGCTTTAATTCCTTCGCCTAGACTACGATTTGCGCGCTCAACTAAACCATTGGTTTGTGGGTGTTTAACTGACGCAAAGTGTTGTGTGATATTCAGTTCTGCGCACCAGTCTTTGAATGGGTTATCACGGAATTGTTTTCCGTTGTCCGAAACGATCTCGCCAGGTAATCCAAAGCAGCATACGATGTTTTCCCAAATGAATCGTTTTACTTGACTACCTGTGATTGTCGTAACTGCTTTTGCCTCAATCCACTTAGTGAAGTAGTCTATTGCTACAATAAGGAATTTCAGTCCCCCCGTTGCAACAGGAAAGGGACCCGCAATGTCGATACCCCACTTATAGAATGGCCATGGAGAAGTGATAGGCGTTAGCTCTTGTTGTGGTCTGCGCGGGATGGGTCTATGAACTTGGCAATCGTTGCATCTCTTTATCACATCGCGCGCATCACGGTACATAGTGGGCCAGTAGTATCCTGAGCGCAATGCTCGTGCTACGACGGACTGTGGTCCTAAATGCATACTGCATGAACCAGCGTGGATCTCTCGGAGTACGTAATCTGCCTGAAGAGGTCCAACGCACCGAAGCCATGGTTGTAGGAATGAGCGCCGATATAGGATACCATCTCTAAGTTCGAACCTCTGCGCTGTGCGCCGTATCCGTCGAGCGTCCTTCTGCTCCTCGGGCAGTTTGCCCTTACTTATGAATTCGATGATAGGGGTCATCCATGTAGGATCCTGCTCTTCTATCACCGTAGATATCTCCATCTCCAAGATGGATTTGTTCTTTAGGATCTCCACCAACACTTGTTTTGACAGGTGCGCAAAGCTTGTAGATGCGATCTTGCTTAGCGCATCCGCTTTCTTATTTTCACCTCTAGGAACTTGTTTAATGGTAAACCTGTCAAAACTTTGGATTAGCGATTTGGTCTTGTCGAGGTATTGAACCATGTTATCCTCTTTAGCCACATATTCGCCTAACACATGGTTGGCTACTAATCGGGAGTCCACATTTGCTTCTAGGTTACGTACGCCCATTCGATTTGCAATGCGTAATCCAGCGATTAGGGCTTCATATTCTGCCTCGTTGTTCGTGGCTGTGAATTCAAAGCGCAGTGCGTAAGTGAATTCCATTCCTTCTGGATTAGTGAGGATAAGTCCAGCGCCCGACCCATCCATGCATGAAGACCCATCAGTGAACAGGACCCATGGCTCTTGTAGTTCTACCTCGCCTTGTGGAGGTGCAGCATCGGTGTCTGGTTTTTCGATGATGAAGTATGCTAGTATTTGCCCCTTAACCGTAGTGCGTGGTCTATAAGAGATGTTATACTCGCCTAGTAGCACACTGATGCGTGGTTTTGCAACCTTACAACAGGTTTTACCTCTCGAGGGATCTCAAGAGGCTTACAACCCCACCAGGCAGTGTACCTGACCGATGTAGTATAGTGTAGTGGTAAGTACGGGGGATTGATCGTTCTCCACAGGGAATAGTGTTCGTTAGGTATGAAAAACTACTCTAATAGGTCTAAGGGTGAGAGAAGATTCTTTTTGTGTTTTTATATTTTTATGAAAGCAAGTAAAATCTCGGGTTTGAAAGAGTGGGCGGAATTAGTTGCTAGTCAACTAACCCAAATTACTACGAATGCAAATAAAATAAAATAACAAAAATGAAAATGTTGGTGAAAACTTATGTGGAGGGAAATGTGTTTACTTAGATTTCCTTACTCCCTAACTATCTTTTACCGGTTGATTAGTGTGTATTAGTTGCGTGGATGACGGGTGTATTCCTTAATACCATTCGTGGGGTGGCGTACGTACTTCCCCAACTCTACAAGCTCCTACTTCACTCCTATGTCGAGCCGGCTAGGAAGCTCCTAACATGGGATCACTAGAATTCGCTTGTGCATTAAATACAACCATAAAAACCTTTAGTACGCGTTGGTTCATGTTTCTTAAGACGTTCAAGCAAGTTACCGAATAGGAAGTTAGCCAGTTTTCTTAAGCCTAACATAGATAAACAATCATCCAATACAACTAATAACACACTAATAACCAATAATCAATAGCTAGGTTTCATTAGATCTAAGCAAACACAAGATAAATCTAGCCTAACATGTTAAACAAAAGACAAGAATAAGATAGAATCAAACAACACATAGACATATTGAATGATTAATTGATAACTTATCTTCAATGTAACATGGAAGATCTCAAGGCAAAAAGCCTTGAAAGGGCTGCCAAATTCGTCCTAGGGTTTTCATACACAAAGTTCCCCAATAAGTTCCATACTAATGACAAAGAATTGCAAAACTATATATAGATTTTTAGATCTGACGGCGTCACGTTTTGGAGTGTGACGCCGTCACCTCGCCGCTTTTAGGGTTCCCGGATGACCTTCTTGACGCCGTCCCTCTTTAGCTCTCTAAAATCCGTTCTGGCCTATCAAGGCTTGACGCCCTCAGACTATGAACGTGACGCCGTCCCTCTTTAAATTATAACGTGACGACCTTGATCAAATTAAAGGGTGACGCCGTCAGAATTCCCATGCAATTTTCACTGGCTTATCATGAGTAAATTTCACATCCACCACTTTTGCCAAGCCATGACGCCGTCTGGAGAGGATCCTGACGCCGTCAAAGGTAACTTTTAGCAAGATTTTGAGACTTTGTCGTTTTCTTCACTTTTATGCTCCAAAAACGTCCAAAATGCTTCCTTTTCCAGATTTCTCCTCAAAAGTACCTAAAATGACAAAAGGAACGATTTAGGGCAATATTTGATCCAATAAATACGATTTAGGGCTTAAATGACCCCTTAAAAGCGGTACACTTTTCGCTTCATCACACACTCCATTTTTGTAATCGCCCCGATGCATCAGGTTTGGAGATAACTTGCTTGAATTGTTGGTCTGTGATTACCGCTATTGGGTGCGCTTGAAAGTATCTGCGCAGTCTTTTGGCGGCAAATACTAATGCTAAGACCAATTTTTCCATTGGGCTATAGTTAATCTCTGTCTTCTTAAGCGCCTTGCTTACGAAATATACCGGTGTTTGTACAGAGTTCCTCTCCGTCAGTAGCACTGCGCTGACCGCTCCATGAGTCGCAGATAAGTAGACGATTAACTCCTCCCCTGGTCGGGGTGCGACTAGCTTAGGAAGCGCTGCTATATGTTGCTTAAGCTGTGTGAAAGCTTCTTCAGCTTCCGTAGTCCAACAGAAGTCTCCCTTTTTTGTACACTTCTTGAGTGTTTTAAATAAAGGAAGTGACTTATCCGCTGATTTGGACAGGAATCTGTTCAAACCGGCTAGCTTTCCATTCAGAGATTGAACTTCTTTCAACGTGCGCGGTGAAGGAAGTTGGATGACAGCCTCTGTTTTTTCTGGGCATGGTTTAATGCCATCTGGTTCTATCAAATATCCTAGGAACATGCCTTCTGTAGCACCAAAGGTGCATTTCTTAGGATTCAACTTCATGTTGATCTTTCGTAGTGTTCTAAATGTTTCTTCAATATCGCGCACCACTTCATCTTCAGTATGGCTTTTTATGACGAGGTCATCCACATAGACCTCTAGGTTGCGGCCCACTTGATTTTCAAATGCATTATCTACCAGTCGCTGGTAGGTGGCGCCCGCATTCTTTAGGCCAAAAGGCATCTTTGTATAACAAAAGACGCCTTGGCTTGTGTGGAAGGCTGTTTTTTCCTCGTCTTCCTTAGCCATTTGGATTTGGTGGTACCCTTTGTATGCATCTAAGAAACATTTAAAGGGATACCCGCACAAAGATTCCACCTTCCAGTCTATCTCTGGTAGTGGGTAGCAGTCCTGTGGACATGCTTTATTAAGGTCAGTAAAGTCCACACACATCCGCCAACTACCATCACCCTTCTTGACCATTACTGGATTGGAGAGCCAGTCATGGTAATAGACTTCTCGCATGATGCCTGCGTCCACAAGTTTGTGTACTTCCTCCAGAATGGCTTTGGCGCGTTCTGGAGCCTGGCCGCGCTTTTTCTGCCGCACTGGGGAATATCCTTGTCGGATTTTCAGCTTGTGTTCTGCAATCGAGCGTGGCACACCAGTCATGTGCTTTGGTTCCCATGCGAAGATATCCAGATTCCTTTGCAAGAGCGCGCACACGGCCGCTCTGCCTTTGTCAGACAACGATCCTCCGATCGATACTTCTTGCTCCGGGTAATCAGGATGAATTGCGACCTTCAAATTTGGTACTTTAGCTACGCTCTGTTCTGGGGTGTGCGTCGTCTCATGTGTAATCGTGTTACACTCCCTTGGTGGCGCAGCATTATTGTAGATGGTGACAATGCCGCCTTCTACTGGGAATTTGAGCATCCCGTGCGCTGTGGACGGTTCTGCGCACATTGACGAAATTCCTGGTCTTCCAATAATGCCATTGTACGGCGAAGGGGATCTGATCACCATAAAATTCATCCACGCTGTACTGGAGTGTTCCTTAGTACCAACTACGACTAGTAGTCGTAGTTGCCCCATAGGCCATATCTTTTCTCCCGTGAAGCCAGTCAACGGCGTCGTGGCCGGGCTTAACTGTCTTTGTATCTCAGGTCGCAACCTTTTGAAACAATGCTCGTACATTATGTCTGCGGATGCCCCTCCATCAACATACATGCGGTGGATATCATGACCCCCCGTATTTATCTCGATGGTAAGTGGTTCCGCCACTGCGTTGTCCGCAGCCAAGGTGGGAAAAGAAATTTCGCTTCCATGAGAAAATTTCTGGCTGAGCTTTTGCCTAGTCCTTCTCTGCCATGATTGTATCATGTAGATGGTATCAGCCTTTTCCTTAGGTGCTTCTTTCTTGTTCTCGGTTTTTTGTTTGTTTTTCCCATCCTTGATGTTCTTAACCAGATGGTCCAATCTACCTTCTTTTACTAACTTATCAATTAGTTGGCGCAATTGGACACACTCATTGGTGGTATGGCCCTTCTGTGCGTGATACTCGCAGTACCCGGTCCCTACGCGCTGCCCTTCTGGGGTGCGCATTGGTGGGGGTCTCGGAAAGTTCGCGCCTTCCGTTGCAAATATCTCCCTTGGAGTCTTCGTTAATGGGGTATACTTGTCGTTTCCCCGTCCGCCCCCTTGGCTGCGATAGTTTTTGTTACGATTGCTACTCTGGTCATTGGATTGTCTCCTTGGCTCTTCTTGTGACCTATAGTTTGAGTAGCCTTTCTTACTGTCCGCAGCGGCGGCTTCTCCTTGGATGAAGGACCTCGTACGCTTCATAAGTTCGTCAAAGGTTTGGGGAACCCTATCGTTTAACTTTTTTATTAGATCTGGGTTATTGATTCCGTTCATAAACCCTGAGATCTTTAGTATTTCTGGGCACGCCTTGACGTGTATGCATTCATCCTTATAGCGCTCCATGAAAGCGCTTGTGGATTTCCCTTGGCGCTGTTTTACCCTAGCGAGTTCGACAGGGTTTTTGGCGCACTTCTTCCTCTGAGTAAAGTTCAAACGAAACGCCTTCCGCAACTCTTCAAACCCACCGATGCTTCTGCGTGGAAGCTTACTGAACCAGTTGCGCGCATTCCCTACTAATGTAGAGTTAAACATGTGGCACCACACAGGTTGTGGCCAATTTTTGATAGTGGCGGCTGATTCGAAAATTTTTAGGTGATCATCAGGATCACCTATCCCATCATATGTTTTGACATTAGCGGGCATGCGCCTTCTCTTATTTTCCGAAAAATCGCTGATGCGCCGAGTGAACGCATCAACTTTTTGGCGGCGCCAGGGACGAGATATGTCTTCGTCTTCCTGGTCGCGGTATCTTCCCCTTGATTTCCAGTGTCCTGTTTCTTTGTCCTCGTTGTCCGAGGAGTCACTTGAGGATGAGCTTACTCTTTTGCGACGCTTGCGCCGACTATCATCGGAATCCGAGCTCGCTCCTCTGCGGCGCTTGCGCCGATTATCCTCGGAATCAGAGCTTGAAGGGCTTTCGCTTGGGGAGCACCGTCGCCCAAGCCTATCATGAACCCTGCGACTACCAAGCCTAGTGTGGATATTGGTGCGCCGTTCCCCAACTTCATGTTCTTCCAGATACTGAAAGTCGGCTCCTTCGTCATCCACAACCTTCCTTCCAATCCTAGTAAACACTGGGTGTTTGCGGCTATCCTTCTCGCGTCTTTCCTTTCGGTAGCACGGTGGGGATGCCTCATGCTCAGGGTCGAAGTTGAGCCTGGCGTGCAGACTTTGACTTGACCTCTTTTTCGTCTCCTCTCGCATGAGCGCAGCCAAGGCTTCGTAGTTTTGGGACACAAAATCACTTGGCGCTAGTTCAGGTGCGACTCCTTCTAGCGCGAGGATGTCTGTTTCCAACTCAGGACCCTTGTTTCGGATAGGCGCGTTTGGCGGCTCAGTGGAGTTTAATTCTGACATGGTGAAAGGAGTGCACAGCAGATTTACCGCGCTAGTGGTTGTTGTAGTAGCCTAGGTAGCGCTTATGGATGGTTCTACTGCGGTAAAAGCCAGATCTGAGTACGATCCTAAGATTTTGGGCACACTGGTTGTCCCAGAGGCCTGCTTAGTGGCTGCATCATTTTGCTGCTTCTTACCTTGTAGGTCGTCATGCGTTTTCTTTTTCTGTGGAGTCCACTGATTTGGGTTTTCGTGCTTTGTCATTCTAGTTCTTAGCAAAGTCCTTAGTGTAGGGTCCCACGGATGGTTCCACTTGTTGATACAAAAGTTGGGCGTTCCTTGATTCTGTACCAATCAGATCTTAATGCTTGAGACCTGCGCACTAAGAAAACAAAAAGACACCGTTAGGCTTATCGTGGGATTGTCTCCCACGATTATCCTCCGGCGTGAGAGTAAGTAATCGGTTTTTAGGGTTTAGTTGAAGAGTTAGGGTTTTGTAGATCGTACCTTTAATGAGAGTTGAAGGACTCTTTATATACACACGAAACCCTAGTTGGTTTCGTGTTCCTTACTCCTCAGCGTATCCCGCATGGGGCGGTTATTTGATACATATCCCATAAATAAGAGATATCCTATCAAGACCATAAATAACTTCGGGTTTGGGCCAACGTAAGCCCAAACCGTTATCGCAATAGCCCATTCGTGATGGGCTTGAGCCCATTCATGATGGACTGAAGTCCATTCGTGATGGACTTGAGTATGGGTCGGGTTCGTGACCCGAATGCGGACTATACGTCATCAAGAGCCATTTGAGACACCAATTGATGTACCATTCATATGCTTTTTCATATTATCATCAACCACTCATCAAAATACTCTCTCAAAAGTCCAAATTCGTCCTTAGAAGTCCAGGAAGCTTTGGAGGTTCAAGAAGTCAACATTTGGAGGTCAAAACATCAAGAAGTCAACACCAATACTTTGGGTATCTTTACCTTATCATTTGTAATCTTATTTTAATCATTGTAAGACTTTCAATTATGGTTTCTAATGTTCAACGTTCTGAGTTTATGTTAGTGTTTGCTATGAGTGGCTAGTGCCTTTTGTGCACTTGCTTAGATGATGTTTATGACTAATTGATTTGCGTATGATTGTGATAACATGTTTTTATTCAATTTCAAGTTAATTCTAAGATCCAATTGTGCTTAAGTTTCATAGTGACATTTGTTAACCAAGTTTGACTAGTTGGTGATAATAAAGGTCGAAAGGTTTGTTGTTATTCAACTAGTTATAATCATTTGTCTATGAATGATTGTTTTTACCCATTATTCTTGGTTTAACAAAGAAACTTAATTGTGGTTGTAATAAGAATGCTTTTGCTTATCAAATTGGATTGATTGTAAACCATTTCAAGGGTCGAAAGATTAGTAGTTTACTATCAATTGTGACCTTTTGTCTATGATCGGTTACCTTTTGTATTGACCATTTCCTAAGCTTATTTGATAAAACAAAAGACTATTTTTGTGTTTAAGTTTGCACCAAACTTATGAACCTTGAATTGATCTTGAATTGATTGGTTAAACGTAATGCTTGTTTTTATGAACTAAAATCTTGACGAAGGTTTAACTTGTAGAAACAATAGATTAGTTTACCCAACTAATTATCATAACCAACATGTTATCAAAAGTTATCACAATCATGCTTATCAAGAGTTGTAGATTAGTCTAAGCAAGTGTAGTTTTAATCATTTGAATTATTATATTTTCATCATTGCTTGTTTAAGAAATTTACTTTTAATAGCTTACAATCCGATTCACTCACAAATCCCTGCAAACGATCCCGACTTACCATCATAATCTTGCTATAACGGACGAGTTCACTTGCTCGTATGTGTTTTTTCCAGGTTCGGTAATTCACCCTTATAAATTTAAAACTTGTACACGAACGTGACACATCAACTACCTCCCCTGATTCTGAGCATACACAACCACAAATTTTCTTCCCTTATTGGTTAATCTTCCTCCCCTGGGCTTTGTTTCCTCCCCTGAGCTTGAAAGATTTCTCACCATGTATCAAAATATTTTTGAAAGATTTCTCACCATGTATCAAAATATTTCCTCCCCTGTTTGGAAGATCTCTCACCATCATGTGATCTACCAATTAGAACATGATTTTCAGACAATGGTGTACATGTTGGCCATCAATTCCTTAAGAGTTTAATTAGCTGCCCTCATCACTTCCAGGTATGTTAACTTCTGTGAGAGGTGAATCATGGGGCATTGACTCATTATCCATCATTTGATGGTTTTCTAAGCCGCTTTGAAAATCCTTTTTAAAGAAACTTTTGACTTAGCCGTATGAACTTGATTTTATGATTGAAAAATCATACTGCTTACAACCATTTTTGAAGGGATTAATTGTATAACAGACACTTAATCAAGAATTCGGTTTAACTTAACCTCTGGTTGTGTGAGAACCAATATTTTCAGTTATAAATAACTGCCTGTGTACAGACAAACCCATTCAAAGGACTTTCTTGACAGGTTTTCCAGCTTGTGACAATTGTGTCTTCTAACACAAGTGTTAGATGCACATTTGTTCGCTGTTCTTTCTATAAGATGTCCTTAGACTTGCTCATTATACTAGTTAAAGTATAAAATGATAGAAAGTGAGTTGTGTCAGTTACTATCTGACCAACTGAGCCATCAAGTCAATGTGAAAAATCATAATCAGGTTTCAAGAAAGAAGTTTTAAAGAATCAATTAACTTAGGTGTAAACCTTTGTTAATAAATCCCCAAATTCAGTCTATCATGAACCTATTATGTCAGCAACTTGTATAATCATTCTTCTGCTCATACATTTCACTTGAAACTTCCTTTGTGCTCAAATATTCATACCTGAAAATGTTAGTCCAAAACCAAGAAACAAAATGAAAAAACATTTGTCTTATAGCAGTATCATTATATGACTAACAGTATGAACTGAACAAACCAAAATTGTATAGTGCTAGCAGTACAAACTTTTCAATAACAGTAGCAATTTATAAAGCTAGCAGTACAAACAAAAACTTATATACATAAACACAGAGTTTTAAATCATTGAGGATTTAGCATCCCAATACTTGCTACCAAGTATTGAAACCTTCCAACATCAAAAGCTTTTGTGAGAAGATCTGAAAAGTTGTGATCAGAATCAATTTTAAGAATTTGAATAAACTTTTTCTCATTGCAGTCTCTAATAAAATGATGTCTAATTTCAATGTGTTTTGTTTTAGAGTGTTGCACTGGGTTTTTAATGATGCAAATTGTACTACTATTATCAATATGTATGACAGTGTTTAAGAAATTGTACCCATAGTCAAGAAGTTGGTTTTGAAGCCATAGGCCTTGACCACAGCAACTTGCAGCAGCTACATATTCAGCTTCAGTTGTTGAAGTAGCCACAATTGTTTGCTTCTTACACTGCCATGAGATAAGTCTACACCCAAGGAATTGACATCCTCTAGTTGTTGACTTTCTGTCCAAGCTTGCACCTGCATAATCACTATCTGAATATGCTACCAAGTCAAAGGGTGATTCCCTAGTTTGTGATAACATGTTTTAATTCAATTTCAAGTTAATTCTAAGATCCAATTGTGCTTAAGTTTCATGGTGACATTTGTTAATCAAGTTTGACTAGTTGGTGATAATAAAGGTCGAAAGATTTGTTGTTATTCAACTAGTTATAATCATTTGTCTATGAATGATTGTTTTTACCCATTATTCTTGGTTTAACAAAGAAACTTAATTGTGGTTGTAATAAGAATGCTTTTGCTTATCAAATTGGATTGATTGTAAACCATTTCAAGGGTCGAAAGATTAGTAGTTTACTATCAATTGTGACCTTTTGTCTATGATCGGTTACCTTTTGTATTGACCATTTCCTAAGCTTATTTGATAAAACAAAAGACTATTTTTGTGTTTAAGTTTACACCAAACTTATGAACCTTGAATTGATCTTGAATTGATTGGTTAAACGTAATGCTTGTTTTTATGAACTAAAATCTTGACGAAGGTTTAACTTGTAGAAACAATAGATTAGTTCACCCAACTAATTATCATAACCAACATGTTATCAAAAGTTATTACAATCATGCTTATCAAGATTTGTAGATTAGTCTAAGCAAGTGTAGTTTTAATCATTTGAATTATTATATTTTCATCATTGCTTGTTTAAGAAATTTACTTTTAATAGCTTACAATCCGATTCACTCACAAATCCCTGCGAACGATCCCGACTTACTCATAATCTTGCTATAACGGACGAGTTCACTTGCTCGTATGTGTTATTTCTAGGTTTGGTAATTCACCCTTATAAATTTAAAACTTGTACACGAACGTGACACATCAAGTTTTTGGCGCCGCTGCCGGGGATTTTGATTGTGTTTCTGTAAGTTTTAGAGGTCCCTTTTCTTTCCAAGTTCGTTTTCATAAAAAAAATAAATAAATAAAAAGTTTTCCGAGCTGACCATCCGATTGGTTTATCATCCATCCGATCGGTTGCCCAATTTCAATTTTTACCGAGACTCCCATCCGATCGGTAGTTGTTCTATTCGATCGGGTTTCTTCCAAAACCAGATTTTACCGAGATTCCCATCTGATCGGTTTGCCAACCATCCGATCGGATCACCAACTCTGATTTTTCAAACTGTTTCCATTCTTCGCTCGTGTGTTTAGACATTGCCTCGATTCTCTTGGGAATTGTATGAACACTCGATCAACTGGAATAGAACCAATTTCACCTTTTTCAGATCTCGAACATTTAGTCCAAAGACCAAGAAGAAAAAGAAAACCCTTTGTTCCATTAACCAACCGTGTACCAAGAGTACGAAACCCACCGTTTGATAACCTTTCTGAAGCCAAAGTCGTTTATAACCCATTCACTGATCAACCTTTTCCCATGGCTGACGATCAACCCATGTGGGAAGTCAACCGCGCCGTAGCACCCACTCCTGGAGCTGCGATTGTTGCTGTCAACCTAGGTGACAATTTCACCGTGAAAGGTCACCATCTTTCTATGATCAAAGATCGTCAATTCGATGGCCGTTCGAGGGCCGATCCTCACAAACACATTTCCGAATTCATCGAAATTTGTGGCATGTTTCGATATGGCGACACCAATGTCGATGCCATTAAACTCAAACTTTTTCCATCATCACTTGCTGGAGATGCAAAAGTGTGGTATAACGAATTAACCCCAGGAATTATCAATACTTGGGAGGAGATGAGGCAAGCTTTTGTAAGCCGATTCTTTCCACCTGCCATGTTTGACCGACTCATCGGAGAAATTCGTGCTTTCACACAAAATCCTAACGAATCACTAGTCGAAGCCTGGCTTCGTATGAAAGATTTGATTCGTAGTTGTCATGGACATGGTTTAGGACGAGGAACCATTATCCAAATCTTCTACCATGGACTTGATGAAACATCTCAAGGAATCCTTGATGCTGGAGGAATTTTTCTCTATAAGACTCCTAATCAGGCATATCAATTGCTTGAAGACCGAGTTCTTCTCAAACTCGATTGGTCAAAAGATTCCAAAACCAAACCCTTAAGAAAAACTGTTGCTTTTGCCAAAAGTTCCGATACCTCTAAACTCATGGAGAAAATGGAAGCCTTGGTTTCCAAAATCGACTCGCAATACAAAGATCTTAAAGGAGAAATGAAAGAAATGCGAGACGGTTGTAACAACTATGGAGGTAATCACCCATCATCAGAATGTGACGATCAACCAATGGATAAACCCAAAGAAGGAGAAGCTAATTATGTCCAAGGAGGATACCGTGGAAGTGGTTATCGTGGTAACTATTACGGGAGAAATTCTGTAAATTGGCAAGATCGCCAACAAAGGGATAACAACCGTGATTCTCAACCTCGAGCAGACGATCAAACTCCACAAACCTCTGATAAAAAACCAGAAGAAACCAATTTTGAAAAAATGATGAGAGAATTTGTGACCGCTCAAAAATCAACCAATGAGTTCGTCAAGAACCAATTTTTCAATCTCAAAACCAAAGTTGAGCAAGGACAGAAAAATCATCAAGCATCTATTCAAGACCTTGAAAACAAATTTGGTAGACTTTCTGATCAAATTTCTTCCCGACCATCTGGTTCGTTACCAAGTAATACCCAATCCAACCCCAAACCAACATCATCTGGATCAAACGATAAAACTTATCGTCCACCACACACTAGAAATGAGCATATCGATGCTGTATTCACAAGAAGTGGTGTTTCTTATGATCCACCACCCAATCCAAATAATACCACGATCATCAATGATGAAAGTGAGGATGAAGCTGAAGAAGCTGAGAAGGAAAATACTCCAAATACACCCACCAAAGAAAAACCCATCCCACCAGTAAAGGCGTACACACCAAAGATTCCATATCCTCAACGCCTTAAGAAAGAAAAGATGGAAGAGCGTTATAAGAAGTTTGTTGAAATGATCAAAGAAGTTAGACTCAATGTACCCCTCGTTGATGTTCTGGCTGGAATGCCCAATTATGGGAAATTTTTAAAGGAACTTCTTAATAACAAGAACAAGTTGGAACAAATATCCGCTACCTTTCTCAATGAAGAATGCTCAGCCATTGTTCAAAACAAAATTCCACCAAAACTCGGAGATCCCGAAAGTTTTCTGATTCCATGCACGTTAGGAAACAACATCACATGCGATGCTTTAGCCGATCTAGGTGCAAGTATCAATTTGATTCCCTATTCGTTGTATTCTAAACTCTCAATCAATACCTTGAAACCTACAAGGATGAGTATTCAATTAGCCAATCATTCTTACCAATATCCTGTTGGAATTGCTGAGAATATGCTTGTCCAAGTTGGTAAATTTGTTTTTCCCGTGGATTTTGTGATCTTAGAAATGGAGGAAGATAGTAGAGTACCTCTTATTTTAGGAAGACCTTTCCTAAACACCGCTGATGCGATCATCAAAGTAAAAGGAAAAGAACTCAACCTTGGAGTTGGAGAAGATAGAATTACCTTTTTAATCGATAAAGCAATGCAATATCCATATTCCAATGTGACACTTGTTTTAACATTGACGTAATCGATGAAGTCACTGATGAAGAATTGGATGCATTACTTGACGATTCTGATCCATTCATGACTACTTCGGAGAAAATTAGTGAAACAAACTTTGATAAAGAATTCGCTGATTTTATGGAAGTAAAGTTTGAAGAAGATGAAATCGAAGAAATTGAAGATGGAGAAATAATAGAAGAAGATTTTGAGGAAATCATCTTTAATGATCAATTGAGGATCAAAACATCTCTTCAAGAACCACCAACTGATCTTGAGCTGAAACCACTCCCTGAAAATCTGGAATATGCTTACTTGGAAGATAATTCACTTCTTCCAGTAGTCATATCTTCATTGCTCAAAGATAAAGAAAAAGAATGTCTCATGTCTGTTCTCAAGAGGCATAAAAGTGCTTTTGCGTGGAAAACCTCTGATATCCCAGGAATTAGTCCTGATTTCTGTAAAACACAAAATCAATTTCGAAGAAGATGCCAAACCCGTTGTAGAAAGACAACGTCGACTCAATCCCAACATGAAAGAAGTTGTTAAAAAAGAAATCATCAAACTTCTTGATGCCGGTATCATTTACCCAATCGAGGATAGTCCTTGGGTGAGTCCAGTTCACTGTGTTCCCAAAAAAGGAGGAATGACTGTTGTGACTAACGAACGGAATGAATTAGTTCCTACTAGAACTGTCACTGGATGGCGAGTATGTATTGACTACATAAAATTGAACAAAGCCACTAGAAAAGATCATTTTCCTTTACCCTTCATGGATCAAATGCTTGAGAGATTAGCAGGGAACGATTACTTTTGTTTCCTTGATGGTTTTTCAGGATATTTCCAAATTCCTATTGATCCTGCTGATCAAGAAAAGACTACATTCACATGTCCCTTTGGAACTTACGCTTACCGGCGTATGCCTTTCGGTCTTTGTAATGCACCCGCGACTTTTCAAAGGTGTATGATTGCAATATTCCAAGACATGCTTGAAACATATATGGAAGTTTTCATGGATGAGTTTTCAGTTTTTGGAAGTTCATTTGAAGCTTGTCTTTCTAATCTCGATAAAATGCTCGAAAGATGCGAAGCTGCACATCTTGTTCTCAACAGGGAAAAATGCCATTTTATGGTGACAGAAGGAATTGTGCTTGGACACAAAATTTGCAGTGCAGGAATGGAGGTTGATAAAGCAAAAATTGATGTTATCACAAAATTACCACCTCCAACCAACGTTAAAGCCGTTAGAAGTTTTATAGGACATGCCGGTTTCTACCATCATTTCATTAAGGATTTTTCCAAAATATCTTGTCCCATGATGAAACTTCTCGAAAAAGATTCTGTTTTTGACTTTAATGCAGATTGCATTAAGGCTTTCGAAACATTGAAAAGTCAACTGACTAGTGCACCCATTATGGTTTCACCTAATTGGTCACTACCATTCGAGCTCATGTGCGATGCAAGTGATTTTGCTGTTGGAGCTGTATTAGGACAACGTGAAGGAAAACATTTCCGTCCTATATACTTCGCTAGTAAAACACTCAACAATGCTCAACAAAATTACACGGTTACGGAGAAGGAATTGTTAGCCGTTGTTTTTGCTTTCGACAAATTCAGATCTTATCTTGTGCTCTCTAGTAATCATTCAGCGCTCAAATATCTGTTTACCAAACAAGATGCAAAACCGCGTCTTATCCGATGGATTTTGCTACTCCAATAATTTGACATCGAAATAAAAGATAAGAAAGGAGCAGAAAATCTAGCTGCTGATCATTTGTCTCGTCTCGAGAATCCAAATTTGGAAGAGTTAAAGGAAGATGAGATTGACGATTATTTCCCTGATGAAACTCTCATGACTGTTGATACAGTTAATGAAAATGAAATTCCGTGGTTTGCAGATTATGCAAATTATCTCGTTGGAGGAATTCTCAGAAAAGGATTAACTCATGCCCAACGAAGTAAATTCTTTTCAGAACTAAAACACTATTATTGGGAAGAGCCTTATCTTTTCAAGATGTGTCCCAATGGGATGATCAGAAGATGTGTTTATGGTTCTGAAACACGAAGAATTCTTGATGAATGCCATCATGGCCCGACTGGGGGACACTATGGTCCTTCCACCACAGCTAAAAAAGTTTTTGATGCTGGATTCTATTGGCCGACCATTTTCAAAGAAGCTCATACTCTTGTTCAAAACTGTGATGCTTGCCAAAAATCCGGTAGTCTTTCTCGTAGAGACGAAATGCCTCAGAAGAGCATTCAAATCTGCGAAATATTCGATATTTAGGGAATCGATTTTATGGGACCATTTCCTAAATCACACAAATACGAATACATTCTCGTTGCTATTGATTACGTTTCCAAATGGGCTGAAGCTGAAGCTCTACCCACAAATGATGCACGAGTTGTTGTTAATTTTCTCAAAAAGCTTTTCGCTCGTTATGGAATTCCTAAAGCTTTAATAAGTGATCGAGGAACCCATTTATGTAATAGACAAATGGAGAAAATTATGAAACGATATGGAGTTCATCATCGTTTCGCCACAACTTATCATCCACAGACCAGTGGTCAAGTCAAAAATACCAACAGAGCCTTAAAGAGGATACTTGAAAAAACGGTCAAAGACAATCCTGCCATTTGGTCGAGAAAACTCGATGACGCTCTGTGGGCATTTCGTACGACTTATAAAACTCCAATTGGTACAACACCATACAGACTTTTGTATGGAAAAACCTATCATTTGCCATTCGAAATCGAACATCGCGCCTACTGGGCACTCAGAAACTGTAACCCTGATCTCAAAATAGCTGGAGAGAAGAGATTTTTGCGATTTCATGAACTCGATGAACTAAGACTCCAAGCTTATGAGAACTCCAAGCTTTACAAAGCTAGAACCAAAGCGTATCATGACAGAAAGCTTAGAATCCGGAAAGAATTCAAAGCTGGAGACAAAGTTCTGCTTTTCAATATGAAATACAAGTTTAAAGCTCCTAAGCTAAGACCAAAATGGTTCGGACCATATATAGTGAAACATGGATTTCCATCTGGATATGTTGAATTATATGACAAACAAGGTGGAAGTTTCATTGTTAATGGTCACCGAATTAAATTGTACTATGATAAGGAGCAAATGAACGAGATTTCTATCAAAGAAATTCCACCTGAATCAGAATTAAACTGGTTATGTCTATGATCTTCTTCCTAGACCTTGGGAAAGAATAAAATTGGAAAACATAGATGAAACTGGAGAAGGAATAGTGATAGGAAACGTGGTGTATGTTCCAAAATTCTCAAAGAAGAAACCAAAAATTGCACCAACGTAGCAAGAAAGAAGTTTGAGTCTGGCTGATGACTCGTTAATAAAACAAGCGCTTCTCGGGAGGCAACCCATGTGTTTACTATTTTTAGTTCTTATTTTTATTTTCAAGTGATTATACCCCAAAGTTTCTCTAATCCCTTAGTTGAACTTAAGTGTGGGGGTGTAACACTGACTTTTGAATAAAATGTATAAATATTTCGTGTGTTTGTTTTGTTTGTTTTAAGATTACTGCTGGTAATGATTACAAAGCTTGGATGCTTGGATCAAAGAATCATAAGAAGCACAAAAAATATGGTTTACTCTCTTATTTCCCTATTTTCATTCCTTGAAGTTTGTTTATCATATTGAGGACAATGCTTAACTTAAGTGTGGGGGGGGGGGGGGGAGGGTGAATAGGAAAATAAGGATAAATTGTAAATTTTGAGCTAAATTTTAAATTTTGTTTTCCCTTGTGATCTAGTTATTTGTCATTTTTAGGATAATATATTAGAATAACTGGATCAATCCTCTGGTGAAACCTGTAATTTTTGAAAAATTGAGATGTGTCCCGATTAATCTTGCAATTCATTCTGGGATCGATAACATTAGCTAGCACATATTATAGCCCTTCAACTAAATTGTGAGGATTTAAGCCTGTTTCGTATCTAGCATACATCTTTTATGCTTTGATTCTTTTGCTATGAGTGTGCCGGTGATTTTATTTATTCTAGAACTTGTGCTTGTAAATCATTATGAGACCGTTGTGAGATCACATTTCATGTGTGATATAAATGTATATGCATGATAAGAGGCAACCTTAGGAATGAACCCAAATGGCCTTCCGTATCGATATTTAGCTAGTTACACTGACTAGTTAACCACCAATATAAACCCTATTGTTAGAGTTTATTTTAATGCTAGATACCCCTAGTTACACCTTCTGAGCCAATCTTTTCTTTTGATAAAATCCAAAAAAAAAAAAAAAATACAAAAAGATTTTACACTTTTTAGCCTAGCCTTACTCTTAGTCAAGTCTTGGTTGGTTGCTAGCTATTTGGCAAGATGGATGTTATGTGGGAAATCATGAAAGTATGAAGAAAGTTGAAAATTCCAAAAGTAGTTATCCAAGTGAAGTCATCGCAACTATAAGATGATCAGTGAAAGTTTATATTTGAGTTAAAAAAAAAAAAAGAAAAAAAAAAGAGAATAAGTCATCGCAACTATAAGGTGACAAGAATAGCCAATGAGCTATTGAGTAATGTATTGATCGATCAAGTATGGAGTTTCTCAAGAATGCATGATAGTGGTTCGAAATAGCTAGCAACATCTGGTTAGTAGACTTTGACTAGTTTGTATATTCGTTATTATCAACCCTTTCTAAAACATATCCCATGTCTTATCCTACCCTTTTGAATTTGTGGAATTATCAAGTGTATTGACATGTAGTGACCATCCAATTTCTTGAGGAATTAGGTAGCGTTGTTAGCGATCTAAGGTTATCCTTAGTGACCATCCGTTATTTGGTGATGCGAGAACTCGTTGTTAGCGAGCTATTATGTTTTGCATAAGATATTTACACATAAGTCTTATATAACCCTTGAAACCTTAAACCTGAATAAAAGCCCTCTTTGATATGTATACTTGGTGCTCACGCCATGTCGGTGTAGTTTTGTTTCTTGTACAAGCCTATGGTAATATTTAGATCATGACTGAGTAATGAGTGTGATTTCTATTATATACTCCACCAACCATACAAATGAGTGTTTTGAGTGAATTATATTTCGTTCCTTTTTCGTGAGGTGATTAGTAATGTTTATCAAGCAAGAAAATTATTTGGGTATTGTCAAACATCTCGATGCTTCAACCATAAAAGCTTAAAACGATGAATCTAACTTGTACTTGTACTTGATAGATTTGCATCACATTTTTCCTAAACATACTCGAGTACCATGTGGATTATTGTTTTTACTTCTAGATTTGCTTGAGGGCAAGCAAAGTTTAAGTGTGGGGGAATTTGATAACGCTCAAATTGTGCATGTTTTTAGTAGCGTTATTCGTGCTTTTATATATGTTATTTGGTTATATTTATATGCTTTTGTTACTAAATCGTACCAAAGTGTGTTTGCAAAGTGTATGTAGCCAAAAACAGGAAAAAGAAAGAAAAAGATGAAAAAAATGAGGAAGAAGGAAATATTTATGATGGTACGAAGATTCTCTTGTCAAGATCCAATCAAATAAGGCATTTCAAAGAATAAAAGTCCAAGTATTCAAGTTGACAAGCTTCAAGATAAAGAAAAGATCAAGTTTGGATGAAGAACCATGAGCCATGAACAAGATACAAGCCAAACGACAAAAGTCCAAAAAAGAGCATAAAGCAACACTCCATCCGATCGGATGCAGCCCGCAACCGAATCGGATGGAGGTAATTTCTGTAGACCAACCGATCGGTTGGATGCAATACCGATCGGTTGGATGTCGTCTGATTTGCCAAACTTCATCATTAAGGATACTATCCTTATGTGCACGATTCTAAAGCATTCTATTGAGCATTCTAGACTATTCTAATTTACTTGGAGGCCAAGATGAAGCATTAAAGACCCTAGGCCTTGAGAGTAGTATAAATAGAGCCATTTGAGACACCAATTGATGTACCATTCATATGCTTTTTCATATTATCATCAACCACTCATCAAAATACTCTCTCAAAAGTCCAAATTCGTCCTTAGAAGTCCAGGAAGCTTTGGAGGTTCAAGAAGTCAACATTTGGAGGTCAAAACATCAAGAAGTCAACACCAATACTTTGGGTATCTTTACCTTATCATTTGTAATCTTATTTTAATCATTGTAAGACTTTCAATTATGGTTTCTAATGTTCAATGTTCTGAGTTTATGTTAGTGTTTGCTGTGAATGGCTAGTGCCTTTTGTGAACTTGCTTAGATGAAATTTATGAATAATTGATTTGCGTATGATTGTGATAACATGTTTTAATTCAATTTCAAGTTAATTCTAAGATCCAATTGTGCTTAAGTTTCATAGTGACATTTGTTAACCAAGTTTGACTAGTTGGTGATAATAAAGGTCGAAAGGTTTGTTGTTATTCAACTAGTTATAATCATTTGTCTATGAATGATTGTTTTTACCCATTATTCTTGGTTTAACAAAGAAACTTAATTGTGGTTGTAATAAGAATGCTTTTGCTTATCAAATTGGATTGATTGTAAACCATTTCAAGGGTCGAAAGATTAGTAGTTTACTATCAATTGTGACCTTTTGTCTATGATCGGTTACCTTTTGTATTGACCATTTCCTAAGCTTATTTGATAAAACAAAAGACTATTTTTGTGTTTAAGTTTACACCAAACTTATGAACCTTGAATTGATTGGTTAAACGTAATGCTTGTTTTTATGAACTAAAATCTTGACGAAGGTTTAACTTGTAGAAACAATAGATTAGTTCACCCAACTAATTATCATAACCAACATGTTATCAAAAGTTATCACAATCATGCTTATCAAGAGTTGTAGATTAGTCTAAGCAAGTGTAGTTTTAATCATTTGAATTATTATATTTTCATCATTGCTTGTTTAAGAAATTTACTTTTAATAGCTTACAATCCGATTCACTCACAAATCCCTGCGAACGATCCCGACTTACCATCATAATCTTGCTATAACGGACGAGTTCACTTGCTCGTATGTGTTATTTCCAGGTTCGGTAATTCACCCTTATAAATTTAAAACTTGTACACGAACGTGACACATCAACTACCTCCCCTGATTCTGAGCATACACAACCACAAATTTTCTTCCCTTATTGGTTAATCTTCCTCCCCTGGGCTTTATTTCCTCCCCTGAGCTTGAAAGATTTCTCACCATGTATCAAAATATTTTTGAAAGATTTCTCACCATGTATCAAAATATTTCCTCCCCTGTTTGGAAGATCTCTCACCATCATGTGATCTACCAATTAGAACATGATTTTCAGACAATGGTGTACATGTTGGCCATCAATTCCTTAAGAGTTTAATTAGCTGCCCTCATCACTTCCAGGTGTGTTAACTTCTGTGAGAGGTGAATCATGGGGCATTGACTCATTATCCATCATTTGATGGTTTTCTGAGCCACTTTGAAAATCCTTTTTAAAGAAACTTTTGACTTAGCAGTATGAACTTGATTTTATGATTGAAAAATCATACTGCTTACAACCATTTTTGAAGGGATTAAGTGTATAACAGACACTTAATCAAGAATTCGGTTTAACTTAACCTCTGATTGTGTGAGAACCAATATTTTCAGTTATAAATAACTGCCTGTGTACAGACAAACCCATTCAAAGGGCTTTCTTGACAGGTTTTCCAGCTCGTGACAATTGTGTCTTCTAACACAAGTGTTAGATGCACATTTGTTTGCTGTTCTTTCTATCAGATGTCCTTAGACTTGCTCATTATACTAGTTAAAGTATAAAATGATAGAAAGTGAGTTGTGTCAGTTACTATCTGACCAACTGAGCCATCAAGTCAATGTGAAACATCATAATCAGGTTTCAAGAAAGAAGTTTTAAAGAATCAATTAACTTAGGTGTAAACCTTTGTTAATAAATCCCCAAACTCAGTCTATCATGAACCTATTATGTCAGCAACTTGTATAATCATTCTGCTGCTCATACATTTCACTTGAAACTTCCTTTGTGCTCAAATATTCATACCTGAAAATGTTAGTCCAAAACCAAGAAACAAAATGCAAAAACATTTGTCTTATAGCAGTATCATTATATGACTAACAGTATGAACTGAACAAACCAAATTTGTACTAGCAGTACAAACTTTTCAATAACAGTAGCAATTTATAAAGCTAGCAGTACAAACAAAAATTTATATACATAAACACAGAGTTTTAAATCATTGAGGATTTAGCATCCCAATACTTGCTACCAAGTATTGAAACCTTCCAACATCAAAAGCTTTTGTGAGAAGATCTGAAAAGTTGTGATCAGAATCAATTTTAAGAACTTGAATCAACTTTTTCTCATTGCAGTCTCTAATAAAATGATGTCTAATTTCAATGTGTTTTGTTTTAGAGTGTTGCACTGGGTTTTTAATGATGCAAATTGTACTACTATTATCAATATGTATGACAGTGTTTAAGAAATTGTACCCATAGTCAAGAAGTTGGTTTTGAAGCCATAGGACTTGACCACAGCAACTTGCAGCAGCTACATATTCAGCTTCAGTTGTTGAAGTAGCCACAATTGTTTGCTTCTTACACTGCCATGAGATAAGTCTACACCCAAGGAATTGACATCCTCCAGTTGTTGACTTTCTGTCCAAGCTTGCACCTGCATAATCACTATCTGAATATGCTACCAAGTCAAAAGGTGATTCCCTAGAATACCATAGTCCCAACCTAGGTTGACCCTTGAGATATCTAAAAATCCTCTTGACAGCTGTTAAGTGAGAAACCTTAGGAGTTACTTGAAATCTTGCACAAGCACAAACAGAGAACATGATATCAGGTCTTGATGATGTGAGATATATCAAAGAACCTATCATAGATCTGTATGTGTGTACATCTAGATTGTCTCCATCTACATCTTTAAGAAGTGGCTTCTCAGAGTCCATTGGTGTGCTTGCCACTTTTGAATCAGCAAATTGAAATTTCCTTAGAATCTCTGCAACATATTTATCTTGGCTGATAAATATGCCTTCACTAGATTGCTTAACTTGCAGACCAAAAAATAATGTAAGTTCCCCCATGGAACTCATCTGAAACTTATCATGCATAAGCTTCTCAAACTCTAAACACATCTCCTTCCTTGTAGATCCAAAGATGATATCATCCACATACACCTAAACTAGCAAAAGATCATTCTTGTGCTTCTTGATGAATAATGTTTGATCTATCTTGCCTCTTTGAAATCCATTTTCTATTAAATAGGAAGCCAGTGTTTCATACCATGCCCTTGGAGCCTGATGAAGGCCATAAAGAGCCTTAACTACTTTGTACACTTTGTCTGGATGGTCTGGGTCAGTAAACCCTGGAGGTTGTGAGACATATACCTCCTCTTCAATAGTACCATATAAAAAAGCACTCTTGACATCCATTTGATAAACTGTGAAGCCCATAAATGAAGCATAAGCCAAAAATAACCTAATGGCTTCAATCCTTGCTACTGGAGAAAAAACCTCTTCATAGTCTATCCCTTCCTCTTGTGTGTACCCTTGGGCTGCTAATCTAGCCTTATTCCTAATCACTATGCCCCTTTCATCCCTTTTATTTCTAAAAACCCATCTAGTGCCAATTACCCTTACACCCATGGGTAAATCAACTAGCACCCATACCTTCTGAATCTTAAACGGAAGAAGCTCCTCTTGCATAACTTCTACCCAGCTTGAATCATCTAGGGCTTTAAGAACATTCTTTGGTTCTGCTTGTGATAGAAAACATACAAATAAGCAAGAGTTGGAATACTCATGCTGCTTTGATGCATAAAGAGCATCAAGAAGCCCTTGTTGGTCTTAAGACATCAATTGTTGCCTTGTCTTCACCCCTGATTGTACATCTCCAATCACATTGTCCAGGGAGTGGACTTTGTGAATCCTTGTGTGTGGAGTAGAAGGAACTTGATAATGAGGTGGGAGATTATTGAAATCCACCTCTTCTTCTGAGAAATCTGCTTCAGTTGAGTCTGATGGGCCAGCAGTAGAAACATTTGGCCTAGCAGTAGAAACATTTGGCCTAGTAGTAGGTTGCTCTGTCTCAGCAGTAGAAACATCATTTGTACTGCTACCTTGATTTTCTTGTTCCTCAGTCTCATCTTCCTTGTTTTCAGCTTCAATCACTTTTTTAGGTTCATCAGAAGAAGGTTCATCATAAGAAGTTGAATCCACACTTGTCCATATTGGCATCATTACATAATCTTGATCTGTCTCTTTTTCTAACCTTGCCTCATCTGTTGCATCATTTGTTTCTGAACCTGAAAATTCATTAGTTTCTGCAACAACAGGTACATAATTCATTGATTTGGTTAGTGACTCAAGATCAAATAGCCATTTTGGACCTTCACCTGCTACATTGGATTTGTTCTCTAAAAATTCCACATGCAGGTTTTCATCTTCTCTTCTAGTTCTTGAGTTGTATACTCTAAAAGCTTTGCTATTGAGAGAATATCCAACTAAGAATCCTTCATCTGCTTTACCATCAATCTTTCCTAGATGGTCTAAGGTATTCAGAATTGTCACATGACATCCAAAAGGTCTAAGAAATCCTATTGCAGGAGTTCTACCTCTAAAAAGCTCATATGATGTCTTATTGTGAGACTTGACAACCAAAACCCTGTTCTGGACATAGCAAGCAGTATTAACTGCTTCAGCCCAAAAAGTGATAGGCAACTTAGAGTCGGCTAACATGGTTCTAGCAGCTTCTATGAGTGTTCTATTTCTCCTCTCAGCTACTCCATTATGCTGAGGAATTCTAGCAACAATAAATTCTCTCCTAATACCTTTTTCCTTGCATAAGTCATCCATAACTCTATTCTTAAACTCTGTCCCATTATCACATCTAATGACTTTTACTTTCTTGTCTACTAGGTTTTCTATCTCTTTAATGAATGTCTTAAGGATGCTAGAAGTCTCATCCTTAGAACTTAAAAAGAAAACTCATGTAAATCTACTATAGTCATCAGTAACAACTAGACAATATCTTTTATGCATCATACTCCTAACAGAAGTAGGTCCAAATAAGTCCATATGAAGCATAAACAATGATTGATCAATAGAGTTAAAAATCTTGGGCTTACAAGTGGCTTTGTGTTATTTGCCTTTAAGACAAGCAATGCATGTTTGGTCATTTTCAAATCGTTTTTGAGGTAAACCTCTTACCAAACCATTCTTAACAATTTTATTTATGGTTTTGAAGTTAATGTGACCAAGCCTCCTATGCCATTTCATAGATTCATCCAGTGTGGCCTTTGCAATTAGACAAGTAAGTGCCTCTTTAGGAACAATCTTCTTCATATCAATACTGTACATGTTGCCCTTTCTTGGAATTTTAAGAAGTACTTGACTTTCATCAGGCATCTTAAAATCAGAAGAAAGTACAAGACATTCAGTGTCAGTAAAAAGAACTTTATTCTTTTTGTCACACATTTGTGAGACACTAAAAAGATTATACTTAAGCTCTTGCACATAGTACACATCTTAAAAATCTAATTTACCGGTTTTAAGAGTACCTTTACCAATAATTTTTCCTCCAATTCCTCCTCCAAAGGTAACATAGCCTCCATCTAATGATTGGAAGTCTGAAAGATAAGACTTGTTGCCTGTCATGTGACATGAACACCCACTATCTGAATATCCTTGATCTTCATGATCTGTTGGTGAATGTTCCTGCACATAAATAAAGGAATTAGTTTTCTTGGGGAATCCAAGCCATTACTGACTTGGATTTGCCACGTGCATCAATATAGTTAAACCTTTTGAGAATAGTTGATGCACTATTGGATTTAAGAGGTCTCCAAATCCAACATGCTAGAAACCTGGACACACGATTAAGGTGGTTAAACCTTGTGACTTTGTGTGTATGATATGTTGTGTTAATATGATTAAGTGCGCGGAATTCACTCAACCAAACTTAGAAGGTTGTGTATGTTATGGAAATGGAATTGTTATGTTTGTTAGTGTAATACCTGAAAACCTAAATCATGTAAAAAAAGACCAAAATGCCCCTATGATCTAAAACTTTTGCATATCAAGTCCAAAATGCACCAAATTAATTCCAAAGCTTGGTAAACTAATAAATCATGAAGCAAAACCATACTAAGCTACATATAACACATGAAATAAGTTACATGGACCTCCTAACAACACCATATAGCCGAATTATGTATAAGTGTACACATAATAATTATTTAAAATTCAAATCTTGAAGTTATAAAAGGAAATGGTCTATCACATTCAAGTGGATGATTTGGTCTATGCAAATCCGATCTTCAAGCCCATTTTCCTGCCCTCATTACTCGGTCCTATCAATATTATAACTCCTCATAACCCTTTTTCCTCTCCAAGTTATACCGAGATCAAGAAAAACCCTAGCACACCACGAATTAATTCACACACACTCACACGAATTTTTCCAAGCTCTCACATCATTTTTCCCACGTTCTTTGATAAGTGTAGAAGCCACGAAGAATAGCCTTTGAACCTGTGAAGGCCAGATCGAGCTCGAACAAAATCATTCCATCGTAAAGGCTCGGTAAGAGTTTTATTTTTGTTTTGATCGAACCATGTGTTGTACACTCAATCTAACATTTTTCCTATGATCTACATACTTCTCCTCACTCACGAAAAATTGCTAGAACCATTGTGGAGGCCTTGATCGATCGGGGTAAATTTTTCTATCGCTCGACACATAAAATCAAGGTACCTTCGAATTAAATACCTAGACCTCATGTAAATTCGTCATATAATTTTCACAAGGTCCTCATGTCGTACATGATCTGTAAAAAAATTGTTTGCAAGGTTTGTGGAGGTCGCTTGGATCCGTTTTGATTTTGTGATCAATCGAAGCTTCATAATTCGTATCTCTCCAATCCCACGTTCAAACCACGACCTGGTATTTTTCCCACACTCCTTGGTTGATATGAACTCTAAATAAAATGAATATGTTGAGCCATGCATGAAATTCTAGGCGTTTGGTAATTAAAACTCAAAAACGACCCATTATGTTAAAATACATGTAATCGACCAAAATAAATACCAATGTTAATTTTCATGGGTCCTTTAGGATGATATTGATCTAAGAAAAATATAACTTCGAATTTACAAGGCCTCTATAATTTATTTTGGAATTAATCATTAATTCGGCATTTAGAAATAAATTGTGGAAAAATGGTTAAAATGCATGAACTAGGGTTTTTGTAATTTATTTGGGCTTATGATGAAGTAATGATTACTGTAAAATTATGTCATAATTATTGGATTTGATTTAGGGCTCCATTCGAAATTATAAAGGTGTTACCGATTTTTAATTTTAGAGTTTAAGGGTGGTTTTGTCGTTTAAAACTTAAGGGGGCACTTTTGGAACTTCTAAAACCTGTGGAAGTCGAATAAAAATATTTAAGAAGGAACTTGTATGCCAAAATAATTAATTAAGGATTTATTTTGAATATATATATATATTTACATGTAATCGATTTTAATTATTTAACTAGAGGGACTAAAAATGTCATTTTGGGAAACTTATGGTTTTGTCATATAAATAAACATATTTAAAGGGCCATGTGTCATTTTGATAAATTAAGGGGTTTATATGTAATTATTATTAATTAAAGGATGATTTTTATAAATAAGGACTAATATTGAAATTGTTATAACATGAGGGACTAAAGTTGTAAAAGATATTTTCCAAGGGTTATAAGTCGTGCATCACCTATTTTAAGGGTACAATATGTAAATTAATAAAACCAAGGGCTTAATATGTTAATATGGATAATTAAGGATTTAACATGTAACTTTATTGAATTAAGGGATTAAATATGTAAAATCATGAAACCCCAAGGGTGTAAAGTGTAAATTTGAATAAAACTAATATTAACTTAACCTAATTTATAATTATGGAAATATTACTAAATATAGAAACTTACTAAATAAGGAAACTTTCTAAAAATGGAAACCTGCTAAAAATAGAAAGTTACTTAATATGGAAATGGGATCTTTAGTAATCATGTCTTTACTCCTCTAGGTGTGAAGAGGGAGTAATCCTGTGCTCGTTATCATCTTTTCAGTGTGATCTTTGTCAGGCAATAAGGTACAGATATTCTGCGTCTTTGATAAGAGGCCTTCATTCTCTTATTTTGACTTCGAGTATTGAACCACCATGATATTGAACCTTTTATGATTATGAACCTTTCATTCATGAACCTTTGCTTATGAACCTTGACCATGAACCTTTGCTTATGAACCATGTTTATGAACCATGATGTTGAACTTATGAAACATGATATTGACCTATGCAAGTAAACTTAAAACATGAACCATGATACTTGACCTTTACCCTCAGTTTGATACTACGAGCCACTCACTAGGCATGAGGGTTTCATGTCCATGTCAGTCGATGCACCGATGGCATGACTCTAGGGCAGGAGAGTGATGACCTGTCCCGTCCCTGCATGTTATGTTTACGTAGAGGCAGATTATGGCCACCTGGGGCGTATGGATGCATCCTAGATTTGTTCATGTACATGTTATGTTATGTTATGTTATGATATTCATGGTGACTGATGGTGTGTGCGATACACGTCTTTCACACTCCGGGAGCTAGCTACTCCAACCCATGATGAGGTCACCCCTCATATATATTCAGGATACTAAGAGGTCTCCCCTCTACATGTTTATGGCTATGATTATGATTATGTTTATGATTTCATGTTATGGGCTCGTAGTGGATTACTGACCTTCCTTACCATACACCTTTATCTTTTCCTTATGTATTCTTACCATGTACTCATGTTTCCTTTCTCATTTACTCATGTATTATTCATTATGCTACTGCTTGTTACTTTATATCTGTTCACTGAGCTCTAGTAGCTCAGCCGCGTTTTCTTTTCCCGCGGCAGGTAATTAAGCTAGGAATTGGGCATGGCTTTGGGGTTGAGTGCACTTGAGTGGAGCTTGTTCTTTATAGCTTATCTACCATTTGATTTTTCTTCAGACTTTATGTTGCCATTGTTTGGGCATTGAACTTATGTACTTCTTTTATTTCCTTTTATTTTGGATATAAGTCATGTTGACTTATTATTGGATTATGTATTGACTTCCGCTATTTTGATTTATGGATACTATGTTGGTCTGATATGAAGCCATATATTTGTGATATCTTTACCCTTGTCGGGTTGGGGTGTTACAGTTAGTTACCAATGAACACATAAAGATTATCACCAAACGATTCAATATTATTAATGATAATAATACGAGTGATCTTGAAATATCATTAGGGTTACAACCTTGAATCTTATGTTCTTACAACTTGTGATATATTTGTGTTTGTTCTTATCTAACAGTTATGAGTGTTCTAAAATAACATATGCATGGACTAACACACTAATATCACTTGACTAAGATCTTCTTTTATAGTCCAAGAAGATCTTTACATATTGCTTAAAGTCTTAGCCGACTTACTTGGTTAACTTATTTTAGTGTCAGTACATAAGATACAACATGTATCTGTGTACACAACTTGTTAACTAAGCACATGGGGTAAGATATTATCTACCGTATATTGTTGACCAAAATACAATAAATATCTTTTCAATCTTATCCACTCAGCAGCAGAATGTTCACTATCAGCAGCAATGAGTTATCGCTAGCAGCAGGAACAAGTATCATTAGCAGCAGGATCAACAGCAGCAGAATGCTAAGCCTAGCAGCAGAATCATTTGTTCTAGCAGCAGGAACAACATTAACAGCAGGAACCATAATGCACTAGCAGCAGAATCACACTTAGAGTATTTCTTTGATTAGAACCCGATATTTAACTTCTTGAATATTTAATTCCCAACAATCCTCCCCTAAACATGTGAATCCATTTCAAACATGTTTCTGAATTAAATCATGGATTGTGAAGATCTTTCAAACACGTCTGTTCTTCAAGATTAAATATCTTCTCAGTAATTCATTTGCTTTGTTCTTCTTTGACTTTAACAATATCAACACATTGCTCCAATCTTGGACTAAAAGATGGTGCAATTTCCTTGGATGGAGGAATTATAAGAGGAAATGATGCTGTGTATCTTGGATGCTTGTTTCAACAAGTGGAATCATCTAACCAGCATGTCTTTGAAGTGAAATTGAAACTTTTCTTCGTTTGACCTAGATAGAACTTTCTCCTCTGGAATGTTCTTGTCATTTTCAACCTCCTCATCATCTTGTATGCTCTTGTCTTCTCCTTCCATATATTGGGTTTTCTTCCTTTTCTGGGCTATTATTTCCTCCCCTGAGATTGTTACCTCCCCTGAAGCAAATAACTTTTGTTTCCTCCCCTTGTTTGGAAGATCTCACTATGTATCAAAATATATCTTTCCTTATCATCTGATCCATCATATAGAACTTGTTGTCAGACAATATTGTACATGAAGCCATCAATTCCTTAAGAGTTTAAGTTACTGTCCTCATCAATTCTAGGTGTGTTAACTCCTATGAGAGGTGAATCAGTGGACATTTTGATTCATGGTCCATCAATGAATGGTTTTTGTGAATCTCTTGAAAATCCTTGTTTAAGAAATTATTTGACTTAGCAGTATGTTCATGATTTTAGAATTGAAAAATCATACTACTTTCAACCATTTTGAAGGGATCAAGTGTATAACAGACACTTAATCAAAATTTCGATTTTAAGCAACCTCTGGTTGTGTGAGAACCAATGTTTTTCAGTTATAAATAACTGCCTGTGTAAAGATAAACCTATTCAAAAGGCTTTCTTGACAGGGTTTCCAGCTCATAGTAATTGTTGCCTCTAACACAAGTGTTAGATTCACTTTCACTAGTTGTTCTTTCTATCAGATGTCCTCAGACTTGCACATTATACTTAAAAGTATAAAATGATAGAAAGTGAGTTGCATCAATTACTATCTGATCAACTAAGTCATCAATTCAATGTGAAATATCATAACTAGGTTTCAAGAAAGTAGTTTTAAGGAGTTTTAAATTCCCAAACTCAGTCCATCATAAACCTATTATGGTCAGCAGTTAATATCTCAATTCTGCTGCTTCCATTTCACTTGAAACATCCTTTGTGTTCACATATTCATACCTGAAATTGTTAGTCTAAAACCAAAAGAACAAAATACAAAGTACTTGTCTTGCATTAGAATAATCATAAGACCAACTATATGAATAACACATCTTAAATTTGTACTAGCAGCACAAACTTTTGTAATAACAGCAGTATTAGATAAATCAGCAGCAACAACAAAAATTTATTTACAAAACACATTAGATTGAAAATTTAAAGATTAAGCATTCCAATACTTGCTACCAAGTACTGAAACCTTGAAACATTGATGAAGCGAAAAGTGTACCGCTTTTAGGGGGTCATTTAAGCCCTAAACCGTATTTATTTGATCAAATATTGCCCTAAATTGTTCCTTTTGTCATTTTAGGTACTTTGGAGAAGAAATCTGGAAAAGGAAGCATTTTGGACGTTTTTAGAGCATAAAAGTGAAGAAAATGACAAAGTCTCCAAAGCTGCTGGAAAAGTACACATGACGGCATCAAGGATTGCTCCTGACGGCGTCACGGCTTGGCAAAAGAGGTGGATATGACAAATACACGTGACACGCCAGAAAGTTTTACAATGGAAGTCTGACGGCGTCACCCTTTAAGGTGATCAAGGCCGTCACGGTTTAAGTTAAAGAGAGACGGCGTCAAGCACAATTCTGACGGCGTCAAGCCTTGACGCGCCAGAGTGAATTTTGGAGGATTAAAGAGGGACGGCGTCAGGAAGACCATCCGGGAACCCTAGCCGCGGCGAGGTGACGGCGTCACCTCCTACAACGTGACGCCGTCAGCCCCTAAATTCTATATATAGTTTTGCAATTTTTAGTCATTAGTGTGCAACTTTGTGAGGAGAAACCCTAAGACGAATTTTCTGCCATTTTTAAGGGTTTTATACCCTTGGATCTCCCATGTTTAATTGAAGATAAGTAATCAATTAATCATTCAATATGTCTATGTGTTGTTTGATTATATCTTGTTCTTGTCTTTTAATTAACATGCTAGGCTAGATTTATCTTGTGTTTGCTTAGATCTAATGAAACCTAACTATTGATTATTGGTTGTTGGTGTGTTATTAATTGTATTGGATGATTGTTTATCGATGTTAGGCTTAAGAAAACTGGCTAACCTCCTATACGGTAACTTGCTTGAACGTCTTAAGAAACATGAACCAATGCGTACTAGGTTTATTTGGTTGTATTTAATGCATGAGCGAATTCTAGTGATCCCATGTTAGGAGCTTCTTAGCCGGCTCGACATAGGAGTGAAGTAGGAGCTTGTAGAGTTGGGGAAGTATGTACGCCACCCCACGATTGGTATTAAGGAATACACCCATCATCCACGCAATTAATACACACTAATCAACCGGTAAAAGATAGTTAGGGAGTAAGGAAGTCTAAGTAAACACATTTCTCTCCATATAAGTTTCACAACCTTTTCATTTTCAGTTATTTTATTTTATTTGCAATTGTAGTTATTTGGGTTAGTTGACTAGCAACTAATTCCGCCCACTCCTTCAAACCCGAGATTTTACTTGCTTTCATAAAATTATAAAAATACAAAAGAATCTTCCCTCACCCTTAGACCTATTAGAGTAGTTTTTCAATCCTAACGACACTATTCCCCTAGAGAACGATCAATCCCCCGGTACTTGCCACTTCACTATACTACATCGGTCAGGTACACTGCCTGGTGGGGATTGCAAGCCTCTTCAGATCCCTCGAGAGGTAAAACCTGTTGTAAGGTCGCAAAACCACGCATCAAACATCAAAAGCTTTTGTTAGCAGATCTGCAAAGTTGTGTTCTGAAGCAACTTTAAGAACTTGAATTAACCTTTTCTCATTGCAGTCTCTTATAAAGTGATGTCTAATTTCAATGTGTTTTGTTTTAGAATGTTGCACTGGATTTTTAATAATACAAATTGTACTACTATTATCAATATGAATAACAGTGTTTAAGAAATTGTACCCATAATCAAGGAGTTGGTTTTGAAGCCATAGAACTTGACTAGAGCAACTTGCAGCAGCTATATATTCAGCTTCAGTTGTTGAATTTGCCACACTTGTTTGCTTCTTACACTGCCATGAGACAAGTCTACACCCAAGGAATTGACATCCTCCAGTTGTTGACTTTCTGTCCAAGCTAGCACCAGCATAATCACTATCCGAATATGCTACCAAGTCAAAAGGAGATTCTCTAGAATACCATATACCCAACCTTGGTTGACCTTTGAGATATCTAAAAATTCTCTTGACTGCAGTTAAATGAGAAACCTTTGGAGTAACTTGAAATCTTGCACAAACACAAACAGGGAACATGATATCAGGTCTAGATGATGTAAGGTACATCAAAGAGCCTATCATAGATCTGTAAGTGTGTACATCTACACTCTCTCCATCTTCATCTTTCAGAAGGTGCTTCTCAGAGTCCATTGGTGTGCTTGCTATTTTTGAATCAGCAAATTGAAATTTTCTAAGTATCTCTGCAACATATTTGTCTTGACTAATAAATATGCCTTCAGATGATTGCTTAACTTGCAAACCCAAAAAGAATGTAAGTTCCCCCATGGAACTCATCTGAAACTTATCTTTCATAAGCTTCTTAAATTCTAAACACATCTCCTTCCTAGTAGATCCAAAGATAAAGTCATCCACATACACCTGCACTAACAGAAGATCCTTCTTGTGCTGTTTGATGAACAGTGTCTGATCAATCTTTCCTCTTTGGAATCCATTTTCTAATAAGTAGGAAGCTAGTGTTGCATACCAAGCTCTTGGTGCCTGATGAAGCCCATAGAGAGCTTTCACTACTCTGTACACTTTGTTTGGATGTAATGGGTCAATGAAGCCTGGAGGTTGTGAAACATACACCTCTTCTTCAATTTTACCATATAAAAATGCACTCTTGACATCCATTTGGTAGACTGTGAAGCCTAAAAATGAAGCATAAGCTAAGAAAAGCCTAATTGCCTCAATCCTTGCTACAGGAGCATAAACCTCATCATAGTCTATTCCTTCTTCTTGTGTGTACCCTTAGGCTACTAATCTAGCCTCATTCTTAATCACTATTCCCCTTTCATCCCTTTTGTTCTTAAAAACCCATCTAGTGCCAATTACCTTCACACCTGTAGGTAAATCAACTAGCACCCAAACCTTTTGAATCTTGAACTGAAGAAGCTCTTCTTGCATAGCCTCTAACCAGCTTGAATCATCTAGGGCTGTCAGAATTGTCTTTGGTTCAGCTTGTGAGAGAAAACATACAAACAAGCAAGAGTTTAAAAGCTCATGCTGTTTTGAAGCATAAAGGGCATCAAGAAGCCCTTGTTGGTCTGAAGACATCAGTTGTTGTCTTGTCTTCACACCTGACTGTACATCTCCAATCACATGTTCCAGGGAGTGAACTTTGTGAATTCTTGTTTGTGGAGTGGAAGGAACTTGATAATTTGATGGAAGATTGTTGAAATCCACCTCATTATCTGAGAATTCTGCTTCTTTTGTTTCTGAAGGGCCAGCAGCAGAGTCATTTGGCTGAACAGCAGAATCAGTAAGCTTAGCAGCAGAATCACCAGCAGAAACAGATACACTACCAGCAGCAACAGAAATACTACCAGCAGAAACATTTTGTTGTTCCTGAGTTCCATATTCTTTTCTTTCATCTTCAACACCTTCTTTAGCTTTGCTAGAAGAAGATTTATCAGTTGTCGAAGTTGATTCCACAATTGTACTTGACCATATTGGCATTATGACATCATCTTGATCTTTCTCTAACTCTGCCTCATTTGTTGTATTAGAACCTGCAAAATCATTAGTTTCTGCAACAAAAGGCACATAATTCATTGAATTGGTTAGATACTCTAGATCAAATAGCCATTTTGGTCCTTGACCTTCTACATTGGATTTGTTTTCTAAAAACTCCACATGTAGGTTTTCCTCTACTATTTCTTTTCTTGTGTTGTAAACTCTAAAAGCTTTGCTATTAAGAGAATAACCAACAAAGAATCCTTCATCTGCTTTACCATCGAATTTTCCTAAATGATCTAAGGTATTGAGAATGGTCACATGACATCCAAAAGATCTAAGAAATCCTATTGCAGGAGTTCTACCATTAAAAAGCTCATATGATGTCTTGTTGTGAGGCTGCACAACTAAAACTCTATTTTGGACATAGCAAGCAGTGTTGACTGCCTCTGCCCAAAAATTTATAGGTAGCTTAGAATCAGCTAACATTGTTCTAGCAGCTTCAATTAGTGTTCTATTCTTTCTTTCAGCTACTCCATTCTGTTGTGGAGTTCTAGCAACACTAAATTCTCTCCTAATACCTTTTTGTTTGCAGAAGTCATCCATAACTCTATTCTTAAACACTGTCCCATTATCACATCTAATGACTTTCACTTTCTTGCTTACTTGGTTTTCTATCTGTGTAATGAAGTCCTTAAGGATGCTTGATGTCTCATCCTTAGTGACTAAAAAGAAAACCCATGTAAATCTACTATAGTCATCAGTAATAACTAGACAATATCTCTTATGCATAATGCTCATTACTGAAACAGGTCCAAATAAGTCCATATGCAGCATAAACAAAGATTGATTGATAGAGTTAAAAATATTGGGCTTACAAGTGGCTTTGTATTGTTTGCCTTTTAGATAAGCAATGCATGTTTGATCATTTTCAAATCTTTTGTGAGGTAAACCTCTTACCAAACCATTCTTAACAATTTTATTTATGGTTTTGAAGTTAATATGACCAAGCCTTATATGTCATTTCATTGATTCATCCAATGTGGCCTTTGCAACAAGACAAGTTAAATTCTTTTTAGGAACAATGTTCTTCATGTCTACACTGTACATATTGCCTTTTCTAGGAATTCTAAGAAGTACTTGACTTTCATCAGGCATCTTAAAATCAGGAGAAAGTACAAGACATTCAGTTTCACAGAAAAGAACATTGTTCTTTTTGTCACACATTTGTGAAACACTAAAAAGATTATAATTTAGCTCTTTTTCATAGAACACATCTTCAAAATCTAAATTTCCGGTTTTGATTGTACCTTTACCAGAAATTTTGCCACCAACACCTCCTCCAAAGGTAACATAGCCTCCATCTATTGATTGAAAATCTGAGAGATAAGACTTGTTGCCTGTCATGTGCCTTGAACATCCACTATCTGAGTATCCTTGATCCTCTTCCTGATCATTTGAATGTTCCTGCACATAAATAAGAGTGTTAGTTTCTTTTGGGGATCCAAGCCATAACTGACTTGGATCTGCCTCTTGCATCAATATAATTGAATCTTTTGAGGATAGTTGATGCAATATTGGATTTTAGAATCCAACATGCTGAGGCCTTAACAGCATTTGCCCTGTTTCCCTTAACAGCAGGAACTGATTGCTTAGCAGCAGGAACTGCTAACTTTTCAATTCTACCCTTTGGTTTCCAAACTTGTTTTTGGACCACTGCTTTTGTTTGAATGGGCCTTAGAACAGTTGTTGGTGCATGTTTGAAAAATGTTTTTGCACCCTTAGCTGTTGATTTTGGGTTAATAGTCATAAATGGTCGAGCAGCAGGAACAAATTGTCTAGCAGCAGGAACCATTAGTCTAGCAGCAGGATCTGAGTTTGAGCCAGACTTGTTTTTGACTACTCTGGGGTTTGTTCTCTTAGAATTAGAGTGAAAGTGAGATTTAGGAGTTTGCCTTTTGTAGTTCACTCTATTGTTTTCATACCCAGATACCCATTGGTTGCAGAAAGCTGCAAGATGGTCAAAACT
This sequence comes from Artemisia tridentata subsp. tridentata, assembly GCA_021014915.2. Taxonomy (NCBI): domain Eukaryota; kingdom Viridiplantae; phylum Streptophyta; class Magnoliopsida; order Asterales; family Asteraceae; genus Artemisia; species Artemisia tridentata. Next base: position 371,630,766 of record CP139507.1, on the reverse strand, counting down.
ACCACATGTGTAACAAGCTTTGTTATAAAAAGCAAAGTCATCACCTAATTGGTTAGACTTGAGGTTGTTCCAATTCCTTTGGTTACCTCTGGGCTTGTTGGTGGTTCTATATTGCTCACAATATCTAACTGGTTGCCTAACATGCTTAATGTTTTATTTAGGCCTATCAGTATTGTGTTTGACTATCTTAGGAACACTTGTTCCTACTTTCTTAACCACTTCAGGTTTAGACATAACCTGTTCTTCTTCATCATCATTATCAGTTGTGCAATACTCAACAACTATAGTTTCTCCTTTCTTAACAAAGGACACCTTGTCCTGATAAAGCAAAGTTTTATCTAAACTTTTACTTACCTTTTCTACCTTAAGACTCTTACTAGCCTTAGAACCATATTCCATGATTGGTTCTTGAAAGTCAGCTAAACCTATATGTGCTAGGTCAACACCTGGAGGTGAAGGAACACCTCTGTATGGTGGAGGAACAGATTTGTAACCTACACCTGAATTAGCTTTATCAATTACCTGAGCTTCCCAAATCTTATTCATTCCTTCTGAGGCATGAGCTAAAGCATCTATAGTAATCTTAACATTTTCAGTTTTATTATTGGCTTCAGATAAACGTTTACTTTGATCATTAAGTAATTCATCTCTAAATGCTATTCCTCTTTTTAAAGCATTTAAGTCATCAGTAAATGTAGATTCATTCTTTTGAAAATGTTGGATTTGTTTTTCTAAAACTCCTACACACCTCTTATGATTAGCTAAATTATGAAGGGCATCAATTAACTCTTCTCTAAAAGCATCAAATCTCTTTTTAATGTCTTCATAATTTTTAAGATTAGGACATGAATTAGTACAAGTAGGAATGGTATCTACCTCTGAATCAGAAGAGGCCATTAGAGCAAATTCATTGGCCATAAGAGCAGCATTTGGTGGTGCATCCTCTTCATTAGCCATAGAGCTCCAATCATATCCAATACCATCAATAGCCAGCATAGCCTTTGGCTCTTCCACCAGTACTTCCTTCTTCCTCTCTTGCTTATACCATGTGTTTCTATTGTCCTGCTTCCTTGGGCTTCTACATTCTTTAGCAAAGTGTCCCAACCTATGACAGTTAAAACATTCCACTTTCTTCTTATCAAACCCAGCAGTATCATTACCATTTATGATAATTTGCTTTCCAGTTTTTTGCCAAAACTTCTTAGCCCTCATGCTAAGTAAAGCAACTTGCCACTTAATATCCATCTCTTCCAAATCGTCACCATCTACCTGCTCAAGGTCTTCATGATTTAGAGGAGAACCACTAGATTGACTGGTTATAAAGGCATAAAATGTTGGATCTCCAAGTCCAGCAACATCCTTTTGTAAACTAGCAGAAGGACCACCATAAGTAACATTAGAAACACCTTCAACTTCATCTACCTCTTCTGAATGACTAACACTAGGAACTGATAAGAGTGCAGTATTCCCAGAACTAGTACTATAGTTTCCACCCCTCTTTAAACTTTGTTCAACAATTTTAAAGTTATTGAACAAATCATTAAGTTTCATTGTTTCAATTTCTGGTTTGTTCATCCAGACAATAACATGAGTATGGAATTCATCAGGTAGACTTTTCAAGAACTTCATGTTGAGATCTTCCTTCTCTGTCTCAACACCTAACACAGCTAACTGACTGACAAGCTTGTGTAATCTTGAAAATAGCTTATCAAGAGACTCATTACTAAAAGCAGTAAAGTTTTCAAATTGTTGCTTTAGTAATGTCTTCTGTGTCTTTTTGGTAGTTTCATTACTACCAAACCATGCACAAATCTCTTAAAAAAGAGTTTTTGCATCAAGATATTTGCTAAAAGATAGCATCTGCTCACCAGGAATGGTCATAAGCAACAAGTTTCTTGCTTTCTGATCATTTCTCTTTTTTATCTTTTCATCATTGGAAACTGGTCCAGTATTTCTTTTTCTAACTGTTTTCCCTTCAATATGAACATCTGAATAGCCTAGAGTGAAGGAATCACCATACTGAATTATGTCCCAAAGAGCATAATCTTGAATCATAAAATATTGCTCAACTCTCATCCTCCATAACTCAAACTCATTCGGTTTGATCATGGGCAACTTTGCAGCAACATTGGTTTGAACATCTTGTACATCCATTTCTGTTTCTTCTAAAAACAACAATATCAACCTGTCTCTGATACCACTTGCTAGAAACCTGGACACACGATTAAGGTGGTTAAACCTTGTGACTTTGTGTGTATGATATGTTGTGTTAATATGATTAAGTGCGCGGAATTCACTCAACCAAACTTAGAAGGTTGTGTATGTTATGGAAATGGAATTGTTATGTTTGTTAGTTAGCAATGAACACATAAAGATTATCACCAAACGATTCAATATTATTAATGATAATAATACGAGTGATCTTGAAATATCACTAGGGTTACAACCTTGAATCTTATGTTCTTACAACTTGTGATATATTTGTGTTTGTTCTTATCTAACAGTTATGAGTGTTCTAAAATAACATATGCATGGACTAACACACTAATATCATTTGACTAAGATCTTCTTTTATAGTCCAAGAAGATCTTTACATATTGCTTAAAGTCTTAGCCGACTTACTTGGTTAACTTATCTTGAGTGTCAGTACATAAGATACAACATGTATCTGTATACACAACTTGTTAACTAAGCACATGGGGTAAGATATTATCTACCGTATATTGTTGACCAAAATACAATAAATATCTTTTCAATCTTATCCACTCAGCAGCAGAATGTTCACTATCAGCAGCAATGAGTTATCGCTAGCAGCAGGAACAAGTATCATTAGCAGCAGGATCAACAGCAGCAGAATGCTAAGCCTAGCAGCAGAATCATTTGTTCTAGCAGCAGGAACAACATTAACAGCAGGAACCATAATGCACTAGCAGCAGAATCACACTTAGAGTATTTCTTTGATTAGAACCCGATATTTAACTTCTTGAATATTTAATTCCCAACAATCCTCCCCTAAACATGTGAATCCATTTCAAACATGTTTCTGAATTAAATCATGGATTGTGAAGATCTTTCAAACACGTCTGTTCTTCAAGATTATATATCTTCTCAGTAATTCATTTGCTTTGTTCTTCTTTGACTTTAACAATATCAACACATTGCTCCAATCTTGGACTAAAAGATGGTGCAATTTCCTTGGATGGAGGAATTATAAGAGGCAATGATGCTGTGTATCTTGGATGCTTGTTTCAACAAGTGAAATCATCTAACTAGCATGTCTTTGAAGTGAAATTGAAACTTTTCTTCGTTTGACCTTGATAGAACTTTCTCCTCTGGAATGTTCTTGTCATTTTCAACCTCCTCATCATCTTGTATGCTCTTGTCTTCTCCTTCCATATATTGGGTTTTCTTCCTTTTCTGGGCTATTATTTCCTCCCCTGAGATTGTTACCTCCCCTGAAGCAAATAACTTTTGTTTCCTCCCCTTGTTTGGAAGATCTCACTATGTACCAAAATATATCTTTCCTTATCATCTGATCCATCATATAGAACTTGTTGTCAGACAATATTGTACATGAAGCCATCAATTCCTTAAGAGTTTAAGTTACTGTCCTCATCACTTCTAGGTGTGTTAACTCCTATGAGAGGTGAATCAGTGGACATTTTGATTCATGGTCCATCAATGAATGGTTTTTGTGAATCTCTTGAAAATCCTTGTTTAAGAAATTATTTGACTTAGCAGTATGTTCATGATTTTAGAATTGAAAAATCATACTACTTTCAACCATTTTGAAGGGATCAAGTGTATAACAGACACTTAATCAAAATTTCGGTTTAAAGCAACCTCTGGTTGTGTGAGAACCAATGTTTTTCAGTTATAAATAACTGCCTGTGTAAAGATAAACCTATTCAAAAGGCTTTCTTGACAGGGTTTCCAGCTCATAGTAATTGTTGCCTCTAACACAAGTGTTAGATTCACTTTCACAAGCTGTTCTTTCTATCAGATGTCCTCAGACTTGCAAATTATACTTAAAAGTATAAAATGATAGAAAGTGAGTTGCATCAGTTACTATCTGATCAACTAAGTCATCAATTCAATGTGAAATATCATAACTAGGTTTCAAGAAAGTAGTTTTAAGGAGTTTTAAATTCCCAAACTCAGTCCATCATAAACCTATTATGGTCAGCAGTTAATATCTCAATTCTGCTGCTTCCATTTCACTTGAAACATCCTTTGTGTTCACATATTCATACCTGAAATTGTTAGTCTAAAACCAAAAGAACAAAGTACAAAGTACTTGTCTTGCATTAGAATAATCATAAGACCAACTATATGAATAACACATCTTAAATTTGTACTAGCAGCATAAACTTTTGTAATAACAGCAGTATTAGATAAATCAGCAGCAACAACAAAAATTTATTTACAAAAACACATTAGATTGAAAATTTAAAGATTAAGCATTCCAATACTTGCTACCAAGTACTGAAACCTTGAAACATTGATGAAGCGAAAAGTGTACCGCTTTTAGGGGGTCATTTAAGCCCTAAATCGTATTTATTTGATCAAATATTGCCCTAAATCGTTCCTTTTGTCATTTTAGGTACTTTGGAGAAGAAATCTGGAAAAGGAAGCATTTTGGACGTTTTTGGAGCATAAAAGTGAAGAAAACGACAAAGTCTCCAAAGCTGCTGGAAAAGTACACATGACGGCGTCAAGGATTGCTCCTGACGGCGTCACGGCTTGGCAAAAGAGGTGGATATGACAAATACACGTGACGCGCCAGAAAGTTTTACAATAGACGTCTGACGGCGTCACCCTTTAAGGTGATCAAGGCCGTCACGGTTTAAGTTAAAGAGAGACGGCGTCAAGCACAATTCTGACGGCGTCAAGCCTTGACGCGCCAGAGTGAATTTTGGAGGATTAAAGAGGGACGGCGTCAGGAAGACCATCCGGGAACCCTAGCCGCGGCGAGGTGACGGCGTCACCTCCTACAACGTGACGCCGTCAGCCCCTAAATTCTATATATAGTTTTGCAATTTTTAGTCATTAGTGTGCAACTTTGTGAGGAGAAACCCTAAGACGAATTTTCTGCCATTTTTAAGGGTTTTATACCCTTGGATCTCCCATGTTTAATTGAAGATAAGTAATCAATTAATCATTCAATATGTCTATGTGTTGTTTGATTATATCTTGTTCTTGTCTTTTAATTAACATGCTAGGCTAGATTTATCTTGTGTTTGCTTAGATCTAATGAAACCTAACTATTGATTATTGGTTGTTGGTGTGTTATTAATTGTATTGGATGATTGTTTATCGATGTTAGGCTTAAGAAAACTGGCTAACCTCCTATACGGTAACTTGCTTGAACGTCTTAAGAAACATGAACCAATGCGTACTAGGTTTATTTGGTTGTATTTAATGCATGAGCGAATTCTAGTGATCCCATGTTAGGAGCTTCTTAGCCGGCTCGACATAGGAGTGAAGTAGGAGCTTGTAGAGTTGGGGAAGTATGTACGCCACCCCACGATTGGTATTAAGGAATACACCCGTCATCTACGCAATTAATACACACTAATCAACCGGTAAAAGATAGTTAGGGAGTAAGGAAGTCTAAGTAAACACATTTCTCTCCATATAAGTTTCACAACCTTTTCATTTTCAGTTATTTTATTTTATTTGCAATTGTAGTTATTTGGGTTAGTTGACTAGCAACTAATTCCGCCCACTCCTTCAAACCCGAGATTTTACTTGCTTTCATAAAATTATAAAAATACAAAAAGAATCTTCCCTCACCCTTAGACCTATTAGAGTAGTTTTTCAATCCTAACGACACTATTCCCCTAGAGAACGATCAATCCCCCGGTACTTGCCACTTCACTATACTACATCGGTCAGGTACACTGCCTGGTGGGGATTGCAAGCCTCTTCAGATCCCTCGAGAGGTAAAACCTGTTGTAAGGTCGCAAAACCACGCATCAAACATCAAAAGCTTTTGTTAGCAGATCTGCAAAATTATGTTCTGAAGCAATTTTAAGAACTTGAATTAATCTTTTCTCATTGCAGTCTCTTATAAAGTGATGTCTAATTTCAATGTGTTTTGTTTTAGAATGTTGCACTGGATTTTTAATAATACAAATTGTACTACTATTATCAATATGAATAACAGTGTTTAAGAAATTGTACCCATAATCAAGGAGTTGGTTTTGAAGCCATAGAACTTGACTAGAGCAACTTGCAGCAGCTATATATTCAGCTTCAGTTGTTGAATTTGCCACACTTGTTTGCTTCTTACACTGCCATGAGACAAGTCTACACCCAAGGAATTGACATCCTCCAGTTGTTGACTTTCTGTCCAAGCTAGCACCAGCATAATCACTATCCGAATATGCTACCAAGTCAAAAGGAGATTCTCTAGAATACCATATACCCAACCTTGGTTGACCTTTGAGATATCTAAAAATTCTCTTGACTGCAGTTAAATGAGAAACCTTTGGAGTAACTTGAAATCTTGCACAAACACAAACAGGAAACATGATATCAGGTCTAGATGATGTAAGGTACATCAAAGAGCCTATCATAGATCTGTAAGTGTGTACATCTACACTCTCTCCATCTTCATCTTTCAGAAGGTGCTTCTCAGAGTCCATTGGTGTGCTTGCTATTTTTGAATCAGCAAATTGAAATTTTCTAAGTATCTCTGCAACATATTTGTCTTGACTAATAAATATGCCTTCAGATGATTGCTTAACTTGCAAACCCAAAAAGAATGTAAGTTCCCCCATGGAACTCATCTGAAACTTATCTTTCATAAGCTTCTCAAATTCTAAACACATCTCCTTCCTAGTAGATCCAAAGATAAAGTCATCCACATACACCTGCACTAACAGAAGATCCTTCTTGTGCTGTTTGATGAACAGTGTCTGATCAATCTTTCCTCTTTGGAATCCATTTTCTAATAAGTAGGAAGCTAGTGTTGCATACCAAGCTCTTGGTGCCTGATGAAGCCCATAGAGAGCTTTCACTACTCTGTACACTTTGTTTGGATGTAATGGGTCAATGAAGCCTGGAGGTTGTGAAACATACACCTCTTCTTCAATTTTACCATATAAAAATGCACTCTTGACATCCATTTGGTAGACTGTGAAGCCTAAAAATGAAGCATAAGCTAAGAAAAGCCTAATTGCCTCAATCCTTGCTACAGGAGCATAAACCTCATCATAGTCTATTCCTTCTTCTTGTGTGTACCCTTGGGCTACTAATCTAGCCTCATTCTTAATCACTATTCCCCTTTCATCCCTTTTGTTCTTAAAAACCCATCTAGTGCCAATTACCTTCACACCTGTAGGTAAATCAACTAGCACCCAAACCTTTTGAATCTTGAACTGAAGAAGCTCTTCTTGCATAGCCTCTAACCAGCTTGAATCATCTAGGGCTGTCAGAATTGTCTTTGGTTCAGCTTGTGAGAGAAAACATACAAACAAGCAAGAGTTTAAAAGCTCATGCTGTTTTGAAGCATAAAGGGCATCAAGAAGCCCTTGTTGGTCTGAAGACATCAGTTGTTGTCTTGTCTTCACACCTGACTGTACATCTCCAATCACATGTTCCAGGGAGTGAACTTTGTGAATTCTTGTTTGTGGAGTGGAAGGAACTTGATAATTTGATGGAAGATTGTTGAAATCCACCTCATTATCTGAGAATTCTGCTTCTTTTGTTTCTGAAGGGCCAGCAGCAGAGTCATTTGGCTGAACAGCAGAATCAGTAAGCTTAGCAGCAGAATCACCAGTAGAAACAGATACACTACCAGCAGCAACAGAAATACTACCAGCAGAAACATTTTGTTGTTCCTGAGTTCCATATTCTTTTCTTTCATCTTCAACACCTTCTTTAGCTTTGCTAGAAGAAGATTTATCAGTTGTCGAAGTTGATTCCACAATTGTACTTGACCATATTGGCATTATGACATCATCTTGATCTTTCTCTAACTCTGCCTCATTTGTTGTATTAGAACCTGCAAAATCATTAGTTTCTGCAACAAAAGGCACATAATTCATTGAATTGGTTAGATACTCTAGATCAAATAGCCATTTTGGTCCTTGACCTTCTACATTGGATTTGTTTTCTAAAAACTCCACATGTAGGTTTTCCTCTACTATTTCTTTTCTTGTGTTGTAAACTCTAAAAGCTTTGCTATTAAGAGAATAACCAACAAAGAATCCTTCATCTGCTTTACCATCGAATTTTCCTAAATGATCTAAGGTATTGAGAATGGTCACATGACATCCAAAAGATCTAAGAAATCCTATTGCAGGAGTTCTACCATTAAAAAGCTCATATGATGTCTTGTTGTGAGGCTGCACAACTAAAACTCTATTTTGGACATAGCAAGCAGTGTTGACTGCCTCTGCCCAAAAATTTATAGGTAGCTTAGAATCAGCTAACATTGTTCTAGCAGCTTCAATTAGTGTTCTATTCTTTCTTTCAGCTACTCCATTCTGTTGTGGAGTTCTAGCAACACTAAATTCTCTCCTAATACCTTTTTGTTTGCAGAAGTCATCCATAACTCTATTCTTAAACACTGTCCCATTATCACATCTAATGACTTTCACTTTCTTGCTTACTTGGTTTTCTATCTGTGTAATGAAGTCCTTAAGGATGCTTGATGTCTCATCCTTAGTGACTAAAAAGAAAACCCATGTAAATCTACTATAGTCATCAGTAATAACTAGACAATATCTCTTATGCATTATGCTCATTACTGAAACAGGTCCAAATAAGTCCATATGCAGCATAAACAAAGATTGATTGATAGAGTTAAAAATCTTGGGCTTACAAGTGGCTTTGTGTTGTTTGCCTTTTAGACAAGCAATGCATGTTTGATCATTTTCAAATCTTTTGTGAGGTAAACCTCTTACCAAACCATTCTTAACAATTTTATTTATGGTTTTGAAGTTAATATGACCAAGCCTTCTATGCCATTTCATTGATTCATCCAATGTGGCCTTTGCAACAAGACAAGTTAAATTCTTTTTAGGAACAATGTTCTTCATGTCTACACTGTACATATTGCCCTTTCTAGGAATTCTAAGAAGTACTTGACTTTCATCAGGCATCTTAAAATCAGGAGAAAGTACAAGACATTCAGTCTCACAGAAAAGAACATTGTTCTTTTTGTCACACATTTGTGAGACACTAAAAAGATTATAATTTAGCTCTTTTACATAGTACACATCTTCAAAATCTAAATTTCCAGTTTTAATGGTACCTTTACCGGAAATTTTGCCACCAACACCTCCTCCAAAGGTAACATAGCCTCCATCTATTGATTGAAAATCTGAGAGATAAGACTTGTTGCCTGTCATGTGCCTTGAACATCCACTATCTGAGTATCCTTGATCCTCTTGTTGATCATTTGAATGTTCCTGCACATAAATAAGAGTGTTAGTTTCTTTTGGGGACCCAAGCCATTACTGACTTGGATCTGCCTCTTGCATCAATATAATTGAATCTTTTGAGGATAGTTGATGCAATATTGGATTTTAGAATCCAACATGCTGAGGCCTTAACAGCATTTGCCCTGTTTCCCTTAACAGCAGGAACTGATTGCTTAGCAGCAGGAACTGCTAACTTTTCAATTCTACCCTTTGGTTTCCAAACTTGTTTTTGGACCACTGCTTTTGTTTGAATGGGCCTTAGAACAGTTGTTGGTGCATGTTTGAAAAATGTTTTTGCACCCTTAGCTGTTGATTTTGGGTTAATAGTCATAAATGGTCGAGCAGCAGGAACAAATTGTCTAGCAGCAGGAACCATTAGTCTAGCAGCAGGATCTGAGTTTGAGCCAGACTTGTTTTTGACTACTCTGGGGTTTGTTCTCTTAGAATTAGAGTGAAAGTGAGATTTAGGAGTTTGCCTTTTGTAGTTCACTCTATTGTTTTCATACCCAGATACCCATTGGTTGCAGAAAGCTGCAAGATGGTCAAAACTACCACATGTGTAACAAGCTTTGTTATAAAAAGCAAAGTCATCACCTAATTGGTTAGACTTGAGGTTGTTCCAATTCCTTTGGTTACCTCTGGGCTTGTTGGTGGTTCTATATTGCTCACAATATCTAACTGGTTGCCTAACATGCTTAATGTTTTATTTAGGCCTATCAGTATTGTGTTTGACTATCTTAGGAACACTTGTTCCTACTTTCTTAACCACTTCAGGTTTAGACATAACCTGTTCTTCTTCATCATCATTATCAGTTGTGCAATACTCAACAACTATAGTTTCTCCTTTCTTAACAAAGGACACCTTGTCCTGATAAAGCAAAGTTTTATCTAAACTTTTACTTACCTTTTCTACCTTAAGACTCTTACTAGCCTTAGAACCATATTCCATGATTGGTTCTTGAAACTCAGCTAAACCTGTATGTGCTAGGTCAACACCTGGAGGTGAAGGAACACCTCTGTATGGTGGAGGAACAGATTTGTAACCTACACCTGAATTAGCTTTATCAATTACCTGAGCTTCCCAAATCTTATTCATTCCTTCTGAGGCATGAGCTAAAGCATCTATAGTAATCTTAACATTTTCAGTTTTATTATTGGCTTCAGATAAACGTTTACTTTGATCATTAAGTAATTCATCTCTAAATGCTATTCCTCTTTTTAAAGCATTTAAGTCATCAGTAAACGTAGATTCATTCTTTTGAAAATGTTGGATTTGTTTTTCTAAAACTCCTACACACCTCTTATGATTAGCTAAATTATGAAGGGCATCAATTAACTCTTCTCTAAAAGCATCAAATCTCTTTTTAATGTCTTCATAATTTTTAAGATTAGGACATGAATTAGTACAAGTAGGAATGGTATCTACCTCTGAATCAGAAGAGGCCATTAGAGCAAATTCATTGGCCATAAGAGCAGCATTTGGTGGTGCATCCTCTTCATTAGCCATAGAGCTCCAATCATATCCAATACCATCAATAGCCAGCATAGCCTTTGGCTCTTCCACCAGTACTTCCTTCTTCCTCTCTTGCTTATACCATGTGTTTCTATTGTCTTGCTTCCTTGGGCTTCTACATTCTTTAGCAAAGTGACCCAACCTATGACAGTTAAAACATTCCACTTTCTTCTTATCAAACCCAGTAGTATCATTACCATTTATGGTAATTTGCTTTCCAGTTTTTTGCCAAAACTTCTTAGCCCTCATGCTAAGTAAAGCAACTTGCCACTTAATATCCATCTCTTCCAAATCATCACCATCTACCTGCTCAAGGTCTTCATGATTTAGAGGAGAACCACTAGATTGACTGGTTATAAAGGCATAAAATGTTGGATCTCCAAGTCCAGCAACATCCTTTTGTAAACTAGCAGAAGGACCACCATAAGTAACATTAGAAACACCTTCAACTTCATCTACCTCTTCTGAATGACTAACACTAGGAACTGATAAGAGTGCAGTATTCCCAGAACTAGTACTATAGTTTCCACCCCTCTTTAGACTTTGTTCAACAATTTTAAAGTTATTGAACAAATCATTAAGTTTCATTGTTTCAATTTCTGGTTTGTTCATCCAGACAATAACATGAGTATGGAATTCATCAGGTAGACTTTTCAAGAACTTCATGTTGAGATCTTCCTTCTCTGTCTCAACACCTAACACAGCTAACTGACTGACAAGCTTGTGTAATCTTGAAAATAGCTTATCAAGAGACTCATTACTAAAAGCAGTAAAGTTTTCAAATTGTTGCTTTAGTAATGTCTTCTGTGTCTTTTTGGTAGTTTCATTACCACCAAACCATGCACAAATCTCTTAAAAAAGAGTTTTTGCATCAAGATATTTGCTAAAAGATAGCATCTGCTCACCAGGAATGGTCATAAGCAACAAGTTTCTTGCTTTCTGATCATTTCTCTTTTTTATCTTTTCATCATTGGAAACTGGTCCAGTATTTCTTTTTCTAACTGTTTTCCCTTCAATAAGAACATCTGAATAGCCTAGAGTGAAGGAATCACCATACTGAATTATGTCCCAAAGAGCATAATCTTGAATCATAAAATATTGTTCAACTCTCATCCTCCATAACTCAAACTTATTCGGTTTGATCATGGGCAACTTTGCAGCAACATTGGTTTGAACATCTTGTACATCCATTTCTGTTTCTTCTAAAAACAACAATATCAACCTGTCTCTGATACCACTTGCTAGAAACCTGGACACACGATTAAGGTGGTTAAACCTTGTGACTTTGTGTGTATGATATGTTGTGTTAATATGATTAAGTGCGCGGAATTCACTCAACCAAACTTAGAAGGTTGTGTATGTTATGGAAATGGAATTGTTATGTTTGTTAGTTAGCAATGAACACATAAAGATTATCACCAAACGATTCAATATTATTAATGATAATAATACGAGTGATCTTGAAATATCACTAGGGTTACAACCTTGAATCTTAAGTTCTTACAACTTGTGATATATTTGTGTTTGTTCTTATCTAACAGTTATGAGTGTTCTAAAATAACATATGCATGGACTAACACACTAATATCACTTGACTAAGATCTTCTTTTATAGTCCAAGAAGATCTTTACATATTGCTTAAAGTCTTAGCCGACTTACTTGGTTAACTTATCTTGAGTGTCAGTACATAAGATACAACATGTATCTATGTACACAACTTGTTAACTAAGCACATGGGGTAAGATATTATCTACTGTATATTGTTGACCAAAATACAATAAATATCTTTTCAATCTTATCCACTCAGCAGCAGAATGTTCACTATCAGCAGCAATGAGTTATCGCTAGCAGCAGGAACAAGTATCATTAGCAGCAGGATCAACAGCAGCAGAATGCTAAGCCTAGCAGCAGAATCATTTGTTCTAGCAGCAGGAACAACATTAACAGCAGGAACCATAATGCACTAGCAGCAGAATCACACTTAGAGTATTTCTTTGATTAGAACCCGATATTTAACTTCTTGAATATTTAATTCCCAACACAACATGCAGAGGCCTTAACAGCATTAGCCCTCTTTTCCCTAGCAGTAGAACCCTTAGGTTTCCAAATTTGTTTTTGTGTCACTGCTTTTGATGGAAAAGGTCTTTTAGCAGTTGTTTGTGCATGATTGTAAGTTGTTTTTGCACTTTGTACTGCTAGTTTTGGGTAAACAGAGTAAAAAGGTCTGGCAGTAGAAACTGCTTGGTGAGCAGTAGAAACTTTTGGTCTAGCAGTAGAAACTGCTTTTGGTCCAGACTTTAATGAAACTGCTCTGGGTGTTGTTCTAGTATAATTAGAGTGACTTTTAGGAGTATGCCTTTTTAAATCCACCCTATTGTGTGTATACCCAGATACCCTTTGGTTGCAGAAAGCTGCAAGATGGTCAAATTCTCCAAATATGAAACAAGCTTTGTTATAGAAGTCAAAGTCATCACCTAGTTGTTGAGACTTAAGGCCATTCCAATTCCTTTGGTTGCCTTTAGGCTTGTTTGTGGTTCTGTATAGCTCACAATATCTAACTGGTTGCCTAACACGTTTAACATTGATTTTAGGCCTATCAGTATCATGTTTGACTACCTTAGGAACACTTGTTCCTGCTTTCTTGACCACATCAGGTTTAGACATAACCTGTTCTTCTTCATCATCATCAGATATCCAGTCCTCTATGATTAGACTATCTGATTTCCTATCAGAGGACACCTTGTCCTCATGAAGTGAAGTTTTACTTAAACTCTCACTTACTTTCTTAGGTTCATCAACAACTAACTTTGCTTTTGGCTTAACACCATATTGTAGCTCAGGTTGTTGAAATTCAGCTACTCCTGAATGCTCTAGGTCAATCCCTGGGGGTGTAGGGATTCCTCTGTAAGGAGGTGGGACTGCATTATATCCTAACCCAGACTTTGCCTTATTGATCACTTGACATTCAATCATGTTAGTTACACCCTTAGAAGCATGTTCTAGTGTTTCTACACTTAAGTGAATGTTTTCATTTTCCTTTTTGATCCTATCATAAGCATCTCTTAAAAGCTTAATTTCAGCATCTCTAAAGAATATGTCTTGTTTAAGAAGAGCTTTGTCATCTGAAAAAGCAAATTCATTTTCTTTATAGTGTATGATCTGCTTTTCTAAGGAAGCTAAACCACACTTATAATCTATTAAGTCTTGATGAGTTTTGCTTAGCTCTTTCTTTTGATCATCATAATGTTTGATTAAAGTTTGTAATTCTTTAAGAGCAGTGCAAGTATTTGAAAAAGCTTTATGAGATTGTACCTCAGTAGCAGAAAAAGCCATGAGTGCCATTTGAGAAGAGGCTTCTTCTTCATCTGCCATGAAGCTCCAATCAAAACCTAAGCCATCAATAGCTACCATAGCTTTTGAATTTGGCTCAGAAACCTCCCCTGTTTTGGATTTGCTTCCAAAACCTCTGTTCTTGCTTTCTTGCTGCCTTGGTCTTCTACATTCTCTTGAGAAGTGCCCCATCATGTGGCAGTTGTAGCATTCTATCTTTGACTTGTCAAAACCAGCAGTATCATTGCTGCTGATTGTGAGCTTCTTCCCCGTCCTTTGATAGAACTTCTTAGCCCTCATGCTAAGAAGAGAAATTTGCCATTTCAGGTCCATTTCCTCCATATCATCATCATTGATCTCTTGGAGGTCTTCATGAGTTAGCATGGACCCATCATTCTGACTTGTGAGAAAAGCACAACAAGTCATCTCATCCATAATACCAATGGTACTGCTTGATGAAGTAGCAGCACCAACACCCATATCAACCTTCACATCTTCAACTGGATATGAGGTACTAGGAGATGACATAAATGCCATGTTCCCAGTACTTGAACTAGTACCTCCAGTTTTCTTCAAATCTTGTTCCACAATTTTAAAGTTGCTATACAAGTCCATAAGTTCCATGGTGTCAATGTATGGTTTGTTTTTCCAGACAACAACATGTACAGCCCACTCTTCAGGTAAGCTTCTCAGAAATTTTGAGTTTAAATCTTCTTGAGGTATTTCAACCCCAAGAATAGCAAGTTGGCTCACAATTTTCTGTAGCCTGTTAAACATGTGGTCTAAAGATTCATTGTTGGTTGAGGAAAAGTTTTCAAACTGCTGCTTGAGAAGAGTCTTGTGGGTCTTCTTGGTGGCTTCATTTCCACCATACCTTGCAACAATGGCCTCAAACAAAGATTTTGCATCTTTGAATTTGCTGAAGTTTAAAAGTTGATCATTTGGAATAGTCATCATCAGCATACTTCTTGCCTTGAGGTCATTCTTCTTTCTGACTCTATCTTCTGCAGTTGTTGGGTTGGTATTCACAGTTGTCACAATTTTTCCTTCAACTGTTGATGTAGAGGTTGTAGGTTTGAAGGAATTTCCATCTTCAATAATTTCCCAAAGTGTATAATCTTGCACTTGGAAATACTGCTCTATCCTTAACCTCCGCATGTCAAACTCATTCTGTTTGAGCATGTGCAACTTTGCAGCAACATTCGTCTGAATAGATTCCACGTCCATTTCTTCTTCTAAATCAAAGATATCAGCCTTTCTCTGATACCAATTGAGAGGATGTACGACACACTATTGAGGATGTTAGTCCTTTTGAACGAGTGTATGTGATACTTTGAGTGTATATGATTAAGTATGCGGAATCTACTCAACCACACTTAGAAGGTTATTGATTATGGAAATGGAACAGTGGTGGTTGTTGAATTTGAATAATGAACAATGAATGTTAACACTAAACGATTCAATATTATTTGAGAATAATACGAGTGATCTTCACTATCACTAGGGTTACAAACCTTGAATCTCTATTACAAAGAAAAACTATTTTCTATCTTGTTCTATCAACTGAGTTACTTTTTCTAATAGTTACATTAAGCACACAACATATATTTTCAACACCCTTGTAACTAATATAAGATCTTTCCTTTTTATACAACAAAGGAGATCTTTACAATAAATGATAAGTCTTGTCGAACTACTTACTTGCTTGAGTGTGTCAGTCCCTAAGATACAACTTGTATATGTGTACACAACTTGTTGACTGAACATCTATCAAATATATTATCTACCATATATCTTTGACTTTTATACACAAAATATCTCTGTATACTTATCCATCCAGTAGTAGAATATGCGACCCTTATCTCTTCAACAGCAGAATCTGATGCACTAGCAATAGTATTCTTGCGGCAGCAGAATCTCTAACCCTAGCAGTAGAATGAAATACACTAGCAGTAGAATGACACTTAGTATATTTCTTTGAGCAGAACTGACCTTGTGAACGTTTAATTCCCGGTACTAAGCTTCAGAACATTTAATTCCCAACAACCTCCATGGCGTGATTGATATAATGAGAATGGCTTACGATTTCCCGTAATGTGATTAGCACATCCATTATCTTTGATCCATTCGTTGGGCTCCAAGTAAATTCCCAAGCATATCTAATAATATCATAGGATAACTCAATCATATGGTCCCCAATATCTTATGGGTTCAAAGTTGTTAGCATTAAACATCCCATGCATTTGTTGCATTTGAGTTGGGTGTTGAAGAGGCGAGTAGAATCCTAGAGGTAGAAAATTATTGTTCCATGCTATGGGATACATGTTTGGATGATTTTGTTTTCTAGGTTGTCTTGCTCTAGATTGTCTTTGTGTCACATCTATTTTCCTAGGTGGTGGAGTTTTTGATGTAATCATTGGTTTATTAAATCCTACTCCAGGTTTTAGCAATGGTTTATAGAAACGTTTAACTTATCTTATACTAGCAATAGGTACCTTAGTGTTCATGATAGTCAAATGTTTTGGTGCAGGACCTAAAATAGATTTTGGCAAAGCCACAGAGTTATCCACTGTGGACAGTCCTTTAAATGCGGGATGATCCTTTATGTTTACGGGACCGTCAGGCATATTTTGGGGACCATCGCCAGTGGACTCGACAACCTGGGATTTTACAAATTTGACTTGTTTTGACCCACTTGTTGACGCTTCAGAGAAGTTATATCCTAGACCCGTTTTCTTATCGGAGAACTTTTGAGCGTTTATCATTTGTTTAAGAGAGTGAGCACTCTTTTCAAATTTGTTTGGTTTTGAGACTTCCTTTTTGAGTTCCCCAATTTCGATTTTAAGGTTTTGACATGATTTACACTCGACATCAATTTCTTTGCTGTTGGGATCCCTTATAAAATCATTTCACACACATATTAAGTTTAAAGAGAGAAACAATGATACGATAATGGGGCCCCAACAATTGGTATCAAGAGCTAGAAGATGATTTAGAAGTTTTTTTGTGTGTTTTATTTTACTATTACTGTTCACGTTTTACTGTTCATGTCTTTAGCTTATTCGTAGCTTATTGTTTGCTTATTTTGAGCTTAAAGTTTTAAGAGTTGTGGTTCAGTCAAAACGAGCTTATTTCTGCTTATTTTTGTGCTTATTTCAGCTCCTTTCAAGTAAAAAACGAATCATATTTTTTTCTAAATACAAGTTTAAACGTCCAAATACAACAACTTTTTTCGAGCCTATTTTTGTCCAAAATAGCTTATTTTCGTGCTTATTTGTGTTTCTTGTGGTCAAAACGTGGTCAGAAAAAGGTGGTTGGAAAATTGATCGGAAAGTGGTCGGAAAAATACAAAACTTAAGGTTTATCGAACTTACACAAAGGGTTTATCGAATTTTCTCATCAAACTTCATCAAGGGAAAACTTATTCATGGTTTAAAGACTACACAGTACTTTACTTGCTTGTATAAGCAAGTGGAATACTTCGACAAAAGGAATTTCTTCTAGCTTGTATAAGTTAGAAGAAAAGTTATCAGACTTAGGTTTGTGTTATCAAACTTGGGTTTGTTTTATCGAACTTGGGTTTGTTAATCGAACTTGGGTTTGTTTGTCAAACTTGGGTTTGTTTGTTGAACTTGGGTTTGTTTATCGAACTTGGGTTTGTTTATCGCACTTGGAGTTTGAGTTATAACACTTGGAGTCTTGGTTATCGAAGTTGGGTCTTGGTTATCGAAGTTGGGTTTTGGTTGTCGCACTTGTAACCAAAAGAAAAGAAAGAACGAGAAGAAGAAGTAAACAGTAATACGACTATCCAAACCAAACCGCAACAAACAAACAAATCATAACCAATCACAACTTTTAACTTTCTAGATCTCAGATCTGTTCAAGAAGAGTACAAATCGTTAAAAGATTTTTGTTGTCTTGAACTTAATCCATCATAGATCTAAAGTGAAAAATAGAAAATAACGGACAAGAAGAGAGTTAACGAGACCACTACGTTTGAAAGAAGCGAGTTAACGAGATGCAAACCTAAACCGCTACAAACATATATCAAACCATCACATAAACAGCAATCAACTCAGATCCAAACCAAGCCCACGACTTGCAAAGAACTAAGCAAAGATCTCAGTTTGTATTGTTTTTTACAATCAAAGATGTTTAAAAGACCATTTACAAAAAAATTCATCATAGATCTATACTATTGATTATATTCGAACCATTTTCAAAGAAAAGAACAGAACAAAACCGTTCCATTTGATTATATTCGAACCATTTTAACAGAATACAAGAAGCAAACAATAACAAACTTTCCTATCCCCATCTCACAATCAATATTCTAATCCAAACAAGACTCATCAAAAATTTAAAAAGAATATCCACTCACCAGCACCTCTCAAATGAGAGGTTACATGCTTATATAGTCTTACATGACATGGACATAAGGAAGTGTACTGCGTTTACCTATCTCACTAATTCGACATTAACGTAAATACTAAGACTAAACTAGACGACATACTTTTACTAACATGTAGACTATATTAGTACAATTCTAACGAGCTATTACATGATCATAATACAAGACTCGTTGACTCGATAATGATCATCACTTCAAGTGTTTCTAACAATCTCCCCCTAAGGGATGGTTATTGAGATCTCTCTTTGATTACATTTATGATCATCACTTTTGCGTTACCAACAATCTCCCCCTAAAGGGTTGATCATTGGGATCTCTTTATGTGACATGTGGGTTATAGGTCCACGAATAGAAACATATGATCTTTTGACTAACTGTTGATACAGTATCATGTATAAAAAACTATTAACCAAAAAAAATGTAAAAATAGTAGAGACCCATGGTTAAATCAGCTTAAAAAATGACGAATTTTGACAAGATAACACCATAAAAAATAACCAATAACTAAAACCAAGGTTCTGATGCCACTGTTAGGATCGTTTTTTAGGCTGATTATGTGATTCGGGAGGTCGGGGATGATGGTAATAGAGTTTAGCCATTGTTAGTGAGAGAATGTAAAGAGAGAAGGAAACTTGTGTTTATTGATAATATGAAAGAGTAAATTACACACTAAGTCTCACCCCTCTATGGAAGTATGGAGGGGTATATATAGCCTTACACATGCTTAACTATCAAAATATTACATAACTATTCCATCTGTTTCGGCTTAACAAGATAACTAATGTAATCCCATAAATGTCGTTCCATTTACGTGTTAGGAGCGTCCCTAACATTTGCCTTTCTTGAGTCTAGATAGTTTATCTTTCAATTCCAAAATTTCTTTCTCTAGTTTAGATTTAATACATTCTAGAGATTTGTTTTTGAAAATGATCTTTTGACCCATTTTTCAAATGCGATCATAATCATTATCTAAATAATATGAATCTAAAGAGGACATATCATCATTATAGAGTTCGGTTTCGAAAGGTACCTCTTTTGAAGTTCCGGCCATTAGACATGTTTCATCTTTGGTCTCTTCATCGCTATCGCTCCAAGCACCACCAATGTATTCCTTTTGGTTCTTTTCTTTTAGTTGTTGAGGACATTCTCCTACTAGATGTATTGGATCACCACATCTAAAACATCTTCTTTCATCTCGCGGTTGTCTTACGTATCTACCTCTTCGTTTGAAGAACTTTTGAGGTCTCTAACCGCCATGGCATACTCTTCATCTTCGGTTTCCGGGTTTTGTTCAATAGGTTGAAAGTCACTTTCGGTAATAACATGCCAAAGATCAAGATATTTTGATTTCACATAAGTTTAGAATCTCGTTTTCCAATAAATAAAGCAATCAGCTTCGAAAAGTGGTGGTCTTTGCACAGATTTCCCTTCTTGATATTTTTCAAAATCCATTGATCGATTCAAGTTTTTAAAATACAATATACTTTAAAAAACCTTGAGTGACCCACTCTGATACCAATTGTAGAAACTAGAAGGGGGGGGGCTTGAATAGTTTCACCGTTTTAATTACGCTTTCAAAATCTTTTTCAAGTTTGTTTTGAAATACTTTTAGATTCGAAGTTTATGTGATATCAATACAACAATATATGAACACAAATAATATTGACAACAATAAGAAGTATGTAAAGGTAACGGAAAGAAACGATCAAACCGAGACACGGAGATTTATAGTGGTTCGACTACAAATCTCACTCTTCTCCCTACTCCACTCCTCGAGTATCACACTCGATAGTTTCACAAACACTATATCAACAAGCTCCCTTATGGTAGAACAAGTCGTACACCTTCGCTTACACCAATCAATGAAACTTAGCGGAATTTCGATTCCTAATCCTAGCTAGAACCAATCTACACGATACGACACAAAATACCAATCGCTACACACAACACAATTCGAACAAACACCAAGTCCGAATCAACGCAATCACCTAACGGACCAACACGAAGTCCGAATCAACACACAACACGATTCCGAGCTTACACACAAGTCAGATCTTACACATGAATTGAGATACAAAGAATGTAGATTGAGGTGAGAAACATAACAAAGGTTACGAGGTGAAAGCCTATTCTTCAACACTTCGTTTCTAGATGAATACGAGCGTTCTTCTCTTGCACTTTTAGGTAGGAAGGATGTGATCACTTGTAAAAAACTTACAACAAAGAAGAGAGTTTAGAATGATTTGGGATCAAGGATGTGATCCCTTAAACATTGGACAGTCCTATATATATAAGGGACCGTCCACTTTTACATGACCGTCCCACAAGACACTCCTATTTTTGTCCTGATGTGGTAAAAAGTTTTCTGGTGAAAATTTAACTGATTTTGGGCGGGAAAAATAGCTGTTAGAGAATTTCAAATTCAAATCTA
Source organism: Artemisia tridentata subsp. tridentata (assembly GCA_021014915.2). Lineage (NCBI taxonomy): Eukaryota > Viridiplantae > Streptophyta > Magnoliopsida > Asterales > Asteraceae > Artemisia > Artemisia tridentata. The sequence continues at coordinate 371,609,647 of CP139507.1, read as the reverse complement.
TTTTTCTTATTAAAATATTTCTTTATAAATACAAAGATACTTTGTAAAAATGTTTTGTCACATAAATATGTGAGGTTTATGGAAAAATGACTTCTTTGATCACTTAACTAAGCTGGTAGACTGTTTGTTCATACCTTATGTGATGTTGTAGTCGAAACGAGTTTTCTCGGTTAAAAACTTATCAAGTGTAGTTTTACGTAACGCGTTTTTATATTTTGTGATTATCAAAACGTTATAGAGATCGAAAAATGAAAATGACATTTTTGACATTATTTGTAATGACATTTTTGATATTATTATTGGGAGAGAGATCAGCCTCTCGAAAGTTGATCACCTATCTTTATTGTTATTTTAATCTCTTAATCGAATCCGGTTCGTGTCAATGGCATCAGAGCAAGATTCTGGACCATTTTTTCCAAAGGTACTGTTCATTAAAAAAAACACAAAAGTTTTAATGGCTAACATGAAGATCGAGGGTCTGGAAACTAAGTTCACACAGTTCCGTACTAAAATCAATGTTAGGTTCGCTGAAATCAATGACAAGTTCGGTGCAATGCAACAAGAAAGCAAGGCGATGCAAGAAGAGACTACAAAGTGATTGGATGATGTGATGAAGGCTTTGACGGCTTTGAGCAATAGCACAAGCAAGGTCCAACCTGCCTAACTTACATGGATATTGGAGAGATTCAACAACAACTTTCCATTATGAAATTAAGGTTGAGGGAGAAGAAGGATGAGAGGGCTAACAAGGCTGAAAGTTAGATCATTAGCTTTCCCAACAAAACCACAGTAACAGAAAAAAATGGTGAAGTTGATGCTATTTTGTCAGGTTTAGGGGACTCGGAGCAGAAGCTGAAAAAAGAGGAAACAATTTCGTTACTTGCACAAGGAGAAGATGAATTGCAGCTTGATGGTGAAACTGATTTGTGGAACGATCATGGGGACACAACTCGTTGCTTTAATCTGCAGCTACACATGGATGTGACAATGGAAGGTCAGACATGCTTTGAACCAAGGCACTGGCCTTCACATGGGCCTGACTTAAGATGTAATCATGTGCAAACTCTGGTGCTCCAAGTGACAAGGAGAAAGTAGAAGAGAGGGCATATAGTCCAGCATACCATGGTCTTCATTGGGTGGCTGGAACAATATTTTTTGTTCGCGTGACAAAGGAAAATATCGAATCCTAGAATCAAGATTTTTCAAAGCAACACCATGAGGACAAGGTGTTTTTGAGGGCCGGAGTAGTGATACGAACCCTTTTAGTATTCTTGTGTTTTATTTATTATTAGTATTTTCTAGTTTCCTTTATAGTATTATCTTAAGGACCAAGTCAAGATTAGGTTGTCTTTTATTATAAATTGGGTATTAGGGTTGTAATGGTGATTATGAAGAATATTATTATTATGAATGACTTAATGATTTGATATCATTATTGGGAGATAGATCAGCCTCTCGAAAGTTGATCACCTATCTTTATTGTTATTTTTATCTCTTTATCGAATCCGGTTCGTATCATATGATACGTACTTATCAATCTTGAATTCTGATTGTACAATATTTTGCACTACCAGGCCTTGCGATGGTGATCGAAGGATTATGGGATGTTTGGTAAGTTAGCCAAGTTGCTCATAACCTGAAATAAGACAAAAAAAGACATTACGTTAAGTGATGAGCATGGGTTGGACCCGGGGAACCACCTTCGGTTTGCGAATAAGTATGTGATATGATGGTTTGAATGTATTTGGTAAAGTGTGAGAGTGTTTGAGAGCATACCTTAACCAAATGATTGGCCAAACTATTTATAGGAGGATGAAAATAGGGTTTGCCACGCTTGTTCACAAATTCCGGGGATCATGGGGGTGTCCCATGATCTTAGGTAACCGTTTGGGCTTAGTGACCCATGTTCTCTTCCTTGGCGAGAAAGCAGAAGATGAGTGTAGGGCGTGGGTAAGACCAAGTCAAAGTGTTCCTCCGTCTTATGGTCTTCGAAGTACACATCCCGAAGGATGTGAGGCTTCGATTGGAAAATTCCCTAACTGGTAATCATTGTTTGCAAATGGTTTGACGCCAATAGAGACTTTAGGAGTTTGACTTTGTATTTCAAAATTTAGTATTCGAGAGAGTTCGAATGGGAGACCTTCGAACTACTCGGATGGTATGTCATCAAGTTCCCTAGTAGAAAGTGATACATATACACGAAATGTATTGATTTGGACTCCACTACACAGACTACCCTTTGCTAAATTTATGATTGTAAGGTAAGTGCTCAAAATGATTCACATTAAATGCACATCATTCATTACCATAGTTGTTTAATCCCACTTGTTTGCATCGGGATAGAGTGTAAGTATAGAGGCACTTATCCCTAATAACTCAGTCAAATCAAATGTCAGATCAAAATTTGAAAATGGTTTGGAGTCCGGATGAATCTTATCTCTTGGAAAGGTGTACGACCCAAATAAAAATCACATAGCCTATGTAAAGATTTTTTACCCCAAACCCTAAAACACTTTTAACCCTCCGTCACTTCTTCAGCTTAAAGAGAGTAAATATGCCTTTTGATCAAAAGGTAATTGGTATAAAACTTTTTAAACTATTTTTATTATGGATGCGAAGAGTGTTATTAGAACCCAAAAGTGTACTTTGAAAAGTGAGGAGCTAACCCAGCTTCTAGCTGACTATCATATTCCTATGGAGTACAAAGTCATGCTTCCCACAAAAAAGCAAACTCTGTTTGATGCTCCTCCAGGGTACGTAGGTCTATACATCAACTTTTTACCTAAGAATCCCACTCCTAAAATTTTTCTATGAGGTTTTACAATATTATGAGTGCCATATCTCGAGGTTTAACCCCTTTGGCTCAGCCAAGCTTACTACATTCACTGTGATGTGCAAAGAATATGGTGGTGAACCCTCGCTTAATTTATTGAGGGGTTTTCTCAACTTTGGCCCTGGTGGGGATTGGTTGACCCTTTCTCAAAAGGGCGAAACTGATGTCCCAAATCTGTTTATTAAACCTTTCCACACAACTTGGAGGCTACACTTTCCTATCATTTTTTCCAGTAGGAACATCCATTTTACAGAAGAAGAATCATCAGGAAGAGCTTGGTTTAGAAACATGTGTAATACCCAAAAATCTGAAGCATGTAAAAAGACCAAAATGCCCTTGTAATCTTAAAATTTAATTATTAAGCATATAAAGTACCAAACGAGCCCCAAACTTTTGGAAATGAGCAAGTTATGACATAAAATAATTTTGGCTACTACATTTAACATTTTAGAAATGTACAAAATTATGAAAACACAAAATATATGTCACATGGGCCGAAAATTTTATTTTAAATACTTAGGATATATTATAATTAGTTTTAAAATCAAATAAATTACAAATTAATTTAGAAACCAATTCAAAATTTGGAAACCATGATTTGGTCTCATCATGACCGAAATTTTTGCCATTATTTTCCCCCTATCACGCCTATTTACCTTATTTAACTAAGACCATTCCCTTTTCTTTTTAAAACCATACCGAGAGATCAAAAACACACACTTAAATCCATATCAATTCGATACGATTTTCTTGAAGCTTGGGAGTATTTTTTTGTTGTTCTTGGTCGTGGAAAGGAGTTGGGAAAAATAGCTAGAGGTCGTGGGACTCATTGGTTTGGTCGTGGGAATTATTCTTTGTCGCAAAAACCCATCCGAGAGAAACAAAATTCTCTTGAATCATCTACACGTTCAAATCACCAATTGGTATTTTTCTTATGATCCTTATACTTCATATAACTCATATAAAATGTTAGAATCAAATCATGCAAGGGTTTGTTGGTCGTTTACATTATAAATGGGTAAAACACGTATAAAATCCAAAATATGCCATACGATTTTTTTGGGTCACTTTCATAATTTTTATGGGTTCTATGATCATCATATAAGCTGGGAAAAATAGTGGTTCAAATTTTTGAGGCCTAGATAAGTCGTAATGAATTTAAAATGTAATCGGGTTTATAATATTCGAATGAAAAAAATATAAACTCTAGGGTTTTGATCTTGGTCTAGGGTTTTGAATCTGGAATTTGGTTAATAAATGATGAACTAATGATATGGTAATGAGTAGTAAATGATTCGAGATGTTAGGGTTAGGGTTTTGTATTTTAAAAGTGTTAACGAATTGATTTTTAAAATGTAAGGGGGGTGTTTTTTCATTTCTGAAACTTGTGGGCTATTTTTACAATGTTAATTAAGTTAGTAGCAAGGTATAAAAATTATAACATGGGGACCTTGTGTGTAAAATTAACAAGATATGGATTTAAAATGAAATTAAAGGTTCGAAATGAAATTAATTTAAATAGAGGGGTTAAAAGTGTAAATTCATGAAACTTATGACTTTTATGTGAAAATAATGTTATTAGGGAGTTAATATGTAATTTTGGGTATTTATGGGGTTAATGTGTAATTATTAAGGAATTATGATGTAAAATTGTAAGTTTTATTAATTAAAGGGACTAAATGTGTAATTTAATGAAACTTGGGGGTTTGATTCGTACCACACTTATATTTGAGGGTATATTCTGTAATTTAGTAAATGAAAAGGTTTGTTATGGATATAGAAAGGGTTAAAATGGAAATTATGTAACTATAAGGGTTATTTTGTAATTTTGATAATTTAAGGGTGTAAAATGTAAATATTGAAACTTAATGGACTAAAATATGTTTCTGGATAAAATATGTGTTGTAAATTAGTAACTTGCAATATTGCCATTTAAAACCCTTAACTTTGGAATATTTACAAATAAAACCCTAATTTATGAAAACTTGTCATATTTGACCCTGAACTATCAAGACTTGTTAAAATGTACCCTATGTCCATAATATGTTTAATTATGAATTAACTTAAGTTAAAATACTTTAATTTTCTAATTATGGGAACTTACCAAATAAGGAAACTTTCTAAAAATGGAAATTTGCTAAATATGGAAACCTGCTAAAAATAGAAAGTTACTTAAAATGGAAAGGCAAACTAAAATAATTAATTAAGAACCTATTATAATTCTCTTCTGCTCCTCTAGGTGTGGAGAGGGAGAGGTCTTGATCTGTCTCGGTGCTTTCTGCTTTCTGTTTCTTACTTTGCTTGCATTCGTAATAAGGTACAGATATTATGCCCTTCTTATAAGGTGCCTTCGTTCTCTTGAACTCTGATTTTGATTCGTTTAAGATTCCCTAAGCCATTGCTATGTTCCCTTGTATTGTGAACCTTGACTTGAACCTTTGCTTTGAACTCTTGTCTTGATCATTTGTTCTGAACCTTGCTTTGAACCCTGTTATGTTTCCTTGATACTTGACATGACCTGTTCATAACCTGGTAACCTGAATATTTAGGACCCTGGGATACTTAAAGGTTCATAGGATTTTATAACTATTTTTCTAAATTACATATGAAGAGGTTTTGAAAATTGCTTTTAAAGACTTTCATTATGAAAACTGATTTAAAGATCACTTTATTTTAAAATCATTTTAAAAGGATTACTTTTTAATAAATTGACATGAACCTTCTGGTATTTGACTTTCTGATATTGACCTCCTGATAGTGAACCCCTGCATTGATCTCCTGTCTTGAATCCTGATATGAAATCTGATATGAAACTTGATATAAAACCTGACACTTGATACCTGATACTTGACACCTGAGACTTGATACTTGACCTTGACCCACAGTTTGAGACTACGAGCCACCCACTAGGCATGAGGGTTTCATGTCCATGTCATTGATGCACCGGTGGCATGACTCTAGGGCAGGAGAGTGATGACCTGTCCCGTCCCTGACCTGATTTATACTTGTTACGTAGAGGAAGACCCTATGGCCTACTGGGGCGTATGGATGCATCCTAGACCTGACCTGATTTGTTTGTATTACTTGTATTATCTGGTGACTGACGAGTGTGTGCGATACACGTCTTTCACAATCCTGGGAGCCCGCGACTCCAACCCCTGGAGGTATCCCCTCACCCTGTACCTGGTATGCTGAAGTCACCCCTCCATACACCCTGATATGTGATTTGATATGATATGTACTGTTTCTGGGCTCGTGGTGGATTACTGTTTATGTTACCCTATGACTTGATACTGGACTTGACCTGTTTCGACTTGGGCTGGTGGTGGGTTATGGTTTCCTTTACACTGAGCCATTGTAACCATTTCTTGATAACCTTTTCCATTGTCCTTTCTACTCTTGTTACACCTTGTGCCATTTCATTATTTCACCATCCCTTATTACTGCTTTGTATCGTTATATCTGTTCACTGAGCTTTCGTAGCTCAGCCGCGTTTCTTTTTCCCACGGCAGGTTTTAGTTTGGAAGCTGGGTATGAGCGGAGAGTACCATGGATATAGAAGGCCCGACTAGCTATGGAAGAGTATTAGAAGAACTTATAGTTAGACTTAGAAACTTTTGTATTGTAACCTTGTAGTTTCATATTTCCTTTGTAACCATTGAATTCTATTGTATTATTAATGTCAAATGCTTGTGTTTGTTCTGATATGGAACCATCGTTGTGACATCTTTACCCTTGTCGGGTTGGGGTGTTACAATTATGGTATCAGAGAGACAGGCTGCGACTCGTAATACATTTACCCTTGACCTGTGAAGTTTGGACCACTAGGTTTCCACTGTAGGCGCTCATAAGATAACCTGTAAGAATTTGCCTTAGGATTTCCCTATAGGAACTTAAGTTCTGACCAGTGAGGAATGGGTAGACTATAAGGCATTTGCTTAAGTATCATTGCTTCCGCATCACTCTGATTCGTGCTATGCTTGTTGAGATCACTTTTGGAAGTTGAAAGCTCACAATTTTCACCACCTAAGATCTGAAACCCAATTAAATCTTGAAATCATTGGAAATTACATAGAAATTGCCTAACACTATTTGAACCTTATTTTGAAATTCCGACTCCGAACTCTGATTCTTTTGTTAATCATTTTGATACCTCTTCGGGCATTCTGAAAATCTCCCTGACGATGATATACTTGACACATTTTGTTATTTGTCTTTTGCTTTGATAAACGTCTATAAATCTTCCGACACTATTTGATTTCGTTTCACCCATCTCTGTCCCTATGAGAAGTCTTGTGGTTGTGACCACGAGTATAAGAATGTTTCCCCTCATTTTTTTTATGATAAAGATTCGATTTGTGATCCGTCTTTCTTTGGTTAGTTAAACTTCGATTTTATTCCGATAAGAAATTGTTTGATTGAGTATTCCAATATTGACAACTATCCCTCTATGTCTCACCTTTGGCGTTTGAAACAATTTCGAACTCCCTACTACAATTACCTATTGTTAAACCTTGGCTATCACTATTATTTTCCCTGCCGGACCTGGAGTTGACAACAACGGCAGCTATCCTGAAGAGTGAAGACATTAGCGATGCAGAAGAAGAAATTCTAGTCAAGATGGCGAGCCTAGAGCTGATGAAGACATGCAGTCTCACTTCCCTATTCATCTTGGTTGTACTAAGATGAATTGAGAGCGGAAGCAGACTGGATGATGAAGAGCTTTAAAGATCGTGCCAGAAATCCACATTAACCCATCACAGTCTCAAGAAAAAGTGCCAAAGGCTTGAGGGACCAGACTCAAGTTTATCACCCCTTCTCACCGTATGATCAGATGGACAAGCGTAGACAGACTACTCGGACTTGGAAGAGATTTGAAATCATGTATTCGAGCGGACAATTTTGGAATGATCATTTGTGGTTGGATGAGTTGCTTTCGTGAAGGACGAAGTTATTGATGGCGTGTTCACTTCTGCTTAACCCACTTAAGCTCCCGTTACCTGATGATAAGATCCTTTGAATGATTTGAGTTCTCCATTAGTATTTCCGTTTAGTGTTCTTTCTGCGTGTGTTGGAAGACGGTTTTGTCATGAAAAATTTGATGTATTGTAAAAGACCTGACGCTTTGGACGACGTACTTCTTTGATGCTTACTAATTCCGTTACGTTATTTGTACGATCTGTATCCCTGATTTTTGAATTCGGAGTGATGACCGATTTGGACCAACCCTAGGATGTAGAATGGACTGTTAGGTGGTTGATAGATGCTTATACACGACTTGAGATAAAGTATGACCATCATGAAGGTATACTCATATGATGCCGGTATTATGACGAGTAGCTAACGCGATAATACTTACGTCATATGACGTACCCTCATTGTGATCATAGGATATTTCGAGGAGTGCCTTAGAAACCTTAGAATTTCTGATATCTGATTGAGACTTTAGGATTCATTCAAACTATACGCGTAATCTGCTTTCACCATTTTGCGATTTGATACGTCTGGATTCTCGTCACACGTTCCGCTGATCTCTGTACTTCTGATACTTATCTTAGGTCCTGTTGTAGAGCTTTCTGCAGTCTAGTAATCTGTTTTCTGTTTGTATGGACTCTATCTGTTACTATGAAAGAGTACAGCTATGTGTTGCTGTATATACGTCTAACATTCGATGAATCTGTTCATGATGATCTGTTGTGAATTATGGTATGTCCTTTCTGAAGAAACCGAAACTATTTTGATTATCAAGAGAGAATCATGAGAAACTAGTCACTCACATTTCCGTTCGCGGTCCGTTATGCTTTCCGTTTCGTTTCACTTCCATTTTCGAGGACGAAAATTTTTTTTAGAGGGGAAGAAGTTGTAATACCAAAAAATCTGAAGCATGTAAAAAGACCAAAATGCCCTTGTAATCTTAAAATTTAATTATTAAGCATATAAAGTACCAAACGAGCCCCAAACTTTTGGATATGAGCAAGTTATGACATAAAATAATTTTGGCTACTACATTTAACATTTTAGAAATGTACAAAATTATGAAAACACAAAATATATGTCACATGGGCCGAAAATTTTATTTTAAATACTTAGGATATATTATAATTAGTTTTAAAATCAAATAAATAACAAATTAATTTAGAAACCAATTCAAAATTTGGAAACCATGATTTGGTCTCATCATGACCGAAATTTCTGCCATTATTTTCCCCCTATCACGCCCATTTACCTTATTTAACTAAGACCATTCCCTTTTCTTTTTAAAACCATACCGAGAGATCAAAAACACACACTTAAATCCATATCAATTCCATACGACTTTATTGAAGCTTGGGAGTATTTTTATGTTGTTCTTGGTCATGGAAAGGAGTTGGGAAAAATAACTAGAGGTCATGGGACTCATTGGTTTGGTCGTGGGAATTATTCTTTGTCGCAAAAACCCATCCGAGAGAAACAAAATTCTCTTGAATCATCTACACATTCAAATCACCAATTGGTATTTTTCTTATGATCCTTATACTTCATATAACACATATAAAATGTTAGAATCAAATCATGCAAGGGTTTCTTGGTCGTTTACATTATAAATGGGTAAAACACGTATAAAATCCAAAATATGCCATACGATTTTTCTGGGTCACTTTCATAATTTTTATGGGTTCTATGATCATCATATAAGCTGGGAAAAATAGTGGTTCGAATTGTTGAGGCCTAGATAAGTCGTAATGAATTTAAAATGTAATCGGGTTTATGATATTCGAATGAAAAAAATATAAACTCTAGGGTTTTGATCTTGGTCTAGGGTTTTGAATCTGGAATTTGGTTAATAAATGATGAACTAATGATATGGTAATGAGTGGTAAATGATTCGGGATGTTAGGGTTAGGGTTTTGTATTTTAAAAGTGTTAACGAATTGATTTTTAAAATGTAAGGGGGTGTTTTGTCATTTCTGAAACTTGTGGGCTATTTTTACAATGTTAATTAAGTCAGTAGCAAGGTATAAAAATTATAACATGGGGACCTTGTGTGTAAAATTAACAAGATATGGATTTAAAATGAAATTAAAGGTTCGAAATGAAATTAATTTAAATAGAGGGGTTAAAAGTGTAAATTCAGGAAACTTATGACTTTTCTGTGAAAATAATGTTATTAGGGAGGTAATATGTAATTTTGGGTATTTATGGGGTTAATGTGTAATTATTAAGGAATTATGATGTAAAATTGTAAGTTTTATTAATTAAAGGGACTAAATGTGTAATTTAATGAAACTTGGGGGTTTGATTCGTACCACACTTATATTTGAGGGTATATTCTGTAATTTAGTAAATGAAAAGGTTTGTTATGGATATAGAAAGGGTTAAAATGGAAATTATATAACTATAAGGGTTATTTTGTAATTTTGATAATTTAAGGGTGTAAAATGTAAATATTGAAACTTAATGGACTAAAATGTGTTTCTGGATAAAATATGTGTTGTAAATTAGTAACTTGCAATATTGCCATTTAAAACCCTTAACTTTGGAATATTTACAAATAAAACCCTAATTTATGGAAACTTGTCATATTTGACCCTGAACTATCAAGACTTGTTAAAATGTACCCTATGTCCATAATATGTTTAATTATGAATTAACTTAAGTTAAAATACTTTAATTTTCTAATTATGGGAACTTACCAAATAAGGAAACTTTCTAAAAATGGAAATTTGCTAAATATGGAAACCTGCTAAAAATATAAAGTTACTTAAAATGGAAAGACAAGCTAAAATAATTAATTAAGAACCTATTATAATTCTCTTCTGCTCCTCTAGGTGTGGAGAGGGAGAGGTCTTGATCTGTCTCGGTGCTTTCTGCTTTCTGTTTCTTACTTTGCTTGCATTCGTAATAAGGTACAGATATTCTGCCCTTCTTATAAGGTGCCTTCGTTCTCTTGAACTCTGATTTTGATTCGTTTAAGATTCCCTAAGCCATTGCTATGTTCCCTTGTATTGTGAACCTTGACTTGAGCCTTTGCTTTGAACTCTTGTCTTGATCATTTGTTCTGAACCTTGCTTTGAACCCTGTTATGTTTCCTTGATACTTGACATGACCTGTTCATAACCTGGTAACCTGAATATTTAGGACCCTGGGATACTTAAAGGTTCATAGGATTTTATAACTATTTTTCTAAATTACATATGAAGAGGTTTTGAAAATTGCTTTTAAAGACTTTCATTATGAAAACTGATTTAAAGACCACTTTATTTTAAAATCATTTTAAAAGGATTACTTTTTAATAAATTGACATGAACCTTCTGGTATTTGACTTTCTGATATTGACCTCCTGATAGTGAACCTCTGCATTGATCTCCTGTCTTGAATCCTGATATGAACCCTGATATGAAATCTGATATGAAACTTGATATAAAACCTGACACTTGATACCTGATACTTGACACCTGAGACTTGATACTTGACCTTGACCCACAGTTTGAGACTACGAGCCACCCACTAGGCATGAGGGTTTCATGTCCATGTCATTGATGCACCGGTGGCATAACTCTAGGGCAGGAGAGTGATGACCTGTCCCGTCCCTGACCTGATTTATACTTGTTACGTAGAGGAAGACCCTGTGGCCTACTAGGGCGTATGGATGCATCCTAGACCTGACTTGATTTGTTTGTATTACTTGTATTATCTGGTGACTGACGAGTGTGTGCGATACACGTCTTTCACAATCCTGGGAGCCCGCGACTCCAACCCCTGGAGGTATCCCCTCACCCTGTACCTGGTATGCTGAGGTCACCTCTCCATACACCCTGATATGTGATTTGATATGATATGTACTGTTTCTGGGCTCGTGGTGGATTACTGTTTATGTTACCCTATGACTTGATACTGGACTTGACCTGTTTCGACTTGGGCTGGTGTTGGGTTATGGTTTCCTTTACACTGAGCCATTGTAACCATTTCTTGATAACCTTTTCCATTGTCCTTTCTACTCTTGTTACACCTTGTGCCATTTCATTATTTCACCATCCCTTATTACTGCTTTGTATCGTTATATCTGTTCACTGAGCTTTCGTAGCTCAGCCGCGTTTCTTTTTCCCGCGGTAGGTTTTAGTTTGGAAGCTGGGTATGAGCGGAGAGTACCATGGATATAGAAGGCCCGACTAGCTATGGAAGAGTATTAGAAGAACTTATAGTTAGACTTAGAAACTTTTGTATTGTAACCTTGTAGTTTCATATTTCCTTTGTAACCATTGAATTCTATTATATTATTAATGTCAAATGCTTGTATTTGTTCTGATATGGAACCATCGTTGTGACATCTTTACCCTTGTCGGGTTGGGGTGTTACAATCATTAGGAAGAGCTGGGTTTAGAAACATGGGTAATATTGGAAATTAGTATTCGGTTGCTAGTGACACTTGTGCAATCTTTGTATCCAAACATCCAAGGTGCATGATTACTTTTACTTACTATTTACCTACTGAAATTATGAATTCATTTGCCATGTTAGACTAAACTCTTTTATGTTTGTTTTTGGATGATGTTGCTATGATAAGTAGTGTTTGGTTGTGATTGGTGCTATTACAATTTCATGTTTATGTTAAGTTCCAATTTTGCATGTGTTTTCTAAGTTTGTTTATCTTGTTTGAGTGGTTATGCTAGTTCAGATACGTCGAAGGAACCAACTAGTTTAGAGTCATTTTCAAGTGTCTGTATATGAGTAATCGTACTTTGGTTAAAGGAATATACTTTGATAATTTGATAAACAACTAAAATCGTATGTGATTGTCAATATTGGTAATTAAGGAAGCTGATTTTCTTTTTGGAGCAAATATAAGTCTTGAATTGGTGGGTTGTGACTAATGTATGATTTGTAAGAAATACAATTTTGACAAAAACTGCATACTTGTGAATCATTATCAAGGATTAGGCAAAACTAGCTCTTGTGTTTATAATCAATTTCATCACCATCATCATAACCATAACTTGCTTTATCATTTCAGTTAATCCAAGTAAACATATATTTTTACTAATGAAAACCCTGTAATTACCAATTTGTCATTGCTTGCTAAATTTGCTTAAATCACCATCCTCATCTGTTTTAACCAAAGACTTTTTGTGATAAAGAACAAAACAAAGTACGTGGGAAAGACCTCGTCTTACCAAGGCTTACTTTATTTGAAAAGGTATAATTTTTTCGTGTTCTTTTTGTCCTAAAATCTGTATCTATAGTACTATAAATTTTAAAGCTTTTGAAACAAATCAACCCTTTAGGACATTAGGAAGCTGCCTCAATTTCCTCTTCACTATTTCCCTAGTGGGGTACTTGCCTATAATACTCTACAAGAATTAAGTACATTGCCTAGAGGTTGAAAGTTTCGCCTCAACAACAACCTCAATTGCCTTGTTGGATTTACTATTGAACTTACCTTCGATGAGATTTTTTTGTTCTTTTTTTGGGTTCAAAACGTAAATTTATATTAATATTCCAAACAATAGTACACTTATAAATCACACTCACTGAATTGGACATGTCCCAATTAAGATACTAACAATAGAACAATACAGGCATCCCATATCTGATAAGACTAAGAAACAAATATGATGATACTAGAGTTTGCCAAACAAACAGAGCATCTTCATCACAGCTGCACCTCAACATAAGCAACTGATTTTTACCTTTATATGCATCATACCATATAACTACATTCACTGGTACAAAAAGTGGTACTGGTTACTCCAAAAATGTGACGATATGCGTATAGTCACACACGTTTTTTTGGTGTGTGTCACCAAAGATCGCGCCACCGTAGGTGTCCTACGGTGACATTGTTGAGTTCGTGGCCTTTTTCATTGAAAAAGAGTGACCAAAACCCGAATATGTGTGACAAATTAGGCACAAGTTTTGTTGGATTAATCAATAGTAGTGACCGTAAACACTTTATAGTCACACGAATGGTTTTTGAGAGTAACTATTGTTCGTCCTTTGGCCACATAAATATATAATATATGTGACATTTGAGATGATTTATTCAAGTATATGTGTATTTTGTGTGACTATTTCCCGTCCTGTGGCCACATGAATACATAATAAATGTGACGTTTGTGATGATTTAGTCACAAAACGGGTGTTGTTTTTTTTGGAGTTAGTCACATACAATTTAAAAAAAATGGTCAAAAGTGTTAATAAAAAATTATTTTTTTCGTGTTTTTCACTTTTTTTTACGTTTTTTCGTTACTGAAATTTGTATGAAAAAATCATATGTGATTTAACACTAATATTACATGTGTTTTTTCATGCAAATTTCAATAATGAAAAAAAAAAAAAAAAAAAAAAAAAAAAAAAAAAAAAAAAAAAAAAAAAAAAAAAAAAAAAAAAAAAAAAAAAAGTGAAAAAAATGATTTTTTTTTTTTTTTTCGAAAGTATATCAAAGTACCCGTCTATAGAAAGATAATTAAATGCTCGTCACGATGGTGTAATTAATTTCGCTTAACGATTAATGGTTTAAGAGACATTTAAGTTATAAAAATAGGTGAAATATTAAAATACTTTTAATCTCAACAATTGATTTCATTTTAAATGGATGGTAGGGATGAGTCCGTTGGTATATAAGATAAGTTTGGTATGTAAAATAACTCTCCTCTACAAGTAAAGCTAAAGGGTTAACTTTGAAAAAATTCAAATAACATTAAAAATATTACAAAAATTCTTCATCGTCTTCCTCATCGTCATCGTCACTACCGTCTTCGTCTTCATTCTCTTGATTGACTTGATTTCTACTATTTCTCCAAATGTGTTCGATCAAATCAGATTTTAAGTGTAGATGAGTTGATGAGTCCATTAGCTCCTGAGTAACTACTAATGATTCTTCATGCGATCTTAAGGGATCATGATCATGGTGGCCCACATTTTTGAACCATGTATGACATATCGCCCGCTCCTTGTGTTGAATGATCATATTATGTAATATGATACATGTATACATAATATCTTGGAGATCCTGTTTATACAGCCCTCGAGCCGGAACTTTAAGCATTTTCAACTTCTTCTTCAACACACCAAAAGCTCGTTCCACATCTTTCCTTGCTGCTTCGTGCTTCCTCTTGTACAATATTCTTTTATCATCTCCCGTGGGAGGATTTGAAATGGACTTAATAAGAACGGACCATTGTGGATATATCCCGTCAGTAAGATAATATCCCCTTTTATAAGGTACATCGTTAACCACGAATTCAAGGTCTGGTGCTCTCCCAGATTTGATATCATTGAAAACAGGGGAACGACGTAAAACATTTACGTCGTTATTCATCCCAGAGACACCAAAGAACGCATGCCAAATCCATAAATCTTGGGAGGCGACCGCTTCCAATAAAATGAATGGATGTGGCCCGTGATCACCCCTAGCATATTGACCTCTCAAACCATTTGGACAATTCTCCCACTCCCAACTTGTACAATCAATGCTTCTCATCATCCCAGAAAACCCATGCTTATGCTCGTGATGAGCATATAATCTTTCAAGGTCAGAATACGTGGGCTTTTGCAAAAACTCAGCACCATATAACTCCATGATAGCCTTGCAAAACTTACGGAGACATTCACGGGATGTTGTTGCAGCCACTTGCAGATTCTCGTCAAGAGAATCAGGAACGGCCGCGTATCCCAATTGACGAATTGCCGCAGTACACTTGACCAATGGGCTAATACCAGGTATGCACCGCATCAAGAGTTTGTTGAAAATAAGGAGAATAATCAGTTACCTCTCGAACAATTTGTGTGAATAGTTCTCGGCTCATTCGAAACCGCCGACGGAGTGTTCTTTTGTCGAACTGCGGGTTTTCGGAGAAGTATGCCGCCACTAAAAGATTATGAGCACCCTCATGATCTCTACGTATATACCTTCGTCGAACTTTTGGCTGTGATGCTTGGTACGCGTTCCAAGTAAACTCCGTAAACTCACTCATAACTTCATCATCATCGGAAGACGAAGAACAAAAAAAATAGCTTGTAAGACATAATTAAAAGAATGTGTTTAAAGGTATTGATAGAAATGTTGATTGAAATT
The DNA here is from genome assembly GCA_021014915.2 of Artemisia tridentata subsp. tridentata. NCBI lineage: Eukaryota > Viridiplantae > Streptophyta > Magnoliopsida > Asterales > Asteraceae > Artemisia > Artemisia tridentata. The sequence goes on along the minus strand of CP139507.1, from coordinate 371,593,760 downwards.
ATGTGTTTAGAAGTGTGTTTGAGGTTGGTATTTATAAGGTTGTAAAGTGGTAAAGTTTAAAAAAAAAATAAAGGTTTTTTTTTTTTTTTTTTTTTTTTTTTTTTTTTTTTTTGGATTTTAGTGTTTGTGCAATCGGTCGAATTTGTGACCCATATTGCCAAAACTTGACCGACGACCGATATTTTTTTCCCCACATTAGGCTCAACCAACTTTAATATCAGTCGACGATATGCCTTCACCGATTTAATCCGTTCGAATGTGCATAGCCTTCTAACCAATAACGTGACATGAAGTTCGTTATGGACTCGCACGACAATATCCCATACCTGGCTTTTAAGGAATTCGTCATCAAGAGGAAACGCGAGATATGCGCCAAATACAGTTGGCCGTGTAGTTTGTAGGATTTTATGTTTTTAAGTTAAGTTTTAATGTTTTTACGTTAATTTTAATTTAGTTTTAAGGTTTTTTTTAGTAATATTTTATGTAAGGTTTTTAATTTTAATGGAATTTTAGTTATTTTATATTTTTTAGCAATATTATGTAATGTTTTTTTAATTTTAATGGAATTTTAGTTTTGTTTAAAAAAAATAAAAAAAAAATTGAAGTGAGTGATGGGATGTAGTGCTAGATGGTGTTGCTTATAAAAATATGGGTGAGTGATGAAAAAAGTAAGTGAATGATGTGGCATAAGGGAATTGATTGGGAGTGAGTGGTGGGATTTTGAACACCAGACCCATTGCCATCTCCCTTAGACTATGCGTAGTGAGGCGTTTTAAGCCCCATTAGCGCCCTAACCAAGCCCCATAACGCCCCTAAGCCCAAAAGAGTAAGCGCTAAGGGCAAAAAAAATTCCCAGGCGTTTTACAGACCACGCCCGCGCCCTCCCTCTTTTCCAGAAATTCGAACGTTAGCAACGGAAAGATTTGACCAAAATAATTAAACTGAATCCCACACTTCCTATATATATATATACACATACATCTAATTTTCATAAAAACATCACCCAATTACTCTCAAACACACTCTCTTTTCATCAAATTTTATACAAATCTTTCCCTTTTTTATACAATGGGTTCTCCCTCGATTTCCTTTCTTCTTGAATCTAGTTCGGATGACGATTTCTCCGACCGAGAACTAGAAGCGGTGTCTCTTGCTGCTGGGGCTGTAGCTATGTTTGTCGCCCAAAACCCACCAAAACCGATTCAAAAAAGAAAACAAGTTGATCGAGACCGTGCCGCGGCTAACGCTAGGTTGATGGCTGATTATTTCGACGAGGGTTGCACATATAACGAACAATTATTTAGACGACGTTTTAGAATGAGCAAACGGTTATTTTTGCGTATCGCGAAAGATTTGGAGGATCATTTCAATTACTTTAAACAAAGACCCGACGTAGTCGGTAACCCGGGGTTCACGTCGATACAAAAGTGCACAGCCGCTATGCGGGTGCTCGCTTACGGGGTCACCACCGACATCAACGACGATTATTTAAAGATGGTCGAGAAAACGTGTCAGGACACACTTGAGGCGTTTACAATAGGTAAAAAATTACATATATATATATATATATATATATATATATATATATATATATATATATATATATATATATATATATATATATATATATATATATATATATATATATATATATATATATTTATCTATTTATTATTTTTCCTTATATATTTATATGTTTATATATTTGTATATATATTTATTGTTTTTCTATACATGTTTATATGTATATATATATATATATATATATATATATATATATATTGTTTTTCCTTATATATATAGGAATAAAAGCCTTGTACGAGAAGCGGTATTTAAGAAAACTGACAAAAAATGATTTGAGGCGAATATATGATGTGCACCAAGAGGCGCATGGCATACCCGGTATGATGGGTAGTATCGATTGCATGCATTGGTCATGGGCTAATTGTCCAACCGCTTGGCGAGGTCAATACCACGGGGGTAGCCACAAAGGTCCAACTCTAGTTCTTCAAGCCGTTTGCTCGTACGATCTATGGATATGGAGTGCTTACTTTGGTGTCCTCGGCTCCCTTAACGATATCAACGTTTTAGAGCAATCACCCGTCCTCGAAGATATCATCTCAGGTTTGGCCCCAGTTCTCGGTTTTTATGCTAATAGTAACTTCCATCCACATGGCTACTATTTAGGTGACGGTATATACCCGGAGTACTCGTTCATCATGAAAACGTTCAAAAATCCGATCGATCCTAAAAAAGAAAATTGGCGAAAATCACAAGAATCGGCAAGAAAGGATATTGAAAGATGTTTTGGTGTGCTTAAGAAACGTTTCGCGTTTGTGGCGAATCCTTGTCGTTTATGGACAAAGGATAAAATTAAGGATACTATGCGTGCGTGCCTCGTTCTACACAACATGATTTTAGAGGACGAAGGACGAGCTATTTGTCAAGATTATCACCCGGACGAAGTAGACGAACCACTGCCGCCACAAACCCACGAACAAGCCTTAGAAAACTCGGCCTACATTCGAAGCCACGCGAGTCACTACGCTCTATTGGCGGATTTGATCGAGGAAGCGTGGAGTAATCGTCGAATGCAGAACGAGTCCGAGGAGGATGAGAACGAAAGCGAAACCGAAGCCGAGAATGACGACGATTACGATGACGTTAACGATATAGATTAGTAGTTTTTTTTTTAATTGTATTTTTATTTTATTTGTAATGGTTTTATTTTAAATAAACTTATCTTTTATTATTTGTCTATTTTTAGAAATGTTTAATAAATAAATAAAATATTTGATGATTCATGGCACACAATGCCCCTACTACCATATCAAGCCCCAACATAGCCCACACTATCCACTCTTCCACACAATTACACAGGGTCTTAGTAAAATCCTCACATTAAAGAAGACCTTCCATCTTCATATTTCCTATCTTTGCAGTTTGCACTAAAAAAACCTTCCATCTCCATTTTTCTTTTAAAATTCTGCAAATGCCCCATCCCCTTCCAGCGTCTTCTCCCATCGCTTATATATATATAGGGGGGGCTTTATTTTCAGAACCCTCTTAAGTGCGAGAACTGCAAGAATCCACTTTTTACAACTAATAATACACAATGTACATCATTTAATGCTCCATAGCATTTTGTTATTTTTATTTAATTCAAAAGGGTATAATAGTAAAAAAAACATTTTCATATTATTTTTGTTTTTTTTTTAATTCCCTTTTTTATAAATTTTAAAATTCGGACTTTTTTTTTTTTTTTTTTTTTTTTTTTTTTCAAATAGTCAAGGTGCATACATGTTTTCAATTAGCTAAAGTGCATACATGTTTTTTCTCCAAATAGTCAAGGTGCATACATGTTTTTTCTCCAAATAGTCAAGGTACATACATGTTTTTTCTCCAAATAGTCAAGGTGCATACATGTTTTTTTTAGCTAACACTTTTTTTTTTATGATCATTATTTTCTTTGAAAGTTTGAAACACATATTAAAGAACATAAATCATTATAAAAAGAAAAACAAGATTGATATAATTAAATGTTAGATTTCACTTGATTACAAGTACAAAAATACATGCAATAATCATATATCTCCAAAAGTCGCAAATTATCTTCATGTATATTCGTGTTCATCCACTTCCCGGTCTTAAATGATATCATCATCTTCATCAATCAATCTGAAACAAACATGCACAAAAACAATTAAACCACAAATAAATAAGAAACGAAAATTAATCACAACTAGCATAACACATATGCACAATCTTATGTATATTTAACTAATGATGTAAACATGTTTTTTAATAATAAACACAAAACATATATGTTTTATAATCCAAAACAGAAAACATATATGTTTTATACGTAAACATATATGTATCTTTGCAAAACATATATGTTTTATAATCTAAACACAAAACATATATGTTTTTTTATACTAATCCCAACAACTGGTTAAACAAAAAAGCAGTCATCGTCATCTAAAATACAATTAAAAACCATCAATAATGTAAAAGAAACATAAAAATATCATTGAGCATGCACCTTATTTACGTCACCAACTATCTTAGTCATATATTTTTAATTATTTTCTTCAACCACCAATATATGCAACAACAGTGGTGGTTTTATAAAGTTCAAAACAAGAAAAGAAACTTGAACCATCACTCAAAACCAAAACACAGTTTATACATTAGATTTCATTAACGAAAAAAAAAAAAAATGTATATATATATATATATATATATATATATATATATATATATATATATATATATATATATATATATAAGATTTTGTACAACTTGTCATCTTGTTGTTTGACACAACACATAACATATATGTTTTTTACAAATGTTAACGAGATCTTTACAAATGCAACACAGATTTCTAATGTCAAACAAAGAAAAACAAAAAAAATATAAAAAATTGAAAATTTTACAATAACAGATCCACACAATGACAAAAACCCATAACAAGCCTGTATCAACAACAAGAGTACTACATGAATTTAAAAGCTTTAACAAAAATAAATCGATTTCCGCACAAATGAAAACGAATCAAAGGTTAGAAAACTCACCGAATTACGGTGGGATCCAAAAAAAGTCGTATCTTTTGTAGAACTTTGAATATCATGATCCAATCATATTTTTTTTATAACAAGAAATCAAAATATATTTACCTCAAACGGATTGGTCAGTGAGGTTGAATAAACAATTCCATCACCATTTTATTCTTTCTTTTGAATACTTCTATGGTATATTTATAACGTGGCTTTCATGTACCCATTGATAAAATCATATTCCTTGTTTCTCTTATCAATTTTATTGCTGACTGAAGCGTTGATCGTCTCCGATAACAGTATGAACGGTTTGTTTGATGATTGAAAAATTGTCGAAAAAAACTAGCAGATCTGTATTTGGGAAGGGCGGCAGTTTTTTTTTAGGGTTAAAGTAAATAATTAATCCCTTGTGATATGATATGGAGGAGTTATGTATGGTTTTAAGAAATTATGATTGTGATATTCCTTAATTACCCTTATACTATTTACATCGATCTACATGAACTTTTAGTTATTTACATAAATGACATATTTAATTTTGACCCTTGATCAACTAATTTAATGGTTAAAAAGGGGTTCTCGCAGTTCCTGCACTTAAGAGGGTTATGATAATAAAGTTACACTATATATATATATAGTGAGACTTTCTTGCGAGAACCATTTTATCTGCGAGAACTGAGAGAACCACCAAAAACATACATGCACGCCTTCAATAATTGTATTTTTGCACATATGTTCTAAAAACAACATATATGTTTTTAAAAAAACATAGTTGTTCTAAAGAATTTAATAAGAAATTGGAAATACAACATTTTTCTTTGAAGGTGTGCATGTATGTTCTTATAAGGCGTGCAACGACAATATTGCGGCCTTGTGTAAGGTTTTTGTGAAAAAAGAGGATGAGTTCATGATGATATTGAAGAACATAGGTGGATACTTACGATTATTGATGATTTGCATGTATTTTTATTTTATTTTAAAAGGCGTGCATGTATGTTTTTTGTGGTTCTCTCAGTTCTCGCAGATAAAATGGTTCTCGTAAGAAAGTCCCCCTATATATATAATATATATATATATATATATATATATATATATATATATATATATATAATGCTAAAAGCACATAAGCTACATATATGAATAGGCATGGACGGACCCACATTGGTGCCGGGTGTGGCACGGGCTACACCCTTTTTTTGGTCACGAAGTGTAAACTTTTTCCGAAAACTGTCATTTCTTCGTATGTGCAACACCCGATTTTTTTTTTTGCTATTTCTTTTTTTATCTTGCAACTTTAGTTAGTCGTGCATCTTTTATTTAGCCTAAAATATAATTGTAGAGAAATAAATAGCCCACTAGCCCTGTAAACCCAAATTAATTAATCTAATCTGATAATACACCATAGAATATTAGAATTTACCAAACAAAAGTCTCGAGGGAACTGTTCCTCTCGTTTTCCCCATCCATACGTTTCAACTTCCATAGTGGGCATCATCATCTCAATAAAAATCATAATTCAAGATCACAAGGTAGCTATTAAAAAATAATTTTATTATTATTTATTTGTAAAGGTGTAACATTTACATAGAACATAATTTAGATTTGTGATTTAGTGTCATTTATTTATTTAGGGTTTTGAAATTTGAATACTACAAGCATGTTAACTGTTAAGAGTTTTTTTTATTTTACAGTTTGATGAATACTACTCTACAAGATTACTAGTGTGTATCATAACCATTTAAACGATCTAAAGGGTTAATTGTATGATTATTTGCTTATTTGTGTGGTGAGTTCAACTGTTTAAAAGCTTTGGTATTAAAAGATAATAGCTCAGCACACTATGTACGTTGCTTTGCACATCAACTTCAGTTAGTGGTTGTGGCGGTTGTAAAAAATCATGATAGTCATATGAAATTCTTTGAAAAGCTAATATGTGTGGTAAATGTGGTTTCCTCGTCATGTAAGAGAAAAGATATGGTGTGAGATAATTACAAGCAAAGAATAGAAAAGGAACTTAGTGAAGGTATAATTGGAAGTGGAAAAGGGAAAAATAAAGAGCTATCGCTTACACGACCTGGTGATACACGGTGGGGTTCGCATTACAAAACAATTGTGAGATTGTTTTCTTTGTTTCCTGAGGTTATTAAGGTGTTGAAATATGTGGAAAAGGAAGCTCTTGATGGCCGGAACCGAAATCAAGCAACTAGAATTTTATCATATTTTATAAAGTTTGAGTTTGCGTTTTATTCCTACTTGATGGAGGACATTTTAGGAATCACGAATTTATTGTCGAGATCTCTTGAAACACGAGATCAAAATATTGTAGAGGCGGCTTCAATGATAAAAGGAACAAAACAAGTATTGGTAAGACTTAGAACAAGTGGGTTTGATGCATTTTTGAAGATAGTAAATTCTTTCTATGAAAAACATGATATTGTAGTATTGAATATGGACGAAATTTGTGTTGCTAAAACAAACCGAGTAGCTGGCATAAAGAATCGACATTATTTTGAGATTGATATATTTAACACAGTTTTGGATATGCAAATACAAGAGTTTGGAGATCGATTTGGTGAGATAAGCACTGACTTGCTTATTAATATGCCAGCTTTGAGTCCATGAGATTCATTTACAATGTTTGATGCATCAAAGATAATTACTTTAACTACGTTTTATCAAGATGATTTTACGGATGCGGATAGGTTTTCTCTTATGCGGGAACTTGACCTCTACTATGAGACAGTGATTCATGATATAGACTTTATGAAGTTGAAAGGAATTTCCGAACTTGCTACGTTGATGGTGACACGAAAGAAGCATATTTCTTTTTCTTTGATTTATAAGTTATTGAATCTTTCTTTAATCTTACATGTGGAAACCGCAACCGTAGAAAGATGTTTTTCGGCAATGAAATTGATAAAGACGAATCTCCGCAACAGAATGAGTGAAAATTATATGAATGGTGCTTTAATTTGTAACATAGAGAAAAAATTATTTGCGAAGGTTACAAATGAAGATGTGATAAAGCACTTTCAAGGCTCAAAACGTCGAAGAGGTCAATAATAAGAGACAGGGTACTTTATTTACGAGTTTGTCATTTTTACAATTTATATAACGTTGAAACTTTTTTTGTTGCTTATGATTTTTTGTGCAACACCCTTTTTAAAATCCTGGGTCCGTCCCTGTGAATAGGATGAAGATTTAAGGATCACCGATGGTCTTGTGAATAATATCTAAATGTCCAAAACTTTGCCTATTTGATTTTCAGTTTTCTCCCCTGCTGGGGTGTCAGGAGAGTAAAAATTAATTATAAAACTGGAATTATTCTACGATTGAAGATTAAGACAACCTTTTGAGGCCCTGAGCTATACCCCTCATGAGGTTGATAACTTAATTAATTTTATTGTGCTTGTAGGTTGGTATTGAAGGCTTTTGAAGCTGATATAGTCTTGAATGAAGATGATGATGTTGATGGGATGATCAATTGGGTCTTGGAAAGTTTAAAATTTTCTGTGAAACATCCGGTTAGTCTCTATTTTAATATTAGAATGACCAAAAAACTTGCGTCGGTGGTCCTTAAGTCAGAAACGTTATGCGCCGTTGGTCCCTCCACTAACTGGGCCCACTAACTCTCACTAACGCTCGTTAAGTATTGGATTTAAAAAGGTATTTTCGTCATTTCACAACACAAACACAAATCTGAACACAAACACAAATCTGAACACAAACACAAACTTTATTAAATAATCAATAACATTTGAAGATCTTCTACTGCTACATGAAATCTGCTACTGCTACATGGCCTCATAAACAAGAACGCAGATAATCAAACCAACAGATTCCGGCAACACCAGCAGATTTCGGCAACACCAAAGAAAATGAATAACTGATATAAGTACTACTACAACTAAATCTTTCGGTAGCAAGATCTTTGACAATGACAAGATCTTCAACTACTGAAGATACATTCAGTAACAATCTAACACAACTTCAACTACTGGAGATACATTCAGTAACAAGATCTTTGACAATGAAAATATACCTTTGATTTTTAATGACAAAATAGTAGGAGCATTGATATCAACTACATATTTTTTTCACGAATCCAATTTTGACTTATTACTCAACTCGCCTAAGTATTTCCCACTTTGCCACATCTAAAAAGAAACTAACCTTGTGATCATGTGTTATTCGTCTATCATCTTCAATAAAATAGCGCCACTCATCTTTTATTTCTTTCATTCAACACAAAGTTACCATAATAATGCTCCCTCTCATTTCTCCCAACATAAACCACAAACTCAGCCACTCATCTTTTATTTCTTTCTTTCAACTGGTTATCAAAAACACAAACTTAGCCACTCATCTTTGTTTCTGCTAGTACAACCGCAAGAAAACCTTCAAACTGGAGCCATTCGTGAATCACACCCCTATGCCAATTTCTGGGACATACCCACTAATCGAATTATTATCCAATTTCTGGGACATACCCAACTCTTCTTCTTAGAACAATAAATCCCCCCCTTTCACCACCCACCCATGAACCACCCTCCCAAGCTCAAAATCCGCCCGCCTACTACACAAATTCAAAACACAAACCAACGTCTTAGCATTCGCCACTAACCCACTCTCCAAAAACCCCGAAAACAACCTCAACGCCTCGTCCTCAAACCCGTATCTCAAGTACCCACAAAGCATAGCAGTCCAAGTAACCACATTTCTCTGAGGCATTTCATCGAACACTTTACGCGCATCGCTTAAACACCCGAATTTCACATACCCACTAATCAAATTATTATCCAAAAACAACCTTGGTTCACCTAAATAGTACTTAAGAACCAACCCATTAACCCTTCTAATTTCCTTAACATTAACACACCCTTGTATCAAATTACCAATTTCTATATAGTTTTCGTCAGTTTTGTCAAGTGGGTGTGTTTGGAAATGGGTTTTAAGTGATGAAAACGATGTAAAGTTTGAATCTTTATGGGTTTTTTAGAATGTAGGGGGTGTTTGGAAATGGGTTTTGATTGAAATGATGCAAATTGGGTGTAACTAATGTTGTTATTGTTGATAACATTTTGGGGATGAAGATATAAAATTGGGATTTTTTTTTTCCGCAAAAAAATCTGGGTTTGTGAAATGGAGATCTTATCCTTTATGGATCTTGCGTATTGTAAAAGAATGTGAAATGGAGAGAAAGAAGAAGAGTTGGATCGAGTGGTTTATGTGAGTTGAGAGGATAAGGGAAATGAATCTGTGATGATGATGATGATGATGGATTTTGGGGTATGATTTTTTTTTTATGCTTGAACAGATTTGGATTTTGTGGTGGATCTGTTGGTTTATCATCTTTTGTTGATTATTTGGAGATGAGGTATGAGTTGAGTGTGGGTTAGATCTACTGGATTTGTATTATGGATTGAGAGAGATGTGAGCAGTAAGTAGTAGGTGTAATATGAAATGACCAAATTTCCCCTTTAATTCCAATGGATAACGGGCGTTAGTATCAGTTTGTGAGGCCACTTGACACGAGGGACTAACGGCGCATAACGTTTCTGACTTAAGGACCACCGGCGTAAGTTTTTTGGTCAAAGGACTGAATCCGACAGTCAACGCAAACCACAAGGACCATTGGTGTAGTTTACTCATTTGTACATTAAAATTATACTCTGGGCTACTTTCAAATGTTGACCTGTTTGGCCCTTTCAACCCATTGGATCTGTTCAGCTCTTAGTTAAGCCTTTTAATTTTACTTGCTAGAGATAAATGCAAACCAAATTTACACAATCATAAATAGCTAAACCACTGCTAGTTTTTATTTCTATTTATGCTAGCAAAGTAGCAAGTATATATATGCTGATGATTGCAACTACTCTGTAGGTTGAGGCAGTTGTACCCAAGGATGAACTGCAACATGTTGCTCAACTATGCAAGTCAGAAGTTGATTCCATGGGGCGAATAACTGCAGGAGTTTTACGTGTGTTGAAGTTAGAAGGATCAGTTGGTCAGTCAGCAATGAATAAACTAAGCAACCTTGTTAAGATTTCTATCTTGATATAAGTATACTTGCATCCATATTTAAGTGATGAACCAGATAAAGAGTAACTAGATAATTGGTATAAACCTTTTGGCTCATTGGTGCTGTACCTTTGATTGTAATGGCTTCCTAGGGACATGTGTGTCATACCTTTACTTGTTGATGTGGTTTAAGTGTGAAAAGTATAAAAGAGAACAACATCACTTGTGATGCACTTATCATCTATTGTATAGGATAGTGTGAACAACTTTCGTTTTTGAGCTCCTAACTGTTTTAGCTACATGTATCCATCCCACACGCGATGTGGAAAACTGGAAATCTAGAGGTGGCAAAATGGGCAGGTTGGTTAAGAGTTTGTTTGCATCTGAAAACATTGTAAGAGTTTTATTTCATAAATAACTATTCCACTCAAGTTCTAAAAACTACGTATCATGCCAAATGAATAGAGTTTGCATCTGAAAACATTGAAAGTGTCCTTCAATCCAGTCACCAAGTTTTGGAGTTCTGACATTCTGACATGTTGGAGATAAATACAAACCTTATTCAATCTATTCTTACATTTCACTTCTATGCCGATCTCACGCAATTGAAAATTTGCAGGAAGTGAAGGGTTTGACAAGATCTTCTCGCCAGAGAACCCGCGCAGAGATAGTACTGCTTCTAGTGTCGGCATGAGTCCGTTTTCCCTAGTGGCTTCAGATAACCAACATTCTTCGTCTTTCAATTCAACATTAAATTCACTCGAGGCTGCATTATTGGAATCACAGACAGATTGTGCAGCTCTTGTCACTGAACTACGCAGTTCGGAGTCTCCCAAGCCACACATTCATGGTGTAGAACAGCTTGCCCAGAAACTTGAGAGTATGCAGAAATTGTTATTTAATTTGCAGAATGAGGTATAATTTTGTATTCTGCAGTACGGTTGTACAATTTGGGGGTATATGGTGGCTCCGAACTTGGTTATGCATTCTTTAATGTATATAGTTATATATATATATATTTACCAGCATACGTACCAAAGTCTGCTGGTGCGAAATTTTGTATGAAACATTGCTTGCTTATATTTATATTTATCTTTTTTCTAGTTAACTTTTTGTAAAGGCGCAATTCTGACATATTTATAATATAAAGTAAATGTTTTGATTTAAGTTATGTTACATGTCAAACCAGTTAAACTATTAGATTTCACTAAATTGTTCTACCGAGAATGGTTTCTCAAATGTTGGGATGACGGCGGACTGTGTTTCCCCGAAGTTTGGATTGGCGCGCGAGATGAGGTAATGCCCCAACAGTTTGACAGATGATAAATGTAGTCGCGTTCCCTTTTAATTGGATAACAAAATGATCATAATTGAGAGAAGGTAATGTCGACACTATGATATATATATCCGACCAAAACTTAAAATTGCATATATATTTTTCCAAAGCCTTAAAATTGTCAATATATCCAAATGATTATTTTACATATATTTAATAGCCAAAAAATTCTAAAATACGATTATACCATTGTTCCAATTTTCACTTGTAGAGCGTGGTATGAGTACAAGCAAAAAGGTTTACAAATTTAGAGTAAGAAAGGGTCTTACTGAGAAAGATTCACTTGTAGAGCGTGGTATGAGTACAACAATATATTAACGCCTACTCACTATTCTCTATGCGGAATTTTTTCAATTAATAAATACACATCTAATTTTTGAAGGTAAGGAATGTCCTTTTATGAAGGAGATGACAATCCCAATTAATAAACATCTAATTTTTTCAATTAATATATAAACATCTAATCTAATTTTTTGAAGGCAGAAAATCATTGTCGTTCTATGAAGGAGATGACAATCCGAAAGTACGCATTATGGACATATTATTGACTTACTCGTTCTACAATTTCAATCTTTGTGACTATCAGGTAATTGATAATGACTCTAATATTAGTCATTTTTTATGTTTAACAAAGTTGTTGAAAAAATGGTTAAAGGATATATTTATCATTACAAAAAAATAAGAAGAAGGGTATAATAGTCATTTTATATATCAATTATAACTAAAGTATAAACATAGAAGACTATTCACCATAGAGTTGGTGGTAGGCTTATAGGCCGGTTTGTTTAGGCAGGCCTAAACCCGAAAAAAAAATAGACCCAAATTACGTCCCTCTCCTGCTCCGACACCCACAAAACCGTCCGGCCAAACATACCCGAGCCGAAACCGAATGATCTATAGTGTTTTTGTGAGAGGGATCTACAGGAACCATCTATAGTGTTTTTGTGAGAGGGATCTACAGGAACCATATTATGTTAATGGGTTTCATCCATTTTGTGGTTGTATGAATGCGTTTGGTACAATTTATAGTTGTTGGATTTTTTTTAGCCACATCCACCCGTTTAGTTAGATGAAGCCTCTTCTGAATTCTTCATACCCACACGCACAAATTTTTTTGGGTGAGCCAAATTTAGGGTTCTTATTTTTTTTAGTAGACTTAATTTTTTCATAAAAGTTTGTATTTTGTATTCATTGTTTTATGTTTAATTGCAGGCTTGAATGTGTGATTACAATCGTTCATGTGTTTTGTTGGGTGAATAGGTTTCGACAGCCTTATGCTTTCAACAGGTAATGGATTGTTTTTAGATACTGTTATGGTTTTTTTTTTTGGTCTTTCATAATGGGTTTAGGTAAAATTAGGGTTATGTTGTGATTTAGGTTATTTGTTAATTTTAGGGTTTTTTTTTACCAGTTTTATAAGGATTTGTTATATTTTTTTTATGTAAAGGAGGGATTATTTGATTGATGTTAGTTATATGTGAATAAGTAATTTTTGTTTCTGCTAGAGGTTTACATACACACTTTAGGTGTATTTTGGTGTTGCTTATCTCAGTCAAAGGATAAAAGGAAACCGAAGTTATTGTTTTTGTTTTTTTTCCCCAAAAAAATAAATTTCAGCAGTTTTTATAAGGTTTTTTTTTTTAGTTCCCAAAGGTTTTTTTTTTTAGTTCCCAAATTATTGAAATGCTGTGAAGATGATACGCTGTGTATTTTATTTGCAGCCATGGCCGGTTGACCATTCTGTTTGTGTGTGCTTATATGGAGCCCCGGGTTGGTTTGGTGTTAAGTCAGATGATTACGGTGCACATGGGTGAGCCTCCACTTATTTAGTTCGCCTAATGTTGTTGATATAAATAATGCCTAACAACATTATTAATACTTCTTGATATCTTTATGTTTTGATAATCAGAAAATGTAAACTCATTAAACATAAACTTATTAAATAAACAAGTATTTAGTGATAAATATTCATTTCTACAACTTAATCTCGTAAGGTATGAATAAACAAATGCTTAATGCTTTATATGATCAAATGAACATTTTCTTAATCACTAGAATTTTTATAAAATGTCACAAACATTTTATATCTTTTAGAAAATAATTTTTGGTATTTAATAAAAATGTTTAATCCATTATAAATTTATAAATTCAAATTTTCAACCAAAAATGGCAAAAATGTTCCAGAAAAACCTTCCCCACAAAAAAACAAATCTGAGCAACGTTCGGGTAGGGCGGCCCCCTTAATTTTACTAGGCGGCCCCCTTAATTTTAAGGGGACCGGCCCCCTATTTAAGGGGACCGCCCCGCTCCTCCAGCTGTCAGATTTTGCCTATAAATACTGGTTCATTCCTGGACTTTTTCCTCACCTTTTGCACCCCAAACCTTCTGTTCTAAATCTCTTCTTACATCTTTCTAAATCCTTTCTAAAAACCTTTGATCATATATTCTTAAGCATTGGTTTCTAAGTGATCCAAGCTTCCACCATCCAAGTGCAAAAGAAGAATACTTCTATCAATCAAGATTAGAAGTATTACAACTTAGTATCATCTTGCTATCTAAGTTGTTAGTTAAGTAAACCTTGTAAATCATTCATTCATTTGTGTATAAGGTGTGAACATAAGTGATTAGATTAGTGTAGTGTGTGAGTAGTGAAGAAGGTGTATAAGTAGTTGTGTTGTAAAGAAGTAGTGTAGAAATATTGTAAAGTTGTGAAGTAGCTGTGGAGTGAAGAAGTTGTGAAGCCGTCATATAGAAGTCGTGAAGTAGTGAAGAAATACAAGGCGTGAAATAGTGAAGAAATAGAAGTCGTGAAGAAGTGAAGAAATAGAAGTCGTGAAGAAGTGAAGAAATAGAAGTCGTGAAGGAAGTTGTGAAGTAGTCGTGTTGTGATTGAAGTTGTGAGATTGGTTCTAGCTACAATTAGAACTCGACATTTAGCTTTGTGTCGTTAAACCGGTGTAAGCGAAAGTTGTGTAAGGTTTTCTCCGCCATAAGGGAGCTTGTTGAAGTAGTGAAGAAAACTCTCGAGCTAGGTGTGCTCGGGGAGTGGAGTAGGGCAAGGAAGGTGTCCTTGTAGCCGAACCACTATAAATCCCTCGTGTCTCGGTTAGATCTTTCCATCTCTTACTTACATCTTTATTTATATCGTCATTACTTTCATACATATAGGCATATATAATTGTTAGTATTATTTAGGAGTTGATTTCACATAAAGATCAATTTAAAACTCCATTCATAAAAGCAAAACTTTTATAACAAATCTAAAAGGGTACACATATAATTAATAATATTCTTCAAGTATCATTTTTAATATAAACTCGAATCAAATTTTTTAAAAGGTAAACTAAGGTTTTCATAATTAAATTAAAAAGACGTAAAACTATTCAACCCCCCCTTCTAGTTTTCCACAATTGGTATCAGAGCCAGGTTAAACAAGATTTTTAAAATATACTGTATTTTAAAACTTGAATCGATCTATGGAATCCGAAAAATATTTAGAAGGGGAATTTATGCAAAAACCACCGCTATTTGAAAACTATACTTTTCTTGAATGGAAAAATAAATTTGAAATTTATGTGAAATCAATTGATCTAGATCTTTGGCATGTCATTTCGATTGGTGATTTTCAACTAACAAAAACGGATTTTGAAAATCAAAATAATTATTTCAAAACAAAGAATGACATAAATAATAAAGCTAAAATAATTATTTATAAAACCTTGCCGAAAGTTGAATATGAAAGAATATCTTTTTGTCAAACGGCAAATGATATTTGAAAAAATCTCTTAAACTTTCATCAAGAAAAATGTCAAGCCAAAGATGAGGAATTTGATCTTGTACATGAATTAGTTATCTTAGAAAATTTAATAGATAAACATTTAGATAAAATAGATACATGTGCTACTAGTTCAAATGTTGTTAATGAAGGTATTAATGACGAAGACTACATGAATCAACTCCAAAGTGAACTCAATCCAAAATCATGGAGTGACACAGACGAAGAAGAAGATCACTATCCGGTATGTGAAGAATGCAAATTAGATAAAACTCCAAATAAGGTACAATCCGAAACCGAACATTTTTGCTATGATCAATTCATTTTAGAATTTTCAAAACTAGAAAATGAGTTTAAACATTTTTGCAACATAGATCTAAAAACCATTTCTAAACATGAATCATCAAAAACTTTTGAAAGTAATTTTGAAAAAGAAATAATTTTAGAAGATAAAATGTCTAGACTTGAAAGTAATATTGAAATTGATCTAGAATGCAAAACATGTCAAGAGTATAAGCATGAAATTAAAAGATTAAATGAAAGAGCAAAAATATTAGCTAAATTTGAAGAAAGTTCCAAATCTCTTAAATAACTCATCAACAAGTAAATCAAAACAAATTGAATTTGTAGAACCTAGTAGAAAAATTTAGAAATAAGGCTATTTACAATGACTATAAACAATACAAGTCAAGAAATCCATTGTTTGTACATTAAAACAAACTGTTAAGGAATTCTTGTACTTCTTGGCGACATCCTCACCATGTGCATACAAATGCAATGGGTGTCCTCAACTAACCATCTCGGACCCATAAAAATCCGGGTACCAAGCTGTTTTAATTGATTAGGTGATATAACGCACAAAGGAAAGAAACTCAATCTTACTCACATTCGAAACGTGCGCGTGAAGACAAATTGGAATATTTATGGTGCGGCTACTGAAGATATCCCTACTTCGTAATCGGAAATCTTGAAAAGTCTACGAAGTAACTTTTAAACAAGTACTTTAAGACAATGTAAAGAAAGTATCGATATTTAGGATTCTCTAGCCATCTCATCAAAATGTGAAAGTCTCTACAAATGAAGTTATATGCATCAAGGCTAATACATCAAATGAGTCAAGTACAAGACATGTTCGGGTCAAGCCACTTTGGTCTAATAAGGCGTTAGACGCCTACTATTATATACCTTCTTACCTTGGTTATCTTGAAGACGACTCTTCTATCTTTTTCAACCTCGTTTATCATTTTGGATACTACGAAGAAAAGCTGGACATAAGGTACGTTTTCTTTTTAAATTTCATAAGTAGTTACTTCATACATATAATCTTATTAATCATTGCCTTAAGATATGCTTAGTTTGATAGGTTGCATTGCCTTTGCACTTTAGTTATATCCGTTCTACGATTTAATAAACTAGAAATCCTTTAGTTAGCCCCATAAGTATTAAATGAAGTTTTCACTGTCAAGCTCATTTAGCCTTCCCAAATTAAACATGGAAATTGTAAAACCCCAAAATTAATATAATCCGAAATGACGAAAATGCCATCAAATTTAAATTTGAAGAACTTATGAACATCATATAAGTATCATCATTTGTGACCTAACTAAAAGTAAAATATATCCTAAGTTATTTGATGAACTAAGCTAATTGATAAACCTTACATTATGTAAATGAAATGTATCAAATAAATAATATCCTACATCTTATATGCTAGGCGAATTTGTTTTAATCTTGTACATATGATCCTCCAAGTTTCGGTTATGAAGGCCACATAAGATAAGCATGAATTTTGATAATTTTGGAAATGAATAACAATCTTACCTCACCTCATAAAATTCGGTCCATCATCCCCTAAAATCACTCCCCAAAACCGTGTGACCCTCTCCCACATCTCACATATTCACGGTTCAAAAGAAACAAACCAAAACAAACCCTAATTCTCTCCAAACTCAAAATTCGGCTGCCTCTTCATAGT
Source organism: Artemisia tridentata subsp. tridentata (assembly GCA_021014915.2). Classification (NCBI taxonomy): domain Eukaryota; kingdom Viridiplantae; phylum Streptophyta; class Magnoliopsida; order Asterales; family Asteraceae; genus Artemisia; species Artemisia tridentata. The sequence continues at coordinate 371,576,091 of CP139507.1, read as the reverse complement.
TGCTGCTATTCGATTCAAAATAAACCCAAGGAAGGATTAATCTTGATCTTAATTCGTGTCTCTTTCATCACAAGGTAAACATGTAATTCATACAATGATCCATTCGAATTTATAAATCAAAAACTAATCCAAACCGTGTGCCTTGTTCTTGTGCTTTCTGTCGTACGACCCAAAGGAGGAGGAAAAGAAAATTTGTTCGTGTAGTGTCCTTGATCTCTCGCTATTCTTGTTCTTCATGTGATCTACGAGGGTATTGTATCACATACCTTGTTCGATTCTTATTCATGTTTTTGTATTCAAATCGAAATAAAAGTCACATGTTAATGTCACATAAAATGTTGAATGAAAACCCTAAAACTAATATGTGTGAATCGGCTATATGTACATATGATGAATTTATTCGTTTTGATTATGATAAGACCTGTTATGAATCGACCTAAACATGATATGAACTCATCTATAATCGTTTGGTATCAAGAATTAATGATCGGAATGAAAAACCTAAGAGATTACATGATGTGATTAAAAACTGCTACTGATCTGGAATTTTGTTCGACTTTAATCGGCTGTATCTTAATGATGTGAACGTGTTTTTGGGTGGTTTTTGAGTCTAGAATTAAGTTCAATGAAATAGATTTCTGTAGAAATTAACCTTATAATTTTTAGAGGTCTGGAAGTCACATTTTTTGAATTTATGAAATCGGGTGTCAAAACTGTACTTCGGATTACGAAAATTCACCTGTAGTTTATGATTTTTAATTTGAAATCTATAAAGATTTATGATCTAAAATTCTGGAAGAATAATATTTGGAATATAAGTTAGTTGTTGTGATTTTTTTGGATTTTTATAAGTTAATTTGATGGGGCTTTGAACTGCTTACTTTTCGTATGTTAAAATTTATTAGTAATCTGGACGACTTGGAATAAAGGATTTTTAAAATATAGTTATACTTAATAATAAATTCTGGAAAAATTAGGGTAAATTCTTAAGACATCTGGGCACCTGTATGAATTTTTGGGAATTTTATCTCTGAGTTCTTATAAGGATAAAAAATCGGGGGAAACAGTACTAAATTGAGTGTAAAATCTGTGAGAAGTGTAAAAGTTGTTAAAAGAGTGTTATGTGTTTACCTTATAAACTAAAGGGTGTAAATGGGTATTTTTCTAAAACTAAGGGACTTAACTGATGAAAACATGTAACTTGATAATATTTACATTCCAGACCCTAATCTTACCATAATGACACTTCGGTCCTTTAACTTGTGATAATTGCATAATGAACCCTAAAATTTTGAGAATTACATTATAAACCCTAAACTTATATAATCAACATTATGAACCTTGAACTAATATCATTGTCACATTTGAATACTTAAACTTATGATATTCTAAATATGGAAACCTACTAATTCTGGAAACTTACTAAATCGGAAAACCTGATAAAAACAGAAACCTGCTAAAATAGAAAGTTACTTAAAATGGAAAGATAACTAAATCTGTAGGTTGGAACCAATAGTAATTCTGTCTTCTACTCCTCTAGGTCCGAAGAAGGAGTGACTGATTTTCCTGTCAGTGTTTGTTTTGTGATTCTGCTTACTTGGTTAATAAGGTACAAATATTCCGCCCTTCTTTAGTAAGGTGCCTTCGTCTCATGATTTTCTGATTTTTGTTTCATTTTAGGATTCCCTAAGCCACTGCTATGTTCCCTTGTTCTGTGAACCTTGCTCTGTTTCTCTTGTAAATTGTGAACCTTTGATATGATTTCACTTGATCTGAACCTTTGCTATAAACTACCTGAGCCATCTGTTTGAACTATCTGACCTGAACCTTTCTGATATTGACCTTTCTGATTCTGAACCCTCTGTTATAGACCTTTTAATATAAACCCTGATATAATCTGGATATGACCTACTTGAACTTGAAACTTGACCTGAACAATTTAATATGAAACCTAAACTTGATACTTGACCTTTGACCCTTCAGTTTGATACCCGAGCCAAGTTCGTTTCCTAGCCATGAAGGTAACATGGCCGTGTCATTGATGCACCTTTGGCATGACTCACGTGTGGGTGAGTGATTTCTCACACCGTCCCCATCTCTGATTATTATGTGCACACTTCTGTTATTATGGCCAGTATATTGTTCGGGGGGCGTATGGGTTGCAATCCTAGGTTCGTGTCCGTGTTCGTGGACTTAACATGATTTGGCATTATATATATATCTCTGGTGACTGATGCATGGGTGCAATCCACGTCTTTCACAACCTCTGGGAGCTAGCTACTCCATATATATCTGTTTGATACATGAGGTCACCCCTCATATTATCTGGTTGCCTGAGAGGTATCCCCTCTGTGTGATTATGATTATTATCTGTCTCTGGGCTCGTGGTGGATTTCTGATATGTTACCTTTTAACCTATGTTTGACTTGATACTTGACTTGACCTGAATTGAACTTGGGCTGGTAGTGGGTTATGGTTTCCTTTACACTTAGCCATTGTAACCATTTCGTGATAACCTTGTCCCATTTTCTTTCCTACTCCTGTTACATCTTGAACTGTTTCACTTACTTCACTACCCTATGATTACTGCTTTGTTATCGTTATATCTGTTCACTGAGCTCTCGTAGCTCAGCCGCATTTCTTTTCCTGCGGCAGGTTTTAGTTTGGAAGCTGGGTTTGAGTGGAGAGTACTGGGATTTAGAAGACCTTAATAGCTATTGAAGATGACTAGAAGATCCTTTTTTTTAGACTTAGAGACTTTGTATTGTAACCTTGTAGTTTCATATTTCCTTTGTAACCATTGAATTCTATTGTATTATTAATGTCAAATGCTTGTGTTTGTTCTGATATGCCACCGTTGTTGTGACACCTTTGCCCTTGTCGGGTTGGGGTGTTACAGAAATCTTCCATGACCACTAGTAGAAAACTCATGTAGATGAAGCAAGTAAAGTAGATTAATTATCAATATAGGAGTAGGATTAGATATATCACAATATAATCTATGGATGAAGCAAACTCTTATAGACTATGGCATTAAGATAAGATCATGTTCGTAATCAAAGGAGCCGTATTAGCATAATGTCCCACTCTCGCATCATACTCATAGAATTTAGTCATCACTTTCTTATGATCACAAGATATGTAGAAAAGGGTAGCATGTGACAATAGTCTTGACCAATTTCCTTGAGCATGAGATCTTTTACAACCATTCTTTTTATGGCATTTGTTTTTAAATTTGCAAGAACTTCACATTTTAGAAAAATGATTTTTCAAAAGAATATGCCACCTTTCTATTTCACATATTTTACCATCCCACCTTTCTTCCCAACTTTTGTCCATGATTATGTATTTATCAAAGCCAAAGATTGGAAAAGTTTGTTTTCTTTCCTCATAAAAACATTTTGAAATAAAACCAAATCTATTTCGTTAAAAATAACTTTCACGTCCACATAAAAAATCTACTCTCAAACATTGTTGAATAATGCTAAAAACACATATTTAAATCATGCATGGTGATCTAATATCTGTCATCTATATTTGTGTATATGACATTTATAAGTGAACTAAATCGAAAATGAAAAATCATGGTTTACTCATTAAAAATCTCACTTGGTACAAGTCTAGAAGTCCATGCTATCACAACTCCCAATTTCCTTGCATATAGACACTAATTAGGATTAATTAACTAGCTTATTAATCTTCCTAAAAATGACATTATGAATTACTTGGTGTTATATTTTTTTTTCTTGTCCATATATATATATATATATATATATATATATATATATATATATATATATATATATAATATATATATATATATATATATATATATATATATATATATATATATATGTTACTTGGTTAATGAGTAGGTTGCATGCTAGATAAAAATTGCTTAATTGAATATGCTTAGCATACATAAGTTATTAAATCCTAAATTGCCTCAAAAGAAGTTGGACTTGCTTGAAACTAAACCCAAAAACACAACATTTTCTACAAATTTATGCCAAAAACCCATTTCTAGTAATCTGGGAATCAGCAGATGGGCGGCCCCCTTAATATTTAAGGGGACCGGCCCCTATTTAAGGGGACCGACCATCTGAGGGACGGAGTTACTATTTTCTTTTTCACTTTTCAGCCCATTTTATCCTACACTTCCCAAAATTCACAAACACATTTTGTCCTAAACCACCCACCAAAATTTACCTTCCTCAATCACATCATCTTTACACTATAAATACCCTTCTCCATCATAAATGCTCATCCATATCATCCATCCAAACATGTCATCCTCTAACAACCCAAGATCCAAGCCTTCAAGAGTTGCTAAAATCTCCGTAAGGCCCATTTGGAGAAGAAAGCTTGACACTTGTCATAACTTCAACTCAACAAATGATGTTGTTCAAAATCAACCAACACCTAAGCCTCATGCTCACCCTAATGAACCCCTTCACAAACATAACCAATCATCCACCCTTGCTCCCAAAAATACACCTTCATCTTATCCATATGATTCATATGAAGAGCATGATCAATCCCAAAACAATAATCCCAATCTCATTCACACCACCCCACATCTTGCTCAACCCATCAATGCACCATCCAAAACACTCACCACTCTTGGAATATCCTCATCTTCCATATCTCCATCCTCATCCACTCATGATTACCCAAGCTCACAAATGTCTCCACCACCAAGAGTATCACCACCACCTCCTACCAACTCACATGTTACTCCTATGTTGCATGTCCAAACATCCATCCCAAATAACAACCACACTCCACCATCATCACCTTCCTCCGAACACTTGAAGTTCATTGAAGAACTCAAGGAAGCCCATGAGCTTAGTGCTCTTCTTGCCCTACACCTTGCCCAACGCAACTTAGATCAACCTCCATCTAGCTCTCCCTCATCACCCCACAACTTGAGTCAAGTTGAGAAACATGTCAACAATTGTCCTTGTTGCATCTTTCTCCAAAAACAAACCATTGCATTGAATGAGCACTTCACTTGGATTGAGTATCTTCTCACTAGATCTAATCCAACACCCTCACTTGAACAACATCAAAACCCTAATCCAACACCCTCACTTGAACAACATCAAAACCCTTATCCAACATGTTCCACTCCAAACTCTCCACCTCCAATCTCTCCATCACCACACTCTCCAACATCTATGCACCCAAAAATACACCTCCATTAATCCAACATTCTTACCCTCACTCAACCACCTCCATTTCAAACAATCCACCATCAACCATCCAAAATAGTCCAAGTTTTTATGTTGCAAGCAAGTCCGATGGCTCTCTTTGGCAATTTAGAATTTTCTACTTATTGTATGCTCTAAGCATAATAAATGTTGTATCAATGATTATGTTTTTCACATAATCAATTTGAATTAATGAATGTTTTGTTTCATGTTCTTAATATGTGATTGCTATGCTTGTTGCTCTTATATGTGATATTATGATATATATGCTTGTGCTTCTAATATCTTTCTTGCAAGTATTCCATATCTCGATTCCTTGATGCCCTCAAACGAGGGGGAGTACACATCAAGGGGGAGTTCTCATTCCGACAAATTTTGCATCTAAAACTTGCCGGCATAACCTTTTTGATTCTACAAAAAGGGGGAGAAGTGAATATAAACTCACTAAATACTTGTCCAAAAATAATTTTTTGGATTTCATGAGTTTAAGTTTTGTAATCATCAAAAAGGGGGAGATTGTTGATATAAATAATGCCTAAAAACATTATTAATACTTCTTGATATCTCTATGCTTTGATAATCACAAAATGTAAACTCATTAAACATAAACTTATTAAATAAACAAGTATTTAGTGATAAATATTCATTTCTACAACTTAATCACTTAAGGTATGAATAAACAAATGCTTAATGCTTTATATGATCAAAGGAACATTTTCTTAATCACTAGAATTTTTATAAAATGTCACAAACATTTTATATCTTTTAGAAAATCATTTTTGGTATTTAATAAAAATGTTTAATCCATTATAAATTTATAAATTCAAATTTTCAACCAAAAATGGCAAAAATATTCCAGAAAAACCTTCCCCACAAAAAGACAAATCTGAGCAACGTTCGGGTAGGGCGGCCCCCTTAATTTTACTAGGCGGCCCCCTTAATTTTAAGGGGACCGGCCCCCTATTTAAGGGGACCGCCCCGCTCCTCCAGCTGTCAGATTATGCCTATAAATACTGGTTCATTCCTGGACTTTTTCCTCACCTTTTGCACCCCAAACCTTCTGTTCTAAATCTCTTCTTACATCTTTCTAAATCCTTTCTAAAAACATTTGATCATATATTCTTAAGCATTGGTTTCTAAGTGATCCAAGCTTCCACCATCCAAGTGCAAAAGAAGAATACTTCTATCAATCAAGATTAGAATTATTACAACTTAGTATCATCTTGCTATCTAAGTTGTTAGTTAAGTAAACCTTGTAAATCATTCATTCATTTGTGTATAAGGTGTGTATATAAGGTGTGAACATAAGTGATTAGATTAGTGTAGTGTGTGAGTAGTGAAGAAGGTGTATAAGTAGTTGTGTTGTAAAGAAGTAGTGTAGAAATATTGTAAAGTTGTGAAGTAGCTGTGGAGTGAAGAAGTTGTGAAGCCGTCATATAGAAGTCGTGAAGTAGTGAAGAAATACAAGGCGTGAAATAGTGAAGAAATAGAAGTCGTGAAGAAGTGAAGAAATAGAAGTCGTGAAGAAGTGAAGAAATAGAAGTTGTGAAGTAGTGAAGAAATAGAAGTCGTGAAGGAAGTTGTGAAGTAGTCGTGTTGTGATTGAAGTTGTGAGATTGGTTCTAGCTACAATTAGAACTCGACATTTAGCTTTGTGTCGTTAAACCGGTGTAAGCGAAAGTTGTGTAAGGTTTTCTCCGCCATAAGGGAGCTTGTTGAAGTAGTGAAGAAAACTCTCGAGCTAGGTGTGCTCGGGGAGTGGAGTAGGGCAAGGAAGGTGTCCTTGTAGCCGAACCACTATAAATCCCTCGTGTCTCGGTTAGATCTTTCCATCTCTTACTTACATCTTTATTTATATCGTCATTACTTTCATACATATAGGCATATATAATTGTTAGTATTATTTAGGAGTTGATTTCACATAAAGATCAATTTAAAACTCCATTCATAAAAGCAAAACTTTTATAACAAATCTAAAAGGGTACACATATAATTAATAATATTCTTCAAGTATCATTTTTAATATAAACTCGAATCAAATTTTTTAAAAGGTAAACTAAGGTTTTCATAATTAAATTAAAAAGACGTAAAACTATTCAACCACCCCCCCCTTCTAGTTTTCCACAAATGTGACGGCAACATACTCCGTATTTGTGTTTGCAACCATGTAATTAACTAAGCCTATTACAAATCTTAACAATCATCCAAAAATTAAACCATATAACTTAACCCACATAAAAAAGTCCACTTACATATCTTTTGCTATGTTTATTTATATAACATTTATCATCGTTTTTATATTTTAGTTTATATTATATAATTTGTTGCACCTAGCCTCCGGGCCCTTTTTTTTTTGCTCGGCCTAGGTCCATAAATCTTCAGAGACGGCCCTGCCTACTAATGGTATTGATAGAATCAAATAATCATGATATTTTAGTGTCAATTTCCCCCTAAAATGCTCACCATTTTTATAATTTTGCATGGATATATACTCTTATTATTTATTATTTCATTTCAGGTTATAGATGAGCATCGGAGTGAAGAAACGCGGATTTGGAAGGAAAGCTAACGAAGTTATTCATAATTTTGCTGGTCAAGAGGAAGTTATGGCGTAGACTCATATTCCAACCTACACTGTAACATATTACATCACTAGAAGACTAAGTCAATGTTGCTGAAGGTTACGGAGTAACTCCATCGACATGGTTACACCGTAGATATCCAAAGACTTAGAAGAATTTCAGTGATCAAGAGATTACGCCGTAACTTATTCCTAGGGTTACGGTGTAGAAACGCCAAACATCTTAACGAGTGTTCTACGTTCGTAACCTCTTCTTGACGTTACACCGTAGATATTATTATAAAGATAAGATCGTCAGGGATATTGGGGGTACAGCGTAACCCTTTACTTAAGGTTACGCCGTAACTTTGTCGAGACTATAAATACAAGCCCTAAATCTGCATTTTAAGGATCACCGGCAACCACCACTTTTCAGAGACGAATTAGGGCTTCATCAAGGACGAATCTCAGCAATCATCAACCACATTCCAAGGGAGAAGTCATATCATTTAATCATTAGTTTTAGCATCAAATCTTGTAATTGTATCAAATCCAATGTTTACTTTCATTATGACATTTTACATTGCTTTTACTGCATTTTATAACATGAGAGGCTAAACACTGTTAATGCAAATAATGTTCTAAGAACGTTATTTATATCTTTCGATAACTTCACGTTTTGATGATAACAAAATGTGAAATCACTTTACGTTAAAATTAACGTAAACAAGTTTTTTAGTCGAAATATCCTGTTTCTGCGTATATCACTCTAGGTATGAACAAACAAATTTACAACTTGACAAATGATCAAAGAAGTGAATTTGTGTTTCAAACTTCACATTTTTAATGTGACAAAACATTTTTTCAAAAATATACCTTACAAGTTATTTTTGAATTATAAAGAAATGTTTTATTGGAAAAATAAGTTTAAAAATCATAACAGCTATTTTCCCCCCCAAAATCAGCTCCAAACTTCCCCAAATAAACTTTCACCACTAAAAACAAAAGTTGGAGCGTCCTTGTCTGGCACGGTACCACGAAATTTAGTGGTACCGTGTGACATTTAGTGGTATCGTGTCCTTATAACGGTCATATTTCTTCTGCCTATAAATACCAGCCCTCTTCACAGTTTTTGAGCATCCTTTTTCACACACAACTTTCTGAGTTTAAAACTCCTATCACATCTTTTCTTCTTGATCATTTAGTTTATTTTTCTTTTATTTAAAGAGTGATCCAATCATCCAACCAAGTGATCACTGATTCGCTGGAATCAACACGTATTTATTTCCAAGGAATACAATGGAAGTTGTATTCCCGGGTCGTTATCCCCAACGAAGGTTGAATGGAATTTGTGATCTCGAATCGTGATTGCGTGCAGTGAATGGTGAATAAAAGTGGGATTTTGGTTTTCTAAGCTAAGATTGATGAACATAAATTAAAAACGATTTAATAAAATAGAAAAACAATTTAAGAAAAATAACCGTAATTAAAAACATAAAAGAAAAACTTAAAAACACGATTTTAACGAAAACGGGAACTACGAACGAACCTAAAAACGTCAAAACTATGAAATATTAACTCTACGGGTACAAATCTATTTTTCTAAAATCCTAAATGATAAAAGAAAATTTTATAAAAAAGAATTACATTTTTCTAACTTTTATTTTATTTTCTATGAATTAAAAACTATTAGAAACTAATAAAAAGGATTAAAAATAGCTAATGACTTTGGAAAAATATGAAAATTTCCAGAAAAATCTAAAATTATATCAGGAACCTAGGAAAAATGAAATGAGAGCTTATCTAAACCCTAATAAGCAGTTTGAGCAGATAAGCAGTTTGCAAATAAGCTAAAAATAAGCTAAAGACTACCAAAAATTACCAAAAGCTCAGAAACAGTTCTAACAACTTATTTAAGCATAAAACAACTTAAATTGAACAGCTAAACTCACAGATTAAGCCAAATAAGCAAATAGTGCAGCAGCCATAAAAAGACAGAAATGACAGCAAAACCCCTACTTGCAGACCAAATTTAAGCACTCAAATAAGCTAATTAGTGGAAACTAATGGGGGAAAAAGCTACCTAGTACTACAGGCTACATAAAAACAACTAAAGCCTAATTATAATCCTCAATTGCTTATCCAAATCAGCATTAGATCAGATAGTCTATGTAATCCAAAAACTGAGCAGGTTCAGGACAGCCGAGTGGGGGGAAATTGCATGCCAATAATAAGCTAACAAACCAGCTCTAAATACTCAAATAAGCTAAAACATATTAACATTAACTAGTAAACTATTGAGAAAAACAAAAATCATGCAAAGATTAAAAGGGAATAAGCAGTTTAGAAGCAAAGAAAAAGCTGAGAAAGCTGAATATTACACTGATGCAGCATAAAGACTATATGAACCTAAACTCTTTCAAAGTTACATGAGACAACACCAACTACTGATCTTGCACAAAAGCTACTAATGGGAACTCAAAAATGACCAAAAGCACTATCCTAAATAAGCTCAGCTTATACTGAGCTTATTTAGTGCAGTTGTGATCCAATGATTTCACCAATAAGCCAATAACCTCAAAAGGTATTAAAACTACTAAAGTCCTACTAAAATCAGCTAAAACAAACTTATTTAAACCTAATAAAAACTTAGAAAGAAGCAAATGAACAGTATTGCATGGTTTTGACCCAAGATCAAGCTGTGCCAAACACTCCTTTCCTGGACTGTTTTGACTTTCACACTATATCATACAAATTTAAACCATAATTAAATCTATACTATTGTTACCTAAACTACTAACAACCATAATAAGCAGAAATCACAAACAAAGAAGCAGTACATAAGCTGAACACAAATAAGCAGAAAATAAACTGAAAAATGGATTTGAAACTCACAAGTGGTCTTGCTGATTATAAATGAACTCAGGAACTGATTCTCAACCCAGGCTTAACCAATAAGCCAAAAAATACCCAAATAAGCTGATCAAGTCAGCTTATTCTTCAAACTGCTTCTTTGACTTAGTCAGTTGACTTATTGACTTTTTTTGGAAAATTGAGATTAAAACTGAATTGACCTACTTAACCTTTTTCAAAAGCTTTAACAAGCTTATATGAGCTTATTGGAATAGGAATGAAAACATGCTATCTAATTTAAAGAACTGGGGAACTAAATTCGAATTGATCAGGAAACTTTGAACTTTAATTAAACTTGAAAGTTGAATACAATGCTTATAAAAGTTGAATAAAACTGAAATCAAATTACATTTAACTGAAATTAAAATGACAATAAAACTTAACTAAATTTAAATTCTACACTACGAATTTTTGGTCTAAAAGCAGTGACAAGTGTTTCTCTGAGTCTTCTTTTCTTTAAATAACATCCCAAATGCTTCTCTGGGTCCCTCCGAATATTTCCCAGCCGTTGGATAGGGCTCAATCAATCTCCATCGTTAATCTCAAAATTGGCGGGAAAACAGGACAAGTGGGTTTTAACTTTTTTCTCAGCACGTGGGTTGTAGTAAGCTAGGATGGGGGGGGGGGGGAGTTGGCGTGTTGGCAGAGAAAGCATGGGGTAGGAGGCATTGTTGTCGGTTTTGGGGAATTGGAATGGTGGTTTTGGCGGGGTTTAATGGTTTAGAAGAAGAAGATAGTGGTTTTGACCGGTTTGTTGACCTGAGGTATTTAGCTAAAATACGGGGTAGCTAATAGGGGTTGGGGTTGGGTTATTTTTGGAATTGGGCTAGGGTGTATGAGTTGGGCTTGGGTTATTTAGCTGGGTTGGATTAGGGGGTAAAGGGTTTTATTAGTTTAGGTTATAAATGGTTAGGGTTTGGTTTAGGTTTAGAGTTTAGGGACCTATGTGTAACATTCTGAAAGTTCAGGGATCATTTCTGCACATACTGACAAATATCACCAAGGACCAATCATGACCCTTTTGATATTTCTGAGGGTTGACTTTGACAATTTGAGCATAATCCCGGTCCAAACTCGTAATTTCCTACCCGTCTCCGACTTTTCCACTCACGTGCTCGGTTTTGTCCGTTTTGCCCTGTTTTCGATCCTTTTGTACCTGAAACACATAAAAACACAAACCAAGGATATTTGCAGTATAATATGGTCTATTTGGGTGTTTTCAGTATTTTTATGGTCTAAAATGGGCATAAAATGATGAGTATTTACACACTCATCAATCACCTTCATTCCTCTACTAGTGAAAGAGAAGAACACAAGATATCAAAGAAGATACAAAGTGTTGTAGTTTTAGTTAGTGCACTTGTAACACTTGTTACATACTTATTGTATCCTAGCATACATCAAGTTCATTTTCTTTTGAGTAGTTTGTGAGAGTAGATCATTGTGATCTTGTCGAGATCTTGAAGATCTCTTGTAGCTTGTGAGCTTGTGAGTTGATCAAGTGGATCAAGGGTAGATCGGGTAGATCGAGTCAAGTGAGAGTAGATCATTGTGATCTTGTTGAGATCTTGGAGATCTCTTGTAGCTTGTGGGCTTGTGTGTTGATCAAGTAGATCAAGGGTAGATCGGGTAGATCGAGTCAAGTGTGTTGATTGTGTGAATTAGTAAGGATCGTGTGGATCGTGGTAGATTGGTACTAGCTAAGATTAGTACTCGACATTTAGCTTAGTGTCGGAAATAAGGATAAGCGACGTTGTACGGTTTTCTCCGCCTGAAGAGAGCTTTGTTGACATAGTGCTTAGAACTCTCGAGTGTGGTACTCGGGAGTGGAGTAGGGCGAAGAAGAGCTTCGTGACAGAACCACTATAAATCTCTTTGTCCCGGTTTGATCTTTCCATCTCATTTCTTTATATTTATTCTTTATATTAGATAGTATTGTTTAGTGTTCATATTGGTGTTGATTGATTTCACAAAAGAATCGAATCAAAGTTTTTCACAAGTAAAGTTTTTAAAACCAATTAAAAACCGGTAAAACTATTCAACCCCCCCTTCTAGTTTTCCACAATTGGTACCAGAGCCACGTCAAGCAACATTTTAAAATAAATTGTATTTGAAAACTTGAATCGATCAATGGATTTCGACAAATATCAAGAAGGGCAATCTATGCAAAGACCACCACTTTTTGAAACCGATTGTTTTATATATTGGAAAACAAGATTCGAAACGTATGTGAAATCAAAATACATTGATCTTTGACATATTATTACCGAGGGTGACTTTCAACCGATTGAAAAGAATTCGGAAACTAAAAGGGATGAAATAGTTCCTTACAATAAACAAAGTGATAACCTTAAAAGAAAATTAGCCAAAAATGATGAGGCTAAAATGATGATTTATAATGCTTTGCCCAAAAAGGAATTTTAAAGAATTTTTATGTGTAATACGGCAAAGGAAATTTGGAAAACTTTGTTAGTCACTCACCAAGGTAATAATCAAGTCAAAGAGAACAAGATAGATCTTCTTGTGCAATAATATGAACAATTTTCCATTCCGAAAGATGAATCTATTGATAATGCTTTTGCTAGATTTAATACTATTATTACTAGTCTTAAAGCTCTTGATGAAAGTTATTCTAGCAAGAACTATGTTAGAAAGTTTCTTAGGGCTCTACATCCCAAATGGAGAGCAAAGGTCACCGCCATTGAAGAGTCAAAGAACTTGGCGACATTATCACTTGATGAACTAATAGGAAACTTGAAGGTTCATGAAATGATAATCAAGAAAGACTCCGACATAGTCAAAGGAAAAAGCGAGAGAGTTAGATCTCTAGCATTGAAAGCCAAAAAGGAGTCTAGTGATGAGGAAAGTTCGGATTCCGATAGTGAAGACGAAGAATATGAACTAGCCGTTAGAGATTTTAAGAAGTTCTTTAGGAGAAGAGGTAGGTTCGTTAGACAACTTCATGATGAAAAGAAGTCGTCACAAAAGAACCGAGATGAGAAGAAAGGAAAGTATGACAGGAAATGTTTTAGATGCGGAGATCCCAATCATCTCATAGGAGAATGTCCTAAACCACCGAGAACCAACAACCAAATAGCTTTCGTAGGAGGCTCTTGGAGTGATAGCGGTGAAGAAGAAGAGAAGAAGCCAAACGACGAAACATGTCTAATGGCTCAAGCTTCAAATGAGGTACATTCCGACTCTTCTTACTATAGTGATGATAATTCATCAATAGATGATAATATACTATATGATGAATATAATAAACTATGTGAAGTAAGTTCTAAAATCATAAGTAGAAATAAAACACTAAAAGGAACATTGCATGAACTCGAAGTGCAAATTTTAGAACTAAAAGATCAAGTAAAAAGACTTGAGAAAAATAAAGAAATGGATATTGGATGTAGGTCATGCATGTGTCTTCGAGTAGAAAATGAAAAACACAAAGAAATCGCTTTAAGGATCATTAAGTTTGAAAAAGGAACAAAGACACTTAATGATATGCTTGAAAATGTTAGGTATAGTGAACATGCCGGAGCGGGCTTAGGATTTGACCCAAAAAAAGCCTCTACAAGTGATACTAAACAAGTAAAATTTGTAAAGTCTGGAGAATCTGAAATAGCAGAGGACGGTACCACTAAAGGCACAGACGGCACCACTAAAATTAGTGGTACCGTGGTACCGTCTGGTGCTAAAGTCAGAACAGGGTCAATTATAAAAAATAACTTAAGTCCTAAACCGAGTCATATAGTAGTCAATAGTGTCGAAGTGCCTATTGCTAGTAAAAAGGAAGTCAAAAGTTTTTACAAACCTTTGTCAACCCCCGGGGTTGGTTTTTGATAACGCCTAGAATGAGCATGTTTTTAGTTGCGTTATTATTAGTTTTGTGCATCATATTTGGTTATATTTGTATGTATTTGTTACTTAATCATGAAAAAGTGTATATGCAAGTAAATGTAGCCAAGTACAGGAAAAGATGATGAAAAGACGAAGAATTGGAGTGATTATGCACATTTCGAGATGGAGACAAGAGAGAAACTACAAGGACTCAAGGATTTGATAGTGATAAGATTTATATGTTCGTATATCAAGAAAATATCAAATTCTACGAAAGAAATCAGCACTTAAATGAAGGATAAAGCATGCAACAAGAAAAGTCAAGGAAAATTCAAGAATGTGAGTATAGGACAGGTCCAACTGATCGGATGCAACCTGCAACCGATTCGGTTGGGGTGTGACAAAGTGAGCAACCGATCGGATGGTAATTGTTAGGATCTCTGGGAAATAAAGATTTCTCATTGCTGCTGGTAGTGTGAGCTGGTTCCTGCCGATAGTGTTCGGTTCCTGCTGAAGTTCATTGCTGCCGATAGTATAGTTTTGTTTCTGCTGATAGTGTTTATTGCTGCGGGTATTATTGTTAGTTATCCCGTATGTTTAGAATGTTTGTTAGATTTATTTTTAGAAGAGATCATGTTTATCTCTTTACACGTTTTCTTGTATGACGGGTTAGGGTTAGGGTTTATTGTTAGTGTAACACCCCAACCCGACAAGGGTAAAGATATCACAATAATGGTTTCATATCAGATCAAAACAAAGCATACATCTATAGTAATACAAGAATTCTCAAAGGTTACAAATGAAATACAGAAACTACAAGGTTACAAATGAAACTTCCGATAAATACTGATTCTAAAGTATAATAACTTCTAATCATCTCTAATCCAGAATAGCTATCAAATCTTCTAAGTCCAAGGTTCTCTCCACTCATACCCCAGCTTCCAAACTAAAATCTGCCGCAGGAAAAGAAATGCGGCTGAGCTACGAGAGCTCAGTGAACAGATATAACGATAACAAAGCAGTAGTAAAGAATAGTACAGAGTGTCAAAAATATATGTCATGCAGATATAATTAGAGTCAAAGGATAAATAAAGGAGTAAGGATAAAGGATAGGGAATAATAGATAGATAAAGGAAAAAGGGAAAAACATTGTAAGGTATAACAAGGTCAAAGGAAGCAAATGTATATGGTAAAGGTAAACAGTAATCCACCACGAGCCCAGAAACAGAGATATAATATATATAACCATGCCATCATCATCAATCAGAGGGGTGTCCTCTCAGTAACCAGATAATATGAGGGGTGTCCTCATGTATCAAATGGAGTAGCTAGCTCCCAGAGATGTGAAAGACGTGTATCGCACACACCATCAGTCACCAGAGATATAACAGATAATATACACAGATAACAGAATATTAACAAATCTAGGATGCATCCATACGCCCCAGGTGGCCAGAGTCTACCAATACACACCAAATCAGATAAAGTCAGGGACGGGACATGTCATCACTCTCCTGCCCTAGAGTCATGCCATCGGTGCATCAATGACATGGACATGAAACCCTCATGCCTAGTGAGTGGCTCGGGTATCAAACCGTGGGTCAAGGTCAGATACCATGTCATAATCAGAGTGTCATATCAAAAGGTTCAATATCAGAGGGTTCAATATCAGAGGGTCAATGTCAGAAGGTCAATATCAGAAGGTAAATATCAGAGTTTCATAGCAACAGTTCATTTAAAAAGGTTTCTATTAAAAGTCCATTTGAAGCAATCTTTCAATAATGGTGCTCATAAAAATGATCTTACAAAATAGTCTTCATAAAAATGGTCTTTCAAAACGGTTTTCATAAAGATAGTCTTAAAAATAGTTTCTTAAAAATTGGTAGAATTTCATATAAAAGTAGTATCGTATCGTACTCAAAACATCATTTTAAACTATTGAGTTTTCTCAAAACATTTCCAGGTCATAATTAAAAGGTTTTCATAACATAGGTTCATAACAGAGGTCATATCATATGGGATCAACAGAGAAAAGGTTCAAAGCAAAGGGAGTCATAGCAATGGCATCAAATCAGAAGCTAAACAGATCAGAATATGAAAGGGATCATAGCAGAGTTCACAGAACAGGGGAAACATAGCAAGGTTCAAGGGAAAACAAGATACAAAAAAAAAGAGTTCATGAGAAACCTGTGAGAAGGTCAGAATATCTGTACCTTAACAAATGAACGGAAATGAAACGCTCACAAGAACAAGAGTCACTCCCTCCTCTGAGAATCTACATGAATTAGGGATCACATATACTTATTAGCTTACAGTTAATCAGATTACATATTTAGAGCTTCTTTCTATTTTTAGTAACTGGCTAAATTTAGTAAGTTCCCATATTTAGTAACTTTCCAAAATTAGTAAATTCCCAAATTAATAAGTTTCAAAATTAAGTAAGTTTTATAGATTATGGTCACAGATGTCAATTTAATAAACTTAAAGGTTTAATGTGATCAATGTGATAGTTTAAGGTTTTATATGACAATTTATCATAGTCTAGAGTCTAAAATGTAAATTATATAAATAGATGATCATTCTTGGTTCTTCTTTTCTTTTTCCCGAACATAACCTTTCTACGCACCGAATGGGAAACAACCATTTTACCCGTACTCACACAAATTTTGCATGAAACTAGGACCCACAGATTAACACATTTACTCTACGTATTCTTGTCCAAGAAATGAAATATATACTCCCATTTGCATCTTTCTTTAACTTTAAAAAAAACGTTACTGAGTTTTATTCTAAACAAAATCACGCTCCAAAGACCATATTCGAAAGTATTCTCAAACGCATCTCGACAGATTAAGATATGATCTCATGTTGCATTTTGCATATCTTTCGTATACTTATATATTCATTTTTAAGCAGAAAATGATTTCGCGAGGCCAAAACCCCATTCGTATTATTATATTTTAACACACAACGATTTGTTTACATGCTACCATGTACAACAGGATACGCACAACAGCCATAAGGCGTGATCGATCCCAACAATGCACGCGAGAATTATAAGCCATACGATTGCACAAACCCAAAAACAAACTCTTCTCGAGATGATCCCACACCGAGACACACACACACATCAAACCTTAGCGGAACACTTTAACCACAACCCTTTTTGAATTAAAACCCGAGCGAGACAGAAGCTAACCACCCTCAAACTGTTTTAGCGAGACCACAGAACACCACCAACTTATACATTTTAAAACCGATTACACATATATCCAAAACTTTGTTTTAGACCTAAATAACGACTCACACAAACCCTTATAAATGTTTAACAAACACATTAAACTCACATGAAGGTCGAGGCACATCGCAAGAAACATAGGTCGAATGGTTTTAACTAGTTTCATATAAACGTTCTTTTTTTTTCCCAGGTTAATACGTACGTTTAAATCTTATCAAGGTAGCAGCCAAATCAAAAGTATATAATAGCGGGATGACGGAATTAGATTAGATTAAGCTTTAGGTCGTATGGTAGATTTTGAGTACCTTAACGTGGCTGCAATGGAATGCGAGAGAAAACGTAATAATAACCCAAACCAAGAAATTCAGCGGCAACAATAGTGCACCACTATGAACCTTTGATCACCACGAACCACGCACCACAGCAGCAACAAAGCTTTGAGATAAGAATTACAACGTCTAGGTCTTTGAGGAAAAAGAATGGCGTCTGGTCTTGAGAGAAATAAATAGGATTGGTGTGTTTTGTTTTCTTTTGGATGGGTAAAGTTGACGCCTAGATATAGGGAGGAAAACACGTTTTGCATATATGGAAGCAATAAAGAATGGTATAATTCACAAGGAATGATATTCGGTTAGTCAATATTTCATCTAATTACTTGATAGTGTAAATAGTTTCCATAATTTGATATATCTTAACAAAGAAGTATTGTTCTCGGTGTATAACATTATGCGTGATAATTAAGGGTGATTTGCAACTTTTCAAATTGACAAATATTCATACTTATCTTCTTAATTATTTGTACATGTCTTAAAATTAATTTGGCCTATGTGTGACATATTAAACGTGCCATACTTTTATTCATATGGTTCTTGTATAATTTCATATACATGTTCATATCGTATAGTTTGGAGTCATAACATGTTATATAACTCAAGTTTTAATTTATAGCGTATTTCATAAGTTCTTAAAATTTCAAATTTAGAGGGTATTTTGGTCATTTCAAATTGTGGTAATTTTGGGCTTTTACAATTCTTCCCCTCTAAAAGAAAATTTTCGTCCTCGAAAATTGAAATGATGCGAAACGGAAAGCACAACTGACTGTGAACAGAAACATGAAGGACTTGTTTCTCATGACTCCATCTTGTTGATCAAAGCTTCGGTTTTCTCAGAAAAGACAAATCATACTGAATTCAGATCAAAGAATAATATACCAATTGTAACAGATGATAATCGCATTCTCTCGGAAGAGATACAGGAAATACGTAGGATTTTGACGGATATGCCGTCCACAGAATTTGATTAGACAAATCAGATGAGAACGTACAGAAAATAGATTGTCAATAACATCAATTGACAGAAAGTTCTACAACAGAACCTAAGATTCTTATCGGAAGTGCAGAGGTCAGCAAGATGCGTGGCAAGAATCCAGACGTATCAATTCGCATAACGGTGAAAGCAGATTGCGCGTATAGGTAGAATGAACTTAAAGTCTCACTAACGCAGATAATCTCAAACAGTTATCAGAATTTCTAAAGCTCTAAGGCACTCCTCGAAATATCCTATGCCCACAACAAGTGCACGTTATATGATGTAAGTATTATCACGTTGGCCAGACGTCATAATACTGGCATCATATAATATGCCCTCATGATGGTCATACTTTATCTCAAGTCGTGAACAAAATCACTTATCTTAATCCACCTAATCTTTCCACAGTCTCAGAGGTCATCAAAATCAAATACCATAACTAAGAGGAGAACGAACTACTCGAAAGAGTTAACGGAACAGATCTATAATGTTTATCAGGATTGAATACATCGCCAATAGCGTCAATCCTTCATCACTCACCAGAATCAACCCAGGCAATATTAGTGGTTGCTTCAAAATTTCTCATAACAAACCATCATCCAACATACGCAAAATCTACACAAAACGGGATTACTAGTAGGGAAACAAAATCTTTCAGAGGATCTTATTATCAGGTAACGGAAACTTAAGTAGGTCAAGGGAAAAATGAATTACGTCATCCATAGCTTCATTCTTCACAGAATCGACTCTTCCATACACAAACTTTCGCTTCAGAAATATCATACATTCAATACATGATTTCAAATTCCAGGTAGTCTGTCTACGTCTGTCCATATGATCACAGAGTGGAAAGGAAATATAAACTTGAGTCTGGTCCCTCAAGCCTTCAGCACTTCTTCTGGACACTGTGGTGTGGAACGTGAATCTCTGACATGGTCACTGTGCATCTTCCATTCGCGAGTCTGCTTCTGCTCTCAATTCATCTTAGTGCAACTAAAATGAATAGAGAAGCAAGACTGTGCGTCTTAGCCAGGTCTTCCAGCACAGTTCGAAATTCGCCAACTCAAACTGCTGTCATCACAGGATACGTGGTAGTGTTGTCTGCTACAATCTCTGGACGCCAATCGAATCTACTCTTCCATAACAAGGGTCATTTTACAAGATGATCTACATGTTCCTCGTTCATCTCTGAGTACAAACACACTGTCATACTATGACAATTGTCCAATTACTCGCGAAAACATGATCCTATTAGCCAATACAATTGACATTATTTAAAACTTATAGTGGTCACAACGAGTACGAAAACAGCTTCATGAATCATTTCAGGGAAAACTTCATATCTACTTCACATCACCAATCTCCCTCTTCATGCATAAACCGAAATGCTTCACGGAGGTTACTCTCAGTTAGTCATCTCCCTTCTTAGAAGTTCTTGTGGTTGCTTCTTCAGTCCTTCAAACATTAAATGAGGCCGTCTGATACGGAATTTACAAAGATAGAACAAATCAATCATTGACACGCGGAAATGAAAAAATGATTACGGGTAGTGATACGGTTAGGTTTACGATAGTTGATACGCTGACGCATAATTTTCTCTTTCTTCTTCATAAACTAATAGGGGTATTCAAAGTAAACACTGAGGTGAACAAGGTCATATTCCATCAGCTTCTTCAATCTCTCAACTTCTATAGCATCATGGTTCGTCAAATGAGATCAGTTCAAAGTCAATTTTACTTCTCAACAGGAGGGAAACCCAAGAGTTTCATCAGAAAACATCAGAATATTTGTACAACAAAACTTCCAATGCCAAAGCTTTCTAAGGGTGGATATTAATAGGTGTCAGGAGAAATTTGACAATCAAATGAGATCGAGGTAACTGTTTAGGATGCAAATAGATTTCTGAAGTCACATATCAGATACAGTAATCCCTGGTAGCTTATGAGGGCCAGCCAATCCATAACTTAAAGACCTCAAAATCGAATGTATCAAAAGTAAACGGATTCGTAGGATGAGCACGGTCACCAAGCCAGATGGATAGTTCATATATCAAGGTCAAGTACATGGTTCATCAAAGTGTGGAAATAGATAAGCGAACAATTCAAGGTGTTGGAGTCTTGTTTAGCTATTTAGCATAAGTGGCAGGTAGGTTGTGAATCATCGGTAATACGAATATCGTATAACTGTCAAAAGTGAGGCATATGGAAGCTCAGTTTACAATTTCATATCGAGACAAAATTATCATCATGTCCTTCCAAAGGAAACTAGTTGACGGCAAGATTCATTATTCAAAGGGAGGGAATAAACTTCCTAAATCCATGGTTAATAATCACCAGAGTTCTCATAGGAGTAGTAACGGGGTTTTGCAAGACAGAGTAGTATCAGATGATACATTTATATCCAGCACTGGAAACGAATTAATAGGATGTGTCAAACACATTGGGGTTAAATGACCTTTGGGATGGTCGGTGAGGTATCAAACTGTTTGTCAAACAGATCAGAAGTGAAGATCAAAATCAGGTAGTGAAGCACGCCCAGAAGATATACTTAAGCAAGCTCACTTCCTGGTCTTCGGTTGCTGCTCTTTCTGGTTGCTCAAATCAACTGGTATGATCCGAAAGACATCTTCGCCTGGCGGCTAGACAATCTCTCGGTATCATGTCAAATCCTACTTCACATTCCGGTGGAAAACTTGTTGGTTCAACCAGGAATCATATTCAGAAAACTCAGGGTGCCAATTAATTCTCAAGATAAGGTTCATTCATTGGTGTACGAAATGGTTTCCAGGAAGACTTCATAACCGCGAAAGTAACACACGAGTCTCCAGAGTAATAGTGATAGTAAGGAGTTTAACAATCGGTAATCATGGTAGGAAGTTCAATATATATATTTTTTTTTCAAACGCCAAAGGAGGATAGTTGTCAATATTGAATGATCAATCAACCAATCCTTTATCAGAATAAAATCAAAGTTAACTATCCAAGGAAAAATAGATCGACAAGCAAGTCTTATCGTTCAAAAGTGAAAGGAAAACATCCTTACACTCGTGGTTAAAAACCACAAGGCTTCTCATGGGAACAGAGATGGTTAAAACGAAATCAATTTGTGTCAGAAAATTCATAGATGATTATCAAAAACAAGAGAGAATTAACAGAATGTATCAAATAGGTCATCGTCATGGAGATTCTCAGAATGCCCGAAGAGGCATCAAAATGATTTACAAAAGAATCAAAGGTCGGAGTCGAAAACTTAGGTGGTGCAAAGCGTGAGCTTTCAATCTCCAAAAGTGATCTCAACAAGCAGGGCACGGATCAGAGTGATGCGGAAGCAATGATACTTAAACAAAAGCCTTATAGTCTACCCATTCATCACTGGTCAGAACTTAAGGTCCTATAGGGAAATCCTAAAGCAAAATCTTAAAGGTTATCTGGTGAGCGCCTACAGTGGAAACTTAGTGGTCTAACTTACACAGGTCAAGGGTAATGTATTACGAGTCGCAGCCTGTCTCTCTGATACCATAAATTGTAACACCCCAACCCGAAAAGGGTAAAGATATCACAATAATGGTTTCATATCAGATCAAAACAAAGCATACATCTATAGTAATACAAGAATTCTTAAAGGTTACAAATGAAATACAGAAACTACAAGGTTACAAATGAAACTTCCGATAAATACTAATTCTAAAGTATAATAACTTCTAATCATCTCTAATCCAGAATAGCTATCAAATCTTCTAAGTCCAAGGTTCTCTCCACTCATACCCCAGCTTCCAAACTAAAACCTGCCGCAGGAAAAGAAATGCGGCTGAGCTACGAGAGCTCAGTGAACAGATATAACGATAACAAAGCAGTAGTAAAGAATAGTACAGAGTGTCAGAAATATATGTCATGCAGATATAATTAGAGTCAAAGGATAAATAAAGGAGTAAGGATAAAGGATAGGGAATAATAGATAGATAAAGGAAAAAGGGAAAAACATTGTAAGGTATAACAAGGTCAAAGTAAGCAAATGTATATGGTAAAGGTAAACAGTAATCCACCACGAGCCCAGAAACAGAGATATAATATATATAACCATGCCATCATCATCAATCAGAGGGGTGTCCTCTCAGTAACCAGATAATATGAGGGGTGTCCTCATGTATCAAATGGAGTAGCTAGCTCCCAGAGATGTGAAAGACGTGTATCGCACACACCATCAGTCACCAGAGATATAACAGATAATATAAACAGATAACAGAAACAGAACAAATCTAGGATGCATCCATACGCCCCAGGTGGCCAGAGTCTACCAATACACACCAAATTAGATAAAGTCAGGGACGGGACAGGTCATCACTCTCCTGCCCTAGAGTCATGCCATCGGTGCATCAATGACATGGACATGAAACCCTCATGCCTAGTGAGTGGCTCGGGTATCAAACCGTGGGTCAAGGTCAGATACCATGTCATAATCAGAGTGTCATATCAAAAGGTTCAATATCAGAGGGTCAATGTCAGAAGGTCAATATCAGAAGGTCAATATCAGAGTTTCATAGCAACAGTTCATTTAAAAAGGTTTCTATTAAAAGTCCATTTGAAGCAATCTTTCAATAATGGTGCTCATAAAAATGATCTTACAAAATAGTCTTCATAAAAATGGTCTTTCAAAACGGTTTTCATAAAGATAGTCTTAAAAATAGTTTTCTTAAAAATTGGTAGAATTTCATATAAAAGTAGTATCGTATCGTACTCAAAACATCATTTTAAACTATTGAGTTTTCTCAAAACATTTCCAGGTCATAATTAAAAGGTTTTCATAACATAGGTTCATAACAGAGGTCATATCATATGGGATCAACAGAGAAAAGGTTCAAAGCAAAGGGAGTCATAGCAATGGCATCAAATCAGAAGCTAAACAGATCAGAATATGAAAGGGATCATAGCAGAGTTCACAGAACAGGGGAAACATAGCAAGGTTCAAGGGAAAACAAGATACAAAAAAAAAAGAGTTCATGAGAAACCTGTGAGAAGGTCAGAATATCTGTACCTTAACAAATGAACGGAAATGAAACGCTCACAAGAACAAGAGTCACTCCCTCATCTGAGAATCTACATGAATTAGGGATCACGTATACTTATTAGCTTACAGTTAATCAGATTACATATTTAGAGCTTCTTTCTATTTTTAGTAACTGGCTAAATTTAGTAAGTTCCCATATTTAGTAACTTTCCAAAATTAGTAAATTCCCAAATTAATAAGTTTCAAAATTAAGTAAGTTTTATAGATTATGGTCACAGATGTCAATTTAATAAACTTAAAAGTTTAATGTGATCAATGTGATAGTTTAAGGTTTTATATGACAATTTATCATAGTCTAGAGTCTAAAATGTAAATTATATAAATAGATGATCATTCTTGGTTCTTCTTTTCTTTTTCCCGAACATAACCTTTCTACGCACCGAATGGGAAACAACCATTTTACCCGTACTCACACAAATTTTGCATGAAACTAGGACCCATAGATTAACACATTTACTCTACGTATTCTTGTCCAAGAAATGAAATATATACTCCCATTTGCATCTTTCTTTAACTTTAAAAAAAACGTTACTGAGTTTTATTCTAAAAAAAATCACGCTCCAAAGACCATATTCGAAAGTATTCTCAAACGCATCTCGACAGATTAAGATATGATCTCATGTTGCATTTTGCATATCTTTCGTATACTTATATATTCATTTGTAAGCAGAAAATGATTTCGCGAGGCCAAAACCCCATTCGTATTATTCTATTTTAACACACAACGATTTGTTTACATGCTACCATGTACAACAGGATACGCACAGCAGCCATAAGGCGTGATCGATCCCAACAATGCACGCGAGAATTATAAGCCATACGATTGCACAAACCCAAAAACAAACTCTTCTCGAGATGATCCCACACCGAGACACACACACACATCAAACCTTAGCGGAACACTTTAACCACAACCCTTTTTGAATTAAAACCCGAGCGAGACAGAAGCTAACCACCCTCAAACTGTTTTAGCGAGACCACAGAACACCACCAACTTATACATTTTAAAACCGATTACACATATATCCAAAACTTTGTTTTAGACCTAAATAACGACTCACACAAACCCTTATAAATGTTTAACAAACACATTAAACTCACATGAAGGTCGAGGCACATCGCAAAAAACATAGGTCGAATGGTTTTAACTAGTTTCATATAAACGTTCTTTTTTTTCCCAGGTTAATACGTACGTTTAAATCTTATCAAGGTAGCAGCCAAATCAAAAGTATATAATAGCAGGATGACGGAATTAGATTAGATTAAGCTTTAGGTCGTATGGTAGATTTTGAGTACCTTAACGTGGCTGCAATGGAATGCGAGAGAAAATGTAATAATAACCCAAACCAAGAAATTCAGCGGCAACAATAGTGCACCACTATGAACCTTTGATCACCACAAACCATGCACCACAACAGCAACAAAGCTTTGAGATAAGAATTACAATGTCTAGGTCTTTGAGGAAAAAAAGAATGGCGTCTGGTCTTGAGAGAAATAAATAGGATTGGTGTGTTTTGTTTTCTTTTGGATGGGTAAAGTTGACGCCTAGATATAGGGAGGAAAACACGTTTTGCATATATGGAAGCAATAAAGAATGGTATAAATCACAAGGAATGATATACGGTTAGTCAATATTTCATCTAATTACTTGATAGTGTAAATAGTTTCCATAATTTGATATATCTTAACAAAGAAGTAGTGTTCTCGGTGTATAACATTATGCGTGATAATTAAGGGTGATTTGCAACCTTTCAAATTGACAAATATTCATACTTATCTTCTTAATTATTTGTACATGTCTTAAAATTAATTTGGCCTATGTATGACATATTAAACGTGCCATACTTTTATTCATATCGTTCTTGTATAATTTCATGTACATGTTCATATCGTATAGTTTGGAGTCATAACATGTTATATAACTCAAGTTTTAATTTATAGCGTATTTCATAAGTTCTTAAAATTTCAAATTTAGAGGGTATTTTGGTCATTTCAAATTGTGGTAATTTTGGGCTTTTACAGTTAGTATAAAAGAAACACCCGTCTATGAGTTATGTACGACTTATCAATCGATTCACAATATTCAATAAACATCATTATTAGTTCATAACCAATCCATA
The DNA here is from genome assembly GCA_021014915.2 of Artemisia tridentata subsp. tridentata. Lineage (NCBI taxonomy): Eukaryota > Viridiplantae > Streptophyta > Magnoliopsida > Asterales > Asteraceae > Artemisia > Artemisia tridentata. The sequence goes on along the minus strand of CP139507.1, from coordinate 371,549,838 downwards.
GAGGATCAAAATCTTTATAGTTATTTTCTTCTTTATATTCTTGTGTTTAGTTTCTACATAGACACAAGTCTTACACCTAGAGATTCTCGGTTTAACCAAGCTCAATCAAGCTAGAAGTACTCGATCCTACAAGTGGTATCAGAGCCTAGTGAGGATCTCTGATAAAGAAGAAAAAGTTCTCTATCTAATCTCTTAACCCTCTCTCAATGGAAGGCGCCAACCCTGAAAACATTGTCATTAACCAGGAGGAATCTCAACCCAAACCTGAAACCTCACAAGTTCAAACACAAATTGTCACCACTGTGTCCAACAACAATGCTAAATTCCCATACCTAAAGAAAGATGAGTATGAAGTCTGGGCCATGAGAATGGAATACTGGATCACGAACAGTGATTACAACCTGTGGAATGTGATTCTTAAGGGAAACAGCAAGAAGAATACTGGAAGGGATGATGATGGCAACATCTATATAGAGCCACCTGTTACAGCAGAGGAACATCTTGCTATACAAAGGGAAACCAAGGCAAGAACCCTTTTGCTTCAGGCTATTCCAGAGGATCATATGAGTGATTTCCATCACTTGGATGATGCTAGACAGATCTGGCGTGCTGTAAAAGCCAGATTTGGAGGGAATGATGAGTCCAGAAAAATGAGAAAGTCTATGCTCAAGCAAGAGTTCCAGGAGTTTAAGATCTCTGAGGCTGAGGGGATTCACAAAGGGTATGATAGGTTTCACAAGATCCTGAGCCAACTCAACCAGTTGAAGGCTAGGCCGGACAATGAAGACTGCAACACCAAGTTTCTGAGGGCCTTGCCTCCATCCTGGTCTCAGGTTTCCATAACACTCAAGGCCAAAGGTGGACTGGACTATATGAGTTTTGATGATCTGTACAACAGGCTGAAAACCCTTGAAATTGATATCAAAGGGTATTCCACCTATTCACCTCAAACTCCAACCCATACTGCATTTGTTAGTACCTCTGGTGCTAATAAAGCATCATATGGAAACAGTCCGACACCATCATCATCATCAATTTCCTACTCACCTGCCACACCAAAAGCTCAGACCAGATCTGATAATGTTCTAGAGGAGGTGTTTCATTCATTTGTTGCTGAGAGTACACCACAGCAGCAGATTGTTTATGAAGATTTTAATCAGGTGGACCAATTGGATCTGGAAGAGATGGACATTAAATGGCAGATGGCTATGCTGTCATTGAAAGTGAATAGGTTTGAAAAGAAGGCAGGAAGGAGGATTAACTTTGATGGACAGGAGGCTGCAAGGTTTGACAGAAGGAAGGTGAGGTGTTACAAATGTTCTCAACCAGGTCACTTTGCCAGGGAATGTACAGATAAGAAGGTGGATGATAAAGCCAGGTATTCTGCTTTCAAAATTCAAGAGTTGGAATCAGAGGACCCCAAGGCCTTGGTATCTGTGGATTCGATGGTGGACTGGGAATATCATGAGAAAGCTATTGCAAGTGGAGCAGAGAAGGTCTATGGGATGATAGCTGGATATGGTGAGAAGAAACAAGTGGCTGGTCAATTTGAAATGATGGGTCATCCATCTCAGGTACAAAACTGCCCATTTGGTTGTGAACCTATATATGCTAAACTGAAACAGGAATTTGATGATAAAGAGAGTCAATATAAGGATAACTTTATACAACTCCAGGCCCATAAAAATGTTGTTAAAACATTAGAACAACAAAAAGTCTGGTATCAAAAACAACAGTTAGCATATGAAGAAAAAATAAAGGTTTTGGAAAGAGATTTAAAAAACGCCACTAATGAGTTTAAACATTCTGAAAGAGAAAAAGCTAAGGTGGTGTTAGAGAAACAGGATTTGCAGACTAAGCTAGACAATACCTTGGGTAGGTTTGATAAATGGAAAGAAACATCTAAAAACCTAAACAAGTTAATTGATAGTTCTATGTCTGTCAGAACCAAACGTGGTTTAGGGTTTGGAGACTATATAGGGCCAGATCAAGTTTATGACCCTAATGAGTATAGTGTTTTTGACCCTGAACCTGTAGACTATCAAATTCCTGTTAAGTTTGTCAAGGAAGGAGAATTGCATGCTGTTCCTCCTCCTATAAGAGGAGTGTTTAAACCTGTCCCTATTCACTCAGACCTTGACATTGACTTAGATGAGTCACACATGACATATGGCAAAAAGTCAAAAGACTTATCTGATTCTGAGTGTAAAACTGATGACTTTGTCTCTTGTTCTACAAGTGACAAGTCCTATGAATCTAAGTCCACAGACTATACCTCATGTGACTCAAGTGAAAAGTCTACAACACCCAAGTCCCATGACTCCTGCTCAAGAGTTGCTGCTGACCCTATTGCAAAGACTACCACTAAGGAAAACAACTCTTTGAATTCTGCCAAAAACAACTCTATTCCTAGTTTTGGTAGTAATCAGTTTGTGGGTAATAAAACAAGACATGAAAAGAACAAAAAGATTAAAAAGAAATCATGTTTTGTTTGTGGTAGTTACTCTCACCTCATTAAAGATTGTGATTATTATGAGAGTAAAATGGGTAATTGTGTTCAACAAAAGCAACCTAGGTCAGTATGAAAAAATGTAGAGAACATTCCCCCATTTATCCCTAGAGCAAATGCATTTCCTGCTGGTAATGCAAAACGACCAGCACCTGTTCCTGCTGGTAGGCCTTTTAGACCCGCACATGTTCCTTCTGGTAAGCCAGTTCCAGCTGGTCAAACCAAGTCTGCTGGTTGGAAAAGGAATGTTGCTCGACCATTTAACAGACCTACAAGTGCTTACTTTCAAAATGATTATAGGTTTGTTTACTATGATCCGATGTATATGGGGGGTAATAGATGGGAAACTACTGATCAATACTCAGCAGGTTGTTTGTGTTCACTATCTATAATAATGCTGCTGCTGAATCTGTCGCTTCTTATTATTAAGTGAGCGATTACTGCTAATGGATTGGATCATTGTTTTTATCATGGGTAATGGTGCGATTAAACATTGACTATTGGTTGACCTCGTATGTCTGATGGTTTATTAATTGGTTGTGGGTTGTCAAGTGCACATGTGAATCTAATGGTGAAAGTATTGATGTTTGTCAGTAGCAGACTATTGGTGCGTATTGTTGCTGCTATTGACTCTTTTATATTATCAATTCAGTTGTTAAATTAAATGGAGTCAATGTGTGGGGATGAATAATATTGTGGTTTGTCGTATACTGATGTGGGGATTCGTCAATATTTGTTTATTGGTTTAGTGATTGGTCAAAGGTTATCAATAGTTTGGTGTTGACTGTTCTTTATTAATTGATGGAATTCATAAGTGGAGCTGGATGGTTTAATCCGTTTTGTCATCTTCCGGTCTGTGAGAATTGCAATTTGAGGTTGTGTGGTATTCAATATACTCAGTCAACTCTATATTGCTTTTCTAAATTGGTGTGTGGATTATTTTATTCGGCATGTGGGACTGAGTTTAAAATTCCATCTCTGATCGATGTTATCATGTACGCATTAATGGTTGTGAGGCTGTTTATTATTCTGAATAAATTGTCGCTGATGTTGAAGTCTGTCTGGTCTGACTTCATTACTGCTGTTATTGGTATTATTATGTTTCTGCTGGCAGTGTTCCTATTCCTGCTGGTAACACCATTACTGCTGATAGTGACACCATTTCTGCTGGTTGCTTCGGATTCTGCTGCTAGTGAAAAAAAAATTATCTTTTTCATTTTCTTTCTTTCTTTTATTTTTGTGTGTTATTTTCTCTTTTAGTTCAAAATAATAATAATAATAATAATAATAATAATAATAATAATAATAATAATAATAATAATAATAATAATAATAATAATAATAATAATAAAAATAATAATAATAATAATAATAATAATAATAATAATAATAATAATAATAATAATAATAATAATAATAATAATAATAATAATAATAATAATAATAATAAATTTGTATATTTTGTGTGCTAATAAGTTGGTTGTGAGCAACACCCTTGCAGGTACAGTGTTGGTGTTTACGCCTACACAACAAATGGTATTCAACTCACCATGTCTCACAGACAAGAAAGAGTTGACTCACCATGAGGGTACAGCTCTGGTGTGATTGTCAAATCTGTTGATAGCTGTAATAGCTTGCTCAAAGCTATAGGGTACTTCAACTCACCCATGGTTCATTCCTGAGAGTTGAAATGGTTTTCAATTCACCATGGATTTTACTCCTTTGGGGTTTCCAAAGAATTGACTAGCCCACAAGTGTATGGTTTGTGGTAAAGCCAGTTGGAATTCCATACTTGGTACTCAATTCACCAAAGGTTATCTTGAACCTAAGAATTGGCTAGTCCTGAGCAAACGGCTACAGGTAAAGACAAGTCAAATCCGTTTATAGTTGCTGATTTACTAAAAATCAGATGGTTATCAATGTACCATGGTCTAACACACCTAAACATTGGCTACTCCAGTAGTGATGGCTACTAGTAAAGAGACATCAAATCCATTAATTTTCAATGATTCACCTCTCACAGGAGTTAACACACCTGGAAGTGATAAGAATAGTATGAAACTTAAAGTGATTTGATGTACATATTGTCATAGTAGCAGTCAAGCTCAAGTGGATGACATGGTGCCCAGCTTATTCTTTTGAAGATGCTTTCCTATTGCTGCTGATCTATAGAAGTTGCTGCTGGAAGTTACAAGTGTTGCTGCTGGTTACTTACTATTGCTGCTGCTCAAATGCAATCCTCAAGCCTGAGAAGTTAAAGCTCTATCAAGTGGGAATCTTGCAAGTTAACCTAGTCAACTTCAAGATTAGGGGAGGATTGTTAGGATCTCTGGGAAATAAAGATTTCTCATTGCTGCTGGTAGTGTGAGTTGGTTCCTGCCGATAGTGTTCGGTTCCTGCTGAAGTTCATTGCTGCCGATAGTATAGTTTTGTTTCTGCTGATAGTGTTTATTGTTGCGGGTATTATTGTTAGTTATCCCGTATGTTTAGAATGTTTGTTAGATTTATTTTTAGAAGATATCATGTTTATCTCTTTACACGTTTTCTTGTATGACGGGTTAGGGTTAGGGTTTATTGTTAGTATAAAAGAAACACCCGTCTATGAGTTATGTACGACTTATCAATCGATTCACAATATTCATTAAACATCATTATTAGTTCATAACCGATCCATAGAGGATCAAAATCTTTATAGTTATTTTCTTCTTTATATTCTTGTGTTTAGTTTCCGCATAGACACAAGTCTTACACCTAGAAATCGATTATCAGTTTAACCAAGCTCAATCAAGCTAGAAGTACTCGATCCTACAGTAATTGATCCGATCGGATGGGAAGAGCTGCAGTTACCATTTCGCATTAAATGAAGGTTTTACTTCCCATTAATCATTGGAGTCCGATCATTTCTTGATATCAACTCTGGAGTGACGTTTTGGCTTGAAGAATAAGTGTTCTTACACTATATATTGGACCCTATGCATGTATGCTTGGTGTGACACCCCAAATTAGTAAAAGGCTTAAACCAAAGTCCTTACTATCTTATTATTATTGCCCGAAAGTCTAGTATCACTGTAGAAACATCCAGGAGATATTGAGTTTGAGTCTCAATAGTTTTGTTTGAGTTTGGAGTTGTTTACTTGTCATAGTAGGCGATTGGAAGAGTGTGGTTGCTATAGTTCCACGATTCTAGTTCTTGTAATCCTAAGCTAGGTATATCTTGTTTATTTACAATGAACTACTTTTACTTTGAGTTTAATGAAAGTATTGTTTGTTACTTGTGTTTGATTATGTGAAAAATGGTAATTTTCACGTTGTTAATTAATATTAAATGGTTATTTATTCTTTTTAAGCTGAGCATTTCTAGGCACGTTTACATGTTTCTAAGTATTTTTTAGCATTTTTGGGAGCTGACCAGCATACTGTAGCTTACAGTCACTGCAGAAAAAGTTTATTTTTGTCAGTAAGCATAAATTCTTTTATTTCTGATAGTTACTGACAAGTTTCGTAATTAACTGAGAGCTTTCTCACGTTTTACTGAAAAGCAACCGCACACGCGTACCGACAGCACAGTACATATGGTAGCAGTCAAATAAATATATTTTTGAGTCAGTAATAATATTTTATTACATTTCTGACAAAAACGTGGATAAAAACTTTATTTTACGTATACGTGTCCAAAAACGTCAAACCAGGACTTTATGGTAACGTTTAAGCTCAAACCGACACAGGATACACCAACGAGGAGTAAAAATATTTTCCATCCTCTTAATTCTTGTCCATACCTGGCCTTAGATGTTACTTCCCCATTACAAGACAAAATTTCACCACTAACTTCATTATAATCTTATATATATCAAGTATTACCCTAAATGTTACACAAAACAAACCAACTTATCCATATTACTCTCACCCAACTTCCTAGATCATTTTCTATCTCAAAACTCACGGCACAACCACAATTCACAAGATCCATCAATTTTCTTTGAAGTTCAAGTAAATTAGAGTGTATATTCAAGAGTTTCGGGTTAATTGGAACGTGGTTTGGGTAAATTTGGTGAAGTTTGGGTTGTTCTTGGTTCATCCTACCTCACGTTAACATATAATCATTGTAAGGAATCATCACAACTTTTCTAATCTTGTTAAATTCATGTACATTTGATGTCTAATGATGTTAAAAATTGTTAAATGTGTATATTTTGTTAAAATGGAAAAAGCTAGGGCTTGTTATTTATTAAATGGTGCTCGACCTAGATGAAGTTTTTGAAAAAATTAGAGTATTTCTTGCTTGTGTGGTAAATCTTGTTGTATATGGTACTAGTTTGATGATGCAAATGTGATTAGTGTTAATTACGCGAGATTAAGGCAATATATACACTTTTGTGAACATATACATGAATCGGCTAGAAATAAATTACAAAACTATTTGGGTTTTAAAAAACATAAAATTTTGGCTCAAGTGGTGAAATGGTGGAATTAATGCTTAAAAGATTATTTTGAATAGCTTATTGAATAAGCCATAACTAATTGAGTTTAGCTTATAAAAATATGAAAATGGGTCGTATGGTGTTATATGGGTCGAACATACTTAAATTTGGTCATGTTTGACTTTTTGACTTAATAGCTTATTTATAAGAGCTTAATTGATATAATTAAAATTTGTTACGTAATTAATATTACTAATTTAGAATAATGGGCTAAAAATATATTTTGGGCTAAAAAGGTTATGCGTGGACTGTTGGGCCAAGCCCAACATGAAAATGACCACTTCTGACTTTTTGACCAAACGGATTAACGAACGTGTTAAATGATTTTTAGAAACGCGACGATATATATATAATTTAACTAAAAAGGGCCTTGGACTAAAATTTATAATTTTGAGCTTATGGGCTTTCGGTGAACAGTTGGGCCAAGCCCAACCCAACTCGTCATAGTTGACTTTTGTTGACCAAATGTGGTAACAAATGTGTTAAATTTATTTTTAGCAATCTAACGATATATATATATATATATCGTAAATTAAAAAGGCTAAATGGTTTGGACTAAAAATTAAACTATTGAGTTCATTTAATAACTTTCGGCCCAGTGAGTATGTCGTGTGACAAAAATAACTTTTGAAATATTTTTCGACTCACTATGAATATTTTTATTTAACGATGCGATATATATAATTAAAACTAGTTTGGACTTGTTTTGAGACGCGTTAGTCTCCAAAGGGGTGAAAAATGAAATTTTGACCAAATCCTTATAAATATTGACTTTTGTTGACTTTTGAAGGCATATTGACTTTGTATCAAAATCTATTATTAATCACTAAACGTAACGATAACGATGGTTATAACGATAAAAATACTTAAAACGACCAATATATATATTACGAACAAATTTTGCACATATAGTTAACAACGCGAATTATTTGGGAAATTGCAACACATGAGAAAATAGAAACGTTTGAATAAACGAATGGGTCATGCCCAAATTTTCTAAAATTCTAACACTTAGAGTATTTTTGATAAAAATACTTAACTTATTTAAATTTTCTAAATACTTAACAATTTTTCTAAATTTCTTATAATTAAAATTATATTATAAATAATAACCAATATTTATAATATAATATTCCTCCACTAACACTATTATTTTATTTATTTCTCAAAACCTATTTAATTAATTTTAACCTTAATTAATTAAATACATAATTATTAAACTTAACCTAATATATATATATATATATATTACTTGCGATATATATATATATATATATATATATATATATATATATATATTACTTGCGAAATTTAACGATGAATGCTAGTACGGATGTTCCGTCACACGTATTCCCACCGTACACTTTCACCATGAGCCACCACCAAGAGTTACATACGATAAATCATTTTGAAATATATTTTACCACACAGCAAGCAAGAAATACACAAGCACTGGTCACACGTAAACTTTTCAAATAAAGTAAAGACATATGAGACACGAATATTTCGCTAAGACTTACCGTACTGATTTAGGTTGCGTGTCGGAGCGGTTGCACTATTTTGTTGACTGATTAGCAGATTGCTGTTGTTTTAAGGTGATTTTATAGCCCCATATTTTTATACGATTTGTTTTATAAGCTTTGGGGTGAGAAACATGCAAAACTGTTTCATGGACCAAAAATGTATTTTGTTTTTATACACACTTGTATGCAAAAACCTAAGTTTAGCTGAATCCCATTGCGCCCACTATCATTAACCGTTAATTCCTGTCTTGGAAGCCGTTTGATATAAATAGATCTATTGGGGATGAAACCCCCGTTCGGTTGGCTCAGCATAGTCAATGCGAACGTATACCATATGAATTTAGGCCGAGTGTCTGGGGATTAACACTCGCGGGCACCCCTTTCTAGCTAATGCCAGCTTGGCATGCTGCGATGTCTAGTTCGGTTAGATTAGGCTTAGTGTTTGCATAGCAGGATAGTGTGTTATTGCTGAATTGTTTGTTGAATGTTGCTATGGTCCATATGTGCTTATTTACTTTAAACCTATGAACTCACCAGTGTTTGCTGACTTTTAGCATGTTTTTCTCAGGAAACTGAGGTGTGTTTACTGAAGGCAGGGCATGGAGATGGTCATAATAATTAATGGAAATGTTTTTATTGTTGCGTTAACTCTGAAATTTGGACCGCTTTGTTTAATGGGCTGCATTTTTATTTGAAATGGATTTTATATAAGACAACATGACTTTTAACATGTAATGTATTTTAAAACGGATTTTCAATCCGTTCTCTATATCTTGTGTTGTGATTATCGATTTAGTAGCACCCAAAGTGTATGCTTCCGCAATATTATGATTTTGGGGGTGCTACATATTATGATTGTTATGGAGTAATTTTTGGTATACTTGTGTGTATGATGTAACTATTGTTGGAGTATTCTTATCTAAAAAGTGATGCATGAAAACATTTCTTGTTTTATGTGTTTGTTGGAATAATATCTAATCTTGCTTAATTTGTTGGTAAAAACATTTTAAAGAATAAAAAGGCCGAAAGAATTTTCTTTATGTTTTTATTCCAAAACGTTAGTGCACGAATTAGTATGGAATATGGTGTGTGACAAGCATCATATTTACTCATTAAAATGGATTTGAAATGATTTCATCACGAGAAAAGGCCGAAAGGATTCGTAGGAATTCATGAGATAAGAATTGCTTTTCAAACAACTAGTGTTTAATAAAATTGTCATAATAGTTAATAAGGCCGAAAGGAGTTAACTAGGAGATTGAATTCTTAGTAATGATTCTTCATGATATAAACCATTGATTGTTAATCATTCATATAAAATTGTGCATCATTACAAGTTACACCAAACTTTGTAGAATAGTCTATGCAATTGGTTAAGGAATTACACACAAGTATATGTTTTTGATTGATTGGATTCTATTTACTTTTTGAATTTTCACCAAATTGGATTGATAACCTTTTTTGCAAAAGGTTGTTATACTAAATACAATAATCACCAAATCCCTTGGGACGATCTCGACTTACCCACCTTTACTATCACGGACGAATATACTTGCTCGTATGTGTTAAATAGAGAATCGGATAAATCGTGTTTATAAATTTTAAAACTTGTACACGGTAGAGCACATCAAGTTTTTGGCGCCGCTGCCGGGGATTTGATTAAATTTGATTTTATTTGAATAGATTTGTTTGTATTTGGTAGTTTTATCAGTTTTTTATTTAGAAATTTGTGTTAAAGTTAAAAAGTAAAAAAAAAAAAAAAAAAAAAAAAAAAAAAAAAAAAAAAAAAAAAAAAAAAAAAGGTTTGGTTTTAGTTCCAACCGATCGGATGGATTTGCATCCGATCGGATAGAGTTCTCGGTAAAATTTCAAATTTTTTTTTGTTTTTGTTTTCTTTAGTATTTAATGTTTGCTTTATGTTAGTAGATGCTTAGTAATAGCTAATATTGCTTATTTAGAAGTTATGATTAGTAATGTTTAAGTTAATTTTCATTTTATGCTAATTTATGTTTATTTAAGGTTTAGTTAATTTGTTTGGTAGTTTAATTTCTGTATTTATTTAGTAGTTATAGAGTAATTAAAGAGTTCTTATATTTATTTGGTGAGTAATTAGACTTAAAGAGTAGTTATTAGAGTAGGTAGTTAATTTTAATTAAAATTATTAATTATTAGTTTAACATTTTCATTTCTAACTAGTTAATTGTAGTTATTTCTTAGTTACAATATTAAGGTTCATTTAAGTTTCGTTAAAGTTAAAATAAAGTAAAAAAAAAATTATTGTTCGATCCAACCGATCGGATGTTGCCCGCATCCGATTCGGCTGGACCATTTTTGGGTTTTTACGAATTCACCATCCGATCGGATGGATATGCAAACCGGTCGGATGGATGCGTCGGTAAAAAATTTCGAAATTTTTCAATTTTTAGTTGTTTTAGTGTTTTGAATGTTTGAACTTGTTGGTTTACTTGATATGATTTCATTTTTGAGTATGTTTCGATTATGACTAACCCTAATGCTAATGATTTGGATTTTTGTGTTTGTGGTTATGTTATAGTTATTATTTGCTTTAGTAAGATGGAAAGTTTGAGCGAAGTTTCGGAGTATTTGAGAAATTTGGAAGAAATGTTCAAGGATTCGGGTGATTCCTTGGAACGTTTGGAAAGTATGTTGGGAGAAGCTAAGATGGATCTTGGAAAGGTAAATGAAGTAGGAGAAAATCAAGTTTGTTTGCCAAAGAAGAAGAAGGTTGTTGTGTTCACAAGAGCTCCCCCTAAGGAGTTCGATGCACCACACGTGAGGTTTGCTACACCTTGTGGTGTGGAAGGAGTCAAAGCTTGGGATGCACAATTGAATATGGAGTATGGAGATAATTATATTACCGAGGATGTGCTAGATAAACTTGGGTTTGTTCGCCTTGATTATGAAGATTACGGAAGGAAGAAAGTGAAAGATGTGCGTGTCAATATTCACGGTCATATTTTCAAGGTTGATTTTGTTGTTCTAGACTATGGAAACACCGATGAGCCGGAGGTAGTGTTTGGAAGGGATTTTCTTGTTACCACTAAGTGTAAGCTTGATTTTGCACTTGGTGAAATGAGAATTGATATCACCGATTTAGAAGAAGAGAAGGAAGTAGATGTGATGCTTGCGGAGTTATGTGAAGGGAAGGAAGAAGTTGTTAAAATGGGAAAGGCTAGTAGGAAGAAAGCACCTCTTAACAAATTAACCCAACCCTCCACCCCAAAGAATGATAATTCATCATCGTCATCATCTAATTCACCATCTAAATCACCACAAACCGTTAAACCTTTGACTCAAGAACAAAAGGAGGCTATCTTGGAGAATTTGGAGATGAAATTTCATGAACTTATGGAGAAGAAACCGGTTATTGAAGTGTTGAATAACTATATGACATACAGTAAGAAATTGGATGCGGTCATGATGGCTAGATCTAGGCTAGAGGACAAAACTTTTGATGAGGTTGAAAGAGAAAGAATTATGGAGAACGGATTACCAAAGAAAATGGGTGATCCGGGGAATTTTGTTTTACCAATCAAGGTAAATGGAACAATTCCTATGTATGCATTGGCCGATACTGGGTCAAGTGTGAGTGTTATGCCATATCCGTTGTATAAAAGGTTAGGACTTGGTAACCCCCAGCCTAATCAATCTAATCTCACTATGGCCGACAATTCTCAAGCAAAAGCAATGGGTGAAGTGAAAAATGTTAGAGTTCAAATAGGGTACCAAGCCTTTTTAGCCGACTTATTAGTGCTTAACATACCGGCAGACAAAGAATTACAACTTTTGTTAGGTAGACCATTTTTAAGAACATGTGGGGCTATAATAGACATGGGCCGTGGTACGATGACTATTGATGATGGGATTTTGAAGCACACTTACTACTCAAAACCTAGACGGAAAATGGTAAAGGAAGTGCATGAGAAGGATGAAGGGGATAAGTATTTGGGATGTTTTGATGTAGGAAGAGACGAGGAAGGTAAGCCTAAATATGGGCCGGTTAATCCTAATTTCTTTGATATCGAAGATGAGATGGAGAGAGCTCTAGCAATGGAGGCTTTCTTTAACCCATTTAAAAATATTTTTGTGTTTAATAAGCTTACAGATTTTCTTGGATCATTACCGGTCCAACTCAAAAATTTGGAGTGGGGACCCGACAGTCCGAGTGTTTACAAGAAAGATGATGGAGATGGGGAATGGCATGTGAAATTCGATATTGTTTGCCCAAGTGGAAGGAATTTTGCAAGAAGGTTTAAGACACAAAAGACAAACCGGAGGTTGTCCAGAAAATTTCAAAGTGAAGACATCCTAAGGCATGAATACTTTCAAGGATGAAGGAGATCAAGTGCAACAAGTTGAAGAATAAAGCACAAAACTTGTGCTAGTTGTTTGATTCTTTTAATTTTTATGCATTTTAGTATTTTAGTATTTGCATTTAAGTTATTTTAAGTTTTAAGTTTTAAGGTTTATGTTAAGACTTCTTTTTATTAAGTTTTTATGATTATGGAGTTTATGTTTTTAGTTGAGATTTTTAGTGTTAGTTTTGTTTAGAGTTAGTAGTCATAGACTTGGACAAATTTTGGCAGACCAAGTGTGGTGGAACATTTACATACAAAAAGGGATTTTTGAAGGAAAAATACGTTTGAGTTTACTTTTACAAGTTTACCAAAGTGTATTTACAAAGGAAAATTGAATTTTTTCAAAAATTTAATCCGAATCGGTTGCATCATGAAGCTGATCGGATGGAGTTGAATATATAAGCCCACCATTTCAAAAATCACAAGAAACCCACCCACACACAATCCACCAAATTTGGGTCCATAAATTCGACCATAAGAAGTTAATTAGAAGTTGCAGGAGTGTTTAGAGATCATCCATGGCTCCAAAACAAGTAAGTAACATCATCAATTTGGTTTAATTAGGTTTTAATTCAGATTTATTAAATTAGTTCAAGATTTGGGTATTTTTGATAGACTTCGAATTAAGATGTAATATTTTAGGAATAGATGGGTAATTGATAGAGGAATACATTGCAAAAAGAATTAGATTGATTGATTAAGTTTTGAGAAAGAGTAGGTTAATTAAATTTTCAGATTGAATTGGGTCAAAACTTTGAATCGAATTAAGTTGCAATTGATGATTCCCAGATGTTATATGCTTGTTAATTAGTGATGTTAGGATAGTGCATTGTTGATTAGAACACTAATTGAAGAGTTTGATTTGCTAGTGTTCTTGGGTGTTCTAGAATTGATTAAGAAATCATGTGGAGATGTTATGGATCGATATAGGGATGAATTGGAGATGTAGAAATCATCATAATTGTTCAAATACAGGTTAGGAGAGAGTTGGAATTGATAGGAATTGATTGAAGTCAAAAACAAAAGTTTTTGCCTTTTACAGCAAAAACCAACCGAATCGGTTGGGTGTGGAATTTTACTCCATCCGATCGGATGGAGACCAATACCGATCGGATGGAGGGCTCGGTAAAGTAAAATGGAAATTTTCAAAATGAGGTTTTGGACTTCTAAATCATGTAGCATTGGTTCTTATACTCTTATACTAACATATATTTGTGTTTTCTACAGAGTAATGTTGTAGGTTCTTCAAGTTCGTCGCGTGTTCGAGTTAACCCGATTGTGACTAAGTATGTTCAAAGGAATGAAAAGAGCAAAGTCACCTATAATGTTCAAGCAGAAAGTAATGAGAATCTTAAGTTCAGTAAGTTGAAGAAGGAAGAAAAGCATGCCTATCGTGAGCGCCTTTCTAAGTTACAGGTTAGGACTATTGCCGTACCACGTTTGATTAATTGGGATTTGTTTACGGAGTATGAATTTGAAAACCAGTTGAGAGACATGATGAAAATGACTTATGTGTATCCTGGTGATGGGGATACATTTGAAGATTTTTCATGGGAAAGAGCTTTTAGTATTTATGAAGATGTGTATAGAGAATGGTGTTTGGAATTCTTTTCAACCTTCTATTTTGAAAGGAAAGTGGTTGATCTTATGAGGGAGACTTGTATTTGGTTGGTTTAGGCTATGCGGGAATGAGCATGCGTATACTTTGCCGGGTTGTGTTGCTCTTGGTTTATATGAGCAACATGAGGTTGAACATAGGTTGTTTGAAGCTCATTTTGTGAGCTTAGTGAGGTATCATAATGACTATGATGGTATTCTGACTTATTGGAATCGAGTTGGTGATCCAGGGTGTTCTAGGAGAAATTCATCCAAGTTAAGGAACCCTTTGATGAAGGTTTTGAAAAAATTGATAGCTTGGGGAGTTTTGCACAAGACGGGTAGTAGAGGTAAGTGTAATCAACCCAACTTGTGGGTGATGAAATTTCTAGAGGAGGATAAGAATGGTAATGCGGCTTGGATCATAGCCAAATATCTTTCTAGGAGAGCACCGGGGATTAAGGACAAGAGTGATATTTGTGGAGGTCATTATGTAACCGTGTTGGCAAGGAATTTAGGATATTTTGTGGATGAAGAGTTGGATAAGTGTTCAGGTTCGATTGAGAGTGAGACTTGGGATGATAAGAGTTTTGGAAAAGCGTTGGATAGAAAGAACAGGACATTGGGAGCTTGGACTGAGCCAGCAATTGCCGCACCTCAACCACCACCACCAATGGGAAATGTTTATGGACATACACCGAGTAGTTTTGATTCGGGATGGGGAGATTGGAACCGTGAGCTAAATGATATTGAGCGTAGGGATGTTTGGAGAGATTCAATGATGATGAGGAATAACTATAATTATGATTATTCCATGCCGATGCTCCAACACTTGGCATGTGAGGCCAATTACGCGGTACCACCCTACAACCCACCAAATGTTCCACCATACCCATTTCCGTATGATCCCTATCTTGGTCTGTATCCTTACCCATATCCTGGGTATGCACCTTTTCTCGAGCCAGTGCCAGTGTATGGTAGAGTTCCCGAGGTTGGAGGATCAAGTTTCGATGTTGGTGGATCATTATCTGGAGTTGGAAAGAAGAAGCGCAGGGTTGATTCAGAAGTTGACGAGGAGGACGAGGAAAATGAAGATGAGAGAATCCATACTCCTGAAAGTATGGATGACGATGACGAGTGATCATCGAGATTTGATTATGATGGTTTGTGTTTTAAAAATAACTATGCATGTCAAATAATTTCTATCTCTACTTTCTCTAACTTTTTCTTTTAGGATTAATAACGTATGGTTTGTTTAATTTAATTACTTTTTTTGTTTTAGTATTTTGTTTGTTTGTTTGTTTTGTTTCGTATATTTTTGCAGTTTTTGCAGGGGTGAATTACCGGAAGCTTATTGTTGATCAACATTTGGAGTTGGAGAACTCATTTGCTTATTTATGATAAAATATGCGTATGCGTATTTACCCTGGTAGTACCTTTTTAACTAAAATTTTTCCCATTTCCTTTACTTTGAAGTTCATTTTTATTACATTGAGGACAATGCAAAACTTAAGTGTGGGGGAGGGAAGAAAATAGGAAAAATGGTTTAATTTTAATTTTTTTAGGTTTAGTAGAACTTTGGATTTAAGTAACTAGAATTCGTTCGCCCTTGATTTTCTAGTTGTTTTCTCACATAATTCATGTAGTTTAAAGAACAAGATTGATTCAATGGTAAAAATGAGGCTATTTGAAAATTTTTGGAATTTAATCAAGTTATGAGAGCAATTTCATTTTGGAATCGATAACATTTACTAGTACATGTTATAACCTTTCTTAAATTGCGAGGATTTGAGCCTTTTTGTATAAAGCATTTCTTATGCTATATATTTCGTTATGAGTGTGCCGATGATTATGTTGATTCTAGAACTTGTACTTGTTATGCATTACGGTTAAAATCACTTTCGAGTGATAAAATATATTCAAATGATAAGAGGCAACTCAGGATTTACACCAAATGGCCATCCGTTTACAAAATATTTTTGCTAACCACATCGGTTAGTTATCCTCGTATTTGGAACCCATTTGTTAGTGTTAATATTTTACGCTAGATACCCTTAGTTACACCTTCTGAGCCTATCTTTTCTTTTGATTAAATCCAGAAAATTACAAAAATATTTTACACTTTACACCTTAGCCTTACCCGAATCAAGTTCAATTGAAGTTCGAAAACTATTTATTTTTTGATGATTATGTGTTGGCTACACTTTGATATGTGTATGTGTTGTTTCAACGAAGAAGGAGGTCGCTACTCTTATTTGTATTTTTTGTAGCGTGTGCTCATCCAAAGTGTAGGGGTGACGAGAAAGTTTCGTTGTTTGTTAAAAAAATGTGTGAATAAAGTGAATAGCCAATGAGCTATAATGTATGAGTATCAATTAGCCAATGAGCTAAGAGGAGATAAGTGAGTATGTGATGCGGAATAACGATCGAAGGAGTTTGGAAAGTAATCATTTGTGGTATAAAGAGTTGGGAACGGAATTTGGACTTGATTCTTATTTTTCATTTTGTGGAAACCAATCATAAATATTCCCATGCCTTATCCCTACCCTTTACCAAATTACTTTATTCATTGTTAGCTTTCGAGCATCCAGATTAAGTGATGGTTTTGTAAAGATATGTAGTGCTTGGATATTGTAGTGACCATCCTATTTTTGAATAGTTGAACGATGCACCAGCGATCTAGAGCATATTTTGGTGACCATCCGTTATGCAAGTAACGCGCCAGCGAACCAAGGTACAATCTAGTGACCATCCGTTGCTTAGCTAGTCAAAAATTCACGCCAACGAGCTATTATATTCTTGTATGAAATATTTGAACATTAGCCGGTAACCTTTAACCCTAAACCCGAATAAAATACCTCTTTGATGTTTTATTTTATTGTTTTGATACTTGTACAAACTTATGGTAAGACACATGAATCATGACTGAGAAATGAGTGGTTTACCAATTAATCTCCCTTAGAGTGTTGAGTGAATTTCAAAATTCTTCGTAAGGTGTTTAGTTATGTTATCAAGCTCGATATTAACTTGTTTATGTTTAAAGAATTTTCACATTAAAATACAAATTAACAATTGCTCCTTCAGAATAGTTGTTAGATTTTTGGAATCACGATAACGATACCACTGAAATCATTTTTCTAAATGCTAGACTTGCTCGACGCCGAGCAAAACTCAAGTGTGGGGAAATTTGATAACGCTGAGAATGAGCATGTTTTTAGTTGCGTTATCATTAGTTTTGTGCATCATATTTGGTTATATTTGTATGTATTTGTTACTTAATCATGATAAAGTATATATGGAAGTAAATGTAGCCAAGTACAGGAAAAGATGATGAAAAGACGAAGAATTGGAGTGATTATGCACATTTCGAGATGGAGACAAGAGAGAAACCACACAAGGACTCAAGGATTTGATAGTGACAAGATTTCTATGTTCATTTATCAGGAAAATATCAAAATCTAAGGAAGAAATCAACACTTAAATGAAGGATAAAGCATGCAACAAGAAAAGTCCAGGAAAAGTAAAAAATGTAAGTGCAGGACAGGTCCAACCGATCAGATGCAACCCGCAACCGATTTGGTTGGGATGTGCCAAAGTGAGCAACCGATCGGATGGTAATTGATCCGATCGGATGGGAAGAGCTGTAATTACCATTTCGCATTAAATGAAGGTTTTACTTCCCATTAATCACTGGAGTCCGATCATTTCTTGATATTAACTCTGGAGTGTTGGGAATTAAATATTCTGAAGTTTAAGTATCGGGAAAATCTCTCAAGAGATTAAGTCTGGTAGCAGTAGAGTTAAGTCTGGTGAGTTCCAAAGTTAAGTCTGCTGGTTATCTACTGGTTAAGTCTGGTCGTTGAAGTTAAGTCTGGTGGTTAAGTCAAGTGTTAATTCTGGTGACTAACAGAGTTAAGTTTACTTGCTGAAGATATTAAGTCTGGTTGACTGAAAGTCAAATATACACGGTAGATAATATCTTACCCCATGTGCTCAGTCTTTATCTTATATTCTCATAACAAGTTTTAATCTTAGATACATGTTATATCTTAGTTACTGACATACATTAGCTATCAAGTAGCTCGATAAAGTTTGACAAGACTTAATATCATTGTAAAGATCTTCCTGGACTATAAAAGAAGATCATAGTCTAGAGATAAGTGTGTGTTAAAAAGATAGTGCTTAATATATATCTCTCAAGAACATAGAACAAAAATAATATCACAAGATATAGAAACATAAGATTCAAGGTTGTAACCCTAGTGATAACTCAAGATCACTCGTATTATTATCTTAATAATATTGAATCGTTTGGTGATAAGCTTTCATTGTTCATTGTCATATAACAAACACAACTGTTCCATTTCCATAACCATAATAACCTTCTAAGTGTGATTAAGTAGATTCTGCATACTTAATCATATTCAATCAATATATCATATACACAAAGTTGCAAAGGTTTAACCACCTTATAGTGTATCGAATCCCAACAAGTGGTATCAGAGCAAGGCTGATATTATTGATTTAGAAGAAGAAGAAATAGAAATGGATGCACAAGATACTGCTACAAATGTTGCTGCAAAGTTGCCCATGATCAAACAGAATGAGTTTGAGTTATGGAGGTTGAGAATTGAGCAATATTTCATGGTTCAAGATTATGCTCTTTGGGATATCATTCTGTATGGTGATTCATTTACACTAGGTTATACAGATATTATTCTTGAAGGCAAAACTGAAAGGAGAAGGAATACTGGACCATCTAACAATGATGAAAAGATACTGAAGAGGAATGATCAAAAGGCAAGAAACTTATTGCTTATGACCATTCCTGGTGAACAAATGCTATCCTTTAGCAAGTATCCAGATGCAAAAACTCTTTTTGAAGAGATTTGTGCATGGTTTGGTGGTAATGAAACTACCAAGAAAACACAGAAGACATTGCTAAAACAACAATTTGAAAACTTTAGTTCAAATAGCAATGAATCACTTGATAAGCTGTTCTCAAGATTACATAAGCTTGTCAGTCAGTTAGCTGTGTTGGGTGTTGAGATAGCCAAGGAAGATCTCAACATGAAGTTTTTGAGAAGCCTATCTGATGAGTTTCATACTCATGTGGTTGTCTGGATGAACAAACCAGACATTGAAACCATGAAACTCAATGATTTGTTTCAACAACTTCAAAATTGTTGAACAAAGTCTAAAGAAGTCTGGAATCTATAGTACTAGTTCTGGGAATGTGGCACTCTTGTCATCTCCTAGTATTAGTAAGTCAGATGAGGTAGATGAAGAAGTAGGTGTTTCTACTGCTATCTATGGTGGTCCTTCTACTAGTTCACAAAAGAATGCTGCTGGACTTGGAAATCCGGCATTCTATGTATTCATGTCTAGTCAAACTAGTGGTTCTCCTCTAACTCATGAAAATTTTGATTAGTTGGATGATAATGATTTGGAAGAGATGGACATCAAATGGCAGGTTGCTTTACTTAGCATGAGGGCTAAGAAGTTCTGGCAGAGAACTGGTAAGCAGATTACCATTGATGGTAATGAAACTGCTGGGTTTGATAAGAAGAAAGTAGAGTGTTTCAACTATCACATGTTAGGACACTTTGCTAAAGAATGTAGAAACCCAAGGAAGCAGGATAATAGAAGCACATGGTATAGGCAAGAGAAGAAGAAGGTGTTGGAGTATGCTCGTGTCATAATTACTAATTATATGGCTAGACATATGTGAGCCTATGGGGTCACACACTTATACACAGAGACACCATTTTATAGATTGTATTTATCGTATTTACAATATATAAACGACTACGTAACTTGGGATCGATAACGGGCTACTAATAACTAAGCTAGTACTTAGTTTATTGGATTGGACCAACAAATGGGCAAGCCCATTTGAAGCTCCATAAGGCCGGCCATGGTTAAGAGAACAAGAGAGAAAGATCAAGGGGTTAAGTGTAACTTTTCCTTGATTATCTCCTAATTGATTTGTCATTAAGGAGATGGATTATTAAATTAATAACTAACCAACTTTCTCTCCTCTTCCTCTCCTCAATAACCACGAAATAAAACACACCCATATTAGGGTTTGTGGTTTTAGATCTCATCTAACCTTATTCTAATGTAGTTCAAGGCTAGATCGCGTGTTACGGGGGTTTAGACTAGCATCGGGTGGTGATCGATGACGTGTAGTGTGGATCAAGCATAGAGGTGATCTCCTTTGATCACTTGGTTTCATACTTGGTTCGTGTATATTGGTGATGGTGACCATACGATTCTACCGATCACGCTACAAAGGTATAAACACATGTTTGTTTAATTTGTTTTTAATTTAGATTGATCATATGGCTATATGGATCCTTGTATGGTGATGTTTCTCCGCTGCGTTTTATATTAATTAATTGTTAATTCATGTTTACATCACCTATAGTGGTATCACGAGCCATCATATGTTGTCATATGATCATCTTGTATGCATAAAAATGGCTAAAAACATGTTTTTTTAATGGATTTAAAAGTGGGATTTTAAAACAGCCCTAGGGCTTATATATTATGAATATGTCGACTTTAATAAGGTCTTAAGATCTGGACTTTTTGATCCTATAGTCATTTGTTATGCATACATCAATTGTTTACTTGATCGGTACCCGTAAAATGGCCTAAAAACGCGTTTTTTGGAAGATTTTTAACCCGATTTCAAATCAGCCCATGAGGCTTATTTTTCTGTGGTAAAATGGTGTTAAGAAGGTCCTAACATCAGTGGGGTTTGAGTCTTTGGCCATTTGTCACGCGTACCATTCGGGGTTTTAATTCTTGTTAATTATTTCTTCGATTCGTTAGCTAACAATTTATTTCTTGTTATTTATTTTGTTATCCATGGCAAATACATGCATGTTTGTCCATGGAGTTAGCCAACACCATGTAATAATGTTTATTTTAATGTATTATTATGTGTTCATATGCAAATCCGATGAAAACCTAGACCACTTGTGCGTTGTGATTGTGATTGTTGGTTCTTTTTTCTTGTTTTGGGGTTTGCCATTGTTTCGGCACTTTTGTAATGTATTTCAATTTTGGTTTTGCCAATGTTTGGGCATTTTACAGTAGATACAAAGTAGATTAGTTGTATTTTACTTTATATGTATTGTAAACAAGAGCTTGGAAGCAAAAGGCGAAAGATTGAAGAGTTGTAGACTGAAAGTTGCTGCTGGACATCTGTTGGGAAAACGTGCTTACCTGCTGATTGGTAAGGTATTTTTCTCTAAAATTTTTGGTGCAGGTCCACAAGACATAGAGCTACAACTTTGTCAACTGGGCCAAATCATGAGGAGGTGATCTTCCTGGGCTTTTGGGCCTTTCAAAACAGGAAAACTGGGCTGACAGAAACTGAAGTTCATGTGCATAATGGGCCTTTTACTTGCTCATGATTGTCTTGGAGCAAGTGGGAGCCCTCCATGTGGTTGTGATATAAGTCCCTAGTTGACTCTTGGTTCTTGTGATGGCTCACGAGACCAAGCATAGGATTTTCATCGGTTGAGGCTTTGCATATTGTGGTTGTATGTTTGTTTGGTTGTTTCATGTATGTTGTGACTACATGTAAAACGAAAATTGTTTTCTTAAAACTTAAAACGAAACATAAACCATTTTGAACTAAGTCTTATGATTTAGTTTAACTAAGTTTAAATATGATTTGAAACTTAAAATCATTGTTTTTCAAAATAACACTTAAACTAGTTAAGTTGTTTATTTATTTATTTATTGTATTGTCCAAACTTAATAATCCACTTAGGATTTATATTAGTCTTGAAAATGGACAACTTGACACACATAAATTAAAACAATGATTAGACTTAAGTTAAGAAATGTTTTTAACTTGTGCTACGAAGAATGAATGCATGCTTCTTTCGTACACGTTTTTTATTCACATCAAAATATTTTACCCGTCAAAATTTAAGTCGTGCCGTCCAATTTTGAGGACACTTGCAATTACTTTTTGCCTATGCGTGGGACCTAGGTTGAATTGTAACCCAAGGTGACTATTCTCTATGCGTGAGACCTAGATATATTATCACACGTTTTCAAATTGGATGACTTAATCGAGTTAAGCGGTTAGACCTTGACCCGAGGCAAAGATGGGACTAAACATGCCTACATGACACTAGTTGTTTGACACTAGATGCCATGAGTCCCATAAGGATCTAAGAGTTGTACATGTAATACAATTGGTGATCGTCGCCTACCAATTGAATCTACTATTGCTAGCAGATCAACTGATGTGATAGTAGAAGCACAATGTGGATCTTAGCCTTTTCGTAAATTAACTGTTTTATATTATAAACATGGGGTAGTTAATTTATAAAAGGATAATTATCGAAAATACTAAAATTGAACTTTGTAAATTCAATTAATGAATTAATGCAACACAACCGTAAACAAAAGTTTGTTCTTTTCTTGTTAAAAGTACGAACTGAGTCGCTCTTTCCTTGTAAGAAAGAGACTTGTTCCTATCCTTTTTCTTTATGAGGAAAAGCCATAATAGGAATATTTGAATTTTCCTAATTCTAATCAAACTCAAGGAAAACCTACTCTAGAAATCGTGATGTCTTGTAAAAGTCAAAACGGTTAAGTATGGTTACACATCTTATTCCTTCAACGTTGTTTTATAACCCTTGTTTCGGTTTTGAAACATTGAAGAAATATAAGATATTTGGACAACCAAGAACACGTGCACTTGACTTGACCTCTTTGGTCAGACCTTAGGGCCATTTCAACCCATGGCGAATTTTGCTCATTGGTCAGACCTTTGGCGATATTTGCATGTTCTTGCTTGGTCAACCTATTTCGTACTAGCTACCAAACTAAAATGAGTTTAAATAATTAGAAGACGGAAGTATCAATAAACCGCAATGTGGTAAAGGCAATTACTAGCATGATTACCTAGCAGTTTGCCTTAACCCAATATGCCTACTAAGGTCCTACATACCCTTGTGGTAAAGTAGACCAATTACGGAGGAAATGCAAACCTATTTTCAAGTTAAAATAGCAATGATGGCTAACCCATCATCTATATGTTAGAACTTGATGCATTTTCTTGAATACCTAAGTACATGTTTACTAGTCAAGTGACTCACATTAGCAATAATGTGTAGATATTCAAAGAAAGATGGAAAGTATCAAATCACTACTGACTCTCCACTGGTGACGTAACACATTGTAATGTTGTCTAATCCAGTGGGAGCTACGTGATTATATTACTGGTGACGTAACACATGTAATGTTGTCTAATCCAGTGGGAGCTGTAAGCTTTATTACTTGCAAGTTGCCCATCTTATTTCCAGATTGTCTTGAAATAATACATTACTTTCCACGTGTTAAGCATCATAGTTTATATAAGAACCGTTACATAAGTTTTATATGATAACTTTTCGCGTTCCTGATGTTGCTTCCTGAAATGTTATCTATAAAATTGTTATGCATGATTCATTATTCAAACGATAAAGTTCTACATATCTATATTTTGATTTTTGACTAAAAATCATATGTTATCTTATACATTGTCATATTGCTCATACAAACAAACGAGCGTAGTGTTGTTTGCATGCTCTCACGATGTTGTGCCATGCACAAGTGGGAGAAATCTTAATTGTGTGCAAGGTACAACATATAACAATATGACTAATAGTTTTTCTTGACTGCAAGGTAAGAAACTAAAATTCTACTAGGACTTCTACACATAAAATGTATGTTGCCCTAATTAGAACAAATATCAAGATATCATGAAAAGCTACTTCAACATATTCACTGAATTGTTTAGTAAATATGATTATGTTTTCTTGTAAACTCATAATCATGAAGTACAAAATTAACTTGAATATACTATTGAGGCCAAGAGTCGGCGCTCGCAATTACTTTAGTTGAATATGTTTAGGTCTCTTGTAAAGACACAAACATCAATTCCGTTAATTCTTGAAAGACTTATAACGTAAAGTAAGACGTTGATTTGTTATGTCTTCTTGTTAGGACATGTACACTTACGACGTATAATATTAAATGTTTATGTTCTCTAGTCAAAACATACACATGAAGTAAAGTATGCAATAGGCTAAAATTACTATTGATACCATCTGGTTTGACTTGGTTGGTAGATATGTAAGCCCAAAAGTATAAGTTCATCTAATGAGTTGTGTGATAGTCTCACAACATCAGTCCTCATGGAATACCACAACTTTATGGTATGTCCATCATGGAAAATCAAACACTATTGATATTGTTTGATCTTTGATAACTTAAACTGTTTTACCTCCAAAGCTATCAAGGTTAGAAATTGGATGTGCCATGTGTACACTCAATATGATTCCAACCCAGAAGGAATTTAAGACACCATTGTATTATGGCATGGGATGAATCTCATTATGTCTTAATTGAAGTTCTGAATTTGTTAACTACTTAAGAGTAAGTAATTAACAAACTAGAGTCAAGAACTAACGGTGTATTTTGGATGTCCCACTTGAAAACAATTTATTGTTACTCAAGATGCTTAGTATCTAGAGATTAGTCTCTACATACAAAAGCAAGTGGGAGTACCTTTAGACCTTGAAGTTGTTCAAGAACTAAATACACAACCTTCTGAGTACACTTGCTAATGTCATACTAAGGTTGAACA
Source organism: Artemisia tridentata subsp. tridentata (assembly GCA_021014915.2). Lineage (NCBI taxonomy): Eukaryota > Viridiplantae > Streptophyta > Magnoliopsida > Asterales > Asteraceae > Artemisia > Artemisia tridentata. The sequence goes on along the minus strand of CP139507.1, from coordinate 371,524,687 downwards.
TGGATATGTTAAACCATAGATTGATATCTCTCATTCATAAATCCACAAGGATACCTCTTGCACCTGAATGATATAGTTTTTATATCAATGCTGAGGGACATAAGTTAGAGGATCATGGTGAACCTGCTAACTACTGAGATGCATTATCAGATATTGTATCTGATGAGTAGCTCAAAACTATGAATGTTAAGATGCAGTCCTTGAAAGACAATCACTCGTGGAGTTTGATTGATCTCTTACTAATCAGTTAGACTGTGAGGTTAAGAATGAGTTTCTTGATGAGAAGACTCAAAAGGACAAACTTGTACACACATTTAATGCACGTGTAGTAAATGGAGTTTACTCGTACTCAATAAATTGACTATGATTAAATTTTCCTAGCTACAAACATTAAATGTATAAAGACGATTAATTGTCATACCTGATTTCATGTATATGAAATATGACAATAGGATATCAAAACACTTTTCTTGTTGATTACCTTTGCGAGGACGATGAGTAATCAAAAGGGTTTATGAATCCATGTAATCTTTATTAAGTATACAAGATAAAAGAATCCATGTGTGGATTAGATCATGCATCTAGGAGCAGAGATCTTGTGTTAATCATAAAATCATTAACTTGATTTTGATTAATAAGATTACTCCTAAGTACACTGAGAGCAAGTTGGAGCATTTTATTTATTTTCTTAAATCTCATATGTCATTGACATATTAGAAACAATATTCCACCTAAGCTAGACTTTAATCCTTAGCTTGGAATGAAGTTTCTCTTGAGGGATTTATAAAATAAAACATATAACCTTGTTATATATATGTTTATTAGAATAAACATAAGCGGTTAATAAGTCTAAACACAGTATGACACGTTATTGAGGGGAGTCTCAATGATCAATCTTACTTGATGAGATTGAACACATGATTGGAAATCTTAAGTTTGACTGAAGGATTCATCATGTAAGTCATATTAAGTATTGGACTATATATTTATCATTTGCATGAATACAAGATGAGTTGATAACAACCAATATCTAAGTGAAAGTCGTTAGATAATTGTTAAATGAACATTATATTGGACCTACATAGGACCAAAGATATGTTCAAACGTTTACGGATAATTGAGGAGCTCTGTTTTGTTTGCATACGCTGATGCTTATCTAACTGAGATAATACTCAACCCTAGTCATGGTAGGATGTCATCATGAATGATGACATTGCTGACTAGATGTGCTCGACTGAGAGCATTAATGCGTTATACATTAAAAGAATAAGAATACTTTATAGTTTGAGAAACTATTCAGATGACTATCTAAAGTAGGTGTTTTGCTGGCTTCAAACACCCTATGGAATGTATTGTTGCGATACTCGTCTTGTACTTGAATGTGCACATACAAAGGACAATCATCATTCAAACCTTTCATGAGTTTTGAAACAAATATTCTCAAAGTTTACTCAGATGACTACTTGTTGTCTTGTACAACATGATTCGATCATGGTGGGAACATCGGATCCCGACCTATGAGTAGTCTTATGCATATCTGTTTTTAGTATTTGGATAATGGAACTGTAAGCAGTCGTATTATACAATGAATTGATATACCGGGTATGATCGTCTTCATTTATACTACTGTGTTCTATATTTGCATGTTTAATCCATGAATAATTTATTTATTCTAAAATTATCCATTGTCGGTTGACGATGCGGGAGTATCATCAAATTAAGACAAATGTGAGCGTGTTGGTGATTTATTTGCCACACTCACATGTTGTTCATTGGGATGAACATTGGATTGACCCAACCTACGAGTATTCACTACATGGATCGTCGTCAATAATGAATCTCGCAAGAGGTTATGTCTCTTATCCTCAGACTTGAGATGCAAGCAGGTCTTGCACGTGTGGAATTTCATTCCTTGATATGGTTAAACGCTATCCTGAATAAGGTAGTTATAAAAGCCATTATCAGGAGTGATATGAAGCATGTGAATGACACGTGTAGTCAAAATGGGATTTGTTCCTCCACTTGTTTTGGAGTTAGATACTATTGGGCCCCTTGATGAATTGAACAGATGTTTGTATGGCCGTACCCAAATGAGATTAAGATGAATCTTAATTCACTTGGTAATCTTGTTCAATATCTATATCGAGAAACATAATAGTTGAACTATTAGAATGACATTTGATCCATGTCTAATGTTCAACACGGTATCTGTAACAAAAGGGTAGATGACATATAAACCATCTAAAATGAGACGTTTAAGAAACTAACCTCACATATTTCTAGGGGCATTGGCGTGTTGCTAGACGCTAACCATTGCTTGTATAATTACTTGATTATTATGACGTCGCAAGTGGGAGCTGTTGGAGTATGCTCGTGTCATAATTACTAATTATATGGCTAGACATATGTGAGCCTATGGGGTCACACACTTATACACAGAGACACCATTTTATAGATTGTATTTATCGTATTTACAATATATAAACGACTACGTAACTTGGGATCGATAACGGGCTACTAATAACTAAGCTAGTACTTAGTTTATTGGATTGGACCAACAAATGGGCAAGCCCATTTGAAGCTCCATAAGGCCGGCCATGGTTAAGAGAACAAGAGAGAAAGATCAAGGGGTTAAGTGTAACTTTTCCTTGATTATCTCCTAATTGATTTGTCATTAAGGAGATGGATTATTAAATTAATAACTAACCAACTTTCTCTCCTCTTCCTCTCCTCAATAACCACGAAATAAAACACACCCATATTAGGGTTTGTGGTTTTAGATCTCATCTAACCTTATTCTAATGTAGTTCAAGGCTAGATCGCGTGTTACGGGGGTTTAGACTAGCATCGGGTGGTGATCGATGACGTGTAGTGTGGATCAAGCATAGAGGTGATCTCCTTTGATCACTTGGTTTCATACTTGGTTCGTGTATATTGGTGATGGTGACCATACGATTCTACCGATCACGCTACAAAGGTATAAACACATGTTTGTTTAATTTGTTTTTAATTTAGATTGATCATATGGCTATATGGATCCTTGTATGGTGATGTTTCTCCGCTGCGTTTTATATTAATTAATTGTTAATTCATGTTTACATCACCTATAGAAGGAAGTCACAGTTGAAGAACCAAGGGCTATGCTAGCCATAGATGGTGTTAACTATGATTGGAGCTTCATGGCTGATGAAGTGGAAGCACCAAAAAATGCTGCACTGGTGGCCACTGAGACTGCTCTAATGGCGTTTTCTGATTCAGAGGTAAATTCCATAATTAAATGTACTGAATCATGCTCTGCTCTTAAAGCTTATGAAGATCTTAAAAAGAGATTTGATGATCAACTAGAACAATTATATGATGCATTAGCCAACTTAGGTAATCATAAAAGAGGTATATCTGTTGTTGAAAAACGTCTTGTACATTTTCAAGAAAATGAGTCTAAGTTTACTGATGACATGAATGCTCTCCAAAGAAAAATAGATTTTCAAGCTGATATAATTTGTTCAGAAAGAGCATCATTAGCTAAAGCCCTAAATAACAGTGAAAATGTTAAGATAACAATAGATGCTTTAGCTCATGCCTCAGATGGAGTTAATAAAATTTGGGAAGCTCAAGTAATCAATAAAGCTAAGTCTGGCTTAGGATACAAATCTGTTCCTCCACCATACAGAGGTGTTACTTCACCTCCAGGTATTGACCTAGCACACACAGGTTTTGCTAAGTTTCAAGAACCAATTATGGAATATGGTTCTAAGTCTATTGAGGGTCCTAAGATAGAAAAGGTAAGTGAGAGTTTAAATAAAACTTCACTTCCTAAGGACAAGGTGTTCTTTGTTAAGAAAGAAGATGTTATAGTTGTTGAGGATAGTACAACTGATAGTGATGAAAATGAACAGGTTATGTCTAAACCTGAAAAAGTTAAGAAAGCAGGAACAAAGGTTCCTAAAGTGGTCAAAAAGGATACTGTTAGGCCTAAATCAAACATTAAACATGTTAGGCAACCAGTTAAATATTGTGAACAATATAGATCCACTAGCAAGCCCAGAGGTAACCAAAGAAATTGGAATAACCTCAAGTCTAACCAATTAGGTGATGACCTTGCTTTTTACAACAAAGCTTGTTATACATGTGGTAGTTTTGACCATCTTGCAGCTTTCTGCAACAAATGGGTATCTGGGTATGAAAACAATAGAGTGAACTACAAAAGGCAAACACCTAAACCTCACTTTCACTCTAGTTCTAATGTTAACAGAACTAAACCCAAAACAGTCTATGTTAAGTCTGGCTTCAATAAAGTTAATTCTGCTAGACCATATATGACTGTTTACCCAAAATCAACAGCTAAGGGTGCAAAAACATCTTACAAACATGCACCAAAGACTGTTCAAAGGCCCATTCAAACAAAAGCAGTGGTCCAAAAACAAGTTTGGAAAATTAAGGGTTCAACTACAAAACAAGCAGTTAATTCTGCTAGGCAAGCAGTTAATTCTGCTAGGAAAGTAGTTAATTCTGCTGCTAAGGGAAACAGGGCAAATGCTGTTAAGGCCTCAGCATGTTGGGTTTGGAATTCAACTAAATCCAATGTTACATCAACTGTTCTGAAAAGATTAAATTACATTGATGCAAGAGGCAGATCTAAGTCAGTAATGGCTTGGGTCCCCAAAAGAAACTAATACTTCTCATTTCTGTGCAGGAACATTCAATTGATCAACAAGAGGATCAAGGATACTCAGATAGTGGATGTTCAAGGCACATGACAGGCAACAAGTCCTATCTTTCTGATTTTCAAACATTAGATGGTGGCTATGTTACCTTTGGAGGAGGTGTTGGTGGCAAAATTTCCGGTAAAGGTACCATTAAAACTGGAAATTTAGATTTTGAAGATGTGTACTATGTACAAGAGCTAAATTATAATCTTTTTAGTGTCTCACAAATGTGTGACAAAAAGAACAAAGTTCTTTTCTGTGACACTGAATGTCTTGTACTTTCTCCTGATTTTAAGATGCCTGATGAAAGTCAAGTACTTCTTAAAATTCCTAGAAAGGGCAATATGTACAGTGTTGACATGAAGATTTTTAAGATGCATTGCTTGTCTTAAAGGCAAACAACACAAAGCCACTTGTAAGCCCAAGATTTTTAACTCTATCAATCAATCATTGTTTATGCTTCATATGGACTTATTTGGACCTGTTTCAGTAAGTAGTATAATGCATAAGAGATATTGTCTTGTTATAACTGATGACTATAGCAGATTTACATGGGTTTTCTTTTTAGCTTCTAAGGATGAGACTTCTAGCATTCTTAAGACATTCATTACACAGATAGAAAACCAAGTAGACAAGAAAGTGAAAGTCATTAGATGTGATAATGGGACAGAGTTTAAGAATAGAGTTATGGATGATTTCTGCAAACAAAAAGGTATTAGGAGAGAATTTAGTGTTGCTAGAACTCCACAACAGAATGGTGTTGTTGAGAGAAAGAATAGAACACTAATTGAAGCTGCTAGAACTATGTTAGCTGATTCTAAGCTACCTATAACTTTTTGGGCTAAAGCAGTCAACATTGCTTGCTACGTTCAAAATAGAGTTTTAGTTGTACAGCCTCACAATAAGACATCATATAAACTTTTTAGAGGTAGAACTCCTGCAATAGGATTTCTAAGACCTTTTGGATGTCATGTGACAATTCTCAATACCTTAGACCATTTAGGAAAATTCGATGGTAAAGCAGATGAAGGTTTCTTAGTTGGATATTCTCTCAATAGCAAAGCTTTTAGAGTATACAACTCAAGAAATAGGATTGTAGAGGAAAACCTACATGTGGAGTTTTTGGAGAATAAATCCAAAGAAGAAGGTCATGGACCAAAATGGCTATTTGATCTTGAAACACTAACCAAATCAATGAATTATGTGCTTGTTGTTGTAGAACCTAATGATTTTTCAGGTTCACAAGCAACAAATGAGGCAAGGTTGGAAAAGGATTTAAACCAAGATCATGTATGGATGCCAATATGGTCAAGTACAAGTGTGGAATCAACTTCAACAATTGGTGAATCTTCTTCTGGTAAAGCTAAAGAAGATGTTGAAGACAAAAGCAAAGAAGATGGAACAAAGGAACAAGAAAATAGTTCTGCTGTTGATAATGCTGCTGAAACAGACTTAACTGAAGAAACAGACTTAACTGAAGAAGCAGAATTAACAAAGGAAGCAGAATTAACAGACGATGAGGTGGATTTGAGCAATCTCCCACCAAACTATCATGTTCCACTTACACCACAAACCAGAATTCACAAAGTCCACTCCCTAGAAAATGTGATAGGAGATGTACAATCAGGGGTGAAGACAAGGCAACAACTGATGTCTTCAGACCAACAAGGGCTTCTTGATGCCCTTTATGATTCAAAACAGCATGAGTTTTCAAACTCTTGCTTGTTTGTATGTTTTCTCTCACAAGCTGAACCAAAGAACATTCTGAAAGCCTTAGATGATTCTAGCTGGGTAGAAGCTATGCAAGAAGAGCTTCTTCAGTTCAAGATTCAGAAAGTTTGGGTGCTAGTTGATTTACCTAAGGATGCAAAGGTAATTGGCACTAGATGGGTTTTCAAGAATAAAAGGGATGAAAGGGGAATAGTGATTAGGAATAAGGCTAGATTAGTAGCCCAAGGGTACACACAATAAGAAGGTATAGACTATGATGAAGTTTTTGCTCCAGTAGCAAGACTTGATGCAATTAGGCTTTTCTTAGCTTATGCTTCATTTTTAGGCTTCACAGTTTACCAAATGGATGTCAAGAGTGCATTTTTATATGGCACAATTGAAGAAGAGGTGTATGTCTCACAACCTCCAGGGTTCATTGATCCTGACCATCCAGACAAAGTGTACAAAGTAGTTAAGGCTCTTTATGGCCTTCATCAGGCACCTAGATCTTGGTATGAAACACTGGCTTCCTATTTAAAAGAGAATGGATTTCAAAGAGGAAAGATTGATCAGACACTTTTCATCAAACAACACAAGAAGGATCTTCTGTTAGTGCAGGTGTATGTGGATGACATTATCTTCGGATCTACAAGGAAGGAGATGTGTTTGGAGTTTGAGAAGCTTATGCATGATAAGTTTCAGATGATTTCCATGGGGGAACTTACATTCTTTTTGGGTTTGCAAGTTAAACAGTCATATGAAGGCATATTTATTAGTCAAGATAAATATGTTGTTGAGATACTTAGAAAGTTCAACTTTGCTGATTCAAAAATGGCAAGCACACCAATGGATTATGAGAAACAACTTCCAAAAGATTTTGATGGAGAAAATGTGGATGTACACACATACAGATCTATGATAGGATCTTTGATGTATCTCACATCATCAAGACCTGACATCATGTTCTCTGTTTGTGCTTGTGCAAGATTTCATGTAACTCCAAAGGTTTCTCACTTAACAGCAGTCAAGAGGATTTTTAGATATCTCAAGGGTCAACCTAGGTTGGGACTATGGTATTCTAGAGAGTCACCTTTTGACTTGGTAGCATTTTCGGATAGTGATTATGCTGGCGCTAGCTTGGACAGAAAGTCAACAACTGGAGGATGTCAATTCCTTGGGTGTAGACTTATCTCATGGCAGTATAAGAAGCAAACAATTGTGGCTAATTCAACAACTGAAGATGAATATGTAGCTGCTGCAAGTTGCTGTGCTCAAGTCCTATGGCTTCAAAACCAACTTCTTGACTATGGGTACAATTTTATGAACACTGTCATTCATATTGATAATAGTAGTACAATTTGTATTATTAAAAATCCGGTACAACATTCTAAAACAAAACACATTGACATTAGACATCATTTTATTAGAGATTGCAATGAGAAAAAGTTAATTCAAGTTCTTAAAATTGCTTCAGAATTCAACTTTGCAGATCTGCTAACAAAAGCTTTTGATGTTGGAAGGTTTCAGTACTTGGTAGCAAGTATTGGAATGCTTAATACTTAAAATTTTCAATCTATGTGTTTTTGTATACCAGTGTGGTTAATTCTGGTGATTACTCAGTTAATTCTGGTGGTTACCCAATTAAGTCTGGTAGTAAAATTTTTGTTTGTACTGTTGTCTTTGTAAATTTGTACTAGCTATTACTTTAAAATTGTGTTATTTCATACAGTTAGTCATATGTTTATTCTAATATAAGACAAGTACTTTGTACATTGTTCTTTTGGTTTTAGACTAACAATTTCAGGTATGAACATTTGAGCACAACGGAAGTTTTCAAGTGAAATGGAAGCAGCAGAATGTTATATCAGTTGCTTACATAACAGGTTTATGATGGACTGAGTTTGGGAATTCTTAACAAAGGTTCACACCTAAGTTAATTAATTCTTTAAAACATATTTCTTGAAACCTGGTTATCATATTTCACATTGAATTGATGACTTAGTTGATCAGAAAGTAACTGATTCAACTCACTTTCTATCATTTTATACTTTTAAGTATAATGAGTAAGTCTAAGGACATCTGATAGAAAGAACAGCTAGTAAAAGTGAATCTAACACTTGTGTTCGAGGCAACAATTGCTATGAGCTGGAAACTCTGTCAAGAAAGCCTTCTGAATAGGTTTATCTTTACACAGGCAGTTATTTATAACTGAAAACATTGGTTCTCATACAACCAGAGGTTACTTTAAACCAAAATCTTGATTAAGTGTCTGTTATACACTTAATCCCTTTAAAATGGTTGAAAGCAGTATGATTTTTCATAATAAAATCATATGCATACTGCTAAAAGTCAAAAAATTTCTTAAAAGGTTTTTGGAATAAAAATGACTCAGAAAACCATCAAATGATGGATTATGAGTTATTGCCCCATGAATCACCTCTCATAGGAGTTAACACACCTAGAAGTGATGAGGGCAGCAAATTAAACTCTTAAGGAATTGATGGCTACATGTACAACATTGTCTGATAACAAGTTCTAAGTGATAGTTTAGATAATGGGGAGAGAGATATTTTGGTACATTGTGAGAGATCTTCCAAACAGGGGAGGATGAAATGTTATTTGCATCTCAGGGGAGGAAACATCTCAGGGGAGGAAATAAAGCCTAAGGAAGATTAACCAATGAAAGGGAGGAAAAGACAAGAGCATACAAGATGATGAGGAAGTTGAAATGGACAAGAATAGAGCTAATTCTGGAGTATTATATATATTCAGAAAGGATGAAGCATTCCAAAGGAGAAAGTTCTATCTAGGTCAAACGAAGAGAGCTTTCAGTTTCAATTTCAGTTCACTACGTTTGTTCATCACTTGCAAAGGCATGCTGATAGATGATTTCACTTGTTGAAACAATCATCCAAGATACACAGCACCATTGCCTCTTATAATTCCTCCATCCAAGGAAATTGCACCATCTTTTAGGTCAATGAATGAAGCCTGAAGACGTGTATTGATATTGTTGAAGTCAAAGACCAGAAAGCAGATGAGTTACTGAGTTAGATATTAACCTTTCAGAATAGAAGAAATTTCAGTCCAAGGGTCTGACTATGAAGTGTTTGAAAGATCTTCACAATTCCTCATTTAATTCAAAAAAACATATTGAAATGGATTCACATGTTTAGGGGAGGATTGTTGGGAATTAAATATTCTGAAGTTTAAGTATCAGGAAAATCTCTCAAGAGATTAAGTCTGGTAGCAGTAGAGTTAAGTCTGGTGAGTTCCAAAGTTAAGTCTGCTGGTTATCTACTGGTTAAGTCTGGTCGTTGAAGTTAAGTCTGGTGGTTAAGTCAAGTGTTAGTTCTGGTGACTAACAGAGTTAAGTCTGCTTGCTGAAGATATTAAGTCTGGTTGACTGAAAGTCAAATATACACGATAGATAATATCTTACCCCATGTGCTCAGTCTTTATCTTATATTCTCAGAACAAGTTGTAATCTTAGATACATGTTGTATCTTAGTTACTGACATACATTAGCTATCAAGTAGCTCGATAAAGTTTGACAAGACTTAACATCATTGTAAAGATCTTCTTGGACTATAAAAGAAGATCATAGTCTAGAGATAAGTGTGTGTTAAAAAGATAGTGCTTAATATATATCTCTCAAGAACATAGAACAAAAATAATATCACAAGATATAGAAACATAAAATTCAAGGTTGTAACCCTAGTGATAACTCAAGATCACTCGTATTATTATCTTAATAATATTGAATCGTTTGGTGATAAGCTTTCATTGTTCATTGTCATATAAGAAACACAACTGTTCCATTTCCATAACCATAATAACCTTCTAAGTGTGATTAAGTAGATTCCGCATACTTAATCATATTCACTCAATATATCATATACACAAAGTTGCAAAGGTTTAACCACCTTATAGTGTATCGAATCCCAACATGGAGTGACGTTTTGGCTTGAAGAATAAGTGTTCTTACACTATATATTGGAGCCTATGCATGTATGCTTGGTGTGACACCCCAAATTAGTAAAAGGCTTACACTAAAGTCCTTACTATCCTAATATTATTGCCCGAAAGTCTAGTATCGCTGTAGAAACGTCCAGGAGATATTGAGTTTGAGTCTCAATAGTTTTTTTTGAGTTTGGAGTTGTTTACTTGTCATAGTAGGCGATTGGAGGAGTGTGGTTGCTATATTTCCACGATTCTAGTTCTTGTAATCCTAAGCTAGGTATATCTTGTTTATTTACAATGAACTACTTTTACTTTGAGTTTAATGAAAGTATTGTTTGTTACTTGTGTTTGATTATGATTGTTATGGAGTAATTTTTGGTATACTTGTGTGTATGATGTAACTATTGTTGGAGTATTCTTATCTAAAAAGTAATGCATGAAAACATTTCTTGTCTTATAAGTTTGTTGGAATAATATCTAATCTTGCTTAATTTGTTGGTAAAAACATTTTAAAGAATAAAAAGGCCGAAAGGATTTTCTTTATGTTTTTATTCCAAAACGTTAGTGCACGAATTAGTATGGAATATGGTGTGTGACAAGCATCATATTTACTCATTAAAATGGATTTGAAACGATTTCATCACGAGAAAAGGCCTAAAGGATTCTCAGGAATTCATGAGATAAGAATTGCTTTTCAAACAACTAGTGTTTAATAGAATTGTCATAATAGTTAATAAGGCCGAAAGGAGTTAACTAGGATATTGAATTCTTAGTAATGATTATTCATGATATAAACCATTGATTGTTAATCATTCATATAAAATTGTGCATCATTATAAGTTACACCAAACTTTGTAGAATAGTCTATGCAATTGGTTAAGGAATTACACACAAGTATATGTTTTTTATTGATTGGATTCTATTTACTTTTTGAATTTTCATCAAATTTGATTGACAACCCTTTTTGCAAAAGCTTGTTATACTAAATACAATAATCACCAAATCCCTTAGAACGATCTCGACTTACCCACCTTTACTATCACGGACGAGTATACTTGCTCGTATATGTTAAATAGAGAATCGGATAAATCGTGTTTATAAATTTTAAAACTTGTACAAGGTAGAGCACATCAGTTTTATAAAACCCGATACTAGATCAAAGACTCCTCCACCTAGAAAAACAAGTGTTCCTAAACCTCGGTCAATGACTCCTCTACTGAGAGGTAACTTTAGAAGACAAAGTTATCCAAGAAACTATCCCGTAACTTGGAATAACCGTCAACTACAAAGTTACTTACCATGGGAAATTTGTCCTCCATTCCAACATCCTAACCAAATGCAACAAATGCATGGGATGTTTAACACTAACAACTTTGGACCCATGAGATATTGGGGACCAAATGTTTGAGTTTCTGTCTAGCTACATAGATATGATTGTGAATCAACTTGGAGTTTGACGAATGGGTTGTGATTAGTGAATGCACTAATCTCATGACAGAAAATCCAATTCTAGTCTCATCCTACTTAGCTTACAACAAGATAGTCACGTCTTCTAGTTTAAAAGGCAACACCTCAGGCTAAGGTACGCTTTCTCAAAACTTCCTCATTATTAGATATATTGAACATGTAGAGTTACTAGAATCTAACTTAGTGAGCACTAACATAATGGACGTGAAAAGTGCATCCCTAAATGGTTTTGTCAACAAGGAGGTACATGTAGTACAACCTCCAGGATTTGTTGATCTATACAAACCATATCATGTTTATAAACTCAAGAAAGCACTCTATGATCTTAAACAAGCTTCCTAAGCTTGGTACGACATATTAAAGGCTTTCTTACTTAAACATGAATATACCATGTGAATGGTTGACAACACACTTTTCATGATGAAACGAAATTCACATCTCATTGCTCAAATATTTGTCGACGACAATTATATCAGACTCAACTTGTCCAGAAATGTACAATGATCGTTCAAAGATCATGCGTGACAAGTTTGAGATGAGCATGATGAGTGAATCAAGTTTCCTCCCTAGCCCTCATATAATATTATTTGAAGATAGTATCCTTTTAAATCTAAGTATACTAATATATATATATATATATATATATATATATATATATATATATATATATATATATATATATATATATATATATATAACTTAGAACAATCTTAATCGATATAAACGCCCATGTTCGCGGAGACGAATCTCACAAGAGACGATGAAGGTGAGTACGCGGATAGTACTAAGTTTAGAGGTATGATAGGAAGTTTATTATACCTAACGGCAAGTAGGCCCGATATCATGTTTAGTGTCTGCCTTTGTGTTCGCTTCCCAGAGGATCCCAAAACCTCTCACCTTGAAGCGGTTAAGCGTATCTTTCGATACATTAAAGGCACTATACACTTGGGATTATTCTATCCTAAGGGGACCGGTGTAGAAACTATTGTCTATGTCGACTCTGATCATGCGGGAGATTATGTGGATCGAAGAAGTACGAGTGGCGTTTGTACCTTCATGGGTTGTTGTCTAACTTCTTTGTTCTTCAAGAAACAAACGGCTCTTGCTATCTCCACGACCGAAGCCGAATACGTAAGCACCGGAAAGGCATGTCAACAAGCACTGTGGATGAAACAAGCTCTTATTGACTATGACATCCATCTCGACGACGTCCCTATTATGTGCGATAACAAAGGTGCTATTGACTTGAGCAAAAACCCCGTTCAACACTCTCGTACTAAACACATCGAAATTCGTCACCACTTCCTTCGCGATAACGTCCAAAAAGGAAACATTTCTATTGAGAAAGTTCCCTCTCAAGACAATATCGCCGACATCTTGACCAAACCTCTCAAACGAGAAACCTTCAACTATCTTCGTCTAGGTCTAGGAATGATGGAACATATTCCATAAATCTTATGATCGACTACTTAAATATTTCACTGGAAATATTAAGTCATCCTTCACATCCCTCTTATGACTACTTGAATATTTCACTGGAAATATTGAAGTCATATCATATGTCTCGTCTCATTACTTTTTAAATATTTCACTGGAAATATTGAGTCATCATTCACATCCTTCGTATGACTACTTGAATATTTCACTGAAAATATTAAAGTCATCTCTTTTCGTCTAGTCTAGGTCTTCTCGTTAAAAGAATTTATTAGTTATAAATTCTTTCCTCGTGTCAAAAAGTCTCACTAAATCAGCGAGACTTATTCGTCAAAAATCAAAATGGGACAAAAATTCATCCCAGCAGATCACGGTACCACTAAAGTGGCACGGCACCATTAAATTTAATGGTACCATGGTACCGTATATCTGACACTGCTCATTTTTCTGTCTTCTTTTCCTACATCATTCACTTTTAAACTTTCACAACTTCTGTCATTACTGTCAAAACCGAACCTCACAACCCAAAATTCAATTACACCTTTTCAAGATCAAATTCGAGGCATTAATTTTCAAGATTATCAACTATTTCCACTTTTTCAACATAAATTGTAAGTCATTTGACTCCAATTTTCTTTAATCTTGAGTCTAAGGTTTGTTCATACATGAAAATTGAATTGGGGTTTTTCAATTTTGATTGAGTCTTTAGGAAATTAGGACTAGGAGTAGACAATGTATAACAATCATGATTCCCTTAACTTAGTATTTGCATAAACCCATCTACATCATACATTTTGGTCCGAATTTTGCTTTTAATTAAATAGTTTTAAGAGGAACCATGTTTAGGATACTTGTTATTGCATTAGGAGTCATTAACACTAAAAGTTTTCAAATTTTAAAACTCTTGGCGCCAAAACATTGAAGTTGCCAAACACCCCAATTCCATTGTTTTTGAAAAATTTTACGAAACTAGGATCATGAAACATTTTTCATGCATTGTTGATACAAACTAAAAACGTTTTTCTCATGCATACATGATCTCACGAATATTAATCGAATTACATAACTAATATGTATTTATCGACATATTCGTTTGAGCAAAAGTGAAGTTAGGAGCGTTTGGGTAATCTCATTATTTTTAGTTCTAGAGTCGAGATTAACGTACCTCCACATGGTTTGCATATAGGCACACACTAGGCACGTGTCTTTAAAGCAACTATTCTCAATTTTAATTTTTCTTAAAATTTTCTTATAGGTAACAAAAAAGTCTCATGAGTATCATTTTGATCATCTTCTAACCGACACCTATACTCCTAAAATCTCTCGTGAACCTACAACACCCGGTAGTCACATTCGTGCCTATGTTAATCTTGAAACCCGTCGGTTTCATGAAGGTCGAGTCGTTGATCCATCCTTAGTTTATCATAGGGATATCAACACCTCATTTAGAGCTATAGGATTTGATTGCTTGCTTCACATCAACGAGCACATTTTGTCCTCGTTTTGTGTTGGAATTCTTTCGACAAGTTGAACTCGTACGTAACAAGGATCAATCTTTGTCACTTTGGTTTTGGATCCGAAATTTCAAATTTGTCTTAACTCTTGAGCAATTTGCTCAAATTCTCTGAATCCCCAATCATGGGCAATGTGTCTATACTGAAGATTGGTGTCTTGAGTCTCTCTTCAACTATCGAGAAGAGGATAGTCCATATTGCTCCTGCATACCACCTCCAACCGAACTTACCAAACTCATTCGTACTAGTAAGTACTCTCCTTACCCAGATCCAACGAAAATTTGTTTGGAAGAGGTTCGTTATGAACTAATTTCGTGGGCAGTCATCCTGCGAGAAAATGTTCTCAGTCTAAAAGGAAATCATGAGCAACTTTCGGCATGTTGTGCTCATATGATTTACTGTCTTCATACTCAACAACCGTACAATCTCACATACTTCTTCACTAAGCGAATTGTACATCTCAAGGGTAACAAAAATAGATTGATACCCTATGGGATGTTCCTAACTCGTCTCTATCACCACTTCATGAACTTTCATCCTTACCTTCGTGGTCCGCAATACTCACTCTTCAATCCCGTCATGAAACCCCTTAATGAGTCATATATCTCATCCATTCTCATTTCTGAATACTCAACCAACCATGCACCCTTTGATGATCCAAATCATGAGGAAGAGATGCATGCTCAAGACGAGAATGTGATGAAAACGGGAGCAAGCTCAAGTCATAAGTAGTTAGGGAGAGATTAGTACTCCTATTAGGATTTATCTTTGGTAGATTATATTAGAACTTAATACTCCTATCTATCTTGCAGGCTTGACTATTGTTCCATCACCTTGCATGATTTCAAATTATGTAACTCTTGGATGATAGCTTATTTTGTCCTTTTTGATTGCATGCTTATAGCTTATCTTAGATAGTTGCATGATAATCTTTAATTGCTAGGAGTAGCTTAATATAGGATATATTTGGCAAATAAATCTTTAGTGGTTTGAGGAACTAACATTTCCTGCAAATAGTCCCCCTAAAAAACTCCCTTTACCTGCCCAAAACTAGGTTGTACAGAAAAATTTGTGACTTCCAGGTCACGGTACCGTTAAATAGGCCACGGTACCGTTAAATTTTACGGTACCATATGGTATTTAGTGGTACCGTGTCCTTGTTTGACGAATTTTCACTGTTTCCTCTAGATCCCTACATCCCTAACCTCAAACCTGCAATATTTTGCAAACTCTCATAAACCCTAAGATTCCCTCACTACACCATAGGACACTACCACCAACTTTAATTCAAATCCCACAACTCTTGCCTATATAAGGCCTCACCATTGCAAGTTTATCTTGCATATCATCTTCAACCTCACATTACTCATTCACCATGTCTTCCACACAAGGATCAACAACCCACATCTCCAAGAAACCTAGGATCACCGTTTGACCACCATCCAAACCTCTCTTTGTTGATCTCACCAAAGATGATGAAGTTACAACACCACCTTCCCAAGCCACTCCTAACTCACCATCTCCACCTAATGCTCCTTCCAAAACATCATCTACTAGAACAACATCTTCATCATCTCCCTCTTTGAACACTATGCCATCATCCATGGACTACACACTCTCACCAATCACCCCATTGGATTATACCATGCCAACCCTATCATCTACACACTCACCACCACCTCCTTCTCTAATCATGGGCTAACCTCTCCAACCTCATCCAGTTGATATACATAGTGCTAATTTCCTATGTTGCCTTCACAACTGCAACCTCATCTTCTCTTTGAGAGATGAGATACACTTCATGTTCTCCTATGTGGAACATCTCTTGACACCACCACCACCTCCAATCATGTCACCCTCTCCACCTCCCACTAGCCCATTTAACTAAACATATTCATGTTTAGTTTTCAACAATAAACATCTAGGACCCCTTTTGGAAATGAAGCTAATCTTAGGGCCTCTTGTCACTAAAGATTTATATATACTTCTTGTAGTTTGTTTTTGTGTTTATGATGTAGTCATACTTCATGTATGACATTTCTTTCTATGAATTAATGGGCTTATTATGTGGTTGTTTTATCTTTTATGATTTTTTGGCTTTTTAGCCCTTTTCTTAGTTTATGGTTGGATATTTGTCTTGGTTGCTACATGTTAGATATTGTATGTATGCCATCTAACTTTGTTTTGTAGCAAGAACCATTGCTCGATTCCTTGGTGTCCTCCAAACGAGAGGGAGTATACATCAAGGGGGAGCCTTAGCAACCTTTTTGCATCGACAAAAAGGGGGAGACATGAGATATAAACTCATGCTAAAAACTTGTTAAAATTAATTTTTAACTTAAAATGAGTTTATGTTTTGTCATCATCAAAAAGCGGGAGATTGTTGTTGCAAATAATGTTCTAAAAACGTTATTTATATCTTTTGATAACTTCACGTTTTGATGATAACAAAATGTGAAATCACTTTACGTTAAAATTAACGTAAACAAGTTTTTTAGTCGAAATATCCTGTTTCTACGTATATCACTCTAGGTATGAACAAACAAATTTACAACTTGACAAATGATCAAAGAAGTGAATTTGTGTTTCAAACTTCACATTTTTAATGTGACAAAACATTTTTTCAAAAATATACCTTACAAGTTATTTTTGAATTATAAAGAAATATTTTATTGGAAAAATAAGTTTAAAAATCATAACAGCTATTTTCCCCCCCAAAATCAGCTCCAAACTTTCCCAAATAAACTTTCACCACTAAAAACAAAAATTGGAGCGTCCTTGTCTGGCACGGTACCACTAAATTTAGTGGTACCGTGTGACATTTAGTGGTACCGTGTCCTTATAACGGTCAGATTTCTTCTGCCTATAAATACCAGCCCTCTTCAGAGTTTTTGGGCATCATTTTTCACACACAACTTTCTGAGTTTAAAATTCTTATCACATCTTTTCTTCTTGATCATTTAGTTTAGTTTTCTTTTGTTTAAAGAGTGATCCAATCATCCAACTAAGTGATCACCTTCATTCCTCTACTAGTGCAAGAGAAGAATACAAGGTATCAAAAAAGATACAATATTGAAAGAACTTCAAGTAAAAATGGGTATGCAACTTATGGCTAGTAAGTGGAACCTGATCATTGAAGAATTAGCTGAGAAACCTAATGGAAATAGCATAGGGAGCATTGTAAGAAGACTATGTTTGGGTACTGCTGTGTATAATATTTGGAAAGAAAGAAACTATAGAATTTTTAGAGATGAGAAAAGGTGTTGGCAGACTGTGTTGGGTGAAATAATTGATATAGTCCGGCTAATACTTATGGGGCTAACTGTCAAAGACACTCAAGCAGTAAAGCAAGTATCCTCACAGTGGAATGTGGTTATGCAGAAAGCCTAAAAAGTGTGTCTGCATTAGATCATGTTTGTGTGGGTTATCAGTGGCATGCATAAAGGGGTGTTTGGTATAGCAGTTAAATACCATTGCTCTTATATTCAGACCATTACAATGGAGTGATACCTTGTATCTTGGAGTTCTAACTGGTATGGTTGTACCTATGGTAGCCTCTTGATTGTTCATGTAGGACCTATGATCAATCCTTATCACACACACTAATAAACATTAAAGCACAAGATAAGATAAGATCTAGAGAGAGAGTAGAGAGACAAAGTATATTTCATTAAGCACACACTCTTCACTAGCCTCAAGCACCCCTTAGAACTCCAACCTCCCAAATGAGGGTGGGAGGTTCTATTTATAGTTTTTTGATATGGATGGGCTTGGGCTTGTGATGGGCTTTTACATGGACTCTTTGATACACAATATTTAGTCTATTAGTTTAGGTCCAAGCCCATAGACTACTTTTACTTAATTAAATACAACGACACGTTACAAAATATAAAACGTAAATGACCATCACTTTTATAAATCCTAACAATCTCCCCCTAAGGGATGGTCATTCAAATGATGCTCCATGTGAGATGGTCTTTCGTCTTCAATGTCTTTGAGCTTCGTGTGTCGTTGTATAATAGTCTTTGTTCTTGTTCCTTCATGCTATGTGATCTTCAAAGAATCGTCTTTGTGGATGTTCTTGCCTTCAATCAGTATCTTCATGTGATTGTGACGTCGTGACCTTCAACATACTCATACATCTTGGACTTTATACTTATGCTAACAATCTCCCCATAATCTTTCATCATATGAACTTGTTCTCGACATCTTGATTAGCTTTTTGACTTTGTCTTTAACACTTTGTCTTTAACTTGATCTTCTTTGTCTTGAACTTTTACATTTGAGCTTTGATGAGGATGTTCTTCATAAGTATGAGTATGTTGAGGTGAAGATGTTTGATGTATGTGGTGATGGTTAATGGATGTTTTTGGGTAGTTGCATAAAACCGTTAGTAATAATCATCCAGCGCTTACAGGTTGGGACTTTGAGATTGTCAACAGCATAGAGTGAAGACTTTCTCTAATCCTTCCCTAGGCCGTTCTGAACCGGATACCCCCAAGAGGGCTTACACGGACACACCGAAGTGCACCCACGATTCAGTGAGTCACTGGAGATCACCCCACGACTGTAGACCGTTTGAAGCATAGAAACCATCATGATATAATTGGCAAGATCCTCGGATCTCATTAAGACTCTTGTACACCATGTGTTCTTATTGGTGAACACAGGTGTATTATATTGGAAGTGTTCCTAAGAGATTTTTAATGAATCTCATGGCTCTAGACTCTATTGTGCGTTTTGGTTTTAGTCGTCGGAGGCATGGAGCAGAGTGCCACCTTTTCAATATCAACACATCTCGGAGTGAGAGGCCGATAGATTATGCAGTGTTCTCCGTGAGAATGAAACAAATATCTTTTGAGAGATATCTGAGTGGCTAGGAGGGGTGGTGCAGCGCGTCACTGGGTCCATGATGTCTTGTCTTCAATATCAGTATCAACTTAGTGAATACCGATAGCAGATGTATTGACCCGGTTTCTGCCCTAAGTTTTCATGGAGGGCTATTTCTTTTCACCCTTTCATTCAAATTTTCTTTTTAATTCTTCAACCCCTTCTGTCCCTTTCTCATTTACTCCTTTTTTCAATCTTACCTAAGGACTTCTAATTCTAATCTATTGGAATTGTCCTTGGGTAGATCCCTCCAGCTCTGGCGGATCATAGGACGGTTTTCCTAACCTTAGTCACCTTATAACTCCATGACTATCCTAGATTTGCCATAAAACCTTTTGAAAATCTCTCAAAGTGTTTATGAATAAACACATTTAGTTAGCACTTTGAGAGTTTTATATTTTTGAAATACTCCCCCTTCACATGTGCTCATGCATTTTTAACTAAAATTGCACATGTTGGGTAGAGTTCGCACATTTTGAATTGATCGACTTTCAATGAACATGACCTTCGCGAGACACGCTTACATCACTAGTTAGACTAGCTTGAAATTATTACCCGTCCCGGTCATATTCAAAGATCATCTCTCGAATTGGTACATTCTACTCAGACAAGTCCTTTGCGAGACACGTTTACATCACTGGAAAACCAGCTTGAAATTATTACCCGTCCAGGACAAGTCTTTTCGATAACGGACATTTAGATTTCGTCAATTCGAGGGTAAGAACTGAGTCTATCTGGTGAGCTCCTTTGAGATTCAATTCCACTGACTTTGATCACATTTTAATCACATTTATCCCCCTCAAAAATAGCATTTCGATGGTATTTTTGATACCGTTTGATTAAAATCTTTATTTTTGGAAAGCTAATAGGGAGAAACGGTCATGCAAATCTGTTTTGGAACAAATTTCTTTTAGAAATACTCCCCCTCAAAACTTGCATCGGTTTTGATATTTTTAAACTTTGGAGTGAATTGGGGAGTAAAGATTTGAAAATCTTAAGCAAAATTTTTGAAAAGTTTTGAAAAACCTTTTGATAAATTTTGAATAAAATTTTGCTTAAGATTAAGAAGTTTGAATAACCATTTCATGAAAACTTCTTTTCTTGTTAGGATTGTTGTAATGAAACGTACAACAGGGTCCTTTATTTGAAAAACGGGTTATGCACTGTTATGTGTGCATAAGCCATAATGTTTAAGCGCGGGTTGTAAGCTGAAATACTTACAAGCCATTGAGATTTTTAGGATAAGTGCTTGAAAAGTTTTTTGATTAAGCACTTTCCTTTCTTGAAAGCACGGGTCCTGAACTGATGTGTTCAGAAGCCATTGGGTTAAGCGCGGGTTTCGTACTGAAATGCACGAAAGCCATTAAAATTTTTAGGATTAGACAACAACCTTGGGAACCCATTTAAGCACAGCGCCAACGGGTTTACCATATTTTGAAATCCATTTGTAAGCTGTGTCAATCCGATTCAAAGAAGTTGAATTCCAACGAGGACTGAAAACCGGTGTTTCATTTTGAAATAGCACTCGTGGAATCAACGGTGATTTAAAACTCTTTTTCTTGTGAAAGTTGTTTGAGAAACCTGGTGTCTCTCTTGGAGTTTTAAAACATGAAGAAGAAGTTTTCCATCCATTTTTGAAACCCGGTGTTTCATTTTGAAAATTCATTTTTGAGATGAATGGAAACCTTCCCGAATTTGGAATTTTCAAAGCAGAGTCATTCTTATGTTGCAGCGAAAATAATTCTGATTTTGAATATTTGAAAGGTTTTGAATGACTTTGCTTTGGTCTCCACACTTGCTTTACCGGTGTAAAACGAGAGTGTGGAGTTTGAAAAGCTTGATTTTTTCCATTTGAAGTATTTAACCTTGAAAGCTTTTGAGGAGTGAGTGTTTCAGAAAAACTTGATTTCTTCGAAAACTTCCTTCCTTTTTGCAAAGAGTAGGTTGTAAACTGGGAAACCTTTTTCGAAAATGGTTTTGAAGATTCACCCGTGTAAACCTTCTTTGAAACACTCACTTCTGGTGTTGAAAGATTTGAAATAGGAGCTTTTCCTTTTGATTGGTTAAGAGACTCAAACTTGACTCTTAAAGCATTGTATGAAGTTCTCAAATCACTGTATTCCTTTTGAACTTGATCTTGAGATGCCAATTTAGATTCCAAAGAGGCAATTTGTTTCAAAAATTGATCTTTTTCAGCTTTTGAATCATCCGTTTTACGAGCCAATTTCCGTTCGAACTCAATATTTTCTTTTTCAAGTCTTTCAAAATATTTTTTGAATTTGGTCGTTTTGTTGAAAAGATCAGTTTTGGCATCCTCAAAATCGTTTGTTTGTTGAGCTAAAAGCGTTTCAAGCTCAATCACTTTCTTTTGAAGCACATTATTTTCATTTTCCTTTTCCTTTTCAAAATCTGTGGTATTAGACTCAAATAGGGGATTTGGAAAGGAAACTTTTGTGATTTGAGACTCACTCTTTTTCCTCTTCATTGATTCAATCTTTTGCAAAACATTTTCAAACTTTTTGTCAGCGAATTCAGACAATTGAGACTTCAAAACATCAGTCTCTTTTTGTTTCGTGATTGATTTTTGAGTCTGAACCCGTGAACGTTTGATTGAATCATACAGGTTTTTGTAGGACTGTTTCAAATGCTCATTTTCTTTTTGTAATGATGCCACAGCATGTTCCAATTCAATGTTTTTTGTATCAAGTTCATCCAAATCAAACTTGATTTTGGCATCATCACAATTTGCTTCAAAAATCGTTTCCTTTTCTTTAAGCACTGTTGTCAAAGAGTTTTCAGAAGATGCTTGTTGTTCCTGCAGTTTGAGTTGGAAAGAAATACTTTGTGCTTCAAGTTTTGTTAAATCTTTCTCAAACTGAGCAGTTCTTTTTGACAATTCTTTTTTGACTTCAGCCGCTTCTTTTGAAAGTTTAGTGATTTTCCTTTTGAAACAAAGATTTTCAGATTTCAAAAAATCCACATTCTCATGCTCATGGCAGACAGATACCGACTTAAGTGACTCAATTTGATTTGTGAAAAATTCTTTTTGGATATCAAGATTTAAGCATTTTTCATCAAATTCGTCTTCAAGATAATGGACGTACTTAAAATCTTCTCTCATTTCAGTGACAAGGAATTTTTCAAAGTATTCAAAACTTAAGTTGATATTTTTCACAAGAGGTTCAATCTCATCTTTTAAAAGCTTAAATACTTCCCTTTTTAGCCAAGCGTCTGATGACATGAGACGATTGTAGTCACTATTGGTGTATTGTTGTTTCGACCAAATGACCTTTAACGTGTGCTCAATGTGATTTTTAAGATTACAAAACTGTTTCCTTGCTTTATTTTGCCATAAATTAGCATCATAAGTAGCAAGTTGAACTTCTTTAAAAAATCTTTTCACATTTGTGTCTTTTCTTTTTAAAGGTGGTTTTGGTATTTCTGACAATTGTATACAACCATACACAAAGCCTTGGTACGAGAGTGGGCTTTTTCCTTTTTTGGCTTTTAAGCGTTTTTCCTCTGCCAATTTTTCATCTTCTTCAGACATGAACAGAGCATCAGTCGGCAAAAATTTATGTTCCACCTGATCTGTATTTTCAAAACCAATTCCTGATTTTCCTTTATGAACTTTCTCAGCTTTAGGAATCATCATTTGAAGAGTTTGAGCACTTTGGTCTGTTTTTCGAAGTTTTTCTTCAAGATTGTTTGCACGTTTTAAAACCTCTTGATTTTCATTCTCAAGTTTTGAATTAACAATCTTAATATTTGACGTGGTTTCTTGAAGCATTGAATATCTCATTTTTAATTCAACGTTCTCTTTTAAAAGCTCTTGGATCCTTGTGTTAGCGGGCCCATATTTCTATCCAATTTTTGAATGGAAAGTTTTTCACGTGACAGGGCATCGCTACACTCAACTTGAAGTTCTTTATTTCGTTTTAAGATTGGTGTGAGAACATCTTCATTTAATTTTCGAGCTTGAGATTTCAGGTTTGAGATTTCAATGTTTTTGCTTTTTGTTATTTCTTTAAATTCCTCAAGCTCTTTGGATAATAAGACATTGGTTTGCTTAGCTTTGCGATTGTCCTCTTTGCACTTTTCAAGTTCATTTTTGAAATTTTCAATTAATGAAGTAAAGAAAGCACGATCTTGTTCATAAGAAGATCCATCCTGGGCAGGCTCTCCTCCATTAGGATCCATATCTGGAGTTGTGGGAGTGATATTACTATCAAACCGTTCAACCACATATGTGTCACTTATGGACTCAGGATGCGCAGGATGTGTCTTGTCATGAGCAAACACATTATCGAACACAACAACATTATCATTATCATTTGAATGTTGTACCGTAGCCAATGTCACTTTGTGATGAAGCGAAAAGTGTACCGCTTTTAGGGGGTCATTTAAGCCCTAAATCGTATTTATTTGATCAAATATTTCCCTAAATCGTTCCTTTTGTCATTTTAGGTACTTTGGAGAAGAAATCTGGAAAAGGAAGCATTTTGGACGTTTTTGGAGCATAAAAGTGAAGAAAACGACAAAGTCTCCAAAGCTGCTGGAAAAGTACACATGACGACGTCAAGGATTGCTCCTGACGGCGTCACGGCTTGGCAAAAGAGGTGGATATGACAAATACACGTGACGCGCCAGAAAGTTTTACAATAGACGTCTGACGGCGTCACCCTTTAAGGTGATCAAGGCCGTCACGGTTTAAGTTAAAGAGAGACGGCGTCAAGCACAATTCTGACGGCGTCAAGCCTTGACGCGCCAGAGTGAATTTTGGAGGATTAAAGAGGGACGGCGTCAGGAAGACCATCCGGGAACCCTAGCCGCGGCGAGGTGACGGCGTCACCTCCTACAACGTGACGCCGTCAGCCCCTAAATTCTATATATAGTTTTGCAATTTTTAATCATTAGTGTGCAACTTTGTGAGGAGAAACCCTAAGACGAATTTTCTGCCATTTTTAAGGGTTTTATACCCTTGGATCTCCCATGTTTAATTGAAGATAAGTAATCAATTAATCATTCAATATGTCTATGTGTTGTTTGATTATATCTTGTTCTTGTCTTTTAATTAACATGCTAGGCTAGATTTATCTTGTGTTTGCTTAGATCTAATGAAACCTAACTATTGATTATTGGTTGTTGGTGTGTCATTAATTGTATTGGATGATTGTTTATCGATGTTAGGCTTAAGAAAACTGGCTAACCTCCTATACGGTAACTTGCTTGAACGTCTTAAGAAACATGAACCAATGCGTACTAGGTTTATTTGGTTGTATTTATTGCATAAGCGAATTCTAGTGATCCCATGTTAGGAGCTTCTTAGCCGGCTCGACATAGGAGTGAAGTAGGAGCTTGTAGAGTTGGGGAAGTACGTACGCCACCCCAAGATTGGTATTAAGGAATACACCCGTCATCCACGCAATTAATACACACTAATCAACTGGTAAAAGATAGTTAGGGAGTAAGGAAATCTAAGTAAACACATTTCTCTCCATATAAGTTTCACAACCTTTTCATTTTCAGTTATTTTATTTTATTTGCATTTGTAGCTATTTGGGTTAGTTGACTAGCAACTAATTCCGCCCACTCCTTCAAACCCGAGATTTTACTTGCTTTCATAAAATTATAAAAATACAAAAAGAATCTTCCTTCACCCTTAGACCTATTAGAGTAGTTTTTCAATCCTAACGACACTATTCCCCTAGAGAACGATCAATCCCCCGGTACTTGCCACTACACTATACTACATCGGTCAGGTACACTGCCTGGTGGGGATTGCAAGCCTCTTGAGATCCCTCGAGAGGTAAAACCTGTTGTAAGGTCGCAAAACCACGCATCACTTTGTCAGGTGCAGGTCTGATCTGATCATCCTCAGTATCCCAAACAACTTCAATTCTGTGTGTACCATCAGCATCCGAATCATTCCTTGGAGTGTTGCTTTCACCATGCTGTTCTGAAGATGTGTCTGTTTCCGTGAAAACCAAGCTAGCATCAGATGTTGTACCCGCATTGACCGTGTGTTCCTCTTTGTTTGCCTCTTTCTCATTTCCCTCTGCTTCCTTTAATAACCTTTCTCTTTCAGGAAGGAAAATTTTTAGGCTACGTAGTAACGTCTGAAGGCATTCGGGCAAACCCGAGCAAAACAAAAGTGATTGCACAAATGAAATCCCCGTCAACTTTAAAAGAAATGCAATCCTTGAGCGGCAAGTTGGCAGCTCTAAATCGGTTTCTGGCAACGTCAGCGGAGAGATCCCTTCCATTCTTTGAAACCTTGAAAAATATAACTAAGGAAAACAAGGATGAATACAAGTGGACCGGAGAGGCTGAGGAGGCATTTCAAATGCTCAAAAAACTGATACTAGACCTCCCGTCTCTATCAACGCCTAAGCCAAAAGAAGTTCTATATGTGTACCTCTCGGCAGCAACAGAAGCAATCAGCGCAGTCCTGCTGACCGAAAGGGACGGGAAACAATCACCGGTTCATTACGTGAGCCGAACCTTGCATGAAGCCGAGAGAAATTACTCTCCAGTCGAAAAGTTGGCATTGTCACTGCTACACATGTCAAGAAGGTTAAGAAGGTATTTCGAAGCTCACCCTATCCGAGTCATAACAGATCATCCGATAAAACAAATTCTGAACAAACCGGAAGCATCCGGAAGGTTAGTCAAATTCTCTGTAGAGTTAGGAGTCTACGACATCACATACGCACCGAGAAATGCAATCAAAGGGCAAGTCCTCGCAGATTTCATATCAGAAATCCCTGTTGGCATGAAAGAATTACACCCGAAAGAATTGGGAAAGGAAGTACATGACATCTCCAGTCCAGAAGGATGGATACTGTACACAGACGGTGCATCAAACAGCAAGGGTTCCGGAGCCGGTCTCGTACTGATCGGACCATGCCAGACCGAACACACTTATGCCCTCCGTTTAAATTTTAAAAGTACAAACAATGAAGCCGAGTACGAAGCACTTCTCGCCGGTCTACGTCTCGCCAAAAAGATGATGGTAGAATCCCTGGAGGTCCGAGTAGATTCTAAGCTAGTGGCCAGTCAAATTAACGGAGACTTCGTCGCAGCCAACGAAAGCATGATACAATACTTGGCGAAGGCGAAGGAATACATTGGCGGTTTCAAAAAGTTCAAAATCTGCAATATACCGAGAACACAAAATCAAAAGGCAGACGTTTTGAGCAAGCTGGCTTCGGTAGCCTTTAATCATCTGACTAAGGAAATTCTGGTCGAAGTATTGGAAAAGCCATCGACCGAAGAAAAACAAGTTGGAGCGATTGTAGAAGAAGAGGAGGATAACTGGATGACACCAATCATCCGCTGCCTAAAAGAAGGTATATGGCCGGAGGATCCTAACGAAGCAAGGGTACTACGGATGAAGATCCCTCAATATGTGATGGAAGGAGATGTTTTGTTTAAAAAATCATACCTTAACCCGATGCTACGATGCGTTGGTCCCTTACAAGCAAACTACGTCATACGAGAGGTGCATGAAGGGGCATGCGGAATGCACCCAGGGCCAAGATCGGTAGTGGCCAAGTTAATAAGGCAAGGCTATTATTGGCCAACTATGCACAGGGATGCTAGAGAAGAGATCGACAAATGCGACTCTTGTCAAATTCATGCTCCGGTTTCGAAGCTACCAAAAACAATTATGACATCGATCATGGCACCGTGGCCCTTCTACCAATGGGGAATGGACGTGTTAGGTCCCCTACAGGAGGCCCCGGGGAAGGTAAAATATGTTATTGTGGCCGTAGATTACTTCACCAAATGGATAGAGGCGAAACCTCTCGCTAAAACCACCGGCAAGGAAGTAAAGAAATTCATATGGGAAAACATAGTTTGCAGGTTCGGACTTCTGGGTATCATAGTCACAGATAACGGAACGAATTTCATCAATGACCCATTCAAAAGTTGGTGTCAGAAACTAAAAATCAAACAGATAAACACAGCGGTAGCCCACGCTCAAGCCAACGGTTTGGTCGAAAGAGCGAACAAGAGCCTCATGCACGGTATCAAAACCCGGTTAGGGAGAGAAAGAGCCGGATGGGTAGACGAATTACCGAACGTACTTTGGGCCTTCCGAACTTCCCTGAAAACGAGCAATGGGGAAACACCTTTTAGTCTGACGTACGGTAGTGAAGCGGTCATTCCGACAGAAATAGGAATGCCTACACACCGCACCATGCTCTATAACCCAGAGGACAACGAGGAACAACAACGGTTAAACCTCGATTTGTTACAAGAACGACGAGAAATGGCTGCTATCCGGGAAGCCAAATATAAAACTAAAATCGAGCAATATTACAACCAAAGAGTTAGGCCGATGTCCTTCAAAGTTGGAGATTTTGTTTACCGAAGAAACGAAGCTAGTAGGGTCGAAAACCAAGGAAAATTGGGGCCTAACTGGGAGGGCCCATACCGAGTGGTCGAAGCCTACGGTAACGGCTCGTACAAGCTCCGAACGATGGAAGACCGAGAGGTACCTCGCACTTGGAATGCCATGAACTTACGCAACTGTTTCTTGTAAGGTAAACAAAAACAAAACAGTGCGCCGAACCTTATTAGTATTTATACCTCTACGGTTGCTCTCCTATATACCATTGCGTTATGCTTCGGTGACATGACATAAATTAAACGGATCGTGAAAAAACACTCCCTCCCTCATGAGCGGATGGTGAAAAACACTCCGTCCATAAATTAAACGGATCGTGAAAAACACTCCCTCCCTCATGAGCGGATGGTGAAAAATACTCCGTCCATAAATTAAACGGATCGTGAAAAACACTCCCTCCCTCGTGAGCGGATCGTGAAAAACACTCCGTCCATAAATTAAACGGATTGTTAAAACACTCCCTCCCTCGTGAGCGGATCGTGAAAAACACTCCGTCCATAAATGAAACGGATCGTGAAAAACACTCCCTCCCTCGTGAGCGGATCGTGAAAAACACTCCGTCCATAAATGAAACGGATCGTGAAAAACACTCCCTCCCTCATGAGCGGATGGTGAAAAACACTCCGTCCATAAATTAAACGGATCGTGAAAAACACTCCCTCCCTCGTGAGCGGATCGTGAAAAACACTCCGTCCATAAATTAAACGGATGGTTAAAACACTCCCTCCCTCGTGAGCGGATCGTAAAAAACGCTCCGTCCATAAATGAAACGGATCGTGAAAAACACTCCCTCCCTCGTGAGCGGATCGTGAAAAACACTCCGTCCATAAATGAAACGGATCGTGAAAAACACTCCCTCCCTCGTGAGCGGATCGTGAAAAACACTCCGTCCATAAATGAAACGGATCGTGAAAAACACTCCCTCCCTCGTGAGCGGATCGTGAAAAACACTCCATCCATAAATTAAACGGATCGCGAAAAACGCTCCGTCCATACACTTAAACGGATTGTTAAAACACTCCGTCCATGAAAAGAACAAGAAAAATATATACATATATATATAGGTATGAAAATGCTCCTTCTCTATGGTCCGGAAGGTTATATCGGTACCGAAAGATCATAAACATCAAGTTACATTTAGGCAAAAGAAACAACAAATGTACAATTATATTCATCCATATGAGGATGCAAAAAAGTGACGACAATCACAAATTACCAGATACATGTAGCTAAGTTAAAGTTATTTTTCTGATTACATTCATCCAAAAAGTAAAATAAAAGGAGATCAAGGAGCTTTATCAGCAGTCTCCTTCAACACCGGACGAGGATCCGGCTTGCTGAGAAACCCTAGTGGTATTCGGCCCGGGAGGAGGAAGATCAGGAAAGAGGTTCATGAGATCGCCTAAGGGAAGTCGAGCAGAGTCAGCGAGCTTCCGGATGTATGGATACTGGGCCTCAAACAACTTGTTATACTCTGCTTTCCATATCTTCAGAGCATTCACGTTAAGTTTTTTGAACCTAGGCAAAAACTTCTCAACATCCTCTTTGGTCCGCTCATACTTGAGGCCGTCCAAAAACCCAGCGGAATAGGACAAACCGTAAACCCTTCCCATACTTTTCTTGTACTCATGGCTCTCGAACAATCTTCGGCATACGGCCGGAATCAGCTCTTTCACAGTATTGTGACGAATGGCTTCTGACTGGCTAACCTCCTCCGCCAACTCTGCCTTCTGCTCCTCCAGCTGCTTAACCGCCAGATTCGCCTCACTCAACTCCTTCTCTAGCTGTCTAATCCTCTCAGCCTGACCTCCAGCTGTTACCCTCCAATCATCTCGGTCCTTCTGCATATCCGATAGCTGATCATTTAACCCTTCCTCTCGGACGGAGGCGGCCTCACGCTCCTTCTCCAGCTGTTGCTCCAAAACTTTAAACTCCTCAAACAGACGATCATATTTCCCAACCATGGCATTACGCCCCTGCTCAGCGGCCTTTTGAGAATGTTCCAACTCCCTATGCTTGGTGATCAGTTGAGTAAATCGATGCAACACCTCGGCCTGCGTCGCAATCGCGTTAGCAGATTGCTCATAGCTTGAACAGATTAATCGGGGAGTACGCAGGCTCTCCAAGGCGGACTTCTCAGCAGGAGGGGCAATATGTTCCAACAGCTCCCGGCATGCCCTGTAGGAGTTAAGCCTAACATCCCCGGTCAAAGTCCAAGCCGGAATATACGGCTCTCTGCCGGAAAGCATTTCATCTGCAACGAGATTTAAAACAACTTAGCATAAAAAGAGAATTCACGAAGGAACCACGAGGAAAGAACCACATACCCATCTCAGTTGAATTATGCCCTTCGGCACCAGCTGAGGAGTGCGCGGAGCGCTCCGGATGAAATGACCGTTCTGCACAATATAAGGCGAGAACATATATAAAAAAAAAGAGACGAAGGAAGAAGCACAAAATACAATGATTAACATTTCTTACCACCTTGCGGCGGTTGCTGATTTTGTGGATGGACCGGTTGACTCTCTTCGGTCGAAGGCCTCTCCAAGTTTGTAGGGTTTTCCTGCTCATTCACAACATTCATGTCCGGTAGGAGGCTCAGACGACCCCACCTCCCCCACATCAATCACCGGCTGTTTCCTGGGTTTCTTCCTTCTCTCCGGCACTACAGAGGGTCCCTCAGCACTTTTTCCCTCTTCGGTTAGTTCAACCGCCTTTCTTTTCCTTTCTTTCTCCTCCCTAGCCGCTGCCACACCTGCATCTGGTTTCTCTACGGTCTTCTGTACAGAACTCTTCGGAGGAATCGAACTCCCCGGCACTAGCGGCGCGGTTGTTCGCTCCGGTACCACACTCCCTTCGGGTAATGGTCCCCCTTTGCTTATCTCCGTCTCAATCTCCATCGGTAATTCCAAATACTCAGCCATCGTAAGCACTGCAAAAAAAAAAAAGAGGGAGAAAAGTAAGCATCGAATGAAAGACGGCAGATTGATTACATACGCTTAAGACAAAGAATATGGTATTACCCTTCTTCTCGGCATCCTTTAACAAAACCTCATGCCCAGCATACCCAGAAGCCTTAAATAAACCCGTCATATACAAAAGGCCTTCGGAAGGTATCCTAAGAGGAATCACTTTCGCGGCAACCCGCCTAGCATCACGCTCGGAACTAGTCTCCGGAAAGTCATCCGTAACCTTCGAATCCCTATGCCTCCAGGGCATAGCGTTCGGTATTGCCCTTCGATCTATCAGGAAAAAATGCTCCTTCCAATGTTTCAAACTGCTAAGCACCTCCTTAAAACACTTCTTAGCCCTACTGCCCGTCCGGCTCTCAAAAGAGAACCAATGACCCTGCTTACACAGCCTATAGAAAACCCGGAATAGCGATACGTTCGGCTGTATGTTCAAACTATAACACCGGATCTCAAACATGGTTACTCTGTTCAATCCTATGGGCACAAGTTGAGAAATATGCACTCGGAAATACCCTATGACCGCCAACAGAAATGTGGAAAAAGGAATTCTTACACCTCCGGTTCTTAACTGCTGGACGTATATACCTATCTTATCCTCCGGTAAATTGTCCATAGTCATATCATCCGGGGGAAGCATAGGTCGTAAGTCCGCAGGAATTCTAAACTCCCTAACCACCTCATCTAAGGCTCCTTGTGTCAACTTCGAGGTATGTATATGCATATCGCACTTGGGAACTATCCTATCGGACGGACCAGCCCTACTACCCAACGAACGGTTCTGTGACATGTTCAAGTCACGGGCTACAACTAAAAGGACGGCGAGAATTCTAAGGTAAAAATGATTACAAGAAAGAATGAAACGCACCTCACAAGAACGTCCGGAGAAGGAAATCAAATTTTTTCGAAGGTAAGATAAATACACGCAGTAAAAAGTAAGAAAATGAAGTAGCGTTATACGGTATATATAGGGAAGATCTGGGAAGAAGCAAAAACGTCGCATCAGCCTGCCATCCGTTGACATGGCGTTTTTTAGGACGTTAGATCCCCACAGTAAATCCCCCACGTGTCACTCAGCTGACGGACATATAGATAAACAATTATTTTATTCGGCCCATGGGCCTAGAACCCATCCAGCCCACGAAGACTTAACAGGCCCCACGTCCTTAACCCGAACGCGCTCATAAAACCCGACAAGCTAGGAAAACCGAAAGAGCATTCACAAACACCGAAAGGCTAAAACTTATTTCAAGTATTGCACCATCCGTCTTCAACCGATACTACAATACTGGGGGGGGGGGACATATTGGTGTATGTGTCCAAAGGACACACACCGGGAGACAAACGCAACACTAATCCGAGCAACTCATGCCGAAGAGCCATAAGGTACTCTTTAAAGTATCACATTGTTATTTTACTAACAATGCAATACCGGTTGTATGAATCTGATGCACAGGACGAAAGCCGTAAAGATATTGTTTAAGTATTGCACTATCGGTCTTCAACCGATACTACAATACTGGGGGGGACATGTTGGTGTATGTGTCCGGACGTCATACTTCGTCCGGACCATACTCCGGTGTCCGAACGTCACGGATCGTCCGGACCGTCTAGGGCCTCCGGATACACATATTAAGCAGACCGTCGCCATCTACAGTAAACAGTCCCGTCAAGTATCACATTCCCAGATTTCACGGGATTGTGTTCCCCACGTGATCTGACACCTTCATGCTAGGTCAGACATAGGTCAACGCGCAGGTCCCGAGGTGAACAGGTACAGTAAATGTGGGTAGTATAAATACCCACACCTCATTTGTAAGATCCACTATGTTTTTTACACCTACAACTGTTACTCTCACTTCACTGTTCACTCCATAATAATCCGATACTTACTCTCACGCCGGAGGTCGGTCTTGGGGTAAAATCCGAGGCGAGCCTAACGCGTGTGTTTGGTGTGTGTAGGAGCAAACAAGGTCCGAAGGAATCACTCCGAAGGACGATATAAAGAAGTGGGACCCTCTTACAAGGTTTTACCTCAACAATATCCAAAAAAATGTAACAACTTGTAGCTCATCACAAATTGTAGTGAGATTGGAAACTTTATTTTTTAAACACTCTCTTGTTTCGAGAACACCGCACAAG
This sequence comes from Artemisia tridentata subsp. tridentata, assembly GCA_021014915.2. NCBI lineage: Eukaryota > Viridiplantae > Streptophyta > Magnoliopsida > Asterales > Asteraceae > Artemisia > Artemisia tridentata. The sequence goes on along the minus strand of CP139507.1, from coordinate 371,491,476 downwards.
GTATAACATCGACCAAAACACCGCTTGCCAAATTGATTGTTTTAAGTTGAGACTATTATTATCATTATGACTAATAATATTTTGAATAGACCCAATATTTAAACTTCTCATATTCCAGTACTTAAAAACTTAGCCCTCCACAACTTTTGAACACTCTAAAAAGCAATGCTTCACCGTTTCTATTTCGTCTTCACAATGCGGACAAAGCATTGAATTTAGGTCCATACCATTGTGATCAAGCCAAGTAAACACAGGAAGTCTTCATTTTTGTAAACGCCAAATAAAAATACATATTTTCCTTGAAGTGAGCTTGTTCCACTTTGACTCTTGTATTACATTTGTTGTGTTTAGTATCTTGTCATCAATCATCTTTCTTACTCTCTTAGCTGTAAAGATTCCATCATCGTTATGTATCCACCTCCACGAATCAAGTTCCAACACATTTGGAACAAAATAATTAATTAAATCCGTCAATTCATCCGGTTCATCCGCCCCTACCTCTTGGATTTCTAGCCCAATCCCAACGCCAATCCCATGACCCCCATCCCAAATTCTTTTTTCACCAACCATGATTCGTTGATTCATATCAAGTCTATATAGTCTAGCAAATTTGTCTCTAAGAATAATTCTGTTTCCCACCCAACTATCTAACCAAAAAAGAGTACTGTTTCCACCACCCACTTTTTTAACAAAAGGGTTGCATGTATCATCCGACCCACATTCACAATTTCTCCCAATTTCTCTCCAATTAACCTATTATTTCCATCATCTTCTCTGAGACCCGATCCTCATCATATATACTTTTTATAATTCTAACCCATAATTTATCCCCTCTACTCCAAACCTCCACCACCATTCAACAACTAGAGCCCAATTGATTTTTATTCCATTTGATAGTTAAACAAATTTCCAATATCTCGCATTGTAAAATTTGTGATTACTCCATTTAATAGTTAAACAAATTACCAATATCTCACATTGTAAAATTTGTGATTATTGATTATTTTTCTTGGTAACTTTATTTACTTCACGTTACATCTTAGTCAGTGGAAGATGGTTTCGACTTTCGAGTACTACTTGAGTCATTTGTAGCCCTTCAAAAAGATTAATGTCATTAGTAGCATCATACTTTGTCGAATTGTTTGAATCAGTAAGTACATGACTGTGACATGGAAAGATGGCGTTGCTGTGCACGCGAGCATTGTTGCTTAATGATAATCTTTGAATAAACGTTAAATGTTACAAGATTTTCATATGTTTTTCTAACATGCTTTATTTTAGTTAGGCTCGTTTATCAATTGTACTATTATAATTATTATTGATTTTATTTTTTATCATTTCGATTAAAGTAATTAATTAATTGCCCGTTTTAAAGATTAAGGGTGTGTTTGTTATAGCATTTTAGAATGGGTTTTAGTTTGATGTGATACTAATCAAATGTTTGGTTTCAAATTTAGTTTCACACCTTAGGATTGGGTTTTGATGAATCCACACGTGGGTTTTGAGTGGAAACTAGTGTTTTGGTGGGTCACTAAGGGGGTGCCTGGTAAGTACAGGGGAAAGGGAAAGGGTAAGGGAATGCAAAGGAATGGGTGAGGTGGGTAATCATTACCTTACCTCCTAATTTACTCTATAATGGTTGATTACCCACTACTGGGTAATCAATACCTTTGCACACCCCTAACCAAGCACCATTTAACAAGTGATGTGGGCCCTTTTCAATTCCTTACCCATTCCCCCCCCCCCCCTTACCCCATACCAAGCAGCCCCTAAGTCATATACCATTTTATCTCCACTATTTTTTATTTTTCTACGAGGTGGGCCCATTTTTTTATTATCATTTCATTAATATTAGTATATTACAATATTAATAAATATTATATCTATTATCAATAACATTTTATTAAACAAACAACACTTTATACTATCATATATTTTTCTCTCCACTATTTTTTATTATCATTTCATTAATATTAGTATATTACAATATTAATAAATATTATATCTATTATCAATAACATTTTATTAAACAAACAACATTTTATCTCCACTATTTTTTATTTTTCTACGAGGTGGGCCCATTCTTTTTATTATCATTTCATTAATAGTACAATATTAATAAATATTATATCTATTATCAATAACATTTTATTAAACAAACAACACTTTATACTATTATATATTTTTCTCTCCCATATTTTTCTTTCATTTTAATACCAAATCTTAATCATATTCCAAACTTATAACAAAACAAACAGGCCCTAAACTTTATAGAGTTGTCTCTTCTAATTATTAAACTAATGTCAATGTTATTTTTTAAACAAAAAATAACATTGACATTAGTTTAATTGATACTTCAACACATACAAAGTAAGATAAATTACTTGAACGAGACCAAAAAAGTTTAGTTACCAAAATCGGCAATTACACAAACGATATATAGTTATATACTCCTTTATGAAGCTAACCCCTTGTATATCTAGATGTTATTTTTATTCAAATTTGTTAGGGCATCAACTATGGTGGGTTTATGAAAAAGTCTAAAAAAGATGAAAAGGTTTATGCTTATTTCAACCATAGTGAACACTCATTTCATGTCTATGTAACATGAAGAGGTCTTAATTATTGAACCTCTTTATTAATTTAATACATTTAATGCATTTGTTAAAAAATACATTTTATGAAGTTGCAAAGGTTTATATTATAGTTAATGTAGGTTTATAAAATCAAAAGGTCTAAAATTTATTGATGTATTAATGTATAAACTTTTGTAAAACGTTTATCATAATGGATGCTGTATATTATATTTTACAAAAATTTGTGACAAATCCATCTTTTAATGACCCATATGTAAAAGTAAAGACTGTAAGAAAACGTGAACAATCAATTTACACTCTAAATCAGGTGCACTGCATGAGTGTCTCATGGCCATCATGCATACATACAACCTCATGAATTTAAATTTTTGACATGGATATAAGCTTTATTGCTTCAAATGTGGTATTTATAATAACTCATTCATTTCAGATAAAAATACTGCGTCGCTTGTTCATCCGTTCTCTCACATGGAGGAGCATTTTAAGAAGCTAGTACGACCTTTTAATGGTTCGTGGGAAGCTGTGGAAGCTAACATGGCAGCCTTCGAGCATATTCTCACAAGGCTTCCTGTTAAAACTGTTTTAACATCAAAGTCCATTTCAAAGCGATGGCACAATGTCCTGTCCACCAATCGTTTCATATTATCGCACCAAGATTTTTCAAAACTCAATCCCAAATATTTCGTCTTTCATGATGCTGGTGAACGTGAAGATGGTATAAATCGAGAAATGTATCAAATGGAACCAAACGGGGATTATACTCAATCCTATGTTATTCCTGAACTTAATACTCTCCGCGACCCTCATATATTATCTTCTTTCAATGGTTTGATTTTCTTTTTAGACTTTATCAACTCGTCTTCAAGTAGATATGAAGTGGATATTCATATTTGCAACCCTGCAACTCGTGAAGTTTTAAAGCTACCAAGAGGCCAACCATCTATGATCATTCCTATTTATGGGCTATGGTGTTCTAAAATGTTTCATGTTTATAAAATATTCAGATTTTTTAGTGACCTAGTGGATATGATAGATGGTTGTGTTCAGTGTGAAGTATACTCTTCACTGACTAGATCTTGGAAACGATTGGGCCGGTTTGAAGTATGGCCTATGGTGAACCCATTTCGCCCATTGGTTGCTGATCAGGTTTGTTTGGATGGTAAGTTATATTGGCTAATTGGTGATGCGGATGCGGCAACTAAACCATCCTGGATTATGATGGTTGATATGTATGAAATGTTTCATAGAATTGACCTTCCGACAAAAGTTAATGGCTCGATGTTTGGCTCGTTTTTAATTGAGTTTAGGGGTCAGCTTTGTTTTATAGATTGGAGTGAGTCCTATATTTATATATGGGGTTATGAGGAAGAGAAAAAAAGCTGGAAATTGTTGGGCATGCCGCAATTTCCTGATTGGTCTGAAGTTTGGCTATTTGACTCGGCTGTTGCCAATGGAGATGAGATATTGTTTGTGTATGACAAAAAATCTTCATTGCGACATGAAATTGTTTATGATGTTGGTCTTAAAATGTGGAAAGAGTTTTCTATTCCTGAAGCTGACAAAGAAAAACGAATGCTAGTGGTTCCATTTGTCGAAACTTTTTTTCCGTGTGGTAAGTGAGGGTTTTACTAATTATATTCATGTAAAAAGTGTCTTGAAGTGTCAATCTTATAGTTACTGACCATTGTTTTATGGGTTCATTGACAAGGTCAGTTTCCTGAAGAATGCAGAGGTAAATATATCTACTGTAAGTAGCCGCAACGACAGTTGTATATACTTTTTATTTTTAGTCCCAAAGACAGTATTAACTGAGCTGTCTTGGTGCATTGGGCCATTTTAGATAGATATGATGGGAGCCTGTTTTCGTTTTCTTTCTGACATGAGTTATTTTTTTTGGTTGCAGATTATGCAAGACAGAAGGTTACTCTGGTGATTGATCGAGTAGCAGCAGCATTGGGTGGTAGCTGCCCCTTTTTTTTTTTTTTCTCTGAAATGTTTGTGAACTGCTTTTGTTTTAGGTTTTTAAACTTCTCAACTTTAATTGTTAAAACTCAAGTATATGTGTCATTGTCTTTAAACTTGAAGATGATATAATGGTTATGAATAAGTGGTTTTTTTTTTGTTTTGCTACTGAAGTGGTGTTGCCATGCTTCGTTTGATTGTAGAAATACACAAAAGGTTCAGGTCCTAGAGAGCAGGGGTAGGGGTATGAGCGTCTACATCATATCTCCCTCGTTTGGGAATTGTTGTTGTTGTTAGAGACTAGAAACCGGCCAGCGTAATTGGAACTTTACTCAGTTCGTTGTAACTTGTAACCCGGCCCATTGGTCACAAGAAGGCAACTTTTAGGTTCCGCCATTGAGTTTGGTGGGACTGGCAACATTCATTTCGACTTGAATTAGATGACCAGATGTATAGGCCTCAATCATATATCACTTCATATTCTATTTATTCATACATGACAATAGCCTAATGGGTTAAGGTTTAAGTAGTTATATTCAACTCTTATCTTTTACATATTAGAAGAGGAATAACATAAGCTTATCATTTCAGCTGTAATTTAAGATCTATATAAAGACCCAAATAGTAGAATGGAGTTTTATACATGCATTGTAAGTATTCACAACTGAGTCAAGGTGTTTTTCTTGTGGGCGTTGTTGACAGCACCAGAATATTGTTGCAGATAACCAGAAGAAAGTTTTTGTCCGAATAACGGAAAACACAATATAGACAAAATGACAAAGCATCATCGTTTTTCCCTTAGAATATTCTCATACAAAATCAATTGTATCCATTTCGTTGTGAATGACGTAGTAACATTCACATCAAATTGTTTTACTTTCAGGGAACTAGGACCACTTTCGCTTTGTTCTATTGCTTACGTTAAAAAAGTTCTTAGATGAAACCGCTTGGATGTGACAAAGGCGTAAAACGTGTCAAGGCAAATATAAAGAAATACATTACAAAGACACAATCCAAAAACAAAAATCTAATAGCCGGCCAATTCCATCTGAACAAGAGTAAAAGGACACGTTCGATAATATTTTATCCGTTAATGAAATATTCCAATTCAGTTTTTTCGATGTTATTAGTATCTTGTTATATTTTATGTAAAATCTTCTCATAAAAAACTTTATTGGATTTGTATGTAGGTGACTAATTAAAGACATAAACATAAACATCATAGTCTTAAACATTAAACAATGCATGTGAATGTACTAAATGACAGAAACTAGAATCATGCATGAAATGCCTTGTATCGATTATTTTTTGTTCTTAATATTGTTAGAATCATGCATGCATTTTGTATATAAGTGGTATCTGCTTAGCTTTTTCACTATGATGTTGGATACAAAGAGCAATAAGTAATCTTCAATCGATTCAGTTCCAGGCTAGATTTCGGGCTTGACTAGAAATGGGAAATAAGAAGAACGAAGGAATTTTCAGGTATGCTGAAGGGTATGACAAAATTTTGATGTTTCTGGGAACACTCGGAAGCCTTGGAGATGGATTGCAAGTCCCGTTGACAATGTATGTTCTTAGCGGTGTCATCAATCAATATGGAGATCCATATGACCCTGTAACTCTCTCTACCGTCAATAAGGTAATATATTATGACAAAATGTTTCTGAATATGACCACACTCTCGTGAAAATGTCAATTCGTCGCATAAAAATGTTGTGAACTATCAGCAATCATCACATAAGTATCGGATTAAGAAGCACTAGTGTTATATTTTTTGTGTTCAAGAAGCATATGTTTTCTCTTGTGAAAAGGCCAACAATGCAGCTAAAGGAGGCGAAACGGGTGACTATGGATGGGTAATGAGTCAAAATGGGTCATTTTTAAAATGGCCACACGGGTCAGGTTGAATCATTGTTCTTCAAGCAAAGATAGAAGTTTTCTTTAAACTTAGAGACAAAGCAATTTATTTATTGCATTTCTTGATGATTAATATTTAGTTTTACTCAAAGAGTGATTCCATTTCATTTTAGTTGTTCCCACTAATAATTTGCCAAACAGTCATTTCATTATAATTGTATATTCAGAACACTAATATGTAGCATTTCTGTATATTTTAGTATTCGCTCAGGTTGCTATATGTTGCGCTTTTTGTTGGGCTCTCTGCGTTTGTTGGTACGTTTAAGTGACTCTTGATTTTATTAGTTAGTTCAACTAGTTTGAATTTTAAATGACATGCACACTATCAAATATCCACTGTTATTCATATTTGCAGAAGGACTTTGTTGGGCAAGGACTGCAGAAAGACAGACTTCTCGTATGAGACTTGAGTATTTGAAATCTGTCCTTAAACAAGATGTTGCTTTTTTCGACACCCAAGAAGCTGGTTCATCCACAACGTATGAAGTTGTTTCAACTATCACTGCTGATTCTAATGCGATCCAAGTCACTATTGGCGAAAAGGTAATTCTCTTAAGCTAAAACATTCATACACAATCAACACATGTGGCAAAATGGGTGGGCCGGATGGTTTGGGTAATGGTTCAAAATTACATTTGCGTCGAAACAAGTATTTTTTAGGCCAAGGTAAAAAGTCAAAACGGCTCCAGCAGGTTGAGTTGACATTAAGCATTTTTCTTTAGATTTTTCTTATATATGATCGCTAAAAGAGAAATGTTCCATAATGTAGCAATAAATTGATAGTTCAGTTTTATAGTTATACATTTTTATGTTCAGATATAGTGATTAACATTTTTTAAACGGGTTAGTTTGGTAATGTGGGTAGAAAAACAGTTACTAGATACAATTATCAGGTAGAAGCATAAAACCTCTCCAATTACCAAACTAGCTCTTTGTAGCAAGTATTTTGGATCATTTTGCAAAATTTAGTATTATTTTAATAATAACAATGGATTTTTGAATAATATGATATATGAGGCTTAATGCATTAAAAAGTTCACTTGATAAATAGGGCTGCAACTGCCACCTCTGTGAATCAAGCATCTTGAATATTCGTTTTAATTCAAACATGTATTCTAAATCAGATACCCGATACTATTGCCAACATGTCATCCTTCATCTTCTGCCACGTGTTTGCGTTTACACTATCTTGGAGGCTTACATTGGCTGCTCTTCCATTCTCTATAATGTTCCTTATACCAGCCCTCAGATTCGGTAAGCTTGTGATGGATGTAGGAATGATGATGGCTACATCATACGGTGGCGCTGGTAGTATAGCAGAGCAAGCAATTTCGTCCATTAGAACTGTGTATTCATATGGTGGAGAGCATCAAACAATTGAGAAGTTCAGCAATGCACTTCAAAATACTATGAAACTAGGAATAAAACAAGGGCTTGCTAGAGGAGTAATGATTGGAAGCATGGGAATCATTTACATTAATTGGGCGTTTCAGGCTTGGTTCGGATCTATTCTTGTCTCTAAACATGGCGCAAAGGGCGGTGATATTTTTGTAGCTGGATTTAATGTGCTAATGGGAGGACTGTAAGATCTACTATCTTTTCTTATCTTTATTACTATGCCTCGAGGTGGAATGATGAGAGGGTGAAACAGGAAGGTACAGGTCCAAATGGCCATAGAAAAATATACTGAAAATAACTTGAGGTTTTTTTTTGTATCAAACTTCTGCGAAGTTGCTTACTGATCATAGTTCTCGGGGAGGGTTATGGTTAGCAACTTTGCATATCCTTGAAATGAATATGATATTTCATTAATGAATATATACTTTAGGTGACTTGCAACATGTTTGACCACTTGACAGGTATTTTATCTAGCCTGTAAGTAGACACATCTTTGAACTTTGAGCCTGACACTTTTATAAATCTTGCAGGTACGTCCTGATTGCGCTCCCGAACCTTACCGCCATTTCGGAGTCAAGAGGGACTACAACTCGCATTAATGAGATGATAGACAGAAATCCAACTATCAACTCTGAAGATAAGAAAGGAAAGGCCTTATCACATGTAAGAGGTCTAATCGAATTCAAAGGTATACACTTTAGCTACCCATCAAGGCCCGAAACACCTATTCTACAAGGGTTAAATCTTAGAATACTGGCTAGTAAAACTGTTGGTCTAGTTGGAGGTAGTGGTTCAGGCAAGTCGACAATTATATCACTGATCCAAAGGTTTTACGATCCTGAAGAGGGTGAGATTTTGTTGGATGGATATAATATAAATAATCTTAATCTTAAATGGTTAAGATCACAAATGGGTTTAGTTAATCAAGAGCCAATTCTTTTTGCAACTTCTATCAAAGAGAACATATTGTTTGGGAAAGAAGGAGCATCTTTCGATGATGTTATAGCAGCAGCCAAAGATGCCAATGCACATGATTTCATTGTTAAGTTTCCAGATGGCTATGATACTAATGTAAGTTCATTTCATTTCTCTATCATAACTAGCTTTTTAGGCCAGAAAACACCGTCAAACTTTTATAAGCGTGATTGAACTAAACTAATAATATGATAGTAGCTTGCATGTCTGCAACTTTTGATCATGTCTACTTTTATTTTGACGTGGTGATGATGTGGCCTTACTGACACTAAAAATCAGTAATTGTCTTAATTATTTTTAGAAACCTTAGGTGGCCTTTTGGAGACTAAAGTTAGTGATCAGAAACAAAAGGGATTAATGTTGGATGAACCAATTAACTTTATCATTTTGGCGGTTTGATCCCTAAATCTTTTTTCCGCAGTTGATAAGTTTAAATAGTGCCGTCTAACCAAAAATGTTTGAGTTAGATGAAAAACTTGGTTACTCTTTTGTACAATCAGTCTTCCTAAGAATTATAAATTATACAGGTTGGGCAATTTGGAGTTCAGCTATCAGGAGGACAAAAGCAGCGAGTCGCAATTGCTCGTGCACTAATCAGAGATCCTAAAATCTTACTCCTTGACGAAGCAACAAGTGCACTTGACTCAGAGTCTGAACGAGTTGTGCAAAAAGCCATTGACCATGTGTCTGTTGGTAGAACTAATATAATTATTGCTCACCGTCTGTCGACAATTAGAAAGGCCGATCTGATATACGTGCTTCAGTCTGGAAAAGTAATCGAATCAGGTTCACACAACGAGCTAATGAAAACAAATGATAGTCACTACTTTAAAATGGTTCAGTTACAACTATCAGCACCAGCAACCGAACTTCAAAGCCCCCATAGAAGGTCCGTTTCAGCCAGTCCAACAAGTGTGAGGTCAAGTGCACCTAACACCCCGTTAATGAACCTATTCAGCCCGGGGTTCTCAATGAGTTCACCATATTCAGTTCAAGTTGATGCTTCATTTGAGAGTGACTATGAAAACAACTCAAAAAAACTATCTCATCTAAAACCTTCACAATTCCGTTTAGTGAAAATGAATTCACCCGAATGGGTAACCGCCTTATGGGGATGTTTAGGTGCCATAGGATGTGGTGTGATTCAACCCATTAATGCATATTGTATAGGGGGTGTGATCAATGTTTACTTCCAGACTACTAAATTCACAATGGTTGAACACGCAAGTAAATACTCGTACATGTTCTTAGGTGTTGGTGTTTTCAGCTTTTTTTCTACTGTCATCCAACATTATAATTTTGCTATAACCGGAGAAAAGTTGACCACGCGTGTACGAGAAAAGCTTCTAGAGAAAATATTGACTTTTGAGATCGGATGGTTTGATAAAGATGAGAACACAAGTGCAGCCATTTGTTCACTTTTATCATCCGAAGCTAATATGGTCCGGTCACTTGTTGGTGACCGCTTGTCATTACTAACACAAGCGGTTTTTAGCGCCATTTTTGCTTATGGTTTAGGATTAGTACTCTCGTGGAGACTAACACTTGTATTATTGGCTGCACAACCGTTTTTAATAGGAAGTTTATATGCTAGACGAGTTTTAATGAAGAGTTTATCAGAAAATACTCAAAAGGCTCAAAGGGAAGGAAGTCAACTCGCAAGTGAAGCCGTCATTAATCATAGAACAATAACTGCGTTTTCTTCACAAAAACGGGTGGTTAGTCTATTTAAGGACACATTACAGGGCCCTAAAGATGAAAGTATAAGACAATCATATTATTCAGGCGCAGGGCTTTTTAGTTGTCAGTTTTTAACAACAATGTCAACCGCTTTAGCATTTTGGTACGGGGGTCGGTTACTAGCAAAAGGATTAATAGAACCTGAGAGGCTTTTTCAAGCATTTTTGGTGTTATTATTAACAGCATATACTATAGCTGATGCAGGGAGAATGACTAGAGATATATCAAGAGGAAGTAGTGCTGTCAGTTCAGTCTTTGCAATTCTAGATAAGAAAACTGAGATTGATCCAGATACTTCACGGGGACGTGATTCTATAAAAGGGAATATTAGAGGTCGTGTAGAGCTGATAAATGTGTTTTTTGCTTATCCGTCTAGACCTGACCATATGGTTTTTAAGGGGTTGAATCTCAAGATAGAGCAAGGAACTTCAGTGGCACTTGTGGGACCAAGTGGATCGGGTAAATCTACTATTATTGGGTTGATAGAGAGGTTTTATGATCCGTTGAAAGGGGCAGTTTTTATTGATGAAAAAGATATAAAGGAGTATAACTTAAGAGGATTGAGGTCCCATATCGCGTTAGTGAGTCAAGAGCCAACTCTTTTTGCTGGTTCGATTCTTGAAAACATTGCTTATGGGAAACCAAGTGCTACAGAATCGGAGATCAGGAATGCTGCAGCGCTTGCCAATGCTCATGAATTCATAAGGTACACATTTTACTCTGAAACTATATAATAGTCAATCTTTACTCTTTAGTTCCATCATTACAATTAATAATGGTAACACCACCAAAATTTCATCATTTTGGCAGTTTTCACCACTAAACTTCTTACCGCAGTGGCTCGTTCCCTTACCTTTTTTCATGTTCAGTTCCCCCCCCACCCCAAATTTCATCTAGTAACTTCGTGTTTTTTTCCTAATGTAATTATAAAGAAAAATTTGGATTCACAGAAAGCTGTGAAAAAAATATCTAAAAAAAGTTAAGGGACTAAACCAGGTGGAAAACCTTTCAAGTTCGAATCCGCAAAAAGCTGAACTTATAATGGTTTTACTAATACCAAACAATCAAATTGTCAAGGTATTTAAAAGTTAGATGGTTTTTCCAGGTTTTAAATAAGTTGGTTACTTAAGTTAGATATACCTTTTGTGCAATATTATATTTGTTGACTAAGTGCTTAAAATCTTGTACTACTTGTCGATGGTAGTGGAATGAAAGACGGGTATGAAACATATTGTGGCGAAAGGGGTGTGCAGCTATCAGGAGGTCAGAAACAAAGAATAGCATTGGCTCGAGCCATTATCAAGAACCCTGCTATTCTGTTGTTGGATGAGGCAACAAGTGCTCTTGATACCATGTCAGAAAGCTTAGTTCAAGAAGCACTAGAAAAGATGATGAATGGTCGGACGTGTATTGTGGTGGCCCACCGTCTCTCCACAATACAAAACTCTGAATTCATTGCTGTGATTAAAGATGGAAAGGTGGCGGAACATGGGTGTCATTCTGATCTTTTATCTATACGTGGTGGAGTGTACTCGAATCTTGTGAAAATGCAGTGTAGCAACTCGCCTTTGCAGAAATAAAACATGGTTGTTAACCAGTTTGCTGTAAGATAGAAGTCATAACACCCGGATTTGTAAATTGTATGCTGGGGAACAATAAGCTTTTAACTATTGTACTTTAAAAAAACATTTCTTTCGCTTCGTTACTTCAAGATGAAAAAATATTGTAAAACAGGAATTTAATTTATCTTTGTATGGATACTCCTATGGAACTTATTAGATAGGTTTTACCTGTAATGTAAATGCATCATATCCTCTATGCAAATCAGCATATCCCTAATCCAGTAATCCATGTGATTTCAGTCTTCATTGCCATTTGACACCTGAAAAATGTGAGAAAATTTTGTTTAAACTTAATAAAAATTCCATTTTTTGGGCTACGCGCCACCAAATGAAATCACAGAACCTACATGCATGATTCATACTAAAGCGCGTAATAATAAAGGCCATATTTTCGACCAGTTTATTAACGGGTTGATTCGTGTTACATCATGAAACTCGCTGGTCAAATCGGTAAATTTATAAATATGATGCAGTACTACAACCTGTGAAGGTAAATATCTACAATAAGTTCACTCAGTATCCTATTTAGTCACAGATGACTCCTTCAATAAATTGTTTTAATGTGTATATTTATATAATCAATCCTTTCCGTTTTGATCAATCATTCAACCTGCCTTACCACTTATATAAATAGTTAGATATTTCTGACCATGCCAACATAAAAAATGCAAAATTTTGAGCATAGTTTCAAGGAAATTGTTCTATTGTAGCTGTCAAAGATCCAATAAAAAACAATTGAAGGCTATTGTCCTATATAATTATCAAATATGTTAGTACATAAACAGAAAACTAAATGACATTCCAGACCATAGTTTTTCTGTTATATGAAGAAATAACATAAACAGAATGCGGCACCCTAAACACCAAAGCGATTGGTTAAATGGTTAGTCTAATAATTTTGGATGTCAACTTAAGATCATGATGAAAGTGATTAGCAACCCAAAACTTTGGAGTCATGTGTTTAAGCTTAACTGCAATCTATTACAGTAATATGAGACACATAACTACATACAAATTAAAAGCACACTCTCCCACCCATTGTCATATCTCAGAAGATATAAGACTCTACTTACTACACTATAATACCCTTAGCCCGAAACAATAGGTTAACCCAAAAAATTTCATATCCATCTCATATAAACCGTAGTTAAGTTTTTTTGGTTTTTTTTGTTTTTTTGGGTAACGTGGTTTCGGACCTTTTGGATGACTAATCGACTTTATAGGTGACTAAACTTCTCATTTTCTATTAAGGTAGGACCATTTATTGCATAAAAGGAGGATTTTCTACATTGTGAGAGTATTTGTTTTAAGCAGCTTGTCGCATATAGATTTGTGGGCATCATCAAAGTTCCAAAAAGATGCTGTCGGCTTCTAAATACTGTAGAGACAACCAAAGAACAAAGTTTTTGTCATATATGCATTGACAGCCATAGACAAATCATCATCATTATTTCCTTCAAAGTTTCCTATTAAACCATATAAATAATCAAATGTTGTAAGGAATGACCAAGGAGTAGCATTCACAGTAAATAATTTGCAAATCCAGATATAACTAATTTGTAGGACTCGTTAAATAATGTCTTTGTTTCATTTTTTCTTGCTAAATAATATATAGTAAACGCATGAAGTAGTTAATATGTGACAAAAGCATGAAATTGTTATTTGTGATGCCGATGGGGAAGATTTAAAAAGAACTTACATACATAAACATGGTTGTAACTAATCATCAGTAAAAAGGCTTGTTTGATTCGGATAATATTTTTCAAAAAGTGAAATGTGTAATTTAGTTTTGTTGGTGTTATCAATCTTTTTACCATATGTAATGTAAACATATATACTATATGAAAAAAAACACATTATTGGATTCAAGAGTGTTTGACACTGGACTCATACACTGTAAATTTATTTGGTTAAAAGTATAACACTACAAGTTAAAAGCACAATACAAGCCGGCTGTATTTCTTTTCGCATATTTAGGAGTACTAGCTGATGATAACAGAGATCCCCCCCTGCATGCACTTTGTATATAAGTGGCATCTGCTTAGTTGTTTCATTACGCCGAATACAAGGGGTTGTAAGCTATCCATAACCGTTGTACACTTGAATCGGGGTTGGAATGGGAATGGAAAAAGGAGATGAGAAAAAAGATGGAATATTTAGGTACGCCGAAGGGTATGACAAAGCTTTAATGTTTTTGGGAACATTGGGAAGCATTGGAGATGGATTGCAAACACCATTGATGATGTATGTTCTAAGTGGTGTCATCAATGAATATGGAAATTCGAATGTCGTTGTTACTCTTTCTACTGTCGATAAGGTAATAATATCCTAGGTTGATATATTGCTCATGAAACCATACACTGTGAACTGTCACCAACTACTGCATAGTGATAGATTGAAAATAACTCGTGGCATCATAAGAGACACATATTTACACTGTTCTTATGTTTAAGACTAGTTAAGGCTGCTGCTACATAAAAAAACAGTATGTAGTTACTACTCATATAGCGAAGACGATCAATGTAGCTGTTGGAATTCAAAATAAAACATAGATATCAAGTAACTGTTATAATCTAATAATGATCATGTTTCTGTTTTTGTTTCAGTATTCGCTCAGGTTGCTATATGTTGGTATTTTGGTGGGGCTATGTGCCTTTGTTGGTATGATTTCGTGGTTCTTAACTTCATACCGTTCAATGGACTTACCCCGCTACAAATCCTTCATTGTTGGTCATGTTTGTGTTTGCAGAAAGACTTTGTTGGGCAAGGACTGCAGATAGACAGACATCCAGAATGAGACTCGAGTACCTAAAATCCGTTCTTAAACAAGATGTCAGTTTCTTCGATACCCAGGAAGCTGGTTCCTCTACAACTTACCAAGTTGTTTCAACTATTACGGCTAATTCTAATGCAATCCAAGTCACTATCGGAGAAAAGGTATTCAATTAAATTAAAACATCTATAGCTTAAGCACCTTGCATACAGGTTCAAAGATGGTCCGGCTGGATACAGAATCAATAGGATTTTCAATTTTGAGTGGTCATTGTTAGGGGGGTTTGGGTCAGCCTATATTTAAGAGACTCTGCTTATTAGCTTATGAATTAATAGGCTCTTTTAGATAAATAAGTCCATAATGGGCGGTGTTGTAAAAAGCGGTCTAGGCGGTTACCTAGGCGGTCACTTACCGTGGCGATTTGAAGCTAGGCGGTCGAATTAGGCGTTTGGGTCAAAAAGCGGTCAACATCCCGCCTAGGCGGGTCAAATCGGGCTAGGCGGTCAAAATCAGGCTAGGTGGGTCAAATCGGTCAACGCCTATACCACCCGGTCAACACTTATAAAAACTTCAAATTAGGGTTTTTTTACCCCAATTAACCCCTCTTTTCACACACTCTGACCAAATAAGCCTCTGGATCTACAATTGAAACAATTCATGTTGATAAAAACACAACAATCACAATTAAACACACATAACAGAAGATTTGAAGGTATGTTGGCCCATTAAAAATATATATTGGCGCTAATAATATATAGTTTTCTTGTAAATTTTGCGAATATATACAAAAGATATATATTAAAAATAATAAGAACATTAATAAAATTATTAAAAATATACAAATTATGCAGATTTTATATCAAATATACATAATTTTAAACTTTTTATATAGAAAAGTTCAATCCGCCTAGGCGGGGGCCTAGGCGCTAGGCGGTGGTCGAACGCCCGACTAGCGCCTAGCGCATTTTGCAACCTTGATAATGGGTTCTATGAAACAGCTTATTTGTATCAAATAAAATGTTAAGCGTTAAGTTTTTGGATCAAGATCCTCTCATGTTCATTTGAACATGATAGGTAAAGTTATGCATGTTATGATTGTACATTGCCATCATTGCAAGACATTTATTTTATTTAATTCACATGTACAATCATAACATGCATAACTTTACCTCTCATGTTCAAATGAACATGAGAGGATCCTTATCCTAAGTTTTTTTTTATACTCACAAAAGCTTAGTGTGTTTGGATAATTCAATATGCTAAAAACCTACTTTAATCAGCACCCAAACACTCCTTTAAAAGAGGTCAGAAGGGGATTAGTCGGGCTGACCCGTGAACTCATTTCGGCCTATTAAAACTATTTTTTACATAATTAATGTGTTGACTACTATGATTATAAACATCATCACGATAATCATCTAAATCTTTGATAAAAATGATTTTGGAGGTTATTTGCATCAAAAGTATACAACCCATTTGACACATGTAAATATAAAACACAACCCAAAATGACCCATTAATTAGTAATTTAGATTGAAATTGCCATTTCTAGTTATAAATTTTCAGTTTAACTGAAACTTGTTTTCTATATAGATACCAGATACTATTGCCTACTTGTCATCCTTCTTCTTCTGTAACGTGTTTGCCTTTGTACTCTCATGGAGGCTTACATTGGCTGCCATCCCGTTCTCTATAATGTTCCTTGTACCAGCCCTAGGATTCGGTAAGTTCATGATGGATATAGGAATGGAAATGATTGCATCATACGCTACTGCTGGAAGCATTGCAGAACAAGCAGTTTCCTCTATAAGAACTGTGTATTCATATGTTGGAGAGCATCAAACTCTTAATAAGTTCAGCAACGCACTTCAAATGACCATGAAACTAGGGATAAAACAAGGGTTTGCTAGAGGACTAATGCTCGGAAGCATGGGGATCATTTACATCAACTGGGCGTTTCAGGCTTGGGTTGGATCTCTACTCGTCACTAAACATGGAGAAAAGGGAGGGGATGTTTTTGTAGCAGGATTTAACGTGCTCATGGGAGGATTGTGAGCTCTTCTTACTATTCTCATATGGGCTATTCTTAGATTACATACACTGTTTGATTATACATAGAGGGTGTCTGGGATTGCTTATTCAAGTGCTTATCTGTTGATGTTTTCAGCAAACAAGCACTTTTGAGATTTTGTTAACTAGATTGTTTCGTATATAAGTACTTAAAATTAAGCAGGTAAAACTCAGAAACATGCAGGTTGTCGTATGCTTATATTTTAACAAATAAGCGGTTTCGAATAAGCAATCCCAAACACCCCTATGTCATCAAGTCCATATTAGCACTTCTTGAAGATTGAGTATAATCTAAATATTTGTAATTTATCAACTCTAGACTACACAAATCACTCTTTTATTGAGTTAAGAACTCGGGACTGTTTTCCATATTGCAGGAACATCCTGACTGTACTCCCGAATCTTACTGCCATTTCAGAGTCAAAAGGTGCTGCTACTAGAATCAGCGAAATGATTGACAGAATTCCAACCTTGGACTTCGAAAATAAGAAAGGAAGGGCTCTATCCCATGTGAGAGGGAAAATCGAATTCAAAGAAATCCACTTTAGCTACCCATCAAGGCCCGAGACTCCTATCCTACAAGGATTAAATCTTCAAATACCAGCTGGAAAAACAGTTGGTCTTGTTGGAGGTAGCGGTTCAGGAAAGTCAACAATTATATCACTAATTCAAAGGTTTTATGATCCCATAAAGGGTGAGATTTTACTGGATGGATACAAGATAAATAAACTTCATCTTAAATGGTTGAGATCACAAATGGGCTTGGTTAATCAAGAGCCAATTCTATTTGCAACCTCGATTAAAGAGAACATATTGTTTGGGAAAGAAGGAGCATCTTTTGATGATATTGTAGCAGCAGCCAAAGATGCAAATGCACATGACTTCATTGTTAAGTTGCCAGACGGATATGAAACTAATGTAAGTTCATTTCTTTCTCCCATGTCCTAAAGTTATTTCATCTTTAAGTATGGAAAGTTATGGGTCGACTCAGATCAAAATAGTAACAATTCTCTAAGCGCCAAAACAGTTTTACGAATAAAAATACAGGTTAGGCGATCTTTGACGACAACAACAACAACATCATGGGCGGCTCTTGGGTGGGCCGGGGAGGCCAACGGGCTAGGGTCCGTTTTACGCCTATATATATATATATTATATGTATTTTTTTAAATAGGTATTAAACATTTAAACTTGGACCCAATTAAATTCCAATATTATAACTAAACATATAACCCATAATAAATTTATAAGCCCAATTATTTAATTCGCTTAAAGCCTAAGGGGTCTAAGGGGCATATTTCTTAACGGATCGGATAGGGCACGTAAATCCTCAGAGACGACCCTGAACAACATACCCGATCCTGCCGGGGCGGGGTATGGAGGAGGTAGAATGTAGACAGATCCTACCCCTACCCCTACCCCGGGATAAACCCGAAAGTAGGCGATCTTTGACCCATCTCACAAATTTGAAGTTTGACCCATTTTTATTTATATGTTTGACCCATTAGAGATTTAAAAAAATACCAGAATAGACCTATTAATTACTAAATATGTTGAAATCAACACTGTCAACTATATGTGTGTATATATAGGTTGGGCAATTTGGAATTCAACTATCAGGAGGGCAAAAGCAACGAGTTGCAATCGCTCGTGCACTAATAAGAGATCCAAAAATATTGCTCCTTGATGAAGCAACAAGTGCACTTGACTCAGAGTCTGAAAGAGTGGTGCAAAAAGCCATTGACCAGGTGTCTGTTGGGAGAACTACTATTGTTATTGCCCACCGCATGTCAACAATTAGAAGGGCCGATCTGATATGCGTGATTAAATCAGGAAAAGTAATCGAATCAGGTTCACATGATGAGCTGATGCAAATGAATTACAATCGTGTTGATGGTGGTGGTGAATACTTCAAAATGGTCCAATTGCAACAATCAGGAAAGGAAGTTATGGATGCATCTAGTAATAATTCTCAAAGTCCGCATAGAATGTCAGTTGCAGCCAGCCCGACAAGTGTGAGATCAAGTGCAATGAGCACCCCGTCACTGAACCCATTCAGCCCAGTCTTCTCCATGAGCACACCCTATTCAGTTAACTTTGATGCTTCTTATGACTCTGACTATGAAGATAACTTGAAAAAACTCTCTCATCCAGCTCCTTCCCAATTCCGATTACTGAAAATGAATGCACCCGAGTGGGTAACAGGCCTATTGGGATGCTTAGGGGCTATAGGGTCCGGTGCAGTTCAACCTATCAATGCATACTGTGTAGGTGGCGTGATACATGTTTACTTCCAATCTGATAAGTCTAAAATTGTAGAACACGCAAGAAGTTACTCATACGTGTTCGTAGGTGTTGGTGTTTTCCACTTCCTCTCTAGTGTCATCCAACATTACAACTTTGCAGTAATGGGAGAGAAGTTGACCACGAGAGTAAGAACAAAACTACTTGAGAAACTATTCACTTTCGAGATTGGCTGGTATGATCGAGATGAGAACACAAGTGCAGCCATTTGTGCACGGTTATCATCCGAAGCTAATATGGTCCGTTCACTTGTCGGAGACCGTATGTCATTGATAACACAAGCCTTTTTTGGGGCACTTTTTGCTTACACGTTGGGACTAATACTCTCCTGGAGACTAGCACTTGTATTAATGGCTGCACAACCACTTCTCATTGGTAGTTACTATGCTAGAAGCGTTTTAATGAAAAGTTTATCTGAAAAATCTCAAAAAGCTCAATGTGAAGGAAGCCAACTTGCAAGTGAAGCGGTTATTAACCACAGAACAATAACCGCCTTTTCTTCTCAAAAACGGGTGGTTAGTCTCTTTGAAGACACATTAAAAGGCCCGGAAAGAGAAAGTATTAGACAATCGTATTATTCAGGAGTCGGGCTTTGCAGCTCACAATTTATGGCAACAGCTTCGACCGCTTTAGCATATTGGTATGGTGGTCGCCTATTAACACAAGGATTGATAGCTCCAGAGAAACTTTTTCAAGCATTTCTGGTGTTACTGTTCACAGCATATACCATAGCTGAGGCAGGGAGCATGACAAAAGATATATCAAGAGGAAGCAGTGCTGTTAGTTCAGTCTTTGCAATTCTTGACAAGAAAACCGAGATTGATCCTGATACTTCCCTGGGACGTGATTCTGCCAAAGGGAACATAAGGGGTCGTGTGGAACTTAGAAATGTGTTCTTCGCTTATCCATCTAGACCTGATCATATGGTCTTTAAAGGACTGAACCTCAAAATAAAGCAAGGAACTTCGGTGGCACTAGTGGGGTCGAGTGGATCTGGTAAATCGACCATAATTGGGTTGATAGAGAGGTTTTATGACCCTTTAAGAGGGGCGGTCTATATTGATGAACGGGACATTAAGGAATATAACCTAAGAGCATTAAGGTCACATATCGCATTAGTCAGTCAAGAGCCAACACTTTTTGCAGGTACTATTCGTGAAAATATTGCTTACGGAAAAACAAGTGCTACAGAAACCGAGATCAGGAGTGCTGCCACGCTTGCCAATGCCCACGAATTCATAAGGTATAATGCCCACTCCTAAACTTAGATTTGAATAGCCTAAGGGACAAGAGAAGTGACTCAAGAATGAGACTTGAACCAAATAAACATTTACAGTCAGTTAAATTCAGAACCAATTCCATACAGTGTTTTGAATCACATATGCATGCCTTTATGCAGTTTGATTAAACATATTTAAGATGTGTTCATAAGCACCGCTCTAGAAAACATTACTGTTTGAATTAGAAATCTTTGATTAACTGCATGGCTAACTTTGTACTACTTGTGGATGGCACTTGGCAGTGGAATGAAAGATGGGTATGAAACATA
This sequence comes from Artemisia tridentata subsp. tridentata, assembly GCA_021014915.2. Lineage (NCBI taxonomy): Eukaryota > Viridiplantae > Streptophyta > Magnoliopsida > Asterales > Asteraceae > Artemisia > Artemisia tridentata. Next base: position 371,470,566 of record CP139507.1, on the reverse strand, counting down.
CTGTGGTGAAAGAGGTATGCAGCTCTCAGGAGGTCAGAAACAAAGAATAGCATTGGCTCGAGCAATTATAAAAAACCCAGCTATTTTATTGTTGGACGAGGCAACAAGTGCTCTTGATAGCGTATCAGAAAGCATGGTTCAAGAAGCATTAGAACAGATGATGAGTGGACGCACATGTATTGTTGTTGCTCACCGCCTCTCAACAATACAAAATTCAGAATCTATTGCTGTGATTAAAGATGGGAAGGTGGCAGAGCAAGGGTCTCATTCTGATCTTGTATGTCTACGTGGCGGCGCATACTCAAACCTTGTGAAAGTGCAGAGCGGGAACTCACCTTTCAGGCAATAAAACACGGTGGTTAAGTTCAGTTTTTAATATAGCACCAAGATTTGTAAATCGAACATCTTCAAGGTTGGGAGAAAAGCAATTTAATGATTTTGTGATGCGGATAGGAGGCGTATAAATAAGAAGTAGTTTTATACCATCTTGCATCAAACGTCGTCATATCTGGCCAATTGCATTTTATAATTTTATCAGGAAATTTTTTTTCTGAAAATAAACTTTCTAGTATTCTATTATACAAATTGTTTTTCTTTCGCTTAGGCTGGAAGGTGCACCTTCGGGAAAGGAGAAGGAAAACACTTTTCCTTATGGCAAATCCAATGCAAACATAACGGAAAAGTGGAAAAACAATTCCCGCGGGACTTTAGTGCCTAACCATAAGCAAATTCTTCAATAAAGATAAATAATATTTTATTTCTTTTTGTGTATTGTGTAGTGGGTATGTGTGTTTTAGGGGTATTTTTAAATAACAAAAAATGAAAACTAAAATTAAAGGAAAAGAGAAGCTGTTGCAAAGGTTAAAGGAAATAAGAAGGAAAGAAGAGCGAGTGTAAAATGGTGACGTGGAGCTGATGTGGCGAAGGAAAGAGCTCGACCGCACCCTACACACTTATTAGATTCCAGACCCTGAAGATCTTTGTGTGTTTATGCTACTTTCTTTTTCTCAGAGCAATTACTTGACCACTTTGATCATTAAGACAATTCAACGTAATACTCGTCAAAAGGAACTTACCTCTCTCCACTTTTGTGTAAGGTCTCATAAGTCCAGCCACAATCATCATGCCCCAAAGACATGTTTTTACCTTTTCAGCAATACATGTTTAAACAGTAAGTGTGTAAATGTTATAACCATTATGCCAAAATGCAAAGTATATATCAAACCATAACATATCGAAGCAGGTTATAAACCACACCTATTTGCTTGTCCTATTCTCTTTGCACCTTTGCTTGGAAAATGAAACAATATGTTGACGTGTTCAATGTTAGAACCGAAGACCTTCAGAATTTGCTAAACAAATGTCACCAACCTTCATGATAAATCTCAGTCCTCGAATTACAATAACACTCTCACAAACGTTGGAGATGAAATAAGTTATAGCAGAACGAAAATCTAGAACAGTACTGACGATCAATTATTACAAACCAAAAGGGAAATGCAAAAATTATATTGTATATACATCAATCAGGATGCTACTCGTCATCTTTGTATGGATATTCCTCTGGAATTTGTTTAAGAAGCTTCACCTGTAACTCATATGCATCATCTCCTCTAAGCATATCCCTGATCCATGTGATTTCAGTCTTCATTGACACCTGCAAATTAAATAAAGTTTAGTCCAGTACCACCTTTTGGGCATGGAACATTAGTAATCACCACATGGTAGGTGTTATTTATTTGGTTATGTAATAAAGATTTGAAGTGCGTGATAGAACATACCATCTCTAGAGCTCCCCTGACGACTCCACTTAAGATGTTGCAGTAATATAAACCTTGACAGGTATCTGGAAGCTCAACAAAGTCGACAAGCGGATTATCCTCCAAAATGAGACTGCAACAAGTTCCCTCACTATCCCAGTTAGTCACAGATGCGGTGACCCCTAGAAACATTTTGAAGCCAACCTGTTTGGATCAATCAGGATCACAAAAAAGGATATCAATCAGGATCACAAAAAAGAAAAATAGAAGAGCACATATTCAATTCCAATACAGAAAAAATGTGTAAGGCGCACACTGCTTCAGCGGCAGCAAGAATATAGCATCTCAGTTAATATCAGTTCATAACAATGGATGAGTTGCAAAAGAGACTAATTAATGCCTAGGTACCTCAAACCACACTCCCTTTTATCCACCTATGACCTACCTCTCCTTAGTCCGAACAAGTTTTATTCCACTTTCTAATCAAAGCGGTCTCCAAATGATTATATGTTAATCAGCCGACTAATTTAGAGTGTCATAATCAGTTGTTGGTGCAAGCAAAGACAAAGGCACTAAACTTCTCACGCTTAACAGAATTAAAACAAAACTCTTTCGCTACCTTAACTTTACAATAATTTCATCATTCTTCACCTATAACTTTATATGCCCGTTCAAGTAATCAGGTCAAACACGATTCTAGAGAAAATGAATATACCTTAGCAATAACTTCAGCAGTCTCCCTGAAATCAACACACCTCGTTACATTCGACTTGGCGAGAAACTCGTCAATTAGCCGTATTCCAATATTATAACCCCTGATCAAAGAATAAAACGTTAAACGAACACAACAATACACGTCTCTAAACCTAAATATAAAAGTAAATAAACTATATATACATTTGATCAAGCTGCTTATTAACTTCCTCAACCTCTTCTAAATCCGTAAGCAATTGGCGCACAATCGCACCGTACGTCAACGTAAACAGCTCAGCATTCTACAAACACTCACAAATCACACACAATTAAAAATAACAAACTCAACAACCAATATTTTATAACTTTGATTTATAAACGTTACCACGCGTTCGACGTTAGCGAAAATGGCATCGCCAGATCTCGGTACAGCTGGAGCCATTATTACAGATCTACAGTCATACAAATTTTAATAAGTTGCTGATTAAGTAAATGTAAACCTAATTGTGCTTAAGATGTATGAAATAAAAACTAGAAATTGATTAACGGTGTGAAATTGACAGTTAAAAAAAAAGTTACCTGAAGGGTGACAACGGCGATCTGAGATTTTGATTTTCCGGTTGACGGAGTGAAAAAAGTGAAAGAAAATATCAGTAGAATAAAAACAGAAATGAGGCTACACGTATGGGTTTTAGGCAGGAGAGTTTGATGAGTTGTGGGCCTAAGATCTGTTTAACTTGGGCTTGTGTTACTAAATACGGATTACTATCATGTAGGGGTGTTCATTGGTTCGGTTCTCGGTTAATTGGTTTATTCGGTTCGGGTTGTTCGGTTAAAAAAAAATTTTGGGTCATAACCGAAAACCGAACCGAACCGAAAATATTTGTGACCGAACCGAACCGAGAACCGAACCGAAGTTCGGTTCGGTTATGGGTCAAAACCGAAAACCGAAATTTTGTACTTGAATATTGAACAACATTTATATTTGCTCTAATATTGAACCATAACAGTCTTGCATACACATATTGATATGTATGTCAAATGATTAAACCTAGAGAATAGAACATACATCATCCAGATACATAAACTTTCCTAAGAAATAACTAATCATAGCACATGACCCCATGACGGTATGCCAAAATATATGCAAAACGACATACCTAGACAAGTTTTAACATCTATTGAACACAAAATACCCTAACATCATAGGACCTAGGGTTAGTCAAGTTATATTTTTTTAATTAATATATAAAAAATATTAAATATTAATTATAATTCGGTTTTCGGTTCGGTTCGGTTGTCAATATGCTAAACCCATAACCGAACCATAAACCGATTAAAATGTTCGGTTCGGTTCGGTTTTTACCAATTCGGTTCGGTTAAGAATTCGGTTCGGTTATTTTCGGTTCGGTTCGGTTTCGGTTTTCGGTTACTGCAGATATTACCCGATCCATGAACACCCCTACTATCATGTTGTTGAATCCAATGCTAAATTTTATAAATAATTTTGGCTTTTGGATTAGTTAATATATTCTTCGGAAAATGCAAAATTGCATATATATTCAAAGCATGCATAAAAACCATTGTACTATGTGCATAAAAAACTTGTACAAAAGATATATATGCAATTATTCACTTTGAGAGGGATATATATGCAATTTGGCCTAAAATTTTTTCACCCAATGACATTCCAAAATATAACTCATATTCATTGTTTCAATTGGCTAGACGTTATAAGTTATTGTGACACATCACTGTATAAAAACTATTTTATTTTGTAAAAGTTATGTGATTGTTGCGTTTCTCTTCCTTAATAAACCCGAAGTAAGTTTTGCTTGTGGAAGTGTAGTTAAGATCAAATGAGAAATAAAATTAAAATGAGGGAGATAAGAAGTAACCACAACAACACATTATAGGTGCACCTACAAAAATAGATGCATCTATCTTCAATTTTTCCTTCCTTATTTGAATATGTAGCTACAATTACTTCTCACCCTTCTAATTTTTATTATTCTTCTCACTGGATCCTTTGTCTGTAAAAGCGTTAATAAAGTTATGTTAACGGTTTATACTTATTTAATAAGCTTAGTTTTTTTTTGTTGGATAGTTAGTTGCTTTTAAAGATAAATGTAGAGTTAATTTCATAAATGGTCCCTGTGGTCAGTCGGGTTTAACGAAAATAGTTCCTAAACTTTTTTTTAACGGATCCTCTCCCTGTGGTTGTGACCCGTATCGGGTTTGGTCCCTATTGCTAACGGTCGTTAGTATCACTAACAAAATAGTGTCACATGACCATCACGTGCGGGGTATTTTTGTCTTTTCAGGTTTGGCGGGCTATTGACCAGTGTTTATATTTTGTTTGACTCTATAAAATGATTCATAACTAATTGAATCCCTAAACTTCTCACTAGACTTCTCTCTAAACCCCCAAATTGAAACAAACCCGAGATTGTTGTTCTAAACTAAGTGAATCCTAAATCAAATATGTTGTATGAATGGAGGATTCGTAAGAAGGGTTCAAAAGCAGGTCCCTATCATGATTATCGTAAGTATATTGGATTGTCCGTTCTTAACTGAATTTTTTATCAATAATCTTGTTTAGCTAACTCTTAATCTTTTTTAATGTAACTAGGTTATTTTTCAAGTGTTTTTTGCCTAAAGATCAACCATGGCGGTTCATTTACCAGTCCTTCCAAGATACGATATAAAGGCGGGAAGGTAAATTGGATAGACTCAATAGATTCTGATGAGTTTTCAGTTATTGAGGTTGACACAATGTTGAAAGAGTTAGGTTATGAAAAGCCCTCATTTGACAATTATTATAAGGAACCTAACAATGATTTAGATAATGGGCTTCAGAAGTTAGATAATGATTAGGATGTTTTGCAAATGTTGAAGTTTGTTTCTAAGTACAAGGTAATTGAGTTATATGTTGATCATTCTGTCACTAAGGAACGACTGATTGTGGATGAAATGTAGTAGATAATGATGTGTTAGGGGACAATGATGATGATGTGGTTCAAGATGTTAGTGAGGATGAGTGGTTGCAGAGATCATTAAGGTTGTTGGGTAGAAAGAAAAATGATGTAGTTGAAACTAATAATGTAGGACAGTCTAATGATCATGGTTCTAGTAGTGATGATGTTAATGCAGAGACTGAAAGGGATGAGGCATTAGACAGTGATCATGGTTCTGGTAGTGAACATGGTTCTGGTAGTGAGGATGATTCTGATAGCCAAGACAGTGAATACTTTGATGATCCAGATAACATGATAGATGATGTAGAAGTGGATATGGCTAAATTTAGAAGAAACATCGATGTACAGAGGATTATTACCAAATCTAATGGTCCTCTTACACCAAATGCTGCTAGACTTTTCCAAACAATTATGAAAGATGCAACACATATAAAGGTACATTGCCAAACTCTTACATTCTTTTTAACATTAAGTATAGTTGTTTCAAGTTAGTAACTAAGTAATGTATGATATATAGATTGAATGGAATGGTGCTGACTTATACCAAACCAATGGTGTGTGGGGGGAACAGTGTGTAGTGAATATGAGGACTAGGGAGTGTAGTTGTAGAAAGTGGGAGTTAACTGGTATACCCTGCAAGCACGCAGTTGCTGCCATTTGGAACATGCAAGTAATGGGAAGAAACAGGAATACCAGAGTCTTACTATCATGAAACCTAATGGCTATCAACTTGGAAAGATATGTACAAGTATAAAATTAATCCACCAAATGGTCCTGATTTTTTGGAAAAATCAAATATCCCAAACACAATTATGCCACCAGATTATAAACCACAAATTGGTAGGCAAGCAAAAAAAAAAGAAGGAAGAGTGCTGCTGAATTGTATGAAGGAATTGTTAAAGGAAAAAAGTTCAGCAGAGCAGGTAAGACTATTACTTGCAGCAAGTGTAAGGGAGTTAGTCATAACAAAAAGAGTTTGCCCAAATGTGCCTTCTACAAGTGTTGCATAGGATCCAACTGCAGAAGCTTCACAGACTGCAGAAGCTTCTCAGACTGCACATCATGAAAATACACATGCTGCACAGGATCCAAATGGATCACAGAATGCACAAGAAGCTTCACAGATTGACCTTTCCTCACAAGCTCCACCAGTCACTCAAGATTCACAAAATGCATCAATTCATGCTGCACAGAATGTTCATCCTCCACCAATTCATCTGCTACTTCATGCATCACCAACTAAGATGACAAAGACATCAGCCAAAAGATATAAAATTTATTGAAATGTTGTCAGTTAATTTGGCACTTGTGAATTTCCATGTTTCTAGACTTATTGAAATGTTTTCAGTTAATTTGGTACCTTGTTTTAAAAACTGTGGATTTGGTAATTTGGTTCATGGTTCTTCTAAGACAAAGTTATGTATGTTTTTGGTAATTTGGTACTAAGTTATGTTATTAGACTTGGTAAAAGTCAAATCCAGTTATGCTTGTTTTGGTACTCAGTTATGTATTTAGACTTTTGTATGTTATTAGATTTGGTACTCAGTTATGCTTGTACTTTGTTGTAAAAGTCACATTCAGTATTTGGTACATTGTTGTAAAAGTCAAAATCTGTATATGGCTTGTTTGGTCAATGCATGTTAAATGCTTCTTTCTTGAAACCATGTGCAGCTTATTTGGTCAAGTTGTAAAAGTCAAATGCTTCTAGTTTGGTCAAGTTGAAACTGCTTTTTCCATTCATCTTAAAGCCAAAATACAACTTGATAGACTACTGCATTTCTAAACATAACATAACCACCTAACACTTACAAACATCAACTTTCATACATTCACTATATGAAAGCAAAAACAACAAGAAAAAAGATCCAACTGATAATCAACATCTTCTTCATCTTCTTAGCTTCATCTGTTTTTTCTTGTGCTACCCCTTGTAACTCATTCATTGAACGCAACAAACCGGTAATTATTTTCACAACTCGTTCACACATAGGCGGATCATACCAATCGATTATCCCATAATTTGTTCGCTATTAAAAAAAATTAGGTCAAACATGAAATTAGGGGTTTTTTACACAATTAATATTTACACTTACTATTTTTGTGCAACAATAAAATCGTCTTCATGGGTTGATTGCAGTCCATGAAGTTCGAATGGTGGATGGTGCTCCACAGTTATTGCGGTGAATCTGTGAGTTCATGTTTGTGTGTGAGTTGAGTGTGTTGTGGTAACTTCGTTTGCGTGAAAGAAACTGTGAATGGGACTATAAAATAATAAGCCAAACCTGAAATGACAAAAATACCCCGCACGTGATGGTCACGTGACACTATTTCGTTAGTGATACTAACGACCGTTAGCAATAGGGACCAAACCCGATATGGGTCACAACAACAGGGAAATGATCCGTTAAAAAAAGTTTATGGACTATTTTCGTTAAACCCGACAGACCTCAGGGACCATTTATGAAATTAACTCATAAATGTATGATAAATTTTGATGGCGGTGATACTTTAGTTACTACAAAAAGATTTAAAACAAAATGAAGAAGTCTAATGTTATGTTTGTTTTTTCATATGTTTTATGTCTGATCTGCAAAATCCTGTCTGTGAGAAAAGATGTGGATCTAAAGTCTTTAAGACACAAGAAATGATAATCTAAAAAAAAACCTACAACATTGAAGAGGAAAAAATTCATCTTTTGCGTCTTATAACTAAAAGTAAACAAACATACTGTTTTCATTTGCTATTTCCGCATAACAGAAAAAACAAACAAATTTCTTTCATTTTTTCTTCTTGTTTGCAGACAAAAGTGAAAAGAAGTTATTTTAACCACAAAAAAGATTTTGTAAACTACAATTAGCATTCATGTGGAATGAAAAAATCTAGAATTTTAAAGACCAGCATAATATTATTTGATTTCTTAATTAACTATTTGTATAAAAGTAAAATCCTTAGTTACTTGACTTAAACATCAAAATTTTATATATACTCAGCATGTTTTAGCTACTTTTACATCATACATTTTAAACTTGTGTTAGCTACTTTTACATCATAGATTTAAAACTTGTGTATATCTTATATATATTACTTTCTGATTTTTAGATTATATATATATATATATATATATATATATATATATATATATATATATATATATATATATATATATATATATATATATATATATATATATATATAGTGTAAGGTTATTTTCAGAACCAAAAAAAGGTACAGAACTGCGAGAACCGATCTGAGCCATCTATTATTTGATCAATGGCTATAAATGATGGTGGCATAAAAGTAATAAATTAAAATTGTAGGGTAAATTATGCAATTGAAGAAAGGGTATATACGGAATTTCATATTAACCCTAAAAAGCTGGCAGTTATATTTTATAACCCATTTAGGTCCATTTTTTCCTCACTTTCAGCCGCCCTCTACTCTCTCTCTCCCTCTCCCCTTTTCCGGCCACTTTCCGGCGACGACCATACGCCCTCACCGCCACTCCTCTCGTTACATCGCCACCACCAAAATGACCCTTGTGATATCCTCTACACCCTACCATACCACACGCGCCCTATCTTCTCAAAACCACAGAAGAACCCACATCTCACTTGTAAATTATCACAAGGAAAGTTTTCTTAAGAAGTGGTAATAAAGATGCGGCTGTGGGTCTCGCTTGGATCGGATTAATTCAAGTTGTTTGGTCTCCATCCAATCAACCTTGTAAGAGTTTTTCTTAATTTTTGCGGTTTAGATATTAACTGTTAAAGATTTCGTGGATAAAAAATTAATAAAAACTTGTTATGTAAATAGTTTGTGGCTAGAAAATGAATTAAAACATGTTTATTAATTTGATTCGTGTGGTAATCTTGTATGGAAATGATGTTTGTCTGATAGTTTTCGCATTTGGATCGGGTAAACCAACCCAGCGTTGAATCCGTTTCTTGTTTTGTGTTTGAGATTAATACAAACCCAGTTTGATTCATTCATTTTCAATGGGTCGAATTTGCCACCTGAACTAAAGGGATTACGATATATAGAAATAGTCTGGCCACTGCAATTTTGAGTGAATGTTTTTACCGTTCAAGATCTCAATATTGTTTGGATTTGTTATTGTTTTCATATGCATTTTATACTTAAAATAGTCTTCAAAGACTACGGCTATTCTTTTGGATTATTTAGTCCAGATAGCCAGTGACTATTATCTGTCGGGGTGGGCCTTTAACTGTTAAGTTGTCATCTATGACTTGTATCTACTTATGTGATTTCATGATATAAAATAAATTGAATTATGTGCATATGTGTTTTTACATAGTTCGGAGTTTGAATGTTAAGAGTGCATATGTGTTTTTACACTTTATGAAGTTTAAACTCAATGGAGTGCATATGTGTTTTTACATAGTTCGGAGTTTGAATGTTAAGAGTGCATATGTGTTTTTACATAGTTCGTAGTTCGTAGTTTGAATGTTAAGTGTATTGAAATTGCATATATGTTTTTACATAGTTCGGAGTTTGAATGTTAAGAGTGCATATGGTTTTGTGTGCACAAGTCCGAAATACATAGTGCATATGTGTTTTGTTAATTTTTATGATTAAATAATTCATTTATTACATGTGCAGATTTCATGGGTTCTTGAACCAGGCGAGGAATACATGTGCACGCCAAAAAGATGAACCAACTGTTAAAGACATTGGATTATGCACATGTGCACGCTTCATATATTTGTAATAAAATTGGATACAAGTGTAAACAAATGGATGTTTGTGATAAAACTAAATATCATATCACTAGAGTAATACAATTTGTAAATTTTGAAATTGCATAAATCTATTGTTAAAGTTTTGTTGTTTGTATTTATATTTATGTTATATTACTTAAAGATACATGTGCATATACAAAACACCTATGCATAAACGAAAAATACAATTGTCATAATATAGTTAGTGGTTAACCTTCTTTTTTACAAAACACATGTGCACATAATGTATTTAAAAAAAAAAAAAAAAAAAAAAAAAAAAAAATCCTAAAATTTAGGAACTAAAAAAACGTTTTATATTAAAAAAATTCAAAAAGAAAATAAAAAAGGTAATTTTACCATGATACCCTTTTGAATTAAATAATAAAAATTAATATCCAAAAAATTCTGATTGGTTGATGCCGGTTCTCGCAGTTCTGTACCTTTTTTTGGTTCTGAAAAGAACCCTTCCCTATATATATATATATATATATATATATATATAAGGTAAAGTTAAAATAAAAAGACAAATATCCGTACATTATGTAAAAAGATTTTTTTTTTTTAAAAAAAAGTTCGCGAAAAAATCCAAAAAAATTTCACAAGATCGGGTATGTTGGTGCATAAAACTTTTGTGAAAGAAGTTTTTTCTAATTTTGAGTTTTTATACGTTTTTTTTTTAATGCACAAAAAACAGATTTTGATGCGCAAAAAAAATTTAATGCACACAATTTTTAACTTGTTTTAATTAGATGCTCAATGTTATTTTGACGAAAAAAGTCAAAAGAAGTTGGGTGCAAAAACGAATTTTTGATGCACAAATAAGCGATTTAATTAACAAACGTATTTTCTCATAATTTTTTTTCGGAAAAAGTATTCATCTTTAGAAAAACTTCTTTCACAACTTTTTAATGCACCAACATACCCGATCTTGTGAATTTTTTTTGGATTTTTTCGTGAACCTTTTTATAAAAAAAAATCTGTTTACGTAGTGTACGGATATTTGTATTTTTATTTAATCTTTATCCTAGCCCTCATATGAAAACCTAAGTATGTAATGATTAATAACTAAATTAAGATTCGGTTATAGTGAAAATACGTCTATAAATTCATGACGTTTCATATCTTTTTATACTTTTTTAAAGGTTCAGAAGTACTATTTTGTGATTTTGTCATACAGGGTAAGGACTTAAGGACGCAACTAATCAAAATTGCAACTTATATACATAACAACAGCAAGAGCTTATACATAAAACTTTTGTCACTCGTTTATTGGTTCATCGTATATAATAAACATGTCTTGCGAGACTACTACTTAGCTAATTAATGTTGTATTATTCCTTGATCTATCTACTAAATATATAGACCCTACAAAACATCAGTATTCATGGACGGACCCACATGTATGCCTGGTGTGGCACGGGCTACACCCGATTTTAGGTCATGAAGTGCAAAAAGATTTCAAAACTGACGTTTTTGTGGTATGTGCAACCCCCAAAAAAAATTTTGCTACTTTCGTTTCTTACGGTGTAACTTTAGTTAGCCCAACATTTCTTTTGTGCAACGCCCTCTTAAAAATCCTGGGTCCGTCCCTGACATCAGTATTCATTTGTGTTTAGTTGATCGAACACTAATTATATTTGGCACATCTTAGATCCTAACTTGCACGTCTTTAGCAGGGCTGGGGCTTCTTTGACAATTCGTTCCCTGCGTGGGGCATCCCAATTTCCTGCTCGTAGTTGTAAACGAGTAAAATCACGTATATCACTGCATCGACATATCTCATCCCACGTCCCAAGTTGTTTACAACACCTTTGTAAAAGCGAATCTTGCTTCTTTTGCTCTTGGTGTTTCGTAAGGGCGGTTCCTGTTGGTATTTTAGTGTAAAATAGATTGAGTTTAATATGCAAATAAGGGTCGACACTTATTTGGATATTAACGGGACTAACGGGGGTTCCAAGGGGGCGTAGCCCCCTTGGTGGGGGTTCGGGGGCAACGCCCCTGAGAGAAGCAGGGTCCAAGGGGCGGCAGCCCCTGGCAGGGGTCGAGCTGCCAGGTCAGCTGGAAAATTTTTTATTTGGTATAACATTGCTATGTTAAAAATTCATTAGAATTTGTTTTTTCCACCAAATAAAACATATTAAGTTGATGCTCGTTTCTGCTGCTAATGCTTGGTTCCTGCTGATAGTGCAGCGGTTCCTGCTGATGGTGCAGCGGTTCCTGCTGCTAGTGCAGTTCCTGCTGCTAGTTGTTTTATGGTTAATGTAACTGTTTTGCAGTTTTTAGACCCTAATAACCGACCCCATAAACCGTCTTATATATTCTCTATTCAGTTAGAGAATGGACAAGGCTGATCAACCATATTTTGATCACGTTTTACTGCAAACATACAATCATTCACAAACTTGAATCAATTAGATTTTATCCGGTCGTTAATTGGTATACACTCCAATTTAATCGATCTGAAAGCGTACTATTCGTGACTTCTAATTGCTATCAGGATACCAATTTCACCCCAATTACCACACATAAACAACAGTTCCTTGTGGGTCGACAAACCTTGACAACCACATGTGGCAATAATTTAGAGATTGTTGCTGAATCTGCTTAGTACAATTCACTTTCGTTGCAGCATCGATAGAAGCTGCTAAGCAGACAAGGAGTATTCCAACGATTGCATATCTTGTTGCCATTGTAGATATATAGATGTGATGTGTTGATGTGTATATGGGGGTAGTCATATATATAGTAGTTTTGCGGGCATTTGCGTATAAATAAAGGTTTAAATTTTATATTTTATTTTCATGGCCTCTGATGATTTATCCGAAGTAGCACAATATACTTGAATTTCTTAGGTATTCTATAAATAGAGCAGAAATGTTTGATGGCATAAGTCATTCGTTGTATGTAAATTGTAAAGACGTTGAAGATAAATTTGAATTTCTTTTCCTAAAAAAGTTACTATAAATATAAAGAAAACACACTATTATTAGATAATAGATGAGCTCCATTATACAACTTATCACATTTATATTTAGAGAATACAGTACGTGGCAATGGTCGTACGTTATTCATCAATATATTGCATGCTCGGTTTATGCGTCGTCATTCATTGACGAGTCCGTGGTTCCAACCACACACGACTTTTCAGTATTTTTCCTTTTCTAAAAGGGTATGTGTCTGGGACTCTGGGGTGATGTATGTTGGTGAATAAAGTGGTTAGTGCCTCACGACATTAGTGAAGAAGAAAGAGTAGGTTAATATATATCTTATCTTATATTTCTAAAGATTCAGTACTTAAATTTAATGTGAGTCTTAAAGTTGGAAAACCTTGTACGATACAAACAAACCACAACTCCACAGAATAAAAACGATCTCTAAATTTAATGTGCACAGGTCGACGGAATACAAACAATCATGGGGTTACGAAACACAAAAGGGTTGCAGAATTTAATGTGGAAGTCATCAAGCTTCCAAAACCCTTCCAAAATGGTTGTTCTTCCCCAACTGCTTCTCCCCCACGCATTCAAAGTCCCATTCTCCCCCAATATCTTAAGGTACTTTTCAATTTTAAGGCTTCAAATTTATGTTTTTTTTAGTTCGATCTTAAAAAAAAAAAAAAAAAAAAAAAAAAAAAAAAAAAAAAAAAAAAAAAAAAAACCTATCTTTATATGATTTTTTTTTTTCGATCCGTTGTAGCAAATCAGATTTTAAAGAGTGTTATAACATTTTGTGGATTCTTATAATTTATTTGGCCCGATTGTAATTGATTCTCAAACAGAAAAATTTACCAGCATGTTAATTGATTTTTGGGAATTCTTATTTTTGGGTATTCTTATAATTGATTTGGCCCTAATTAATTGGTTGTCACAAACAAAGGTATTGACACTGAATGAATAGATTAAGTCAGTTATGATTAAATCTTCACTTTTCAGTGTCCTCTTTTGTTCAGAAATTAACCTTTTGTAGATCTTACTAATACTTCATTACCATGTTATTTCAATATGGATGTCTGTAAGCATGCTCTTTTGATTGATATTGTAGAACCGGATATTTACATGAGATTTATGTGGTTCGGAAGGTCGGGGTTGGTGAAAGAAGATGAATATCTTCATCTTTTAGAGAGAGAGAGTAGTGAGAGGGTGGAGAACCTGGAAGTTTATCTTTATTAAAAGAAATGAATGAATAATACACAGAATTCTCACACCCCTCATGGAGAGTCATGAGGGGTATTTATAGGCCCTATTACATCACTAGTTTGCCATTTAAACATAAGTAGTCCCTGCGTGTACTACTTATTACAAATCTAGTCCAATTCACTTAAGTGACGATATCTTTATAAAAAAGCGAGTCTAACAATCTCCCTCCAAGATGTCGTCACAAGTGAATGGTTACAATGAGACCTATAAATAAAGTAAATTACAATAATAATAAACTTTTGTCGAAGTGCAGAGTCTCTGTAGTCTAGATCCTGAGGCAGACTTGAAGTTCTCTCTTCCGACGATCTCGGTGTACGATCTTAGGCACTTACAGCACTAAAACTTGTAGCTCTGAACTTCAATTGTAATGTTCTAGTTAGGTTATTACTCCCTCCTAACTAGTGAGCCCTTTATTCTTTTATGCTCCCTCCTGAATCGACAACTCTCTTTAATCTTCAAACACGCATCGGAGACTGTAGATACTAAAGGAAGCACAATGGTTTTCGTTCGGGAGCATCAACATATCTCACAAAGTATTTGCATCCAAGTTGGTAATAAGCCGTACTTCTCCCTCCTGATGGTTGCGAGTCATCGAAATCATCATACATTAGTGTACACGCCTTTGATTACCTTTTACTTGATGCAATTGTAAAGCCATAACAGCCCGTCGAAGCATAATTTCGTGAGAATATGTTGAAAAAAATACTCTCAATACTTCTCTCAAACCAACCTTAAAATTCACCGGCTGCTAGTAAATGACCACACATGGAGACAACCCGATATGACCAATTTGAAAAAGAAGTAAACACCCCTTAGATATGTGACTTAATCTTGTACGATAGTGTGACTAAGAACCTATGCTGAGCACTACAACGTAACTCCTTAAAGCATATGTCGTTTCATATACCCATCCAACCTTTCTTAACTGTATATGAACCTCTCTCGAATTATCCACATCTTTGTGTGACACTGAGTACTACAACGTATCTCCTTTAAGTGATAGTTAACTAGGTCTTCGTCCATCCACCCCTTGACCTATGAAAACTAGATAACCCAAGACTTAATCACTAAACCCATGAGTGCCCAAACAAGTATCTCTGAAAGTCATGCATCCATCCAACCTCTAGACTTTGAGATAAATAAGTACAGATGCCCGTGAAATGTCACTTCAAAATCAAATCAATAATACCGTACTTCTCCCGTAGTCATTTTTCTTAACCATAATACTTTTAGTTGTGAACGATGTATCCCCGTGATTGATGCGATGGAATCCTTATTTCCCTCATTTTTATTTTTTTTATTTATTTTTTTTTTTTTTTTTTTTTTTTTTTTCATAATTTGAAATACACTACGAAATGCAATTATAAGGATGCTAGAAAATTTTGAGTGTTACAGATTTTGACGCCAATTTTCATCGAAAAAATTCGAATTTTGACCTAAAAATTTGAATTTTGGGCCAAAAATTTCACTGTTATAACAAAATTTGAATTTCGCATAAAAATTGAACGTTTAATCACCTGAAAAAATTAAATTTTACTCAAATTTTCCCGCCAAAAAACTTTTTTTTTTGAAGGGATTATAAGTTGAAGGAAATCAAAGTGGAAGTATTCTAATCGGCCAGATTTCACAATTGCGATAGAATTGAATTGCGATAAACCCCACAATTGCAATAACATCAACAATTGCGATAAAATCAACAATTGCGATAGAACTCACAATTGCGATAAGATCAACAATTGCGATAAAATCAACAATTGCGATAAAAACCATATTTGCGATAAAAAATCACATTTGCGATAAAATCCACAATTGCGATAAAAAATCACATTTGCAATAAAATCCACAATTGCGATAAAAAATCATATTTGCGATAAAATCCACAATTGCGATAAAAAAATCACATTTGCGATAAAAAACCACAATTGCGATAAGCTGTTGTCTTTATCGAAATTTCACCAATAATTGAGCCAATTATTGAGATCCACTTTTCCACTTTTCCGACCATAACTTCCGTCCATCTTTTCTGTCCAACTATTTGCGACCCAGATCTGACCATAAAATTCACGGGTTAAGGACAAACCAATTTTGAGCATAAAACTCAACCATATATCCATCAGATCTGACCACTTTTCACGGATTTAAAGGACAAAACAAATCATAGATCTGAGATGAAACTATGTAATCCCATGACGTTTTGACCATTTATGATACATAAGACTTGTAATAGATATGTTTTTATCGAATGAAACGGAAAAAAATTTCCGATGACCAGAAAAAATTTTCCGATGACTAAAAAGATGATAAAAAACAGCCTAAAACATGTAATCGAACCACAAAAATTAGTAAAGAACACAACTTGGCTCATTATACCAATTGTAGAACCGGATATTTACAAGAGATTTATGTGGTTCGGGAGGTCGGGGTTGGTGAAAGAAGATGAATATCTTCATCTTTTAGAGAGAGAGAGAGTAGTGAGAGAGTGGAGAACCTGAAAGTTTATCTTTATTAAAAGAAATGAATGAATAATACACAGAATTCCCACACCCCTCATGGAGAGTCATGAGGGGTATTTATAGGCCCTATTACATCACTAGTTTGCCATTTAAACAAAGGTAGTCCCTGCGTGTACTACTTATTACAAATCTAGTCCAATTCACTTAAGTGACGATATCTTTATAAAAAAGCGAGTCTAACAGATATTTTCAGTCAATGTCAATGACCGAGCTAAGCGGATGAGGAAGTTAGTGACGGAACTACATCTGTTATTGCTCTTGGTGCACCATTTTTTATATTTTTATCTTAACTATCGTATGTTTTGTTCTACGAAAAGTGATTTTTATCCTATCTTGCTTCTTACTAATAGTTAACCTTTAAATTTTTAGCTGGTGAGATGCTTCATGTAAGCTTTCATTGACAAGAAATATCATCCTACTGTTATTTGCAGAGGTATCTTTTTCTCGATGTTTTAACGATTTTATTGATTTATCAAAACATTTAAAACAACATATTGATTTTTTTTTTGGCAGCTTATGTCAAGGCTCTTGAAGATGTTGTTGTTGTTTTGGACAAGATTTCCACGTCTATTGATGTGAATGATTGTGAGTTCCATCATTGCTTCTTTTTATTTATCATTCATATTCATGTCTTCTCTTATAAGAATTCCCCTTTAACTTAAGGTTGGAACCAATTTGTTTGATTAATCACAGAAAAACTGATTAAATGTATTTTATTTCAATTCTTCCTTTTTGGTCATCTTTATCATTAAATGAAACGAGGATGTAAACCCGCGCTTCGCTGCAGGGCGTTCGGTTAAAGAAGTATTTTAAGCTTCTTTTGGTTTAATTTTGTTTAGTAAAAGTTTGTTTCGTTTACACATGTAATCTAAGGCCGAAAGCTTATTTAGAACGATCTTTGATCATTGATTTATAATTACAAACCCCCTAACTAAGGTCATAAGAAGAAATTTGTTTTTATATTTAGATTAATCACAAAACTACAACAACTTAGCCTCCATAAATCTCTTACAGAAACACTGATGGAGGACTCAAGCCCAAGTATATTCGAAGAAACTTCAATCGTTCCAGCTTCTTAACATATGTTCTACAGAACAACAGTTAAACAGTTTCCATACAGAGGATTAGCCCAAACTTGAAGACATACAATAAGATCAGATAAGCGTAACCAAGCCTAACCACCCGGAGTTAACCATTTAGCCATTTCTACGAAAGACTTAAGAAGAGAAGACCTGAAGACACCCTTCTTTTACTTTTCTTCGCTGAATTCCAAGTGGATCTGCAAGAAAAGAATGTAATCAACTTCTATAGAAGAAACATGACATGCATTTTACTATTATCTAAGTAGACCAAAAAAGTCAAATAAACAGTTTACTTGGTTTACAACAATGACCTGTAAGAAAGCAAAATATTAACATGTTTGGGCTTTCTTGCAACCTTTTATTCCATTAATGTGGGTAGTGACAGGATTTTTCTTCATCATTGTCCCAAACAGCCGTTGGTAACCATTTTGTGGTGAGCTGTTTATAATTCAGTGTTATACTGATCATTTTGCCTTCCCCAATGTTACAACTACAATAGACCCAACCCAAATTGATTTGTCTTGCTATCTGAATTATAGTATACTTAATATGAAGTAAAGTGTTAGCTGCACTATGTGTATTACATTCATTATTCCACTAAGGTCTTTTCATTTCCGAGAGTACCAACAGTAGGGAAATAGTGAAAGGTGCAACAAAGATGAAGTATCTTGGTTATGTATCTTTCCTTATGCAATTTCCTAATCGGCTCCTACCTGATCTCCTAACAACATCCTTTAATAAAAACTCCTCACCAGATGTTGGATGCACATAAATAAGCCTTCCTATAGCATGTCTAAATCAGTTAACCACTCTTATTAACTAATGTACCCAACACTATAGTCTAATAAAACCGTGGCACAACTTATTGTGTCCTGTAACACAGAAACACAAAGACAAAAATGCATGAGAAAGCTATAAACTGATCCCTTATATAATTAACTTTTTTATGTACCTTTGAAAGGAGAACATTGATGCCACCATGTTTGTTATCCTAGCCAAATTCATCCACGGTGTCTCCAGCCGTGTTGTCTTTCTAACACCTTCTGCAACCAAGCTGCTGCCCAAAGCAATTATCCTACATAGGTAAAAGTGTAAAACTAACCCGTTAACAACAATGCTTGGATCCATTCGTTTAGATTGCCATTCAGTTTTTGAACTACAAAATGATAATAAACAGCGAATAAGCATTGCATTTTCTCACAGTTTCCCCTTATACACATTACATTCATAATTCATAATTTAATTTCATAGTAATCTGTTCTGAGCACTTTTCTGACCCTGTTCTTGATCCAATGTGGATACAGGGTATGTTCGTTATACCCTTCATGACTCGTTTAGGAATAACCAATTCATGGGGCGGTTGGAGTATCACGGGAGGGACTATAACGAATCCGGGTATTTGGAGTTACGAAGGTGTGGCTGGAGCCCATATTGTGTTTTCTGGGTTGTGCTTTTTGGCAGCTATTTGGCATTGGGTGTATTGGGATTTAGAAATTTTTAGTGATGAACGTACAGGAAAACCTTCTTTGGATTTGCCTAAGATCTTTGGAATACATTTATTTCTTGCAGGTGTGGCTTGCTTTGGTTTTGGTGCATTTCATGTAACAGGCTTATAAAAACACTTTTGGCGACTTTTAACTTATGTTGCTAATATACCTGAAAGCATTTTTATGTATTACAGATCATATAAATCCATTCCTAACAGACCCATTTTAGGCCTATGCGTAAAAAATGTACACTCCTTTCCTATCAGCGAGCTCCAACCCTTTAGTAAAATAGTAGCTTTTGTATTTCCATATATCTTTTGAGTGACAGACAAATAAAAACGCTTTTGCATACATTCATCAAAATAAACTCACAATAGTCAAAAACAGAAAGTTACCCTTCATGTACACTTGCTTAGATTCGTCCTAATAGCTTCCACTGTAAACTGAAGCAACTTGTTCTGCATATCGAGATCGCCCGCTATTTGGTTCATCTTGGTGATGCTTTCCTGATCCCTCCATATCACTGAAATCTCAGCTTGCATTTCTTCTTCATTCTTCTGCATATTGAATAAAACACAAATGAACGATTTTTTCCAAATTCATTCACAAAACCAAACAACCCCTAATTTAGAAAATGCATAATTATACCTTTGTGAAAATTGATATTGGATTATAATTATGTGTATTCAATGAGATCTCCAACATCTTGGTTAATGGTTATCTCGCCTCAAAAACTTGATAATCTTTCACCAATTCAGCCCACCGCTGAGTTGAAATTCAAAAGAATCCCATTTAATTTTAAAGGTCTGTATGAAATAAACATATAATTTTCATAATATAAAGAGTAAAACACAGTGACCTTGCCTTCATAACCATGCTCGTCGGTCTGGTTCTATTGTTTTGTTTTGGGGAATTTGGCAACTAAGCTAACAGTGGTTTCCAAATTTCGGTTTCACCTATCTCTTGTTATAAAAAACTTTTTGGTTAGCCTGTTTGACCCATTAGAGGTAAAACATACCCTCGATAGACTTATTCCTAGAGAAATGGGCAAAATAGGACATTAAAAAGATACGAAAAGGGTTACGTAAGTACCTCTGCATTTCTGGTTGCACGTGCAGGTTGCTATAAAAGCTCTTTTCTACCAGCTTTTGGAAGCTGTGCAGCAGCATCACCAGCTATTGCAGTTAGAACCTTGTCAATAACGCAATCCCAAACACACTCTATATCTGATGTACTATGGAACTGCAGCTCATAACAATTTTGAAGTATTTAGCTCACATATACCAAAACAATACATATTATAATCATATAAGCTCAATTATGCATCTAACAAAATTTTGTTTGATGTTTTTAGTTAGATATGATTAGTATTATTACTATATCAGATATACAATGACTACATTTTTTTGGAATGCAAAACTTTATTAGTAAGACGACAACTTAAACTAATGAGGCGACCAAAAATACAAAACAAAATCTCAAGGTCTCCAATGAAGGTAATACCTGGGAACAAACTGAAACCCAAAACTACAAAAGACAACAACCAAACATAAGTTGCACACCCAAAACATGGACCTGTATAAAAAAAAAAAAAAAAAAAAAAAAAAAAAAAAAAAAAAAAAACCCTTCACGTTCAGCAGCAAACTTTTAGGGACCACTTGGTATACTAACAACAGCAAACCACATCATTCTTGAGACCTGTTAGTGTGCAGGGTGTGGGCTATGGAAAAGCTCGGGAATAGTGTGTTCCCTTTCGGGAAGCAAACAAATACCACGCCTATTCATGCGGGAATGTGATTTTATTTTTCCTTTTGGGACTTGAGTCCCGCTCGTCTACTTGTGTTTCTCAAAAAATTCCAACCGTTGATTATTAAAAGCACTTACTAATATACCTTTTTTTTTCTTTTTTAAACCCCACTTTTATCTTATACATACCTCACATTTTTACAATAAAATTCACATTTTTCAAAAAAAACTTTCACCACACAAAATATTTAAAAAATGTCATCATCTACACCTTCTTCACCTTCTTCAATAATTTCTTCATCTTCCGATGATCGAAAATTTATTATATCTGAAACAATAAAACAAGCGCCGTTGTTTATCAAAACAAGATTCGAGCTACAATTAGCCGGTTGCTCGAGACCCCGAAAAAAATCTAGAAACCATCCCAAAAAACATGATCGTTATGGTGCACATGATCGTCTTGTTGCCGCCTACTTTTCCGAAAATCCCGTTTATGATGAACAAGTTTTTAGAAGAAGATTTCGAATGAGTAGACGACTATTCTTACGAATTGTTCACGATATCGAAAGTCGTTCGAAATATTTTCAACAAAAGCAAGATGCTAGGGGTAAGTTGGGGTTTTCGGCGTTACAAAAATGCACATCGGCAATTCTTCAATTGGCACTGGGAAGTATTCATGATGCTCAGGATGAATATTTGCAAATTTTAGAACGAGTTTCTCGTGATAGTTTGAATAAGTTTTGTAGGTGGGTTATTAAACTATACGGAAGAGAATATTTGTGAAGACCTACACGGAGTGATATACATCGTTTGTATATAGCACATGAAGAATTACATGGTTTTCCTGGAATGTTAGGGAGCATTGAATGCACACATTGGCAATGGGCAAATTGCCCCACTAAATGGAGAGGTCAATTTATGAGAGGTGATCATTCGCATCCGACAATTATGTTGGAAGCAGTTGCCTCACAAGACTTGTGGATTTGGCATGCATTTTTTGGAGTTTCAGGCGCGAACAACAAAGTTAATGTTCTCCATCAGTCACCATTGCTAAATGACATCAAAGACGGCATTGCACCCGAGTGTCCGTTTGAAGTGAACAAAAATGTCTACGATTTTGGGTATTATCTTGGTGATGGAATATATCCGGAAGAAGCTACATTTGTCAAAGCGTACAAACACCCGGTGCCAAATGACGTTTCACAACAAAGGTTAAAAAAAGCATAAGAAGCAGCAAGAAAAGACATAGAACGAGCATTCGGTGTTTTAAAAGAATGATGGGCAGTAGTTAATAATCCTGCTCGAGCGGTAAAACCCGATAACATAAAAAACATGATGTATGCATGTATCATATTACATAATATGATTTTAAAAGATGAAGAGCATGCAATATGTCCTAACTTTTATGAAGATGAACTTCCAAACCGCGAGCTTCAACAAGATCAAGAATCAAGATTGTACACGTTCTATCAATTAAAAGATCTTGTAACTTATCACAATCTTCATTATGATCTAAAGGAATATATTGTGCGCACTTACATTCCGAATGTAGACGAAGATTAGCATGTTTTATTTTATATATTGTGTTATTCAAATTATTTGATATTAATAGAACAAATAGAAATTGAATGGATGATACAGTTGAATTCTACCAGTCACATTTATTAATTGAATTCTACCAATCACATTTATGATACAAAACACATTTATTAATTGAATTGTCTATATCACATTTATGATACATTTGAGGTGTTTCATCAAAACACATTTGTAGAGTAATTATGTCCTTTGAAATGTTTGAATTCAAATTGGCTTTACATTTATAGCCCTCAACTAACATTTACCTTTTCATATTTTCTAAACCCTAAATCTATCCTATAAATATTTATTGAATCTTATACATTTTCCACAACTTACTTTTTACTTCTCTATATCTCATAAAATAATACACACTTTCTTATTTCACTTCAAATTTCATCTCAAATGAAGCCAAACAAATCACCTCAAGATATAACGACACCCATTTCATCTCGACAATCTCGTCACGAAAATCATCGTACACCGTCATCACCTAATCCTTATTATCTCGATACATCACCCGTTCAATACAACTACTCAACCATTTCACCACCAATCAATTTTCAAGCCGCAACTTACAATTACCATTCACAGAATCAATACTCAACACGTCCACAAAATTTATTTTCAGCACAAAATCCATAAAACCCACTATATCCACCTCAATACTTTTAAACATCACCTCCACAACCTCAAATTTTCGCACCATCACCACCTCCATATTTCCAAACTTCCCCACCACTTCACGAGATACACGATGATGATACGGAAGATATTATCCCATAAACACAAAATGAACCCATACCCGAACCCGTAGTCGCACAAACCAAACGAAAGGGGGAAAAAGAAGGTGGAGAACAAAAAACAACAGAATAGACTACCCCCCCCCCCTGTTAGATGGACATCGGAAGAAGAAGTTATTTTAGCATTGGGATGGGTCCAAATATCCGAGGATGACAACATCGGGAACCATCAAACCGCCACTTCATTTTGGACTCGAGTCCTTGAATACTTCATGCAAACATATCCCGATACCGATCGTACTCACCATCAATTAAACTCCAAATTCAATGACATGAAGCCGCGGGTCTCTTTCTTTTCGGCTAAATACAACCAATTGTATGAAAATAGAAAAAGTGGGCAAAATGATGAAGATATTTTAAAGTCCGTGCATAATGACTATAAGGCGGAGAAAGGACATCCTTTTGCTTACATGCATGTATGGGACGTCTTAAAGAGTTGCGAAAAATGGAAGTGCACCGAAATTCCAAATTTGAGTGGTGGTTCTTTTAAAAAGTCAAAAACTTCAGAAACCAACACATCTTCCTTTCAATTTGATCTTAATCTAGAGTTTGATGATGATTTTGGTGATTCTCAATCTTCAAAAACCTTGGAACGAAAGAGGAAAGTAAAAGGAAAAGGAACATCAACATCGTCTCCTAACATGGAAGCCGCGTTGTCCCGGATGGAAGAAGGGTTTGTAGCTTTGATGAACCATGTGTATGAGTTCCAAAAAAAGGATGATGCGAGAGACAAGAAAAAAGAAGATTTAATACAGATGCAAAAAAAGTTGGTAGAAGCCACCGAAAAACAAGCAAAGGCATATGAAGATAAACAAAGAAACAAAGATTTGGACTACTACTATACTAAGTTTAAAAGTTTACGCGGAAAAAGACTTGAGCATGTTCAAAAACGAAAAAAGGAAATCAAAGAAAAATATAACCTTGAAGACTAAATTTATTATTTATATTTGTGTCTTTTTATTTTTCAAGTTATGTTTTTTTATTATTTTTTTTTATTATATATATATATATATATATATATATATATATATATATATATATATATATATATATATATTTTTAATTAAGTTGTAATGTTTTATTTTAAATTAATGAATGAATGTTTAATTTTATATATTGTGTTGTTTAAATTAAGTAATATTGTAAATAATAAAAAAATAGTAAAATTTGAGAGGAGGAGAGAGAAGGTGCTACAGAGGTTGAGGTGAGAGAAATTGCTAAGTTGGCACTGATGTGGCAAGGGAAAGGAGGCAACCACACCCTCCACCCTTATCAGAAATGGGAATATAACACAGTTAACACAATGATACTCTGAATCATGTAAATAAACTAAATAAAATATTATGGTTTCAAGAGATACCTGATAAACAACAAAGTTGTTTTCACCCCTGATTCGCTTATCAACTTGCATATCACGAATAGAATATTTCTCAACGTCATCATTTTGCAAAATATTTACCGACATACAATGGGAATATGAAGAATAAATCTCATCTTGAACAACGTAGAATATAGTTTGAGTATAAAATACACTTGCTTCTTTCTCCAACTGAAGATCCGTTTTGAGTACAGGTTTCCTATATCTTGAGTCATGATCAGTTTTACGCTCAATATACCTTTGATACTCAATAGCCGTATCATAATGACTTAAAAATTCAACTAAAGTCAGATGAGGACTTGTCCATTAACCAAAAAAGTGGTTTTCACTTTCTGACCTAGAAGTAGTACGCATGAGGCCTGCCATAGGCTCATCACGTAGGTATGCAGGTATCCATCTTTCCCTCATTTCAAACATGTCTGATAACCACTTATTATCATCAAGTTTAAAGTCGTTGATCATACATTGCCACTCTCTTTCAAATTCTACGGGTAAAATCTGATCAGTCCAAACAATATCACAAATCCGTCTTTTGAAATCTGTCTTATTACTACAGATTGCAGTCCCTACCTGCCAAAACAGAGCATTTATGATAAAGAGATAAGAATGTGATCATAGCTCATTAATTAATATAATCTACTGCATCAAAATTATATGATCTACTGTAACACTATTTATAAAAATTGTTTGAAGAATAGAAATACCTTTGTCGTCAATTTTTGCATGATATGCCACATGCACAAACGGTGTGTTGTTTTAGGAAAGCATTCTGGAATGGCAATTTTCATAGACGGATCTTGATCGGTAATAACGACATTTGGATCTTTACCAAAAGCGTTTTTGAATTCATCAAGCAACCACTTATAAGCATCAACAGTCTCATCAGAGAGTAAACCCGAGGCAAAAGTAATACAACGGTTGTGGTGATTAATACCGGTAAAAGGAACAAATACCATCTTGTACCTAGATTTTAATAATGTTAAAACAAATCTAATGAAATACTAAATCATATAAATTGTGATGATCTTGTGCAATACTAAATTGAATGCAATACTAAATCATATAAATTTATGAAATACTACTGCATCTCAATGTACTTTCTACTGCATGTCAATGTAAATTCTACTACATCTCAATGTACGAATCTACTGCATCTCAATATAAATGTAAAATCTACTAGAGAAGCAACTTGCACATTTCACTTTATAATATAAAAATATTTATTGCTTTCTTATCTTCAAATACTAAAAAGTCATACTAGCTTTTCATTTACAGCACAGATTCTTATCTCTTTATTACCTTCAAATAAAATTATCAAATACTTTAATTCATTAATCAACTCACATTCACCACATTTTCCATTCAGTAGGAAACATTTCAAGCTAGAAACATTTCAAATAATGATTATTAAAGCTGATGCAGTTGATTGAACTCGTCGATCAGCTCAAACACATACGTCACCAAGATAACATGATGTTCTGGAGACATGTGTGTGTTTGAGCTGATTGATGAGTTTAATAAAACAGTTATATCTATTGCCTCATTCTCAAATACAAAGATCACCAACATAACATGATGTTCTGTTATTTTTCTTAAATTCAAATAATATTTTATTTGAAATGCTTCCTTTGGAATTGAAGGTGGATACTTGTGATTACCTTATGAATATAATGAAATAGTTCAAACATACAAAAATATCATTATTATTCTACTAATCTACACTTATACATTTGCCAAAACCTACTGTATCATTTTATAAACAAACAACTGAATCTATTAAATTTTTTTGATAAAAGTAAGATAACATATTGTTTGATCGAAAAGTAGCATAAAATGAGATAATATCACCAAAAGTGGCATAGTCTTTTATAGCTTGTTCATCAGCCCAAAAAAGCCCAACCAATTTATCATCATTGCCTACAAATTAAAAAAAAAAATGTTAAGAAACTGATAATAATTATCGTGAAATTCAAGTGCATTAAACCACAAAAATTAGCTGCATCACCTGTTTTATAACTCACATAAAAGCCTGGTGAATGCATCTTTCTGCTTAACAGTTTTTCAACAGCCATCTGTGCATCTCTATCGCCAATAAACAAGTTTATTTTCTTCTTTTGATTCTTACAATCAACTACAGTAGCACCAACTCTATCAAAACCACCACACATCTGTTTCAACAACTTAAAACCCGTAGAAGGACCAAAATTAGCATTTGATGCTTGAAACAGAAAATGTTGTTTCGTGTATCACAAATCCCATGAGCTCTTCATAAATATCATATCCTTTTCAGCAACAAGAGGATGGTTATGCCCTTCTACAAAAGTATATACTTCATATAAATTTCCTTCAATCTTCTTAATACGAATTTTAGCTAAACAACCGCATCTAAAAGAACCTCGATTCCTTTTCTTCTTTTCATTCACATTTTCAACAGCAACCTCACTATTTTCAACAGTAACCTCACTATTTTCAGACATAACATCTTTTTCAACAGGTTCATTTGTACCTTCTCTCGAGCATAAAAACCACTTCAAGTTTGGGTCTTCGCCACGTTTAGGTTTATAGTGTCCACCCTTTATAACATCAAAACCTGCCCTTTTACCATAATCCTTATAGAAATTATATGCTTGTTCTATAGAAACAAACTTACAACCTTCCAAAGGTTTGTCACCAATATCAATATCAGGATACCAAGTCCTATTTCCTTTATCATCACAAGTATAAAAACCAACATGATCCTTCACCCGAACAACTTGAACATCTGTATGTTTAATGTATATAACTTTAATAACTTTTAATAAGAATAGAAATATAGAAAATGAATAAATAAATAAAAAAATAATTGTTTAACACATCATAAAAAAATCTTAAAGAAACACTATTCTTAAGCTAACACACTATACATAACCTAAACGGAACCTTAAATACATACTGCATCAATTTTTTAAAATGCTCTACGTGTAAACTAATCTAGCATTATATTGATAAAACAAATAACTACTGCATCACATCATTACCACAACTGCATCAAGCACACATACATACACATTTTCACACCTAAAATGCACTTCACGTAACATAATTTTGCATTATATATCACAAACAAGTAACTATTGCATCACATTATTACAACAACTGCATCAAGCACACAAACAGACACACAAATAAATAACCACTGCATCTCATCATTACCACAACTGCATCAATCACAGAAACACATACACTTTTCAACACCTAAAACACTCTCCGCGTAACCTAATCTAACATTATAATGAACAAATAAGTAACAACTGCATCTCATCATTACCACAACTGCATCAATCACAGAAACACATACACTTTTCAACACCTAAAACACTCTCCGCGTAACCTAATCTAACATTATAATGAACAAATAAGTAATTACTGCATCTCAGCATTACCACAATTGTACAAACACATACACTTTTCAACACCTAAAACACTCTCCGCGTAACCTAATCTAACATTATAATGAACAAATAAGTAACAACTGCATCTCATCATTACCACAATTGCATCAATCACAGAAACACATACACTTTTCAACACCTAAAACACTCTCCGCGTAACCTAATCTAACATTATAATGAACAAATAAGTAACTACTGCATCTCAGCATTACCACAATTGTACAAACACATACACTTTTCAACAACTAAAACACTCTCCGCGTAACCTAATTTAACATTATATTGTACAAACAAGTAACTACTGCATCTCAGCATTACCACAATTGCATCAAGCATACAAACACGTACACTTTTCAACACCTAAAACACTCTTCGCGTAACCTAATCTAACATTATATTGCACAAACAACTTACTACTGCATCTCATTATTACCACAACTGCATCAAGCACACAAGCAGGCAAATACACACTTTTTGACACCTAAATGCTCTTCGCATAAAGTAATCTAGCATTATACTACACAAATAAATAACCACTGCATCACATCAATACCACAACTGCATCAAGCACAAAAACACAAACAAATACACTTTTCGACACCTAACACAAACAGATGTATCATAAAAATTAGGTCAACATTAATACAAAAAAATTGAAAAAAATAAGATAACAAGATCTTACCATCATTATTAGTAGATAATGAGTTAACTGCTGATGATGAACACTCCTTATTAGATGATGATGAAAACTCGTTATTAATTGATGATGAACACTCGTTATTAGATGATGATGACATCTTAAAAACTCTTTAATCAGTTTATACGGTTGAGAATGATGACGAAACGATGGAGAATGATGGTAAAACGATGAATAATGGTGGATCTACGGTGGTTATAGGCTGGAGAACGGTGGTTATAGGCTTGAGAACGTTGGTTATACGGTGGTTACAGCGTGCAAAGAAGAAGAAACGTAAAGAGAGAAAAAAAAAAGAAGAAAAAAGATTATATATAATGTGAATGTAAAACGACGAAAATACCCCTCGTAGTTATAATTAAAAAACTGGTGGGGAGGGGACATGTGGCAGCATGTGGCTCTTTCCTAGCCTTCTCATTATAAGGACTCTTCTCAAAATATCTCATACCTATATATATATATATATATATATATATATATATATATATATATATATATATATATATATATAACCTATATATATATATATTATATATATATATATATATATATATATTATAGGGTACGGTTCTAGAGAAAAGTGTAATTAAATAGAAAAGTGAGAAAAAAAAATTATAGGGTAGAATTTGCAAACATCTCAAACTTCAGGTAAGTTTTGAAACCCACCCCCACACCCACCCACCACCCCCCCCCCCCCCCCAAAAAGAAAAAAAAAATTTTGTGCAAAAAAATTTTTTTTCCGCCAAAATTTTTATAACTCTGATGCACCTTTTAATTTTGGTGCATCACAGTTATAAATTTTGGTGCATCATAGTTATAACTAATTTTTATAACTGTGATGCACAAAAAAAAAAGGTGCATCAGAGTTATAAAATTTTAGCTTGAAAAAAAAAAAAAAAAAATGCCCAAAAAAAATTTTATTTTGGCGGAAAAAATTTTTTCCGGGGGGGGGGGGGAGGGTGGGGGGTTAGTATATATTATAATACGTCTATAAATTCATGACGTTTTAGTATATGATAAAATATCATTTGAGGACAAAACATTACTTACATACAAAGGGACCAATCCCTACCTTCCATTCATTTTGATCTAAAGGCTGATATTAAACTTATCATTTACACTACAGGGGTATTTTTGTCCATATATAAGCTATATTTTTTCATTCAAAACACATACAAACGGTGTGTTTTTACCTCCTCTTTCCTCTCCATTATAGTTATTTCCTTCATCAAGCATCATCACATAACCTTAATTTCTACATCATTTTCAATACTGAATTGATCATTAGATTCAGTTTTTCATTTCGCACACAATGATAGACTTGAATTTCATTATCGTTTGGTTTTGAGATTTCCCCCAATTCACTCGATTTTGACTTTTGTCATTTTTTGATCTAATCGTTTGGTTTCTCTATTACGCTAGGTTCTACTAAATCAAAATTGAATAAAAACACGAATTGATTAGGTTTTTGCGTGTTGATTGGTAATATAATCATGTTAAAATGCAAATCACAAGTGAATCAGGGAAGGGAGGAAATTAGGGCACAACCTGATGCAATGGGAAGTTTAAGGAAAGAGGATGAGTTGGAAGGAAAATGTATGAATCAGGGAAGGGAGAATGAATAAATCACAAGTGATTCAAGTGAATTGCCTACTGAATGCAATGTAAGTGTTTCTAAAAGCCTTTATTTAAGGTGTTAATATAAGCTGAATTAAGTTAGATGTAACTTATCATTGGTAAGAAGAAGTATTAAGTTGATTTGAAAATTATCACATGTGATATTTAACTGATACACATAAGGACTTATTAGTTTTTGAAATGTTGTTTAGCGGCTTATTAATTATTGCAGAATCAGAGGTTTATATTGTGACGATTGAAGGAGATCCAGTGATAAGTTATAGGGGTGACATTGATGGTTTTGAAGCCACTGCTGTCGACTCTGGCTCTGATCAGAAACTTGATGTCACAAGGTTAGTAGTATTTTAGAACGATTTAATGATCAATGATTTACATGTATAGTAGTATTTAGTGTAACTATTTTGTTATGTGTTCAGTGATTCGGTTGCATCATACTCTCAACACCTTGAAACGAGACATGACACGCTTCTAGAAACACTATTTGAAGAAGAAACGTACACGAAACTGTATAGCTACAAGCATCTTATCAATGGTTTTGCCGTCCATATTTCGCCTGAACAGGTCACAATCTGAACATTTTTACTTTCATATATGTGACTTTATAAGCAAAGTAAAATAACCGTATAAATATGCTTTTGGATAAACATATTATATGTAACCCCTCGTAAAATCCCATGTCATTAATAATATTAATCACCAATTATTTCCCATTATTGTCTAGTAACCTTTTATACGGGATATATTTTTTTATGTATGTGCACATGACAACGATCACCAGAATACCCCAATGAACTTGAATTCCCCTGAATAGCTCACTTGCGTACCGATCATTAAAGTCACACGAATATTACCAATTACTACACCGATTCTATTAGTGAACAAATATAACGAAAGTATAAATTGTTTCATCAAAATCTTATACACATAATTGCTTAAACTAATTCACCTTTCATTCCATTCATTTTTCTCTTTTCTTTTCCTTTGGGCCGGACCTAAACCACAGCCCATTTCAATTATCCTTTTTCTTCATAGGCTAAGACTATCAATAGCCCAACAATCTATTTTTTTTTCTCTGGATCGAACACCACTCAACACCAAATTTGAAACACAAAACCTAAATACTTCACTTTGCTTTATCTTGAACGAGTTCGGCGACGATCCGCCGCGTTGCGGCGGGGCGCTGTTTTATTTCGTTGATTATCGTTTTTTTTTACCCCGAAAAAGGACTCCTTTTGCAAAGAGTCGCCGATGGCAGGGGTATTTTTTGCCAATTGTCGAAACATTTTTTTTTTTGGAAAAAGGACTATTTTTGCAAAGAGTCGTCAGTGTCAGGGGTAATTTTTGCCAATTTTTGAAACATTTTTTGGAAAAAGGACTTTTTTTGCAAAGAGTCGTCAATTTCAGGGGTATTTTTTGCCAATTTTCGAAAGCTGATTTAAAAAAAAAAAAAAAAAAGTGGGCCGGTTACTGTAGCAGTGGGCCGGGCCGGGGGTACTGTAGCATCAACGGCGTCGTTTTACATGCCTTATAATATATATATTAATTCACGACATAAACTAAACCAAAGCGCTACAAACCCATAACTTATATTTTCTTTTCTTTCTCGGACCGAATTACAACAACACAACACAACACAAAACATTTAAAACTTGCCAGTTTGACCTTGCTTCCACTCGACATCATGCAACATAAACCATAACTTATAGAACATGCAATGTATACTTGTTTTGTTCCTTTTACCTCTTCGACACAGCCCACCAACTATCAATTCATTGCTTTCTCTAAATACAAATTTCAAAATTCTTTTACTATCTTTTGCTCTCGTACGACACAGCCACCCAAAACCAACTTCTTTTGCTCCCATGTGATTCAACAGCATGCACTACACAAAACACAACCAATCCTCACACTGTCTTTTTATTCCTTGCGTGAAAGACCCTCCAAAAATCAACAATAAGCCACCCTATTGTTGCCTAAGACCTTCTATAAGAAATAAACTAATACTAAACTCCATACTCCTCTTGAAAACATGCAAACCCAATGGATATTATGCCTCTTAACCTCCAGCATGATTACAATCCTTTTTCACCTTTTCCTTATTTTATTAAACTAGTACATAGCAATGTTGACCATCACTCTTCTAATCACATGTTGTATTAGAAATTGCCCACAACAACCTCACCCTAAACCTCCCTACTCGACAAGACCATACCACTTTGACCTCTCCTTCTTCCATTCGACAAGAACCCAACATACATGCTCCTCTTTGACCACCTTTTCTTACTCGACTAAGACAACACAGACTTTACTTCATCTACCTTGAAACCATGCAACATGAAGATTATAATACTCCCAACACCATGCTCGACATGGTCTATAAAGACCCTCATTTCTCACCTTTTGTTCTCACCTAAGCATACACACTTAAACAAACAAACACTTCACATATTCCTTTGCTAGTTACTGTCGAGGAAGAGAGGGAAGGAAGGCAAGCTTATTGGGTTACATTACAAGTCTTGGGTTTTGTTTTGGATCGTTGGTTATCACACGCTAAGGGTTCCAAGTCGTTACTCGTTTCCTTGTTCTCTCGCGCCCATCCCATTCGAACTCTTCACCACCTCTTTAGGTGTTGTAAGTTTCCTTGTCTCACTCTCACTTGTTCATTTATATTCGTATATGCATACTAAACGAATTCACAAACATAACTCAACACGCATGGAAACACATTTACATACATAAACTCACGCCTCGATAACGTTCTATTTTGACGGGAAACATACGTAAAACTTTACATTATTCGAACCCTCACTCGATGGTGTATTTAGTTAATGAAACATGCAAAGATTTCTACCTTAAACATCACACGAAAACAACACAGAAACTATTTAGTCGAACCATAGCTGCGTTTTCCTTTTTGAAACCACCTGGGTCACAATGGGCTTATAAGCCCAAAACAACTCAATTTGCTTTCTAACTAATGTGTATACTTATTGTGAATCATGCAAACTAAAAACGAGGACCATAGATAATTTAAAGTATTCGAATAAGATATAGGAAGGAACGAGATAAATAAGAAATAGTAATATTTTCAAAATATAAAGTTGGACTTGTCTTGCAAAAGGTTTTCTTTTAAAAGGGTATAAAATCGTAACATCTTTTAAAAGGAGGATTAAATATGTAAATGATGTTTTGATATAAGTCGAGGGACCGAAGCTGTAAATTCAGAAAGTCATGGTTAAAAAGGGTGTATTAAACTTTTGGACTAGTTTTGTAAAAGTCGCGTAGTTAAAGGACTATATGTGTAAAAACCGAAAGAAAAGGATATAAAATGAAATAATGTAAAAGATGTATTACAAGGACCAAATCTGCAATTAATGAGAAGATAAAGGGGCAATGTGTTAAACATATATTTTTGGGTTAAATTATAATTATTTAAACTTCGAGGTTAAATATGTAAACTTTATAAACTATAAGGGGAATTGTGTAAAAGTACCAAAGTTATATATTTGTGTTTTAAATTATTTTACATTTCTAATTACACATTTTCACACAAGTTATTAACGTGACACGGCTAATTAATAATGTAACTATTTTCACTTAACTTTTAAAATATTTAAATTAAATATTTTAACTTATCGTTCGTGCGTTAAATATATTTAACGTAATCTCTTAAAGTCACCACATTGATAAACTCTAAATGTCCACGTCACCCGAATTCGTCACAATCTCACATATAATTTCACATTCACCATTTCCCATATTAAAATCAAAGAGTTGGTAATATTCTAAATATATCACATTATTCTAGGTCGCAAGTTGGGAGCTATTCATTTCACTGTTTGATTTACTACCCGTTTACTACACTACTAAGGTGAGTTCATAGTCCCACTTTTTACTATATTTTCAAATCCCGTGGGGAGATACATGCTATAAATCTGAACACAAGTATTTTTCTGTATGCTTCCCTGATTGATATTGCTAAGTAATATTTGCCTAAGTTATTATCCTGCCAATTTAAAAGTCCCTTTATCATGAACCATTAATCACTTGCGAGTGAACGCGAATTTCGTGAATAGATCTATTGGAAGTTGACATCCCATTTGTACTAGCCGGAATTGATAGCCATAGTGTTAGCCGGATTGATAGACAAATGCACTTTATTCGAATTTGAGTATGGCAAAACTCCTACACCAGGGCATTTATCACCCATATCATTGCTATGATTCGGGATATTTATTATTACTACCCCTACACGTTAAGGTTTGCGTTTCATGAGGCTTAGTGCAATATTTATCTATTTGATTATTACCCCTGCAATATCATTGTTTTCACTACTATTTATATTGTGTTTAAACTATTACAAATGAAACACTATGGATTCACTCAACCTTTGTGTTGACATTTTAAGCATGTTTATCTCAGGTAATTAAAGAAATCTCAAGCACGGAGTTGGCATGGGCATGGAGAAAAAGACCCACCTTTATTTCAAATAACCATATCATTCTTTTCAAACTCATCATCACTTTTGTGAACTACTACTCCTTTTGATAACAAATATGTAATCTCTGAATATTGAGTTTTCATTGAATGATATAAAATTTCCCTTTTTATCAAAAATCTATACTTATGACTGTGATCTAGTTGGTAATACCCCGTTTAAGTCTTCCGCTGCTATTTAAAAATTTACGGGGTGTTACAGATTGGCATCAGAGACAAGGTTATAGAGAACCAATTGATTTTTAAAACATTGGACTATAACCGCGATTTCTAAAAGGACCATTTTTAAAACTCTATCACCCTATGCCCTCCATGCCAACACCTACAAGTACTTGCATTGAGATTTGCTTGGCAGATTATGCATAACGAATAAAATTTTATCACCTACGAATGTTATTATATTTGCATTGAGATTTGCTTGGCAGATTATGCATATCTAACGAATTAGTTTTATCACTTTCATATGTTATTATGACTAATGCATGTTTATATTATTAATGACTTACACTTATTATTATTGGGATATTACAGTACCATGTCTTTCTATTCACCCTACCCCACCGAAACTTTTCCCAGTACTATTCGTACTTCCTCGGTCATTCAGATATTACCAAACTCAGATGATACCCATGTACTAACGTCTCAGTTTCCCCATGCCCAAAACCCCAACTTCACGGAACCCATACTCACATTACCCGACTCGGTATCGTTCGTACCCTTACTTCCACACTCACTTGTCACTTACCACTGTCGGAGAGAGCCGTCATGCTGCAAAATAACGAGGTGTTGGAGGATGTGCCCAGTACATTCGAGGTTGGTCAGAGTTCAAGGGGAACCCGAACAGAGACGGAGGATGACACGGTATGGAGAGATATACCATGTATAGACGACCACGATACCACTATGGAGAGCTTGGACTACATGCCTCACTTATCATCGTTCGAGTCTTCGGACACTCCATACCCAAGGGCACTAGCGGAGGGTACAGAGACGAATGTGGTTACCCAGATGCAGACCCGGTTGGACTCGCTGACTAGGAGAGTAGAGCTCCACTCCGAATATCTCGATGAGTTACCAGCCGGTCGTTTTGATTCGTACGACCAAGACCTCAGTGCATTGTTCAGGAGGATGTCTATCAGAAGACAAGAGATCTCCGATATGAGTTCCAGGGTTGATACCTTTGAGCATGCACAGACTGTAGCCCAAGGGACAGTCCAGGGATTGCAGGATAGGGTAAGAGATGTGGAGAGAGCTTTACGAGTGGCCAGGGATACAGAAGAAACACAGAATCAGAAGATTTCTGCCTTAGAGGCTATGTTGATCGCCCAGTTAAGTATAAACCAAGTATTCCAGAGACACTTCTTGGATGATGAGAGGATTGAGGAGCTGACAGACACCGTTTGAGCACTACAGCGCCGCTTGGATGGATGAGTTGACTGAGATAGTTAGAGGTTTACAGCACGGACCTGGAGATGCACCCGGCACTTCATAGATTAGCCATGTATTGTTGTAGTAGTGACATCTTAACTTGCCCTGCGTGGCATTAATAATCTTGTATTGTATTGTTCTTTTGGAAACAATGTATCAAATTATTAAAACTCATTGTTGGTTACGATTACTATGTACCAATATTAATCTATGTTATGGTTGCTTTCTTCATTTGTGTATTGTGATTCTCTCTTATACATCGCTATATTATGATTCATTATAAATTCCATAAGTGTTGTGATTGTATTCAGACATGTCGTGACGCTTATTTATGATAGTTTTTGCTTATGATGATGTTTGTGTGCTACTATTATGAGGACAGTTATGATACCTCACTTGATTATATTAACCATAAATCCTAAACGTATGTTCTTGTATCATTGTTAGAACATGGCTACCCGCAACAGAACAACAACTGCAGTCGCCGGATCGATCATGACCCCAGAGGAGATCCGCCAGTTGATCACAGAAAGTGTAACCGCTGCATTAATAGCTCAAGCTGCAGCCACGACTCCCACCGGCAGTGCAACAAGGCCCACTGCCGAAAGCGTGCCAGTTGCGACTCGCAAGTGCACGTACAAGGAGTTCATGAGCTGCAAACCGCCAACATTCAAAGGTACTGAAGGAGTGACAGAGTTAGCTCGATGGTTTGAGCGCTCAGAGACTGTCTTTACAAGAAGTGGCTGTGCAGAAAACGACAAAGTCGCCTTTGCTACTGGCACTCTAGCAGATGACGCACTGTCATGGTGGAACGCCGCTGCTCATAAAATGGGTAACGACAGGGCTTACCAACTTCCTTGGGCTGAGTTTAAACAGAAGATGTTGAAGAAGTATTGTCCTCGCACCGAAATTCGAAAGTTGGAAGATGAGTTTGACCGCTTGATGGTAAAAGGATATGATCTTAGGGCTTATGATAGGAGATTCCAAGAGCTCTCAATACTATGCCCAACTAAGGTGCCGGATTTCG
This sequence comes from Artemisia tridentata subsp. tridentata, assembly GCA_021014915.2. Classification (NCBI taxonomy): domain Eukaryota; kingdom Viridiplantae; phylum Streptophyta; class Magnoliopsida; order Asterales; family Asteraceae; genus Artemisia; species Artemisia tridentata. Next base: position 371,432,898 of record CP139507.1, on the reverse strand, counting down.
AGAAAACATTAGAGAGATATGTTGAAGGGTTACCCAAAAGTATTGAAGGGATTGTTACGGTATCCAAACCGCAGACTCTGGAGGAAGCAATGGAGACTGCTCAGAAATTGCTTGAGAGGGAAATTAAGCGTAATCAGACGCAAGGAGGCAACGATCACAAAAGGAAGTTTGATGATCGAAGAGGCCATCACAACAACAGCAACCACAACAAAAACCACAACAACAACCACAACCACAACCACAACCACAACCGCAACAGTACTCAAAGCTACCAGCAAGGTCGAAATCATCATCACAACCGACAGAACCGCCGGCAGGAAACTGCAAGAGCTTACATTGCCACACCTACTAGAACTGGAGGTTATGCTGGACCCGCTCCCATGTGCAACCGATGTAAGTTGCACCACCATGGACCCTGTTTTGCCAGATGTGGAAAATGTCAGGAAACCGGGCACAAAACCCAAGACTGCAAGGCCACAGGAGCCAACTTGCAACCAGTGGCCATAGTATGCCATAGGTGTGGAAAGAAGGGACACTACAAGAATCAGTGTCCAAATCAAGTAACCAACCCCGTCAACAATGCTCGAGGGAGAGCGTATGTGCTAGGAGATGGAAATGTTGGACAAGAGCCCGATGTTGTGACGGGTACGTTTTCCATTAATAACCATCTTGCTAAAGTTTTATTTGATTCTGGAGCCAACAAAAGTTTTGTGTCTACTAAATTTTGCGTCTTTACTTGATATTACCCCGACTAAACTGAACGCCACCTATGAAATCGAACTAGCCGACGGCAAACTAGTGGAAACGAACACCGTAATTCAAAATTGCACCTTACTGTTACTAAACCAACCATTCGACATAGACCTCATGCCCATTCAACTTGGTAGTTTCGACGTAGTCATCGGCATGGATTGGTTATCCAAGAACCACGCTAGAATCATATGCGACGAGAAAGTTGTTCACATCCCATGTGAAGGAGAAACTTTAATAGTCCGTGGTGAACGGAGTAAGACCCGACTGAGTATCATATCATGTTTCAAAACAATGAAGTATATCGACCGAGGATGTCTCGCATTTTTGGCACAAGTAACCGAGAAGAAGTCGGAGGAGAAGCGACTAGAAGATGTGCCAATAGTTAAAGATTTTCCCGAAGTATTTCCCGAAGACTTGCCTGGTCTTCCACCAACCCGACAAGTAGAATTTCAGATCGAGCTAGTGCCAGGAGCAGCACCAGTGGCACGAGCACCCTATAGGTTAGCACCATCCGAGATGAAAGAATTGTCTGAGCAATTGCAGGAATTGTCAGATAAAGGATTCATACGCCCGAGTTCTTCACCATGGGGAGCTCCGGTGCTGTTTGTTAAGAAGAAGGATGGATCTTTCCGGATGTGCATCGATTATCGCGAGTTGAACAAACTCACCGTAAAGAACCGATACCCGCTGCCTAGGATCGACGACCTGTTTGATCAACTACAAGGATCGAGTGTATACTCGAAGATTGATTTAAGGTCAGGGTACCATCAGCTGAGGGTTAAAGAGGGAGATATACCGAAGACCGCTTTTCGTACACGATACGGGCACTATGAGTTCCAAGTGATGCCATTTGGTCTGACGAACGCACCGGCTGTGTTTATGGACCTAATGAACCGAGTGTGCAAGCCATACTTGGACAAGTTCGTGATTGTATTTATTGATGATATCCTCATCTACTCACGCAACAAGGAAGAGCACGCTGAACACTTGAAGACCATTCTTGAACTGCTCAAGAAGGAGGAGTTGTACGCTAAATTCTCCAAGTGTGATTTTTGGATCGAAAAGGTGCAATTTCTAGGACACGTGATTGATAGTAAAGGCATTCACGTGGATCCCGCAAAAATCGTAGCAGTAAAAGATTGGGCGTCACCTACAAACCCCACAGAGATACGGCAATTCTTAGGACTTGCCGGGTACTATCGGAGATTTATCGAGGGATTCTCAAAAATCGCTAAATCTTTGACAGAGTTGACCCAAAAGAAGAAGAAGTTTGAATGGGGAGAGAAACAAGAGTCGTCGTTTCAACTCTTGAAGCAGAAACTTTGCGAAGCACCAATATTAGCATTACCTGAAGGAAACGAAGACTTCGTGGTTTATTGCGACGCATCCATTCAAGGCCTAGGCGCCGTATTAATGCAAAGGAACAAAGTTATTGCATATGCCTCTCGGCAACTGAAAACCCACGAAAAGAACTACACCACTCATGATCTCGAATTAGGAGCAGTAGTGTTTGCTCTTAAGATGTGGAGACACTATTTGTATGGCACCAAGTGCACGGTATATACCGATCACAAAAGTCTTCAACATATTCTGGATCAGAAGGAGCTAAACATGCAACAACGCCGATGGTTGGAGTTACTTAGTGATTATGATTGTGAGATTCGTTATCATCTTGGAAAAGCAAATGTTGTGGCTGATGCCTTAAGCCGAAAGGAACGAATCAAACCCCTTAGAGTCAGATAATTGGGAATGACAATTAATTCACCATTTCCGGCAAAGATTTTGGAAGCTCAGGTCGAAGCCCTGAAGGAAGAAAACAGACCGAATGAGAGAATTCATAGGATGCCGGAGATCGAGAACGGCTTTGTGAGGAAAACTAGACGGTACGTTGTGTTTCGGCGACAGAGCATGGATTCCACTTCACGGAGGAATGCGTGATCTTATCATGCACGAATCCCACAAGACGAAATATTCCATTCATCCGGGATCTGATAAGATGTATCAGGATCTCAAGAAGTTGTATTGGTGGCCGAACATGAAGGCCGATATCGCCATGTATGTCGGAAAATGTTTAACATGTGCTAGAGTAAAAGCAGAACACCAAAGGCCGTCCGGAATGTTGACACAACCGAAATCCCAACATGGAAATGGGAAAGGATCACAATGGACTTCATCACCAAACTACCTAAGACATCGAGTGGACTTGACACCATTTGGGTCATAGTTGACCGCCTCACTAAATCCGCCCACTTTTTAGCAATAAAAGAAACCGACGACATGAATACCCTTGCACGATTATATTTGAAGGAAATAGTTTCACGGCATGGAGTGCGGTTTCCATCATCTCAGATCGAGATAGTCGTTTCACGTCTAGATTTTGGCAGTCGTTGCAAAAAGCTTTGAATACCCAGTTAGATATGAGTACCGCTTACCACCACAGACCGATGGTCAAAGTGAGAGAACTATTCAAACCTTAGAAGACATGCTACGAGCATGTGTGATCGATTTTGGAAAAGGTTGGGATAAACACTTACCGTTAGCAGAGTTTTCGTACAACAATAGTTATCACGCTAGCATTAAAGCTGCTCCATTCGAAGCACTTTATGGTAGGAAATGCCGATCACCTGTTTGTTGGACCGAAGTCGGAGATGCACAAATCACAGGACCCGAACTTATACACGAAAACCACCGAAAAGATTTTCCAAATCAAGCAACGTTTACAAGCCGCCCGAGATCGACAGAAGAGGTTATGCCGATGTGAGAAGAAAGCCTATGGAATTCCAAGTCGGAGATCGAGTCATGTTGAAAGTATCTCCTTGGAAAGGAATGATTAGATTTGGGAAGCGCGGGAAGTTAAATCCACGATATGTTGGACCATTTAAGATCCTAGAGAGGATTGGTCCTGTAGCATACAAGCTCGAACTCCCTGAAGAGCTCAGTAGAGTACATAGCACCTTTCACGTATCGAACCTGAAGAAATGTTTGTCTGACGAAACTTTGGTCGTACCATTGAAAGAGATCCAACTCAACGACAAACTAAATTTCATTGAAGAACCAATGGAAATCTTAGATAGAGGCGTCAAACAACTAAAGCAAAGCCGTATTCCCATAGTCAAAGTCAGATGGAACTCTAAGAGAGGACCGGAGCACACATGGGAATGCGAAGACACAATCCGTTCTACCTACCCCCACTTGTTTGATGAAACAACCCCGACAACTACCACACTTTAGGATTCGGGACGAATCCAGTCTAACGGGTAGGTACTGTAACCCCTCGTAAAATCCCATGTCATTAATAATATTAATCACCAATTATTTCCCATTATTGTCTAGTAACCTTTTATACGGGTTATATTTTTTTTTAGACATATGTATGTGCACATGACAACGATCACCAGAATACCCCAATGAACTTGAATTCCCCTGAATAGCTCACTTGTGTACCGATCATTAAAGTCACACGAATATTACAAATTACTACACCGATTCTATTAGTGAACAAATATAACGAAAGTATAAATTGTTTCATCAAAATCTTATACACATAATTGCTTAAACTAATTCACCTTTCATTCGATTCATTTTTCTCTTTTCTTTTCCTTTAGGCCGGACCTAAACCACAGCCCATTTCAATTATCCTTTTTCTTCATAGGCTAAGACTATCAATAGCCCAACAATCTATTCTTTTTTTTTTCTCTGGATCGAACACCACTCAACACCAAATTTAAAACACAAAACCTAAATACTTCACTTTGCTTTCTTTTGAATTCACGACATAAACTAAACCAAAGCGCTACAAACCCATAACTTATATTTTCTTTTCTTTCTCGGACCTAATTACAACAACACAACACAACACCAAACATTTAAAACTTGCCAGTTTGACCTTGCTTCCACTCGACATCATGCAACATAAACCATAACTTATAGAACATGCAATGTATACTTGTTTTGTTCCTTTTACCTCTTCGACACAGCCCACCAACTATCAATTCATTGCTTTCTCTAAATACAAATTTCAAAATTCTTTTACTCTCTTTTGCTCTCGTACGACACAACCACCCAAAACCAACTTCTTTTGCTCCCATGTGATTCGACAGCATGCACTACACAAAACACAACCAATCCTCACACTGTCTTCTTATTCCTTGCATGAAAGACCCTCCAAAAATCAACAATAAGCCACCCTATTGTTGCCTAAGACCTTCTATAAGAAATAAACTAATACTAAACTCCATACTCCTCTTGAAAACATGCAAACCCAATGGATATTATGCCTCTTAACCTCCAGCATGATTACAATCCTTTTTCACCTTTTCCTTATTTTATTAAACTAGTACATAGCAATGTTGACCATCACTCTTCTAATCACATGTTGTATTAGAAACTGCCCACAACAACCTCACCCTAAACCTCCCTACTCGACAAGACCATACCACTTTGACCTCTCCTTCTTCCATTCGACAAGAACCCAACATACATGCTCCTCTTTGACCACCTTTTCTTACTCGACTAAGACAACACAGACTTTACTTCATCTACCTTGAAACCATGCAACATGAAGATTATAATACTCCCAACACCATGCTCGACATGGTCTATAAAGACCCTCACTTCTCACCTTTTGTTCTCACCTAAGCATACACACTTAAACAAACAAACACTTCACATATTCCTTTGCTAGTTACTGTCGAGGGAGAGAGGGAAGGAAGGCAAGCTTATTGGGTTACATTACAAGTCTTGGGTTTTGTTTTGGATCGTGGGTTATCACACGCTAAGGGTTCCAAGTCGTTACTCGTTTCCTTGTTCTCTCGCGCCCATCCCATTCGAACTCTCCACCACCTTTTTAGGTGTTGTAAGTTTCCTTGTCTCACTCTCACTTGTTCATTTCTATTCGTATATGCATACTAAACGAATTCACAAACATAACTCAACACGCATGGAAACACATTTACATACATAACTCACGCCTCGATAACGTTCTATTTTGACGTGAAACATACGTAAAACTTTACATTATTCGAACCCTCACTCGATGGTGTATTTAGTTAATGGAACATGCAAAGATTTCTACCTTAAACACCACACGAAAACAACACAGAAACTATTTAGTCGAACCATAGCTGCGTTTTCCTTTTTGAAACCACCTGGGTCACGATGGGCTTATAAGCCCAAAACAACTCAATTTGCTTTCTAACTAAGGTGTATACTTACTGTGAATCATGCAAACTAAAAACGAGGACCATAGATAATTTAAAGTATTCGAATAAGATATAGGAAGGAACGAGATAAATAAGAAATAGTAATATTTTCAAAATATAAAGTTGGACTTGTCTTGCAAAAGGTTTTCTTTTAAAAGGGTATAAAATCGTAACATCTTCTAAAAGGAGGATTAAATATGTAAATGATGTTTTGATATAAGTCGAGGGACCGAAGATGTAAATTCACAAAGTCATGGTTAAAAACGGTGTATTAAACTTTTGGACTAGTTTTGTAAAAGTCGCGTAGTTAAAGGACTATATGTGTAAAAACCGAAAGAAAAAGGATATAAAATGAAATAATGTAAAAGATGTATTACAAGGACCGAATCTGCAATTAATGAGAAGATAAAGGGGCAATGTGTTAAACATATATTTTTGGGTAAAATTATAATTATTTAAACTTCGAGGTTAAATATGTAAACTTTATAAACTATAAGGGGAATTGTGTAAAAGTACCAAAGTTATATATTTGTGTTTTAAATTATTTTACATTTCTGATTACACATTTTCACACAAGTTATTAACGTGACACGGCTAATTAATAATGTAACTATTTTCACTTAACTTTTAAAATATTTAAATTAAATATTTTAACTTATCGTTCGTGCGTTAAATATATTTAACGTAATCTCTTAAAGTCACCACATTTATAAACTCTAAACGTCCACGTCACCCGAATTCGTCACAATCTCACATATAATTTCACATTCACCATTTCCCATATTAAAATCAAAGAGTTGGTAATATTCTAAATATATCACATTATTCTAGGTCGCAAGTTGGGAGCTATTCATTTCACTTTTTGATTTACTACCCGTTTACTACACTACTAAGGTGAGTTCATAGTCCCACTTTTTACTATGTTTTCAAATCCCGTGGGGAGATACATGCTATAAATCTGAACACAAGTATTTTTCTGTATGCTTCCCTGATTGATATTGCTAAGTAATATTTGCCTAAGTTATTACCCCGCCAATTTAAAAGTCCCTTTATCATGAACCATTAATCACTTGCGAGTGAACGCAAATTTCGTGAATAGATCTATTGGAAGTTGACATCCCATTTGTACTAGCCGGATTGATAGCCATAGTGTTAGCCGGATTGATAGACAAATGCACTTTATTCGAATTTGAGTATGGCAAAACTCCTACACCAGGGCATTTATCACCCATATCATTGCTATGATTGGGATATTTATTATTACTACCCCTACACGTTAAGGTTTGCGTTTCATGAGGCTTAGTGCAATATTTATCTATTTGATTATTACCCCTGCAATATCATTGTTTTCACTACTATTTATCTTGTGTTCAAACTATTACAAATGAAACACTATGGATTCACTCAACCTTTGTGTTGACATTTTAAGCATGTTTATCTCAGGTAATTAAAGAAATCTCAAGCACGGAGTTGGCACGGGCATGGAGAAAAGACCCACCTTTATTTCAAATAACCATATCATTCTTTTCAAACTCATCATCACTTTTGTGAACTACTACTCCTTTTGATAACAAATATGTAATCTCTGAATATTGAGTTTTCATTGAATGATATAAAATTTCCCTCTTTATAAAAAATCTATACTTATGACTGTGATCTAGTTGGTAATACCCCGTTTAAGTCTTCCGCTGCTATTTAAAAATTTACGGGGTGTTACATTATATTCCTGATTATCAGGCTATATATTTGTTTCATTTAAACATCCCTATAGATAGTGTTGCAATTGTCTTATACAATTATACGAATATTAGTAGGCAGAAACAGTTAGGCGGACCCCTGGTGTGAAGTCAGTCGACCGAGACTCGAAGGTGAGGAAACTCACCACCTACCCTATAACTTATCACTGAAATTACTGTGATATTGGAATGAATATGGAGCTAATTTTTTTTCTTTTAGGTACCTGTTGGTAGAGCAACTCTTGGCCGTATCATTAATGTTATCGGAGAGCCTATTTGACCACAGAGGTGATATTAGTAAGTTTTATGCTTGCTGTTGAGTGGCATGTTCTGTCTCTTCTCTTGGAATTTGTATCTTACTTTTTCTTTGTTTATTTCAACAGAAACCGATCACTATTTGCCTATCCACAGAGAAGCCCCAGCTTTTGTTGAGCAAGCAACTGAACAACAAATCCTTGTGACTGGAATCAAGGTAATTTCTTTGTAATATGTAGATGTGCATTACTCTGTTAATGGTTTGGTATATAGTGAGAAAATATTAAGTGTATTCAATTTTCTTTACCCTAATTTCTAACTCGATAGGTTTGTTCGGTGGTGCCGGTGTAGGAAAGACCGTGCTTATCATGGAACTTATTAACAATATTGCCAAGGCCCATGGTTGGTAGATGCAGTAAATTATGCACTTTGATAGGATTGGCATGCTTATGAACCCTTTTTTATTTTCTCTTTCACTTTAGGTGGTTTCTCTGTCTTTGCTGGTGTCGGAGAACGCACCCGAGAGGGTAACGATTTATACAGGGAAATGATGGAGAGTGGTGTCATTAAGCTAGGTGATAAGCAGGTGTGTATATTCGATGCTTTTGTTTATATCTTTTAGAATATTTCATTTTCTTATTTTGGTATTAACCGAGAGTTTTTCATTTTTCTAGAGTGAGAGCAAGTGTGCTCTTGTCTACGGTCAAATGAACGAACCCCCAGGTGCTCGTGCGCGTGTTGGGCTTACTGGATTGATCGTGGCTGAACACTTCAGAGATGCTGAAGGACAAGATGTGCTTCTCTTCATTGACAACATTTTTCGTTTCACCCAGGTAGGTTTTGCTTCTTTGGGTATCTAGTTCATTCTACAAATTGACTTCTCAAATAAGTCGAGATTGAGCAATCGTTATATTTCTGCTCTGCTGGCTAACTCTGAGGTGTCTGCTTTGCTTGGTCGTATTCCATCTGCTGTCGGTTACCAACCAACTTTGGCTACCGATCTTGGAGGTCTTCAAGAGCGTATCACCACAACCAAGAAAGGTTCTATTACATCCATCCAAGCTATTTATGTACTTGCTGATGATTTGACGGATCCTGCTCCTGCCACAACCTTTGCTCACTTGGATGCCACAACTGTGCTATCCAGACAGGTAACCATCATCTCTCTCAGATTGTATTGGTAGTGTGTTGAGTTGGCAAGATATCTTTTTGAACAAGTTGGGTAATAGGTCAAAACAAGTTTATTGTGAATTTCGTTTTTTTAGTTGGTTTGAAAAGGTTCGGTTAGGCTGGTGCACTGATGCGTGGTTTTGCGACCTTACAACAGGTTTTACCTCTCGAGGGATCTCAAGAGGCTTGCAATCCCCACCAGGCAGTGTACCTGACCGATGTAGTATAGTGTAGTGGCAAGTACCGGGGGATTGATCATTCTCTAGGGGAATAGTGTCATTAGGATTGAAAAACTATTCTAGTAGGTCTAAGGGTGAGGGAAGATTCTTTTTGTATTTTTATATTTTTATGAAAGCAAGTAAAATCTCAGGTTTGAAGGAGTGAGCGGAATTAGTTGCTAGTCAACTAACCCAAATAACTACAATTGCAAATAAAATAAAATGACTGAAAATAAAAAGGTTGTGAAACTTATATGGGGAGAAATGTATTTACTTAGATTTCCTTACTCCCTAACTATCTTTTACCGGTTGATTAGTGTGTATTAATTGCGTGGATGACGGGTGTATTTCTTAATACCAATCGTGGGGTGGCGTACGTACTTCCCTAACTCTACAAGCTCCTACTTCACTCCTATGTCGAGCCGGCTAAGAAGCTCCTAACATGGGATCACTAGAATTCTCTCATGCATTAAATACAACCATAAAAACCTTAGTACGCATTGGTTCATGTTTCTTAAGACGTTCAAGCAAGTTACCGTATAGGAGGTTAGCCAGTTTTCTTAAGCCTAACATCGATAAACAATCATCCAATACAATTAATAACACACCAACAACCAATAATCAATAGTTAGGTTTCATTAGATCTAAGCAAACACAAGATAAATCTAGCCTAGCATGTTAATTAAAATACAAGAACAAGATATAATCAAACAACACATAGACATATTGAATGATTAATTGATTACTTATCTTCAATTAAACATGGGAGATCCAAGGGTATAAAACCCTTAAAAATGGCAGAAAATTCGTCTTAGGGTTTCTCCTCACAAAGTTACACACTAATGACTAAAAATTGCAAAACTATATATAGAGTTTAGGTGCTGACGGCGTCACGTTGTAGGAGGTGACGCCGTCACCTCGCCGCGGCTAGGGTTCCCGGACGGTCTTCTTGACGCCGTCCCTCTTTAATCCTCCAAAATCCACTCTGGCGCGTCAAGGGTTGACGCCGTCAAAATTGTGCTTGACGCCGTCTCTCTTTAACTTAAACCGTGACGACCTTGATCACCTTAAAGGGTGACGCCGTCAGATTTCCATTGTAAAACTCTCTGGCGCGTCACGTGTATTTTGTCATATCCACCTCTTTTGCCAAGCCGTGACGCCGTCAGGAGCAATCCTTTACGCCGTCACGTGTACTTTTCCAGCAACTTTGGAGACTTTGTCTTTTTCTTCACTTTTATGCTCCAAAAACGTCCAAAATGCTTCCTTTTCCAGATTTTTTCTCCAAAGTACCTAAAATGACAAAAAGAACGATTTAGGGCAATATTTGATCAAATAAATACGATTTAGGGCTTAAATGACCCCCTAAAAGCGGTACACTTTTCGCTTCATCATGCACAAACATTTCTTTTTCAAGTTTTTACAATTAGCACTTTATTTATGAATAAAGAACTATATTGTCAGTATCAGTGGTACTAGATATATTTAAGTGTTAGCATTCTGAAACTAGAGATTCATGTATTGAAATTTGACTTATAGTGGATTTCATGGCGTTCCGGATAAGACACAACCAAACTAGGCACATCCTTTAATAAATGGGTTGATATTGCCATCTCTACTTGTGTTTATGTGCTCGGACCTGCCTATGTAGCTCATAGTATTTCTTTCTATTTGCAGATCTCTGAACTTGGTATCTACCCTGCTGTCGATCCTCTTGACTCTACATCTCGTATGCCATCACTACATATTTTTGGAGAAGACCATTACAATACAGCTCGTGGTGTACAGAAGGTTCTTCAGAATTATAAGAATCTTCAAGATATTATTGCTATTCTTGGAATGGATGAGCTTAGTGAAGATGACAAGCTGACTCTTTCTCGTGCTCGTAAGATTCAGAGGTTTTTGAGTCAGCCCTTCCATGTTGCGGAAGTTTTCACCGGTGCTCCTGGTAAATATGTGGAACTGAAGGAGAGCATTGCCAGTTTCCAGGTATGCTCAAATTCGCCTAGCCATTTACTCTCATACATTCAAAGTTGCATGGACCATTAATATATTTACCAAAAAAAAGCTCTTTTGCAACTTGTACATAGATAATAGATTGTCCTATCTCTCATCTAAGTCTACCAAACAAAAAAGATGCAAAAACCTTTTACAGAAAATGAACATTTAAAAATGCGGGGTATATGTCTAAAGAGACCCAGTGTTATATGTGGCTTCAAAAAGGCAGAGTTACGCAAGGTACGGCGTAGTTTAGAATTTTTGACTATTTTATTTTAAAAGTTTACTCATTTACTTCTGTTATCTATTTTAATAAGTACAAGCTTGGACACTAATTGGATGGGTGTCGGTTCGTGGCTCATAGGTGGAGTTTGAACAATAATTGGGATTCAAGATTGCATTTTTTTTATTTGCTTTATGTTTGAACCAAAGACTAGTGATGAAAATTGTGTTTTTGATGATGTGTTCTGCTGTGCAGAATTTGCAACACAACTTTTTATTGAATAAGTTTTAACTTTTAATGGGTTTGATCGAATACAACAACATATTATGTGATATTGTGATTCCAAATGTGTATGTAATATGACCACCTTTTGCCTTTTTGGATGTAGTTAGCTACTTGTTTTTTATAATCTATTTTTATGTTGCTTATTGTGTAGATTTTTAAGCTTATTTTTTTGCTAAATACTTGTTGTTACCTACTAACATTATCAGGTATCACCAATGATATAAAATAACTTATTAGGTATCACCTGTGATACAAAATAACATATTGGGTATCACCTGTGATACCTAATAAGTTATTTTGTATCACAGGTGATACCTACAGTCTAACTATCACAGGTGACACCCAATAAGTTATTTTGTATCACAGGTGATACCTAATAAGTTAGTTTGTATCACTGGTGATACCTCATAATGTTAGTAGGTAACAACTAGTTAGCAAAAAAAAATAAGCTTAAAAGTCTACACAATAAGCAACATGAAAATAGCTTATCAAATTCTTAATATTTTGATAAAAACATTACATAACGAAAATATTATAACTAAATCATAAAACCTAAAAATCAAAAATTACCCAGAGATGTGTAAATTTAGTATCCATCTAGGGGTAATTTTTGATTTTTAGGTTTTCTTAGGCTCGTTTAATTCCCGTAAGAACTCGTTTTTCAATTTAATTTGCGTTTTTGCTTATTTGTGTTTTACTTACTTATTTTGTACACAAGTGATACCTAATATGTTATTTTGTATCACCTATGATTTTGTATGTATCACAGGTGATACCTCATATTTTGAATCTACAAAAACAAGTAGCTAACTACAGTCTAACTATTACAGGTGATACCTAATATGTTATTTTGTATCACAGGTGATACATAATATGTTATTTTGTATCATATGTGATACCTGATAAGTTATTTTGTATCACTGGTGATACCTAATAAAATAAGATATTAGGCATCACCTGTGATACATACCAAATATTAGGTATCACCTGTGACACAAAATAAGATATTAGGTATCACCTGTGATACAAAATTAGATATTAGATATCACCTGTGATACAAAATAAGATATTAGGTATCAGTGTATCACATGTGATACAAAATAAGATATTAGATAATTTTTTTGTCCATTATTTTCGTACATCACTTTTATTTTATTGTTCTTCACAAATGGCAAAAAGCGCAACGCACGATTGATTAATAAGCAACTGAAGTTTGTTTATCTAAAGATTTTAAGTACACGTAATTTTATTGGTAGAGATAACTTAAGGAAAAAAAATTAACAACCAAAACAAAGCGAAAAACCAAAACAAAGAAAAGAAGAAGAAAAAAAAATACTAGCACAACATTTTGGTTCAGTAAAAAAGTCCTCAATATTAAACAAGCTCAATGACAAAAGCCGATGCACCTCCACCTCCATTGTACACACCCGCTGCTCCATATTTGCCGCCTTTCTGCCTCAAAACCTGTATAGTATTGTCATGATTATTGACTGAAAATATTTGTCAATAATCACCAACTGCAGCATGTTGCTAGCAGGGATATAACACAGATCTTTATATGCATAGTGCAAGAGCCAAACCAAGACAAAGCCATTATTGACTGAAAATATCTATGGCAACAATATATATTTTAAAGGTAATGATTGGTAAGTGTTCCAGCTGTTTAGGGGGCTCGATTTTGAAATCAATGCCTGGGTCCCAAATTATAGGTCCTCTTTCATGAGTTGTAATGGATATCGTGAAGAACTTTCATGAAAATTAAAGGTGGACTAAAATGCAAATAAGAAGATAGAGACATAAGACTGCCAAATTATAGGTTCTATGAAAATCAACCATTCTTTTTAAGATTTGAAAACCCATACAGTACTGGGGCTTTTTCGTGATTGAGCAAAACCTACACCCATATCTTGGATTCAGTCTTAAAAGATCACAACCAACTGGACAAACACAGCTTGACAATCCCGTCAAGTGTACTAAAAGTAAGGACAACCAAGTGCCAAAATAACCATTGTACTAAAGTAGACGCAGACACTAGTTACGATAACTGAGCACAACTTGAAGATCAAATGCTTGATTATGAAAGGTAACTGGTATAGAAAGGTAAAATGAAGTTTCTCCTACAGCATTGCAGGTGAGCTAATAAACACAATGAAACAAAGAAAAGTAAGTTCATTTATCGTCCTCACTTGGTACACACGGCATGTAAAATTTCCAAACAATAGTTTCACAAGCATACAGATTATTACGTACAACACATACACCAAACAAGACTTCACTTTCAAGTAGAAAAAATGATAAAAACGATGAATTAAGAACTGATCTACGATTTTTTCCCATGTTACTTCCTCGAAGACACTCCAGGTCCAGTACTTGGGAATGATCGATGAAAAGATTAACCTATATCCAAGACAACAATAACAAAAAGTAAGTCACCTTAAATATGGATGTGAACTAAAAACAGGTTACAAATTTGAAGGACAAAAGCATACGTTGGGACCATATTGCTTAATGAACCATTTCCCAAGCAACATATTAAGAATATCAAAAGTGATATTCAAGAATATCACAAGCGATTTTTTGAATATCACAAGTGACGTCTTGAATTTCTGTAAATGAGAATTCATTGTAGAATTGAGAGACACCTGAGCTTGAGGATTTACCCGTTTGCTTTGCGCTCATCAGTTCTTCTACTAGTCAAAGTGCATCATCACACTCTACTTGCATCTCATCACGTTCCCTTTTGTAATTTTTTAAAAACTCAATAGCAGAGAACATCTTCTGTTCCACCTCATGCACGTACGGTTCAAATCTGCAATTTGACTTTGAAGGTAGGATTTTTGTTCAAGCGCCACGCGGAGTTCTTCCACAACTTCATTGTGTTCCTTCTTGATGTTTTCATTTTCTTCCTTGGTTTTTGTAAGTGTTTCGTCAATCTCTTGCTTTCGCCTTAATTCTTCTCCATACATGTTTTCTAATGCCTTAACCTGTAAGATGGATGGCCACATATATATCATTCATAATCTATACTGTCACAAATTTTAACTAAATAAAATACATTCAAAAATAGTATCCTCAAGGACTTGACGCTTACCTTGCGTTTAGCGTCCATGGCATCTTTTTCTGCTTTCCTTCGCCTAATAGTTGCCAACAGTTATCATCTCACATGTGATATTAAGAATATCACAAGTGATATTCAAGAATATCAAAATTGATATTCAAGAATATCACAAGCGATTTTTTGAATATCACAAGTGACGTCTTGAATTTCTGTAAATGAGAATTCATTGTAGAATTGAGAGACACCTGAGCTTGAGGCTTCACCCGTTTGCTTTGCGCTCATCAGTTCTTCTACTAGTCAAAGTGCATCATCACACTCTACTTGCATCTCATCACGTTCCCTTTTGTAATTTTTTAAAAACTCAATAGCAGAGAACATCTTCTGTTCCACCTCATGCACGGTACGGTTCAAATCTGCAATTTGACTTTGAAGGTAGGATTTTTGTTCAAGCGCCACGCGGAGTTCTTCCACAACTTCATTGTGTTCCTTCTTGATGTTTTCATTTTCTTCCTTGGTTTTTGTAAGTGTTTCGTCAATCTCTTGCTTTCGCCTTAATTCTTCTCCATACAAGTTTTCTAATGCCTTAACCTGTAAGATGGATGACTACATATATATCATTCATAATCTATACTGTCAAAAATTTTAACTAAATAAAATACATTCAAAAATAGTATCCTCAAGGACTTGACGCTTACCTTGCGTTTAGCGTCCATGGCATCTTTTTCTGCTTTCCTTCGCCTAATAGTTGCCAACAGTTATCATCTCACATGTGATATTAAGAATATCACAAGTGATATTCAGAATATCACAAGTGATATTCAAGAATATTACAAGTGATTTTTTGAATATCACAAGTGACGTCATGAATTTCTGTAAATGAGAATTCATTGTAGAATTGAGAGACACCTGAGCTTGAGCTTCACCCGTTTCTTTGCGCTTATCAGTTCTTCTACTAGTCAAAGTGCATCATCGCACTCTACTTGCATCTCATCACGTTCCCTTTTGTAATTTTTTAACAACTCAATAGCAGAGAACATCTTTTGTTCCACCTCCTGCACGGTACGGTTCGAATCTGAAATTGACTTGAAGGTAGGATTTTTGTTCAAGCGCCACGCGGAGTTCTTCCACAACTTCATTTGTTCCTTCTTGATGTTTTCATTTTCTTCCTTGGTTTTTGTAAGTGTTTCGTCAATCTCTTGCTTTCGCCTTAATTCTTCACCATACATGTTTTCTAATGCCTTAACCTGTAAGATGGATGACCACATATATATCCTTCATAATCTATACTGTCACAAATTTTAACTAAATAAAATACATTCAAAAATAGTATCCTCAAGGACTTGACTCTTACCTTGCGTTTAGCGTCCATGGCATTTTTTCTGCTTTCCTTCGCCTAATAGTTGCCACAACAGTTATCATCTCACATGTGATATTAAGAATATCACAAGTGATATTCAAGAATATCACAAGCGATTTTTTGAATATCACAAGTGACGTCTTGAATTTCTGTAAATGAGAATTCATTGTAGAATTGAGAGACACCTGAGCTTGAGGCTTCACCCGTTTGCTTTGCGCTCATTAGTTCTTCTACTAGTCAAAGTGCATCATCACACTCTACTTGCATCTCATCACGTTCCCTTTGTAATTTTTTAAAACTCAATAGCAGAGAACATCTTCTGTTCCACCTCCTGCACGGTACGGTTCGAATCTGCAATTTGACTTTGAAGGTAGGATTTTTGTTCAAGCGCCACGCGGAGTTCTTCCACAACTTCATTGTGTTCCTTCTTGATGTTTTCATTTTCTTCCTTGGTTTTTGTAAGTGTTTCGTCAATCTCTTGCTTTCGCCTTAATTCTTCTCCATACATGTTTTCTAATGCCTTAACCTGTAAGATGGATGACCACATATATATCATTCATAATCTATACTGTCACAAATTTTAACTAAATAAAATACATTCAAAAATAGTATCCTCAAGGACTTGACGCTTACCTTGCGTTTAGCGTCCATGGCATCTTTTTCTGCTTTCCTTCGCCTAATAGTTGCCAACAGTTATCATCTCACATGTGATATTAAGAATATCACAAGTGATTTTTTAAATATCATAAGTGACGTCTTGAATTTATGTAAATGAGAATTCATTGTAGAATTGAGAGACACCAGAGCTTGAGGCTTCACCCGTTTTCTTTGCGCTCATCAGTTCTTCTACTAGTCAAAGTGCATCATCACACTCTACTTGCATCTCATCACGTTCCCTTTTGTAATTTTTTAACAACTCAATAGCAGAGAACATCTTCTGTTCCACCTCCTGCACGGTACGGTTCAAATCTGCAATTTGACTTTGAAGGTAGGATTTTTGTTCAAGCGCCACGCGGAGTTCTTCCACAACTTCATTGTGTTCCTTCTTGATGTTTTCATTTTCTTCCTTGGTTTTTGTAAGTGTTTCGTCAATCTCTTGCTTTCGCCTTAATTCTTCTCCATACATGTTTTCTAATGCCTTAACCTGTAAGATGGATGACCACATATATATCATTCATAATCTATACTGTCACAAATTTTAACTAAATAAAATACATTCAAAAATAGTATCCTCAAGGACTTGACGCTTACCTTGCGTTTAGCGTCCATGGCATCTTTTTCTGCTTTCCTTCGCCTAATAGTTGCCACAACAGTTATCATCTCACATGTGATATTAAGAATATCACAAGTGATATTCAAGAATATCACAAGTGATTTTTTGAATATCACAAGTGACGTCTTGAATTTCTGTAAATGAGAATTCATTGTAGAATTGAGAGACACCTGAGCTTGAGGCTTCACCCGTTTGCTTTGCGCTCATCAGTTCTTCTACTAGTCAAAGTGCATCATCACACTCTACTTGCATCTCATCACGTTCCCTTTTGTAATTTTTTAACAACTCAATAGCAGAAAACATCTTCTGTTCCACCTCCTGCACGGTACGGTTCGAATATGCAATTTGACTTTGAAGGTAGGATTTTTGTTCAAGCGCCACGCGGAGGTCTTCCACAACTTCATTTTTTTCCTTCTTGATGTTTTCATTTTCTTCCTTGGTTTTTGTAAGTGTTTCGTCAATCTCTTGCTTTCGCCTTAATTCTTCTCCGTACATGTTTTCTAATGCCTTAACCTGTAAGATGGATGACCACATATATATCATTCATAATCTATACTGTCACAAATTTTAACTAAATAAAATACATTCAAAAATAGTATCCTCAAGGACTTGATGCTTGCCTTGCGTTTAGCGTCCGTGGCATCTTTTTCTGCTTTCCTTCGCCTAATAGTTGCCACAACAGTTATCATCTCACATGTGATATTAAGAATATCACAAGTGATATTCAAGAATATCACAAGTGATTTTTTTGAATATCACAAGTGACGTCTTGAATTTCTGTAAATGAGAATTCATTGTAGAATTGAGAGACACCTGAGCTTGAGGCTTCACCCGTTTGCTTTGCGCTCATCAGTTCTTCTACTAGTCAAAGTGCATCATCACACTCTACTTGCATCTCATCACGTTCCCTTTTGTAATTTTTTAACAACTCAATAGCAGAGAGCATCTTCTGTTCCACCTCCTGCACGGTACGGTTCAAATCTGCAATTTGACTTTGAAGGTAGGATTTTTGTTCAAGCGCCACGCGGAGTTCTTCCACAACTTCATTGTGTTCCTTCTTGATGTTTTCATTTTCTTCCTTGGTTTTTGTAAGTGTTTCGTCAATCTCTTGCCTTCGCCTTAATTCTTCTCCATACATGTTTTCTAATGCCTTAACCTGTATGATGGATGACCACATATATATCATTCATAATCTATACTGTCACAAATTTTAACTAAATAAAATAAATTCAAAAATAGTTCTTCTACTAGACCAAACACATTACTAAGATTCGTGAACTCATAAGAAAATGATCTTTACGTATCAAAATCTTGCAGTATGTGCATATATTTTTATCCAATTCTTTCTGAAAACAAAGTTTACAATAAGAATGCAGTAGTTTACAATTGTAAGTAAAAGATCAGAAATAAAAACATGCAAATTATGTTATAATGCGTAAAAATTGAAATGAAAACATGGACATACCCAGTAACTATTAGCATCGTCTACGTTTGGAAAACCAGTAACAGATTACTGCCCGGTGCCAGATCCATATGGCACATCATGTGAGTGTAGTCGGAATTTCGTCTTTTCGTGCATCAACTTGATCACCGACCCATAAGTAATCTACAGCATATTAAAGTTTCAAGAAATGAGCAATGTACAAAAGTAATGGACTATTAAATATCTCATGGGTGATATGTGATATCACATGTGATATGTGATATCACATGTGATATCACCGGTGATATAACGATATCACATGTGATATCACAGGTGATATCCTGTGATATCACCGGTGATATGTGATATATCACCATGTGATATCATATGTGATGATATCACAGGTGATATCACATGTGATATCACCGGTGATATCACGATATCACGATATCACCGGTGACACACAATACGAGCTAACAAAGTTATTTACACATGTAGTCCGCAAAACTCAACATAATTTCAGTGCACCAACATAAAACTCAGTAATAGCTTATATCATACTAATCATATAACTTAAGTATGAGCATAAAAATTAGCTACAAATCAACTTGGAAATGTTTTTACTAGTTAAATTTAGTATCCATCTAGGGGTAATTTTTGATTTTTAGTATACTAAATTTCAAATACACCTCTGAGGTTGCATTTTGACACATCCCTTGTCTCTCAAAATCACTTTTGAAAATCACATGTTTTTCAAAAATTACCAACATAAACCAGCCCAAAGGAAGCAGAGGGAAATCTTAAGTATGAGCATAAAAATTAGCTACAAAAGATCCAGAAGCTAAGCTACTTATGCAAAATCTACATCATATAAGCCAAGACATCTGGTGCAAGTATTACCTAAAGCGATACTCAGTTAAAAGTTACATGAAGCAACAACTCAAAAGTCAAAACAGACATGTTTGCAATACACATGTAAGATTGTCTGGTGCAAGTATTTCTGTGTTCAAGCGACTAGAACACACACATATAAAATAGCAAGTCAGCAACAAACATAATAATCTATCTAAGAGCAATTAGCCAATTCAATATAAAAATAAGCAGCCATAGTTAACATTGACTTCACTAGTATGCAGCAATAGACATGCAACTATGCAAGCCAACTTCGTGACACATCAGGGAATGGCTAAAGAAACAACAAATATTTGAGTAACACATTCTTTGGAAGTTAGTCAATCAGAACTTTAAGTTTACCTTGTCAAGAGTTTGAGTAATAAGAACATAAGCTGGAGGAGCAACCAACTTAATTTTAACAGGGCAGTCCTGATTCCCAGCAGCTTCAGCCTTTCGCATGGCAGCCTACATCACAGTAAGTTAAAAATATAGCATCACTTATACTGAGTGTGCCTTATAAAATTGTAAGTTGCTAGTAAATATGAGACACCTTAATGTGAAGAACTCCATCAAACTCAAAGCATTTCATCTCAACATATGCCCGGATCTTCAAAGGTTGTGGATTCATTCTTCTTCTAATGTTCCTTACTAATGTGATATGTGATATCACATGTGATATCACGATATCACCGGTGACACACAATACGAGCTAACAAAGTTATTTACACATGTAGTCCGCAAAACTCAACTTAGTCGATCAATCAGTTAAACCGACGTCTTCGGCAAAGCCGAAGGCGTCTTCTGTGGCTTAGCCGCATAAGACGACTTCAATAAATGCTTCTAATATGTCTTTTTATTTCAATATCTTCATCTCAATGTGTCTGTTAACTCTGAAAACCTAATTTCTTCATAAAATCACTATAACTTCCATAAACATCAATTAATCAGTGTAAAATCGTAATATTTTCAGTATAATCTGAATAAATAGTATCTAATCGTACATCAATTAATCAGTGTAAAACTTCCATAACTATCTAATCATATGTGATAGTAAGAGATAGTTAAATAGTTGTTTAAAGAGTTTCAGTATACCTGAAATCGGATTGTTGACTGGTGTTTCCTTCATCCTTTTCGCCGAAGATTCTATTTTTTCCGATGAATTGATGAATTGATGAAATCGGATTGTTGATCGTTTTTTTTTTGTTGAGCAGTGTGTGTTAGCTGAGAGAAAGTATGAATGGAAGTGAGCGGTAGGTGGGGTGTGTTTTGTTGTAATTTTACCAAATTGCCCTTCCGTGTATTTTTTTAAGTAGCAAGTGGATGATCTCAGCCATTGATCAAATCTAAATCAATGGATGGTAGTTGTCCCTTGGTATGTGAAGTTTTTATTGTTTGTAGAATAACTCTACTCTTAGTATATATTATAATACGTCTATAAATTCATGACGTTTCATATATTTTTATACGTTTTTAAAGGTTCAGAAGTACTATTTTGTCATACAGGGTAAGGAGTTAAGGACACAACTAATCAAAATTGCAACTTATACATAAAACTTTTGTCACTCGTTTATTGGTTCATCGTATATAATAAACATGTCTTGCAAGACTACTACTTAGCTAATTAATGTTGTATTATTCCTTGATCTATCTACTAAATATATAGACCCTACAAGTGATGACGTATAGTCCGTATTCGGGTCACGAACCCGACCCATACTTAAGTCCATCACGAATGGACTCCAGCCCATCACGATATGGGCTATTGCGATAATGGTTTGGGCTTACGATGGCCCAAACCCAACGTTATTTATGGTTTTGATAGTATATCTTCTATTTATGGGATATATATCAATGAACTGCCCTATGCGGGATAAGACCGAAGATTGGGGAACACGAAACCAACAAGGATTTCGTGTCCATATATAGAGGGCACCTCAGCCCTCACAAAGGGACGATCTCAAAAACCCTAACTCTTCTACAAACCCTAAAAACCGATTACTTACTCTCACGCCGGAGGATAATCGTGGGAGACAATCCCACGATAAGCCTAACGGTGTCTTTTTGTTTTCTTAGGCGCAAACCATGGCTGATAAGCCACCTGCGCTCAGCTATGGTTGACACCAAATGAGGATACAACTCCTCATCATACTCAATGCTGAGCTTGCGCAGTTTGCTCTCCTGATTCTCCAGCAAACTCTCCACAGCTTTGCGGAATTCATCCAAGTCAGACATGAGTTTCCCCTTGTTCAGCTCCATAAATCTCAAGGCCCAAAGGCAGGAGGCCTTGTACTCTTTTGCTCCAGTACGCTCTTTATTCAATTCGGCCATGAGCAACATCTTCTCATCAGCAATTTTCTGGTCATACATAGCAGATGCCCTCAATTCAGCTTGCGCATCAGCCAACTGCGCCTTTAGTAGGTCAATCTCCTTATCCTTCTGCGCAACTAGGCTGCCCTCACACCCATACTCGGCCTGTAGCCGCGCAACCAATGAAGCCTGGGGCGCAGCAGCCAACACCAACTCCTCTAGAAGGCTATTTCTTGGCGCATCTCCAGCAGATTTTTCCTCATCCACTAGACTCTCAGGCCCAAAATCAGTCTTAGGTGGCGAATTCTCAACATGCGGATCATCATCAATAGCAGCCTCAACACTACACGCAAATAACAACGTTACTCTATATTACTAATAGCGGATTAAGGACTAAAGATCTAAAGGTACAAGTACTTACTTGGGGGGAGGAGTTTTATGCGATGACGCATCCTCTTCAGTTGGTCGCTCGACAAAAATAGCAGGGCGCTTACTTGATGTCTCTGCGCCATCATCACCAGATGACCTCTTGCGCTTTAAACCTTGGTCTTCCTCCTCAGACTCATCCATAGCACTCCCCGACGAGTCTACATGCAATAACTCCACAGGGATTTGCGACCCAGAAGGGGAAAAGCTACGCAGAGGAGTAGCCATAGTAACACCTGCGGGGATCTCCACAGTCTCATCTGTCCCCTCTGGCTCCCCCTGCGCGATCGCCATTGTGCGTCCTACGGTAGCCTGCAGAATGGGCTCCTCACCATCTCTCAAAGGGCGCACACCCACAATAACCTGCTTCGGCTTCTCCAAATGCACAACGCGGAATAGATCCATCTCTGCGCAACAAACAACAAACAAACACAAAATGTGTTAATAAGCTACAAAGAGAGAACGCTTACAGCTATTAAACGAAGAGGAAGGAAGAGACAAGCACCCACCCCGACTATTTTCATCCAGAAATGTTGGCACTTCTTCTGGACTACCGAAGTAATTGCGGCTAATACCCACATGCACCAAAAACTCTTCGGGATACGCTTTGATTGGTATACGATTGGTGTTTATCGTATCCGCATCAGCTACATTGTACAACCCGGGTCGGGGCGCTCGTCTCTTGGTAATAATTCTCGAGTATAGAACTCAAAAATCGATGGGAAAAATGAACTATCAACCCAAAAGAATTTTTCTCTCCAATCCCTCAGTGCATCTAACTTCTCAGTATAGCACTGCAGCGGACCTGCGCGCTTGGAGAAGGAAACCCACCCGTTTGACCACGACGTGTGGTAAAACGCGCGGAATAGATGAATTGTGGGTTCTATCCCTAACAAGCGACAATTCACTTCGAAGTTGGTTATCTTTGCTGCACCTATACAGTGCAGCTGGGAAATATGAAGGCGATAGTGATTGAGAATATCGCACAAAAAGAGGGAGATGGGCGCACGCTGGTTAGCGAATTCGAAAAAACGCGTATATACCCCTACTTTCCCTTGTGGGAAATCCGCTATCGACGCATTTGCGGCCGGAATTACTGGATGCAATGCGAGAGGGATATAATAATCTGAAGTGAACTGACGAAGTTCATCCTCAGATAATTCGGAAGTAAAATCAGACAATTGAAGAACCATGATTAACCTTCAATAACTATTATAAGCGCACGCGCTATTACCTTAGTTTTTTGTTGATTTTTGATTGCTGTTTGAAGGTTTAACAATGGCGGAAGATGATGATTTTTTACTGTGATAACCACAATGAAATGACGGCTCAAGTATATAAAGGGTTACACATATTCGTGGATGAACGACATGTGTACCCCACTTGCTCCAATCGGATGGTTGGGAACCCAAAAGGTAAAACACTTTTTCACCCACCCTCACGATTTTCGAAGAAGATACTTGGACTAGGTTAACTTGCTAATTTTGGCGGGAAAAACTTGAAACTTCCCCGCTACGCATCAAGGAATATTTTTAGTTCCAATTGTTAGTCTAGCATCCGCAATTTCGCATTGCGCACACTAGACTGGGGGGACATGATGACGTATAGTCCGTATTCGGGTCACGAACCCGACCCATACTTAAGTCCATCACGAATGGACTCCAGCCCATCACGATATGGGCTATTGCGATAATGGTTTGGGCTTACGATGGCCCAAACCCAACGTTATTTATGGTTTTGATAGTATATCTTCTATTTATGGGATATATATCAATGAACCGCCCTATGCGGGATAAGACCGAAGATTAGGGAACACGAAACCAACAAGGATTTCGTGTCCATATATAGAGGGCACCTCAGCCCTCACAAAGGGACGATCTCAAAAACCCTAACTCTTCTACAAACCCTAAAAACCGATTACTTACTCTCACGCCGAAGGATAATCGTGGGAGACAATCCCACGATAAGCCTAACGGTGTCTTTTTGTTTTCTTAGTGCGCAGGTCTCAAGCATTAAGATCTGATTGGTACGGAATCAAGGAACGCCCAACTTTTGTATCAACACTACAAGCAAAATCAGTATTCATTTGTGTTTAGTTGATCGAACACTAATTATATTTGGCACATCTTAGATCCTAACTTGCACGTCTTTAGCAGGGCTGGGGCTTCTTTGACAATTCGTTCCCTGCGTGGGGCATCCCAATTTCCTGCTCGTAGTTGTAAACGCGTAAAATCACGTATATCACTGCATCGACATATCTCATCCCACGTCCCAAGTTGTTTACAACACCTTTGTAAAAGCGAATCTTGCTTCTTTTGCTCTTGGTGTTTCGTAAGGGCGGTTCCTTGTGGGTCGACAAACCTTGACAACCACATGTGGCAATAATTTAGAGATTGTTGCTGAATCTGCTTAGTACAATTCACTTTCGTTGCAGCATCGATAGAAGCTGCTAAGCAGACAAGGAGTATTCCAACGATTGCATATCTTGTTGCCATTGTAGATATATAGATGTGATGTGTTGATGTGTATATGGGGGTAGTCATATATATAGTAGTTTTGCGGGCATTTGCGTATAAATAAAGGTTTAAATTTTATATTTTATTTTCATGGCCTCTGATGATTTATCCGAAGTAGCACAATATACTTGAATTTCTTAGGTATTCTATAAATAGAGCAGAAATGTTTGACGGCATAAGTCATTCGTTGTATGTAAATTGTAAAGACGTTGAAGATAAATTTGAATTTCTTTTCCTAAAAAAGTTACTATAAATAAAGAAAACACACTATTATTAGATAATAGATGAGCTCCATTATACAACTTATCACATTTATATTTAGAGAATACAGTACGTGGCAATGGTCGTACGTTATTCATCAATATATTGCATGCTCGGTTTATGCGTCGTCATTCATTGACGAGGCCGTGGTTCCAACCACACACGACTTTTCAGTATTTTTCCTTTTCTAAAAGGGTATACGTGTCTGGGGTGATGTATGTTGGTGAATAAAGTGGTTAGTGCCTCACGACATTAGTTTAATATCTCATGTATAATCATATTATCTTGACTCATTCATTTAATATCACATGTATAATCATATCATCTCGACTTATTCGTTTAACATCTCGTGTATAACCATATCATCTCGACTCATTCATTTAACATCTCGCGTATAACCATATCATCTCGGCTCATTCGTTTAACATCTCATGTATAATCATACCATATCGACTCATTCGTTTAACATCTCGTGTATAACCATATCATCTCGGCTCATTCGTTTAACATCTCATGTATAATCATACCATCTTGACTCATTCGTTTAACATCTCGTGTATAACCATATCATCTTGGTGATGTTAATCATACCATCTCGACTCATTCGTTTAACATCTCATGTATAACCATATCATCTCGGCTCATTCGTTTAACATCTCATGTGTTATTGCGAATATTACAATATTTAATCTATACAGTCTCGTTTGTTTTGATTGATGACAAACATGTAACTTGATACATAACGTAAAATGTACAAGTTACTCGTAATCATATTTTGTCTCAACATACATTATTAAAATTCATATATATAACTTGACATCTTCATCACCTTAGTTATAATGGTTTTAGTTGAGTCACGTTAAGCCAAGTATTGGTAAACTATCATCTTTTATATACTTCAATAGGCAAAAATAGGAATTCCTATCTTTCTAACATGAGAATGACTACTGGAGAACTTATTGAACTAGAAACTCAATTTGACCTAACGGTGAAATTGCTTCCAGGAGAGAAGTTAGGTATGTGGAATCACCCGTAAAAATGGTCGTGTTTATCCTTAATTGAGCACCGCTGGTAATAGTCTCAGATTCATTCTCCAACTTGAAAAATCTTTATTCCTATACTTGCCTAAAGTAAGTATTAAAATAAGATATTTTGCCTCGCCTTAGGAATATTAATCAAACAAGTAGTAGATATGACTCTTCTTTCTTTAGTTTATTAGAATCACTTGCATCATACATACATTTGTTGATTACATGTTTTTGTTTGATATGATTAAGTATCTTGACGTTATCATGATATTTTTCTTTCTTTATATGATGTTTCGCAAGATTAACGTGTTACTTGTTAACTCATATGCCTTTTTGATACATGATGTTTTTATATGATGTATCTATGTGTAAATGCTCTTGTCTTTTGTTGGCATTCATTAAATCTATAC
This sequence comes from Artemisia tridentata subsp. tridentata, assembly GCA_021014915.2. Taxonomy (NCBI): domain Eukaryota; kingdom Viridiplantae; phylum Streptophyta; class Magnoliopsida; order Asterales; family Asteraceae; genus Artemisia; species Artemisia tridentata. The sequence goes on along the minus strand of CP139507.1, from coordinate 371,406,109 downwards.
ATAAGATGGTCTAAATAATACATGTTCCTAAATGTTATAATTTAAACATGGTTTGCATGAATTTTTCGTCTTACTTCTTTTGTGACTTTGTCACACTATTTGTTCACTACGTGTGCACTTATAATTTGTCAAAGTGCTTTTGGTATGATAAACAATTAGAAGTCGTTTTATCCTACAAATTAATCACATGAATCATTATATGCTTAAGTGTCTAAACCTAATGACAAAACAATCTCACAATGAAGTATTTCATATAATGTCATGCTCTTGCATAATATGATTATTTGTCTTGATGCTATCATATTGTGTGGTGATTTTTTGTCTAGTAGTCGAATATGTTGTTTTTGTTTATATAGGATGTTATCTTTTGATTTCTATCATATTCACATCTTTTGCCACTAACACTTTTGTCTTATAGGTTGATAATAAATTATTTGTTATCTCACTTCGTTCTAACTTTTATATGCCTATTTCGCATAATTGTAATCCCTTTATTGCTACGTAGATTAGTAATATGTTTATGGGACCTATTTAATTGCATATAGTTTTTTAAAGCATATAGAATTAAGTTTTAGAGGCTTGACATTGCATTTGTGTATCTTTCAATCGACCTCTTACCAAATCTCATTATTGCTTCTGCTTTCCAAAAATCATCTCCATCACTATTTAGTTATAACAATACTCCTAATCCTCTACACCTCCTATGAGGAAACCACATGCCTTGTCATGCGATCATCTCGCATTGATAGAGAAGAGCTACGTGACTTCAAGGATGAAGTTCTTTGTATGCTAACCAACATCCGCAAAAACATTACTAAGCTCACCGCTTTCATTAACCTGCAACCTCCTAAAACACTTTATCAACATTCTTCATTCGATGCATTACACATTATGTTGGATGTCCACCGATTAAGGCGGAAAGAAATTCATTCACATAATTTTCTGTTGTCAAAATGTATTAAAGAACACTTACCAACACATAGGTACACACCATTTAGTTAAAATCGGTTCACAAAACCACAAGTATTTCAAACCTTTTTTTTGGGAATTAAATGTTCTGAAGATTAGCGTTTAGAATTATATGTTCATAAGGTTAGTACTGCTGAGAAGAATACACTAACAGTACTAACTGCTAGTGTATATTTGAAGTCTGTTCAAGATATAACTAACAGTACTAACTTATAAGTTAGTACTGCTAGTACAAACAAAGGTACTGCTGGTTGAATACTGCTGTTGGAGTGACTCATACTATTGCTGAATGGATGAGTGTCGCGTATACTACTGCTGAAAGGATAAGTATGAAAAATATATTTTGTGTATAAAAGTCAAGTATATACGGTAGATAATATCTTTGATAAGTGATCAGTCAACAAGTTGTATACACAGAACATGTTGTATCTTTGCTACTGACACACATAACAAGTAAGTAGTTTGACAAGACTTATCCATATTGTAAAGATCTTCTTTATTGTATAAAAGGGAGATCTTAGCTTAGATATTAAGTGTGCTTAAGTATGTAACTATTAGATATTAACTAAGAGAGTTGAACATAACAGAAATAGTTATATTTTTAATAGAGATTCAAGGTTTGTAACCCTAGTGATAGTGAAGATCACTCGTACTATTCTCAATAATATTGAATCGTTTGGTGTTATACTTTCTATGTTCATTGTTTATCACAAAAGCATTACTGTTCCATTTCCATAACCAATATCCTTCTAAGTGTGGTTAAATAGATTCCGCATACTTAATGATATTCACTCAAAGTATCATATACACACGTTATAAAGGACTAACATCCTAAGTGTATTCTTAATCAGTCCTCACAAGTGGTAAATGGCTGATTGATCCTCTCTATTGGTATCAGAGCTCAGGTTGATACTTTTGATTTAGAAGAAGAAATGGACATGGAGTCTATTCAAACGAATGTTTCTGCAAAGTTGCCAATGCTCAAGCAGAATGAGTTTGATATGTGGAGGCTAAGGATAGAGCAATATTTCCAAGTGCAAGACTATACACTTTGGGAAATTATTGAAGATGGAAACACTTACAAGCTGATGAGGCGAAAAGTGTACCGCTTTTAAGGGGTCATTTAAGCCCGAAATCGTATTTATTTGATCAAATATTGCCCTAAATCGTTCCTTTTGTCATTTTAGGTACTTTTGAGGAGAAATCTGGAAAAGGAGGCATTTTGGACGTTTTTGGAGCATTAAAGTGAAGAAAACGGCAAAGTCTCAAGAATCGGCTAAAAGTTACTCTTGACGGCGTCACAATTAACATGGGACGGCGTCATGCCTTGGCAAGAAAAGTTGGATGTGAAATTTACTCATGACGGGCCAGTGAGTTTGCATAAGAATTCTGACGGCGTCACGCTTTAACTAAATCAAGGGCGTCACGGCTTAAATCATAAGGGGACGGCGTCACGTTCATGATCCGACGGCGTCAAGCCTTGATAAGCCAGAATGGATTTTGGTAGAGCTAAAGAGGGACGGCGTCAAGATGGTCATCCGGGAACCCTAAAAGCGGCGAGGTGACGGCGTCACAATGCATAAGGTGACGCCGTCAGATGTCAAAGTCTATATATAGTTTTCTAATTTTTTGTCATTAGAGAGAGCTTAGTGTGTGGAATTTTGGGATAAAACCCTAAGACGATTTTAGCTACTTTTTCAGGGCTTCTTGCCTTGAGATCTTCCATGTTTCATTGAAAGATAAGTTATCAATTAATCATTCAATATGTCTATGTGTTGTTTGATTCTATCTTATGCTTGTCTTTTGTTTAACATGTTAGGCTAATTTTATCTTGTGTTTGCTTAGATCTAATGAAACCTAGCTATTGATTATTGGTTGTTAGTGTGTTATTAGTTGTATTGGATGATTGTTTATCTATGTTAGGCTTAAGAAAACTGGCTAACTTCCTATTCGGTAACTTGCTTGAACGTCTTAAGAAACATGAACCAAACGCGTACTAAAGGTTTTTATGGTTGTATTTAATGCACAAGCGAATTCTAGTGATCCCATGTTAGGAGCTTCCTAGCCGGCTCGACATAGGAGTGAAGTAGGAGCTTGTAGAGTTTGGGGAAGTAAGTACGCCACCCCACGAATGGTATTAAGGAATACACCCGTCATCCACGCGACTAATACACACTAATTAACCGGTAAAAGATAGTTAGGGAGTAAGGAAATCTAAGTAAACACATTTCTCTACACATAAGTTTCTCACCACTTTTCATTTTTGTTATTTTATTTTATTTGCATTTGTAGTAATTTGGGTTAGTTGACTAGCAACTAATTCCGCCCACTCCTTCAAAACCCGAGATTTTACTTGCTTTCATAAAATTATAAAAACATAAAAAGAATCGTCCTCAACCCTTAGACCTAATTAGAGTAGCCTTTCACACCTAACGAACACTATTCCCTGTGGAGAACGATCAATCCCCCGTACTTACCACTACACTATACTACATCGGTCAGGTACACTGCCTGGTGGGGTTGTAAGCCTCTTGAGATCCCTCGAGAGGTAAAACCTGTTGTAAGGTTGCAAAACCCACGCATCAAGTTTTTGGCGCCGTTGCCGGGGAATAGTTATTGTTTAGGTTGAATTTTTATTTCTATTAGGTCTACTCACTAGATTCCTTTCTAGTGAGATTTTTATTTTATTTTTCTAGGTTTTCTTTAGTCTATCTTATTTCTTTGTGTGTTTGTTCGTAATTCCCATTGACTCTTCCGTTCACCATTATGGAGAACGCGAATCCACCATTCTACCAACCACGTAATTCACCCACTCCATATGACATCTTGATGTTTAAACAACATAAAGATGAACCTCTCTATGATGCATGGACTCGTTTTAATTATTTACTCCAAAAAGTCCCTCATCATAACTTCGATTTTTGGTCCCTAACTCAATTCTTTTACAATCATGTCGACCGACAAGCCCAAAGGTACATTTACCATATTGCCGGCAGGGATATTAGGGAATTAAGTGCTGAGAAAGCATGGGAAGCTATTGAAGAGTGTGCCCAATATTATTATATAGTAGACAACCCAACAAACGTTAGTACAAGTCAATTGACCACAAAATTCGAGGATCATGAAACAAGTTTGTTTGGGGATGAATATGTTAGTGTTGAGATACCTAAGTGGTTGTCATGTAATGCCATAGTACAAAACAAACACATAGGTGACCTTGATGTGATGGAGGATTTAGCCAAACATGATCACATTGATCAAAAAGACCTAGGTTTTATGATCGATGATGATGAATCTCAAGAAACACATGATGAATCTTTTGGGCAATTTGAATATAGCAGTCATAATATTGAGGATGATCCTTATGATTCGGATATAGAAGTTAAGATGCCTAGAGAAGCACTTGAGATACTTAGGAAAATGTTAGGGTTGGATTATAATGAAACACATGTTGAGGATATAGGTGATCTTGATAAGATGGATGATAAAGTAGAAAATCCAAGCCCGCCAAATACCCCACAAGTCCTACCATCATTTGAGGCATACACACCGCCCGTGACTTATTCAGAAGAAGTAGAAGAGACTTTAGGAACCCCAATTGAGGTAGAACCCTTGGACCAAGCACCACTAGAGCATATAGGTTTGAATACTCATAATGATAACCTTACTCTTAGTTCTAGGGAAGTTCCTAGTTTTGATGAACCGGAGCCTAAACCAAAACCGTTACCTAATCTTCCATCCTTAGATGTGAACTTAGGAATTGAATTAGGTCCCGATCCACCCATCAAACCATGTAGTCCGGATAGTCTTAAGTTTAAGGTAGTAGACATTAAGCCTTGTAGTGAGGAAGACAATATAGGAGTGAACCATGACCTTACATACTTACATCACCCATTTATGATTGATCACAAGAAACATTATGGGTTTAAACCGGGTTTATTAGGTCAAGATGGATTCCCAACTAGGAGTCTCTCGAAGTTGATAGAAGATGATCCCTTTTTAGGAGGAAACTCAAAATCACCCATTGACCAAAGTGAACTAGGCAAGGTTATGATGAAAGGAGCACACCCCTTTGAGCATATAATTCATCCACCACTCTTTCCTCACGTGGCATACTCCTACCGAGCTGGTGTGTATCGCTACTATCACCCGCACTTAATCCTAAGTGTAGGGAAAACCTCTCCTTTATCCATTAAATAAGGGTAGAGTCAGGCTCGTGACTCGAACAAAAACAAGCGCTCTTGGGAGGCAGCCCATGGTTTATTTGCTTTGTGTGTTTATTTATTTGTTTGTTTGATTTTATTTGTTTCCGTATGTGTGTTTAATTTTTATTAGTATTGATTCATGTTCAAAAGTAATTTGTGAAAATGCTTTATTTTGTTTTTAACTTCGTCTTAACTACATATAAAGGTATTTTGCAAAAGATAAGTGTAAGGGAAATCTAAATCGGTTTATTAGAACACAAATGAACATGAATCGTAATAATATTAAATTAACATACATATTCGTATTTGTTTGAGTCAAATGCTTGTATCGAGTCATAATGATGTTTTGCAGGATTTCCAGGAAGTAAGTTAAAGGTTTTTCCAGAAATTTTCCGGAAACTTAAAACGAAAATTTTTGTCAGGACATTTCTGACGGCGTCAGGGGTTATAACCTGACGGCGTCAGATTTAATTTTCAGAAATTTTTGAAAGTTTTGTTTTCATAAAAGTTTTTATTAAATCTCCAACTTATAATCTCCAGGAATCTGCAAAGTTATCATTCCACAAGCATTATATCCTTATATATAGATTTTATCCCGCCGATGTTATGCAGGTTTTCGTGTTTGTTTTCTCAGGTTCAACAGGTTATTTTGGACAAGGAAATGTTTTGAATCAAGCTTATGGCGATGCATTAGTCATGGAGCTTCAACATTCTCTTTGGAGGAAGATTTAACCGTGTAATTTCATTATCCACCGAGCGAATCAGGGGAGTATTTGATTTCATTCTTTTACCTTATTACTTTTACATCTTGTTATTTGAACATTGGGGACAATGTTCATCTTAAGTGTAAGGGGGGGGGGGGTAAAAGTACGATTTTTGAGAATACAATTGCGCTTGATTTTTGTTTGTTTAATAGTAGATGTGTAATAAAACTGAGAGAAATACTTGTTAAGGTAATTTTAGTGCCAAATTTAAAATTTTTTACAACATATAGGAGTGAAACTTTGATCTTAATGAGCGTCTCACGGATAGGAGTTATATGACTAGCACAAAAACCGTACCACTAAAAAATTTTCCACCCCCAAATATGTGAGGTTCGCTCCTAGAATTGGTAGGAAAAGCATTTATGCTATGATGTGTGTACCGGTAGCACTTAGATTCTAGAACTTGCGTTAGGACCATTCCGAGGCCACAAGTGAGACTACATTCGTGTAGTTAGATTTACTACATGATAAGAGGCATTAGGATTAACCCATGTTTTACACCTGTGTTTTTGTTATAATTACATTGGCTACATTGGTCAAGTAATTCTCCCACACCCTTTGCGTTGTACTCATTTTTAGTACACGATACCCCTAGTACACCCCTCAGAGCCTATCTTTTCGTTTCAACCTTTAAGCATTTTACTTAAAGGAAGAATTTGTTACACCCCACTTAAATGTACACCCAAATCGCCTTAGCCTACCTTGTATGCACTCATCTTTAGTGCATTACTGTGACAACATTTGTTTAAACCCAAGTTAATTATCTAGTTGATTACATGGTTGCTAAGTCGAGTCATATCCTTGTACATATTGTTTTGGGACGATTGGGACTCATGGGTAAAGTACTAGTGTAATGGAGTAATGGGGAAGAACATCATTTATTACCCCCATATGTGCTAAATATTTTAAAAGTACTCCAAGTTTTTCAATTATCTTAATTCGAGTCATTAGAATAGTTATTTGTAAAGTTATGTAAAAGTTCAAGTGTAAGGGGATGCAACGCCCCTATGATGTATTATTTTGGATGGTAGGGTAAAAGTGTATGCAAAAAAAAAAAAAAAAAAAAAAAAAAAAAAAAAAAAAAAAAAATCGAAAAAATCAAGAAAAATACAAAAAAATGAGAAAAAGAAAAATAGAAAAAACATACGGACTACCATCCCGTTTCATTTTATGTTTATTTTATGTTTATGTTTTGTTATTTTCTTTCATTAGCTTAAGATCGAGTCTAGTCTTGGCTTAGCAACGTTGTATAGTACATGTAATTGATCAAGATCTTTAACTCGCCACCAGTAAAATATCCTTTATCCAACAAAACCGTGTTTTCCTTTTCCCTACACCTAACGTTATAACCCATTTAAAAGCCCTCTTTGATAGTTTATCTTAGGTGCTTACGCCTAGTGGAGGAGGTTTTCGATCCTTTCCCAAGCCTATGGTAATCTATTTGCTATGACAGGTAGTGAGAGATATTTTCCGTTTTCATTTATGAGATTTATTTTGATGACACTTGAGAGATGTGAGTATCTAAACACTACTTGTGAGGTGCTAGTATGTAATCTCCGTGCTTATTATGATTGAAGTGGAACGATTATTTGTTGTAATTACTTTTATGTTTGCATTAAATGACCCCTAACTTGTATTTTGATTAGAATAAAAGCGCATTTGCTTGAGGACAAGCAAATCTCAAGTGTAAGGGTATTTGATGAGGCGAAAAGTGTACCGCTTTTAAGGGGTCATTTAAGCCCGAAATCGTATTTATTTGATCAAATATTGCCCTAAATCGTTCCTTTTGTCATTTTAGGTACTTTTGAGGAGAAATCTGGAAAAGGAGGCATTTTGGACGTTTTTGGAGCATTAAAGTGAAGAAAACGGCAAAGTCTCAAGAATCGGCTAAAAGTTACTCTTGACGGCGTCACAATTAACATGGGACGGCGTCATGCCTTGGCAAGAAAAGTTGGATGTGAAATTTACTCATGACGGGCCAGTGAGTTTGCATAAGAATTCTGACGGCGTCACGCTTTAACTAAATCAAGGGCGTCACGGCTTAAATCATAAGGGGACGGCGTCACGTTCATGATCCGACGGCGTCAAGCCTTGATAAGCCAGAATGGATTTTGGTAGAGCTAAAGAGGGACGGCGTCAAGATGGTCATCCGGGAACCCTAAAAGCGGCGAGGTGACGGCGTCACAATGCATAAGGTGACGCCGTCAGATGTCAAAGTCTATATATAGTTTTCTAATTTTTTGTCATTAGAGAGAGCTTAGTGTGTGGAATTTTGGGATAAAACCCTAAGACGATTTTAGCTACTTTTTCAGGGCTTCTTGCCTTGAGATCTTCCATGTTTCATTGAAAGATAAGTTATCAATTAATCATTCAATATGTCTATGTGTTGTTTGATTCTATCTTATGCTTGTCTTTTGTTTAACATGTTAGGCTAATTTTATCTTGTGTTTGCTTAGATCTAATGAAACCTAGCTATTGATTATTGGTTGTTAGTGTGTTATTAGTTGTATTGGATGATTGTTTATCTATGTTAGGCTTAAGAAAACTGGCTAACTTCCTATTCGGTAACTTGCTTGAACGTCTTAAGAAACATGAACCAAACGCGTACTAAAGGTTTTTATGGTTGTATTTAATGCACAAGCGAATTCTAGTGATCCCATGTTAGGAGCTTCCTAGCCGGCTCGACATAGGAGTGAAGTAGGAGCTTGTAGAGTTTGGGGAAGTAAGTACGCCACCCCACGAATGGTATTAAGGAATACACCCGTCATCCACGCGACTAATACACACTAATTAACCGGTAAAAGATAGTTAGGGAGTAAGGAAATCTAAGTAAACACATTTCTCTACACATAAGTTTCTCACCACTTTTCATTTTTGTTATTTTATTTTATTTGCATTTGTAGTAATTTGGGTTAGTTGACTAGCAACTAATTCCGCCCACTCCTTCAAAACCCGAGATTTTACTTGCTTTCATAAAATTATAAAAACATAAAAAGAATCGTCCTCAACCCTTAGACCTAATTAGAGTAGCCTTTCACACCTAACGAACACTATTCCCTGTGGAGAACGATCAATCCCCCGTACTTACCACTACACTATACTACATCGGTCAGGTACACTGCCTGGTGGGGTTGTAAGCCTCTTGAGATCCCTCGAGAGGTAAAACCTGTTGTAAGGTTGCAAAACCCACGCATCACAAGCCTACAACCACTACATCAACAGTTTAGGGTAAGGATGAGGTTACTGTGCTGATCAATCCAATGACTGGAGAAGAGAGGATAAAGAAGAAGAATAACCTCAAGGCTAGAAGTATGCTGATGATGACCATTCCAAATGATCAACTTTTAAACTTCAGCAAGTTCAAGGATGCCAATTCATTATTTGAGGCCATTGTTGCAAGGTATGGTGGGAATGAAGCCACCAAGAAGACCCAGAAGACTCTTCTCAAGCAGAACTTTGAAAACTTCTCTTCAACCAACAATGAATCACTGGACCACATGTTTAACAGGCTTCAGAGAATTGTGAGCCAACTTGCTATTCTTGGGGTGGATATACCTCAAGAAGATCTAAACTCCAAATTTCTGAGAAGCTTACCTGAAGAGTGGGCTATGCATGTTGTTGTCTGGAAGAACAAGCCAGACACAGACACCATGAACTTAATGGACTTGTATAGCAACTTCAAGATTGTGGAGCAAGATGTGAAGAAGACTGGAGGATTTAGTACAAGTACTGGGAATATGGCATTTTTGTCAGCTCCTAGTAACTCAAATCCAGTTGAAGATGTGAATGTTGATGTGGGAGTTGGTACTGCTAGTTCATCAAGCAGTACTATTGGTATTATGGATGAGAAAACGTGTTGTGCTTTTCTCACAAGCCAGAATGATGGGTCTATGCTTACTCATGAAGACCTCCAGGAAATAAATGATGATGATTTGGAGGAGATGGACCTAAAATGGCAAATTTCTCTTCTTAGCATGAGGGCTAAGAAATTCTATCAAAGAACAGGGAAGAAAATCACTATCAGCAGCAATGATACTGCTGGTTTTGACAAGTCAAAGATAGAATGCTACAACTGCCACATGATGGGGCACTTCTCAAAGGAATATAGAAGACCAAGGCATCAAGATGGCAAGAAAAAAGGTTTTGGAAGCAAGTCCAAAGCAGGGGAGGTTTCTGAGCAAAACTCAAAAGCTATGGTAGCTATTGATGGCTTAGGATTTGATTGGAGTTTCATGGCAGATGAAGAAGAAGCTTCTACACAAATGGCACGCATGGCTTTCTCTACTGAGGTACAATCTGATAAAGTTTGTTCTAATACTTGCACTGCTCTTAAAGAACTAGAAACTTTAAGAAAACGTTATGAAGATCAAAGGATAGAACTAACCAAAACGATTCATAACTTAGCAAATTATAAGAGATGTTTAGCTGTCCTAGAAGAGCAGATCATACACTATAAGAAAAATGAAGCTACTTTTACTGATGCCAAAATTCTTTTTAACAGGGAAATACTAATTCAAAATGTTGAATTTAATAATTTGAAAGCTGAGTTAGATAGGATTAAGAAGGTTAAAGAAAACATTCAATTAAGTGTAGAAACATTAGAATATGCCTCTAAAGGTGTGAACAAAATAATTGAATGTCAAGTGATCAACAAAGCCAAGTATGGTTTAGGATATAAGAATTCCCCACCTCCTTACAGAGGAATTCCTGCTCCCCCAGGGATAGACCTAGAACACACAGGCTTGTCTGAATTTCAACAACCTATATTAGAATATGGTGTTCAGCCAAAAGCAAATGTAGTTGTTGATGAACCTATAAAAGTAAGTGAGAGTGTAAGTAACACTTCACTTCCTGAGGACAAGGTGTCCTCTGGTAGGAAATCAGATGGTCCAATCATTGAGGACTGGAAATCTGATGATGATGAAGAAGAACAGGTTATGTCTAAACCTGATGTTGTTAAGAAAGCAGGAACAAGTGTTCCTAAGGTGATCAAAATTGATATTGTTAGGCCTAAAGCAAATGTTAAACATATTAAGCAACCAGTAAGATATTGTGAGCAATATAGAACCACAAACAAGCCCAGAGGTAACCAAAGGAATTGGAATGACCTCAAGTCTCACCAACTAGGTGATGACTTTGACTTCTATAACAAAGCTTGTTTCATTTGTGGAGATTTTGACCATCTTGCAGCTTTCTGCAACCTAAGGGTATCTGGGTATTCAAACCATAGGGTGAATTTAAAAAGGCATACAACTAAAAGTCACTCTAATTTTACTAGAACAACACCCAGAGCAGTCTCATTAAAGTCTGGCCCAAAATAAGTTCCTACTGCTAGACAAGCAGTTAGTACTACTAGACCATTTAAGACTGTTTACGCAAAATCCTCAGTTAAAGGTGCAAAAACAACTTTCATATATGCATCTAAAACTGCTCAAAAGCCTTTTCAATCAAAAGCAGTGGTCCAAAAACAAATTTGGAAACTAAAGGGTACAATTGCAAAGCTAGCAGTTCATACTGCTAGGCAAGCAGTTCATACTGATGCTAGGGAAAAGAGGGCTAATGTTGTTAAGGCCTCAGCATGTTGGATTTGGAGACCTCTTAAATCCAATGGTGCATCAACTGTTCTCAAAAGATTTAATTACATTGATGCACGAGGCAAATTCAAGTAAGTAATGGCTTGGATTCCCCAAGGAAACTAATTTCCTTATTTATGTGCAGGAACATTTACAAGCAGATGATGAAGACCAAGGATATTCAGATAGTGGGTGTTCAAGGCACATGACAGGCAACATGTCTTATCTTTCAGACTTTCAATCATTGGATGGAGGATATGTTACCTTTGGTGGAGGAATAGGAGGAAGAATTACTGGTAAAGGTACTCTTAAAATCGGTAAATTGGATTTTGAAGATGTGTACTATGTGCAAGAGCTTAAGTATAACCTGTTTAGTGTCTCACAAATGTGTGACAAAAAGAACAAAGTTCTTTTTACTGACACTGAATGTCTTGTGCTTTCTTTTGATTTTAAGATGCTTGATGAAAGTCAAGTACTTCTTAAAATTCCAAGAAAGGGCAACATGTACAGTGTTGATATGAAGAAGATTGTTCCTAAAGAGGCCCTTACTTGTCTTGTTGCAAAGGCCACATTGGATGAATCTATGAAATGGCATAGGAGGCTTGGTCACATTAATTTCAAAACCATAAATAAAATTGTCAAAAATGGTTTGGTAAGAGGCTTGCCTCAGAAAAGATTTGAAAATGACCAAACATGCGTTGCTTGTCTTAAAGGCAAACAACATAAAGCCACTTGTAAGCCCAAGATTTTTAACTCTATTGATCAATCATTGTTTATGCTTCATATGGACTAATTTGGACCTACTTCTGTGAGTAGTATAAAGCATAAAAGATTTTGTCTAGTTATTACTGATGACTATAGCAGGTTTACATGGGTTTTCTTTTTAGGTTCTAAGGATGAGACTTCTAGCATTCTTAAGACATTCATTACAGAGATAGAAAACTTAGTAAACAAGAAAGTAAAAGTCATTAGATGTGATAATGGGACAGAATTTAAGAATAGAGTTATGGATGATTTCTACAAGGAAAATGGTATTAGAAGAGAATTTTGTGTTGCTAGAACTCCTCAGCAGAATGAAGTTGCTGAGAGGAGAAATAGGACACTCATAGAAGCTGCTAGAACCATGTTAGCTGACTCTAAGTTTCCTATCAATTTTTGGGCTGAAGCAGTTAATACTGCTTGCTATGTCCAGAACAGGGTTTTGGTTGTCAAGTCTCACAATAAGACATCCTATGAGCTTTTTAGAGGTAGAACTCCTGCAATAGGATTTCTTAGACCTTTTGGATGTCATGTGACAATTCTGAATACCTTAGACCATCTAGGAAAATTTGATGGTAAAGCAGATGAGGGATTCTTGGTTGGATATTCTCTCAATAGCAAAACATTTAGAGTATACAACTCAAGAACTAGGAGAGTTGAGGAAAACCTGCATGTGGAATTTTTAGAGAACAAATCCAATGTAGCAGGTGAATGTCACAACTCGTAATTTCAGGCCCTTTTTCAAGCTTCAAAATTTCACTATTCATCTCGGAAATTTACTATTCACAGGTTACTATTCATCATTTCACTATTTATCGTTTTTGAAGTTAGTTTGAGACTTTGAGAAGTTTTCAAAAATTTTACTATTCACATAACACTATTCATTCCCGGAGGAAAATCACTATTCATGGTTATCATTCATCCTTTTGTAAACTAGGTTTACGAGTATTCAAATTCGCGTAACCTTTATGGTTTAGCCGCGTATTCATGCATCATCAGTAAGGACACGTCATATAGACTAGAGTAGTCTACGAATCATCAGTAACATCATTATCATAATAGGTCATGTACGGGTTTGTGTGATTTTCATTAACATATGTTCATTATTTATTAAACGTTACCACTCAGTCATTTTTACTAACATTATATCCGATACTCCCGTCAGTGATCATAACATATTTTCATAATCATTATAATAATATAGAGATTATATTATTACTTTACCCAGTATTTTTAAATCAATCGCTATATTTTCCGTTAGGAGCTTATAACTCCGTCGGTTTGCGAATTTTCAACCCGATAATCATTCTAACACCCGATTCTTGCAAGGAACATGATTTTACAATTTTTACAACTTCGTCGTACTTTATTTCACCTCGTCACGATTTATTTTCAGTTAACTCGGTACCCGATAACACCTAATGTATACACTAAATACACTAATACTTATCTAAAGGGGGACAAGATCTTTAATTAACCATCAAATCCTTCTTCTTTTTCTTACATGTGTCGCCCCCTAAACCCTTCCCCATTGCCTAATACTCCAAAACCAATTAATGTTCATAGTTTACTTAAACTTGATTTAATTTCCTATAACACATACAAGATCAAAATCAACTAGCAAATAAACACACATATTCTCTCTTTTCTCTCCTCTCTTGCTCGGCCAACATAAGAACACCAAGATCATCCATCAATTTTTGAAGATCAAGTGATAAACAAGTTCCCTTTATACTCCTAGCTAGGATTTTGAAATAAAAATCCCTAGGTTTCTTATACATTTACTTCCAAAAATCCTCAAATCTTCAAGTAAGCTTCAAGAACACTTTTTGATCTTTCCATACTTTCATTTATTATGTTTTCAAGTTATATTGATAACTAGTTATGCAAAATATATGTTATATATACCACTTGATACTCATTTTCATTTTTAAACATAGATCTATGGATTTTCATTATAATCTCAAGAGATCCACCATTTTTGGTGATGACTAGGAATCCATGACACCTTAAGAAGGTGTATGGTAGGATTAGATAGGTTGTGGTGTTGATTTGAAGTGGTTTGATTAAGTTTTGAACTAGTCTTGAACCTTAAACATTGATTTTTCAACTATAGAAATAGCTACTGTCCAAAATCGTGTAATCTGGAAAACTCAGTAAATATTGGACCATTTTGGCCTTCATACTCAGAAAATACTTTCAAAAACGAAACCGTGGCCGCAAGAATGAGCAAAAACTGACTTACGATGAGAAAGTTATGATTTTTCAAAGTTGGACGACGAAAACTAGTTTTCTGAAAATTATACGCGCTGTCCCACGAATTTCAACGGACAAAACGAGGCATTAGACGTGATCTAGACGACCCGATCTACTGATATTATGTTATTTCATACTAATACGAAGCCGTGGATATAAAGAACATAGAAAACGGGCTTATAACGACCGAGATACGCATGTTTGAAACCCGACAATTCACAAACCATTTTGACAACTTTTAATAGAAATATATTTCTAAGTGTAAAAACTATTTTTGTAATACACCAAGTTGAGAGCCGTTTTTCTCATTGATCGAGACCCGTATGGTCAAAAGTTAAATGATATGACTTCAAGACATTGTTGCAAGGTTTTCAAAAACGATAAGTATATGTTTTAACACTTAACGTACAATAGTTTGTGACTAGTTTTGCGAGGTCATTTGGGCACATTTTCAAGTAATGAAAAATGCTATTTTTACGACGAAAACATTATATTCACCAATAGACCACCAAACGAGGATCGTGGAGTATCGTTTCAACATATTTACACGAAAAGTGTTTATTAACTTAACGAGACGTCAAAAATGCATTTTTCATTGCTTACATTAGATCATATCCTCATATTAGGTTGCGGTTAGAGATCGTGCCTTATTTCAGTGTACCCACTTTTGTCATCATAGCTATTGCATCAGGTGAGTTCCATAGCCCCTATCTTTATACGTTTTGGATTACATTTTGGGGGAGAATACATGCTCAATTATTTTCATTTACCTTCATAAGCACTTTAATCTTTTAAGGATCACTGTGAGTTTTTCATAGCCCTGTTTTACATTGATTATTTAATTTCTAAATTCACGGGGGAGAATACATTGAACATCACTTTGTTACAATTTCAATTTCATTAAATCCATTTACATTGCTTAAGTTATTTCATTGCCACATTAGAGTCCCCTTTTCATTTATCATGGACTGTTAATTACGTATTATTTTAATTATATTGCGTCATTGTAATTAATTGTTTATATGGCGTCCTTGTCAGAATTGTTTATATGGCGTCATTGTCAGAATTGTTTATATGGCGACATTGTCAGAATTAATCATATGACGTCATCGTCATGGCCATATTGTGATATTTAACATTAAATTTTGTTTTCCATATATTACTTTCATTCACATAAACCAAATACTTATCTGGCAGTGGGTTGTAAACACACAGGTTGCAAGTCTTGTATGGGCGGGACTTGGGACTGAGTGGATTTACAATGCCTTTGCTGGGAAATCATTATTCAAAATACATTACATTTTTCAATAAACTCTATGAACTCACCAACCTCGTGTTGACACTTTAGCATGTATTTTCAGGTATAAAGCAATAGTACACTATTGGAGGCTCTTGGCAGGGCATGACATGGTCATAGAAGACTCTGATATTCATTTGGGGACCGTTTTAATTGTTTTAAGGGCCTATTTCCGCCCTACTTTTAACAATGTAAATTCAACACTTTTGGTTAAACAATTTTATTTTAAATGATTGAGGTAAAAACTATTCTTTGCACTTGTGTTGTGATACCAATTGAGTTGCACCCCAGTGGCATGTATGCTTCCGCTGGACCCGATTTCTGGGGGTGTGACAGTGAAGGTCCCAAATGGCTATTTGATCTTGAGACTCTAACCCAATCAATGAATTATGTGCCTGTTGTTGCAGAAACTAATGATTTTTCAGGTTCAGAAGCTGATAATGCAACAAATGAGGCAGGGTTAGGAAAAGAGAAAGATCAAGATTATGTGTTGATGCCAATATGGACAAGTGTGGATTCAACTTCAATAAATGATGAACCTTCTTCTGATGAAGCTAAAGAACGGATTGAAGGTGAAAACAAGGAAGATGGAACTGAGGAACAAGAGAATCAAGTTAACAGTTCTATTGATGATAGTACTGCTGAGACCCAACTTGATACTGCTGAGCCAAAAGTTTCTATTGCTGAGCCAATTGATCCTACTGCTGGCTCATCAAACTCAAATGAAGCAGAATTCTCAGAAGATGAAATGGATTTCAACAATCTCCCACTTCATTATCAAGTTCCTTCTACACCACACACAAGGATTCACAAAGTCCACTCCCTGGACAATGTGATTGGTGATGTACAATCAGGAGTGAAGACAAGGAAGCAACTTATTTCTTCAGACCAACAAGGGCTTCTTGATGCTCTTTATGAATCAAAGCAGCATGAGTATGCAAACTCTTGCTTATTTGTATGTTTCCTCTCACAAGCAGAACCCAAGAATGTTCTCAAAGCCTTAGATGATTCAAGCTGGGTGGAAGCTATGCAAGAGGAGCTTCTACAATTTAAAATTCAGAAGGTTTGGGTGCTAGTGGATTTACCCAAGGGTGTAAGGGTAATTGGCACTAAATGGGTTTTCAGAAACAAAAGGGATGAAAGGGGCATAGTGATAAGAAATAAGGCTAGACTTGTAGCCCAAGGGTACACACAAGAGGATGATATAGACTATGAAGAGGTTTTTGCTCCAGTAGCAAGAATTGAAGCAATTAGGCTATTCTTGGCTTATGCTTAATTTATGGGCTTCACAGTTTATCAAATGGATGTCAAGAGTGCTTTCTTATATGGTACTATTGAAGAGGAGGTTTATGTCTCACAACCTCCAGGTTTTATTGATCCAGAACATCCAGACAAGGTGTACAAGGTTGTCAAGGCTCTTTATGGCCTTCATTAGGCTCCAAGGGCATGGTATGAAACACTAGCTTCCTATTTAATAGAAAATGGATTTCAAAGAGGGAAGATTGATCAAACATTATTCATCAAGAAGCACAAGAAGGATCTTTTGCTAGTTTAGGTGTACGTGGATGATATCATCTTTGGATCTACAAGGAAGGAGATGTGTTTAGAGTTTGAGAAACTTATGCATGATAAGTTTCAGATGAGTTCCATGGGGGAACTTACTTTCTTTTTGGGTCTGCAAGTTAAGCAATCAAGTGAAGGCATATTTATCATCCAGGATAAATATGTAGCAGAGATTATAAGGAAATTTCAATTTGTTGATGCAAAGATAGCAAGCACACCAATGGATCCTGAGAAGCCTCTTCTTAAAGATGTAGATGGAGACAATGTGGATGTACACACATACAGATCTATGATAGGTTCTTTGATGTATCTCACATCATCAAGACCTGATATCATGTTCTCTGTTTGTGCTTATGCAAGATTTCAAGTAACTCCTAAGGTTTCTCACTTAACAGCAGTCAAGAGGATCTTTAGATATCTCAAGGGTCAACCTAGGTTGGGTCTATGGTATTCTAGGGAATCACCTTTTGACTTGGTAGCATATTCAGACAGTGATTATGCAGGGTCAAGCTTGGACAGAAAGTCAACAACTGGAGGATGTCAATTCCTTGGATGTAGGCTCATTTCATGGCAGTGTAAGAAGCAAACAATTGTGGCTACTTCAACAACTGAAGCTGAGTATGTAGCTGCTGCAAGTTGCTGTGGTCAAGTACTTTGGCTTCAAAATCAACTTCTTGACTATGGGTACAATTTCATGAACACTGTCATATATATTGATAATAGTAGTACAATTTGCATAATTAAAAATCCAGTGCAACACTCTAAAACAAAACACATTGAAATTCGACATCATTTTATTAGAGACTGCAATGAGAAAAAGTTGATTCAAGTTATTAAAATTGATTCTGATCACAACTTTGCAGATCTTCTTACAAAAGCTTTTGATGTAGGCAGATTTCAATTCTTGGTAGCAAGTATTGGGATGCTTAATCCTTAATGTTTTTCAAAAATGTGTGATTTTGTATATAAATTGGATTCGTACTGCTAGCATTGTCAATTAATACTGGTATTGAGAAGTTTGTATTGCTAGTACAAATTTGGATTGTTTGGTTCATACTGTTAGTCATATAAGGTTCATACTGCTATAAGACAAATGCTTTGCATTTTCTTTTCTTGGTTTTAGACTAACATTTTCAGGTATGAAAATTGAGCACAAAGGAAGTTTCTAGTGCCAATTGTGAACAAAAAAAAGTTGGTAATTCAAGTTGCTGACATAATAGGTTAATGATAGTCAGAGTTTGGGAATTAATTAACAAACGTGTATACCTAAGTTAATAATTTCTTTAAAACTTCTCTCTTGAAACTTATTATGATATTTCATTTTGAATTAATGGCTTAGTTGATCAGATAGTAACTGACTCAACTCACTTTCTATCATTTTATACTTTTTAGTATAATGAGCAAGTCTAAGGGCATCTGATAGAAATAACAGCGAGAAAATGTGAATCTAACACTTGTGTTAGAGGCAACAACTGCCACGAGCTGGAAAACCTGTCAAGAAAGCCCTTTGAATGGGTTTATCTGTACACAGGCAGTTATTTATAACTGAATACATTGGTTCTCACACAACCAGAGGTTAATTTAAACCGAAATCTTGATTAAGTGTCTGTTATTACACTTAATCCCTTCAAAATGGTTGTAAGCAGTATGGTTTTTCATTAAAATCAAGTTCATACTGCTAAGTCAAAAGTTTCTTAAAATATTTTGGATTCATAATGGCTCAGAAACCCATCTAATGATGGATTATGAGTTATTGCCCCATGATTCACCTCTCACAGGAGTTAACACACCTGGAAGTGATGAGGGCAGCAGAGAGAAATTTAAGGAATTGATGGCTTTATGTACAATATTGTTTGATAAGGTATCCAAATTGGAAGATAAACTTCTTCTAGTTCATCAAAGGAGTCAAGTTCAGATGATGGTGA
Source organism: Artemisia tridentata subsp. tridentata (assembly GCA_021014915.2). NCBI lineage: Eukaryota > Viridiplantae > Streptophyta > Magnoliopsida > Asterales > Asteraceae > Artemisia > Artemisia tridentata. Next base: position 371,386,798 of record CP139507.1, on the reverse strand, counting down.
GAGATCTTCGAAACAGGGGAGGAAGATTAACCAAATGTATGGGAGGAAGATTGCCCAAATTGATGAAAATATTGGGGAGGAAGATTATCATAGGATGAAAGAGTGTGAATGTGTATGTTCAGAAACAGGGGAGGAAGTTTAAATTGATCAAACAGAAGAGAAAGTTGGAAATTTGGACAAGATTCTGGAGTATTATATATATTCAGAAAGGATGAAGCAATTCATCTCTCTTCTTCGACTGTTGATATTCAATTGGAGAAAGTTCTTTCATTTTCAATTTCAGTTCACTACGTTTGTTCATCACTTGCATGGCTTGCTGAGAGATGACTTGACTTCTTAGAGCAATTACAGGGAATATAATATCAGGCTTCAAGCATCCAAGATACACAACACCATTGCCTCTTATAATCCCTCCATCCAAGGAAATTTTACCATCTTTTAGGAAATGATTGGAGCCTAAGCATGGTACTGCTAGTGTTGAAGACAAAGAAAATGGCTGAAAGTGATTCACAGATAGCAGATGAGTTAGACAGAAAGATAGTTAATCTTGAAGAACAAAGAAAAGCTCAGATCAAAGAGTCTGACTATGTAGTGTTTGGAAGACTCTCACAATCCTCATTTAATTCAGAAGAAACTTGATGATTTGGGATAAATCACAAGTTTAGGGGAGGATTGTTGGGAATTAAATGTTCTGAAGATTAGCGTTTGGAATTATATGTTCATAAGGTTAGTAGTGCTGAGGAGAATACACTAACAGTACTAACTACTAGTGTATATTTGAAGTCTGTTCAAGATATAACTAACAGTACTAACTTATAAGTTAGTACTGCTAGTACAAACAAAGGTACTGCTGGTTGAATACTGCTGTTGGAGTGACTCATACTACTGCTGAATGGATGAGTGTCGCGTATACTACTGCTGAAAGGATAAGTATGAAAAAGATATTTTGTGTATAAAAGTCAAGTATATACGGTAGATAATATCTTTGATAAGTGATCAGTCAACAAGTTGTATACACAGAACATGTTGTATCTTTGCTACTGACACACATAACAAGCAAGTAGTTTGACAAGACTTATCCATATTGTAAAGATCTTCTTTATTGTATAAAAGGGAGATCTTAGCTTAGATATTAAGTGTGCTTAAGTGTGTAACAATTAGATATTAACTAAGAGAGTTGAACATAACAGAAATAGTTATCTTTGTAATAGAGATTCAAGGTTTGTAACCCTAGTGATAGTGAAGATCACTCGTATTATTCTCAATAATATTGAATCGTTTGGTGTTATACTTTCTGTGTTCATTGTTCATCACAAAAGCATTACAGTTCCATTTCCATAACCAATATCCTTCTAAGTGTGGTTAAGTAGATTTCAGATACTTAATCATATTCACTCAAAGTATCATATACACACGTTATAAAGGACTAACATCCTAAGTGTATTCTTAATCAGTCCTCACAAGTGGTAAAGGGCAGATTTATCCTCTCATTTTTAACCCAACATCACAAGTTTGCACCAATACCTCATCAAATGAAAAACACATCATTTGTTTAACAAACTTCTTCATCTCCACAACCAACAACTAATTTAAATGGAGCCTAGGATTTTTCTTAAACCAGGACCTCACAACTTCATTGTCTAGAACACCACCATAGAATCTCATCCTTTTCTTCCTCGACACATATCAGTACAAACGATATATTAATCAAAATTTTCATTCTCAACACTTTCTCAACACGTTGGTCTAACCAACACTCTCCTATCATATGATGTCATTCTCATCCTCATATAGGTATTTAGTATTTTTTCATATGGAATTTCTGTTCCTAAGTGCTCATTGTCTTCACTTCCTTTTAATTCTATTCGAGCATATATTATGGCATGATACATCATCTTTGGTAGATGATAATGTCATAAAAGATCTTATCGGTCAAAACCATGTTAATACTCGCTCTCCCAATATCACCTAGAATAGGTCATCTTTATAAATATCAATCAGTTAACAAATTTTTCTCTTGTTCGCATCAAATGATATCGGTCAAATCATAACCTTAACCATCTTCAATATTCTTATAGCATTTGCTATACATACGAGTTTCTAAATTCATTAATAATTGCATGCATTATAACTATCACCTTCCATCACCTCTTTCACTAATCATCACCACCATGGATTAGCGAAAAAACTACTTCTATCAATCTTGAATCATCTACCGAGTTATCACCACATGAATCCTACTAGTAAACCAACAACAACAATGGAACCACTCACTTTAACTCTTAATATTTCAACTTCACTTCATATCTTCCTTCTAGGCATTATTTTGTAGGATTTTATCATATTATATTCTCGTTTTTCTTATGATTGTAATTCTTATTAGAAGACTATACTTCATGAGATCTTTGATTTTATAATCATGGTTCTCTACTTTAAGTTGCTTGTGATTATATCATTTATATATCATATATATACATCTTATTTTTCTTTGTCAAAAAGATGAAATATATTGCACTAATCCTTTCATTGTAGGATCATCATCATATACGCTCGATTGTATACAACATACTCATCTAAGGATGAAGTTTGCATCGATTATTTTCCTTCTTTTATTATAGGTGCTTCTTGACGTCCTCGAACCAGGAAGAATATCTATCAAGCACTCATATTGCATCATCTATACACTTGGTCGTATATGACATATCTGTCTAAAGACATAGCTTCTATTGTACTAATTTTTTTTTTGTAGGTTCATCTTGACGCCCTAAAGCAAGGGGGAGCTTCCGTCAAGCATTTATTGTTGGTCCATGTAATTTGAGTAAATCTTGATAAAAATAAAGAACAAATTCATTAATAATGATGAACAATAGTTACAAGATTACTCAATATACACTTGACTACATGATAACATCTTCATCTTCTTAAAGGGGATAATTGCGGTATACTATCCCCTTTGGGTGACAAATAAACTCTCATTGATCCAAGCTATGCTTGAGATTCAATGAGAGGATGATCCTATCAACTAATACTAAGTATTTTTGTTTTTTTAGAATCCATACTATCTCTATTACAAAGCAAACATATATATAGGTAAAAAAAATACAAAGACACCATGTGATGGTTGGTGAGATGTCAGCATCAGGTGGTCCCTCTTCATCTTCCTCTTTTAGAAAAGCACCAACATCACTTTTGAAACAGTCATAATAAATATTCCAACTCTTATGGCAATTTCTTGTACTTTGTCTGACTTCTCTTTTTGGAAGTTCCCGCCCATATTTTTCAGTCTGTTTGTAGAGATAGCGTCTTCAGGGTCACTAAGACATTTTTCAAATCTCAGTGACACTGGAGTTGTTTGTAGCTCATATACTTTACTCACTGACACCGCATCAGTAAGTAAAGTGTTTCTTCAGTTCAAAGAGCATTATATAACACTCACTGAATCTGTATCAGTGAGTGACCCACTATTTTATTTAGTGAGTTAGGCTATTTTATTTTCAAATTCTTGTCAGGGTAATTGGGTCAAATTCTTGACCCAAAAATCTCCCCCTATTTGAATATACAAATAGCCTAGGTGAAACAGGTTGTGGATTTTGGTTATCAGTTTATGGTTTTGGTTTTTCAGGTTCATACCTGCTTCTTCAGGGACTTGGGTTTAGTGAGTAGGGGATTAGGGGTTCAGGGGTTCAGTGACTGAGGGTTCAGGAGTTCAGGGGTTCAGTGACCTGATGGTTCAGGGGTTCAGTGACCTGATGGTTCAGGGTTCAGGGTTCAGGGGTTCAGTGACTGAGGGTTCAGAGACCAAGGGGGTTCATAAGCTCAGTGACCAGGTTCAGTTTTGTTTCAGTATACTGAAACATCAGTGCCTACCCTCATTTTTCACAACCTGACTTTTCTCAGGACACTGATAAGTACAATCCATTCAGGGAGTTCTCATTATCAATCTCATGTTCAGGCTTCGCCTGAAAATCACATACACATTCCCTGAGTTGCACAACCTAATGTACCACGGAACCCAGACACATTTTGCATCTTCTCTTCTTGACCCAATCGTGAGTGCAAGCAAGCTTAACTTGACAACCCATTTTTGATTCACACCATATGAACACCCTGATGCATATTCCAAACTCAGGTTTATTACATCAATTCAGGGTCCTTTTTAGGCTCAGCTTGCAAACCACATTAACACCCACTGACTTGCATTCATTCCCTGATTCATATTCACCCCTATCAGACTTAAGTTTGAAAAATACCAACCTCTTCCTGATGCATAACACGATATTCAGGTTTAGTGAACCGATTCAGTGATTGAGGGGTATTGGTTGTTTTCAGCGACCTGGTTCGCTCCCTGATTCAGTGAGTGAAGTGACGGGGTTCACTGACCTGAGGGTACCTCAGGTTCAGTATGGGAGGTTCAGGATAATAACCCATCAGGTTCAAGAAGTAGGATCAGGGGTTAAGTTTAGAGGGTTATCAGAGACCCTCGGGTTCAGGGTTTTCGGTTTTCAGATACTTGCAGGTTCTTGAGTCACTTTGGTTTTAAGGACTCATGTTTACAGACTCCACTATCAGAGACTGCACTAATCCTCTGATTCATATTACCCTTAGCAACATCATAGTCCTCCTGACTTACCCATTGTATTTCACAAACACTTCTTCAAACCTTTCCTCTATAAGACCTTCATTAGTCTTGTATTCCAAACTGAAACATACTACCATTTATATCTCAGGCACCCATAACACCATTTAATCAACACCTATACTCATAAATCACAAAACCGATTCACAAACCATTTTCTTTCACAGCCACCGTAACCCGCTCATCATCAGTTAACAAATCCCTTTAACAAACATAATCCCACACCATAAATCCAGATTAATAATCCACCTCACTATTATTTCCAACAAAAAACCACCACGCGCTCGCCGCTAATGATGATGATAACCACTGAATCGCCGCCGTCAATCTTAGCCACCGGTTGATGTAGGGTTTTGACCTTTGTGCAGAGCTGTGATTTTGTGGGTTTTTTGTGTGTGTGGAAGTTGAAGGTGGATTTTAGAACGAGAGGTGTTGGGTCAAATGTTTTTCGTTTTTATGTCTGTTATAGATCTGGGTTTTGATAGGATTTGGGAGATGAGTTGAGAGGTGTTGGGTCAAATGTTTTTCGTTTTTATGTTTGTTATGGATCTGGGTTTTTTGTGATAGGATTTGTTTGGTGGAAACTTTTTTAATGGATTTTATCCCACCTTTGTTGTGATGAGTGTGTGTTTAGATCGGATTTTTTTTTGTAATAATGAGTGGTGATAAGGTTTTGTTGGTGAGAGATGGTGTTTGATCTCCTTTTGAGATCTGTATTGACGGCATCTGTGTTTTATCATCTTTTGATGATTTTGTTTGGTGGGGATAAGATTTGTGTGGTGGGTGTGTGTTATTTTAGGGTTGAGAGAGGGTTTTGGATATGTTTTCAGTCACTAATAAATTTGTTTCTCCCCCTCAAAAATTGCTATAGCAGTAGCAGTTTTTGAAGATCTCACATTTATTTTTTGACATTGAAGAATGTTATCAGCAGTCATGAACGGATCTGGATCATAAGAATAATCCACCCGCTCTGATACCACTTGTTGGTCCATGTAATTTGAGTAAATCTTGATAAAAATAAAGAACAAATTCATTAATAATGATGAGCAATAGTTACAAGATTACTCAATATACACTTGACTACATGATAACATCTTCAGATTCTTCAAGGGGATAATTGCGGTATACTATCCCCTTTGGGTGACAAATAAACTCTCATTGATCCAAGCTATGCTTGAGATTCAATGAGAGGATGATCCTATCAACTAATACTAAGTATTTTTGTTTGTTTAGAATCCATACTATCTCTATTACAAAGCAAACATATATATAGGTAAAAAATACAAAGACACCATGTGATGGTTGGTGAGATGTCAGCATCAGGTGGTCCCTCTTCATCTTCCTCTTTTAGAAAAGCACCAACATCACTTTTGAAACAGTCATAATAAATATTCCAACTCTTATGGCAATTTCTTGTACTTTGTCTGACTTCTCTTTTTGGAAGTTCCCGCCCATATTTTTCAGTCTGTTTGTAGAGATAGCGTCTTCAGGGTCACTGAGACATTTGTCAAATCTCAGTGACACTGGAGTTGTTTGTAGCTCATATACTTTACTCACTGACACCGCATCAGTAAGTAAAGTATTTCTTCAGTTCAAAGAGCATTATATAACACTCACTGAATCTTTATCAGTGAGTGACCCACTATTTTATTTAGTGAGTTAGGCTATTTTATTTTCAAATCCTTGTCAGGGTAATTGGGTCAAATTCTTAACCCAACAATCTCCCCCTATTTGAATATACAAATAGCCTAGGTGAAACAGGTTGTGGATTTTGGTTATCAGTTTATGGTTTTGGTTTTTCAGGTTCATACCTGCTTCTTCAGGGACTTGGGTTTAATGAGTAGGGGATTAGGGGTTAAATTTTATTGAAGAACCGATTGAAATCATGGACCGGGAAGTGAAACGACTAAAGCAGAGTCGTATCCCAATTGTGAAGGTCCGATGGAACTCTCGCAGAGGCCCCGAATACACCTGGGAGCGAGAGGACGAGATCAAACGAAAATACCCTCATCTTTTTCCGAAAACCAAGAGTGGCGTCAATTGAAATCCGGGACGGATTTCCCGATTAGATGGGGAGACTGTGACAAATGGTAATTTTCACGTTGTTAATTAATATTATATGAGTATTAATTATTTTTAAGTTAAGCATTTCTATGCGCATTTGCATGTTTCTGAGTATTTTTGAGCATTTTCGGGAGCTGTCCCAGCATACTGTAGCTAACAGTCACTGCAGAAAAAGTTTATTTTTGTCAGTAAAGTTAAATTATTACATTTCTGATAGTTACTGACAAGTATTATAATTAACTGAGAGCTTTCTCGCATTTTTCTGAAAAACAACCGCACGCGCGTACCGACAGCACAGTACACATGGTAATAGTCAAATAAATGTGTTTTTGAGTCAGTAATGACATTTTATTATATTTCTGACAAAAACGTGGTTAAAAACTTTATTTTACGTTATCGGGTCCAAAAACGTCAAACCGGGACTTTACGGTAACATTTTAGCTCAAACCGACACACGATATACCAACGCGGAGTAAAACTAAAATTTTCCCTCCCCTTGGATACCCATATCCGGCCCTAGATACATACCACCTCACTAGTGTCCAAATTATGTCTAATAAATCTCTACATAATCCTATTTTTGCCAAAAATGGTGCTACACATTTTGAGATTCCATTTCTATCTTATAAGCTTACCTAGATCATTTTTTGAAATACCACCATCAACACCATACACGACACACACACATTCTTCATCTTCACAAATTTTCTCTAAAGTTCAAGAACATCAAAGTTGATAATTAAGGTTTTTGGGTCATTTGGAGCTTAGTTTGGGTAAATTTGGTGAAGCTTTGGGTGTTCTTGGCTACATACCCCACGTTAAAACATCAAGATTTGTAAGAATCCATAAAACTTTTCTAATCTTGTTAATCTCTTGTTCATTTGATGTCTAATGATGTTTAAAAGTGTTAAATGTGTATGTTTTGATAATATGATTAAAGCTAGGGTTTGATCTTGTTTATTTAGTGCTCGACATTTTTGATGTATATGAGTTAGTTAGTAGATTTCTTGCTTGTGTGGTAAATATTGTTGCATATGGTGCTAGTTTGAGGATACAAAGACTAGTTATGGTTTTTACACTAATTTAAGCACTATATTGAAATTTTGAGCACATATAAGGTTCGGCTATGATTAAAAATATGAGATTACTGGGGTTTTGAAAAACATAAAATTTTGGCTCAAATGGTGAAAAGGTGGAAAAATATAGTGAAGTGCTTATTTAGTTTGGCTTATTTAATAAGTTATAAGTTATTAAAAATAACTAGTAAAAAGGTGAAAATAAGTTGAGGTGCATAATATGGTTCGAATGAACAGTAGTATGGTCAAGGTTGACTTTTTGACTAAAGAGCTTATTTATTAGAGCTTATTTGATAAGTATAAAGTGTATTTGGTAACTAAAAATAACTAATAAGTACCAAATAAATACAAATTGGACTAAATAGCTTTTTGGGCCAAAAAGCCCACGTTCTTACTGTTGGGCCGAGGCCCATAGACATTTTTGGTGTTTTGACTTTTTGACCAAACGAACGTATTGAACAAGTAAAATGATTTTTAGTAACGTGTCGATATATACGTTATAACTAAAAATGTGTTTTGGGTCAAAAATGGTAAATGGGCTTATTTGAGAAGTTTTGGCCCAATTTACAAATAAAAATGATAAATTTGATTTTTGGAAAATTTTCCGACTCGCCGAAGTTATAAATGTTTAATGAAACGATAAATATAACAATAACTATTTTGGACTTGTTTTGAGACGCTTAGTCTCCGAAAAGGGTGAAAATTGACATTTTTACTAAAATGATATTGAGATTGACTTTTGTTTAATTTTTGAAGAAATATTGACTTCATGTCGAAATTTAGGGATAATACTTAAAAGTGAAGATAACGAACAAAATAACTACGAATATATATATTCACGACATTTGACATATATGTCACTAAAAGTATTTTTCACTTATAACTAGTTTGTGAAGTATTTGAAGTAAAGTTTGCAACACGTGAGATAAATGGAAACATTGTATAAACGAATAGGTCATGCCCAAATTTTCTAAAAATTCAACACTTAGAATATTTTTGTGAAAACGCTTAACTTAAGAATACTTTATGAAATTACTTAACAAAACTTGTTTTCTTATAATGAAAATAATAAACGATGTTTCTAAACATAATAATTTTCACTAACTATATTTTAGTAACCAATCTTCAAAACGTATTTAATTAATCTTCACAATTAAATATATGATAAATGAATTTATAAAGTATATATGCATATATATATGTAAAGTATGAGTATATATATATATATATATATATATATATATATATATATATATATATATATATATATATATATATATATATATATATATATATATATATATATATATATATATATAACGGTTGCACGTTAAGTTGCGAATACTAGCACGGATGTTCCGTTACGTATTCCCACCATGCACTTTCACCATGAGCTACCCCCAAAGAGTTATAAAAATAAATCGTTTCGAAATATACTTTACCACACAGCAAGCAAGAAATATACAAGCACATGTCAAACGTAAAACTTTTCAAATAAAAATAAAGACACTTGAGACACGAACGTTTTGCTAAGACTTACCGTACTAATTTAGGGTGCTGATCGGCGCGGTTGCATTATTTTGATTGATTGCTGAATTGCTGTATTTGAAAGATGAGTTTATAGCCCCACATTTTTATACGATTTTTGATTTATAAGCTTGGGGTGAGAAACATGCAAAACTGTTTTCATGGACCAGAATTGAAGTTGCTTTTAAGATCACACTAGTATGCAGAAACCTAAGTTTGCTGAATCCCATTTTGTGCCCACTATCATCTGCCGTTAATTCCTGATGGGAAGCCGTTTGTTATAAATAGATCTATTGGGAGTGACGTCCCCGTTCGGTTGGCTCGGCATAGCCAAGGCGAACGTATACCAAGTCGGGTTTTTGGCCGAGTGTCTGGGGATTAACACTCGCGGGCAACCTTTATTAATTTGCTAACGCTAGTCGTGCTGCATTGTCTTAGTTTCGGTAGGATGAGGCTTAGTGTTTGCATAACGGATAGTGTGTATCTGCTGAATTGTTTTTATGATATTGCTATTGGTCCATATGTGCTATTTACTTAAACCTATGAACTCACCAACGTTAGCTGACTTTTAGCATGTTTTTCTCAAGAAACTGAGGTGCGTTTAGCCGGGAGCAGTGCATGGCGTCGGTCACAATAAATGATGGAAATGTTTTTAAATGCGTTTACTCTGACAACTGGACCTTTTGTTTAAATGGGCTTCATTTTCATCTGAAATGGTTTTTATGTATCGCTACATCACTTGACTTATGTAATATATTTTAAAACGGATTTTTAATCCGTTCACTATATCTTGTGTGATGATTATCAACCCCGTAGCACCCCAAAGTGTATGCTTCCGCGAATATTATGATTTTGGGGGTGTTACAATAACTTACAATTCCGTTTTCTTACGTTTTTATACATTTTCAGACGTTTTCGTCCGTGTTTCTACGTTTCCGTCTGTTTTTGCACGTTTTCGTCCGTTTCCATCAATTTTTTGCGTTTTCGTCCGTTTTTTTACACTATCGTCTGTTTTTACGTTTTCGTCTGTTTTTACACGTTTTCGTCTGTTTCTACACGTTTTCGACCGTTTCCATCAATTTATTTTGCGTTTTCGTCCGTTTTTTTTTGTTTTCGTCTGTATTTACACGTTTTCGTCCATTTTTGAACGTTTTCATCCGTTTCAATCAATTTTTTTGCGTTTTTGTCCGTTTTTTACGTTTTCGTCTGTTTCTACACGTTTTCGTATGTTTTTGCACGTTTTCGTGTGTTTTTACACGTTTTCGTTTGTTTTTGCACGTTTTCGTCCGTTTTTACACGTTTTCGTCCGTTTCCATCATTTTTTTTGCGTTTTCGTCCGTTTCCATCAATTTCTTTGCGTTTTCTTCCGTTTTTTCTGGTTTTCGTTTGTTTTTTTTGTTTTCGTCTGTTTTTACACGTTTTCGTCCGTTTTTACACGTTTTCGCCGTTACCCAATTTTTTTTGCGTTTTCGTCCGTTTTTTTTTACGTTTTCGTCTGTTTTTACACGTTTTCTTCCTTTTTTTTTCCGTTTTCGTCTGTTTTTACACGTTTTCGTTGTTTTTGCATGTTTTCGTCCGTTTTTACACGTTTTCGTCCGTTTCCATCATTTTTTTTGCGTTTTCGTCTGTTTTTTTACGTTTTCATCTATTTACACGTTTTCGTCTGTTTCCATCAATTTTTTTGCGTTTTCGTCCATTTTTTTACGTTTTCGTCTGTTTATACACGTTTTCTTCCTTTTTTTTTACCTTTTCGTCTGTTTTTACACGTTTTCGTTTGTTTTTGCACGTTTTCGTCCATTTTTACACGTTTTTGTCCGTTTTTAAAAACAGACAAAAACGCAAAAAACCATGCAAAAACAAACGAAAACGTGTAAAAACAGACGAAAACGTGTAAAAACAGACAAAAATATAAAAAACGGACGATAACGCAAAAAAATTGATTGAAACGGACGAAAACGTGCAAAAACAGACGAAAACGTGTAAAAACAGACAAAAACGTAAAAAACGAACGAAAACGCAAAAAAAAAAGGATGGAAATGGACAAAAACGTGTAAAAACGGACGAAAACGTATAAACAGACGAAAACGTAAAAAAACGGACGAAAACGCAAAAAAATTGATGGAAACGGACAAAAACGTAAAAACAGACGAAAACATGTAAACAGACGAAAACGTAAAAAAACGGACGAAAACGCAAAAAAAATGATGGAAACAGACGAAAACATGCAAAAACAAACGAAAACGTGTAAAAACAGACGAAAATGTAAAAAAAAGGAAGAAAACGTGTAAAAACAGACGAAAACGTAAAAAAAATGGACGAAATCGCAAAAAAAATTGATGGAAACGGACGAAAACGTAAAAACAGACAAAAACCAGAAAAAAACGGACGAAAATGCAAAAAAATTGATGGAAACGGAGAAAACGCAAAAAAAATGATGGAAACGGACGAAAACGTGCAAATACAGACGAAAACAAAAAAAACGGACGAAAACCCAAAAAAATTTGCTGGAAACGGATGAAAACGTGTAAAAACGGACGAAAACGTGTAAAAACAGACGAAAACGTAAAAAAGGGACGAATATGTAAAAAACGGACTAAAACGCAAAAAAATTGATGGAAACTGACGAAAACATGCAAAAACAGACGGAAACGTAGAAACACGGACGAAAACATCTGAAAATGTATAAAAACGTAAGAAAACGGAATTGTAAGTTATTTACTAACGGCCGTTAGTATAAAGGACTAATGATGTGACGTTTAATTAACGGGATACATAAAATAACAAAAAGTATTCAAGTTCGATGCACACAATGACCCGAATTCAATCTTTAGTCATACATTTACCCAAAAAAAAGGGTGGCACCATACAATGGCAAAAAATGTCAACTTCGATGTATTTTTTTAACATTTGCCCTATTTATAATATGATAAATTAAGGCATCTGATTGTATCTTTAGTGCATCGATGACCACATTAAGGTGTTTATGAGTGTAATTAGTGCATCGAAAAGGTAGATATTAGGGCATCTATGAGTATGATTAGTGCATCGAAAAGGTAGATATTAGTGCATCCATTCGCATATTTAGGCCTAAAGGTTTTGCTCACGATGAGAATAACAAAAACAGAACCTAATGTATCCGCTTATATTTTTGTATTTAACAAATCTTTCAATTGTTTATGTTGATCCTATCTATGGTTTATATAGTTTGGCGAAATAGAAGAATAGAAACTACATAATTGAGCATAAATGATCTCTTTTGTGCTTTCTTTTATCCATTATTTCTTACATTGTTGCAGGATGCGGCAATATTTTCACGAACAGCTATATGCTTTCGCGTTACCCCATCACAGAAGGCACATGTGCCTAAAATTTTTTATCACCTTTTATTTTGTACTCCCTCCGTCCCAATTTTATTGTCTCATTTTTCCATTTCGGGCGTCCCAAAATTATTGTCTCATACCAAAAATGGAAAGTGAATAGGTAGTGAAATTTGGTAAAGTTTACTATATTACCCTTGGTTGAAATTAATATTACAAACTTTAATGAAGTATTAATTAATTGGTTAAGGGTAAACTTGTCATTTGGCAAAAAAGTAAGAGAGATAAAGTAGTGATAGTGATGTTTTTCTAAAAGAATGTGCTTTTTGTTATGGGACAATAATTTTGGGATGGAGGGAGTCAGTGTTATCTTGTATTCTCTATTAATGAAGTCACTATCTGTATATTATCGCAGCTTGTACAGCTCCTTAAATCATGTGATTATAGAACTCTGGAAATTGGAGATGGTAGAAGTGGAAGAGCAGGACTACAGGCTCCTGACAGGACTTTGGACTTACCAAATTTAGTGAATGATTACTATTTAAATCTTGTTGATTGGGGTGTCGGAAATACACTTGCTGTCGGTCTTGGAAATAGTGTCTCTCTATGGGAGGATAGGCTATCCTCTAAACTTTTATCAGATGGCAATGATAATGGCTCGGGTACAAGTGTCAAGTTGTGTATTCAGTGCATCAGGTGATATAAATTAGATACTAAGTTAAATGCAAATAGATACTAAGCTTATATTTATCCTCTAAACTTTTATCAGCTGGCGATGATAATGGCCTGGGTACAAGTGTCAAGTTGTGTATAATTCTAAGTTTATAAAGTGTCAAGTTGTGTATTCAGTGCTTCTAGTAGTTGACTTTCATATAAATTAGATAAGACACTCCTAAAACGCTATCCCAAACACCTTCTATATTGCTTCTAGTTGCTACCAGTTTCGTATACAAGGGTATAATCTTGTTCCCATTACTGTATGTGACTTTTGATGTTGAGAAACTTTTATATTGCTTGTATTTGCTGTCAAATGTCTACTGTGAAATTTGGCTAGTTGTTGATATTAGTTATCAAGTGAGTTGTTAAACACACTAAACCATTTAGTGAGTGTGTGCGTTTTTTATTGAAATAATTTGTTAAGTTGCTGTTGTTTGCTACAGATTTCGTGCACACTTACGAGTTTGATATTGCTAATTGGTGAAATGCTGATAAGAATGTAGCTGGTACTTTATTTCAGACCTTGGTGATCTCAATGTAGATGGTATTTGTCATTGTGACAATTCACTTGGTGAGTTTACAAGAATCATATAGGGGAATGTAACATAGTGCCTATAGTTTATGAACCATAAGATGGCATATTGTGTGCCTTAAAAGATGCACAGTTCACTCGGTCTATAAGAACTCGAACTCTTTCAACAAGTATTGCATTAAACAAAAGCTATAGAAAAGGTGATGGACATGGTACCAACTGAATGTGACCAAATACATGATCATATTTTGTAGTTACTGGTTATGGTTTTGAATCCATGATTATTGGAACACTTAAATTTCACTGTTGAAATTCAACGTGAAACAAATCTGTTTTTGTTCTGCCTCTATATATACGTTTCATGTCTGGTCAGAATATTCTTGTACGTATTTTTTGTTTGTTATATTTTGTTATGCTTTATAAGAACGTGCTTTTCATTCTTGTTTTTAATGGAATTTCTTAATTATATTGCTGATATGCAGGTTTCTCCAACAAATGAAGGGAGTTCTGACGATTTAGTTTATTCCCACTCTCCCAGACAGCAACCGGCACACAGGTTTCTCCAATTGATTGAAAGAGCTGAAAATATAGGAGTTTGTCCTGCTACTGAATCTTTACAAGTATGCCATCCCCGCACCTAAGAACGAGTGCAGCAAATCCCTCCAACTTTGAGTTTCATAAGCTCGAGAACCAAATGGAAATGAACATCAAAAGGACACGATTGCATAGAAGCTGGAATTGCTAATTCACTTGTTGCACTGCGTATATGATAATTATTTGAATATATTGCAACATAATTATTTGAATATATTGCAACTTTATGTTTTATATTTATGAACTCGTTTCGTTGGAGAATGATTATGTGATTGTTAAAGCAGTTTTATGAGAGAAAAAAGACGTACAGACGGAATCAGAGAAAGAAGAAAAGAAATAATGACAAAAAAAAACTTAATAATATTACAAACACATTTGTATTTGGTCATACAACTCAAACAAAAAAAACATATGAGAAAAAAATTAAGCACAATGTTGAATTTATAAAAATGCCCCTTGAAAAAAGAAGGATATGACAAGCAGCCCCTTGTACTTGGGCCCCTTGTACTTGGGAGGGAGGGAAGGGGAGACACTTTTCCACCTAATAGTACTTTTCTAATGAACCAATAGTGTAGGGTTATTTTCAGAACCAAAAAAAGGTCGAGAACTGCGAGAACCGATCTGAGCCATCTATTATTTGATCAATGGCTATAAATGTTGGTGGCACAAAGGTAATAAACTTAAACTCTAGGTTACATTATTTAATTGATGAAAGGGCATTTAGGGTATTTTCATATAAATCTCTTTCAATAACTGTCCCTTAAATTTAGGATAAATTAAATATTATCATAATCCCTCTTTTCAAGTTATTCACACAATTAACATCGTTAATTTTTCTTCCGTCTCAGATCCGCCGCTCCATGAGTCTCTGTGATAGAATAACATATTCGAAGGAACAGTAGCAGATTTGAATTATTGTGAGGTAATCGTATTTTTTAAGAACATATCTGATTGGCGGCTTTAAAGTAAAAGAGCCTCGTATTATTTTACTAGTAATTCGGTTTGTCGTACTCATGAATTGATTGAAGTCGGTGGTCAACATGTGTGGCTTTTGTTTGTCATATGTGGTTTGTGTGATGAGTAATTAACTGGTCTTTCAATAAATTCATTTGTCGCTATTAAAGAATAAACACTGATATTCGAATTGTGTGTATTAATTAATTTGTGTGATGAGTAATTAACTGGTCTTTCAAAATTAAAGATTCGATTGTGATTTGCTAAAGTGGGATTGCTTTTTGAGTGTGGGACTGATTTGAGTCAGTCAGTGGTATTGTCACTGCTACTGCTGATTCTTTAATTTGGACGACTTGGCTTGTGTTTTCTATTTTAAGTGTGCATTTGTGTTTTGTGGTTACAGGTACGAGTATGATTAACAATATGAAAAGTGCACATGTGTTTTGTATATACATTTTGTGCTTTTTATACATTTTGTGACTTATGCATGTGTTTTTGAAGTTTCTGGTGAATTTGATGTCTATTGTGCATATATGTTTTGGCTAAGAATGTACATATGCAGTGTATTTATATATTTCGATGTACGTAAATATTGTGAATATGTGTTATGCTAATTTCTATGATTAAAAATTCGTGTACATCACTTGATATAGATTCAGTTTTGTTGCATTTGCTCTTGAATATGTGTTAGTCAAATAATGCACATGTGTTTACGTCATGAACAAGAGAATTTGAAACAAATGCACATGTATTTACGTAATAAAAATGATGAATTGACAAAGAATGCACATGTGTTTATGTCATGAACATGCGTGTTTGAAACGAATGCATATATGTTTGTAGTTATGATATAAAGATTTTTTGTGTTTAGTTCTATTTTAAGTGTGCACTTGTGTTTTGTGGTTACAGGTACGAGTATGATGAGCAATATGAAGAGTGCACATGTGTTTTGTACATACTATCTAGCGATAAGATAGTTAAGCTAAAGATTTAAAGATTAAAGACACAAGTGCAGCCGCAAATACAAGTGCACATATACATACAAAGAAATACAAAGTGTCAAACGAGGGAAAATACATGTGCATATATGACAACATTTTTGCTTTTAGAAATTTGTATTTGAAGTGTATTATCACATGATTTTAAATTTTGTATATAATGTTTTTGTTTTAAATTGTAAACAATACATGTAAAATACTTTTTGTTTGCTATTCCATGCACTACAAACACACGTAAATTTACATTATCTAAAAAAACACATATGCACCTTACCAAATACACGTAAATTGAACACTACAAATACACGTAAACATACATTATATTAAAAAACACATGTGCACCTTACTTTTGAAATCATACATACTGAAAATAAAAATTATTTAAAAAAAAAAAAAAAAAAAAAAAAAAAAAAAAATCCTAAAATTTAGGAACTAAAAAACGTTTTTTTATTAAAAAAAAACAAAAAGAAATTAAAAAAAATGTAATTTTACTAATATGCCCTTTTGAATTAAATAATAAAAATAAATATTCAAAAAAATCTGATTGGTTGATGCTGGTTCTCGCAGTTCTGTACCTTTATTTGGTTCTGAAAAGAACCCTTCCCTGAACCAATATATATATATATATATATATATATATATATATATATATATATATATATATATATATATATTTCATTTTTCATTTCGTAAATAGTTGGCTCTTTAGTAAAAACTTATGACATTTAACGAAAAAAAAGATGGCTATTAAACGGATGAGCTTGAAGCCTTGCAGAACGTAAGAAAATTATGACTCAGAGCTATCATTTTATTAATCCATAAGATGAAAGCCATGACTACAACTCAGATTTATGAGTAGGTACATACATGATATGTTTATTATTTTCCATCATTTTGGAAACGATGACCGCATCTCATAGCCATAAAAACCTTAACTAGCTAGAGATGTGACTTCGTTTATTACTCATTCACATGCTTTCACTTCAAAACATAGCCGATGGGATTCGGCATTGTTGGACCTGTAAGTTGCATTGATCACGAAGCTGTTCAACAACGGATTTCAAACCTTGCATTTGCTGTTGTTGCTGTCCACCACGTCGGCTACCTTGTTGTTGGCTCCATGGCTGTTGTTGCTTCTGTGCCTGCCTGTAAACCTCTTGCATGGCCTCACATTGGCACTCTGTCTCCACATTTTGGAGCTCATTGCAGCATTGTTGGAGTTCTTGCTGTAATTGTTGTCCTTGCTGTCCTTGCTTGTTGATGACCATCAAAAGGGGTCCGTATGAGCCGCTTTGTTGTGCTTGTTGAATGTACCTGATAAAGAAAATCATCAAGATTGTATAGATTATAATTTTAGTTAAAAGTATATTACATATAATTTTTTTTTCATGTTCCAGAAATAACTATATTTTTATAAAAATAAACTTAATTAAAACTATTATACAATATTGTAATCATAAATTTGACATAGCTATAGAAATTGACCAATAAAATGTACAATTGACCAATAAAATGTACAATACACATCCAAATAAACCCTCACAGGCTCACACAAAACATTATCCTCATTGAGATAAGAAAAAGTCAACACCCACCATTCACACAAGTGAATTTTTGCCGACCAAACATACAGATCCATAAAAGATAGAAAACCATTATCTTTCTTCTTTATTTTACACGTAAAAGAACTACCTACAAGGTATGTGATTGTGCTTTTAAATTCGAGAAATGGGGTTCTTCATGGGGTCTGAAGAACGAGGGTTAGCTGGTGGGTGCGATGGAGATGGGTGGTGGCCGGTGATTGATGACATTGTTGTAATAATAAGTAGTTAGTGCCTTGTGGGTTGGAAAAAAAAAGTTTTTCCCTTTTTTCAGATGTAAAAAGAGGTTTGCCAACATCTGACCAAACAAGAGGCCTTTCTGAAGTTTACATCTCTGAATCTGAGAAAAAAAAAAACAGACACTCTGATGTCTGAAGACCTCAGATTTCAGAGGCATTCAGACTTTTTATACAAAAACAAACAGAACCTGAAATTCCATCGAACAATCATTTTATTTATTCATCCACTACAACATTTACCAGTTTCCCCATCGACATTTCGGGTCTTTCCCAAGCGACATGTCGCTGGGGATTCGTTTCCCCAGTGTTTTGTCGCTGGGGAATGTTCGCTGGGGAAGCCTCGACAGGGATTGTATCCCCAGCGATAATCCCCGGCGACGATGTGGGTCCCACTCATTTTTCAGTCAAAGAAGTAGTGCCACGGTGGCATTAGTATCCCCAGCGACATGTCGCTGGGAAATATTCGGGTTAAGCTAAAGTGATTAGCACGCCTAATTAAAGCTACATTTAATTTCCCATTTTCCCCAGCGACTTGTCGCTGGGGAAACTATGTTTATACGTTGACAAGTCAACGAATAAGCAAGTATCCCCGGCGACATGTCGATTGGGAAACTGTGTTTTTTCGTTGACTTGTCAACGTTTAGTGGTGGTATCCCCGGCGACAAGTCGCTGGGGAAAACCTGCAAATATTTTTTTAGTGCAGCCTGCACAGCAGGCAATTCCCAGATTTTTCCCGGAAAAAATCTACCAAATATCAAACCTGTACCAAAACCTGTATAGACTCACCACAACTTGTACCAAAACACAAATACAATATAACGGATCAACGCAATACAAATACATCATAACTTTTACCAAAACCGAAAGATAATAAAGCTAAATCGTCCAAAATCCGAATAAGTCTACAAAACGTTGCTTCCTAGTCATAAACATGGCTTACAAGTCAATATTCAACATGATAGATAGGGAAACAAGTGTTTAAATGTCGCCAAGATGAACCTAAAGTACCAATGTAGCATACTAATAATATATAACACAACTACCTCTCGTCGTCGTCATTCTGATCCTCGCCATCCTCATGATCGCCACTCTCCTCGTCATCACCACACCCGCCACTCCCGCTAGCACCACCCGACTCAAACTCCTTAAACATATCCGAGTATTTGTCATCGCTTCTGAAAAGACTCATCATAAAGTTTATCTTTCTCTGCATGCTCTTGAACGACTTGTCGGGGGCGGGCATACTTGGCCTGGATGTGGCCCGTGATGACACTACCCGACCCACACCAGGAATGTGCCCACGAAGCTTACCCCCTCTTGCCAACGCATTGATCTCATCCTCCGTGTACTCACCCTTAGCCTCAAGCCTTTTCATCTCCTCCTATGTAGTGACAAAAACACAAGATAGTAAATATATTAGTCGGGTTGCTACATTATTTCTCGATAATTCATTAAAGTGTGTTTTGAAACAAAACTTACATATATGCGGCGGTCCTCATCGTTAGGGAATACCCCGTCAACAGTATGTGTTAGCCAGAAGGTGTCAATGAGTGAAGGGTACTCCTTCGGGTCTGAGGCCTGCCTCTGTACATACACACGCATATAAGATGAAACTAATTAAAAATGACAAATCACAACACACCAAAGCGTATAATCAGATATATATGTATATATGCATGTAAAATAATTATAATGTTTATTACCATCTCATCTCGAAGGCGAGCCAGCGACCGGGATCCCTGTCGAGATATGACCAGGCTCTTTTGCCGGTTTAGCCGATTTTGAGCGGCTCGAGCCAGGTTCTTGGGATCATTCCAAAACTGAATGTACTTATCCCACTCAGCCGCTGTAATCTCCTCGGGACGTGCCCGCCTGATCGCCTCCACATCGTAAGTCCCGGTGGTGGGGTCTGCCTTCCAATGCTTGGCCTTGAAAGAAGCCTTGTTGGTATTGTAGGCTTTTTGCAAATGATTGTTGATGCCTTCGTAGATCTCTGTCCAGCGGGAGGATTCCATGTGCGGCCTGAGGTTAAACATGGTCTGCAATCATATACAACAAAACAAAAACAGAGTTAGAGATATAATTTATATATTTATTTAAATTTGTTTATTTATTTATATGATATAAATAAATAAAAGAATTTAGATAAATATACACAATTAAATAAATGAACACGATAATGAAATAAACATAAAAGGATAACTGACCCCAATATCTGAAATGATTGCCGCCTTCCGCTCCTTCGGGACCTTCTCCCAAGAAGGTTAGTACAACGGCACACTCCTAACGACCTCCCCGATGAAGTTTCCCCAGTGAGCCGCATGGTTACCGAGAGGGTTTAGGGTTTGTTTGTCACCCACATCAAACTGGATCGAGACGGGGCCATCCGCATCCACGATTTCCTTTAGCAAAAGGTTTCGGGTCTTGTCGCGGGTATTCAGCCTGCCCGCTCCCCTGCCGCCCAAATTGGGCTTTCGTTTACCTTTGCCTGCAAAACTAAGTTAGTGATAAAGTCATAAAAATTCAAGGCAAGCAAGTTCAATATATGTATCAAATTTATGCTTGTATTACAATAATCCAAAAATTCTTACCTCGATTAATGAAGCAACCCCCGCAACCGGTGGGTACGCGGTCTGGAGGGGGACGATCCTCACCGCCACCGTCACCGCCGTGGGACCGTGCAACATCTGCTGACGACATCTGTACAAGTACAATTAGCATAACATATAGAAATTCATGAACAAAATAATATAAGCATGCACACATCCAAATACATACACATCCAAATAAATATACACATTTAAACAATCCACAACAATTTCATTCATTCATTCAAATATATAAGTGTATTTTGCAAGTTACAACTCAAGATCAATCTTCTTCTTCACTAGAATAAACTTTCTCAACACCATCATCATCAACATTGATGAGGTCTTCAACATCAGAATCTGCTAAATCATGAGGAAGGGCGTCTTCATCATCAATAATATCATCGTCTTCGTCAGGAACATCAATGATATCTGGCGGTGCGTCAACCACCGTTGATTGACCATCTATATGCAAGGTCGCATTATCCAAGTCATTCAAACTAGTAGAAAGTGAGAGATCTGATGAGTTGTCGAAATGTATAATATCAGGATCGTCCTCTACCACGATGACACCCCCGTCGGAAAACTTTTTATGATTAACATGTTCGACGACCTTCCGGTGGGGTTTGGTCGTATCTTCAAGGTAGAAGACTTGTTTGACTTGTGTTACGAGAGTGTATTGGTCATCTTTAAATGCCTTACGACTGCAGTCGAAGATTTGTGTCATGTTGTTTCTAAAGACAAGTTTTTTGACTTTATGTCCTTTGTTGCTAGTGTCGAACCACTTAACTCGGAACAACGCAACTTTGAACAACAAATACTTAAACTCGAGGATTTCTTGAAGCTGACCATAATACATTTCTCCGTCACGGCCAGGCGAACAAATGCCGCTGTTTTGAGTTGTGCGACGTTCATCGCGGCTGTGCACGACATACCTCACACCATTGACTACGCAAGAGTTTACTGAGATTGGAGTCCATGATGGTCCATTAGCCAAAGCGAATAACTCACTGGTTTCGCTAACCTCTGGGTCTTGGTCATTGTCTACGTGACATTGACAGATCTATGAAGAAGATAGGATTAGATAGAGAACACAAAATATGATATTGTTATTTTTACAGTTAAGTACACAAAATAAGTCTTAAGTTTACCTGCGACCCAAACCAGTCAGGGAATTCTTCTTGCATGTCTTTGTTAGGAAATAAACTGAAAAACGTTCATGGTATTAGAATAAGTCGTCGAAATGGTAAGTTAAGAAAAAGAAGTTTGAAAATAAAAAAACGCGTACCTCTTGAACTGGGACCGGTACGTGTCGATCTCAGGACTGTTGTGAAGTACATACCATTTCACTTTTTTCAACTCTTGGGCATCAAACCAAATAAATGACCGTAAACCAATCGGTTTACATACCGATCGAAACACCTGAAACTGACATGTTGGGGGAGGGGGTCCACATTACGGTCGAGACGATTAAATTTCGTGGTAACATCCCGAAAATAATGAGAACTGAAAGTCAATGCTTCTTCAGCAACATAACCCTCCGCAATCGAACCTTCCGGCTTAGCTTTATTTCGAACATAACCTTTTAGCTTCTTCATGTATCTTTCAAATGGATACATCCACCGGGGGCGAATAGGCCCGCCTTCAAGAGCCTCTATAGGTAAATGGATAACCAAGTGAACCATAATGTCAAAGAGAGCAGGAGGGTATATGAGCTCAAGCTCGCACAAAATATCGACCACCTTTATCTGAGCTTTCAACATGTCATCCTCCATCAAAGTTGCAGAGCAGATTTGCTTAAAGAAGGAACATAGCTCGATTATTGGTTTTGCAATCTTATCGGGCAAGTAATTTTGAAGTCCGTAAGGAAGTAAACGTTGCATCATTATATGACAGTCATGAGACTTCAGGCCCTTTATATTGGTATCATTATCGGTCACTTTGTGCTTGAAGCATGATCCGAACCCATCTGGTAGTTTAACTCCTTTGATGTACTGACAAAACTTTTTTCGGTTCTCTGGTGTGAAAGAATACGCAGCCTGAGGCTTCAAGCACTTCCTGTTTTTGGTTTGGCCGAGCCACAAGCCACTTCGAATGCCCAACATTTGCAAGTCTTGTCTTGCCTTGGCGGTGTCTTTAGATTTATCATTCATTAACAAAGTGTTCAAGATGGCCTCCAACACATTTTTTTCGATATGCATGATGTCTAAATTGTGTCTTAGTGAAAGAAAAGACCAATACTCAAGCTCGTAAAAAATAGACCGTTTAGTCCAGTTAAGCTCGACATGAACATTGCGTTTTATCTTCACACCCCCATAACTCGGATGTTTACCCTTCACACGCGTTGGCAATCTATCAAGTTGAGCCAGGATTACATCCCGGCCAAATTCTTCAGGAGGATTTGTGTTATCGGTTTGGCCATTGAATTCAAGTGAACGCCTCCATTTATGGGGCTTCTTTAAGAATCTTCTGCGGCCAACATAAGCTGTTTTGCCTAACACACGAACAGATGGAGTGTCTTTATTACATGTAGGGCATGCCTTGTAACCTTGCCCACTCCACCTAGACAAACTACTTCGAGCAGGAAAATCATTGATGGTCCATAAAACCATCGCTCTCATATTGAACTTCTGGCCTGAAGCAACGTCTATAGTCTCGACACCTTTCCGGTCCCATAAATCCTTCAGGTCCTCAATCAAAGGCCTCAAGTAAACATCAATGTCCTTACCCGGGGATTTAGGGCCAGGAATTAACAACGTCAGCATAAAAGAACTCTCTTTCATACATAACCACGGAGGCAGATTGTATGTTGTCAATATCACCGGCCACATGCTGTAGGCCTGACTAAGGTTGCCAAACGGATTGAAACCATCAGCAGCCAACCCTAGTCGAACATTTCTTGGTTCTTTTGCAAAATCTGGATACTTGGTGTCAAATTTCTTCCATGCTCCACCATCAACCGGGTGTTGCATCTTACCGGGCTCTGTACACTTTCCAGTAGCATGCCAAATCATATCCTTTGCAGTGTGACTAGACTTGTACAAACGTTGTAGTCTAGGAATGATCGGAAAGTAACGCAACACCTTCTTAGGAACTCTCTTCCCCGGCGTGTTACTGTCTTTCCATCTACTCGTATTACACACCGGACAAAAATCCAAATCTTTGTTATTGTCTCCCCGAAATAAGCAGCAATCGTGTTCACAAGCATGTATCGACTCGTACCCTAACCCAATCGTTTTAAATGTCTTCTTTATTGCATAGTATGATGGTGGGAGCTTGAATCCTTTACTCATGGGAAATACATTTTGTAAAAACTCTAACATTTCATTAAATATAGAATCAGTCAATCTACCTTTAGCCTTAAAATAGGTAAACTTTGCCATAAAGTCTAATTGAGTCACATAGTCACAACCGGGGTACAGCTCCTCGTTGGCACTGGCATATAACTCTTCAAACTCGTTACGTGTAGCTTGAGTCGGTTCGTTACTTGTCTCACCAATATCTCCTTGAGTTGGTTCATTGTGTTCATTATTCGAAGGAATATAGCTAAGATCATTAATTAACGCTGTCATGTCACTCATCAGAGGTTGTCTTGTGTTATCTATTACTGGCGGTGGCATAGGTGGAGCCGGTTCACCGTGTTCCACCCATATTTTATAACGTGGGTCCCACCCTTTTCTCATAACGTGGTCTGAAAGGTGTTTGATGTGTACCCATAATATATTTCGACAAGACTTGCATGGACATTTTATTTTCCCGGCACTATTCACTAACGGCTTGCAATGATCGACGAATTTTTCAAGACCGATAAAAAATAATGGTTCATGATGCTGTAAAAGTGTCCAAGTCTTATCTTCAAATACCATAACTGCGTTTTAACGATACATTTAGTTATTATATGCAACTTAATTAAACACATTCAAACGAGGAATACCAGATGTTTTGTTCACCTAGTGCAACTATGGAAGGCAATCCTAACCCACTCTTTGAATGATTCGTCTCATATATGAATGCGTATAACCAATTTTCTATTTGAGAAAATTTCGGCAGCATTTCCCCTCAACTCCCCAAATATGTGTTTAAAGACATATTCGTAGGAGTAAAGGAGAAACACTGTCGAAATCATCTCAAATAGTAAACCAATTATACGCATTCATATCCTAAATGAGACAAAACATTCAAAAAGCAGTCCCAAACGGGGGACTTTCCGAAATTAATTTCTAATAAATTAATTTCGGACGGGTTTTCTATAGGATGATTAATTTCAGACGGGGATTTTCCAAAATTAATCACTAAAATCCTAAAACATTCCTAAAGGGTTCAAACGGTGGCGACATGTCGCCGGGGAAAAGTGCACAATAATTTATCATTAACAACTTATTATAATTATAAACGAAAAAAAAATTATAACATACCTTGGCTGTGGATTCGGCTCGGCTGTGGTGGTGGTGATGGAGGTGCTCGTTGTCGGCTCGGCTGTGGATTCGGCTAGTTGTCGCCGGTGGTGGTGGGTAAGGTTGAAGTGGTGGATGTGGTGGTGGTGATGGAGGTGCTCGAATTGTTGGTGATGGTTGATTTTATGGTGCTCGAATTGTTGCAAAAATCGCCAAGGAATCCGAATCTTTTTTTTTTTTCGTCTTCTGCAGTGATAGATAAACAAGATCTACTTTTATCATTAAAATATATTCCCCGGCGACATGTCGCCGGGGAATACTATTATTTTTGTCGTTTAGCGAAAATGGCGCGTTAATGAAATTTTTGGCTGGAAAGTATCCCCAGCGACCTGTCGCCGGGGAAACATAAAATATAAAACTTAATTTTATTTTATAGTATTTATTTATCATAAAAATTATTTATTTTTTTTATTTTTTTTTCAAATGGTTTATGAATGTGCAACTTAATTTTATTTTATAGTATTTATTTATCATAAAAATTATTTATTTTTTTTCAAATGGTTTATGAATGTCCAACCCTAAGAATAGGGAGAACAGGCGACGAGATTTTTCCCGTGGACACAATGTCGACGGCAATGTGAAGAAAACGACAAAAAACAGGCTTGACCGAGCCCGGCAGCGTTGAATTTTCGTTTGGTTGTCGAGTTGTTTAGTTTGAGTTGTTTCGTTTGGTTGTCGAGTTGTTTCGTTTGATCTGTTTCGTTTGCTTGTCGTACGTGTATAACCATATCATCTGAGTTCGTTCGTTTAACATCTCGTACGTGTATAACCATATCATCTCAGTTCGTTCGTTTAACATCTCGTACGTGTATAACCATATCATCTCAGTTCGT
The DNA here is from genome assembly GCA_021014915.2 of Artemisia tridentata subsp. tridentata. Lineage (NCBI taxonomy): Eukaryota > Viridiplantae > Streptophyta > Magnoliopsida > Asterales > Asteraceae > Artemisia > Artemisia tridentata. The sequence continues at coordinate 371,360,668 of CP139507.1, read as the reverse complement.
TCGTTTAACATCTCGTACGTGTATAACCATAGCATCTCGGCACGTTCGTTTAACATTTCGTGTAGAACCATATCATCTCGGCTCGTTCGTTTAACATCTCGTATACAACCATATCATCGGATGAGTCGATATGTTAGGGTTGGACATTAGACGTTCAACGGATGAGTCAATATGTTAGGGTTGGACATTAGACGTTCAACTGATGAGTCGATATGTTAGGGTTGGACATTAGACGTTCAACGGATGAGTCGATATGTTATGGTTACACATTAGACGTTCAACGGATGAGTCGATATGTTAGGGTTACACATTAGACGTTCAACGGTTAGTCGATATGTTAGGGTTACACATTAGACGTTCAACGGATGAGTCGATATGTTAGGGTTACACATTAGACGTTCAACGGATGAGTCGATATGTTATGGTTACACATTAGACGTTCAACGGTTAGTCGATATGTTATGGTTACACATTAGACGTTCAACGGATTAGTCGATATGTTATGGTTACACATTAGGGTTACACATTAGACGTTCAACGGATGAGTCGATATGTTAGGGTTGGACATTAGACGTTCAACGGATGAGTCGATATGTTAGGGTTACACATTAGACGTTCAACGGATGAGTCGATATGTTAGGGTTACACATTAGACGTTCAACGGATGAGTCGATATGTTAGGGTTACACATTAGACGTTCAACGGATGAGTCGATATGTTATGGTTACACATTAGGGTTACACAGTAGACGTTCAACGGATGAGTCGATATGTTATGGTTACACATTAGACGTTCAACGGATTAGTCGATATGTTATGGTTACACATTAGGGTTGGACATTAGACGTTCAACGGATGAGTCGATATGTTAGGGTTGGACATTAGACGTTCAATGGATGAGTCGATATGTTAGGGTTACATATTAGACGTTCAACGGATGAGTCGATATGTTAGGGTTACACATTAGACGCTCAACGGATGAGTCGATATGTTATGGTTACACATTAGACGTTCAACGGATGAGTCGATATGTTATGGTTACACATTAGATATCAAACGAATGATCCGAGATGATATTGTTGTACACGAGATGTTAAACGAATGAGCCGAGATGATATTGTTGTACACGAGATGTTAAACGAATGATCCGAGATGGTAAGGTTGTACACGAGATGTTAAACGAATGAGCCGAGATGGTAAGGTTCTACACGAGATGTTATATCACACCATCTGTCAACAAAACATTTCCCACCAAAAATCTCCCACCAAAAATTTCCCCCCAAAAATTTCCCTCCAAAAATTTCCCACCAAGATCTGCTCTTATATACTAACATCTTATCCACACAACTTCACAGCCTCTTATACTCAAAACCACTTAACCTCACAACCACAAACACACACTGTTATCATGGTGAAGATGGCGGAATTTGAAGCTTTTGCTTGTCCTTGTAAACGAGGAGACGTAATTCTGCGAGAATCGCATAAACCTTACTCCCGTGGTAAACAATACTATACGTGTCCTTTATCAAAGGTGAACACCTACATACTTTTTTGTGTGTTATATAAATAATTTGGTTAGTTGTTAAAAATAATAGTTTTTACTCTGTAACAGGGTGGGACAAAGGAGTATGGTTGCGATTTTTTTTTATGGAAGGAGGAACGACTAGCCAAAATGACCGGTTCTCTTGGAGCTTCAACGCCTCCAACTCATTCCGCAGGACCATCCATAACTCCAACTCGTTACACCGCAGGACCTTCAACATCGAGTCCTGGAAATACAGAGTGCTCAAACTGCATCAAACTGAATCACCAGATAATGGTACTCAATAAAATGCTAGAAGTGTACATGCATCCAAACAAACACACAATTGATTCAGCTGCCTTATTTCACGACCTTTATAATGACATGGTAGGTGATATGGGAAATCTTCGTATGTAGGTTGTTGTTGTTGCTGTTATTGTTGTTGTTGTTGTTGCTGTTATTGTCGTTGTTGTTGTTTGTTGTGTTATTGTTGTTGTTTAATAAAATGTTGTTGTTGTGAAAACTGATGTCGAACGTGCTTTATATTTTTAATTCGTACGCTTTAAAATGTTCCAATGATGTTGTTGTTGTGTTATTGTTGTTGTTTAATAAGGGGCCGTTTGGTTTAATAAGGGGCCGTTTGTTGTTTAGACGTTCAACGGATGAGTCGATATGTTATGGTTACACATTAGACGTTTAACGGATGAGTCGATATGTTATGGTTACACATTAGACGTTCAACGGATGAGTCGATATGTTAGGGTTACACATTAGACGTTCAACGGATGAGTCGATATGTTATGGTTACACATTAGGGTTACACATTAGACGTTCAACGGATGAGTCGATATGTTATGGTTACACATTAGACGTTCAACGGTTAGTCGATATGTTATGGTTACACATTAGACGTTCAACGGATTAGTCGATATGTTATGGTTACACATTAGACGTTCAACGGATGAGTCGATATGTTAGGGTTGGACATTAGACGTTCAACGGATGAGTCGATATGTTAGGGTTACACATTAGACGTTTAACGGATGAGTCGATATGTTATGGTTACACATTAGACGTTTAACGGATGAGTCGATATGTTATTGTTACACATTAGACGTTCAACAGATGAGTCGATATGTTATGATTACACATTAGACGTTTAACGTATGAGTCGATATGTTAGGGTTACACATTAGACGTTCAACGGATGAGTCGATATGTTTATGTATAACGATATTATTGTGTTTATGTATAACGATATCACCTTAAAAACGTATATATATTTTTTGTTAAAATATACGGAATATCGGACCGAAACAAACCTAAAAAACGTAGTTTCATTAAAAGTCAACGAAGTCAAACACAATCCCCGGCGACATCTCGCTGGGGAAAATTTACAATAAAAACATAAGCTGGAGTTTACTTAATACGAAAGCCCAAAACTTAAGCCCAATTGCGAAACTTAAAGCCCAAACATGTATCCCCAGCGACATGTCGCTGGGGAAACAATTGTCCACGTCACCATAAGAGTCATTAACACTAATTACAATTTCGTAATTAAACAAAAGAATCCGCAGCGACATGTCGCTGGGGAAACATGAGCGGGAAAAGTTCCCGCCACGTTTTACGAAGAAATATTTGGTCAAAATGTAACTGCTTTATCCCCGGCGACATGTCGCCGGGGAAAAGTACACAAGAATTTATTTGACTTTTCTACGAGAATTTGTGCCACGTAGGATCTATTTTTGTCGTTTAGTGCAGATTCCCCAGCGACAAATGTCGCCGGGGAAAATGTCGATGGGAAAACTGGTAAATGTTGTAGTGACAATCATTTTATTTATTCATCAACTAAATGTAAGCCACGATTATTATTATTAGCGATAAGTTTAGAAGCTTAGATCCATCTCGAAGCCACATATCAACCTAACTAGCTAGAGATGTAAGTTAGTTTTCAATAAGTGGTTGATCATATATGATTAAAACTTAATAGTTGGGTGGATGACCTCTTATGCCAGCCAGTGAAGACTTGGAAGGTTGTTGGTATGGCATTGAAGGTCGTAGTTAGTAGTAGAAATAAAAGAAATTCGATCAAATGGGCTGGTGTTGTGAGCTAGAAACCTCGAAAAACCTACCAAGATATGACTCAAAGCTATCATTTTATTTATTCAAAGATAAGATGAAAGCCATGATTACGTACACCTCATATATATAAGTAGGTACATACATGTTTATTATTTTCCATTATTTAGGATACGATGATCTCATCTCAAAGCCATAAGCCCATAAGAACCTCAACTAGCTAGAGATGTGATTCCCTTTATTACTCATTCACATGCTTTCACTTCAAAACATAGCCGATGGAATTCGGCATTGTTGGACCTGTAAGTTGCATTGATCACGAAGCTGCTCAACAACGGATTTCAAACCTTGCATCTGCTGTTGTTGCTGTCCACCGCGTCGGCTACCTTGTTGTTGGCTCCATGGCTGTTGTTGCTGCTGTGCTTGCCTGTAAACCTCCTGCAAGGCCTCGCACTGGCACTCGGTTTCGACCCTTTCGAGCTCATTGCAGCATTGTTGCATTTCTTGCTGGTAATGTTGTCCTTGCCTGTTGAAGCTCATCAAAAGTGGTCCGTATGAGCCACTTTGTTGTGCTTGCTGGATATAGCTGTTAAAAAAGAATTAAGCAAGTTCATTATAGGATCATCGAAATCCATGCATGCATGAAACATTATTTTTATAAATTTCCAAGAACATATATTATATACCTTTGGCATTGCTGGAATCGTTGTCCTTGGATCCTTTGGTAGCAAGATTCTTGTGATTGTGAGCCACTTTTGCGGTTTTCATCAATGACGGTGGTGGTAGTGATGATGGATGGGAGTGGGCATGATTGTACTTGAAGGTCACATTTGTTTGGAAGGTTCTGAACCTTCTGCTTCAACTGTCGGATCTGCTGAGCGCCAACTTGTCCCTGAATCTGCTGGACATCTTGGAACACTTGCTTCACAGCCTCACACTGGCACTGCTTGCGGACGTTTTGGAGCTCATTGCAGCACTGTTGGAGGATTTGGCTCTGTTGCTTTTGACCACTACGGTTGTCTTCGAAGATACCCTGACCTTGTTGGAGGTACATGTGACACTGGTTGAATTGTTTTTGTTGGAGTTGTTGACATTGCTGCGACTGCTGTGTGTATGGGATCTGGTCGTCGATGGTGGTGGTGACGATGGTTGTGTAGGCCGAAGCAAAGGCTACGAGGGCTGCAAATGCGAGTGCAAGAACTATTAGCTTTGCCATTGTGTGTTTGTTTCTGTTGTGATGATGGTAGTGAGCTAGTGATGGTGGCTATTTATGTTGGATTTTTGGTGCATACTTGGAGTAGTGGATGTAATAGGTGGTGGAATTTAAGGTTGTTGAGTACACGTACTACGAGTTTTAACTTTTAACAAGTAATATGTGGCGAGTGGAAGTATGTACTAAGTGTCTATTGTTTTATTTGAGCACTTGTCGTCCATGTGGATTTGAAGTATAGTAATCTAATACTCATCTAATATAGAAGATCGAATTCAAAGATTTAAAAAGTGTAACACGATCACGTAATCGACTTGCATCCACGGGAATTAGGGCAGCAACTCAGGTTAATCCTATAAGTCACAAACATTTTTTACTCACGTTGGTGCGTGTGGGACTCTCTCTCATTATGTCTTTTTAGTCTAGCAAAGCAGAGTCTAAAAGGAGTAACTAATAACACGTCGTCTTCTTTTTCCCATTAGTTGCCATGTGTAGTCTTTTGTAAGAGAAAATGGGGCATTTTGCGCCATGTGGCAATGTGGGTCATGTTGGGGTTTGGTAGAAAAAGTGGTGTAGTGGTAGTAGGGGCGTTTTTGGAGCATGTTGGGGCTTGAACTGTTATTTTTTTGGAAGCAAATAGAGGGCAAGGGCGTTGCAGTTAAAACGCCCTAACATTTTTTTTTTGGCTATAACACCTTGCAGTAGTGGGAAGTGGGGCGTGTTGGGCAAAAAAGGGGCGCTATAAAGGCTGAGCACGCTGCACTACGGATGGTCCCATTAGTTGTTAGGAAGTCTTTCACATTTTATTCCGAGTGGGATAGTCGAATTTATGAGTCTCACGCTTAAACCACCGGCTAAGATAAAAAGTTTTGTTAAATTATAATTATAAAACCTCACAAGGAATAAAAACCCTCTATTGTTGCTACATCTCCGAAATGTATTACATCATCATGAAGATAAAACAATAAAAAAACAATATGAAGGGTGTAAAATATAAAGTTTGCTTTAATTTTGTTACTAGTATTAGTTAATCCTTTTAGACTCTGCCTCGTTAGACTAAAAAGACACAATGGGTGAGACACCCACGCACCAATGTGTGTAAAAACTCTTTGTGACTAATAAGATTAACCTTAGTGATAATCGGTAAAAGTGATAATTGGTAATGTTATAGAGGAGTTAGCTTATATTATTTGTTTTATGTATTAATACCGGCTTGTCCACATCTATTCTGTTATGCGAATAGCATAATTTTATAGATAAACTGTTTGGCATCTATTGTAGTCCCAAATAGCTAAGATATAATATGATAAACTTTAGAATCTAGATCAAATGAGAACTTTCTTTATACAGTATAATAATACACATCTCTTAAGCATCAAATACGACCCCCTGCGTTGCCGGGGGGTGGGGGGGGGGGTGTTCCCCAACTTTTTTGACAATGTAACTATCAATATAGATTTGAGACCGAAGATAACTGTCAAACGAAAGTATGTGTTTATACTATAGGCATTGTTGTTTACAAAAAATGGCATTTTATATCTATTAGCATCAACTACAATAAGAGAGCACCATTTTACCAAAAGTGTAACTGTTTCTGTATGAAATGGGGCAGGTTACGTAACAACTCATACTTCCTCTGCAATATATTCGGCAATGGCTTCAAACCTACACGCATGAACGAAACTAATAAGCTGTATTAATTGTAAACGAACACAACAATGACCACATATAACATAGAGTACCTCCATAAGAAAAGGAAGAGTTCCGCGATTGAAAGTCTAGCATCATAGGAGTACGAACTGTCCCAACAACATTTTCTCAAAAGTTTAGTAAGTGTGTGAGAAGCAAATTTACATTATCTTTTCAAAACAAAGAAAAATTCACGTCCACTTACCTTCTGAATATAGTCCACCACCAACAGGTTAAGGTCAAATCTAGCATCTTCGGACCTTTAACATCATCTTCCAACGTTAAGGTCAAATCTAGTACTGCAATTACAAATTTCTGAATATTGGCAATTTTGGATATGATTCTAGTATTTATGCTTAGCAAATTATAGTCTGATCATCAAGGTTTTCGCATGTGAGTGCAGTCAGACACATAAACAATATATTAAAGAAGTAAATGGTGTAACTTAATTTACCAGAAAAGTGTTGCTCCTTCATTTACTTCTCACCTTCACTCCTTCATTGACACCTAAAACGACATTAAACGTCAGTAGATTAGTAAGGAATGACCTAATTATATCCTTAGCCATCAGTTAAGGCTCCTATAGCAAAAAAAGATGTTTAGTAGTATTTTATTACGTAAAGTTCTTTTGAGAGTATGCGCCGGACTTGGAACTTGACTGAAGCTTCACATACGCAGAGGGATTCCCTACACTCTTTACCCTGCATCGGAAAAACACATAATCAGAATTAAAGAAGCAATCCAAAAAAAACGCATTAACCATATGTAAGTAATCCTAAAAATAGTTCCAAACAAATTGGGATGGCTTCTGACCTGATCCAAATGCACAATACCTATAATCCTAAAAATAGTTCCAAACAAAAGCTGAATGTACAGGATGTAAACGATCAAGAACCAATGCTTACAAAGATAGAATGGACTTTGCTCTGATGAATTGTTTCAAAATGGCTTTTTCTTCATCAATTCTCTTTTTCTCCTCAGGGCCATTTGGCTTCAATTTCCTTTTCTCCTCCAATATCCACTTGAATAGTTCACGTTGCTGATCCAATGGTATTGGTTCTTGTACTTCCACTGGTTCCACTACAGCAGGGTTTACAACTGAAGCAGTTGAAACAGTAGATTGAGGAGTAGAAGTAACAGCTGTTACCGCTTCGTCTATGTTTTCCTTCTTCTTTTTTCTCATGAATAGGTAAGCTACAAAAGATAAAAAATTATTAAGAATTTTTTCTTCGCATTTATCAATTAAGAGAGAATTTACTCGTTATGTTGTCTTTATACCATTGCTAATAGATCGCTGTTAGAACCTGAAGAATAAAGAATCTAAGATAGCGTTGTCACAAATGAATCCTAGATCAAACTCACAGGGTGGATTTAAGTGCTGATAAAGGCAAAAGAATATTCATCAAACTTCAGGACACAGAAAATCCCTACTGAATCACTGACAGATGTCTACAACAGTTGAGTCGGTTACAACTAATTTGCCTTTATCTTTAGAAGATGTAAGTTCACGCGAGTTGAAAGCGTGGCTCTCAGATATGTTTTGGTTGCAACTGCCAAAGTTCGTGTATCCTCTAGGTCGGCTTGAATAGAAAATAATGGCGCATTTGTTAATATCCAACGTCTACAAAACGGAAAAGAAATAAAAGTAATGACCGAAATTAGGAAACATAACCTGTTGTTCGCTAGAGTCCAGAGGACGTTGTTTCACCCGAGTTGAAACCATGATACTCAGTTGCGTTTGAACTGCCAGCTACGTAAATGATAACAAATTAACAATAAGGAACTCGATTATCTTAATCTCCAACGCACGCAAATCTATTGTAATTATGTGTGTAGGATAATAAATAAGCAAGTTGGTTACCTTCTGTGAATGCACATCTTTGTAGTGAAGCAGACTGGGGATCACGTGAGTTAACACCATACGTTGCCGACATGTTACAGGGTGCTGCTGAACAACCGATAGCACAACTAACAATAAGATGACATAATAAAAGAATCATTTACGCTGCAACGTATTTAAAAAACGAAGAAAAAAAAGGATTTTTACCTCCTGTAAGGGACGACGATACAGCTGTTGAGGGATCTAACCGACGCGCGATAACACACTACTCTACATATGAAACAACATATTCAGTGATACGATAAACATTATTTGGACCCAACAAACAACAATAACTTTTCATAAAGATAACCTTGATGCGGATGAAAAGCAGTCTGAGACTCAAAATCCAGTGTCACCGGACCATGAGCTATTGATAAAGTATTTTCTGAATGTTTTCCAAAAGTGTAAAAATCAACGCCGTTAAACGATGTAAACACAAAAAGAAAATTTACACATCGCCCACCAAAGGAAGCAACCCCGACAACTACATTCTGAAAAACAATTTCTTAAAAGTCCAATCGGTGTGAATGAGACCCTAAGTAGTAACGGGTTGCTGGGGTTCCTGAGAGTGGCAGGCTTCCTGTGGGTTAAAAAATATATTAAAATGGAATGAGGATAGAAATACATATACATTCGTTAGGTGTTAACTTTTATATTTACCTGTATTTCTTGTCACCCAACATGACCTAACAGCTATAACTGGCTTTGGCAGCTCCATGTACTGGGCTTTTCAGGCAAATTATGCACTAAATCAGCAAAACAAAACTTCAATGAACTGAATGCACCAAAACTAGCCAAACCTAAAACCCAAGAACTTGTATAAAACACGTACCCTTTCAAACCTGAATCGTATTTCCGCAACCTCGCCTCCTAAAATCATCTTAATTTAGACACCAGACCGAAACGCGATTCTACCATGGACTGAAAAGACCAAAATCACCAAAACCTTCTAACAAAAAAAAGCGTACAAGAAAATCCCTTTTTAAATTAGAAAAAATAAAAGATGCTAGAACGAACAACATACCTCCAGCTCCATCATCGATTATCCATGACAAACCACGGTCCTAATCCTACCACCACCAGTGTGGCCATATTAGTTCGGAAGTCGACCAAAAAAAAATTAAAGTGAGCTTACAGGATCATCCAGAGGTGTGTGATTTCAAATCAACTTGAAATCAATCCAATTCTATGTGCATATTCCATCGGCACACATCTACATCTTTGGGTTCTTGATTTGTGTGGGAGTCGGTTTGATGATAATATCAATAACACAACAGACATAAGAACATTAGTCATTGATGGAGGATTGGTTTGCGGACACATAGCCATTCTTTGAAGAGTTTCAAAACACGTGTTAGTCCATAGAACTGTTGGAGGGAGTGGCCTTCGGGCTGAAGTGCGGGTTGCTCGGGTTGGAAGTGAACACCGCCGCCGGTAGGGCGGGTTGGGCTGGAGGGTTCATTTTGCGGGCTTCTAGCTCGCTGCGGTTTGAGGATAAAGAGTAAAAGCTGTGATTTAATTGGTCAATATTTAAAAAAGGTGTTGAGAGGGTTGAAAGTGATGGGCGCCAGTAAAAAAGGTTGGGTTGAGGGTTGGAGGGTTGAAATGAGGTGGAGGGATTTGATTGGTTAAAGTTTGGGAGGGTTGGAGGGTTAAAAGTCACCACTCCTTGTAGCCTTTCAAAACACGTGTTAGTCCATAGAACTGTTTGAGTCGGTGGTTGATAGCCTCTGGAAAAAGATATCGCTATGGTATTAAAAACACGGACTACACTATTGGGCCAGGTAACTAAACAGGCTACGCATGATGGACTCAGTTACTGGGCTAAAAGTTTAATACTTTTTTAATGAGACAATAATATTAACATCCTACTGAGTACCGACACTCTTCTTTACAACAAGACATTTTCTAAAGTTTATTTTAATATAACTTTTTACCATTATCATTTATCATCATTCTTGTTTATTACACTTATGTTACATATGTGAATATGATTAAAAAGTGCTTATAAATGCAAATATGCAACGACTACCATAATATTTAAAAACATTTACGGAGTTAACTACAAAAAAATAATTAATGTTATATAAACAATCGTAAATGTTGGAATTTAAATAGCATGACTATCATCTAAATAAATAAACACATCAAAGCACGTATAGCGGAAGCAAGATCGAATATTTAACACGTATAAAGAATTACCGAATAATAAATAGTTACATACCTTTTGATCCTAGCTAAACAAGGATCTAATCTTCTCTTCACTTCACTTGATCAAACAAATAGGATTACCGTGAAACCCATTACCTTTTTGTTTCACAATCCAAGATGAATAACTAAAGTAAGTTATTACCGAACTCTTGTACACACGTACTATAACCAATCAAGTATTGATGCTAGTGAATGAACACGATTAACCAAAACAATTTTGTTAACTTGGAAAAACTATGGATCGACACACTAGAATAGTGTACGACCGGTTTTAGAACAAGAGAGGAGAAAACACAAATTTTAGGGTTATAGCAATGCACAAGATAAAGAAAACAATAACCCTTCAATTTGTATTTATAGTGAAACTCAAACTTGGAGCAAAAGAAACCAATTAGGGTTATAGAACCCATTAGGCCGATCGGCCAAACCCAATGAATGGGGTTTCTAAATCCTTCTTTAGCTCCTAATTTCACTTACGATCCTCCCTTTATTCCCTAATGGTCATTAGTCAATTCCGTTAATTACTTAACGTCCGTTAGTTATCATTTCGTGTCCAAATAATTAAAATACATAACTATTATATATATATTAATTATTTACTTGATCATTCATACGTAAAGTGTGCAATCCCTCGGTCCCGTGTTCGAATCTAGACATACACGATTAATATTTTTCCATTAAACTCTAACAGCTCCCACTTCGAAATCTATTGAAAGTGTAATGACATTGGTTAGCGTCTAGCAACACGCCAATGCCCCTAGTACAACTCGGGTGGTGGTCTCCTGGAAAAACCATTTGATGATTACTCATCATACTCATCCTTTTGTTTCTAATACCACATTAATAAAGATATGGATTTAAGTCATTATTTATTAATAATTCTGTTTCTCGTTGTTTATGATTAAATAAGATTACCAAATCTTCTGAACCATTCAGGGGAGATCTTGGGTGTGGCCACACAAACATCTTACTAATCCTACGAGGGGCCCAGCAGTATTAAACTCCAAATAAATTTGAATGAACAAATTCTATCTTGACTACGAGCATAACCCATGCACTTCGCAACGCTTCCGAAAACAATTCGTATAGCTACCAGTTACGTATAGCGTTAAATTGAATTACAGAAATGCACTACATGCATGACAGTTATCTGGCATCTCAAGTCTGAGGATAACTATATACACATGATTTACTTAATGACAAGATCCATAAAGTAAACTCATGAAGTCGAGATAAGTCCTATATTCAAACATTTTGAATATCATGTGAAATTGGTATGACAACGCATCAATATACTTTCAAGTATATTATACCAATACTCAGATTTGTCTTAGTTTAATAATATTCCCATATCATTAACCGACAACGGACAGTTTAGAATATATAAATATATTCATGGATATAAACATGCAAATATAGGATATATTATTAAGAAAATGATAAACAAACATAACAATTTATTTTATTTCATTAAAATAATAACTGTTTTACAACATCCCATTATCCAAACACTAATCACAGATATGTATGAAACTATTAGCTAAACGAAGTCCTATGCCTTCAGAAAGTTGTTTAAGCTTTCCACCGGGTAGAGCCTTAGTTAATGGATCTGCTAAGTTGTCATCTGTGTGAACTTTGAGTAACTCGATCTCGCCTATCTCCACTTGTTCTCAAACATAGTGATACCGGATCGGGAAATGTCTGGTGCCCTTCATGATTCCAGGCTCATTAGCAAATGTAATTGCGGCTGAGTTGTCAAAATACATTTTTATAGGTCTTTCGATTGAGGGCATAACTCCAAGCCCTGAAACGAATTTCCTAATCCAGACTGCTTCCATTGCAGCTTCTGAGGCAGCAATATACTCACTTTCTGTTGCAGACATCGCTATAGTACTCTGCTTCTTGCTCTTCCAATCCACAGCACCTCCATTGACGACAAAGACATAACCCGTCTGAGACTTCATATCATCTTTATCACACTTCCATGATGCATCGTAGTAACCTGTAACACACAGCTCTGCTTCCGGATTTCCCCCGTACACTAAAAACATTTCTCTCGTAGATCTTAGATACTTGAGAATATGTTTCACAGCAGTCCAATGGAGTTCACCTGGGTTCTGCTGATAACGACTGGTAATGTTCTGAGCAAACGCCACATCGGGCCTTGTACATCGCACCGCATACATAATAGATCCCACAGCCGAAGCATAAGGGATTCTCTTCATGCGTGCCACCTCTTCAGGTGTTGAAGCACAAGCTTTGCTACTCAAGCCATGTTCTACTTGCATTGGCAAAAATCCCTTTTTGGAATTTTGCATACTGAATCTCTTCAATATCTTGTCAATGTAATCAATTTGGCTTAAACCAATTAATCGCCTTGATCTATCTATATAGATCTTGATTCCTATAATATATGTTGCTTCTCCTAGATCCTTCATGGAAAAACATTTCCCAAGATAGGCTTTCACCTCATTCAAGCTTGGAATGTTTTTACCCATGATCAATATGTCATCAACATATAGAACTAGAAAAATAACATCACTCCCACTAGCTTTGTGGTATACACATGGCTCATCAAGATTTTGGGTAAATCCAAACCTTTTAATTTCCTCATCAAATCTTTTATTCCATTGACGTGATGCCTGCTTCAATCCATAAATGGATCTTTGAAGCTTGCATACACGGTCAGGAAATTCTGAATTCACAAACCCCTCAGGCTGCGCCATATAGATGTCTTCATCTAGGCGACCATTCAAGAAGGCGGTTTTGACATCCATCTGCCAAATCTTATAATCATAGTGTGCAACTATGGCTATGAGAATCCTAATAGCTCTAATGTCAGCTACAGGAGAAAAGGTCTCCTCGTAGTCAACACCATATGTTTGGGTAAAGCCTTTAGCCACCAAACGAGCTTTATAGGTGTGTACATTGCCATCCATGTCCGTTTTCTTCTTGAAGAGCCACTTACTCCCAACTACCTTAGCATTCGGAGGAAGGTCTACTTCAATCCAGACTTCATTGTCTCTCATGGATTGCATTTCCCTATTCATAACAACCCTTTCCATTTATCCTTTTCAGGACTATTAATGGCAGCTCTATAACTAGTAGGTTCATCAAGATCCCCTAGTATAGTTTCCTCACACTCTACGTTAAGACATAGACGTTCAGGAGCTTTCACAGTTCTTGCAGATCTGCGAATGGGAACCACTTCAACTTCAGGTGGAGGACCTAGACTTTCAGGTTCCACAGGAAGTGTGCTAGTGTTTTCAGAAGGTGATGTATCTTCTTGATCATTTTCAAGATCATAAACTCTCCCACTGAATTCTTGAGATATGAGATTCTCCTCAATAAATTCGCCATACCTAGCCACAATGGCTTTATTTCTGGTGGAAAGTAAAAGTAGTAACCCTTTGTTTCCTTAGGGTATCTCTACGAAGATTACACTTAACAGATCTCTGTTGGAGTTTATCTGGTGAGTCACGTTTAACAAACGCCTCACAACCCCAGACCTTTAAGTAAGACAAGTTGGGAGCTTTACCAGTCCATAATTCATATGGAGTCTTATCAACCTTCTTAGTTGGAATCCTATTTAATACGTGAACAGCAGTTTCAAGGGCATAGTCCCAAAAGGATAATGGAAGAGTTGTTCAGATTAAACATAGATCGTACCATATCTAGCAATGTACGATTTCTCCTTTCAGATACACCATTTTGCTATGGAGTATAAGGAGATGTGAGTTGCTGGACAATTCCACACTTAGCTAGATAATCTTTAAACTCTTGGCTTAAATATTCACCACCTCTATTGGATCGAAGAGCCTTAATCTTCTTACCAAGTTGTAATTCTACTTCACTTTTAAAAACCTTGAATGTCTCAAAGACTTCATGTTTATGTTTAAGTAAATAAACATAACCATAACGACTGTAATCATCCGTAAAGGTTAAGAAGTAGCTAGCACCGCGTTTTAAACATATGTCTAAGTGACCGCACACATCAGTATGTATTAATCCAAGTGATCTGTAGCCCTTTCCATTTGATGTGAAAAAGGTTTCCTTGTCATCTTCCCAGATATGCAAGATTCGCATTTATCAAATGAATCATCATTGATATTTTGCAAAAGCCCATCATGTTGCAGCTTTTCCATGCGTTTCTTGCCAATATGTGCAAGACGACAGTGCCAAAGATAAGATGAATCCAAGTCTGACTTGATTCTCTTATTGCTAATGCTATACACAGAATTATTTCTATTGGACACATGATTCTCCATGTCAGTTTCAAACACACCATTTATTGGAATTGCATTAAAGTAAAAAACATTATTTAAAGAAACCGAAATTCCATTATTAGTAAATGTGTGATCAAAACCAATATCCAACAATAAAGAAACTGAAATGAACCCTAATGATAGAAGGTGCATAATGACAATTATTCAAAACTAGTATCAATCCCGAAGGTAAAACTAAATCGAATGTCCCTATGGCTTCAACTGCTGCACGTATGCCATTGCCCACGTACAAGTAGCTTTCTCCATAGGCCAGCTTCTTTGCTCCTCTAAGCCCATGCGATGTGTTACAAATATGAGTACCACATCCCGTATCATATACCCAGGCATTATGCTTATGAGGAAAAGAAAATAATTCAATCATAAAAATACCTGAAGTGCTCGCGACATTCCCAACCTTCTTATTTTTATTCTGACGCAACTCCTCTAGCAGCAATGGACAGTTCCTCTTCCAATGTCCAGGAGTGTTGCAGTGGTGACAAGCAGCCAAATCCTTCTTGGTTTTATCCTTCTTCTTAGGAGGATTCTGCTTCTTAGGCATTGGCTGGTAGGACATAACCAGTTTACCCTTATCAGCTTTACCTTTCCCCTACTTGTTCGCGTGTTGCGGTTTGTTGGGCTTAGTAATCCTACCACCTTGTATTGCCATTACAGCAGGTGTAGGTGCCTTCTTTGACAATCCTTTCTCAAAGTCAATAAGCATTGCATGTAAATCACTTATTGTCTTCCCCGTGCAATGCATATTGAAGTTGCGCACAAAATCACCAAACAACTCCTCGTTAAGGGATCGATTGATGAGGCCAACTTGTACATCTTGCACGTAACCACATTCGAGTGCTTCCAATTGGTCCAAATAACTTTTCATTTCCAATACGTGGGCAATCATTGGTTTACTAGCATCCTGCTTACACTTATGCGGAGAATCTATCAAGTCATATAACTCTGCCATATGTGGTTTCTCAAACATACGTTTGAGCTCATTGATCATGTCCATGGGACCATAGTTCTCAAATTGCTTTTGCAATTGAGTGTCCATCCCAGATAACATAAGACAAGCCACATCATTGTGCTTCACATACTAATGTTATATTCTTCATGGTCTGCATTAGATGCAGTACAAGCAGGAGCAGTAGGAAGAGGCTTACTAAGATAATTAATGTGTTTGGCCATTCGCAGAACAATTCTCAAAGAACGGTACCAATCATTGAAATTCTTTGTCCCAGTAAACTTTTCTCTTTCAATCATTTGCTTGAAAGCAGAACTCATGTTGTTCATGTTAGTGTTGTCGTGTTGGGCCATTTCTACAAAAAAAAGTTCAAAAGCTAGTACTTTCGATAATAAAACTTTTCAAGAAAATTAAACACCCATGGTAAATAACATTTAACCATTTAATTTTCACTGAAAACTAGGATCCAAATTGACATAGTGTAACACCCGTTTCCCAGGTGTTGGGACCCCACCCTGGATGAAAATGGATAAAGACCTAATGTGATTGGTTGGTCAACAAAGTTACGTGGAAGTCAAACCCGATAGTCAAGTGATAGTCAAAATATGTATTATAAAGTGATGGAAAGTATTATGTGCCACAAATAGATAGGAAATGGACCTAAGGGGCTAGAGTTGTAATAGATTAAGTGTGTTATAAGTTAGTTGTGACCAAATTAGAAGGAATGAGACTTGAGGGGCCATTCTTGCCATTAGGCCAAACTTGTACAAGTAAATATCTTGAGTTGGAGGATTCTAGCATTTTCCAGGAGATGTGAGTGAGTGTGTCGGTGTTGGAGAGCAAAAGAGGAGGGAAAACCAAGTCTTGATGATTAAGGAAGAAGATGATGGAGATACAATGCTTATAGTCTTCCCTAGCATAATCCACTCCAAGTAAGTATTATAATCTAGTAGTTAATGATGATTATTGAGGTGAAGGTTTATGGATTAAGTGGGTTTTGATCACATGATCATGGGATGATCATGTGATGACATAGAAAAGATGATGGGTAAGTTAAATGGGTTTTATAACCCTTGATTATGATATGTTGTGATAATAAATTTTGATGATGGTTATGGTTAGGAAGTAATGAAGAAGATGACGACAACTAGTAAGAATGTTGATGATGGTGGTGAAATCATGAATGATAGACTAGCTTGGATATGAGGTAAGTAAATCTCCCTAAAACTTGTATTATATATGTATTTATCATGTATGTATTGTGGTTGTGTAAGAATATAGGAGTTGGACTTAGAATGGTTACAAGCTAAGTATGAATGGCTAGTGGTTTGTGGCTAAGGGTATGTAGCTTGTTGGATTTGGACTATTTAAGGTATGTAGTTGGTTATGGTTGTTGTGATTGATAATGGTTATGGTATGAGATTATGTGGGATATGGTTTGGATGTTGTAGATTAGAAGCCTTTATGATGGTTATGATGCTTATGTGAAAGTATGTGTATGATATATGTTTTATGTTGGGTTACTTACTAAGCGTAAGCTTATTCTTTTAGTTGTCAATGTTTTGTAGGCTTATGCGCGACGGAAGGAAGTTTCATGGATTATAGCATAAGAATTTGGAAGTGAATTCGGAAGATAATAAGTAGTAGGAGCTAGGTAGAATACCGAGCTTGAGACAAGGTTGTACCCCCGAGAGTCTTTCTTTTGGTTTGTATAATGTGTGTCG
Organism: Artemisia tridentata subsp. tridentata; assembly: GCA_021014915.2. Taxonomy (NCBI): domain Eukaryota; kingdom Viridiplantae; phylum Streptophyta; class Magnoliopsida; order Asterales; family Asteraceae; genus Artemisia; species Artemisia tridentata. The sequence goes on along the minus strand of CP139507.1, from coordinate 371,343,123 downwards.
AGGTCGTCGTAAAGTTTAGGAGTCTAACTATGACTCAAAGTGTAGTTTATGTGTTTATGTATAAAGTTTAAGGGGCGTTTGGTTTAAGCGTAAACATACCCATTTTAGGTTGTAAACGGGTCAAGTGCCCTTGGAACATGTTTGTTATGTTAATCTAATGCTTTTGGTAAAGTTTGGGTGGTCAACGGTGTGTCCAAGTGTGTTAAATGGTTTATGGTCAATGTTTAAGGGGGGTGTTTGGCAGAAGGGTAAATGTACCCATTTTGATGTGTAAACGGGTCAAGTGTCGTTGGAACATGTTTGATACGTTAAATTATTGAAGTTGGTAAAGTTTGGTGCAAAACGGATGTGGTATGAGTAGTTTGATGTGTAAATGGGTAGAAATGGGTTTTGGTGCATAACCCGTCAAATTTTAAAGTACTATTTCGGGTTGATTGAGTATGTAAACGATTTTGTATGTTATGTTAATGGCTTTGAGTGAGTTTGGTGTGGATATAAGGTAGCATCGGTCAATTATTGTGAAAAATGGCCAAATTTCGGTTTGGATATCCCAAATTTCGGTTTATACTGAAATTTGGTACAAAATCCCAAATTTCGGTTTCATTTGGGCAGATTTTGGTAAACTTTGAAAAATCATATCTTTTGATCCGTAAGTCGTTACGGGTCGTGCCACCTATCGTTTTGAAGGTAATTGAGTCTAGTTTCATTTAAAATTAGTCTCATGGTCTGGAAGTTTATATATTTTTGTCAGATTGAAAAAGAGTAACAGCAGGTCAGTTTTAGTTCACGTTTTTGGTGCGTAAAGTTTAAATTTTTTGTCTAAGCGGGCACGGGGTGTAACAACTTGGTATCAGAGCTTCGGTTTAAGTGAATTAGGTTTTTCTTAGGATTGCCTAGACTTAAACCACTCGTAGACGCGTTAAGTTTAAGTTTAAGAAATGCGGGCAAATATTATGTAAGCTATAGGATGTGAATGTTGAGTTTTGAAATGAATTATGTGATTGCTATATGAGTAGAATGATGAGGACTTATGGATGTGTTTTATGTGATATATGACTTGATGTGTGAGTGATAGGATTACCGTGCACCTCGGGTTGTGTCGGTAATTATTACGTGATGTGGATGTAGTTGAATATAGAAGTAATGAGTTAGAAATGGGTTATGGATTGTTTAGATTATGAGACGAAATCCATGTTATGTATATGTATGCTACGTAAGTGAATGATAGTTTTGTATAGTATAGACTCAAGATTTAGTTATGTGCTTGCGTACTATAGGAAGATAATAATGGCAAGGCGTGAAAGGGACTAATGAGGTATTAGAGATGGGTTAGTGGAAAGTCAAAGTATTAGGAGCATAATTATGAACGTGTGGTAATGTTGAATGAGTGTTATAGCATAGTGTGGTGAAGAAATGATATAAATATATACATAATGAGTCCGTGACGAACTTAGTAAAGTTACAAAATGAAAAAAAAAGGGCATAGGGATTGAGTAAATGATGAAATAGAGCGAATTTCTTAAGTACTAATGGCTATAATGAGATGGGCATGTATGAGGTTAAGGTATTGCCATGAAATAATTATATTACGGCTAAGGCGATTAGCTGTAATTATTAATAATGAATGAATGTGTTATAGTTGACGATCTATGTAAGGTCTACATGTAAAGGAAGCGAGTGAGACTAATAGAAGAGAGATAAGATACGAAAATAAGAATGAGGTGGATTAAAGACGCAAGAAAGAATGATAGGAGTGTGTATGAGATAAAGGCGTTGTCCTGAAATTATCATATTACGGCTAAGGCGATTAGCGGTAATTACTATAATAAATGCATGAGTTACGGTTGGCAATATGTGCAAAGTCGGGATGTAAATGAGTTGAGTAGACTAAAATGAAATGTAAGAATGTGAAGATGATTAATGAAGGCTAAGAATGCAATAGGTAAAGTAAAGATGTGAAAATAACTAACGCGGATTAAGAATGTAGGATGGAAAAACACATAGAAGCGTGTATTTATAATGAGCAAGTTCATATGCACTATGAGCTTGCGCTCACTAAATAAAATGGATAGGATAAGGGGTGTGTGTGTTAAAATGTTAATAGCTTGGATCCAATGCTATAATGTGAAAGTGATGAAGTGTGAATGTTAATGATCCTTCGGGATGAATGTTAAAGGTGGTATCCTTCGGGATGACCTAGTCAATGAATAATAAAGAATCATTCGGGATGTGTTAAAGATCCTTCGGGATAAAACGTATTGCCTTCACCGGCAAAGATTGCCTACATCCTTGGCATGTGTGAAAGTCCTTTCGGGGAAAATGTTAAAGTAAAGTGGATCCAAGCTAGAAAATGGAAGAGTTTAAATAACGAGTGAAATGTAAAATGAAAATAAAATAATAAAAGTTAGATTGGGAAATAGGAGTAGTAGTGTTATGTCGGGAGTACATAACCATGAGTTTATATTTCTTGATTTACATCGATTGGGACGCCTCTCCATGTAAATGAGGAATTATAAATGAGTGGGCTTATGTGTTGCCGACGCGGCACGAGTAGGGTTAGAGAAGTAGGAAGCGGAAGTTTAGAATTGGTTAGAAATTATAAAGACTAAGATAGGAGGGTTAGAATGTGACCATGACTTTTAGTTGAGACTTAGGAGAAATTTTGATGGGATGGAGGAATTGTAATGATGATATAATGTGTTTTGCGGCGTGGTGCGAAATATGATGGATGAAAATAATAGAATGTGAACGTATTAGTCGAGTGTAATTATGCAAAGTCAAATAGTATGAGTTTCTTAAGTATCAAATAGTCAAGAATAAGAGTGAAGGATAAAGCAAGTGAGACGGTGATGTAACGGTAATAGAGCGGATTAGAAAGATGACTAGTGGTAATAAGTATGTCTTGTAAAATCTAAGCAAGAGTTGTAGGGTATAAAGTAATTGGGAAGTGATAAGGATTAAGGATGTATGATATGAGATAGTATGCTTAGAGTTGCAAGATCACTTAGATCGTTGCACTAAATAAACTAGGAATTAAGGTGCTAAGAATGAGATGAGTTATGAGACTAAGTCTTGGTTAGAAACAGACGAAAGATTTCAGGGACGAAATCTAAATAAGGGGGATAGAATTGTAACACCCGTTTCCCAGGTGTTGGGACCCCACCCTAGATGAAAATGGATAAAGACCTAATGTGATTGGTTGGTCAACAAAGTTACGTGGAAGTCAAACCCGATAGTCAAGTGATAGTCAAAATATGTGTTATAAAGTGATGGAAAGTATTATGTGCCACAAATAGATAGGAAATGGACCTAAGGGGCTAGAGTTGTAATAGATTAAATGTGTTATAATTTAGTTGTGACCAAATTAGAAGGAATGAGACTTGAGGGGCCATTCTTGCCATTAGGCCAAACTTATACAAGTAAATATCTTGAGTTGGAGGATTCTAGCATTTTTCAGGAGATGTGAGTGAGTGTGTCAGTGTTGGAGAGCAAAAGAGGAGGGAAAACTAAGTCTTGATGATTAAGGAAGAAGATGATGGAGATTGTAACACCCCAACCCGATAAGGGTAGAAGTATTACGTTATGGTGACATATCAAAGCAAACACAAGCATATGACTAAATAATACAAAATGAATTTCAAAGGTTACAAAGGAAGAATTTGAAAATACAAGGTTACAAAGGGAAAATCAATAATAAATTCTAAGTCTACAATTGTAGTCACTTCTAGTCGCCTCTAATCCAGAATAGCTAGTAAAGTTCATCTAAGTCCCAAGTACTCTCCACTCATACCCAGCTTCCAACTAAAACCTGCCGCAGGAAAAGAAATGCGGCTGAGCTTAAAAAGCCCAGTGAACAGATATATATATATATATATATATATATAAACGAAATTAAAAGATAAGGAACGAACATATAAAGTATGGTGCATTGGGAAAAGCATAAGGTATAAACAAGTGAAAATTCAAGAGTAGGAAAAAGGTTAGTAATCTACCACGAGCCCAAACAAATCAAATCAAATATCATAGTAACCATAGAGGTGCGACCTCTCAAATATGTGAAGGACGTGTATTGCACACAGCATCAATCACCAAACCAAATGTATCATATCATATCATGTCAAATACATAACAAATCTAGGATGCATCCATACGCCCCTGCAAAGATATTAGTGGCCAAACATGTATAATAATTGAGCTCATAATAAATAACAAAAAGGGACGATGTGGAACATCACTCGACCACACTAGAGTCATGCCATTGGTGCATCAATGACACGGCCATGGAAGCCCCATGACTAGGAAACAAAGTGGCTCGAGTATCAAACTGCAAGGTTCTAAGGTCATATAATATCAAAGGTCAAATGTCTAAGTCATCAAAGTCATCTGAATATCAAAGGTTCATAGGTTTCATAGTAAAAGTCCATAATCAAAGTTTTCAATCAAATGTTCATTTAAAGAAATCTCTTAGTAATGGTTTTCATAAAAATAGTTCGTAAAGTAGTTTTCATAAAAGCTAGTCAAAATTCCATATAAAAGTGGTATTGCATCGTGCTCATAAACATCATTTTAAAATAGTTTTTCTCAAAACATTTTCCATGATATAATTAAGAAAGGTTTTCACATCCAGTTATAATATCAAATGAACCTTCAATGAATCAAGTGATTTGAATACTCATGTCACAAAACGACGAACGAATTATGTTAAGTATCATATTACAAGGGTCATAATGAACGAATGTAAAAAGAATTATCATATCAACGAAGCATATCAAGTGAATGAATCAAGTACAAAGGATCATAGCAATGGCTTAAGGGAATCTTATAACGAATCAAGATCAAGATCAAAAGTCATGAGAAAGAAAGCACCCTTGCCGAAAAAGGGTAGAATATTTGTACCTTGAACTGCCAACGAAACCATAACATAAGAATAGGAAGTCACTCCCTCTTCAGCGAATCTACACGAATTAACGATCGGCTAATTATTAATAATTCATTTCAAAACAGATTTACTCGTTTTCGTCGGCTTTCCATTTTTAGTAACTTTTAGGGTTATCAATGACAATTAAATAACTTTAAGACGTGTTATGATAAGTATTATACTTTAGGGTTGCTTTTGACAATCTCCAAATATTAGGGTTCAATATAACATTTTAATAAGTTTAAGGTTAACGGTGTAAATTATCAAAATTAAAATATTAAGAATGTCAAATAAAATTACTTTAAAGTTTATGCTATAACTTTATATTAGATGGTAAATTTTAGACCCGTCGCTCACAATTTATATAACATCTTTTCGGCCTCATCACAAAATACTCACACACGACATAATTTAACGAGGCACACTTTCATCTTATACACTCATATATATGATCACACGCTTCATAATTTTACACATCTCATTACACCCACCCCCACAACACTCAAATCGTTACACACACATTCATACTCATAACGAGACACACACAATATAATTTACGATTCAGTGAGACCCGAACCGACTCAGATTTATTTCTCTTATTAACCAGGGATATGACCCACATTCAAACATAATTTAGTCAAAACTTCACATGCAAAACACTCATAATCTAGTCCCCATTTGCATGAATCAACATAGGCACCCTTTACCTCTATATTAAAATCTGACAAGCATACACTCACACGCATGACTGTATAAAGTTAAATATGAAACACCACCTTTCCTTCATCGTTTACATTATTATTTTCTTTCTGTTTCGAGTTCATGTTGTAACAATGTGTATTAGTACTTAGAGACCACATTTTAACGAGGCAAAATATGTTTAAACGAGACAACATCGATACACAACATCACGCGACATGGTTCGACTCTCGTATAGCATGCAACAAAGTCAAGGTACAACTACAGCCTTAGTCGACCACACAACTCGACGCACACAAACACAACGACACAACCATTCTCGTCGCATAAAATCATACCTTTTTTTTTTTTTACGTTAATACATATGCACGCCTCTTTATATTTCGTATATAATCTCCACATTTTAATATCGACCTTGATGCTCACAGTAGGATTCAGATGACCCGATTCATTATACATATATATCATATGTACTCGATGAGTTTCTAAAACAGAATTGAGGTTGACGCCTGCTATACGTGTTCATTATTTATGTGACCTTAATGTCTGTTATTCGTTTATTTGTGATTAACGAAACAAGGATTAGTTTCTCATGTTCTACACGTATATAAATTTCATGTATCGATAGGGAAACACAAAGACGATAAAGGTGATACCTCAAAGATGAACCCACGAATGAACCAGCAATATGGGCACCTAAAGCTAACCCTATTCGAACCAACCCTCCTTCAAACTGGACACACCCACGATCAACTCAGTGCACCCAACGATCACCACACATTGAGCCTCTTCGTACCTTGTTCTTCTTGCACCACTCGCAGGCTTTAGAGAGAAGAAAGAAAAAAATATATAAAGTTGCGTCACTTTTGTTTAGGGTATTTAGGTTTTTGTTTTCTTTTTTTTTAGGGTTTGTGCCGAATAGCATAGGGAAAGGAGGAATCAGTTTGATAAAAAAAATAAGGGAGGAGCGTGGGTTTTAGTTTAGGAAACCATTATGTCATTGACTGATGATTGGCGTGATTATAGGCCATGAATGGGGAAGGGATTCGGTTTGTCTAGGATGGGATGAAACGTGTGATGTTTTGTTTTCAAAAGGAAAAATTATGTGGTTAAAGTAAGCTAGGAGAGACACCACAAATCTCCAATTTATTTAGTGTTATCCTTCCTGTTCTACTAATATATCCGTATGCTTATACGATCCTTGTCTCTTGATCAAATCGTGTGAATGGCTAAAGAAGTTAAAGAGTAAACGTGTACAAGATCTCCAAAAGAATTAAATTGTGTAGTGTCGTATATAAGTTAGGATTTGGAATAATAATGCGTAGTATAGTTTAGTCTAATATTTATGAATGTGTGTTTATTTATATAATAAAGTCTTAAATGTCACTTAAGAATAACTTAGGATATACGTTAATATACGTTCTTCAAAAGTTCGAACTTTAAGGGGTATTTTTGGTATTTTACGTGTTCAAAATTTTCGGGTTTTACAGAAGAAGATGATGGAGATACAATGTTTATAGTCTTCCCTAGCATAATCCACTCCAAGTAAGTATTATAATCTAGTAGTTAATGATGATTATTGAGGTGAAGGTTTATGGATTAAGTGGGTTTTGATCACATGATCATGGGATGATCATGTGATGACATAGAAAAGATGATGGGTAAGTTAAATGGGTTTTATAACCCTTGATTATGATATGTTGTGTTAGGAAGTAATGAAGAAGATGATGACAACTAGTAAGAATGTTGATGATGGTGGTGAAATCATGAATGATAGACTAGCTTGGATATGACGTAAGTAACTCTCCCTAAAACTTGTATTATATGTGTATTTATCATGTATGTATTGTGGTTGTGTAAGAATATAGGAGTTGGACTTAGAATGGTTATAAGCTAAGTATGGATGGCTAGTGGTTTGTGGCTAAGGGTATGTAGCTTGTTGGATTTGGACTATTTAAGGTATGTAGTTGGTTATGGTTGTTGTGATTGATAATGGTTATGGTATGAGATTATGTGGGATATGGTTTGGATGTTGTAGATTAGAAGCCTTTATGATGGTTATGATGCTTATGTGAAAGTATGTGTATGATATATGTTTTATGTTGGGTTACTTACTAAGCGTAAGCTTATTCTTTTAGTTGTCAATGTTTTGTAGGCTTATGCGCGACGGAAGGAAGTTTCATGGATTATAGCATAAGAATTTGGAAGTGAATTCGGAAGATAATAAGTAGTAGGAGCTAGGTAGAATACCGAGCTCGATACAAGGTTGTACCCCCGAGAGACTTTCTTTTGGTTTGTGATGAACTCAAATAAGTATATTTTATTATCATCATTTGTCCTATTTATTTGACTTGTTTTATTATATTATATATAAGAATTGATACGTTAATGTTTACTTTTGTAATTCTCAGGTAAAAACAAGTATTATGTGAAACTTGGCGATTTTGGACTAATTATGGAGCAAAACAAGCAAGATGTTAAGAGTCTACTGAAATGTACAAGATCAAGATCATTCTGCTCCAGATACGCCGCAACATACTTCTTACATACGGCGTATCACTATCAAGATTTCACAAGTTACAATCCAAGACAGCAAAGGACATGCGCCGCATAGAGAAATGGAGTTACGCCGCATCTTAAGGCGGTGTACGAATATTCCTGAATATATTAATCTTGGACCCCACGCGAAGTTAAGTCAATGCGCCGCATCTACTTATCCTATGCGTCGCATCTAACCCTCAGACAGAAACTATAAATACCCCAAGGTCAGACGAATTTCAGAGGTTGGACAAGGTTGGACAGTGCAAGATACCATACGTACGAGTACCAAACCTGAGACGAATTTAGACGTATTAGCAGCACAAGACACACCCTGAACGAAGATACAAGAGCTGTAAGAAGGTCCTGCATGTATTCAATTCATTAAGTAGTTTTGTTTTATTGTATTAGTACACTTTAATTCATCAGGATTGATGGGCTGATGTCATGTGACTACGGAAAATCATGCACACCCCTTAAAATTGCTTTCCCATTAATTAAAGTTTATATGTTGATGTCTTTGGTGACTTTTATTAGTGCATTGATAACCTCTGTGTCTAGTTGAGCATTGCTTGGGTCGCCATGCCCCTTCCTCGCCTATCTATTCTAGCGTATATGAAACGTGGGCATCACAAATGCTTAATATTCTAGGATAGTGGGATAGACATAAGTGATCATTAAGGGTTTACTCGCCGATAAGATTAGAGCCAACGAGAAAGGGTTAATTATATACACTTCATATAAAACTAGCAATAAAACAAGTGACAAGCTACTTAATTATCAGGACAGGTCTTCTTATTGTCTCAAGTATCTATCTGTGTACGTGTGTGCTAATCGCTGATTCGTGCTCATTAGTTTAGTTTACTATTTAATCATAACCAAACCGTGCCAGTCTCTCAGGCTGAACCCCCTTGCGTTAGATTAGGTTGTACAGCTAACTTAAGATATTAAAATACTGATTAGAATAACTAGATAATACGTTCCACTCTTAGTGATCGACACTCTACTTACCATTATATTCATACTGACCGGGTACACTGCTCGTTAAGTGTGTGTGTTATTGATAAGTCGGCTAAATATAAATTTAAAACTTGAGTAGGCATTAATACTGCTAAACCGCAACAACACACGCGCGCATCAAGTTTTTGGCGCCGTTGCCGGGGAGTGAATTGTTATTATCTGTTAATTTGATTAGTATTTTAATTAGGTTTTTCTTATTAGTTATTTTTTAGATTCTAACCGCTAACCCGTTGTATAATAGATAGATTGCATTCATTGTATTATTTGCATATTTTCTGTTTTTGTGTGTTTTTGTTTTCTTTAATTTTTGTTTATTTTTGTTTTTAGTTTTGATTTTATTTTTCTGCATTCTGCTATCGTTGTATTGTGCTGATACAAACGATACGGCGCATCTGTTTTCACAGATACGGCGTATTGCGTTTAATTTTTTATAAAATACAACGCGTTTAATAAATTCGAGTACGGCGCATCTTTCCCCAAGATACGGCGTATTCTGTTTTTAATAAGAAATTTTTCTAAACCCTAACGCCATACGATGCATCTGTTTTAACAGATACGGCGTATTTTCGATTTAAATTAAAAACAGTTTTCGAATTATTAAACAGATACGACGCATCGATTTTTATCGATACGGCGCATCTACTAAATCAAAAATCTTGTATTTTGAAACGTAATGAAAATACGGCGCATTAACTTTTGTTAATACGACGCATTTAATTTTAATAAATATAATCGATTTTTGATAATTTAAAACTGATACGGCGCATTCTAATTTATAAGCGGCGTATCTGCTTTTTGAATAAAAGTCTGATTAAATTTTAACGAAATAAGATACGGCGTATCCATCTTTTTGGATACGGCGCATCGCTTGCAGATATCAGCAACTTTTATTTTTTCGTATTCCGTTTTCGTTGTTAATTTTCTGATATCTTACTTTCTTGAACATACCCTACTGATGCTTTTGTGATGGTTTCAGGAAGTGCATGACCAGGAGTTCAACTAAGAACTCAATTAAACCTTTCGAAGATCCTGAATGGGCCTTACATTCGCTTAAAAGGCTTTTCAACACAAAAAGCTTTGAAATTTCAAGTTCATTCGAGCTTGATTATTTTTCTGAAGAGAAGGAGGAAGAAGAAACAGAAACAATGGCGGAAAACACTACTATGGAGGAATACATGAACAAAACCCGTGATGATTACAGTTCAGGAGTTGCTAGACCAAAGTTTGATGAAAAGTCAAAGTTTGAGTTGAAGGGTCAGTTTCTCAAGGAGCTAAGAGAAAATTCTTTCAGTGGAACAGAACATGAAGATGCTAATGAACATGTTGAAAAAGTCCTCGAGATTGCAGATTTGTTTACTACAGAAGGAGTGTCTGACGATCAACTTATGCTAAGAATCTTTCCAATTTCGCTTAAAGGAGCTGCTAATAAGTGGTTAAGGAATGAACCTGCTAGTTCAATCACAACATGGGAAGATTTGAAGAGCAAATTCCTGAAAAGATATTGTCCACCTGCTAAAACTGCTAAAAAGATGGAGGTTATCAACAGTTTCAAGCAAGAACCTGATGAAACTCTTTATCAAGCTTGGGAACGATTTAAAGACTTATTGATGAAATGCCCTCAACATTATCTAAGTCCAATGCAGGAGATAATATTGTTCTATCAAGGATTGGACGTGCCTACTAGACAAATCTTGGATGCTAAGGGAGCTGTGCCTCAAATGAGTGCAGCCAATGCTAGAAAAGCTATCCAAGAAGCTGCTGATCACTCTCAAAAATGGCACGATGAAACCTCTACTAGATCTAAGAGCAGCACTAATTTTGACGGGTTTGCTGCTATTCAAGCTCAATTGGATAAAATTAGTAGAGAGATGAAGAAGCGTGATGAGAAAGTTTATGCTGCCCAAGTTGGATGTGAAAAATGCGAAGGACTTCACTACACTAAAGATTGCCCTAATAAGAATGAAAGTGAGACTTTTGAAGAAGCATACTACACACAATTTGGACAACCATTCCGACCTTCAGGAAGATTTAGGGAAGCTACTCCGGGATACTATCAAAAGAACAACTTTAATCCCACTTATCAAGAAAGGAGGCAAACTTTGGATGACACTCTAAAGAAAATTATGGCCGATGCTGCTAAAAGACATGAAGAGAACACTGCTATGATCAAAGAAATCCGAGCCTCAACGGATACTATAACAAGAAATCAAGGAGCTTCGATCAAAGCATTGGAACAACAAATCGGACAAATGAGCAAGGTTCTTCAAGAAAGGGGATATGGAAGTTTACCAAGCTCAACTGAAACTAACCCAAGAGATCATGTCAAGGCCATATGCACTACTGAGGAAGTTACGCCTAACATACCTTTTCCTAGAAGATTGATGAATGGTAATGATGCTGCAAAGCCCGAATTTTTCTTTAATTCTTCAATCAGTTTAAGGAGGTTACTCAAAGAGAAGGAAAAGATTGAAGAGGAGATCAAGGCTACAATGAAAGAAGAGAGCTCTGCAACTGACTTACATGCCTTGCCTAATAAAGAAAAGGACCCAGATTTCACCGTGGTGGAAAACATGGATGCTTATCGTGATGTTGAGATGGGTGACGTGATCGTTGGGAAACCATTTTGTAAGGAAGTCGAAATTAACGCTAAAAGATTTGAAGGAAAGATCACCTTTAAAAGTGGAAGCAACGTCATCACTTACATGATGCCTCGTGCTCACCCAAGGTTTAAACATGCCCCTAACAAATTTTGTTACAAATTTACACCATTTCTTTTTGTAGATGAAAATGACGCTGAGAAAGGGATAGAGTATCCGTACCAGAAGATGAAAGGATTCTACATAGGTGTACTTGAATTGGGGCTGGAATATGTTCGTGACGAAGTAATTCGCAACTACATCGTGCACGGACATGTGGGAATCAATAGAACAAAATAAGGAGCTGAACGTGAGTCTAACTTGAAGACTCTGGAATAAAGACAAGTGCTGACCGAGAGACAACCCGGAAAATTTTTACTTTTTCTGTTCTATGTCGAGTCTGTCAGACCTGCAGAAGATACGGCGCATCTCCATCATAAGATGCGACGCATCACCTGCACTGGTCATATATTATTTAATTTTCTGCATTTTATTTTTGACTTTAAAACTTTCTGTCAGTATTTTAAATGCGGCGCATCCCTGGTTAAGGATGCGACGCATCTTTTATTCTGATTCGTATTTATTCCGGGCTCGATACGGCGTATCTTCTTCCATAAGATACGGCGTATCGACTGACCTGATGATTTTCATTTTAATTTTTTAATTTTATTTTTTCTAACTACTAATGTATTATGCAAGTTTGAACCTTCTTAACTCAGGTGTGTTAAAGTCTGAATGGTATTATAGATTCCTGCATTTCTGTGGATAAATCATTTTTGAAGCTTAAACGTTCTAATCCACAAGAAAGTTAATTTTTGCTCTTATACGAATAATGGAGGATCATACCGAGCAAATCTCAGGGGAGTTTTTCTGTTCTAATTCTTTTTATTTTCCAGTTTTTAACCTTTGACAAAAACAACGAGGACGTTGTTTAACTTAAGTGGGGGATTGGAGAATTAGAACACTTACTTGTCCTAAACTTTTTCAAAATATGCTTAAAATGCGCTTAATATATCAAAATTTAAAAATTTTTAGCATGTTTTGTTTAAAGTCTAAATTACATAGCTGCACACATAACATTATTTTCAAAAATTGTGAACTTTTCAAAATTCACAAATCTATGAGTGTGCCGGTGACTTGTAAACTTTAGAACTTGGCTTGTATACTATTCGAGACCACCATAATAAGTATTATCTATATAATTGGAATGACTTGTCTAAATTGGTAAATTTCTAGGATTACACCCAAATAGCCTTTATATGTTATGTGATATTAACTAACTACACTGGTTAGTTAACCCCCGTATAAACCCTTTGTTACTCTCACTTTTAGAGTAAGATACCCCTAGAAAAACACTCAGAGCCATTCATTTCGTTTCTTACACCTTTGTTATAATGTTTCGTTACACCCTTACTTTAGGCAAAGTGTGTTTCCTTACATTACCTGTGTTCGCGTGCGTAATTCATTATCTTTGGTTAGGTCGGGAAATTGCACAATGCAATTGGTATGAAAGTAAATATTGTATATCTTTGAGTTTATTTTTCGTGTGTTTACTACTTTCACTATTACAGTTATTTCTGAAAGTATGAAGAGTATGGAAAAATTATCCGGAAAAATAGTGATAGAAAAGTTGTGAAATTTTACACATATATGTTGATGTCAAAAAAAAAAAAAAAAAAAAAAAAAAAAAAAAAAAAATCGAAAAAAAAATAGAAAAGGAAAAGTTGGAAGTTTGTTTTAACCAACTTATGTAAAGTTTTGTATTAAGTGGTCGATATCACCACTATTTGTTGTATATTATATTTATGGATTGAATGGGAGTTGGCCGTTATGGGAACGCCAACTAAGGATTATTCTTTGATTGAGATCTTGTTGAGTATAATTCGTGTCTACCTAAAGCGTGTGTTTCAAGTGTTAAAGCGTGAGTTATTCAATGATATGAGTCTTATTCATGGGATGGTTGGGAAAGTAATTTACCACACTTAGGATTTTAATTTATCTATTCTGTTTATTTTTCATTTTACACCAATTTGTATCCCAAATATTATCCATACCCTATATCATTCTTTATCCAAACCTTTGATTTATTGAGATTAGGGATTTGAGCAATCTTAAGTATCGTAGTCATGGATTCGGCTATGTATTTATGATTTTGTCGCCCTTTTTGATATAATATTATTGGTAAAGATTACTTGGTCCTATCTTTAGCCTATTCGAGTTAAGGATTTGAGCAATTGCAAGTATCGTGGTCATGGATTCGATCATGTATTTGTGATTTTGTCGCCTTTTCTGGAATATGAGATCGATAAAGATTAAAAAGGTTGATCAACCCTTAACCAACAAACCCTTTTTTTTACCGCTTTAGACTTGTTATTCCTTGGCTTTAGTGGGGGAGATGCGTATACTTGCCAAGCTTATGATAGAATATTCGTCACGACTGGACAGTTAAACGATTAGATTTGCTTTTATCAAAATATTTTATTTTATTTATAATTCGTTAAGTGTTTGGTTGTGCAATTACGACAAAACGAATACATGCTTAATTATAAAAAATAAATCCTAATATCTTTTAGGATACATTTTCATAAGATTTATTCTAAGGTTTACTTGGGGACAAGTAAAGTTCAAGTGGGGGGATATTTGATGAACTCAAATAAGTACATTTTATTATCATCATTTGTCCTATTTATTTGACTTGTTTTATTATATTATATATGAGAATTGATACGTTAATGTTTACTTTTGTAATTCTCAGGTAAAAACAAGTATTATGTGAAACTTGGCGATTTTGGACTAATTATGGAGCAAAACAAGCAAGATGTTAAGAGTCTACTGAAATGTACAAGATCAAGATCATTATGCTCCAGATACGCCGCAACATACTTCTTACATACGGCGTATCACTATCAAGATTTCACAAGTTACAATCCAAGACAGCAAAGGACATGCGCCGCATAGAGAAATGGAGTTACGCCGCATCTTAAGGCGGTGTACGAATATTCCTGAATATATTAATCTTGGACCCCACGCGAAGTTAAGTCAATGCGCCGCATCTACTTATCATATGCGCCGCATCTAACCCTCAGACAGAAACTATAAATACCCCAAGGTCAGACGAATTTCAGAGGTTGGACAAGGTTGGACAGTGCAAGATACCATACGTATGAGTACCAAACCTGAGACGAATTCAGACGTATTAGCAGCACAAGACACACCCTGAACGAAGATACAAGAGCTGTAAGAAGGTCCTGCATGTATTCAATTCATTAAGTAGTTTTGTTTTATTGTATTAGTACACTTTAATTCATCAGGATTGATGGGCTGATGTCATGTGACTACGGAAAATCATGCACACCCCTTAAAATTGCTTTCCCATTAATTAAAGTTTATATGTTGATGTCTTTAGTGACTTTTATTAGTGCATTGATAACCTCTGTGTCTAGCTGAGCATTGCTTGGGTCGCCATGCCCCTTCCTCGCCAATCTATTCTAGCGTATATGAAACGTGGGCATCACAAATGCTCAATATTCTAGGATAGTGGGATAGACATAAGTGATCATTAAGGGTTTACTCGCCGATAAGATTAGAGCCAACGAGAAAGGGTTAATTATATACACTTCATATAAAACTAGCAATAAAACAAGTGACAAGCTACTTAATTATCAGGACAGGTCTTCTTATTGTCTCAAGTATCTATCTGTGTACGTGTGTGCTAATCGCTGATTCGTGCTCATTAGTTTAGTTTACTATTTAATCATAACCAAACCGTGCCAGTCTCTCAGGCTGAACCCCCTTGCGTTAGATTAGGTTGTACAGCTAACTTAAGATATTAAAATACTGATTAGAGTAACTAGATAATACGTTCCACTCTTAGTGATCGACACTCTACTTACCATTATATTCATACTGACCGGGTACACTGCTCGTTAAGTGTGTGTGTTATTGATAAGTCGGCTAAATATAAATTTAAAACTTGAGTAGGCATTAATACTGCTAAACCGCAACGACACACGCGCGCATCAGTTTGTATAATGTGTGTCGAGGTCGTCGTAAAGTTTGGGAGTCTAACTATGAGTCAAAGTGTAGTTTATGTGTTTATGTATAAAGTTTAAGGGGCGTTTGGTTTAAGCGTAAACATACCCATTTTGGGTTGTAAACGGGTCAAGTGCCCTTGGAACATGTTTGTTATGTTAATCTAATGCTTTTGGTAAAGTTTAGGTGGTCAACAGTGTGTCCAAGTATGTTAAATGGTTTATGGTCAATGTTTAAGGGGGGTGTTTGGCAGAAGGGTAAATGTACCCATTTTGATGTGTAAACGGGTCAAGTGTCGTTGGAACATGTTTGATACGTTAAATTATTAAAGTTGGTAAAGTTTGGTGCAAAACGGATGTGGTATGAGTAGTTTGATGTGTAAATGGGTAGAAATGGGTTTTGGTGCATAACCCGTCAAATTTTAAAGTACTATTTCGGGTTGATTGAGTATGTAAACGATTTTGTATGTTATGTTAATGGCTTTGAGTGAGTTTGGTGTGGATCTAAGGTAGCATGGGTCAATTATTGTGAAAAAGGGCCAAATTTCGGTTTGGATATCCTAAATTTCGGTTTCAAATTTCGGTTTCATTTGGGCTGATTTTGGTAAACTTTGAAAAATTATATCTTTTGATCCGTTTGTCGTTTCGGGTCGTGCCACCTATCATTTTGAAGGTAATTGAGTCTAGTTTCATTTAAAATTAGTCTCATGGTCTGGAAGTTTATAGATTTTTGTCAGAATGAAAAAGAGTAACAGCAGGTCAGTTTTAGTTCACGTTTTTGGTGCGTAAAGTTTAAATTTTTGGTCTAAGCGGGCACGGGGTGTAACACATAGTTTCATTACATTAGCTTTGGCTGCTAGTAATGAAAGTACTCAATAAGGTACGAGTTGAACTCAATTGCCAATCTTAAATTGCAATTCCTAGAATTATGGGATTTACATATTTTGCCAACCTAAGTTGCAAATGTAAGCATGTTTTATCCCCATATTTATGCCTTGACATAGTTTCATTGCATCAGCTTTGGCTGCTAGTAATGAAAGTACTCAATTAAGTTAACCAACTTAAGAAACTGCAAATTACCATAGTTTCATCACATCAGCTTTGGCTGCTAGTAACGAAAGTATGTAATTTACCCTTTGATTACCATCCATGCTCATCACATCAGCTTTGGCTGCTAGTAATGAAAGTATGTAATCTCAGGTGTTTCCGTTTCATTGGACGGCATATAACTTAAATTTAAGGGTATTAATTTTGATGTGTGTAATCAAAAAATATGTACAAAGATGTCATGCATTCATCTTGTATCATATATTTCATGTAAAAAACTTTTACTCTTTACTAAGCTTAAATCAACAAAGTTTTAATTGATGACGTTGAGAAACTTACAACTTTGCCTTAAGATGCTTCGTGCATATATATAATGGTTGTACTTGGTAAGTCTAATTTGACGCACAAGCGGGCGGAGAGACAGAATGGAGTCTCTTTAAGGCCACAATTTATTGTGAAACCAACCTTAAACCAACCTTATAGTTTGTCAAAATTAGGTTCGCCTTTCGACCAATTTTGTACAGTTGCATCAATCAATTAAAAGTTTAAGATTTTTAAAGCTTAAAAAATTTATGTTGTAAATTATTAAATTGCTAGTCTCGCCTGGGAGCAAATTACCGTGTGAAGCGAACCACTGTCGGCACATAAGACTTGGCAAGAAATAATTTACCACATCAAGGTTTCATAGTTATTAGGTCCATTTATTTTTTATATAAAAAATTACCCTCTTTTTGCTTACAATTCAATAACAATTTAAATAAAAAAGACAAGTAATTTAACAAAAAAATAAATAAACACATAATAACGCATATATAATCTTAACCATTAAATCATATAGCCACATGCAAACCTTTTGATAAATCCTATTAATAATCTCTATGTGAAATTTATGTATATAATTATAAAGACTCCCATTGGTTTTCGAGAGCATTGTACCCAATGGACCACAGACACCAACAAGTTGGTCGCGTAAGCCTTAGTAATTATATACCACGTTGCACATAATTGATTCATTAATTAAATTAATTAGGTCTTCCCTAATTTTAGATTTATCTAAAACATGTAGCACAAAAAGCAAACCCTAATCCATGAATTCCTTGCATGAAGAATCATGGATTATCCACGAACGTAACCCTTATTCAAATAAACACATAAACACAACATGTCCTAATTTAGGGTTACAAAACTAACTTTTTATTAAAAGAGGGTCGAACCCCCCCCCCCCCCCTAAATTATGATTCAATTTTTATTGTATGTTAAAAAACCCTAGAATAAAAATCGACTAAACATGTAAATCAAAATCAAGATTTGATTTTTATTATGCGTTTCGGTAATTACAATTACATGTTAAATTGGCTCTTGATGCCACTGTTGGAATTTAAATAGCATGACTATCATCTAAATAAATAAACACATCAAAGCACGTATAGCGGAAGCAAGATCGAATATTTAACACGTATAAAGAATTACCGAATAATAAATAGTTACATACCTTTTGATCCTAGCTAAAAAAGGATCTAATCTTCTCTTCACTTCACTTGATCAAACAAATAGGATTACCCTGAAACCACAGTACCTTTTTGTTTCACAATCCAAGATGAATAACTAAAGTAAGTTATTACCGAATTCTTATACACACGTACTATAACCAATCAAGTATTGATGCTAGTGAATGAACACGATTAACCAAAATAATTTTGTTAACTTGGAAAAACTATGGATCGACACACTAGAATAGTGTACGACCGGTTTTAGAACAAGAGCGGAGAAAACACAAATTTTAGGGTTATAGCAATGCACAGGGTAAAGAAAACAATAACCCATCAATTTGTATTTATAATGAAACTCAAACTTGGAGCAAAAGAAACCGATTAGGGTTATAGAACCCATTAGGCCGATCGGCCAAACCCAATGAATGAGGTTTCTAGATCCTTCTTTAGCTCCTAATTTCACTTACGGTCCTCCCTTTATTCTCTAACGGTCGTTAGTCAATTCCGTTAATTACTTAATGTCCGTTAGTTATCATTTCGTGTCCAAATATTTAAAATACATAACTATTATATATATTAATAATTTACTTGGTCATTCATACATAAAGTGTGCAATCTCTCGTTCCCGTGTTCGAATCTAGACATACACGATTAATATTTTTCCATTAAACTCAAACAGTAAATATATCTCTCAATTCCTGTATATTTTTGAGAAATTTGGAAATGTGAGTGCCTGTGTTTGGAATTGTGTGATGTTTGATATTTTGGTCAGAATATACTGTAAGGAGTGTTTGGATCAGTGTTTATCTTGCAGACTGATGAGGTTCAAGTAAGTCTGCACAAGATTAAATGGTTATTAACCATCTTCTCAGGTTTCTTTAACCTTTTAGAAACTGAGAGCTTTATAAACTCACTTAAAAAAGATGGCCTTGTATCTTGGTTTTATTAGCTTTGTCTTTCTTATAAGGCTGCCAAATAGTCCTCAATAGGCCTTTGTTAGGTAATTGGATGTTGTTTTGGGAACTTATTGGAAAACAGGCTAGTATAAGCCATAAAGTAGGTATCCTTTTGTGAAGGGTAAAGTGAGTTAGTGGGCAGTGTATGAAGATAGGAATAGTGATGAATGAAAGATGAACCTACTTGGTCCTTGTGGAAAACTAGAAGGGGAGTTGAATAGTTTTACGTCTTTTTAATTTATGAAAACTTTTTGTTTACTTTTTAAAACTTTGATTCGATCTTATGTGAATTCAACTCTTGATCTATATGAACAAATATAAACAAATATAGATAAACAATGTAAGTAAAGTAAATGAAATGAAACGAAAGATAGGGATGGAAAGATCTAACCACAACACGGAGATTTATAGTGGTTCGGCTACAAGGACACCTTCCTTGCCCTACTCCACTCCTCGAGTCACCTACTCGAGAGTTCACTTCACTATGTCAACAAACTCCTTTATGGCGGAGAAAAACTTACACAACTTTAGCTTACACCAATTTTACGACACAAAGCTAAATGTCGAGTTCTAATCGTAGCTAGAACCAATCTCACAACTTCAATCACAACTTCTTCACGACTTCTTCACAACTTCTTCACAACGGCTTCACGACTACTCCACTACCTAGCACTACTTATTTACTCTTCTATTTCTTTACACCTTCACTACTTACACACCTTAACTTCTTCACAACTTCGCTACTTACACACCAATCTAGCCTAAACAATTATACTCACACCTATCTAACAAATATACACAACTTATACACAAATGAATGAATGATTACACAAACAACTTAGGTAGTAAGATGATACTAAGTTGCAATACTTCTTCTTTAATTGTTGAAGGAGTATTCTTCTTTTGCACTTGAATGGTAGAAGCTTGGATCACTTAGAAACCAATGCTTAAGAATATATGATCAAAGGATTTAGAAAGGATTAGAAGAGATTTAGAACAGAAGGTTTGGGGTGCAAAAGGTGAGAAAAAAGTCTAGAGATGAACCAGTATTTATAGGCAAATCTGAGGACCTAGAGGAGCGGGGCGGTCCCCTTAAATAGGTGGCCGGTCCCCTTAATTTTAAGGGGACCGCCTAGTGAATTAAGGGGGCCGCCCAAATCCGAACGTTGCTTAGATTTGTCTTTTTGTGGGGAAGGTTTTTCTGGAACATTTTTGCCATTTTTGGTTGAAAATTTGAATTCATATATTTATAATAGATTAAACATATTTATTTAATACCAAAAATGTTTTTCTAAAAGATATAAAATGTTTGTGACATTTTATAAAAAATTTAGTGATTAAGAAAAAGTTCCTTTGATCATATAATGCATTAAGCATTTGTTTATTCATACCTTAAGTGATTGAGTTGTCAAAATAGATATTTACAACTAAATACTTGTTTACGTCATAATCTTTCGTTTAATGATTTTACATTTTGTTATTATCAAAACGTAATGATTTTACATTTTGTGATTATCAAAACCCCGTGTTTAGGCATTATTTATATCAACAATCTCCCCCTTTTTGATGATTACAAAATCTAAACTCATTAAATCTAAAAGATTAATTTTTAGACAAGTATTTAGTGAGTTTATATCTACTTCTCCCCCTTTTTGTAGAATCAAAAAGGTTATGCCGACAAGTTTTAGAAATGAAATTTGTCGGGACGAGAACTCCCCCTTGATGTGTACTCCCCCTCGTTTGAGGGCATAAAGGAATCGAGATATGGAATACTTGCAAGAAAAATATTAGAAGCACAAGCATATATATATATAGCAAAGCATAATGAGCAAGCATATTAAAGAAAAACATTCATTAATTAAAAGTGTTGTGTATAAATACACACACATACAACATTACATCAAATCATACATAAACTAGTAAGTAGTGCAATCAATCCTACTACATGATCATTCAAGGTGTACATGGGCTTCCATAAAGCTTGCAAACAAAATGGTGGAAAAATTATTTTTATTAAGCATTGCATATGCTTAATTTGGAGAGAAAGAAGGTGGTGGTGGTGAAATGGGTGAAGATGGTGGAGGTGGTGGTGGAGGTGGATTGGTAAGCATGTGTTCAATACATGAAAACATGTATTGCATTTCATCTCTAAGACCAAAGATGATGGTGCGGTTGTGGATGCAACAAAGGCAATTATCCCCATGGGCTTCAAGTAAAGCCCAAGGTACGGGAAAGAATGGTGGTGGAATTGGTGAGGATGAGAAATGAGCATCAAGAGGTGTGATGGGTGATAGGAAAATGGCAAGATCGGTGGATGGAGGTTCTTGAGTGGGAGGTGGTGGTGATGCTCTTGATGGTGGTGATGATAGGTGGGAGTTTATGTAGTCATTGATGGATGAGGTTGAAGGAATGAAAGAAGAGGATGTACCATGGGTGGAAGGTGTTTTGGATGGTGCATTAGGTGCATTAGGAGATGAGCATTTAGGTGGTGGTGATGGAGTGGTATTGTCTTCTTGAGTAAAATCAATGAAGAGTTGTTTGGGTGGTATGATGACAATCTTTTGTTTCTTAGAGGTCTTAGAGATGGAGGATTTTGGTGATAGCATGGTGGATTAGGATGGTGTTTGATGGAGGTGAAGGTTGATGAAATGAGGAGTTATCATTTGGAGGGAATTTATAATATGAAAATGTGGTTGGTTTTGGTAAGTTTTTGAGGTTTTGTAGTAATATTCCAAAATCAGTTGGGTCATTAAGAGAAATGGTAGCTGAGGCTAGATAAAAGGGGTCACAAGATGCAAAAGGAAACAGTAGATTTTACTGTCCAGATGGCCGGTCCCCTTAATTGTAGGCCGGCCCCCTTAAAATTAAGGGGACCGCCTAGTACAATTAAGGGGGCCGCCCATCTGGTATTTTCCCAGGCGACTAAATTTGAAAAATTTCCAGAAAAGGGTCAATTTTTTTTAAGGTGTATTTGCAGCAAGCTCCATTTGAACCATGTATACCAAGAATGATTAAATAGTAGCATAAACATATTAAATAATCATGCATACATTTAAACTAATATAAGCATATTATAAAGCATATATGTCAATAATCATTAAATAGCAAGCATGGCAATATAAGCATATTAACAAAGTTCTAACATGAGGATGGTTAAAATCCTAACATACTTCAAAATACAAGAAACTAATAAGATAATTGTCAAGTACATATTGTACCAAAAAAAATTGTCTAATAACATTATTGTTCAAATAAGCCAACATCCACATCTCTATCTCTTCTTCCCGAGAATCTTCCTGAAAGCTTTTCCTATTGACTTGAAACCACCTCGAACCTCTTGATGCATCTGTTGAGTAGTGTTGAGCAAAGAGGTTTGTCGTTCAAATAGGATTTGATCGGTTTGTTCGAAAGGAAGAGGAACTTGATAATCGGAATAATTAAGTTTCGGGAGATTGTCCACGAACGTCGTGGGAGATGGAGTACTAACATGTGAGGTACCTTCCTCCTCATCATCATCATCTCTCCGATGAGATGTGGAACTACGAGGTGCGAAGAGATTAGGGCGACGAGATTTGCCCTTGTCACTTCGAGATCGACGAAGTTGGCTACGAGTGAGAGGACACAAGACGGGACGAACGAATTGATAGATATCACTCTCAAGATGAGGGTAATGTTTCATGACAAAACGATAAAGTCTAGTGAGGAACATACCATAAGGAAGATTGGCATGTGGAGTATTTTTGGCGGAGATGATACGATGGACAAAGAAATAAGCCAAATTGTATTGTTCTTCCGCAACAACACAATACAAAATGTGAGCGATGCTAGCCGTGAGGTGGTCACGGTGTCCGCCGGTACCAAACGCATTCTCGCGAATGAGTTCTTCCCAATGCTTCATGTCGGGGCTTAGTTCTTTGAGAAGGACTTGGTTTGCATGAATGTCGACATTTTTCGACTTGATTCTTCGGCTAGTAGTACCACGTTCTAGCTCGAGTAGTCGATGAATGTCGTCAGGAGTTGGAATCTCAGAATAGTATGGACCATCCTGAGGCCGATTTTTCTCAAGAGATGAGAGATCCCATTCATTTGAGAAAACGGCTTGACCGTTGAAGGGAATTTGGAGGATTTGACCAAACTGAGCAAGAGTGAGAGTGATAAATTCATTTTGGATTATAAAGGAGATAAGAATATAGCCATATTGATCGGTTTGCACCGTCACTTGGCTATAGAAGTCAAGAACGAAGCGAGGAATGATTGGTTCATTTATTTTGAAGAGACAATCGAGACGAACATTTGAGAACATTCGTTCGATATTGTCGGATTGATAGAAAGATTGATCGACAACTCTTCCTTCATGAATATTTCTATCTTCGATGGGACGATAGAAACATGCAATGGCGGGAGATATGTCGGGAGTAGCGGAGACTTTTGGAATATATTGCTTGGTTTTGGAAACATCACCAACCGTGGCTTTAGGCATTTTCACCTAAATAAGATAGCAACAAGAAAAAAAAAATAAGAAAAAAAAAATTAACATGCATATGTCGTATATGCTACTTATGTGGAACGCAAACATACTTCGACTCAAAAAAAAATTTAATCCTAAGAAGTAGTTTACAATGTTCCTTGGTTTTAATTTTTAACTCGCTTAAAATGTATTTCATGATGTTAAGGAGTAGTTATATGGATATTATGATAAAGAACCAAAAACATCCAAACGCTCCCTTATACATCATAAGCTACTTTGAAATGTGGCTAGACAAACATTAGATTGTATATCTAGCTATTTCTTACGAGTGTTTATGATAAGAAACTTATTGAAAAAGATGAAAACATAGATTTTGACTCAAAAATACTTTTCAATTTGTTATGCCAAACGCTCCCTTTACTAGAAAAATAACGACTAGTATCTCAATATACATATGAATTATGTATCTTGATGACTCGAAATCACTAGTTGCATGTTTATAAACTTGACAATTTGTTGTGAAATTTATTTCTACTTAATTTCGACGACTTTATGACCTAATCCAAACACCCTCTTATGTTTAATAAAAGCATTTTTCATGATTCGAAAAATATAGTTTTAGGAATAAAAAGTTGTGATAATATAATGTGGTTAGTTTTAACAATTTGAATGAGAGTGTTTGGTTTTTCAAAATTTTGGCATGAGGGTTTTTGATTAATTAGTTTCTAGGTTAATTACGCATTCTAATCCTATGGGGAGCATTTGGTTATGAAAATCCTAGACTTAATTTTAATAAAATTCGAGTTTGAAAAATTTGAATAAAATACATAATTATGATTAGACTCAAAATTAGATGAAATTAGACAAAATGTGTGTTGGAAAACTTACAATGTATGTTGTTAATTGAGATATAAGTGTTTGCCCCTTGTGAATTAAACCCGAATTGGTGATTTGGTAATTGGTTTTGATGGTTTTGGGAAGTGTGGTTCGTTCATAGCAGGTAGGAGGAAAAGGGTGAATGAGAAATGGAGTGTTTGGCAGACTTTTCAAGAAGGGAAAATGATTTTGGTGCATCAGATGGCCGGTCCCCTTAAACATTAAGGGGGCCGCCCTCGATAACAAGCCGGTCCCCTTAAAATTAAGGGGGCCGCCCACCAAAAATTGGAATTTTTTGAGTTTCATTTCTGATGGTAAAATATTTATATGTATATAGATAGATTTATCATATATCAAAAATACGTTGTGTTGTATTGGCACGAGGAGGGAATACTTGAAGCATTTTATTAACATTTCGTTAAAAAATATATCTTGAGGATTTTGGATAAAATGATCAAGACGTCAAGTCGACAATGAGTTTGAGGAATGAGAGGGAATGTGTGTGTGTGTGTGTGTGTGTGTGTGTGTGTGTGTGTGTATATATATATATATATATATATATATATATATATATATATATATATATATATATATATATATATATATTATGTGTTATAGTGGACAATTGAGTGGTGTCGAGAGATGATGAGGTAATGACGGAGATGAATGCTAACGACAATGGGAGTTTGTTTCATCCATAGTTTTCTTGTGCGAAGGTTCGAATTCTACTTCTATGTTGATCCACTCAACTCACTTCTCTTCATCACCATGAGTCTTGTGAGAGTGGACATAGAAGATTTTCATGTTGAACGTTATAGTCCAAGAGAGCAAAGGGGGAAGAAAAGGTTCGAGAACGAACAATTTTTTTTAGTTCTAGATTGTCAACAAATGATGTATCTAGGTTGTGAGAGGATATATATATATATATATATATATATATATATATATATATATATATATATATATATATATATATATATATATATATATATATATATATATATATATATAAGTATGAATATATGTATATATATGTTTAGATATATTATATAAGAAGAAAATTCA
Organism: Artemisia tridentata subsp. tridentata; assembly: GCA_021014915.2. NCBI lineage: Eukaryota > Viridiplantae > Streptophyta > Magnoliopsida > Asterales > Asteraceae > Artemisia > Artemisia tridentata. Next base: position 371,317,379 of record CP139507.1, on the reverse strand, counting down.
CTAACAAACACATAAATATTAACTAAACTAAGCATTTAAGACTAACGGGGCATGCAATAAGCTAGTTCATTAATCTAAGCATATAGTGGTGAGCATGAAAAAGAGGCGTACCTTTTAGTCTTCAATGTGTGATCTTCAAGCACTTCAAAGCGTATATATTGACTTATAGAAGCCAATCATGAATGAGATACCGACTTTCCCGATGAGTTGACAATCTAGCCACTTGGTCCCCATGGTCTAATTGGTCCATAGTTGTTTGAACCAAACATGGTTTGCAATTGACTAGGATGCATATATGGTGGAAGTATTCCCCAAGGATTGAAACTTGGTGGATTTGAATAATTCCACATTGGGTGACTATTATTTTGGCGGTTTGGTCTATTTTGGTTTCTTCTAGGTTGAGGAGCTTTAGGTCGAGGGTGAGGACTAAGTGGTCTTCTAGGAGGTGGTGTTTTTGACCTTAATTTTGGTTTAGAATATTCTACTTCGGTTTTTAAAGATGGTTTGTAGAAAATTTTTACTTCCTCATTACTAGCTATGGGTATTTTTCTATCTTTCATAAGTATATACTTAGGTTTTGACTCTAAAGATTTTTGTTTATTAGTTTCACATTCAAACTTTACATTTTTAGTTTCACTAGTTGAAGCCTCAGTTGAATTAAGTCCTAAACTGGTTTTATCTCCTGATATTCTTTGAACACTTATTATTTTCTTAAGTGAATTACTACTATTTTCGAATTTGTCAAGTTTGCAAATTTCTTCCTTAAGTTTTTCGTTTTCATTTTTAATCTCTTGACATGTTTCACATTCTACATAAACTTCTTTCCCTTTTTCTAAGTTGTGTAGTTTAGTTCTTAGTTCGAGTATTTCGTTTTCTAATTGGTTATTTATGCGTTTTAGTGATTTGTTTTTAGTCATTACTTTTTGACCCAATTTGCATAATCTATTATATTCACTATCTAAGTCTTTTTCGTCTAATGATAAATTTTCATCACTAAAGTATTCGGTTTCAGAATGTACCTCACTTGATGTCTTAGCCATAAGACACTTCTCCTCCTTTGTGGTTTCTTTCTCATCTTCATCACTATCACTCCATGCTCCTCCAACGAACGCCTTTTGATTTTGCTCCTTTGACATCATTGGACATCTTCCGATGAGATGATTTGGATCACCACATTTAAAGCACTTCCTCTCGCTCTTGCTAGTTTTGTCATCTTTATTTCTTTGGAATGCTTTTCTTTCGTCATGTGGTTGTCTAACGAATCTTCCTCGTCTTTTGAAGAATTTCTTGAAGTCTCTTACGGCCATGGCATATTCTTCGTCATCACTTTCGGAGGTTGAGCTATCCTCGTCAATAGATTCTTTCCTAGCCTTCAACGCAATTGATTTGCTTTGCTCTCTTTTTCCTTTGACCATCTCGGAGTCTTTCTTTATTATTGCTTCGTAGACTTTCAAGTTGCCGATCAACTCGTCAAGTTGAAGAGTTGACAAGTTCTTCGATTCTTCAATCGCCGTAACTTTAGCCCGCCATTTTGGATGAAGAGCCCTAAGAAAGTTCCTAACAAAATTCTTACTAGAAAAACTCTCATCAAGTACTTTTAAACTTGTGATGATAGTGTTAAACCTAGCAAAAGCATTATCTATTGATTCCTCTTCCGGAATCGTAAATTGTTCATATTGTTGAACAAGAAGATCTATTTTATTATCTTTGACTTGACTATTACCTTGGTGAGTTATTAGTAAGGAGTTCCAAATTTCTTTTGCGGTTTCACACATAAAGATCCTTTCGTATTCTTTACGTGGTAACGCATTATAAATAACCATTTTTGCCTCATTATTTTTAGCAAGTTTTCTTTTTAAATCATCACTTTGTTTTTCAAAAGGTACTACTTCATCCTTTTTAGTTTCGGGATTATTTTGAATAGGTAAAAAATCACCATTAGTAATAACATGCCAAAGATCTAGATCTTTTGATTTCACATAAGTTTCGAATCGATTTTTCCAATAAAGAAATCCATCACTTTCAAATAGTGGTGGTCTTTGCATAGATTGCCCTTCTAAATATTTTTCGGATTCCATAGATCGTTTCAAGTTTTAAAATACAATTTATTTTAAAAATCTTGTTTGACCTGGCTCTTGATACCAATTGTGGAAAACTAGAAGGGGGGGTTGAATAGTTTTACGTCTTTTTAATTTATGAAAACTTTTTGTTTACTTTTTAAAACTTCGATTCGATCTTATGTGAATTCAACTCTTGATCAATATGAACAAATATAAACAAATATAGATAAACAATGTAAGTAAAGTAAATGAAATGAAATGAAAGATAGGGATGGAAAGATCAAACCACAACACGGAGATTTATAGTGGTTCGGCTACAAGGACACCTTCCTTGCCCTACTCCACTCCTCAAGTCACCTACTCGAGAGTTCACTTCACTATGTCAACAAACTCCTTTATGGCGGAGAAAACCTTACACAACTTTAGCTTACACCAATTTTACGACACAAAGCTAAATGTCGAGTTCTAATCGTAGCTAGAACCAATCTCACAACTTCAATCACAACTTCTTCACGACTTCTTCACGACTTCTTCACAACTTCTTCACAACGGCTTCACGACTACTCCACTACCTAGCACTACTTATTTACTCTTCTATTTCTTTACACATTCACTACTTACACACCAATCTAGCCTAAACAATTATGCTCACACCTATCTAACAAATATACACAACTTATACACAAATGAATGAATGATTACACAAACAACTTAGGTAGCAAGATGATACTAAGTTGCAATACTTCTTCTTTAATTGTTGAAGGAGTATTCTTCTTTTGCACTTGAATGGTAGAAGCTTGGATCACTTAGAAACCAATGCTTAAGAATATATGATCAAAGGATTTAGAAAGGATTATAAGAGATTTAGAACAAAAGGTTTGGGGTGCAAAAGGTGAGAAAAAAGTCCAGAGATGAACCAGTATTTATAGGCAAATCTGAGGACCTAGAGGAGCGGGGCGGTCCCCTTAAATAGGTGGCCGGTCCCCTTAATTTTAAGGGGACCGCCTAGTGAATTAAGGGGGCCGCCCAAATCCGAACGTTGCTCAGATTTGTCTTTTTGTGGGGAAGGTTTTTCTGGAACATTTTTGCCATTTTTGGTTGAAATTTTGAATTCATATATTTATAATAGATTAAACATATTTATTTAATACCAAAAATGTTTTTCTAAAAAATATAAAATGTTTGTGACATTTTATAAAAAGTTTAGTGATTAAGAAAAAGTTTCTTTGATCATATAATGCATTAAGTATTTGTTTATTCATACCTTAAGTGATTGAGTTATCAAAATAGATATTTACAACTAAATACTTGTTTACGTCATAATCTTTCGTTTAATGATTTTACATTTTGTGATTATCAAAACGTAGAGATATCGAAAAATATTAATAATGTGTTTAGGCATTATTTATATCAACAGTCCTATCTATAACTGCTAAAGGAGGTAATGGTTGGTCTTCCCTCAAGGTGTGTGTTCTCAAGTAACTGAAGCCATTTTAGAGATAGAAATGTAAGTTGCTTGGTATAGCCCTTGACTAGAAGGGATATGGGTTCCTAACAATGCCACTCACCTTTCCTACCTTGATCATTGTGGATGTGGGTTGAATGGTCTTGGTGGGAAGGTGTAGTGGAAATGTAGTTAGATGGTATGGTGCAAAAAAAGTGAATAGAAGCAGCTTTATGTCACCAAATTGGAGATGGTTTGCTTGCAGTCTTTGAGAAAATAATGTTGTCTCATATAGTGCTTTTTGTTGTTTGAGATAGCAGCTTAGTGTTGTCTGAGATTGCTATTTGTATTGGTGTATTGCCTCAGTTTGGTTGTATTTCAGAGTATAGGCATGTCTATACTCTTGTCTCATTGTTGTAAGAGGCTTTGTGTTTATTAATATAATTTCACCTTTTACACACAAAAAAAACAATAGTAAATGTATATTACACAATAGATTTATCTTTCAGTACTTTGCATCTTTTTTCATTATTAAAGTTGTACCCATTTTCAAAGAAAATAGTTTTTTTTTTTTTTTTTTTTTTTTCGGTGGAAAATTCCAAGGTGTTTACGCTAATTTTGTAAGTAGATAATAGGAATTAACAAGTTCAAAATGGACACACCAACCTCTTGAAAAAGATAGGATTTACCGAGTTTGATTATGTGTGATGATAAGTTCAAACCTCATGAATTAGTTGGTTAAAAAGTGAAGAACCATAATTACCTAATAAAAAAATAAAGAAAGTAACACAATATATGTACGCTTTTTGGTATTTGATATTCGTTCTTCATATAAACTAAGATGATTATTATGAAAAGCATAAATGAATCCAAATTTTACGTTGGTGCATTTATGATTTGCTCCGAATAATCAACTCGGTAATTAGTTTTGTTAACTAATTAGTTTATACTTACCGAGTTTAGAGATTACAAATTTTATTTATTTTGGTTAACATCTTAAAGTCAAACTGTCACATTAAAAGTCCTATTATATGCATTCCTTAGGGGGTTGGCAATGCTCACGTGAAAGCACCAGACGGGATTGGTGTGGCACTAGAACACCGCCGCCTTTAAAAAAATTCACGGGACGGGATCATATTGCGTGAGATTTTCACGTACGGGAGAGAAAAAATTTGAACGTTGGGGCATTGATTATTTTGACCGTTTGTTTTAAAAATATGGGTGAGTGATAAGATGTAGTGAGTGATGTGCTGCCAACAAAAATATGAGTGAGTGATGTAAAAAGTAGTGAATGATGTGACATATGGAGATTGGTTGGGAGTGAGTGAGAGATGTGGCATGAGGGGAGTGTTGCCAACCCCCTTAAACCCATCACATAATGACACATTTTGAGTGATCCATCATGCAAATATGGATCTTAGTCTCTAACAAATACCATATACAAATCGTCCATTCTAACCGACAATGTCGGTCATTATCTCTACCTACGACACCAAACACTTTCTTAGACATGATTCCTCCCAACGAAGTCAACCATCCCCCTAGACAAAGCGTCTTCGCCGGTTCACCGTTGTGAGAAAAACCGATGCCATGGCACCGTGATCAACATCATGTTTCTTTTAGATGTTGATCATGTTCAAGTTTTTCGTTAAGTTTAAGATTTTGTAATATATGTGTTTGCTTTAAAGATTTTTTTTTTTCTTTTTCTTTTATGTTGTTTTTTAATGTTTTCTTGTATCTTTTCTTGTATGATCAATTTTAACCATTTTCTTATTTGGTTTTTGTTTGATCAATTTTTATTCTTTCTTTTGTGGACATAAAGTATAGTTAATAACAAAAACTCATTGATTGCATATTAAAACAACTATTAAATTCTATGTATTTAAATTCCTATAGGCAATGATAATTAGAATTCCAGTAGAAACAAAATTGTGTTGTGTCAAGTTGTACATTAAACATATAAAGATGTACTACCTAAAAATCTATCTTAAAAGTTTTACTATGCTCTAAGTGTGTTTAATTGGCTTGTACCATATGTTATTAACGTTGTTAAGAATTGTATTATATAATGTAATTGATTGGTTTGTACAATATAATTATTTGAAAATGATTCATGAACCTTGTGTCTAAGAAAATGTTCTCAAGTTTATAAAAGGAGGTAAATGAAAGTAAATGAACTATCACAACAAAAAATCATGTTCTCAAGTTTTTGAAAGTAAATGGAAGTAAGGAAAACGGAAGTAAATGAGGTTTGGCTCTTTGTTTTTTTGGGTCCACACTTTCCTCCCATATTTGGGATGGAAAGGAAGTAAATAGAATAAGACAAAAATGAAAATACTTTAATGTCAAAAATACCCTTTGTCTTTAGTGTATATTTATTATAGAGTAAGGTTATAATAGTAATTTCACAAATATAAAAAGTATAAAATGGGACCACCTACTTTCATTTCTTTACTTTACCTTTCTTTCACTCCAAACTTAAGAACACAATTATTTTCATAACTTCCATTTCATTTACTTCCATTTCTTTACTTCCATTTCATTTACTTCCATTTTCCTTTAAAATGATTCATGAACCTAGTGTGTAAGAAAATGCCTAACAAGAGGATTGAGATTTATGCCAAAATGAGGAGTGATGATGTCACCAATAATAGGATGACACATATGTTTAGGCATGTTTTTAGATAACAGTTAGGCATTTCATTTAAAGCTCATAACCATTTAGTTATATTGTTTAATTTTAAATTAAATAATTTCTTTTTTCACTGATTCTGTGTGAGCTTCTAATTGTGGAGACCCTCAAAATCCTTCTTTTTTCCACTCAGAGGTTAAACTAGAACCATTTCACTACCACACAAACTAGTTTTTCCCACAAAGTTTACCCACAGAAAATAATTTGCGGGAAATTGTAGACCAATTTTCCGTGGGAAATCAGTCATAAATTACCCACGGATTTCTCACAATCTACACACCAATTTGTTGACCAAATTTTTGTGGGAAATCGGTCGCAAATCTCCCACGGATCAGCAACAGTATTCACACTAATTGTGTTGACCGGACTTCCATGGGAAATCTGTCGCAAAATTCACACATATTAGCGACGACCATAAGTCCGTGGCAAATCTGTAGCTATATTACCCACGGATTTCACAAGGTATTGTTTAATAAAAATATGATTTAATTAGTCTGTGTGAAATCTGCGAATAATTACCCGCTCATTAGCCATAATAAATATTGTTTTTATGTGTCTTTATAATTACAAATTCCCATATCACAATCTATGCCTTAACATGGTTTATTGGTTTCAATTATATGTGTCTTCGTATTTATTTAGCTATTTGTTTGTGATGAACACTTTAAAGTGTAAAATAATAGGCACCAATTAAATTACGACACATGGAATTTTAAATTGACAATTGAAAATGAAGCATTTAAAGTAAAAGAAAACTGTTAATCAATTTATAAGGGTATAATGGGTAATTTCTTACATCTCATCTCTTAGCCTTATAAATCACGTGGCCTCCTCATTCACACAATGTTATTTTGGCTTTTCGTTTTTCAGATATGAATATGAAGATCTATATACATTTATTTAACTTTGTAATTCAGATGGCTTTATTTTGCCTTCTCTTATCTCAAAAATTATGAATCCGATGCTCTATATTTCTGGCGACCCTTAATCGGTCGACGCCAACAATAACCCTCGTATTTAATAATTTCGAAGATGGTTGCCGTCTTAATTCCGTTTCCAGATGTGTCAATGATATCAAACCCGCAAAGTTTAGAAGAAGTTAAAAACATTTGTTCAAGGTCATTAAGAATGTCAAGAAATGGTGGAGCAGATCCAGATGGCAACCAACCTGGTGTCACTACAAGAAATAGTGCTATTCTTCGCATTTATTTTGCCGCGGTACGGTCAAAGGTGGACTTTTTTTTACGTGTATAATAATTTTGCTACATTTATAAGGGTGACAAATATTTAAAAAATAATCCACATATATAAGTGTGTACGATTATAATAAAGCTACACTTATATGTGTAGTAAATGTTTTCACACTTTTTATTATAAACATTTTTTGCAATTAATATTTTCTCACTTTTAAATATAGAAATTTGGATAATATCTCTACACTTATATGTGTAAAAAAATTTGTCACACACATTATTACTACACACGAGAAAATTCGGACTCAATAATTTTACACATTTTTAAACGTGGTCAATTGGCCTTTAAAATGTGGAGAATTCAACTAGTTTTTTGAAGTGTGTCGTTTATGTTGTTATCAAGGTTAAATAAAGTTACATGGCTATTGGTACATGTTAAATACATGCATGTGTTCAAGTGATTTTAAATTTACCATAATAAAAATCATCTATTGTTATTGTGTGTTGAATTATCTATATAGTGCAAATTAATATTTTGTTCATTAAAGTGTTTGTTTTCTAAATAGCTTGTTAGAATAAGTCTCTACCCTATCTGATCAATTTGAATTCTTATTAAAGATATACTTTGAACCATGTAATTTATTAATCATTTACAGATGCTCTCCAACGTATTTTATGATTTCCTTGGTGTAGTCAACTATTTTTCAAAGCTTAACGTGTAGTTAATTTTCTTAACATTTAGTATTAAATTCTTTAGTGTGTCAATTTTCTTATCACTATTGTATTACTTAAAATGTATTATGAAACAAAGTGTGTCAAAAAGCTTAAAATGTGACTTCAAATGTATCAATAAAACTAAACGCGTCACTTAAAATGTTTAATGAAATTAAATTGTGTCGAAAAACCAAGTGTGTCACTTGAAATATATCAAGAAACTGTATGTGTCAAAAATTATAATATGTCAATAAACATGTCTAAACAAAAAATTAGTGTATCAATACTAATGTATCAAACGATTAAGTGTGTCACTAAATATTTATAAAAAAAACTTGTCGTGTCACTAGAAATGCATCACAAAATGAAGTGTGTCAAAATATAGTCGTCATTAGAAATATATTATGAAACCACGTGTCACTAAAAATGTGTCAAAATATTAGTATGCCACCGCAAATATAAATATATTTTTGACGTGTGATTAAAATGTGTCAAAAATATTAGTGTATAACCGCAAAAGTATTAGTGTGTCACCCCAAAAAATGTTATGCGCCAATTTTTTAGACGCATGTATCACGATGCCAAAAAATATTATTAAATGAAATGATGTTAAAAACTTTAAATGTTATTAAATGCAATTAAAAGGCCAAGAAAAAGGGTGTTCGGTCACATAAATGCTAAAGCATGCAAAGGGTTTCAAATTTTGCCATTGAATTCACTTTATTTATGAAATTGCCATTGAATTCACTTTAAGTTTTTTATCACAATAACAACCCTTTGTTTGTGTGTCACAAGCGTATATGTATATAATATATGATTAACATTTTTGTGTAGACATTTGCTTTATGAACCATTGTATATCTATTAATAACCGTACATACATATTTTAAGTTATTTTAGCCTTAATTGCACTTTTGTATGTCAATATATAAGAATGCGTACATTTGTGAATGTATAAGTATGTTAAAAACATAATAGATGATTGTGTTCGTGGAAAATCTATCGGTAATTTCCCACAGATTACCCACTGATTTGATAAATTCGTGAAAAATTTGTGGGTAGTTACTCACGGATTTCCCACAAATGACATCGTTTTTGTGTTTCTGTATACTTACACATTTCCACATTACTATCTATGTGTTTTTATGTGTTTATAGTTTGATATTGTACGTGGTTGCTTATTAATGTAGCTATTTGTGCGTATCACAAGCATATGTTTTTATATGTATAACTACGTGAAATATAAATATTGTTTTTATACGTCTTTATAATTACAAATTCCCATATCACAATCCTTGCCTTAATATGGTTTATTAGTTTCAATTATACGTGTCTTCGTATTTATTTAGCTATTTGTTTGTGTGCCACAAGTGTATATGTATATAATATACGTTTAACATGTCTTGTGTAGACATGTGCCTTATGAACCATTGTATATCTATTAACGATCGTACATATGTATTTTAAGTTGATTTTATTCTTCATTGCGCTTTTGTATGTCGATATATAAGAATGCGTACATTTGTGAATGTGTAAGTATGTCAAAAACAGAATAGATGATTGTGTTCGTAGGAAATCCGTCGGTACTTTCCCACAGATTACCCATTGATTTGATAAATTCGTAAGAAATTTGTGGGTATTTACTCACGGATTTCCCACAAAAGACATCGTTTTTGTGTTTCTATGTACTTACACATTCCCACATTACTATCTATGTGTTTATAGTTTCATATTGTACGTTGTTGCTTATTAATGTAGCTATTTGTGCGTATCACAAGCATATGTGTTTATATGTATAACTACGTGAAATATAAATATTTTTTTTATATGTCTTTATAATTACAAATTCCCATATCACAATCCTTGCCTTAATATTGTTTATTAGTTTCAATTATACGTGTCTTCGTATTTATTTAGCTATTTGTTTGTGTGTCACAAGTGTATATGTATATAATATATGTTTAACATGTGTTGTGTAGACATGTGCTTTATGAACCATTGAATATCGATTAACGATCGTACATACGTATTTTAAGTTAATTTTATCCTTCATTGCGCTTTTGTATGTCGATATATAAGAATGTGTACATTTGTGAATGTGCAAGTATGTCAAAAACATAATAGATGATTATGTTCATGGGAAATCTGTCGGTACTTTCCCACTGATTTGATAAATTCGTGAGAAATTTGTGGGTAGTTACTCACGGATTTCCCACAAAAGATACCGTTTTTGTGTTTCTATCTACTTACACATTCCCACATTACTATCTATGTGTTTTTATCTAATAATCTATGTTTTGGTTTTGTTATATCTAACTACTATTATTTTTTAGATCTAATTTTTATTTTGGTTATGTGCACTAATTTGATTTTGCATTTTGTTGAACACATACAGGTTAGGAAACTACTAGCGTGGCTAATGACAAAGATGGATGCATTATAGAGATCATAGAAGAGATTATGCGCCTTGTAATTTTTATTTTTGTAATGTTACGGCAGATTGATTGTTGTTCGGTCTTTGTAAGTTTATATGTGCTTTAATCGGATCTTTCATTTTGTATATTACGACTTCATGTGTTATTTACAACTCTTATTTTGGATTTCAATTAATACATTTTAAGAGAATATTGCATCTAGTTATTAGATTTTAAATTTATAATTATATAAAATATTAAAAATTTATTGAACTCTATACAATTTTGATCCGGTTTCACACAAAATTTTCCATAAGAAATCAGTGGGAAGGTTCGTGGGAGAATAAATTGGTGGGAAATCTTTGACGGAAAAATGTGGAAAATTTGTTGGAAAATATCCGTAGAAAATCAGTGGGTAATAAACCTAAAAGACTACACACAACGAAATCTGTGGAAAAAATAGTCAACACAGCAGGAAATCGGTGGGTAATAAGCCTACGGATTAGATACAACGATATTTGTGGGAAAAATAGTCAACGCGATGGGAAAATATGTGGGAAAATATTTACCCACAAGGTTTTTACGGGATAATTCTGTGTGAAATTTGTGAAAAAAAGGTGAAAAACCTGTGTTTGTGTAGTGGTGTTTATCTTCTCTTTCTTTTAATTTCTAACAAACAAAATCTTAAGTTTTTCTATATTATCAAAGACGATGGGTCACTTGTAACCATAATCTCCATTCTCCAACAAACCGCTGAAATCAAGTCACCAGATGTTTTTGAAACTTTCAATATTCATGATACTACAAGTTCTTGGCTCCGTTTCTTGTATCTTCAATTTGCTCACGGATTGTTTATATTGTCCTCATACCCATCAATGGGTCACAGTTTACCGGTGAGTGATGAAGCTTCTTTTCGATGGGTTTTGTAATTTTTGTTTTTTATCCTTGTTTACTGTTGATGCTAGTGTTCAGTTTGTGCTTAAGATCAAGTTTATTTTGTAAAGACATGCTTTTGTTAGTTTCTAATTTAGTGGTAGATTTGTTTTGGTTCCTTTTTGTTATAAGTTTGAACTATTTTATCACCTCAGCAAAGAAATGGTGCCATGGCTTGTAAGTCAATTGATATAAATTAATATACGTATGATCAGTTTCGAACATGAGACTTCAGGATTGCACACATTAAGTATGAGTTTCAATGTTTTAATAATTAATATAATAAGTTATGTTTAATTATTAATTTCACAAATAAACACTTAACGGACGTTAGTAATTAATGGAATTGACTAACGGTCGGTATATGTCAACAGGATACGAAGAAAATGAAACAAGACGAGAGAAGGTTCTAGAAATCCTCTCTTGGGCTTGTTTATGGCCAAACAATGGAATCCCATATCGGAAACCATTGTAAACTTGATCTCAACCCTAAGGCTATAAAAACATCCCTATGTATTCATCCCTTAGTACACTTGATTTCAATAGAAGACCAAACTTCTTCTTTTATCCTTTCTTGTTCATAGGTCGACGAGTGAAACCCCTATAAAGGGATTTGCGAGTAACCTTGAGCATTACAAAGTGTTTGGTTAATCTATTGTGAATCAAGAACCTAGCTTTTCTCATTGAAACGCTTGTAATACGTGTGTACAAGAACGGAGTACAAGCATACTTTTGCTTGTGTCTTTTCCCATTCGACTTAGGTGAAGTCAAATCACACTAAACCCTAATTTAGGGTTTAACTTGGGTGTGGATTAACTTGATTCAAAGTAGCCATTAAAAGAGGAAGATTGAGAATAAGTTTATATCCTCTTTATTGTCCTCGATCTTTTATGTATCCAAAACGAGCAACACTCGTTTTCCCTTGGTATCACCAATTAGATCCCGTGACCTTTTTTGGGGAAAGGAGAAAAGGAGATAGCGATTTTTGGTTGACTATGATCTGATTTTCGAAGGGGTTAAAAGTTTGATGGTGAGGGTTCGATGGTGCCTAGGTTCGTGGTGTAGCAGACAAAGTGAGAAGAAGAAGATAGAGATAGGAGTGTGTTGGTTTTTGTGTGAGTGGGTTGGTGTTGTATTTTATTCTAGGTATAGATTATACACGTTTTATTTTTAAGTCTTGAATTGAACTAAAAGTGTGCAATATAGTACTCGTGTTCCGTTGTACTGAGCTAACTCGGGTCTTTCCCGAAATTGTTCTAAATATTAAAGATTGTATTTTCAGGGACGTCTTCATAATTACATAGACGTATTCTCAAGTTTTTAAGTATTCACTATAGTTCCTGATTAATTTCTGTTTGGACTCCGGTACACGTGTGGTGTCAGTCTGAGTGAAACCGGGATAACCTCCCGTTTTTACTACAATTCAGTGGGTAAAATGCGAGATGAAATAAATTCACTGTTCTTTGGTGAGATTTCCGGGTGTCACAATGTGCAGGTCTGTTTCTCGTGATAAACATATAATGGTCTAATCAGGTAATTTAGTCACAAATAATGAATTGTTATGAATTAAATATTAGGGCAAATTTACCGGTTGTCACAAATCTAAGTTTGACACAAGGATTTATCATGTACATCATGTTGTTTGTTGTATCATGCTTGATGAAAGATGATTTGACAACATTAATATCTAATTGAAAGTTATTAGATAACTAAGTGTAATGGATATGGTTGGATTTAGAATTAACATCCTTAGCCTGGAGTTGCTCCTAAATTCTAAGTATGAACCATATGGCAAATTGTTGCGTAATTGATATAGTTGACAAATCTTGATAGATTTGAAGGTATCAAACATTACACGATGGATATCAAAGTTTACGAAATTTTAAAGAGCACATTGTTTTTTGCATACAATGATGCTAATAAGATTGAGATGACACTCAATACTAGTCATGGTAGGATTTCATCCTTGTTAATAGCCATGTGTACTAGTTATGCTTAACTATAAGCATAGTTGCATTATACATTAAAGAATTAGAATACTTTAAACTATAAAAGGTTTGATAGTTTAACTGTCATAAATTCGTGGTTGAGGATGTCACACATTTTATGAAAAATTATGTGGCAATATCTAGGGAGATGAATGCACACATACAATAATTTCACTAAATTCTTGAAATAAGTATTCTCAAAATTCCGATAGATCAAAATTAGTTGATTTATGCCTTGTCAACAAGTATGTTTGACATGACTTGAGGCATAATTCATTAATGGGAATTATCATGCAGTGATCTATTTAGTATTTGGATAAGGGATGTTAAGCAATTATTATTTACAATGAATTAAAGTACTTGGTACGTTTGTTTTCATTAATAATAAATTGTATCCTATATTTGTATGTTTAAATCCGTGAATAACTTATGTTATTCTAAATAATCCGTTGTCGATCAATAATATGAGAGTATTATTGAATTAAGACAAATCTGAGTTTTGGTAGAATATACTTAAGTATATTGATGCGTTGTACATGCCAAATTCACATGATATTAAATAATGGATAAATTGAATATAGGATAGATCCCAACCACATGATTGTACTTTATGGATCTTTGTCATTAAAGTAAATCATGAATATTTATCTTCAGACTTGAGATAACAGATAACAGCTAAGGATATAGCTCATTTTCTGTAAGATAGTCTAACGCTATCCGTAACTGGTATTTATAAGGGTTATTTTCGGAGGTGATGCGAAGTTCAAGGCTTATGCTTGTAGTCAAGAAAGAATTTATTCCTTCAAATTTGTTTTGAAGTATAATACTGCTGGGCCCCTCGTAGGGTTGACAAGATGTGTGTATGGCCATACCTAAAGTCTATCTGGAATACGTTTAGATGATTTGGTAATCTTGATCAATTATAAATAATGAGAAACATAATAGTTAATTATGGAATGACTTAGATCCATATCCATATTAACGTGGTATTAGAAACAAAAGGATAAGTATGATGATGAATCATCAAAAGGTTTTTTTTTCAGGAAACCATACTTAGGGTCGATCTGGGGGCATTGGGGTGTTATGCTAGACTAACCAATATCATTACTATATTAATGCATATCCAAGTGGGAGCTGTTAAGTTAATGGATATAAATTAATATACGTATGACCAGTTTCGAACACGAGAATTCGGGATTGCACACATTACGTATGAGTTTCAATGTTTTAGTAATTAATATAATAAGTTATGTTTAATTATTAATTTCACAAATAAACACTTAACGGACGTTAGTAATTAATGGAATTGACTAACGGTCGGTATATGTCAACGGGATACGAAGAAAATGAAACAAGACGAGAGAAGGTTCTAGAAATCCTCTCTTGGGCTTGTTTATGGCCAAACAATGGAATCCCACATCGAAAACCATTGTAAACTTGATCTCAACCCTAAGGCTATAAATACATCCCTATGTATTCATCCCTTGGTACACTTGATTTCAATAGAAGGCCAAACTTCTTCTTTTATCCTCTCTTGTTCATAGGTCGACGAGTGAAACCCCTAGAAAGGGATTTGCGAGTAACCTTGAGCATTACAAAGTGTTTGGTTAATCTATTGTGAATCAAGAACCTAGATTTTCTCATTGAAATGCTTGTAATACGTATGTACAAGAACGGAGTACAAGCATACTTTTGCTTGTGTCTTTTCCCATTCGACTTAGGTGAAGTCGAATCACACTAAACCCTAATTTAGGGTTTAACTTGTTCTTGGACAATCGATTTCTTGTTTTGCTAGAAATCAAAGGTACGCATATTCTTTTATTTTGGTTAATTAATTACAAGTATTAGATCTATTCTTCCGCTGCATGCTTTGATGTTTGTGTTTATATATTTTATATAATTGTTATGATATTAATATTCCAACAGTGGCATCAATAGCCGTTAATATTGTGTAATTAATTACCGAAACACATAAAATTGTATTTTTAATTGATTATTGCATACTTTGAGGTTTCTAAGTTTTTTTAAAAAAAACCTTTAATTTTTTATCTTTTCTTTTGGTCGAAGATACTGTTCATCGATTTTGACAAACTGTAAGGTTGGTTTAAGGTTGGTTTCGGATTAAATTGTGGCCTTAAAGAGACTCCATTCTGTCTCTCCGCCCGCTTGTGCGTCAAATTAGACTTACCAAGTACAACCATTATATGTACGAAGCATCTTCAGGCAAAGTTGTAAGTTTCAACGCCATCAATTAAAACTTTGTTGATTTAAGCTTAGTAAAGTAACGAATGAGTAAAAGTTTTTTGAAACATATGATACAAGATGAATGCATGACATCTTTGTACATATTTTGATTACACACATCAAAATAAATACCCTTAATTTAAGTTATATGCCATCCAATGAAACGAAAACACCTGAGATTACTAATTCCATTTGTCGTAAGATGGACGAGCATGGATGGTAATCAAAGGGTAAATTACATACTTTCATTACTAGCAGCCAAAGCTGATGTAATAAAACTATGTTAATTTGCAAGTTTCTTAAGTTGGTTAACTTAATTGAGTTGATAGTAAGATGGACTAGTCACTCAAGGCATAAAGATAGGGATAAAACATGCTTACATTTGCAACTGAGGTTGGCAAAATATGTAAATCCCAAAATTCTAGGAATTGCAATTTGAGATTGGCAATTGAGTTCGACTCGTACCTTATTGAGTACTTTCATTACTAGCAGCCAAAGCTGATGTGATGAAACTATGTCAATTTGGATCCTAATTTTCAGTGAAAATTAAATGGTTAAATGTTAATTTACCATGGGTATTTAATTTTCTTGAAAATTTTTATTATCAAAAATACTAAAATTGAATTTTGTAAATTCTTTTAATGTATAAATGCAACGTTAAAACCGTAAACGTGGGGCATTCTTTTAGTGGTAAATTGATCTACAACCGTAGGGGTTTTGGCTAGAGTCAACTTTACTAAAAGAATAAACCTAGTCTACTTTCTTTGAGAAGAGTGAGACTTAATCCTATTCCTTTTCATGAATGAGAAAGGTATAATAGGAAAATTAGAATTGTCTAAATTCTAAGATATAACTCATAGCAAATTTTTAATAGTTAAGAAAACTGCACATTTTATGAGTTATTAAAATTAGAAGCTAGATTAGTTACCGCAAAATTGGTAAAAGGCAAACTAGCATACTTTGTCTAGTTGTTGTGCTCTGACCACTTAAAGGTGCTACATACCATTGTGGGGATGGTAGACCTATTGAGGAAGAAATTGCATGCCCAATTTTCCAAGTTGATTGCATTGATGGATATTCCATCATTTACAAAGTAGAATACATTCTTTGAGTACCTAAGTAATTGTTACATATGGGATTACTCAAAGGTGTAGGAAAGTAAATAGCACACTATTTGCTTTTACTGGTTATGAAACACTTATAATGTTGTCAAATCCAGTGGGAGCATTGTGTTGTAGTTACTGAATAATGAGTTAATGTAATGATCTGTAATTCAGTGGGAGCTACAAGCTTTGATATTTTGGTAGTAACCTGGATTATCTCTAGAATTTCTTGAGATAATTACTTTCCAATTATAGACACTTGTGGTTTTAATGATAGTCACGTACGTTTTCTTACTAGACAAGGTGGTCCTATATCTACTAATATCTATGACACAATCATATTAATCACATAAACAAACTATTGACGTGTTGTTTATCTGATACATGATGTTGTTCCATGCACAAGTGGGAGAAATATTTATTGTGTGCAAGCAACAACACAAAGGAATATGATTTAAAGGATTCTCTTGACTGCAAGGTAAGAGATTAATGTTCTAATGTTATTTATTCACATCTAATTAATAGAACACTTGGAATTAATATCTAGTGTAAGTGAGACCTTGACATAGATATTAATGACAAGGAAAATTATATACTTTCATTACTAGCAGATCAACTGATGTAATGAAACTATGTTAATTTGCATGTTTCTAAATTAGATAATTATTATAACAAGTGTCAATATGATAATAAGACTACTTCAAACCAAATATTTATGTATTATTGAAATGACATAAATAAATGAAATAATCTAATACTACTTCAAATTTGAATATTTATGTATTCCTGGAATGTCATAAATATATGAAGTAATACATTAACTTGAAATTACAATTGAAACCAAATTGTGGGGTTCATGATCACTTTAGTTATACATGTTTATATTTTATTGTAAAGATATAAATATGAAGTCTTTTATTGCTATAAGACTTATAAATAAAGTACGACGTTAACTTGTTATGTTTTTTTAATTAAGACATATACAAGAAGTCATTGAGCTGATCAATGATTTATAACGTATATTGGGATTATAACAGTTTATGTCTTCTTGATAAGACATGGACATGAAGTGACTTGGTTAAAAAGTACTTATGTTATATAGCATGCAATTGGCTTGGAAAGTCTATTATACCATTAACTTGACTTAGTTGGTAAATAGGTAAGCCAAAACGAAATATATTTATCTTACATATTGTAAGAATGGCTTACAATATTAATCCTAATGAAATACATAATGTGTATGGTAAATTCAGTTAGGAAAATCAAACTCTTGTTATATTGGTTGATTAAGATAACTATATCTTCTATTCTTCCTAAAGCTATCAAGGTTAGAAAATTGAGTATGGAAAGTATATACTCAATCAGACTCCAACCTAGAAGATTAATAAGACACCATTTATTATGGAATGTGATGAATCACATTAAGTCTTAAAATTGAAGTTCTGAATTTGTTAAACTGCTTTTGAGTAGGTCATTAACAAACTTGATGTAAGGAACTGTCAATATGTATTTGTAATGTCCCAAAAGAGAATAATATTGTGTTGCACTATTTGCTAAGTATTTATAGATATAAATTGCTAAAGGCAAGTGGGAGATTTTGTCTTGAAAAGATAAAATTACAAGATACATAATCTTCTAAAAATACACTAGCAAAGTCATGATGAGGATTAAACATGTTAATGTTAAATCTCAAGATGATGGAATTCTCATTTATAGATCCGTAAGGATATCTCAAATATTTGTATAATGTGTTGAGGATTATGAGTTATAGGATTATGGTAAACCTGTTGATCTTTGAGATGAATTGCAAATATTGAATTTGGCAAATTACTCATACTATGAATGTTTAGATGCAGTCCATAAAGATAATTAGTTTTGGAAACTTAATTAATCTTGAACTCTATAGTTACACTATAGAATGAAGATGAGTTTCTACAAAGGAAATGAAAATCCTAGAGATTTAAATTTTTGAGTAGAAATCATAATGGACAAAATTTTGTATACATATTTAATGTGTGAAAAGATTATCAATCACACTTAAGCAATTAACTGTGATTAAAATTCTTCTAGGCACATTAAATGTATAAAGATTATGATTGTCATTCTTAGTTTTATTTATATGAAATTAACAATGGAATATCAAAACTCTTTCTTGAGTAATTACTTGTGCGAGGACGATAAGTAATTGAAAGGAGTATTTGAATTCAAATAATCTTTGGAAGTATACAAAGTGCAATCATTTATGAATGGATTAATGCATGCATCTAGGAGATATACTTATGTTTAATTATTAAATTCAGTTTTGATTTATAATTAAAATAAGATGATTTCTTAATATTCCTGAAAGCTAGTGGGAGTATTTATTTTCTTATTTCATATATGTTGTATAACATATAGGAAGTAACATTCCATTAACATTAAATGTTAAGTCTTAGTTTGGAATGAAACTTCACGTGAGGATTTAGGAAATAAACAAACAACCTTGGAATATATTTTTATTGTTATAAACATAAGCGGAAAAATAATTGATTCTAATAAACATGATATACTATTAGAAAGTCTAGATAGAAACATATCTTTGAAGAGATATGACATGAATAAAATCTTGTAACACCCCCAAAATCAGGTTTAGCGAAAGCATACATGTCATTGGGGTGCTACTCAATTGGTATCACAACACAGAGTATAAAGAACGGTTTTAACTCAACCGTTTAAATTAAATTTCATATTCAAAAATGATTTGTTTACAACATTTCAAAATAGTGTGAAAATATAAGCCCATAAAAGATTTTAAGTGGTCCCAATTTTATCAGAGTCTTCTATGACCATGCCATGCCCTGCCAAAAGTCTTCGCCACTAAATCATCACCTTAAACCTGAAAATACATGCTAAAAAGGGTCAACACTAGGTTGGTAAATTCATAGGTTTGACTAAAACAGATTATGTTACACAAAATATCATACAGTTTAGTATTAAAGTCATGTACACACATAAAACATTCAAGTAAATCACTCCTATACATATCTGACCAGTACCCCTGGTCTATGTATTCAAATAGGGCATCCAAATAAACAGTCTTATACATATCTGACCAGTACCCCTGGTCTATGTATATATCAGTATGCTCGCCATGACCAGTACGCTTGGTAATGTAACCGTTTCGCCCGGTCAATGTAATCGGTACGCCCGGTATTGCTCAGTACGCCTGGACTATGAGCATGTCAAGTATACACGTAAAGCATTCAAGTAAACTACTCTTATACATATTTGACCAGTACCCCCGGTCTATGTATATATCATGTATTCAAGTAAACAGTCTAGTATATAACACCAATCACATGTCAAGTAAACAATCAATTCCAGATTTCATATACCAAATAAACAGTCATTTGATTTTGTTTAAAACAAGCATGTATTCTCCCCCAAAACAGTTATAAAACAAGTAAAAGGTAGGGACCATGAACTCACCTATAATGGTCTGAACAGTGAATGCTGTGAAGTTAAGGAGTGCACGACACCAACACGCAACCTAAATTAAATAACCATGTCTTAGTTTCAAGTATTATATTCAAGTCTCTTCATATTTTAATTTCAATGTTTTAGTGTACTTATGTTGTTGTTACTTGCGTGACAGTAAGTGTGGTTACTAAAGTCTCTCCTAAGGGATGGTGAGGTGTAATCCTATAATTGTCATAAGTCATGGTACTTGAAGGGTTAGGAATATCTAATGATCTAGGGTATGAATGAATTAAACCTATTTGTGATATGTATATTTATTTACGTATATTTTTTGTTAGATTCGCCTATGTCGATTTTAAAAGAATGACTTAATATTTGTGAAATTAATCACTAATGGTTTCTACCCGTTAACTTGAGTAATTTAACTAGTCTCCTTATTATGATCCATTTACGCAACATTAGTTTAAAGTTTTATGTTTCGACTAATCTATTCGAGTTAAATGATATATATTTTAGTGACGTTCACTTTTAATTTATTTGGTTATCAATATGACGAATATAAGTACTTACGTATTTTTATATATCTTGACATGTGTTATGGTTTACCACTATCGTGAGATTTATTTCTAACATAATTATTTTCACTACACAAGTTTTATATTAGCCTATATACTTCAATCTTTTTCCAAAGTGAATCGTAAAAATTAATTGTATGAATATATTAGTCTAGTTAATTGTTTTCGTTGTGTCTATCATTTCGGCTATTCATATATCTTAATAAACGTACACTTTTGTTTTTGGCTATGTTTGCTTTTACGTGACCATAAGTTGGATAATTTAGCCAAATGTTTATATTTTTGACTATACAAGTTCTATATAAGTTAATGAATTTTTATGTATCCTTTTGTGTTTCGACTATTACAAGTTTAAGCGTTAGTTAATATATATTAATTTGTAACGGCTATTGATCATTTTCCTTTTTAGTTGCTCTCGACTCTATTTGTATAACTGCTATTCGATTGAGTTTCCTTACAATTAATGGGCTGCGGCCAATGGGTTCTAGGAGGGGGAGAATGGGTTGCTAATGGGTCAAGTTACTAGTAATAACCTTGGGCCTGGTGGGTTATAGTTACTACTTGGCAGACTACCTCAAGAAGACTAGAATAAAAGGCTTGATCTTGGGCTTGCTCTTATGGCTCTAAGTGGCTATATTTCTTTTAGGTTTGGTCTGGGAATAGAAACACCTAGCATACGCATACAAGTCTAAGACTTGGCGTGTCCTGAGAATTTTGTCAAATGTTTCGACATCATAATGAACTAAAAACTCATGTTTCGGCTAGGCTCTTGGGTTTTATCTCAACATGAATCAGTTTGGTCAGACCTTCCCTACACGAGGTGAATTCTTCCAGCCTAAGTTCATCCCTAATCCAAATTCGATACCTTGAATTCATGGTTACTGGTTCAATCTGAATCACCAAATAGTCACAACGACTAACAAATTTCCAACCTATTAATCGAAGTCCAGGATTCCTACATGCTTATGCCACACAATAACATCATTCAATCGCCAACTTTTGGGAATATCACCAACCGAAGTAAAATTACACATTGCCTAATTTTTCCTTCATTTGGCCTAAGAACATCTAACATAAATGGATTTAAAAGAAAGATGGATTCGAACCATGTCCTACCAACACTAACTCGACATCAAGATTCCTAAGGGTTGGTTTTGTTTGTACGTTATATTAACCTAGGAACGACTCAAGTTACAGGTCCAATCACCACAATCAAAATTTCATCAATGACGATCTCTAGGCTCCTAATATCCTAAGCCACACAAATCAACAACCTTTAACGAGATGTTCTTAAGTGACAGTCTCCTGGGAAATTCTTAACAACCAATTCTAAACATAAACAACCATTAAATTAACCCTTTTCTATTCGACATAAGGTTTACATAAACAAAATGATATTAATAGATTCAAAAAGAATGTAAAGGTTATACCCTAACGATGGATGGATTTGAGATCCTTGGTCTCGACAGCACCTCGAATCGACCCCAATTAAATCCTTGGCTTCTTCGAATCAAATCCTAGTTAACCCACTTATTTTGACCTTCGTCCCCTTTTCCTTCTTTGACTCTCCAGAGTCTTTGGGTGATCGAATAACTTGGGTGTGGATTAACTTGATTCGAAGTAGCCATTAAAAGAGGAAGATTGAGAAGAGGTTTATATCCCCTTTATTTCCTCGATATTTGATGTATCCAAAACGAGCAACACTTGTTTTACCTTGGTATCACCAATTAGATCCCGAGACCATTTTTGGGGAAAGTGGAAAAGGAGATAGCGATTTTTGGTTGACTATGTTCTGATTTTTGAAGGGGATAAAAGTTTGATGGTGAGGGTTCGGTGGTGCCTAGGTTCGTGGTGTAGTAGACAAAGTGAGAAGAAGAAGATAGAGATAGGAGTGTGTTGGTTTTTTTGTGAGTGGGTTGGTGTTGTATTTTATTCTAGGTATAGATTATACACGTTTTATTTTTAAGTCTTGAATTGAACTAAAAGTGTGCAATATAGTACTCGTGTTCCGTTGTACTGAGCTAACTCGGGTCTTTCCCGAAATTGTTCTAAATATGAAAGATTGTATTTTCAAGGACGTCTTTATAATTACTTAGACGTATTCTAAAGTTTTTAAGTATTCACTATAGTTCCTGATTAATTTCTGTTTGGACTCCGGTACGCGTGTGGTGTCAGTCTGAGTGAAACCGGGATAACCTCCCGTTTTTACTACAATTCAGTGGGTAAAATGCGAGATGAAATAAATTCACTGTTCTTTGGTGAGATTTCCGGGTGTCACAATGTGTAGGTATGTTTCTCGTGATAAACATATAATGGTCTAATCAGGTAATTTAGTCATAAATAATGAATTGTTATGAATTAAATATTAGGGCAAATTTACCAGTTGTCACATCCTCCGCTTCTTAGGAACAAAAACCGTCCTCGGTTTTCACTTAGAAATACCCAAAGGGGTTTGGGGTTCTGAAGGCTCTAGTGTTCTTGCTTTTATTGTTTACATATTTACGCGAATTTCGGGCTTGGTGAGTGTCGTGTGAAATTCAATGGTCGAGGTATGTATTGAAAGTTCTAGTGTACGGGAATTTTTACAATGACTATTCTCATCATGGCATGATCCTCCCTAAACCAAACATAGGTGATCAGGCTATGCTTAGTTAAGGGCTGATGATGCGATGTTGGGTTTAGTTACCATGACCTTTGGTTTCTATCGGTTTGGTATCACAATAAGTTATCACAGGTGTAAAAATGAATGAACAAGTCTCAAAAGTGACGGAGATAGGGAAAAAGGGGCATCATAATATCCTGATCTCAAAAGTTAAGGAATTCATTAAGGAGAGGTTCATACAAAGCAACATTACAAAAGGTCCTTAAGAAGTACAAATACTCGGAGGAATACGATCTAAGAGAATCTAGGCGTAGGTCTTTCTTTGTGGGGTTAAGCTAAACCGTAAGTTTAAGCCCAGTAACAACTTGTTTTCAGCTTAATCTCACAACTCATCAAACAAGAACTGTCATGAGATTAGGCTAAGCAACAAGTTGGAACTAACCTTAAACTACGTAACAACTTGAATCTAACTTAACTTCACAACTCAAGAACTAGGAAACTCTCTTCTTAAGCATTGTCATCACCGGTGTCGTCGTTGAGGTCCTGGCGAGCTTTTCCTCCTTCTATCGCGTATGTGTTTTCACGAGTTCTTCCTTCACTCTGGTTCCTTAGATCCGGGCATTCACTCCTGAAGTGCCCTATCACTCCACACTCATAGCAGGTTATTGAGAGGTTCGGGTCCATCACGAGGGTGGGAGCCTTGCAATCCCTAGCTTTGTGTCCGATCTTTAGGCAGTTCCCACACTGAGCGGGGCAAGGTCCGTTGTGGTGGAATCGGCACTTGTTGCACTTGGGTAAATTTTCAGCATAACCTTTCTTCTCTCCAGCAGTATAGACCTTGGCGATTCTTTGTCGCTTGTTCTGGTTGTCGTTGTCTCCGGAATGATCATTCCATTTCCTTTTGTCATCTACCACCCCCTCGGCGGTATTCTCAATGACTTGGTCCATTAGCTTGTTAGCTACTTCCATAGTCTCATGGAGGTCAGTAGCCTTGAAGGTAGTGACATTACCCTTGATGGATGAGGGTAATCCTCCAATGTATCTCTCCAGTAAACATGCTTCGGTTTGGACCATCTCGGGGCACAGTAAGGCCAATTCTTGAAAACGTTGGTTGTATGCAGCAATGTCGGTGCCCTGTACTTTGAGGTTCCAAAACTTCACCTCTAACTTTTTAACTTCGTTACAGGGGCAATACTTCTTGAGCACCATCTCCTTGAATTTTTCCCATGGCATTGCGTACGCGGCATCAATGCCTGCAGACTTTAGATAGTTGTTCCACCAGGTTAGAGCGGCGTCTATGAAGGTGAACGATGCATACTTAACTCGGTCTTTGTCTGCACATCTGCATATTCGAAACACAGTCTCCAGTCTTTCCATCCATCTGACAAAGACAACAGCTCCCTCGGTCCCTCCAAAGCCTCCAGTCATGGTCTTTCGGAACTCCTGGTAGGTGCAGCCGCGGTTGTTGTCGTTTGTAGGTCTTGAGGTTCCGACATCCGTAGTCGAGTTGTTTGCATTTGCTGCAGCCAGTGCTGCCTCCAAGCGGTTGACCAATTGATCCAGCATTGCTTGGTTCCCACCAAGCGGGTTTTCCTCATCTCCGGTTGGAAGTGCGTTAGCAGCGGGTCGTCCACGTGTAGCCTTGGTTGTCTTTCTTGTAGGAGCCATTTGTCTACATCATAAAAGATAACGGCGGATAAAATTTCAAATAAAAAGGACGGTATCGTACGAGGGTATAGTCGTCACAGGTAGGATACGCGAGCAAAATCGAGAAGAGACACAATTGAATAGATAATCATAGTCGTCACGTGGTTGCGGAGGATAGGTCTTCTTTCCAAACGTCACGTCCATTCAAAATAGCGGCGGAAGAGTGAGATCAAGATACATGTTTTAAGATGATAGGTTGAGGTTGCGATCAAATGAATTGGTTAATTTGTGGATGATGGTGAATTTGGTGTTTCAAAGGAATTGGGTAATTGTGTTAGGGAAAGTTGTGACAATTATGGTATGCATATATAAGTATGTATATAAATCATCAAACAGTAGAACATATCATAAGTAAAACAGTAACTAAGGCAACAGGCTTGGCAGGCAGGCATGTGTCAGTCATAGAGTTTTGTTTTTGTAAAAGTGGTTATAGTCTAGGTTTTAAAATACCCAGTTCTCAATAACCTAGGCTCTGATGCCAATCTGTAACACCCCTAAAATCTGGTTTAGCGAAAGCATACATGTCATTGGGGTGCTACTCAATTGATATCACAACACAGAGTATAAAGAACGGTTTTAACTCAACCGTTTAAATTAAATTTCATATTCAAAAATGATTTGTTTACAACATTTCAAAATAGTGTGAAAATATAAGCCCATAAAAGATTTTAAGTGGTCCCAATTTTATCAGAGTCTTCTATGACCATGCCATGCCCTGCCAAAAGTCTTCGCCACTAAATCATCACCTTAAACCTGAAAATACATGCTAAAAAGGGTCAACACTAGGTTGGTGAGTTCATAGGTTTGATTAAAACAGATTATGTTACACAGAATATCATACAGTTTAGTATTAAAGTCATGTACACACATAAAACATTCAAGTAAATCACTCCTATACATATCTGACCAGTACCCCTAGTCTATGTATTCAAATAGGGCATCCAAGTAAACAGTCTTATACATATCTGACCAGTACCCCTGGTCTATGTATATATCAGTACGCTCGCCATGACCAGTACGCCTGGTAATGTAACCGTTTTGCCCGGTCAATGTAACCGGTACGCCCGGTATTGCTCAGTACGCCTGGACTATGAGCATGTCAAGTATACACGTAAAGCATTCAAGTAAACCACTCTTATAAATATCTGACCAGTACCCCCGGTCTATGTATATATCATGTATTCAAGTAAACAGTCTAGTATATAACACCAATCACATGTCAAGTAAACAATCAATTCCAGATTTCATATACCAAATAAACAGTAATTTGATTTTGTTTAAAACAAGCATGTATTCTCCCCCAAAACAGTTATAAAACAAGTAAAAGGTAGGGGCCATGAACTCACCTGTAATGGTCTGAACAGTGAATGCTGTGAAGTTAAGGAGTGCACGACACCAACACGCAACCTAAATTAAATAACCATGTCTTAGTTTCAAGTATTATATTCAAGTCTCTTCAGATTTTAATTTCAAGGTTTTAGTGTACTTATGTTGTTGTTACTTGCGTGACAGTAAGTGTGGTTTCTAAAGTCTCTCCTAAGGGATGGTGAGGTGTAATCCTACAATTGTCCTAAGTCATGGTACTTGAAGAGTTGGGAATATGTAATGATCTAGGGTATGAATGAATTAAACCTATTTGTGATATGTATATTTATTTATGTATATTGTTTGTGAGATTCGCCTATGTCGATTTTAAAAGAATGACTTAATATTTGTGAAATTCATCACCTATTGGTTTCTACCCGTTAACTTGAGTAATTTAACTAGCCTCCTTATTATGATCCATTGACGCAACATTGGTTTAAAGTTTTATGTTTCGACTAATCTATTCGAGTTAAATGATATATATTTTAGTGATGTTCACTTTTAATTTATTTGGATATCAATATGATGAATATAAGTACTTACGTATTTTTATATATCTCGACATGTGTTATGGTTTACCACTATCGTGAGATTTATTTCTAACATAATTATTTTCACCACACAAGTTTTATATTAGCCTATATATTTCTATCTTTTTCCAAAGTGAATCGTAAAAATTAATTGTATGAATATATTACTCTAGTTAATTGTTTTCGTTGTGTCTATCATTTCGGCTATTTATATGTCTTAATAAAAGTATACTTTTGTTTTCGGCTATGTTTGCTTTTACGTGACCATAAGTTGGATAATTTAGTCAAATGTTTATATTTTTGACTATACAAGTTCTATATAAGTTAATGAATTTTTATGTATCCTTTTGTGTTTCGACTATTACAAGTTTAAGCGTTAGTGAATATATATTAATTTGTAGCGGCTATTGATCGTTTTCCTTTTTAGTTGCTCTCGACTCTATTTGTATAACTGCTATTCGATTGAGTTTCCTTACAATTAATGGGCTGCGGCCCATGGGTTCTAGGAGGGGGAGAATGGGTTGCTAATGGGTCAAGTTACTAGTAATAACCTTGGGCCTGGTGGGTTATAGTTACTACTTGGCAGACTACCTCAAGAAGACTAGAATAAAAGGCTTGATCTTGGGCTTGCTCTTATGGCTCTAAGTGGCTATATTTCTTTTGGGCTTGGTCTGGGAATGGAAACACCTAGCATACGCATACAAGTCTAAGACTTGGCGTGTCCTGAGAATTTTGTCAAATGTTTCGACATCATAATGAACTAAAAACTCATGTTTCGGCTAGGCTCTTGGGTTTTATCTCAACATGAATCAGTTTGGTCAGACCTTCCCTACACGCGGTGAATTCTTCCAGCCTAAGTTCATCCCTAATTCAAATTCGATACCTTGAATTCAAGGTTACTGGTTCAATCTGAATCACCACCTAGCCACAACGACTAACAAATTTCCAACCTATTAATCGAAGTCCAGGATTCCTACATGCTTATGCCACACAATAACATCTTTCAATCGCCAACTTCTGGGAATATCTTCAACCGAAATAAAATTACACATTGCCTAATTTTTCCTTCATTTGGCCTAAGAACATCTAACCTAAATGTATTTAAAAGAAAGATGGATTCGAACCACTTCCTACCAACACTAACTCGACATCAAGATTCCTAAGGGTTGGTTTTGTTTGTACGTTATATTAACCTAGGAACGACTCAAGTTACAGGTCCAATCACTACAATCAAAATTTTATCAATGACGATCTCTAGGCTCCTAATATCCTAAGCCACACAAATCAACAACCTTTAACGAGATGTTCTTAAGTGACAGTCTCCTGGCAAATTCTTAACAACCAATTCTAAACATAAACAACCATTAAATTAACCCTTTTCTATTCGACCTAAGGTTTACATAAACAAAATGATATTAATAGATTCAAAAAGAATGTAAAGGTTATACCCTAACGATGGATGGATTTGAGATCCTTGGTCTCGGCAGCACCTCGAATCGACCCCAATTAAATCCTTGGCTTCTTCGAATCAAATCCCATGC
Organism: Artemisia tridentata subsp. tridentata; assembly: GCA_021014915.2. Classification (NCBI taxonomy): domain Eukaryota; kingdom Viridiplantae; phylum Streptophyta; class Magnoliopsida; order Asterales; family Asteraceae; genus Artemisia; species Artemisia tridentata. Next base: position 371,288,815 of record CP139507.1, on the reverse strand, counting down.
CAGTTAACCTGCTTATTTTGACCTTCGTCCCCTTTTCCTTCTTTGACTCTCCAGAGTCTTTGGGTGATCGAATAACTTGGGTGTGGATTAAATTGATTCAAAGTAGCCATTAAAAGAGGAAGATTGAGAATTGGTTTATATCCCCTTTATTGTCCTCGGTCTTTGATGTATCCAAAACGAGCAATACTCGTTTTCCCTTGGTATCCCCAATTAGATCCCGTGACCATTTTTGGGGAAAAGAGAAAAGGAGATAGCGATTTTTGGTTGACTATGATCTGATTTTCGAAGGGGATAAAAGTTTGATGGTGAGGGTTCGGTGGTGCCTAGGTTCGTGGTGTAGCAGACAAAGTGAGAAGAAGAAGATAGAGATAGGAGTGTGTTGGTTTTTGTGTGAGTGGGTTGGTTTTGTATTTTATTCTAGGTATAGATTATACACGTTTTATTTTTAAGTCTTGAATTGAACTAAAAATGTGCAATATAGTACTCGTGTTCCGTTGTACTGAGCTAACTCGGGTCTTTCCCAAAATTGTTCTAAATATTAAAGATTGTATTTTCAGGGACGTCTTTATAATTACATAGACGTATTCTCAAGTTTTTAAGTATTCACTATAGTTCCTAATTAATTTCTGTTTGGACTCCGGTATGCGTGTGGTGTCAGTCTGAGTGAAACCGGGATAACCTCCCGTTTTTACTACAATTCAGTGGGTAAAATGCGAGATGAAATAAATTCACTGTTCTTTGGTGAGATTTCCGGGTGTCACAATGTGCAGGTCTGTTTCTCGTGATAAACATATAATGGTCTAATCAGGTAATTTAGTCACAAATAATGAATTGTTATGAATTAAATATTAGGGCAAATTTACCGGTTGTCACAAATCTAAGTTTGACACAAGGATTTATCATGTACATCATGTTGTTTGTTGTATCATGCTTGATGAAAGATGATTTGACAACATTAATATCTAATTGAAAGTTATTAGATAACTAAGTGTAATGGATATGGTTGGATTTAGAATTAACATCCTTAGCCTGGAGTTGCTCCTAAATTCTAAGTATGAACCATATGGCAAATTGTTGCGTAATTGATATAGTTGACAAATCTTGAAAGATTTGAAGGTATCAAACATTACACGATGGATATCAAAGTTTACGGAATTTTAGAGAGCACATTGTTGTTTGCATACAATGATGCTAATAAGATTGAGATGACACTCAATACTAGTCATGGTAGGATTTCATCCTTTGATGTGCCCGGTTCGGTGCAAGTTTTAAATTTATAAGGGGTGAATTACCGAATCTAATGACAACACATACGAGCAAGTATACTCGTCCGTTGTAGCAAGATTTTGATGGTAAGTCGGGATCGTTCGCAGGGATTTGTGTAGTGAATCGAATTTAAGTTAAAAGCAACTATCTCAAACAAGTAGTAATGATATAATGAAAGTTCAAATGATTAAAAACTACACTTGCTTAGACTAGTGTACTACAATTGACTAATATGATTGTGATAACTTTGGATAACATGTTGGTTGTGATAATTAGTTTTGACACTAATCTATTGTTTCTACAAATTAAACCTTCGTCAAGATTTTGGTTTATAAAAACAAGCATTACGTTTAACCAATCAATTCAAGATCAATTCAAGGTTCATGAGTTGGTGTTTCTCAAACACAAAAACAATCTTTTGTCTCATCAAACAAGCTTAGGAAATGGTCAATACAAAAGGTAACCGATTATAGACAAAAGGTCACAATTGAAAGTAAACTATTAATCTCTCGACCTTTAAAGTGGTTTACAATCAATCCGTTTTGATAGACAAAAGCATTTTCATTACAATCACAATTACGTTCCTTTGTTTAATCAAGAATAGTGGAAGACAACAATCATTCATAGACAAATGATTATAACTAGTGGAATAACAATAGTTCTTTCGACCCTTAAGATTACTAGCACTAGTTAAACTTGATTACCCAAATGTCACTATGAAACTTTATCACAATTGGTTCTTAGAATCGACTTGAAATTGAATTAAAACATGTTATCACAATCATATGCCAATCAATGAATAATACACATCATCTAAGCAAGTGCACAAAGGCACTAGCCACTCATAGCAAACATAAATGTAAACTCAATACTTTGAACATTAGAAACCATGATTGAAAGTCTTACAATGATTTGGAAATAAGATTACAAGTGAAAGACAATGATTCCACAAGCAATGAAAATGGTGTAATCGACTTTCTCCCTTCTCCTGGACTTATGGACGAATTTCTGAGTATTTTCTGTGAATGGTTCTCTCTCCTTCAAGCAAGCACTCCCCTAGCACACATATATCTCTCTAGATTGATTGGTATTATAAATACCCAACAAATGGTTCAATAAATTGTTCTAACCAAGGGTCTAAGTGCATAAATGCTTCTCTTGCTCTCCAAGTAGTATTGAATGGTTAGAATACTGAAAAGAAGGACCTAGAACCGGATTTATAAAGTCACAATCCTTAATAAAGAAGTTATGGGACAACAGCGACTTCCAACCGATCGGATATAATGGTCTACCGATCGGTTGGTCTTCTCGGTAAATCCAAATTCACTCCATCCGAATCGGTTGCGGGCGGCGACCGATCGGATGGTTGCTGCTGGTGGACCTTTTTCTTGGACTTTTTCGTATGACTTGTTTCTCGGTCGTAGCTCTTGATTCTTTGATCTTTCCCTTCATCCTTAAGCTTATTAACTCGACTACTCGGACTTTAACTCATTGAAGTACCTTACGGAGCAGAACTTGACACAAGATTCACATGCAATCTCAAATACTTCCTTTTTCCTCATTTTTGCATCTTTTTCATCCATTTTCCTGTCTTTGGCTACAAATGCTTTGCAAACACACTTTGGTACGATTTAGTAACAAAAGCATATAAATATAACCACAAAACATATATAAAACTACCAATAAAGCTATCAAAAACATGTTAGATTTAGGCGTTATCAAATCCCCCACACTTGAACTTTGCTTGCCCTCAAGCAAATCTAGAAATAAAAACAATTATCCACATGGTATACACAAATGATTAGGAAAATGTGATGCAAATCTATCAAGCACGAGTACAAGCTAGATTCATCGTTTTAAGCTTTTATGGTTGAATCATCGAGATGTTTGACAATACCCAAATGATTTTCTTGCATGATACTCATTACTAAACACCTCACGAAAGGAAAATGAAATATAATTCACTCAAACACTCATTTGTATGATTGGTGGAGTATATAAGGAATGACACTCATTTGCTCTGTCATGATCTAAATATTACCATAGGCTTGTACAAGAAACAAAACTACACCGAAATGGTGTGAGCGCCACGTATATATATCAAAGAGGGCTTTTATTCGGGTTTAAGGCTTAAAGGGTTATAAAAGACTAATGCGCCACTATCTCATGCAAAACATAATAGCTCGCTAACAACGAATTCTTGTATTACCAAATAACGGATGGTCACTAGATTGTACCTTGGTTCGCTAACGACGTTACTTGCATAACGGATGGTCGCCAAAATACGCCCTAGATCGCTAACAATGTTAGTCAATTCCTCAAGAAATCGGATGGTCACTACATGTCCATACACTTAATAATTTCATAAAGTAAAAAAGGGTAGGGTAAGGCATGGGATATGTTTATGAAATTGGTTGAACATAAAAACAAAATTAGTCAAAGTCTACGAACCAAATGTTACTAGCTATTACAAACCACTATCATGCCATTTTGCGAAAAAACTCCATACTTCCTTTATTCATACTTGATTCACTTAGCCCATTGGCTTATTCTTGTCACTTTATAGTTGCAATGACTCTTCCTCTTTTTCTCTATTTTTTTTTTTTTTTTTTTTTTTTTTTTTTTTTTTTAACTTGTCATCTTATAGTTGCAATGACTTTTCTTGGATAACAACTTTCGGAGCTTACGCTATCTTTGAACTTTCATGATTCCCACATAACATCCATCTTGCCAAATAGCTAGCAACCAACCAAGACTTGACTATGGATAAGGCTAGGCTAAAAAGGTGTAAAATCTTTTTGAATTTTTCTGGAGTGTATCAAAAGAAAAGATAGGCTCGGCGGGTGTAACTAGGGGTATCTAGCATTAAAGACAAATGCTAACAAATGGGTCCATATGAGTGGTTAACTAGCCAATGTAGCTAGCTAATATAGCATTATATGAAAATGGAAGGCCATTTGGGATAAAACCTAAGGTTGCCTCTTATCACGCATATACACTTATATCACAAATGAAATGTGATCTCACAACGGTCTCGTAATGATTTACAAGTACAAGTTCTAGAATAAATAAAATCACCGGCACACTCATAGCAAAAGATCTAAGCATAAAAGATGTATGCTATATATAAAACAGGCTCAAATCCTCACACTTTAGTGGAAAGGGCTATAATCTGTGCTAGCTAATGTTATCGATCCCAGAATGGATTGCAATATTAATCGGGACACATCTCGAATTTTCAAAATTACAAATTTCACCAGTGGATAAATCCAGTTATTCTATAATATGATCTTTAAAATGACAAAAGACTAGATTACAAGGGCAAACAAAATTTTAAAATTCAGCTCGAAACTACAGTCTATTCTTATTTTCCTATTCACCCCCCCCCCCACACTTAAGTTAAGCATTGTCCTCAATGTGATAAACGACAAAGAATGAAATAGGGAAATAAGAGAATAAACCGTATTTTCTGCTCAAGAGGATTCTTGATCCTAGTGTCCAAGCTTCGAAATCATTATCTGCAGTAATCTAAAAACAAAAGAAACACACATATGAAATATTTCTTCGCTTTATTCAAAAGACAATGATACACCCCCACACTTAAGTTAAACTAAGCAATTTAGAAAAACTTTGGGGTTTAATCACTAGAAAATAAAAATGAAAAATAAACATAGCAAACACACGGGTTGCCTCCCGAGAAGCGCTTGTTTTATTAACGAGTCATCAGCCGGACTCGAACTTCTCTCTCTTCATGTTGGTGCACTTGCTGACTTCTTCTTTGGAAATTTTGGAACGTACAGCACATTTCCAATCACTATTCCTTCTCCAGTTTCATCTATGTATTCCAACTTAACTTTCTCCCATGGTCTTGGTAGAACATCATAGATATAACCAGAATCTTCGGCCCACGGAGTGTTTTTCTTGAAATCGGCCGGGAAGGGTGACATAAAGGTTATAGCTTCATATTCGGATTCCGGCGGAATCTCTTGAAAAGAAACTTCATTCATTTGCTCCTTGTCATAGTATAACTTAATTCGGTGCCCATTAACAATGAAACTTCCACCATGTTTGTCATGCAATTCAACATATCCGGATGGAAATCCATGTTTCACTGTATATGGTCCGAACCATTTCGGTTTCAGCTTGGGAGCTTTGAACTTATACTTCATGTTAAAAAGCAGAACTTTGTCTCCAGCTTTGAATTCTTTTCTGATTCTTAGCTTTCTGTCATGATAAGCTTTTGTTCTTGCTTTGTAAAGTTTGGAGTTCTCATAAGCTTGTAGTCTAAGCTCATCGAGTTCATGCAATTGCAAAAATCTCTTTTCTCCAGCTACTTTGAGGTCTGGGTTACAGTTTCTTAATGCCCAGTAAGCGCGATGTTCGATTTCGAACGGCAAATGACAAGTTTTTCCATACAACAATCTGTATGGTGTTGTACCAATTGGTGTTTTGTAAGCCGTGCGAAATACCCACAGAGCATCATCTAGTTTTCTCGACCAAACGGCGGGATTGTCTTTAACCATTTTTTTGAGTATCCTTTTTAAGGCTCGGTTGGTATTTTCGACTTGACCACTAGTCTGTGGGTGATAAGCTGTAGCGAAACGATGATGAACTCCGTATCGCTTCATAATTTTCTCCATTTGTTTGTTACAGAAATGGGTTCCACGATCACTTATCAAAGCTTTAGGAATTCCATAACGAGCGAAAAGCTTTTTGAGAAAATTAACAACTACTCGTGCATCATTTGTGGGTAGAGCTTCCGCTTCAGCCCATTTGGAAACGTAATCAATAGCAACGAGAATGTATTCGTATTTGTGTGATTTAGGAAACGGTCCCATGAAATCAATTCCCCAAATATCGAATAATTCACAGACTTGAATGCTCTTCTGAGGCATTTCATCTCTTCGAGATAGACTACCGGATTTTTGGCAAGCATCACAATTCTTAACAAGAGTATGGGCTTCTTTAAAAATAGTCGGCCAATAGAATCCAACATCAAAGACTTTTTTAGCGGTGGTAGAAGGACCATAATGTCCCCCAGTTGGGCCATGATGACATTCATCGTGAATTCTCCTTGTTTCAGAACCATATACACATCTTCTAATCATCGCATCGGGACACATTTTGAAAAGATAAGGTTCTTCCCAATAATAATGTTTAAGATCCGAAAAGAATTTACTTCGTTGGGCATGAGTTAATCCTTTCTTTAGAATTCCTCCAACGAGATAATTTGCATAATCGGCAAACCATGGAATTTCGTTCTCATTATCTGTATCAACAGTCATGAGTGTTTCATCCGGAAAATAATCGTCAATCTCATCTTCTTTTAACTCTTCCAGATTTGGATTTTCTAAACGAGATAGATGATCAGCGGCTAGATTTTCTGCTCCTTTCTTATCTTTGATTTCGATATCGAATTCTTGGAGTAGTAAAATCCATCGGATGAGACGCGGTTTAGCATCTTGCTTCTTAAACAGATATTTTAACGCTGAATGATCGGTGAACACGATTGTTTTCGAAAGTACAAGGTATGATCTGAATTTATCGAAAGCGAAAACAACGGCTAACAATTCTTTCTCTGTAACTGTGTAATTCTGTTGAGCATTGTTGAGTGTTTTGCTGGCAAAATATATAGGACGAAAATGCTTCTCTTCTCGTTGTCCTAATACGGCTCCAACAGCAAAATCGCTTGCATCGCTCATAAGCTCGAATGGTAGTGACCAATCAGGGGAAACCATAATGGGTGCACTAGTCAGTTGTGTTTTCAATGCTTCGAATGCTTTCATACAGTCTGCATTAAAATCGTAAACAGAATCTTTTTCAAGAAGTTTCGTCATTGGACGAGATATTTTGGAAAAATCCTTAATGAAACGACGGTAAAAACCTGCATGTCCTAGGAAACTTCTAACGGCTTTAACATTAGTTGGGGGTGGTAATTTGGTAATGACATCGATCTTTGCTTTGTCAACCTCCATTCCTGCGCTGGAAATTTTGTGTCCTAACACAATTCCTTCAGTTACCATGAAATGACACTTCTCCCAATTGAGAACAAGATGTGCAGCTTTACATCTTTCAAGCATTTTATCAAGGTTAGAAAGGCAAGCTTCGAATGAGCTTCCGAAAACTGAAAAGTCATCCATAAAAACTTCCATAGACGTTTCAAGCATATCTTGGAATATGGAAATCATACATCTTTGAAAAGTCGCGGGAGCATTACATAATCCAAAAGGCATACGCCTGTAAGCGTAAGTTCCAAAGGGACATGTGAATGTGGTCTTTTCTTGATCAGCCGGATCAATAGGAATTTGAAAATATCCTGAAAAACCATCAAGAAAACAAAAGTATTTGTTTCCTGCTAATCTCTCAAGCATTTGATCCATGAAAGGCAAAGGAAAATGATCTTTTCTGGTGGCTTTGTTTAATTTTCTGTAATCAGTACATACTCGCCATCCGGTGACAGTTCTAGTAGGAACTAATTCGTTTCGTTCGTTGGTCACAACAGTCATTCCTCCTTTTTTTGGAACACAGTGAACAGGACTCACCCAAGGACTATCCTCGATGGGGTAAATGATACCTGCATCAAGAAGTTTGATGATTTCTTTTTTAACAACTTCTTTCATGTTGGGGTTGAGTCGACGTTGTCTTTCTACAACTGGTTTGGTATCTTCTTCGAAATTGATTTTGTGTTTGCAAAAATCACGACTGATTCCTGGGATGTCAGAAGTTTTCCACGCAAAAGCTTCTTTATGCTTCTTAAGAACTGAAATCAAACATTCTTTCTCAAAATCATTGAACAACCAAGATATGACTACTGGAAGTAGTGAATTGTCTTCCAAGTAAGCATACTCAAGATTTTCGGGAAGTGGTTTCAACTCAAGATCAGTCGGTGGTTCTTGAAGTGATGTTTTGATCCTCATTTGATCATTAAAACCGATTTCCTCAAAATCTTCTTCTATTATCTCTCCTTCTTCTTCTTCTTCTTCTTATTCATCAATCTTTACTTCCATAAAATCAGCGAATTCTTTATCAAAAGTTGTTTCACTAATCTTCTCTGAAATAGTCATGAATGGATCAGAATCTTCAAGTAATGCATCCAATTCTTCCTCAGTGACTTCATCGATTACATCAATGTTAAAGCAAGTGTCATCACTGGAATGTGGATATTGCATTGCTTTATCGATTAAAAAGGTGATTCTATCTTCTCCAACTCCAAGATTGAGTTCTTTTCCTTTTACTTTGATGATCGCATCAGCGGTGTTTAGAAAAGGTCTTCCTAAAATAAGGGGTACTCTACTATCTTCCTCCATTTCTAAAATCACAAAATCCACGGGAAAAATGAATTTACCTACTTGGACAAGCATGTTCTCAGCAATACCAACAGGATATTGGTAAGTATGATTAGCTAATCGGATACTCATCCTTGTGGGTTTCAAGGTATTGATTGAAAGTTTCGTATACAGCGAATAGGGCATCAAATTGATACTCGCACCTAAGTCGGCTAAAGCATCGCATGTGATGTTATTTCCTAATATGCATGGAATCAGAAAACTTCCGGGATCTCCGAGTTTTTGTGGAATTTTGTTTTGAACAATAGCTGAACATTCTTCATTGAGAAAGGTAGCGGATATTTGCTCCAACTTGTTCTTGTTGTTAAGAAGTTCTTTCAAAAATTTCCCGTAATTGGGCATTCCGGCTAAAACATCAATGAGGGGTACATTGAGTCTACCTTCTTTGATTATTTCAACAAACTTCTTATAACGCTCCTCCATTCTTTCTTTCTTAAGGCTCTGAGGATATGGAATTTTTGGAGTGTAAGCCTTAACTGGTGGTTTGGGTTTGGGTTTGGGTGGTGTTTTTGGTGTATTTTCCTTCTTGGATTCTTCATCTTCCTCCTCACTATCGAAATTGATAGTTGTGGTGTTGTTTGGGTTGGGTGGTGGATCATAAGACAGGCCACTTCTTGTGAATACATCATTGATATGCTCATTTCTGGTTGGTGGTGGACGATAAGTCTTATCATTCGATGATGATGATGGTTTTGGGTTGGTTTGGGTGTTACTAGGCAACGAACCTGATGGTCGGGAAGAAATTTGATCAGAGAGTCGACCAAATTTGTTTTCAAGATCTTGGATAGACGCTTGATGATTTTTCTGACCTTGCTCAACTTTGGTCTTGAGATTGAAAAATTGATTCTTGACGAACTCGTTGGTTGATTTTTGAGCGGTGACGAATTCTCTCATCATTTTTTCAAAATCTGTTTCTTCAGGTTTCTTGTCGGAATTTTGTGAGGTTTGGTTCTCTACTTTTGGTTGGGACTCATGGTTGTTATCCCTTTGTCGGCGATCTTGCCAACTAGCAGAGTTTCGTCCGTAATAATTTCCACGATATCCTCCTCCTCGGTATCCTCCTTGGATGTAATTAGCTTCTCCTTCTTTTGGTTGGTCCATTGGTTGATCATCGCATTCTGATGATGGGTGGTTACCTCCACAGTTGTTACAACCATCTCGCATTTCTTTCATCTCTCCTCTAAGATCTTTGTATTGCGAATCGATTTTGGAAACCAAGGTTTCCATTTTCTCCATGAGTTTAGATGAATCAGAACTTTCGGCAAAGGCAACGGTTTTTCTTAAGGGTTTTGTCTTGGCATCTTTTGACCAGTCGAGTTTGAGAAGAACTCGGTCTTCAAGCAATTGGTATGCCTGGTTAGGAGTCTTATAAAGAAATATTCCTCCAGCATCAAGAATTCCTTGAGATGTTTCATCAAGTCCATGGTAAAAGATTTGGATAATGGTTCCTCGTCCTAAACCATGTCCATGACAACTTCGAAGTAAATCCTTCATACGAAGCCAAGCTTCGACGAGTGATTCGTTAGGATTTTGTGTGAAAGCACGAATTTCTCCCATGAGTCGATCACACATTGCAGGTGGAAAGAATCGGCTTACAAAAGCTTGCCTCATCTCCTCCCAAGTAGTGATGATTCCTGGTGTTAATTCGTTATACCACACTTTTGCATCTCCAGCAAGTGATGACGGAAAAAGTTTGAGTTTAATGGCATCTACATTTGTATCACCGTATCGGAACATGCCACAAATTTCAATGAATTCAGCAACGTGTTTGTGAGGATCGGCCCTCGAACGGCCATCAAATTGACGGTCTTTGATCATAGAAAGATGGTGACCTTTCACGGTGAAATTGTCACCTAAGTTGACAGCAACAATAGCAGCTCCAGGAGTGGGTGCTACGGCTCGGTTTGCTTCCCACATGGGTCTATCGTCAGCCATGGGAAAAGGTTGATCAGTGAATGGGTTATAAACGACTTTGGCTTCAAAAAGGTTATCAAAAGTTGGGTTTGGTACTCTTGGCACACGATTGGATAATGGAACAAAGGGTGTTCTTCTTCTTCTTCTAGATCTTGTTCGAATCAAACTTTCGGGATCGAAAAGTGGTGGAATTGGTTCTACTCCAGTTGATCGAGTGTTCATACAATTCCCAAACGAATCGAGGCAATGTCTAAACAAACGAACAAAGAATGAAAACAATTTGAAAAGATCAGAATCGTCCAACCGATCGGATAGAACAGTCTACCGATCGGATAGATCTCTCGGTAAATTTGGTTTGAAGGATCCGGTCGGATGGAAGTGTCCGCCGATCGGATGGTTCTCTCGGTAAATGAAAATTTTGGAAAACCGATCGGATGGATGAACAACCGATCGGATGGGCAGCTCGGTAAAACTTTTTTTTTTTATTTTTTACAAAAACTAACTATATGAGAATTGGACTAAAACTTACAGAAACACGATCAAAATCCCCGGCAGCGGCGCCAAAAACTTGATGTGCCCGGTTCGGTGCAAGTTTTAAATTTATAAGGGGTGAATTACCGAATCTAATGACAACACATACGAGCAAGTATACTCGTCCGTTGTAGCAAGATTTTGATGGTAAGTCGGGATCGTTCGCAGGGATTTGTGTAGTGAACCGAATTGTAAGTTAAAAGCAACTATCTCAAACAAGTAGTAATGATATAATGAAAATTCAAATGATTAAAAACTACACTTGCTTAGACTAGTGTACTACAATTGACTAATATGATTGTGATAACTTTGGATAACATGTTGGTTGTGATAATTAGTTTTGACACTAATCTATTGTTTCTACAAATTAAACCTTCGTCAAGATTTTGGTTTATAAAAACAAGCATTACGTTTAACCAATCAATTCAAGATCAATTCAAGGTTCATGAGTTGGTGTTTCTCAAACACAAAAACAATCTTTTGTCTCATCAAACAAGCTTAGGAAATGGTCAATACAAAAGGTAACCGATTATAGACAAAAGGTCACAATTGAAAGTAAACTATTAATCTCTCGACCTTTAAAGTGGTTTACAATCAATCCGTTTTGATAGACAAAAGCATTTTCATTACAATCACAATTACGTTCCTTTGTTTAATCAAGAATAGTGGAAGACAACAATCATTCATAGACAAATGATTATAACTAGTGGAATAACAATAGTTCTTTCGACCCTTAAGATTACTAGCACTAGTTAAGCTTGATTACCCAAATGTCACTATGAAACTTTATCACAATTGGTTCTTAGAATCGACTTGAAATTGAATTAAAACATGTTATCACAATCATATGCCAATCAATGAATAATACACATCATCTAAGCAAGTGCACAAAGGCACTAGCCACTCATAGCAAACATAAATGTAAACTCAATACTTTGAACATTAGAAACCATGATTGAAAGTCTTACAATGATTTGGAAATAAGATTACAAGTGAAAGACAATGATTCCACAAGCAATGAAAATGGTGTAATCGACTTTCTCCCTTCTCCTGGACTTATGGACGAATTTCTGAGTATTTTCTGTGAATGGTTCTCTCTCCTTCAAGCAAGCACTCCCCTAGCACACATATATCTCTCTAGATTGATTGGTATTATAAATATCCAACAAATGGTTCAATAAATTGTTCTAACCAAGGGTCTAAGTGCATAAATGCTTCTCTTGCTCTCCAAGTAGTATTGAATGGTTAGAATACTGAAAAGAAGGACCTAGAACCGGATTTATAAAGTCACAATCCTTAATAAAGAAGTTATGGGACAACAGCGACTTCCAACCGATCGGATAGAATGGTCTACCGATCGGTTGGTCTTCTCGGTAAATCCAAATTCACTCCATCCGAATCGGTTGCGGGCGGCGACCGATCGGATGGTTGCTGCTGGTGGACCTTTTTCTTGGACTTTTCCGTATGACTTGTTTCTCGGTCGTAGCTCTTGATTCTTTGATCTTTCCCTTCATCCTTAAGCTTATTAACTCGACTACTCGGACTTTAGCTCATTGAAGTACCTTACGGAGCAGAACTTGACACAAGATTCACATGCAATCTCAAATACTTCATTTTTCCTCATTTTTGCATCTTTTTCATCCATTTTCCTGTCTTTGGCTACAAATGCTTTGCAAACACACTTTGGTACGATTTAGTAAAAAAATCATATAAATATAACCACAAAACATATATAAAACTACCAATAACGCTATCAAAAACATGTTAGATTTAGGCGTTATCATCCTTGTTAATAGCCATGTGTACTAGTTATGCTTAACTATAAGCATAGTTGCATTATACATTAAAGAATTAGAATACTTTAAACTATAAAAGATTTGATAGTTTAACTGTCATAAATTCGTGGTTGAGGATGTCACACATTTTATGAAAAATTATGTGGCAATATCTAGGGAGATGAATGCACACATACAAGAATTTCACTAAATTCTTGAAATAAGTATTCTCAAAATTCCGATAGATCAAAATTAGTTGATTTATGCGTTGTCAACATGTATGTTTGACATGACTTGAGGCATAATTCATTAATGGGAATTATCATGCAGTGATCTATTTAGTATTTGGATAAGGGATGTTAAGCAGTTATTATTTACAATGAATTAAAGTACTTGGTACGTTTGTTTTCATTAATAATAAATTGTATCCTATATTTGCATGTTTAAATCCGTGAATAACTTATGTTATTCTAAATAGTCCGTTGTCGATCAATAATATGAGAGTATTATTGAATTAAGACAAATCTGAGTTTTGGTAGAATATACTTAAGTATATTGATGCGTTGTACATGCCAAATTCACATGATATTAAATAATGGATAAATTGAATATAGGACAGATCCCAACCACATGATTGTACTTTATGGATCTTTGTCACTAAAGTAAATCATGAATATTTATCTTCAGACTTGAGATACTAGATAACAGCTGCGGATGTAGCTCATTTTCTGTAAGATAGTCTAACGCTATCCGTAACTGGTAGTTATAAGGGTTATTTTCGGAGGTGATGCGAAGTTCAAGGGTTATGCTTGTAGTCAAGAAAGAATTTGTTCCTTCAAATTTGTTTTGAAGTATAATACTGCTGGGCCCCTCGTAGGGTTGACAAGATGTGTGTATGGCCATACCCAAAGTCTATCTGGAATACGTTCAGATGTTTTGGTAATCTTGATCAATTATAAATAACGAGAAACAGAATAGTTAATTATGGAATGACTTAGATCCATATCCATATTAACGTGGTATTAGAAACAAAAGGATAAGTATGATGATGAATCATCAAAAGGTTTTTTTCCAGGAAACCATACTCAGGGTCGATCTGGGGGCATTGGGGTGTTATGCTAGACTAACCAATGTCATTACTATATTAATGCATATCCAAGTGGGAGCTGTTAAGTTAATGGATATAAATTAATATACGTATGACCAGTTTCGAACACGAGAATTCAGGATTGCACACATTACGTATGAGTTTCAATGTTTTAATAATTAATATAATAAGTTATGTTTAATTATTAGTTTCACAAATAAACACTTAACGGACGTTAGTAATTAATGGAATTGACTAACGGTCGGTATATGTCAACGGGATACGAAGAAAATGAAACAAGACGAGAGAAGGTTCTAGAAATCCTCTCTTGGGCTTGTTTATGGCCAAACAATGGAATCTCAAATCGGAAACCATTGTAAACTTGATCTCAACCCTAAGGCTATAAATACATCCCTATGTATTCATCCCTTGATACACTTGATTTCAATAGAAGGCCAAACTTCTTCTTTTATCCTCTCTTGTTCATAGGTCGACGAGTGAAACCCCTAGAAAGGGATTTGCGAGTAACCTTGAGCATTACAAAGTGTTTGGTTAATCTATTGTGAATCAAGAACCTAGCTTTTCTCATTGAAACGATTGTAATACGTGTGTACAAGAACGGAGTATAAGCATACTTTTGCTTGTGTGTTTTCCCATTCGACTTAGGTGAAGTCGAATCACACTAAACCCTAATTTAGTTTAACTTGTTCTTGGACAATCGATTTCTTGTTTACGCATATTATTTTATTTTGGTTAATTAATTACAAGTATTAGATCTATTCTTTCACTGTATGCTTTGATATTTGTGTTTATATATTTTATATAATTGTTATAATATTAATATTCTAACATGATTGTTCGCTTGTTTAATCTTGTTTGATCCAATTATTAAGTACTCGTATCTACAAAGTTATAGCTTTTGTTATCTGGGATTATTATCTTAAGAATTTGCAAACTTGCATTTGCTCAAAAACTAATTTTGATAAAAGGGAAAAAATGTTGTTTAGTGCAATTGTTCAGATGGTTATACAGGACACTAAAGAAACAACATTTACTATTCCACTTCTTTTACTAGCCACCCATATTTATCCACAAAGATACCTTATCAAACCAGCACTTAATCCCAAAAAAAAAAAAAAGACAGCCCCTAAGTTGAGTTTGGAAACTAAAACTGCATCACTTTAGATATAGATTTTTCTAAAGGAACTTAAACTTGTGGAATAGATGAGTATCAGGTTACTATACTTTAAATCCACGTGGATATATTTCATAGTAAGTGTTCAAATAAGACAATAGACACTTAGTACATACTTCCACTCGCCACATATTACTTGTTAAAAGTTAAAACTCGTAGTACGTGTTACTCAACAACCTTAAATTCCACCACCTATTACATCCACTACTCCACGTATGCACCAAAAATCCAACATAAATAGCCACCATCACTAGCTCACTACCATCATCACAACAGAAACAAACACACAATGGCAAAGCTAATAGTTCTTGCATTCGCATTTGCAGCCCTCGTAGCCTTTGCTTCGGCCTACACAACCATCGTCACCACCACCATTGACGACCAGATCCCATACACACAGCAGTCGCAGCAATGTCAACAACAACTCCAACAAAAACAATTCAACCAGTGTCACATGTACCTCCAACAAGGTCAGGGTATCTTCGAAGACAACCGTAGTGGTCAAAAGCAACAGAGCCAAATCCTCCAACAGTGCTGCAATGAGCTCCAAAACGTCCGCAAGCAGTGCCAGTGTGAGGCTGTGAAGCAAGTGTTCCAAGATGTCCAGCAGATTCAGGGACAAGTTGGCGCTCAGCAGATCCGACAGTTGAAGCAGAAGGTTCAGAACCTTCCAAACAAATGTGACCTTCAAGTACAATCATGCCCACTCCCATCCATCATCACTACCACCACCGTCATCGATGAAAACCGCAAAAGTGGCTCACAATCACAAGAATCTTGCTACCAAAGGATCCAAGGACAACGATTCCAGCAATGCCAAAGGTATATAATATATGTTCTTGGAAATTTATAAAAATAATGTTTCATGCATGCATGGATTTCGATGATCCTATAATGAACTTGCTTAATTCTTTTTTAACAGCTATATCCAGCAAGCACAACAAAGTGGCTCATACGGACCACTTTTGATGAGCTTCAACAGGCAAGGACAACAATACCAGCAAGAAATGCAACAATGCTGCAATGAGCTCGAAAGGGTCGAAACCGAGTGCCAGTGCGAGGCCTTGCAGGAGGTTTACAGGCAAGCACAGCAGCAACAACAGCCATGGAGCCAACAACAAGGTAGCCGACGCGGTGGACAGCAACAACAGCAGATGCAAGGTTTGAAATCCGTTGTTGAGCAGCTTCGTGATCAATGCAACTTACAGGTCCAACAATGCCGAATTCCATCGGCTATGTTTTGAAGTGAAAGCATGTGAATGAGTAATAAAGGGAATCACATCTCTAGCTAGTTGAGGTTCTTATGGGCTTATGGCTTTGAGATGAGATCATCGTATCCTAAATAATGGAAAATAATAAACATGTATGTACCTACTTATATATATGAGGTGTACGTAATCATGCTTGTTAGAAATGGTTAAATGATTAATACGTAAATGTCTAGTATCGAACCCGAGACCTCGGGATTGCACACATTACAAATGAGTATTAAGTAATAATAATAAATGTATTTTATATATTTATTATTAACACGAGAACTTAACGACCGTTAGTGTTTTCAGTTAAATGACTAACGACCGTTAGACGCAAATAAGGAAAGAAGTGTTTGTGTAAAATTAGGAAACAAGAAAAGGCTCTAGAACCCTCCTTGGGTTAAGGGGCGGCCGATCAATGGGTTAGGGCAACCCATTGCCTTAACTTGTTCCCAAAGTTTCTTAAACACTATATAAACAAACCTTAGGGTCAATTGTTTTCATAACTTTTGTGCACACAATTATCCCTAAAGTTTTCTTTCCTCTTTTCTTGGTCTAGCCGATCGACTCACCTTCTCCAAGGTTGTTTGGATCGAAATTTTGTTAATCAAAATTGTTCTTGTGTTTTTACTTGCATAAACTTGATACGGTTTAATTTGTGTGTACAAGAACGAGGTAATAACTCAATATAGTTATTATCAAGAGATCGATAAACAAAAAGGTAAGGGGTTTATCATTGATCTAATAATCTTCAATTGTTCAAGAATTAATTGAAGTGCATCGGGTATGTTTTCTATTTAATGTTTATGTTAATAATTATATGTTATACTAATTGTTACACGCTTCCGCTATATGTGTACTTTGATTATGGAGTTTTATGATTGTCATGCTATGTAAATTCCAACAGTGGCATCAAGAGCCATGTATAACATGTAATTGATTACTTAAACAATAAAAAACGTATCTTTTAAATTGTTTAGAATATACATGATTGTTGTCTAGGGTTTTAATTATTAAAAAATTGTTTTTTTTAATTAATGTCGAACCCTAACCCTAATTTAAGGGGGGAGTGTCGATTTGTCCATGAACCCTAATTAGGGTTTGTGGTTTTCATAATTAATTGTAATTAATTAGAAACCCTAGGTCTTTAAACAATTGTTGTGTTATGAATCTTGTGACCTATTTGTTATATGATATGCTTGAATTCGTGACTATTTATGCATAACTAGTCACGGATTAAATTATATGAATTAAATTGTTTAGATGTATGCTACATGTTTAAATAAATCAAGAATTAGGGAAGACCTAATATATATATAAAATTAATGAATCGGTTATGTGCAACGTGGTATATTATCATTAAAACTTACGCGGCCAATTGTTGGTGTCTGTGGTCCATTGGGTACAATGCGCTCGAAAACCAATGGGAGTTTTATTGATCCTATACATAATAATTCACATATAGATTATTAATAGGATTTGTTTAAAAAGATGCATGTGGCTAGATGTTTCAATTACAATTAATTGTTTTAATTGTTTTATTATTAGTTGATTATTTGTTTTCTTTTAATTACTTGTTTATTGTTTTTTTTATATGTGATATGTTAAAGTAAGCAATAAAAGGGTAATTTTCAAAGAAAAATTAAATTGGACTAATAATGGTGAAACATCGGTAATAAAGTAAGGATCTTGCGGTGTCTTATGTGCCGACAGTGGTTCGCTTCGCACGGTAATTGGCTCCCAGGCGAGACTAGCAAGATCTAAACTTTGTTACTTAATTTTAAGACTAAGATCATAAACTTTTGCTTGATTGATGTTTTTGTACAATAGTGTGTGAAAGGCGGACCAAAGTTGACAAACTGTGTGGGGGGTTTAACTGGAGAGGGGTTTTTTAAGAGATTCGCTCCTACCGGCTCTCCGGGCCCGCTTGTGCGTCAACTGCGACTTACCTATATCACTATTTAAGTACACTGTCATCTTAAGGGTGATTTACCTCAATTCCACGCGCCACTTTTGTGGCAAATATCCGAATAACATGTAAGTAGTAGGATATGTGGGCGATAATTGGTGGTACTTCTTTAATTGGTGAAACCAATACCTCAAGTAAATAGTTTTGGTTTACTCTTAACATAATGGTAAAGAAAAATTGTTTTGAAAACTAATGTTACAAAGATGAGTGCATGCATCTTTGTACATGTTTTTGTCACATCAAAAACTAAATACCCTAAAAATTAAGTTACGTGCCATCTAACTATAAGGAACACTTGGAATTAATTTTGGGTATGCGTGAGACCTGGACCAGAATTAATGACAAGGTAAATTTCCGAGTGTGCGTGAGACCACACATGGATGAATTTGCAGTTTCTAAGTTAGACGACTTAATTAAGCTGATGCGTGAGACCTAGAGCTTAAGGCATAAGATGGGATGAAACATGCTTACGTGACATATTGATGAATCAATATGTAGTAAATCCCATAAATTATCTAGGAATTGGAAAACGTGTTTGCCAATTATTGTACGACAGATTACCATCTTTTGTACTTCCACTACTAGCAGATCAACTGATGTAGTGGAACTATGTAAAGTTGGATCCTAGATTTTCAAGGAAATAAAGTTGGTTATATGAATATATCCATGGGTATTATATTTTCTTGAGAATAATTATTATCGAAAATACTAATGTTTGAACTTTTCTATTTCTGTAGAATGGCTCAACCCGATAACTCCGTGTATGCTGCTTTCAAGAGTCATCTTGAAAGAGCCAAATTGACTGGGAAAAACTTCAATGATTGGCACAGATCGCTCAGAATTGTCTTGAGGGCGACTGGTAAGCTCAATTACTTGAATACTCCTTGCCCTGAAGAGCCTGCTGCGGACGCCTCTGATGAGGTTAAAGCAGCATGGAAAATTGAGCATGCTAAGTACAATGAAATTGGGGGCTTAATGCTTCAAAGTATGGAACCAATGATGCAAAAGAAGTTTGAGTATCATTTTCCGAATGACATGCTCAATGATCTAAAAAAGGCTTATGAAAAATCTCCTGAAGTTGAATTGTATGAGTCTCTTGACAAGTTACACAGCTGCAAGCATAATGATGGCAAACCAGTTGAAGACTATGTTAATGAGATGAAGGAATTCTTTGATCAACTTCAAAGAGGTGGTTTTGCATACCCCGAGAATGTTCAAGTTCACCTAATCAACAGATCCCTTCACAAGGATTTTGGTGGTTTCGTTCAGAACTTCAACATGCATTGCTCGGGGAAGACAGTTTCTGAGTTACTCGCATTGCTTGTTGACTATGAGAAACACTTACCAAATAAGGGCAAGGCTCCTACTCCCCAAGTGTTGGCAATTCAAGGAGGTAGGATCCAGAAAAAATCGCATGTGAACAAGGGTAAGGGTAAAGTTGATAAAGGCAAGCAAGTTATGGGCTATCAACCAAATCCTAAGGTGAATCAACACCAGCCCAAGAAGAACAAGGTGAGTCCTCCAGGAAAGAAGGATCAGGCTTGTCACCACTGTCATGAAGTAGGGCACTGGAAGAGGAACTGTCCACTCTACATCAATGACTTGCGACTGAAGAAGCAAAAGAGTGAAGCTGGTAAACCCAGCTCTTCAGGTGCGTTCTTTATGATTGAATTATTTACTCTAACTCATAAGTTAAATTCCTGGGTATATGATACGGGATGTGGTATTCATATTTGCAATACTATGCAGGGGTTTAGAGTTGAGAGAAAGCTGGCCTATGGACAACAATTCTTGCACGTGGGTAATGGAGCACATGCAGCAGTTGAAGCTATAGGCGTATTTGATTTAGTGTTGCCTTCGGGCCTAGTACTATCTTTAAATAATTGTCATTATGCACCGTCAATTGTTAGAGGTGTTATTTCATTTTCATGTTTGTTGAACCTTGGTTTTGAACATACTATTAATAGCAATGGAATTTCTGTTTTTTTAAATGGTGTATTTTATTTTAAAGCTATTGCTGTGAATGGTATCTTTGAACTTGATATGAATGATAATGATAATGCTTGTGTTAAAAATAATTCGATGTATAGCATCAACAATAAGAGAATCAAGAAAAGTCTGGATTCATCTTATCTTTGGCATTGTCGTCTTGCACACATAAGCAAGGATCGCATGAAAAAGCTGCAACATGATGGGCTTTTAGAAAAGATCAATGATGAATCATTTGATAAATGCGAGTCTTGTATTAGTGGGAAGATGACAAAGAAACCCTTTAATAATAGGATTGAAAGGGCTACTGATCTACTTGGTCTTATTCATACAGATGTGTGTGGACCACTTAGACATGTGTCAAGGAAAGGTGCTAGCTACTTCTTAACATTTACGGATGATTTCAGCCGTTATGGTTATGTTTATTTACTTAAACATAAACATGAGGTGTTTGAAACATTCAAAGTGTTTAAAGCTGAAGTAGAGTTGCAACTTGGAAAGAAGATTAAAGCTCTTCGATCCGATAGAGGTGGTGAATACCTGAGTCAAGAGTTTGTGGATTATCTAGCTAAGGAAGGAATTGTCCAGCACCTTACTTCTCCATATACACCACAACAAAATGGTGTGTCTGAGAGAAGAAATCGTACATTGCAAGACATGATACGATCTATGTTTAATCTAACTACTCTTCCCTTCTCATTCTGGGATTATGCCTTGGAGTCTGCTGTTCGCATTCTTAACATGGTTCCCACAAAGAAGGTAGATAAGACACCATATGAATTATGGAATGGAAATGCTCCTAACCTGTCTTATCTTAAGGTCTGGGGTTGCGAGGCGTACGTTAAACGTGACTCGGGTGACAAGCTCCAACAAAGATCTGTAAAATGTATCTTCGTAGGATACCCAAAGGAAACAATGGGTTACTACTTTTATTATCCTCCTGAGAACAAAGTATTCGTTGCTAGGTATGGAGACTTCTTGGAGAAGGATCTCATATCTCAAGAATTAAGTGGGAGAATATATGATCTTGAAGAAGATCAAGATGATGCATTACCTTCTGAAAACACTAACCAACTTCCTGAAGAACCAGAAAGTCTGGGTCCTCCACCAGAAGTTGAAGTGGTTCCCATTCGCAGATCCGTAAGGACTGTAAAAGCTCCTGAACGTCTATGTCTTAACGTAGAATGTGAGGAATATACACTAGGGGATCTTGATGAACCGCCTAGTTATAAAGCTGCCATTAATAGTCCTGAAAAGGAAAAATGGGTGGTTGCTATGAATGGGGAAATGCAATCCATGAGAGATAATGAAGTCTGGATTGAAGTAGACCTTCCTCCTAATGCCAAGGTAGTTGGGAGTAAGTGGCTCTTCAAGAAGAAAACTGACATGGATGGCAATGTACACACCTATAAAGCCCGTTTGGTAGCTAAAGGCTTTACTCAAACGTATGGTGTTGACTATGAGGAGACCTTTTCTCCTGTAGCTGACATTAGGGCTATTAGGATTCTCATAGCCATAGCTGCATACTATGATTATGAGATTTGGCAAATGGATGTCAAAACCGCCTTCTTAAATGGTCGCCTAGATGAGGATATCTATATGGCGCAGCCTGAGGGGTTTGTGAATCCAAAGTTTCCAAATCGTGTATGCAAACTTCAAAGATCCATTTATGGATTGAAGCAAGCATCACGACAATGGAACAAGAGGTTTGATAGTGAAATAAAGAAGTTTGGTTTTACTCAAAATCTTGATGAGCCATGTGTATACCACAAAGTTAGTGGGAGTGAAGTGATTTTCCTTATATTATATGTCGATGACATATTGATCATGGGAAAAGACATTCCAAGTTTGCATGAAGTCAAGGCATATCTTGGAAAGTGTTTTTCTATGAAAGATTTAGGGGAAGCTGCTTTCATTCTGGGAATTAAGATATATAGAGATAGATCTCAGCGATTAATTGGATTAAGCCAAAGTGCTTACATCGATAAAATATTGAAGAGATTCAATATGCAAGATTCCAAGAAGGGATATTTGCCGATGCAAGAACAACATGGCTTGAGCAAGAAAGTTTGTGCTTCAACACCTGAAGAGGTGAAACGCATGGCAAAAGTTCCTTATGCTTCGGCTGTAGGATCTATTATGTATGCGGTTAAAAGCACAAGGCCAGATGTGGCGTTTGCTCAGAACTTAACCAGTCGATATCAGCAGGATACCGGTGAAGCTCACTGGACTGCTGTTAAGAATATTCTTAAGTACCTTAGGGCTACTAAAGATTTGTTCTTAGTTTATGGGGGTGATCCACAAGCAGAACTTGATATTACAGGTTACTGCGATGCTTCATGGAAAAGTGATAAGGATGATATGAAGTCTCAGACTGGATACGTCTTTGTCATTAATGGAGGAGCTGTGGATTGGAGGAGCAAGAAGCAGAGTACATTAGCGATGTCTGCAGCAGAAAGTGAGTACATAGCTGCATCAGATGCTGCAATGGAAGCCGTCTGGATTAGGAAGTTTGTATCAAGGCTTGGAGTTATGCCTTCGATTCAACGACCTATAAAAATGTATTGCGACAATTCAGCTGCAATTACATTTGCCAATGAACCTGGAATCATGAAGGGCACCAGACATTATCCGATCAAATATCACTATGTGCGAGAGCAAATAGAGATTGGGGAGATCGAAGTACTCAAAGTTCACACAGATGATAACTTGGCAGATCAATTGACGAAAGCTCTTCCTGGCACTAAGCTTTATAAGTTAGCTGAAGGAATAGGTCTTCGTAAGGCTGAAAGTTTCATGCCCATTTGTGATTAGTATTTGGATAAAGGATGTAATAGACAATTATTGATTTTATGAAATAAAGTATTGGTTATGTTTATTTATATATATTGTCTTGTTGAAATATACATATGTCCTGTTTTTGCATGTTTATATCCTTGAATAATTTTATTATTCTAAATGTGTCCATTGTCAGTTAATGATATGGGAATATCATTAAATTAAGACAAATGTGAATGTTGGTGAGAATATACTTGAAAGTATATTGATGCGTAGTCATACCAAATTCACATGATATTCTAAGTGTAGAATATAGGACTTATCCCAACTAAGCATGAGATTACTTAATGGATCTTGTCATCAAGTAATTCATGAAATAGTTATCCTCAGACTTGAGATACCAGATAAGAGTCATGGATGTAGTGCATTTTTGTAAAGCAATCTACCGCTTACCGTAACTGGAAGTTATAAGGATTGTTTTCAGAAGTGTTGCAAAGTTCATGGGTTATTCTTGTAGTCAAGAAAGAATTTGTTCCTTCAAATTTGTTTTGAAGTATAATGCTACTGGGCCCCTCGTAGGGTTGACAAAATGTTTGCGTGGCCACGCCCAAAGTCCATCTGGAATACGTTCAGATGTTTTGGTAATTTTGTTCAATCATTAGCAACGAGAAACAGAAACGTTAATAAAGAGTGACTTAGATCCATTTCTTTATTAATGAAGTATTAGTAACAAAAGGATAATAATAATGATGAATCATTAAAGATTTTCCAGGAAATCTAGCTCGAGTCGGACTAGGGGCATTGGAGTGTTGCAAGACGCCAACCAATGTCATTTTACTATTAATAGTTAACCAAGTGGGAGTTGTTAGAAATGGTTAAATGATTAATACGTAAATGTCTAGTATCGAACCCGAGACCTCGGGATTGCACACATTACAAATGAGTATTAAGTAATAATAATAAATGTATTTTATATATTTATTATTAACACGAGAACTTAACGACCGTTAGTGTTTTCAGTTAAATGACTAACGACCGTTAGACGCAAATAAGGAAAGAAGTGTTTGTGTAAAATTAGGAAACAAGAAAAGGCTCTAGAACCCTCCTTGGGTTAAGGGGCGGCCGATCAATGGGTTAGGGCAACCCATTGCCTTAACTTGTTCCCAAAGTTTCTTAAACACTATATAAACAAACCTTAGGGTCAATTGTTTTCATAACTTTTGTGCACACAATTATCCCTAAAGTTTTCTTTCCTCTTTTCTTGGTCTAGCCGATCGACTCACCTTCTCCAAGGTTGTTTGGATCGAAATTTTTTAA
Source organism: Artemisia tridentata subsp. tridentata (assembly GCA_021014915.2). Lineage (NCBI taxonomy): Eukaryota > Viridiplantae > Streptophyta > Magnoliopsida > Asterales > Asteraceae > Artemisia > Artemisia tridentata. The sequence goes on along the minus strand of CP139507.1, from coordinate 371,264,395 downwards.
TCAAAATTGTTCTTGTGTTTTTACTTGCATAAACTTGATACGGTTTAATTTGTGTGTACAAGAACGAGGTAATAACTCAATATAGTTATTATCAAGAGATCGATAAACAAAAAGGTAAGGGGTTTATCATTGATCTAATAATCTTCAATTGTTCAAGAATTAATTGAAGTGCATCGGGTATGTTTTCTATTTAATGTTTATGTTAATAATTATATGTTATACTAATTGTTACACGCTTCCGCTATATGTGTACTTTGATTATGGAGTTTTATGATTGTCATGCTATGTAAATTCCAATCAATGCTTTCATCTTATCTTTGAATAAATAAAATGATAGCTTTGAGTCATTATCTTGGTAGGTTTTTCGAGGTTTCTAGCTCACAACACCAGCCCATTTGATCGAATTTCTTTTATTTCTACTACTAACTACGACCTTCAATGCCATACCAACAACCTTCCAAGTCTTCACTGGCTGGCATAAGAGGTCATCCACCCAACTATTAAGTTTTAATCATATATGATCAACCACTTATTGAAACTAACTTACATCTCTAGCTAGTTAGGTTGATATGTGGCTTCGAGATGGATCTAAGCTTCTAAACTTATCGCTAATAATAATCGTGGCTTACATTTAGTTGATGAATAAATAAAATGACTGTTCGATGGAATTTCAGGTTCTGTTTGTTTTTGTATAAAAAGTCTGAACACTAACTACTTATGCTTACAACAATGTCATCAATCACCGGCCACCACCCATCTCCATCGCACCCACCAGCTAACCCTCGTTCTTCAGACCCCATGAAGAACCCCATTTCTCGAATTTAAAAGCACAATCACATACCTCGTAGGTAGTTCTTTTACGTGTAAAATAAAGAAGAAAGATAATGGTTTTCTATCTTTTATGGATTTGTATGTTTGGTCGGCAAGAATTCACTTGTGTGAATGGTGGGTGTTGACTTTTTCTTATCTCAATGAGGATAATGTTTTGTGTGAGCCTATGAGGGTTTTATTTGGATGTGTATTGTACATTTTGTTGGTCAATTTCTATAGCTATGTCAAATTTATGATTACAATATTGTATAATAGTTTTAATTAAGTTTATTTTTATAAAAATATAGTTATTTCTCACTTAAATTGTAAAAACCGAATACTTTGAACATTCAGATGTTTTCGTAAAAACAAACATCATCATATGATTCAGATTCAGATATTTCAACCACCTCTTATATTCAGACATGGTAATCAGATTTAGACTTAAAATCTTTTAAAAAACAAACAACACAGTTAACTAGTTTTCTTCCACCTCACAAGTTTCAATACCTGTTCGATATCATGCAGATAAGGAAATCTAAGGATAGTATAAAACTTGTCGAGTATCGCACTGCAAGAAAAAGTGTGTTTAGTGATGAAAATTTAGTGACCACTTCTATTTTTGTCACTGTTTAGGCCATTTAGTGACCACATAATTTTTGGCCACTGATATTTTGTCATTCGTAAATCATTAGTTACGAGCTACGTGGTCACTATTATGCACTGAACTATATGTCATATATATTTGATTTATAATATAGATGAGATTATTGACCACTGATATAACATGATAATGATAACTGACCAAAATGTTAACTACAATAAATAGTTAAAATGTTCACGGTTTTTTTTCCACGGATTTGAAAACGTGAAGTTTTAATTTGTATTCTACACGGTAGAACGCGTGTTTAGAATGGCTAAAATAAACACATTAATTGTGTTAAACTGATAGTTGCACGATGTAATAATGATGTTATATTAGTTGACATTTTTAAGACTGTAGAAGCTAAAAGAAGAGCCCCATGTTGTTATGAGTTACGGATAAAAGCGTGGACAAAAAAAAAAAAAAAAAAAAAAAAAAAAAGAACTTAAAAAAAAAAATTAAACAACTAAAATCTTTTCACAAAAGAAAGCATTTTAAATTGCATTTCCCCCGAATCTCAATTAGCTAGGGTTTTAAAATGTTATCCAAATCTCAATTAGAGGTCAATATTTATTTTAGCGTTTTGGCTATACAATAACAACGTATTTGTGGAAAACTAGAAGGGGGGTTGAATAGTTTTACGTCTTTTTAATTTATTATAAAAACTTTGTTTACTTTTAAAAACTTAGATTCGAATTTATGTGAACTCAACTCTTGAACAATATGAACAAATATAAGTAAATCTAAATTAACAATGCAAGTAAAGTAATGAAATGAAATGAAAGATAGAGATGGAAAGATCGAACCGCGAGACAAAGGATTTATAATGGTTCGGCTACAAGGACACCTTCCTTGCCCTACTCCACTCCTTGAGCACCTAACTCGAGAGTTTTCTTCACTATGTCAACAAGCTCCCTTATGGCGGAGAAAACCTTACACAACTTTCGCTTACACTAATTTTACGACACAAAGCTAAATGTCGAGTTCTAATCGTAGCTAGAACCAATCTCACAACTTCAATCACAACTTCTTCACGACTTCTTCACTACGGCTTCACAACTTTTTCACAACGGCTTCACAACTACTTCACAACGGCTTCACAACTACTTCACGACCTAGCACTACTTATATACTCTTCTACTTCTTCACACCTTCACTACTTACACACCTTAACTTCTTCACAACTTCACAACTTACACACTAATCTAGCCTAAACAATTATGCTCACACCTATCTAACAAATATACACAACTTATACAAATGAATGAATGATTTACAATTTTGATACACCAACAACTTGGATGGAAGAGATACACCAAGTTGTAATACTTCTTGTCTTGAAGGATATAAGTATTCTTCTCTTGCACTTGAGAGGTTGAAGCTTTGGATCACTTGAAACAAAAGCTTATAATTATATGATCAAAGGATTTTTGAAGATATGAAATGAGATCTAAATCAGAAAGTTTTTAGTGCAAAAGGTGAGAAAAAATGTCAGGAATGAACCAGTATTTATAGGCAAAATTTACAGTTGGAGGAGCGTGGGCGGTCCCCTTAATTAGTGGCCGCCCCCCTTAAATATTAAGGGGACCGCCCTTATAATTAAGGGGGCCGCCCCTCCCTGAACGGCTATAAATTTTGTCTTTTACTGGGGAAGGTTTTTCTGGAACATTTTTGTCATTTTTGGTTAAAAATTTGAATTCATATATTTATAATGGATTTAATATATTTACTTAATACCAAAAATAATTTTCTAAAAGATATAAAATGTTTGTGACATTTTATAAAAAATATAGTGATTAAGAAAATGTTCCTTTGATCATATAATGCATTAGGCATTTGTTTATTCACACCTTAAGTGATTAAGTTGTTAAAATAGATATTTACAACTAAATACTTGTTTATGTCATAATCTTTCGTTTAATGATTTTACATTTTGTGATTATCAAAACGTAGAGGTATCGAAAAATATTAATAACGTTTTTAGGCATTATTTATATCAACAATCTCCCCCTTTTTGATGATTACAAAATCTAAACTCATTAAATTAAAAAATTAATTTTTAGACAAGTATTTAGTGAGTTTATCTCTACTTCTCCCCCCTTTTTGTAGAATCAAAAAGGTTATGCCGATAAGTTTCAAGAATGAAGTTTGACGGGAATAGAGCTCCCCCTTGATGTGTGCCCCCCCTCGTTCGAGGGCACCAAGGAGTCGAGATATGGAAATCTTGCAAGAAAAATATTAGAAGTACAAGCATACATAGCAAAATATGGAATATAAAAACAACAATCATGGCAAACAACAATCATGACAAACAAATATTAAGAACACATAGCAAGACATTCATTAATTTAAAGTGATTATGTGAAACACATAATCATTGCAACGACATTTAGTATGCTTGAAACATATAACAAGAAAAAGGTCCTAAATTGCCAAAGAGAGCTTTCGGACTTGCTTGCGACACGAAAGCTTGGAAAATAAGAAACATAAGCATATAGTATGCTTAGATGGTTGATGGTAGAGTGTTTGGGATGGAATTGGTTGAGTGAGGGTATGAATGTTGGATTAATAGAGGTATATTTTTGGAGGTGGAGAGTTTGGAGGTAGAGAGTTTGGAGCGGAGTAGGTTGATTGAGGGTTAGACTGTTGCGCTAGTGGAGGTGTTGTGCTATAGTTTGGAGTGGAGGTGTTGGATGAGATCTAGTGATAAGATAATTAATCCAAGTGAAATGTTCATTTAAGGCAATGATTTGTTTTTGGAGAAGGATACGACAAGGACAATAGTTGACATGATTATCAACTTGATTCAAGTTGTGGGGGTGAGGTAAGCAATTTGAGTAGAGTGAGGATGGAGGATCGAGGTTGGCCCTTGTTGTGTTGTGCGAGGTGTATAGCAAGGAGATCACAAAGGTCATGGATTTGGTTTATATCTTCACGGAACCTTTCCTTTTCCGTGAGAATGTGGATTTGATCATTTGGTGGAAGTGGATGAAATTTGAGTGTGTAGTTGGAAGTAAACTTGGATGTTTGACCAATATGATGAGGGTTTTGAAGGGTTACATTGAGATTAGTTTGAGGTTGAGATGTGTAGTTTGGAACGAAGGTGGAGGTTGAGGTTATTTTGTGAGCAAAAATGGATGGTTGGTTATTATGATGAGGTTTGTGAAAGGATTCGTTGGAATGAGCTTGAGGATTGGGAGTATAATTGGGAACAAATGTGGGTGGAGGTGTTGGTTGTTTAGCCACATCATTTGTTGAGATGGACTTGTTTCGGGGGTTTGGTTTTCTTCTCCAAACGGGTTTTTCAGTCATCCTTGCTAACCTTGAGGATTTTGGTTTTGGTTTGATGGGAGATGGCATGATGAGATGATGGATGATTATGAGGAATGGGAGTGTTTATAGTGTAGGATTGATGGGATTAAGGAATGGATAAAATTTGTTGGATGGATTGAAATAAGAAATGTTTGTGAATTTTGGGAAGTGTAGGATGAAATGGGCTAAAAAGCAGAAAAGTTTCTGTAAACCCCGACCATCAGATGGCCGGTCCCCTTAAATAGGGGCCGGTCCCCTTAAATATTAAGGGGGCCGCCTTATGATTTAAGGGGGCCGCCCATCATGAGGTCTCCAGGTTACTGGAAATGGGTTTTTGGCAGAAAATTGCAGAAAGGGTTGTGTTTTTGGGTTTAGTTTCAAGCAAGTCCAACTCTTTGAGGCAATTAAGCATGTAATAGATATTTATGCAAAACATGTTAATTAAAGAGATTAAGAAAACAAGTAATTTCATCTAGCATGTAAACATACTCATCAAGCAAGTAATATATATGGACTAGGAAACAATACACTACACCAAGTATTTTCTTAATTATATGTAAGTGGGAAGGTTAATGAACTATTTGATGGATCCTAATGTGTGCCTATGTGCAATAAATGGGAACTTAAGATAGCATGGACTTCTAGACTTGTTACAAACAAAATCTTAATAGACAAACCATGGTCCGCTTGATTTGACTTAGTTCACTTATAAATGTCATGTACATAAATATAGATGACAAATATGAGATCACCATGCATGATTTAAAGAAATATTTTTAGCATTATTCAACAATGTTTGAAAGTGGGTTTTTATGTAGATGTGAAAGTTATTTGAATAAAATAGATTGGGTTTTATTTCAAAATGTGTTTATGAAGAATGGGTAAGAAAAAAAAATTCCCAATCTTTGACTTTGATCGAAACAGAATTATGGACCTAGATTAAGAAGAAAAATGAGATAGTAAAACATGTTAATAGAAAAGTGAAATAGCCAAAAAAAAAAAAAAAAAAAAAAAAAAAAATTTTCCAAAATGTGAAGTTTCTGTATATTTTAAAAGATACTAGATTTTTGACAACAAATACCATTAATCCTAGATTTAAAAAAATGGTTGTTAAAGATCTCATGCTCAAGGGAATTGGTTAAGGCTATTGTCACATGCTACCCTTTTCTACATATCCTATGGTCATAAGGAAGTGATGACGAAATTCTATATGTTTGATGCGAGAGTGTTGAATGGGGTATAACCTAACATCTATAGCTCCTTTGTTGTCGCACACTAATCTAACTTGATGCCATAGTCTAGGAGAGCTTGTTTCATCCATAGTTTTCTAACGCGAGAAATCTAATCTTACTTCTTTGTTAATGATTAATCCACTTAACTCATTTCACTTCATCACCATGAGTTTTCTAATAGTGGACATAGAAGATTTCCATTTTAAACGTTATAGCTTAAGAGGGCCAAAGGGAAAAGAACAAGTGATTCTAGGTTATAAGTAGATTCATATAAGCTATTATGTATATATATATATATATATATATATATATATATATATATATATATATATATATATATATATATATATATATATATATAGACATAACTAGGCATTATGAGCTAAATAGGGATGAAATAACTAGTCATTAATCTAAGCATATATCATAACAATGAACTAAAATAAAACGTACCTTTTAGTCTTCAGTAGATTTTCTTCAAATACTCCAGGGTGTCATATTGACTTATAGAAGCCAATCATAGATGAGTTTCCGAATTATTCAATGAGTGACGATTTAGCCACTTGGTCCCCGTTGTCTCATTTATCCAAAATTGTTTGAACCAAACATGGTTTGCATTTGCATGTATGGTGGAAGTATTACCCAAGGATTAAAACTTGGTTGATGTGAATAATTCCACATTGGGTGACTATTATTAGGAAAGTTTTGTCTACCTTGATTTCTTCTAGGTTGAGGGGTTTTAGGCCGAGGATGAGGATTATTTGGTCTATTTGGAGGTGGAGTTTTGGATCTTAATTTTGGTTTAGAAAATCCGGTTTTGGTTTTTAACGATGGTTTATAAAAGCTTTTTACTTCCTCATCACTAGAAATAGGTATTTTTCTATCTTTTATAAGTATATACTTAGGTTTTGACTCTAACAGTTTTTGTTTACTAGACTCACATTCAAACTTTACATTTTTATTTTCACTATTTGAAATATCGATTGAATTGATTCCTAGACCGGTTTTATCTTCGGATGATCTTTGAACACTTATTATTTTCTTAAGTGAGTTACTACTATTTTTAAACTTGTCAAGTTTGAAAATTTCATCTTTAAGTTTTTCGTTTTCATTTTTGACTTCTAAGCATGTTTTGCATTCTATAAAAACTTCTTTTCCTTTTTCCAAATGTTTTAGTTTAATTTTTAATTCGAGTACTTCATTTTTTAATCGATTATTAATATGTTTTAGTGACTTATTTTTAGCTATAACCTTTTGACCTAATTTGCATAACCTATTATATTCATTTTCTAGGTCTTTTTCATCTAATGATTGATTTTCATCACTAAAGTATTCGGTTTCGGAAAGTACCTCATTGGATGCCTTTGCTATAAGACATTTTTCGTCCTTTGTTATTTCTTTCTCATCTTCATCGCTATCACTCCATGCTCCTCCAACGAATGCCTTTTGATTTTGATCCCTTGACAACATTGGACATTTTCCGATGAGATGATTTGGATCACCGCATTTGAAGCACTTCCTTTCGCTCTTGCTACTTTTGTCGTCTTTGTTTCTTTGGAATGCCTTTCTTTCATCATGTGGTTGTCTACCGAATCTTCCTCGTCTTTTGAAGAATTTCTTGAAGTCTCTTACGGCCATGGCATATTCTTCGTCATCACTTTCGGAGGTTGAGCTATCCTCGTCACTAGATTCTTTCCTAGCTTTCAACGCAATTGACTTGCTTTGCTCTCTTTTTCCTTTGACCATCTCGGAGTCTTTCTTTATTATTGCTTCGTTGACTTTCAAGTTTCCGATCAACTCGTCAAGTTGAAGAGTTGACAAGTTCTTCGATTCTTCAATCGCCGTAAATTTAGCCCGCCATTTTGGATGAAGAGTGTAGCAACCGGCATTTTTAGGGCAATACTTATTTATAAAACTCGAAACCATTTGCGGCAAACGATGATTTTTCCAAACTTATTTGTGACAACTGGTAAATTTCAGGAACATTTTAAGTACCACATTACGTTAAATAAAACAAGTGTTAAACTTTCAGAAATTACCTTTTGGAACTATGTGACTTTGATTCATTTTGAGAATTATTTATATGGAATATTAGGTCGTTGAATTATTTGTGTGGCGTTACTTTAGGCACTACTTCGACTCTGGCGCTAGGAAACCTAATAAGTCGAGCTTAAACGAGAAACGATCGCGTCTTATTTTATAAACGTATTTGTTATCAAACTCGATGGAAAAACATTTTTAAGACGAACGGTGATGATTAAAAATTTATTTGTGTGACGATTTATATTTTTCGTGGATAAAAACTAGTAAACTCGGGAAATAATGATAAAAATTATTCCGCTAGTCCTTGCCCGACTCTTCAAATGAAACGAAAATAAAACACAAGGACCTTAATGCAATTTTCAGATTCTTAACACCAATAAATATCCCAAACCCTAAATATTATTTCATTTTTCTTCATCTTCTCAAACAAAACCCTCTCTCCCTCCTCCTCTTGCAGCCGCCGCCGGCACCACACCCAACCACCATCACCGCCGCCACAATAAACACACCACCACTACCATTTTACTCCTCACACCTTCCTCTTTCTTGTGATACCATCCACGCGCCACCAAACATCAACACCACCTCGTTTTATTCACACCGCCGCCACCAAACACTACCACCATCATCTCCACACTTTAAAACACGTAGATCAAGAGAAGAAACGGTAAGAACACGCGTTTTCACGCGTGGGTTGACTCGTTCACGAGTCAAACTCATGGTTTTTATTGATTTTTCGGGTTAAAAACAAATGGGTTTAAAGTTTTGGTTAATAAAAACTAATGAAAATCGTTTGGTATCGAGTTGGTGTCGAATTTTTGAGTTGTCGATGTGCCACCATGAGCATAAGCTCATGGTTCGGGCTTATTTTGAGCTTATGGTTCTTGAGGTTGTATTGTTTATTTATTTTAGTTAGGTTCTTGTTGTGTTGTTGATTTAGTCGTGAAACCGAGACCCCGTTGGGCTCGTTTGGTTTCTGTTGCGTCGAGAGAATGTGAGCCGAGACCCCCACGGTCTCGGAAATACTTGTGGTTTTTGGTTAAAAACCATGCTGTTGATATCATGGTTGCTACTCTTGTTGATATTATTTTGTTTTTGTTTTGTTGATGAGTTTGCGAGGCCGAAGACCCCATAGGGTCCTCTCGGTTTGTTTTGTATCAAGGAATATAGGCCGAGACCCGTATGGTCTCGGCGATGTTTGTGTTGTTGGTGTTGTAGCCGAGAAAGGACCCAAGGTCCGTTTGGTTTGTGTTGGTGCCGAGAGAGCTAAGCCGAGACCATTAGGGTCTCGGCATTAGTATTGTTCTTGTTGTCGAATGGTGGTGGTTGTTGTCAAAGTTGATGTTGATGTTGATTGTGGATTGAGGCTTGGATTTGGATTGTGGTTTAGTGGTTGCCGATCCGTAGGTTTTAAGGCCGGTAACCATATTTTTGGACAATATGGAACTTGATATATTATATTATGTGATGTTTTGCGCTACGTCGGTGTCATCGAGACTTTTTAGTCTCGGCTTGACTCCGACAAGCCGATACAAGCTTGTTAGACCTTATATGGACTCTTCGTGACTCGAAACAAATGATAATTCGTGAAATAATTGTTTGGAAAACATAAATATACGTATACTTGACATAGAAATAATTAATAAAGATTTGTACGATGAATATTAACTAACGAAACTTATTGTTATTTAATATTTAACGGAAACTAACAAATGAAAAGAGGGAATGTTTAAATGGAAAGTTTTATTTAATGCGAATTATTAAATGTTTCGAGGGCACGCAAGACAAGCGGTATTATTAGAGTGGTATTTAGGATATTATAGGATTAATGTCAAGTTGACGAAGCGGATAGGTATCCGACCTTTCGTTCAAGTAACAAATTAAGTCTTAAGGTTTTATAACTAAATTTCCAGGTGGTCGTAGAGGTTGTTTTGGAGTATTGCTTCAAATTGTCGTGTTGCTGTATGAAGTTTACTTTGAGTCGTTTACGTCTTGGTCATTTTGCTTGGCGTGTGTTCACTTGAGTTGTGTCGTGTCACCACTACACACCCGTCGATACCAAACGCTAATAACTGACATGAGAAAGAGATTTTGGTATTTAAAATGGAATCTACTCGGGGTAGTTAACTTTTGGAACTTTTACATTTGGAGATCATGTTAAGGCGAATTTACATTATTAGGTTGTGCCGAGTCCGTGAGTGCCGATACTTGAAATTGCTGAGCACTTTGCTTCTGTAGATTTGTGCTGTTGCGTTAGTCTACCCTTGAGCTGTTGTGCTGTTATACTCTCTGACATTGTTGTAGTGTTGCATTGCTGGACTGAGGTGAGTTCTCGTAGCCCCACTTTTTAACGTGTTTTTACCTTGGGGTGGAAATGGTACTCAATGCTTTCAAATGTTTTCATGCTGTGACCTACTGTTTTCATGATTTGGACAATATGTGTGTTTTGATTTCAATATGTGCCTTATTGTGTGAATTCTAATTGTATGACTTAGCTTGAATGTGCGAACTATTTTGTGATGCATTGTGAGTAGATCATTTTGGGAATATGGCACCCACGATATCATTTTGGGAATATGGCACCCAGGATATCATCTTGGGAATATGGCACCCAGTGTATCATTTTGGGAATATGGCACCCAGACTATGTGTGGATCAATTATGCGTGTTTACCGTCTGTGATAGTTTGTGGTCTTTGCTATGTGCTCATATTCGTATATCTTGCTCACTATTGTCCTACGCTATTATTCACAGCATCGTGGGTCAACTTTCAAACCTACGAGCTCACCAACATTATGTTGACGTTTTCTAGTACCATTTTCAGGTGGATCATTACTAAAGTATTTGAAGGCACATTTATCGGAGTCAACTATTTGATACCTGCTACCATGTTTGTCAAGATGTCAAGAATTCAAATGAGACATGCTTTTCTTTTAAATTTTGTCGAAGAAAGTTTGTAAACTATTACTAAAATAATTGTAAGGTATGAATCTATGATGTTATGCAATGTGCCTTTCTCAGTTACATCCCGTGTTTCCGCCTTTGACGGGGTGTGACAAAGAGCCCTAAAAAATTTCCTAACAAAATTCTTACTAGAAAAACTCTCATCAAGTGCTTTTAAACTTGTGATGATAGTGTTAAACCTAGCAAAAGCATTATCTATTGATTCCTCTTCCGGAATCGTAAATTGTTCATATTGTTGAACAAGAAGATCTATTTTATTATCTTTGACTTGACTATTACCTTGGTGAGTTATTAGTAAGGAGTTCCAAATTTCTTTTGCGGTTTCACACATAAAGATCCTTTCGTATTCTTTACGTGGTAACGCATTATAAATAACCATTTTTGCCACATTATTTTTAGCAAGTTTTCTTTTTAAATCATCACTTTGTTTTTCAAAAGATACTACTTCATCCTTTTTAGTTTCGGGATTATTTTGAATAGGGGGAAAATCACCAAAGGTAATAACATGCAAAAGATCAAGATATTTTGATTTCACATAAGTTTCGAATCTATTTTTCCAATAAAGAAGACCATCACTTTCAAATAGCGGTGGTCTTTGCATAGATTGCCCTTCTAAATATTTTTTCGATTCCATAGATCGATTCAAGTTTTAAAATACAATATATTTTAAAAATCTTGTTTAACCTGGCTCTGATACCAATTGTGGAAAACTAGAAGGGGGGGGGGGTTGAATAGTTTTACGTATTTTTAATTTATTATAAAAACTTTGTTTACTTTTAAAAACTTAGATTCGAATTTATGTGAACTCAACTCTTGAACAATATGAACACATATAAGTAAATCTAAATTAACAATGCAAGTAAAGTAATGAAATGAAATGAAAGATAGAGATGGAAAGATCGAACCGCGAGACAAAGGATTTATAGTGGTTCGGCTACAAGGACACCTTCCTTGCCCTACTCCACTCCTCGAGCACCTAACTCGAGAGTTTTCTTCACTATGTCAACAAGCTCCCTTATGGCGGAGAAAACCTTACACAACTTTCGCTTACACCAATTTTACGACACAAAGCTAAATGTCGAGTTCTAATCGTAGCTAGAACCAATCTCACAACTTCAATCACAACTTCTTCACGACTTCTTCACGACTTCTTCACTACGGCTTCACAACTTTTTCACAACGGTTTCACAACTACTTCACGACCTAGCACTACTTATATACTCTTCTACTTCTTCACACCTTCACTACTTACACACCTTAACTTCTTCACAACTTCACTACTTACACACTAATCTAGCCTAAACAATTATGCTCACACCTATCTAACAAATATACACAACTTATACAAATGAATGAATGATTTATAATTTTGATACACCAACAACTTGGATGGAAGAGATACACCAAGTTGTAATACTTCTTGTCTTGAAGGATAGAAGTATTCTTCTCTTGCACTTGAGAGGTTGAAGCTTTGGATCACTTGAAACAAAAGCTTATAATTATATGATCAAAGGGTTTTTGAAGATATGAAATGAGATCTAAATCAGAAAGTTTTTAGTGCAAAAGGTGAGGAAAAATGCCAGGAATGAACCAGTATTTATAGGCAAAATTTACAGCTGGAGGAGCGTGGGCGGTCCCCTTAATTAGTGGCCGGCCCCCTTAAATATTAAGGGGACCGCCCCTCCCTGAACGGCTATAAATTTTGTCTTTTACTGGGGAAGGTTTTTCTGGAACATTTTTGCCATTTTTGGTTAAAAATTTGAATTCATATATTTATAATGGATTTAATATATTTACTTAATACCAAAAATGATTTTCTAAAAGATATAAAATGTTTGTGACATTTTATAAAAAATCTAGTGATTAAGAAAATGTTCCTTTGATCATATAATGCATTAGGCATTTGTTTATTCATACCTTATGTGATTAAGTTGTGAAAATAGATATTTACAACTAAATACTTGTTTATGTCATAATCTTTCGTTTAATGATTTTACATTTTGTGATTATCAAAACGTAGAGGTATCGAAAATTATTAATAACGTTTTTAGCCATTATTTATATCAACAGTATTTTTTCAAATGTACCGATGTAGTATGCGTACTATTTTTTGTCCCACTTAATGTAAAGAACTTTCAAGTTTTGTTCCATTCTACACATAAGTTGACCGGCTACCGGGAAAAAAGTTTGAAAACCGGAAAAAATGCCTACGTGGCATATTTAATACTTGAGTAAATTGCATGGATCTTCCTTCTAGTTTGTCCCAAATTGCATCTAATGTCCCTGGTAGATTCATATTGCATTGACAGTCCTTTATTTTTTTTAAAATAATTTTAGAACGACAATTAACTATCTTACAATATACACACCACATACTTTTGTGTACGTTTTCATACACTTGTGTAAGTTTTTATATGTTTGTGTACGTTTTCTTACATTTTCATACGTTTTTGTCCGTATTTATACGTTTTCATCTATTTTTAAACGTTTCCATCTGTTTTTACACGTTTTCTTCCATTTGTGTACGTTTTTATATGTTTGTGTATGTTTTCATACGTTTTTGTCCGTATTTATACGTTTTCATCCATTTTTAAACGTTTTCACTCGTTTTTACACGTTTTCGTCTATTTGTGTACGTTTTTATTTGTTTGTGTACATTTTTCTTACGTTTTCATACGTTTTTGTCCGCATTTATACGTTTTCATCCGTTTTTAAACGTTTTTGTCCGTTTTTACACGTTTTCGTCTATTTTTACACGTTTTAATTCGTTGTTATAAGTTCTTCTTATGATTTCATACGTTTTTATCTGTTTTAAAACATTTCTTTTGGCATTTTTTATGTTTTCATACACTTTTATCCGTTTTTATACATTTTCATCCATTTTTTGTACGTTTTCTTACGTTTTCATACTTAATTATAAATTTTTATACGTTTTCGTACCAATTTTATACGTTTTTATACTTTTTTGTCCATTTTCTCATATTTGTATACGTTTTCATTACGGATAAAAATGCATAAAAACGAACAAAACAAACTAAAACGTATAAATACATACCAAAACGCATGAAAACACATAGAAAACATGCAAAAACGGAAAAAATGGACGAAAACGCATAAAAACGTACAAAACAGATAAAAGCTGATAAAAACGGATAGAAACTTATGAAAGCGTAAGAAAACATATAGAAATGGACGAAAACGCATAAAAACGGACGAAAATGGATAAAAACTGATAAAACGGATAGAAACGTATGAAAACGTAAGAAAATGTATAAAAGTGGACGAAAAAGCATAAAAACGGGAGAAAACGTATACAAACGGACAAAGATCTGAGAAAAAAAGTCTATGGAAGATTTTCGTTACACCCAGCAAACCACAGGGACGAAACATGAAAGTATATCTTAGTGGAAATCCAACGTGGCTGCTTATGTGCAAAAAAACAATTTGGTGCCGGTAAAACAAGTTTGGTGGGGTAGATTGGTACAAAAAATGAAAGTAAGTTACATTAAGTGGGACAAAAAATAGTACGCGTACTAGATCAGTACATTTGAAAAAGTACGTTGCTATTGTACGGCCAAAACCCTTTATTTTATATTTATTTCATTTCATTTACATTTATACATTATCATTTCTGGAAAGCCCTATAACGCTCAAATGTCTCCGATCATCTTCTCCGATTATGTGCTCCGATCTTCGTATCCGAGGACATGCTCTGATCATTGTCTCTGGTAACATGTTCCTATCTCCGTATCTGTTGACGTGCTACGATCATCATCTCTTGTGACGTGCTTTGTTCATAATTTCAGATGGCGTGTTTCGATCATCTTTTTTGGTGACGTTTTATGATTTAGGTGACGGTGTTAGAGTCACTGTTCACGGCATAATATTCTTCATTACCACTGTGAGTTTGACCTGACCTAATGTGTTTTGCTTTTATGTAATTTTACTCATGTGATAGATTTATGATATATGTGTAAAATGTTATTCAATTTGAACGCTTAATTGTAATTTAGGCTATACTTATGGGAATTGATGACTTATGAAGGTGTGCATATCAATTAAGCTTTGGTGATTATCTCGGTTATTATCGAGGTTCTGTATAAGCTAAAGTGTGTAGAGTAGTTGTTTGTGTTGTTTTGGTTATGTTTTAAAAAGGCGTGTGTACACTGTGATATACATTGAGATGACTGTATGATGGCGGAAAATATAGGGAAATTCGGGTCATGATGGAAAAGCTCTTTGGTTATTAGTTCAATTTGTGTTTTTCATTAGAATTTGAATAGTCCTAGTTCATAAAGCTGTGTTGTAAGATGTAATTAACTGCTTTTGGATCTCACAAGTTGAACTTAATCATTTGGTTGGGATAGATTATATGAGTTCCTTTAGTTATTAACTGCGAATATGGCTACGTGTCTTAAGTTAATGCTTAGAGTATAGCTTTATGATTAGGTTTTTGAAGAGTTGGATTGCGACAATCCTCGAATTCTAAAAGCATTAAAGTGTTAGACAAGTTGCTCTTTGGTAGCATGGGCCTTAATAGTGTGTCTCAACAGTTGTAATGTCATGGTCGTGTCATGGTCTGCAGTTAAAAAGGTTATCACATATTCAACAAATGGGGATTGAAATTAGTTTATCAAAGTTTTGAGTTTAATGGTGCATTTGTAGTGGTGAGCTCTTTGGTTAGTAAGTGTGTTATCATAAAGATTACTTAATACTGAAAGCTCACTAGTAGTTTTTTTTTTTTTTTTTTTTTTTTTTTTTTTTTTTTTTTTTTTTTTTTTTTTTGGTTATTAATTGGTTACTTATCGATAGTCTGGGATTATGTTTCCAATCAACTAAATTATTTATGCATAATTGATTAATTGAGCATATATTTAGACTATATCCAGGATAATGGTGCTTGGCTTAGCTACCACCTTGACTTACATCTCTTTTGGTTGGTCATCAAGCAGTTCGTTTAAAGTATTTCTACTTATGAGTCACTAAAACAATTGATAATATGTGTATAAATCTTGTGGCCACTATTATGCATTCAAGTAAGAGCGACTTTCAACCCATTTTCCCGTTCCCTTGTACCTAGTGAAGTACCTAAAAAATGCCGTTTGAATGTAAAGTATTAATATGAAGGGAGGAACCTGAAGAATTTGCAAGAAAGAAATGAGAGTTTCACCATATTATGGTTTTCCAGCAAGGTATTACGGGCAGTAACAACATATAGTGCATGGTGTATCAACAAAATTCAAAGATTATGTTATAAGAAGGTTATGTTGATAACCATGTTTTTAGTCTTTATGCATGTTCAATGTTGTATTTCTTTATGTTGGGATTTGATGATAACCAAAGGACCAAGATCAACATTATGAAATTCTGGAAGATGGAGGATTTTAGAAGACTTGTTGAAAAAGATAAAGATCAAGATTATGAAAGATTTAGTTTCCTAATACAATTATGTTTCCTTTGTAAGTCTAGATGGACTCTATATAAAAAGATCCCTAGACATTGTTTATGTGTGTGTTTTAATCGTGTTTTAGGAAAACACCAACGATCTCACCACTTGAGATCGTGTAAGCCCTAAGGTCAAGGTGTCCTTGATCCCTGTTATAGTTGGGTAACATGTTCTATCATGATCAAATAGAATTGGGGGTAGTATGTATGTAAAACCTTGTTAATAACAATTGTCTTTGATTAATTCCCCTGTGCAACATCAATCTTTGTTATTATTGATCATAGATGACTTTTAAATGATCTCCACAATTGGTATCAGAGCAAGGTTGCTCTTGATCTAGGATCTACAAGGTTTTTATAATCGAAGAAATAAGGTTTTTTTTTAGGATTTTAGTGAACGATTGCTAATTAGGGTTTGAAAATTCTAATTTCCTTATTCTATTGTTCTGATTCAATATGGAAGTCGGTTAGAGCTGCTCTTATGATTCAAATTCATGTCTTAATCTATTTAAGTCTCTTGGTTTGAAGGTATACGAGGATCTTCTTTTTATTGTTGTTGCGATCATTTTCTAGGTTTAGTGTTTCGTATTGGTTTCTTTTAGTTATTTTGGAGAACGTGGCTAAAGATAACGTACCTAATGTTGATGTTGGTGCTTTGAACGCATGTATGTAACGTTTTAATGGTCTTGAATCTGGAAACGCTGGTGTATCCCAACCAAGAAAGTGTTTAGGATTGTAACAAACCCTAATGGGGAATCTGATGGTAACGAGGATGGTTTTGGTACTTAGTCGTTTGGGTCTGATGAATTTGCTTATGCAATGAATAACACTACTAGTCTTGGTGAGTTGAACATTGATTCAACGATGAACCCTAGTAATCATATTCGTTTGGATGTGGATGATGTCGCTATTCAAAGTAAGCCTATTTCACCTTCTCTTCACTCAACTGAGGTTACTGGAACAGCGTATAATGCTACTTCTGTTGGGAGTAAGGTTACTCTTGATACGTCAACTAAGGTTACTGGTCCTACAAATATTGCTACTCCTTTTGGAAGTAACACTAATCAATCGTTTCCTGAGGTTACTGGAATTAAGAATACCTCTACTTATGAATTTAATGTTGCTTAGTTAATGCTGCTCATTGGTTTTTACTGCTGCCTATTGAATGTTAATGCTGCTAGTTGATTTTTAGTGCTGCTTGTTGAACTTAGTGCCGCCTGTTGAGAATTAATGCTGTTGAGTTTAACGACCTTAAATTTTAATGCTGTTGGAACTTAGTACTTCCAAGGACGATGCTCTTGATTATTTGATTGTGAAACATAATGTCGATGTCGGTAAGTGGGTAAATTTTCGTTAATACAAATATCGTCTAAAAACGTTATTTATATTTTACGATCTTTGCTATATTTTGTTAATGACAATTATAAATTTTATCTTTTGCAAAGCATAAATATAAGTTAAGTCTTTTACATGTATAGTTACAAGCTTTTAAAACTCATAACATGCTACATACATGATCACTAGCTCATACATGTTCATATATACATTTACATAGTTTACATTTTAATTCTTAAAATGGAATATGTACATGACATCATTGCATACATCACATTGATATCTTTAGCATATCTTGAAGATCTTAAGAATATCATGCTTAGATCTTCACACAAAGAATTGGATATGGTAATATCTTGGCAAGATTTGAGAAAGATTTTGGAAGATTTGCTGTCAGGATCCGCAGATCCAAAATCCATAAGGGACGGATCCCTCAATTTGGATCCGCCAAATCTGTGGGATGTTTGCTCAGTTTGCCTATAAATAGCAAGCTGCTCATTCATGTTTCCTCATCACTTTTAGCATAAACAACATTAATTCATTCTTTCATTCATTACTAACCCATTCATATTACATATTACATTCTTAGTGATCTTTCTTTTATAGCAAAGAGATCAAAGCATCACAAGCTTCAACTAAGCGTTTCAAGACTTGTTAGATTAGTCACTGTGTGAATTAGTAGTTTTTCACACATCATTGTTGTACCAATCATTCATATACCTCAATAGAGCCCGGTTAGTATTTTAGTCCTTAAAATACATAGAGTCTCGGGAGTGGTTGTGCCCTTGTAAAAGAACTCGGTATCTAGCTTTGTACTGGAAAAAGTGTAAGTGACGTGTATAAAGGTTTTCTCCGTCGAGAAGGGAGCTTGTTTCTTAGTAAAGAAAAACTCTCGAGTTAGAGGCTCGAAGAGTGGAGTAGGGCAAGGAAGAGAGTCCTTGTAGACCGAACCACTATAAACATCCGTGTTGTGGTTTGATTGTTTCTTTCTCTATTTACTTGTTATATATTGTTTATTGTTTGCATAACTTTGAAATCACGTTAAGTATTCAAAGCAAAAGAATTTTAAAACGGTAAAACTATTCAACCCCCCTTCTAGTTTTCCACAATTGGCATCAGAGCTACGTTACTCAAGAATTTCAAAATATATTGTATTTTAAAACTTGAAATGATCAATGGATTTTGAAAACTTCAAAGAAGGGCAATCTATGCAAAGACCACCACTATTGGAACCAAATAGTTTTATATATTGGAAAAACTGCTTTGAAACTTATGTGAAGTCAAAGGATATAGATCTATGGTACATTATTATAGAAAGTGACCATAAGGCCATAATAAAAGATATATCAAGTGGTCGAGATGAGGATACTTCTCTTACTCGTCACAGTGATGAGCAAAAGAAGTTGATTGCCAAAAATAATGAAGCTAAAATGATGCTTTATAATGCTTTACCTAGAAAAGAATATGAAAGAGTATTGTTGGATCGATATACTCTGACCAAACTAACTTGTAGCTTGTCTACTGTTTAACAACTTTGAATGAATTCAAAACTATTAATAATGAAACACTGATATACTTTGCTAAGTATGCGGAATCTACTTCAACAAAGCTAAGAAGAACAACTTCGAATATTATTAAAACCTTGAACCTGCTTTCTTACACAGATTCACTAACAAACTCTAATCACTAATACTTCTAACAATCGACTAATACTTTTCTCTAAAATCGCATATAATCGTATATCTCTAATGCCAACCTAGGGATCCTTTTATAGGCACAAGGAAAACCCTAGTCGGTTTACAATACTTGAACGACAAGTAATTCTAATTATAACTCTAATCTAATACGAACATTCTAGAATTACACATTAGTCCTTAAACTACTTGCATAGCAGTCCTTCAACGAGCAGCAGTACTTTAGTCGAACAGCAGTACTTTGACTTGAGTAGCAGTACTTTGAATTTCAGCAGTACTTTGATATTTCATAGCCCAACAATCATCCCCTAACTTGAATTCTACTTGCTTGATTTCAAGTTCCTTTGTATGTCTTTAACTTTAACACTTTATCTTCAAGGAAAGGTTGTTTCTTTGAAATCTGTCTCGTTGTTGTTTTGTCATCATCAATGCAATTAGTATCTTCAATCTTCATCAGCAACAATTCTTTTCAGCATCATATCTTTTCAGCAACTCAGCATCATATTGACAATAGGTACATCAGATCTTAAAAGTTCCATACTATTCTCATCACTTCCAGGTGTGTTAACTCCTGTGAGAGGTGAATCATCGAAAACTTTAATGGATTTTGATGTCTCTTTACCAAAGCCATTAACTCTGGAGTAGCCAATGTTTAGATTTAGGAAAAACCATGGTACATTGATAACCATATGATTTTTAGCAAATCATCAGCTATCAACGGATTTGAGTAGTCTTTACCAAATAGCCGTTTGCTTTTGGACTAGCTAGTTCTTTTAGTACAATCACTACCATGGTGAACTAATTACCATATAATGGTTTTCCACAGCCTTTACCACAAAGCCATTATCTTGTGGGCTAGCCAACTCTTCACTAATATAGATATGGTGAGTTGAAAACCATACAAGTTTTAGTAAATTGCCAACTAAAAACGGATTTGATAATCACATCAGAGCCGTACCCTCATGATGAGTCAAACTCTTTCTTGTTTATTAAACATGGTGAGTTGATTACCATTTGTTGTGTAGTACAAGTACTAACATCATGCTGTTGCTTCCAAAACCATTTGTTGCTGTTTAATCTTTGTGCTTCAAAATGTTTTTGCACTTATCAAAAATTACTGATTTTATCAAAAGACTTTACTGGTTTTATGCTGCAAGCAGTACTTTGAGAAAGTACTGTCTGACTAGCAGTACTTTGAAGAAAGTACTTATTTTTCAAAAGATTTATATAATAATTAAACCATACCAGTAGTTATGCATTAATCTTCAGATTCAGTTGTCCACTTGATAAACAATTTTATGACCATCAATGCTACTTCATCTTCTTGTTCCACTTCCATGCCATGCTCTAGCATCCTGATCATCAGATCTCTTGTGAGTGGATATCTCTGTTCTGCTAGCATATGAATCATAGTGCCATCTTCTAACTCCAAAACATGTATTCCAACTGATTCAAAGAATCTCCATCTGTTAATCTCCCAATTGTCTTGATTTTCCCACAAAGTACTGTCCTTTGTTTCCTCTGTCTCCTAGATTGTTGTGAGATCTCCTAACAATACCAAACCTACTCCTTGTGGTGGAATATGCTCAAAATAAGTTTGTACTTGGAGATATAACTGAAGCATATCATCTATATCAATCAGATGTAATATATCCCACAATGAATTGAACACTCTAAAACTTCCATCTTGTCTATGAAAGATCAGACAATTTCCTTCTTGTGATTCTACAACTGAAAAAGTAGATATCTTGGACTTCTTATCAGCATCTTCTTTCAATTTTGGATTTTCAAAGTCAACAACTCTAAGATAATTCCTGAGCTCATCAACTGTGTCTGTTCTTAATTCAACAGCTTCCTTGAACTTCTTTGATGGCTGTTCATCAGTTGTTCTTTTCCTCTTTGAGCTCCTTGTAACAGCTCTTTCCTTTCTTTTATCTTCAAGCTCCTTATCTTCAAAAGAAATAATGCTTGCAAGATCTTTTTGAATAGCTTCTCTAATAGCATCATACAGATCCTTCATCTCTGTATATGTCAATCTGACTAAACCTGTATATCCTCGACCTTTCAAATAAGCCATCATATCATTCCTTTCTCTAGCTTTACTAATTGGCCTTTGTGATTGAACAATCTTCCTTGATTCTTCAGCATCTATCTGAGCTTGCAATAGTCTAGCTGCTTCCTCACCTTTGGCAATCTGAATTTCTCTTAATTGTGCCAAAGTCATCTTCTTCTTCTTCTTTTCTACCAAAATCCCTTTACCTTTATCTTTTGGATCTATCTCTTGTGTAGGTTGAGAAGAAGTATGATGTTGTTGTTTTTGTTCAACCTCATGAATACTGATGCCTCTTTGACTTGACATATTAAGCATAATGTCAGCAATTGTTTCATCGTCACTGTTAGTATGAGCTATAACATCTTCTTCCTGAGCTGGTTTAGAAGGGCCAACTTCCTCTTGAACTCGTCTTGAAGGACCAATATCTTCTTCAAAATCTAAAGTTCTAGGTGTAATAGTGAATTGCCTCTCAGTACCTTGTTGAGCAGTACTTTCAGCTTCAGCTCCTTCCAAGTTTATTTCCTCAGTATCACCACTTCTTACTTCAACAGTAGCTTCTTCCAAATTGATTTGCTCTGTTTCATCACTCTTCCTCTCAGCAGTATGTTGAGGAATATGTTCAGGTGGTGTCATCTGAGTGTCATCCATAAATCCAGCATCTTGTGTAAAACCAACATCTTCATTCAAATTCTCTAAATTCCTCCCCAATTGGAATGAAGATTGCTTCTTTGACTTTTTCTTCTTTGACTGAGAAGACTTCGTAGGTTTCTGACCACTCTGCTTCTAAGACTTTACCCATAATCTATGGTGTTGAACTAGTGGCCAAACAAACTTCTTCAATCTTTGAAACTTAGTCTTTAACTTGACTATCTTAGCAGCTTGAGCCTCACTCTCCTTTTTCAGCCTCTTTAACTCCCTTGTTAAAGCATAATTATCCAACTCTGTCTCTTCTTCTTCAAATTGCTTAGACATATTTGTGGAAGAATAATCATTAGGAGATGGTGGTTGATTCATACCTTGGTCTGACTCCTCATGAATAGGAATGTCCATAGGAGCAGTATCTTCCTGAGTAACAGAATGTGGAGAAGCAGTATGTTGAGAAGCAGTAGGTTGAGGAATACTAACTTCTCTTGAAACTGGAGACTCTTGGCTTGCTGATTCAGAATTTGCTTCTTGCTCTTGCTCTTGCTCTGCATCTCTAACAACTTGTGCAACTCCCAATATATGAGCAGTCAAAGGTGTGTTGGTTCCAGAAAACTTGACACTTTGTTTAGAGAGAAAAGTAAACACCTTTGGTGGAAGTTTGACAGTGGGTAAAAAAACTTTGAGGTTTAGGGACATCCTCAAGTTGATTGTTCAAAAATAACTGAACAAACCTTGGATACATTAAGAATGGCGAACCATTAGCAATATGTGTAAGCATACCATCAAGAATTAGTCTTGAAAAGTTGAATCTTTGATCGGTAGCCAAACCCACTAATGCAGATGCAATATTTTGACCAAATTGATCAAAAGAAGTACTCTTGGGACTTAAACAATGAAGTAAAACGTGAATGAGGTACTTCCAATGAGAACAAAACAAAGGCTTTTGAAAAGTAAGTTTCGTCAGATCTCCTTCATAACCTATATCACTTAAAGTGTCCCAAAGCACTTGTTTTTCAAAACGAGCAGCCCCCCCTTCATCATTAAACATCAAAACATCCCTAATCGTGGCCTCAGAAATCCGAATAGTGCGTCCAGCAACCGTAGCCCTAATCAACGAGTCATCTTCAATCGTTGTAGTAGCCCAAAATTCTTGCATCCAGGGACCAATAACATCAGGGTCAACTAAAATAGAGTAGTTGATGGAAGACCCAGTTAAGAAATCAATGATCGCATGAAAATCAACATTATCCCTTGTCTTGTCCAAGTTAGCGATCATATTGTGTTTGCTAACAGTGAGTCGATTAGCCATGATGAGTGGTAGAGAAGAATTCGCTTTGAGTGTGTGTTTCGTTAAAAAGATTGTGGTGTAAACGCGAATGAGGGATCTCAAATACGGTAAAAGGCGGGGAAATAGGTGTGAGTTTCTTTAAATAGGATGGAAATAAATCAAACTCAAAATAATAAAGTTACCGTTTTGATTAACTTATTATCTCCTCCGTAAGGAATTAATTAACCATAGCCCCACAATTTTTGACCGTTGGAACAGTACATCCACGTAAGCAGTACGTTGAAGCAGTACTTTGCTGAGTCAGTACTTTAAGAAACAAAGCAGTACGTTCCATCTTCTTATTCACAATCAACACTCGAAACTAAAACCAAGAACTTGTAAATGGTTCATGCTTAAGTTCTAACTAATAGCTTATGTTGCCTCCCCTAGCTCAAATACAACATATAGGCTAAACTAAATTACTAAAAACCAATACTTTCATTAAGAACTAAAAGAAAGTTTACTAACTAATACTAAAGCCTCCCCTCAAATGTAGCCTAGTAGTTAATCATCCCAATGCTCACAACTAAATGGTTGAATCTTGAAACATCAAATCCCTTAGTGAGTAGATCAGCTACATTATCATCTGTGTGAACCTTGACCACATTTATAAGCCTGTGCTCATAACAATCTCGAATGAAGTGATGCCTAATCTGAATATGCTTGGTCTTGGAGTGATAAACTGGATTCTTTACAATGCAGATGGTACTCTCATTATCAATATTGATAGGAGTATTTTTGAAATTGAATCCATAATCCAAGAGTTGATTTTGCATCCACAAAACTTGTCCACAACAGCTTGCAGCAGCAACATATTCTGCTTCAGTAGAGGAGGTTGCAGCAATTGTTTGCTTTTTACATTGCCAGGAGACTAATCTTCTTCCAAGATATTGACATCCTCCTGAGGTTGATCTTCTATCATAGTTATCTCCTGCATAGTCACTATCTGAAAAAGCTTCCAAGTGAAAAGGTGACTCCTTAGGATACCATAATCCTAACTTCGGTTGATGCTTGAGATATCGAAAAATCCTCTTGACTGCATACATATGTGAAACCTTGGGTGTAACCTGATATCTTGCACACAAACATACAGCAAACATGATGTCAGGTCTTGATGCAGTTAAGTACATAAGACAACCAATCATTGATCTATAAAGCTTGACATCCACAGCTTGTCCATCTTCATCCTTGCCTAAGGGTTTATTGTTATCAATGGGTGTGGTGACAGGCCTGAGATTTGGAAGGTCAAATCTTTTAAGTATGTCTGCAACATACTTTTCTTGGTTAATGAAGATTCCATCTTTTGTTTGTTTAACTTGAAGTCCCAAAAAGAAGGTTAATTCTCCCATAGAACTCATTTGAAACTCCTTCTGCATAAGATCTTCAAATTCTTTCACCATAGACTTCTTTGTTGCTCCAAATATAATATCATCCACATATACTTGGACTAACATAATGTCTTTCTTATCCCTTTTGATAAACAAAGTCTTATCAATTGCTCCTCTCCTATAACCATGTTGTGATAGAAAATTTGAGAGTCTCCCATACCAAGCTCTGGGAGCTTGATGAAGGCCATATAGTGCCTTGATTACCTTATAGACTTTGTTTGGATGTGCAGGATCTTCAAAACCAGGAGGTTGTTTAACATAAACTTCCTCAGAAATTGTGCCATAAAGAAAAGCACTTTTCACATCCATTTGGTAGACAGGAAATCCCATGTATGATGCAAAGGCAAGAAATAACCTTATTGCTTCTATCCTTGCAACAGGAGCAAAAACTTCATCATAATCCACTCCTTCTTCTTGGCGATATCCTTATGCAACCAATCTAGCTTTATTTTTGATAACATTCCCTCTTTCATCTCTTTTGATTCTGAAAACCCATCTTGTACCAATGACTCTTTTGCCATCTGGTAAATCACATAATACCCAGACTTCTTGAAGCTTGAATTGTAGAAGCTCCTCTTGCATGGCTTCAACCCAACTTTCATCAGCTAAAGCTTGAGCTACCTTCTTGGGTTTTTCTTGAGATAGAAAGCAAGCAAACAGGCATGTTTGTTGATCCTTGTGATTCATCCTGTTTTGTTTGTAAACAAAGCTAAGTAAAGCAGTATGTTGCTTAGAAAGTCCTTTAACTTTGTTCCTTGTAACCACTCCTGAAGAGGGTGATCCAATAATGTTACTTTGAGGATGAGCTTTATGAATTCTCAATGTAGGAGTTGGTGGTACTGGAAGATCAGACTCCAAGTTAGTAAAATCAATGCCTTCATTGGAGAAAATACCTTCTGGATTAAGCTCATCATCAACTTCTTCTAATCCAGGAATGTTAGCATTATCCAAATCATCATCATCAACATTGGAATTATCAGCATTGTTCCAATTTGATTGCTCTAACACACCAGAAGTACTGTCAAAAGGATCATCAGTACCTTGAGCAAAAGTACTGTGAACAGTATCTTTAAATACACTCTTTTTCTTTGCAGCTTCATAAGCCTTCCTTTGTTCATCTTCATAGGATTGTGCTATAGTTTCTTGAAAAAGCATCCTATTAAGTTCATCTTGTATGGCTTGATCTTCATCAGATACTGTATTAGTTGGTTGAGCAGTACTTTGGTCTTCAAAAGTAACTTTAGGTTCTTTGTCAGGAACATCTTCTGGTGTAACATTGACTCCATGAACAATGTACTGTGAATCTTCTTCTTTGTGATTAGCCTGATTCTCGTCTCTAACAGGAACATAATTCATAGATGGAGTGAACTTGAGATCAAGATCAAACATCCAATCAGGACCTTTACCTTTCTGAGTTTCCTTATCTTCCAAAAATTCAACTTGAAGACAATCTTGTACCCTTTTGGTATTCTTGTTATAGACTCTAAAACCTTTGCTATTTGTACAATAACCCAATAGATATCCTTCATCTGACTTACCATCAAATTTTCCCAGAGAGTCAATGGTATTTAGAATAGTCAGAGAGCAGCCAAAAGGTTTTAGAAAACGAATGTTTGGTTTCTTTCCCATTAGTAACTCATAAGGTGTCTTCATCTGAGGTTTAGTTACTGAAACTCTATTTAACACATAGCAAGCAGTACTTATGGCTTCAGCCCAAAAGAGAATAGGTAATTGGGAATCTGCAAGCATTGTTCTAGCTGCTTCTATCAAAGTCCTGTTCTTTCTTTCTGCAACTCCATTTTGCTGGGGTGTTCTAGCAATGCTAAACTCTCTCTTGATCCCTTTCTTGGCACAGAATTCATCCATATGCTTGTTCTTGAATTCTGTTCCATTATCACATCTAATACCTCTTACTTTGAGTCTTAATTGATTTTCAAGGGCTACTATCAGGTCATGGATAGCATCAAAGGTTTCATCTTTGAATCCCAAGAAAAAGACCAAACTAAATCTGCTACAATCATCTGTCACAACCAAGCAGTACTTCTTCTTGTTTAAACTCTCTACTGAAACTGGTCCAAACAGATCCATGTGTAGCAACTCCAAAGGTTCTCTAATATCTCTTTCCCCAAGCTTCTTACATGAAGCTTTATGTTGTTTACCCTTCTTGCAAGCCAAACATGAATGATCAGTCTTGAATGTTTTGGAAGGTAAACCTCTAACTAAATTTCCTTTGACCAGCTTGTTGATGTTCTTAAAATTAACATGACCTAGTCTTCTGTGCCACAGATGTGCTTCTTCCAATGATGCCTTTGCTACTAAACATGTTGCTCTTCCAGCAGAATTGAGACTCTTTAAGTCTAAACTGTACACATCATTAGTTCTTGGTACTCTCAATGTTACCAAGTGATCATCAACAAATTTGAACTCAGGGGAGAGAATGAGACATTCTGTATCAGTGAACAGAATTGGGTACTTCTTGTCACAAATTTGAGATACTGACAAAAGATTGAACTTGAGCTCCTTCACATATCTAACATTCTCAAAATCAATACATCCAGCCTTGATTGTTCCTTTGCCAGTGATTCTTCCTCCATCAGGATCATTACCAAATGCAACTCTTCCTCCATAATATGCCTTAAAATCTGACAGGATCTCCTTGTCCCCTGTCATGCTGCCAGAGTAACCACTATCAACAATAATATGATCTTTAAGCTCCTCCTCTGGGTTGCCTTGCACAGTAAAAGAAAGGGTTAGTTTCTTTTAGGAACCCAAGCCATTACTGACTTGTGTTCCCCTTGTGGAGTGACATACTTGAATTCCTTCAGTATGTAATCTCCACTGGTTTTAAAGGCATGGTCAATGATTATTTGAGTTGGTCCCATGTCCTGTGTTGTATTATCAACAACACTCCCTGTTTCACCCTTATCTGATGAAAGTACTGCTTGTTCCCCATCAGTACTTTCTTTCTTAACCCAATTTCGTTTGACCTTAGGTTTCTCTGATCTAGGTACTCTGCTTGAGGTGTAAGACCTTTTATATGAATTGAATCTCTTAGGTCTTCTATGTGAAAAAGTGTTAGCAGTACCATGAGTGGGTGAAAACTTATCAGTCCTTTGAGAAGGTACTTCTTGAGACTTATCAGTGTGTGAAGGTACTGGTGGTTTGGAAAACATTCTTTTCTGTTGAGGGTACCTATAGTCTTTAGAGAAATTACTATGGTTAACCCTATTTGAGTGATTCCAAACTGGTCTAGTCTCTCTTGGCTTATGGGTGGTAGACCTATTCTTTGGAAACTGACTTAAGTATTCTGAGTGTAAGTCACAGTGCTTAATCAAATGATCAGGACTATAGCATACATAACATAACTTTCTCTCCATATTCCCAAATCCTCTTCTATGATTAAAAGATTTCCTATAGTGAGCAGTATTTTGAAAATTTTCTCTTGGAGGTACTGCTGAATGTCCAGCAGTACTTTGAAAAGTTTTTGGAGGTACTGCTTGTTTTTGAAAGGCTGTAGGAAACTTTTGATCATTACCCCTTTGAAAATCATTCTTAGGTTTCTTAGAACTAGTAATCTTCTTCCTAAACTCTAGGTTGTCTACACCATAACGAGAAACATCTGTCCTAAGTGGTTGAAACTGACCAGTGGGTGGAGGAACTGAGTGGTACTCCTTATCTTTCTTAAACTCAGGAGGTGATTCACTAATTGGTTCCTCATTCCTAGATGTGTTTTCTTCTGAGCTTGTAAGGTCATCATCACTAGGTGGAATCTCTTCCTTAGCACTAGGTGGTGTTTCTTTCTTATCACTAGGTGGTGTTTCTTCCTTATCACTAGGTGAGGTCTCATCTGAACTACTATCTTCACCATAACCTAGTCCAGCTCTACTGTTTATGACTCTTTGTTTTTCAACAAATTGAACATGTGATAGACCAGCCTGTTTAATACTACCAAGTTTTTCTAACAAAGTATCTCTTTCCTTAGTAATCTTTTCTAATTCAGACACCTTACATCCTAACTTCCATTCACTTAATTTCAATTGGTAATCTTGTTGCTCATATTTTTCTGCCCAAGCCATTTCATTATTTTCATGTCTTAATATTTTGGCTTCCATTGACTCTAAAGTTAATTGATAACCAGCTACCTCAGACCTAGCTGTTCTACAATTATCTCTTTCAGTCACATATTCTTTAAGCAACTTTTGATAAACATCATTACACTTAGAGCATACCTCAGAGACATTGGATGAACTTGGTGAAGTAGCTACCATAGCAATCTGAACAGGTTCATCTTCATCCTCCAAGCTCCAGTCAAAGCCTCCAAGACCATCTCTTGATTCCAAATCAGCATATCCAGGTTCCTCATCAAAAGCTGTGCCCCAATCAAACTCTTCCATTGCAACCATATAATAGGTTACAGGTTCATCATCAAATTCAGCACTCCAGTCAATTTCTGCTAAATTTTCTTGAGCCACCAAAGCTTTTGGTTGTGATTCAGTAATAGGAATCTCCTTTCTTTCAACCTTGGTTTGTTCAATCATCCTGTTTGCCTGATATTTTGCAAACTTGCATTCCCTTGCAAAGTGTCCAAGCTTTTGACAATTGAAACATTCAATCTTGGATTTGTCAAAAGTTATACCTTGTTTGGCTTTGAAATCAATTCCCCTTCCTGTCTTGTTCATGAACTTCTTGATCCTAGCAGTGATCATAGCTACTTGCCATCTTATGTCAATCTCCTCTAAAGCATCTTCTTCAATCTGCAACAAGTCTTCTTGATAGGTAACAGGTAAAGTGGCTTGTTGTGCAAAGAAGGAACATACAACTTCATCAGAATTGGTGTTGTTTGTTGGTGATGGGATGGGAGTAGTTGAGGTTGTGCAAACATGCTGTGAATCACCAACAGTACTTTGAGAAGGATAAGCATTACTTTTAGTGGAAGTACTGCTTCTGTTTTCAGAAGACACAAAAGCTATGTTGTGAGTTTTCTGAGAACTGTGACCATTCATCTCTTGCTCGTACACTTTCAAATTGTTATAGAGATCATCAAAGTCCATAGATTCCAATCCAGGTTGTCCTCTAATCATAGTAGCAACCACATGCCAGACAGATGGCAAACTCCTTAAGAACTTCAAATTTGCATCTTCAACAGATACCTCTGCTCCATACAGTTCTAGCATACTAAGTAGATTTTGGAATTTGTCATAGGCATCATCAAGACCTTCTCTTTCACCAACAGTGAAGGTTTCAAACTGCTGCTTCAATAAGTTTCTATGCATCTTCTTTGAAGCATCATTACCTCCAAATCTTGTCTTGATCGCAGCCCACAATTGCTTTGCATCCTTAGCATCATGGAACTTCAGTAGGTGACCATCAGGAATAGCAGACAACAGTATGTTGAGAGCCTTATCTTGATTTCTCTTTGTAGCTGCTGGCAAGGTTGGTTGAGGTGGTTTGGGTTGTCCTTCAACTTGTAAAGGTTCATCAAGAACAACATTACCATTGACAATTACATCCCATAGAGCATGGTCAGTAATAGCAAGGTACTGTCTCATCTTCATGCTCCAGAGATCATATTCTCCCTTCTTGATGATAGGAATTCTGAGTGAGGTGATGGATGGGATAGGTGCAGCTTCAGTCGACATTGTTGAGGGTTTGTTGATAAATCGGTTTTAAGGGTTTCTTCTTAATCAGAGTCTCCACACAAGCTCTGATACCACTTGTTGGATCGATATACTCTGACCAAACTAACTTGTAGCTTGTCTACTGTTTAACAACTTTGAATGAATTCAAAACTATTAATAATGAAACACTGATATACTTTGCTAAGTATGCGGAATCTACTTCAACAAAGCTAAGAAGAACAACTTCGAATATTATTAAAACCTTGAACCTGCTTTCTTACACAGATTCACTAACAAACTCTAATCACTAATACTTCTAACAATCGACTAATACTTTTCTCTAAAATCGCATATAATCGTATATCTCTAATGCCAACCTAGGGATCCTTTTATAGGCACAAGGAAAACCCTAGTCGGTTTACAAT
Organism: Artemisia tridentata subsp. tridentata; assembly: GCA_021014915.2. NCBI lineage: Eukaryota > Viridiplantae > Streptophyta > Magnoliopsida > Asterales > Asteraceae > Artemisia > Artemisia tridentata. Next base: position 371,233,461 of record CP139507.1, on the reverse strand, counting down.
ACTTGAACGACAAGTAATTCTAATTATAACTCTAATCTAATACGAACATTCTAGAATTACACATTAGTCCTTAAACTACTTGCATAGCAGTCCTTCAACGAGCAGCAGTACTTTAGTCGAACAGCAGTACTTTGACTTGAGTAGCAGTACTTTGACTTTCAGCAGTACTTTGATATTTCATAGCCCAACAAGTATTTATGTGTAAATCCGCTAAAGATATTTGGCAATCTTTAATTATCACTCATCAAGGGAACTCACAAGTAAATGATAACAAAATTGATCTTCTTGTTCAACAATATGAACAATTTGTTATCCCTGAAGATGAGACCATTGATAGTGCATTTGCTAGGTTTAATACTATTATTACGTCTCTTAAATCACTTGACGATTCTTTTTCTAGTAAGAACTTTGTCAGGAAATTTCTTAGAGCACTTCATCCTAAGTGGAGAGCAAAGGTGATGGCCATTGAAGAATCCAAGGATCTTTCAAGCATGTCACTTGACGAGCTTATAGGAAATCTCAAAGTTCATGAGATGGTGATGGAAAAGGATTCAGAGATAGTCAAGGGAAAAAAGGAAAAGATCAAGTCCATTGCCTTAAAAGCTAGGGTAGATTCAAGTGATGATGAAGAGTCTAGTTTAGGTAGCGAAGATGAAGAGTATGCCATGGCCGTAAGAGATTTCAAGAAGTTCTTTAGGAGACATGGGAAGTTCGTAAGACAACCTCGAGAAGAAAAGAAATCCTTCTAGAAAGACCGTGATGATAAGAAAGGTAAAGGAGAAAGAAAGTGCTTTAGGTGCGGAGATACTAGTCATCTAATAGGAGAGTGTCCGAAGCTGCCCAAGAACAAGACTCAAAGAGCTTTTGTTAGTGGGGCTTGGAGTGACAATGAAGGTGATGACGACGAGCCTAAGAACGACGAAGTTGCTCTCATGGCTCATGACTCATAAGAGGTATGCTTGATAGTTGGGTTGGAACCAGAAGAGTGGATTAAAGATAGCGGGTGTTCAAGGCACATGACGAGAAACAAGAGCCTTTTCTCAACCTACCAACCATACGACGGAGGTAATGTTACGTTTGGTAGCAAGCTTAAAAGTAAAATCGTCAGAGAAGGTACAATCTCTCATGACTCTCTCTCTATTGATGATGTTGCTCATGTAGATAACTTAGGTTTTAACTTGCTTAGTATTAGTCAACTATGCCGTAAAAAGTATTACGTCCTTTTCAGTGAAAATGGAAGTAAAATACTTAAAGACGGTATAACCGTAGGAAAAGGTGTTTTGAAAAATAACGTATACGTTATGAAATTAGATAAAACATCTAAAGACAAACTTTGTCTTACCTCTCTAGACGACAACTCAACTCTTTGGCATAGACGCTTAGGTCACGCCAATATGAGACTAATCCAATCTCTATCATCTAAGGAACTCGTTAGGAACCTACCCAAGTTGAAATACGACCAACACTTTTGTGATCCTTGCAAAATTGGGAAACAAGTTCATAATAGCCATAAGGCTAAAAACATGGTGTCCACATCTAGGTGTTTAGAACTATTGCATATGGATTTGTTTGGTCCATCCGCTATACAAAGTTATGGAGGAAACTTCTATACTTTGGTCATAGTGGATGATTATTCAAGATATACTTGAACTAAATTTTTGAAAACTAAAAATGAAGCATTTGATAAATTTGAAATTCTAAGTAAGAAAATTCAAAATCAAATAGGAAATAGCATTGTGTCAATTAGAACAGACCACGGTCGTGAATTTGATAACGAAACTCAATTTGGAGCTTTTTGTGATGCAAATGGCATAACACATAACTTTTCAGCTCTGCATACTCCTCAATCAAATGGTGTAGTAGAATGTAAAAACAGAACACTTCAAGAAATGAGTAGAACAATGTTAAATGAACAAAACATTCCACAAAAGTTTTGGTGTAACGCCGTTGACACATCCACATATATCTTAAATAGAGTTTTAATTAGACCATTTTTAAATAAAACTCCGTATGAGCTATATAGAGGCAAAAAGCCTACATTAGGATACTTTAGAGTTTTTGGAAGCAAGTGCTTCATTTTAAACACTAAGGATTATCTCACCAAGTTTGACCCAAAGTCTTATGAAGGTGTGTTCCTTGGATACTCACAAAATAGTAAAGCATATATCATTTTGAACAAAGAAATCTTAAGAGTCGATGAATCGTTGAACGTAACATTTGACGAAACTCCACCTCCCTCTAAGACATCACCTTTGGTAGATGATGACTTAGTTGAAAGTCAAATGGTTAAAAATCAAGAAAATCTAGATAATGATAAGGAAGATGAACCTTTAAATAAGGAAATAGTCAATATCAAAGAATCTAGAAGTCATCCATTAGATAATGTCATAGGAGAAATTAATGAAAGAACCTTAAGATGAAAAGTTCAAAATCAAAGTAATTTCTTTTGTTTCATTTCAACAATTGAGCCCAAAAATATAAATGAGGCCATAAAAGATGAATCCTGGGTTATAGCAATGCAAGAAGAATTAAACCAATTTGTTAGAAATGATGTTTGGACATTGGTCCCTCAACCTAAATGTCAAACCATAATTGGAACAAAATGGGTTTTTAGAAATAAAATGGATGAAAATGGTGTAGTGTCTAGAAACAAAGCTAGGCTAGTAGCTCAAGGCTACAATCAACAAGAAGGTATAGACTACGACGAAACATTTGCACCGGTTGCTAGGCTCGAGTCAATTAGAATACTACTTGCATATGCATGTGCACATGACTTTAAACTTTTCCAAATGGATGTTAAAAGTGCATTTCTTAATGGTTTTATTAATGAGGAAGTGTATGTCGCACAACCTCTCGGCTTTACTGACTTTGAAAAACCAAATCATGTCTACAAACTTAAAAAAGCTTTATACGGACTTAAGCAAGCACCAAAAGCATGGTATGATCGACTTAAGACTTTCCTACTTGAACATAAGTATACCATGGGACAAGTAGACAACACTCTTTTCACTTAGAAAAATGGATCACATATTATCATAGTTCAAATATATGTGGATGACTTCATATTCGGATCAACTTGTCAAGAGTTATACGACGATTTCTCAAAAATCATGCATGACGAGTTTGAAATGAGTATGATGGGAGAACTAAACTTTTTCTTAGGACTCCAAATTAAACAATAAGAAGATGGGATATTCTTCAACCAATCTAAGTACATCAAAGATATGCTTAAGAAATTTGGTCTTGAAGATTCCAAACCTATGAAAACTCCTATGTCTTTAGAAACTAAACTCGCCAAGGATGATGAAGGTGAATCTGTAGATATCACTAAATATAGAGGAATGATTGGTAGTCTACTCTATCTCACGGCTAGTAGACCCGACATTATGTTTAGTGTTTGTCTATGCGCTCGCTTTCAAGAAGATCCTAAAACATCCCATCTTGAAGCCGTAAAACGGATTTTTAGATACATTAAAGGTACTACACACTTAGGATTATGGTATCCCAAAGGAACGGGAATTGAAACCTTAGTGTATTCTAGCTCAGACCATGCCGGTGACTATGTCGATAGAAAGAGTACAAATGGTATTTGTACTTTTATTGGACATTGTCTTACCGCATGGTTCTTAAAGAAACAAACAGCTCTAGCAATCTCAACAACCGAAGCCGAGTACGTGTCTGCAGGAAAAGCATGTCAACAGGCACTTTGGATGAAACAAGCTCTCGTCGACTATGGGATTCAACTCAACGACGTCCCCATTCTCTGCGACAACAACGGAGCTATCGATCTTAGCAAGAATCCAGTTCAACATGCTAGAACTAAACACATAGAAATTCGTCATCACTTTCTACGCGACAATGTTCAAAAAGGAAACATCTCGATTGAGAAAGTATCCTCAGAAGAAAACATTACCGATATTCTCAAAAAACCTCTTAAGAGATAACCCCTTAACCTTCTTAGACTTGGTTTAGGATTAATGGAACCTAATGTGTAGTTAAAACCTGAGCTTAAACCTTAGATTAACCAAACACAAAAACAAACAAAAAAAAACAAAACTGCACCCGCGGAACCCTTCGACAAAAAGGGCGGATCCCAGTTTTTGGTTCCGCCCTATCCGTGGGTTCTTGGGCCAGTTTTTAAGTATCTTAAACAAACACTCCTTTACTCCTTCTCACATTCCCCCAAAAACACACAAGAAACAAGAACTCGACCCATAGCAAAACTTAGGTCATCTTTTTCAAAAAATTTGTGTTCTAACTCACACTGTAAGTATCCCAACTCTATTTACATTCCTGATCTAAGTCTAGGATTTCTATTTCTTGCACAAAACCAAAACTTGGGGATTATGCATATTTTTGATTAATCATGAAGCATATTCACTAAATTACATGACAAATCACGTTTTCCATAGTTAGGAATTGCATCTTGTAGGACATTATCATAATTCACTTAAAACCCCATGAGAAATTTTTTATAAAAATTTTCTCACGATTAGGAAAAATGATTTTTCGCATTGTTCATACAAATAAAAACGTTATGTTTTAAACATCATTTGCATAATGTCTCTTGAATGCTAAAGGAAATACATAACTAATATGTATTTTTGGGTACATTCAATCGAAGATACATTAAATTAGGAGCATTTGGGTTATCTCTCATTTTTGTTATAAAATTTGCTTAATGAAATTTTCATGCATTAAAAGGAGTCGAGATAACCGCACCTCCACATTGTCCCCATGTAGGCACACACTAGAACATCATATCTAAACTTTCGTTAATTTTAACTAAATATGTAATTTTTTATTTAGGGTCAAAAATGCCTCCCACAACTTTCTACGATCACAAAGACACCCTTAAGTATCTCCCAAAACACCATAAGACTAAGGCACTTTCAACGGAACAAGTCAAAATATTTAAGGTCATAGAAAAGAGATATGTCCACGATGGTAGAACCATAGACCCTTCCTTTCTAGAAGGAACAAACATTCGCCAAGAACTAGCCGCCGTTCAATTTGATTGCCTCTTGGACATTGATGAGCCAATATGTCATAGATTTATTTTAGAGTTTTATGCTAGTGTAGTTCTTATCACAAACAATTATGGTCTCATCTCCATTCATTTTAAAGTCAATCAATCCCAATTCAACATTCCTTTGAACCAATTTGCTGTAGTTCTTGGGATTTCGGGTTAAGGCACTTGCCTTTATTCGGACAAATGGTCCTTGTCAACCCTTGATTCCATTGTCGATCGTATGCCTCCATACGACACACCTTTGACACCAAAAGAGACTATCCGTGATCATCTCTTCCTCCTTAGGACCACCTACACTAGGACAACCCGACAAGGGCATCAAGTCGATCGAGACCCGTTTGGCATTGAGCTAAACGAGCTTAGGCCACAATTTAAGAAATGGGAAGAAATTCTTAGGGCCAACGTCTTGTGCACCATAGGGAATAGAGACCACATCAATGCTAGCCTTTGCCAGATGCTCTATTGCATCTCAACTCAACAACCTTTCAATCTTGCATACTATGTGGCCAAAAGGATGGCCAACATACCCGTGTTAGGAACAACCGCTATGCCATACATGATGCTTCTCACCCATCTTCTTAGAGCATTTGCACCTATCCCTCCTAATGCTAGAGGTTTCTTGCCTGACTACTCCCTCATTCCTTACACATTTGTACCCTTGAGTGACAAGAGAGTAGCCACATTGAAAGGAAAACGTCCTCATCCACCAACCTCATCATCATCATCATCCATGAGCGAGGATGACGGACTCCCAAACTCTAGGATTCCGCCTCTAGAGTATATGAGCCAACTTCCACCAATAGCACAACAATCTGAAGAGTTCAAACAAACAAGAGGGATGTTCAAGAACATCGGACGTTGGATAATGAAGATTAACAAGAAACTCGACAAGCAGTGAGAGGTTAATGAGTGTTTGGTACAATCGGTTTTAAACAATGATGCGTTGAATTGTTATGATTGTAGGATATTATCTTATCGTTGAACAACTATTTGAACTAACATGATCATGCAAGGCGATAACACTTTGATGTTATCAATTTTCTACTTTTAAGCCACTGTTTGGCTTAACTTCTATTAATAGTAAGTTTATTAGCCTTGATTTGATCTAAATGATTACATGTTTTATTACCTATGTTTTTGTTATTAATCAATCACAACTAATTAATTACACATGTTTTAACAAAATTTTTAGGATTTGAACGGGTTTTGGGCCTTTAAAAATGCCCACTGTCTCGAATTTTTGATTGGCGGATATGGCGGAACCAAAAAGAGGGTTCCGTCTGTCCAATTTTTTGGTGCCGCCAAAATACACCCAACGGATCAGGCGGAACCAAAAACAGGGATCCGCCTGTATAGTCGTTTGGTTCCGCCGTCCAACAGCTATTTTTTTTTAAATTCTTCGTTTAATCCCGTACTTTAGATCATTGATTCTAGTTCTTAGGATTCCTTTACTGATATTTCATCACATTATGATCATCTTAGCAACCTTAGACAAATAGGAATACAATTTCCCACCAAATTTTGAAAATTCAAAATTTCCACTCAAGTTACCTTTCTCTAACAAGCAAGGATCCCTCAAAATGGTTCCTTGCAATCCGTGGATCAATCACATCATTAGATTTCCTACTCACCCTTTGCATTTACTGCATATCTTTTTCATCTTACTCAACTCCATCTCAATGGATTGACATTGATGATATGACTAGCTTCTTTTCTTCTTCCAAATCATTAGGTACCAACATATTTCTATGGATCAACATCACATCCAAACACACTCTTCCATAAACCTTGGAGTCTATAAATTAGGATCTTTTGTTTGATCATTTCTCACATCTTCACCATCATTTCTAAGCAATATTTCTGCATTTCTAAGCAACCTTCTCCCTCACAATGACCAAATCGAACAACTCCTCAACATCCAGACCACAAAGAAGAACAGCAAGAATGAGTGTTAGACCTTGTTGTTTTGTTAATCTCAACTCTTCATCCGAAGAATCATCACCTTTGAACATCTCATCTCCCATTGCAAATGAGAACTTCCTTACTCTATCAACTCCAACACTTCCCCATATCATAATCACCACTCCACCACCTTCTACAACACCAGTGGCTACCACACCACCACCCGCACCATCTGAAGTGACAAGATCACCATCACCTCCCCATTCACCCAAACTCCAACCTATTGAGTTGTTTGCAACTCCACCAACCTCACCACATCTCTATCTAGAAACCTTGGAAGACCTTCCACCTAGGTCCACCAATCCACCACCAATGCCTTTTGAGGTAGAACCTTCACATCGAGAACCACTTATCTTCCATCCCATCTATAGGGACACTCACGGTCCTCTTCACTGTGATCAAGCTCCACTACAACAACCTCAACCACAACTTTTTTCACCAACATCCACACTACAAACCATTGATGAGTCAATGTGGATTAACCAACCACAAACTCAAGGCGAAATAAATGAGGAACTTGATCGCCTCTACGCCTTTTCAAACATGGTGGATTCCCACCTTAATGAAGCAATGGATTTACAATCCACTTTGCTTGCATCCATCATGTCTCCTACTTATGTTCCACCACCTCCACCAACAAACCATCAACCAACACCACCACCTCCACCATCAAACAACCAACCAACACCACCATCACCAACAAATGAACCACACCTTCCACCCAACTTCCCTCGACATGGTTGTTTCATGTGTGAGCGGACCGCCCATCTCACTCAAAGAACCAAAATTTTAGTTCATGAGTTGCAAAATGAGATGAGGTTCATCTTGAACCATATCCTTGAGCAACTAAGCGCTCTTTCACACCCACCATAATAGATGCTCACTAGGAGCCTTTCTTAGAATTTTTTCTTTTCTATGATTCTGATGTTTAGGATTGTTTTTCTTTATTAGTTATTTTCTACATTTATTTCCTTTGTAAGCATCTTCATTTGTGGCATTTGTCACAAATAATTTTCAATTGAAAGGTGTTTGTTGTTGTTCATGTGTTGATTGTGATCGCTAATTGTGCATTATATGGTTGGTTTCAACTACTATACTTGGTTTGAACAATTGTGTTTGGTTTGAACTATTATACTTGGGTTGACCTATTATACTTGGTTGAATGGGTTGAACTATTATTCTTGGTTGAACCTTTGTAGATCCCATTACTCATGCATCATATTACTTTGTAAGTTTATCTACCACTAACCTTTGTTTTGTAGCATTTCTCATCCTTGCATCATATACGTTGGTACCCTAGCAACGGGAAGTATTGATCAAGGGGGAGTTAATCATGCACTAACCTTTATTTTTGTAGCATCATTCATCATTGAATCATATAATTTGGCACCGTAACAAGGGGGAGTATTGATCAAGGGGGAGCTCATCTAGCACTAACATTTGTTTTTGTAGATTCAAGCAACATAAACTTGGCACTCCAATTAGGGGAGTATTGTCTAAGGGTGAGCTATTAAGCACTCAAAATCCATGAATCATGATACTTGGTACTCCAAATTAGGGGGAGTAATCATAAAGGGCCATTCACTACATTCCGCTATGCATTTCCTCTTTTTCTTTCGACAAAAAGGGAGAGATTATATTAAACTCATACATCATACATTTCATACAATTTAAAATGGCAAAATTGTTTTTAAATTTGCATAAAACAAGTTTAAAATGGCAAAATTGTTTTTAAATTTGCATAAAACAAGTTTAATCTATATTTTTAAAAGACTTGCATTTTATTTACTTCATTGCTTAAAAATAAACTTTATGTTTTGTCATCAACAAAAAGGGGGAGATTGTTAATACAAATATCGTCTAAAAACGTTATTTATATTTTATGATCTTTGCTATATTTTGTTAATGACAATTATAAATTTTATCTTTAGCAAAGCATAAATATAAGCTAAGTCTTTTACATGTATAGTTACAAGCTTTTAAAATTCATAACAAGCTACATACATGATCACTAGCTCATACATGTTACATACATGTTCATATATACATTTACATAGTTTACATTTTAATTCTTAAAATGGAATATGTACATGACATCATTGCATACATCACATTGATATCTTTAGGATATCTTGAAGATCATAAGAATTTCATGGTTAGATCTTCACACAAAGAATTGGATATGGTAATATCTTGGCAAGATTTGGGAAAGATTTTGGAAGATTTGCTGTCAGGATCCGCGGATCCAAAATCCATAAGGGACGGATCCCTCAATTTGGATCCGCCAAATCCGTGGGATGTTTGCTCAGTTTGCCTATAAATAGCAAGCTGCTCATTCATGTTTCCTCATCATTTTTAGCATAAACAACATTCATTCATTCTTTCATTCATTACTAACCTATTCATATTACATATTACATTTAAATCTTAGTGATCTTTCTTTTGTAGCAAAGAGATCAAAGCATCACAAGCTTCAACTAAGCGTTGCAAGACTTTTTAGATTAGTCACTGTGTGAATTAGTAGTTTGTCACACATCATTGTTGTACCAATCATTCATATACCTCAGTAGAGTCTGGTTAGTATTTTAGTCCTTAAAATACATAGAGTGTCGGGAGTGGTTGTGCCCTTGTAAAAGAACTCGATATCTAGCTTTGTACCGGAAAAAGTGTGAGCGACGTGTATAAAGGTTTTCTCCGCCGAGAAGGGAGCTTGTTTCTTAGTGAAGAAAATCTCTCTAGTTAGAGGCTCGAGGAGTGGAGTAGGGCAAGGAAGAGAATCCTTGTAGACCGAACCACTATAAACATCCGTGTTGTGGTTTGATTGTTTCTTTCTCTATTTACTTGTTATATATTGTTTATTGTTTGCATATTGAAATCACGTTAATTATTCAAAGCAAAAGAATTTTAAAACGGTAAAACTATTTACCCCCCTTCTAGTTTTCCACAATTTTATCAACGAGAACTAGTTTATAAAATTAATTTGGAGATGATTGACGACAAGGAGTGGTCTATTAGCAAGGCTCAAAAGAAATCAGAAAGAGAGCTTGAACTCAAGAGTTGTTTTAAGCAGATTGCAAAGGAAACGTGTTTTAAGCTTTGCAAATATTGAAAAGGAGAGTGTTGATGGCCCACGGGAATGATGGCCAAAGGTAAGGTCTATGTGACATGGCTAACCCTAATGTTGCTGATTCAAGGGTTAATATGGCTAAGTCTAAGGTTGTTAAAGCTCATGTTAATACTAAAAAGTTAAATCAAAGGGAACAATCTGTTACTACTGCTCAACCATTTTAGTGTTGTTCTTCATTGTTACTATTGCTTGGTATTGATTACTAATGTTAGTCATTTTTCGTACTACTCTTTATGGATGGTACTACATGGTATTCGTTACTACTGTTGGTTAATTATTCGTACAGTTCTTATGGTTGCTTCAATGGTTAACATATTGGTTTCAGGGGAAGAATATGATAAATTGTTTAACCATTTGAGGGGAAGGTTTTCACTTGTGCAAAACAAGTTAAACCTTATTACTACTGCTAAGTCATTATTACTACTGCTAGTTTAAGTTTGTACTGCTTGAATTCATTATTCTTATTATGCGTCATGGAGGGTAATTTAAGACATTGGAAAGCTTGGATTAGATGTATAATATATGGTTTGTAGTTGTAAAGTTCAACGTTGCTTATGTTCACTGTTCCCTAATGGATAACGACAAAAAGGGGAAGATGTTACATGATCATATGATTTGCAACTTATTAAGTTCATGGAGAACTTAAGTTAAAGGGAAGATGTACAAGATGTACAAGATGGTTAAAAGGAAACCTGTGAAGAAAATGCTATTGTTTGTTTTGTCATCATCAAATAGGGGAATATTGTTGGGATTTATTGATTTGATGATAACAAAAGGACCAAGATCGACATTATGGAATTCTAGAAGATGGAGGATTCTAGAAGACTTGTTAAAAAAGATACAGATCAAGATTAGGAAAGATTTAGTTTCCTAATACAATTAGGTTTCCTTTGTATGTCTAGATGGACTATATATATAAAGAGATCCCTAGACATTTTTATGTGTGTGTTTTAATCATGTTTTAGGAAAACACCAATGATCTCACCACTTGAGATCGTGAAAGCCCTAAGGTCAAGGTGCCCTTGATCCCTGTTACAGTTAGGTAACATGTTCTATTATGATCAAATATAATTGGGGCTGATATGTATGTAAAACTTTGTTAATAACTATTGTCTTTGATTAATTCCATTGTGTAACACCAATCTTTGTTATTATTGATCCTAGATGAGTTTTAAACGGTCTCCACACTTTAATAACATGGTAGACACATGGATGCAATTGTTGGTATGTTATGAGTATTGATTATATTCTCTTTTTTATTTGGATTAATTTGTGTTACATTAAGAAGCTAAGAATTTTAGTTTTCCATTTTGCTAAAATTAAAAGGGTGCAAAGAAACCGAGTATTTTATTGTTGTCGGCAACTTTTGGATAGTGACCACTTTTTGATCACTGCAGCCTAGCTAATGATGACTCTTGGTCACTAGTCAACCAAAATAGTGACAACAATTTAGTCTATGGTAGATTTAGTGACCAGATATTTGGTCACCAATGGATTGAAGTTGTATCTAACCCCATCCAATCAGTGACAACATTTTGGTCTCTAATTGTAATTAGTGACGGACCTATAGTGACCACAAGTGACCACCTAAATTTTGTTACTAATCAGGTTTAGTGGCGAGAGTGGCACTGTTTGTGACGAGAATTTCTGGTCACTAAAGACACTTTTTCTTGTAGTGCAAAACCAACGGGTCGGGCCTATATGCTTTTATTATCTGACATCCCCTCTCAAACTCGCAATACTGCAGCGGCAAATATTGAGAGTTTGCCAAACAAAAAATAAACTAAAACTAAAAACCAAACGAAACACGGAGTGTCCCAGAATGAAAACTCGGTGCTAGACGGAGTCTCAAGCACATACAATCCAAACTATATAAGGCGAAAACAGTTAAGTCTGAAACAGACGGACCAAAGTCATTGTAAAACCAAACCCAAATGCAGAATCAAAGCAGATCAACACAAGTACGGAGATGAACGAGAGTAGAACATGCATAACTAGATGCAGATTTAGACAGATGAAGACAGGTGCAGAGCACATAATCAGGCAGGGGGAAAGAGTAGAATAGGCAAACAGGTGCAGATGCAGAACCAAAGTAGAGTCACACAAATACAGAGAAGAACCAGAGCAGATTCAAGCATTTTCGGCAACAAAGGTCCATCGAACAAGATATATATATATATATATATATATATATATATATATATATATATATATATATATATATATATATATATATTTTCATAGCTCCGATACCATGAAGAAATCAGAAGGAAAATGAACAAGATATTAATCAGATTTGACTAACTAATTACAATACAAAGACATTAAATAGAAAAGAAAAAGACTTAAACCTTAAATGTTAAACAGCCCTAAACCAACGGCCGAGCCTATAAGCCTTTATTATCTAACATTATTAACACAAACTTTTATTAACTCATAAAGAAGAAGTAAGTAAGTAAAAGTTCTTATTTATTCACACTTGTTTAAAAAAGTTTAGTAAAAGTAAACGTACAATTTTCATGTAAGTTCTAGTAAAAGTTCTTGTAGGTGTCATGTTTGTGATGGCGACATCGAAGACTCCAAACACCTTTTTATTGATTTCTCTGTTGCATGTAACCTTTGGATGTTGATTATGAAGTGGTGAAGATTACCAAACTACCCCAAAGATCTCCCTGGTTTGCTTTCATGGAGTGACTCAGTAGGCTTTAATATCATCTTTAAGTTGTGTTTTTACGTTTTGGTTCAAACAACATTTTGTGTTATTTGGAGATTTAGGAATAGTGTATGCTTCGATTCGACACCTCCGCATAAAGACATTCTTCGTGAAAATATCAAAATTCTATCGCATTCGTAGATTCTCCGTAGGAATAATAAGGTTAATCCGAATTGGTTAGATTGGCTTAGTGATCCTCTTATGGCTTGTGACAACCTACTCTAAATTTATATTGTTCTTTATAACTAGTCTCTTGCTAGTTTGTCTAATAAAATTCCGCCGTTCAATATATATATATATATATATATATATATATATATATATATATATATATATATATATATATATATATATATATATATATATATATATATATATATATATATATATATATATATATATATATATATATATATATATATATATATATATATATATATTGGTATACCAAACTTTTTCCAAAATGTGAGTAGCAGTTAGTATTTTAGGCTAAACACAGCGAGTCAGTGATATCAACCTTGTGGAAACGACAACTCTCCTAGTATACAAGCTAATGGCACTTTAAGTGAAGGGCCCTGAAAATGAAGAGTTAGTCAAGATGTTGGAAAGGATGATGAATGAGTGACCTGACAAAGAAGTGTTAGTGTCGAAGAAAGCTAAACTGGAACTCTTGGGTATCTTGGAAGGCGGAGTACAAGAACCCTGAGTATTATGTTAGATGTTAGGACTTTGTAATGATATTAATAAAATGATGGCCGATGGTTTTTGTTATATCAGTATCCTTTCATAGCTTTTTAGTATATTCAGTATGAGAAGAAGCCAATTTGCTCACTTATAACTGATAAAAACACTTAGGCATAATTTATATCCAAATAGGGGGAGATTGTTGGGTCTGTCAGTACCCAAGCGTCCTGAAAACAGGATTTGGACACAAATTAGCCAAGTGTTAATCAACCTTAAACACTCTTAAGTCACTGAGTGAACAGTCACTCAGTGAGTTACCTTCAAGATGCTTAGGACGAGTCTAAGAAGAAATATTCACCATTCAGTGAGGCGGAACTCCCTGAATGTCACTTAAGCCAAATAAGAAGGTAATGGGTTCAGTAAGTATTGGACAAGAACTCACTGAACCCCCAGTCTCCTCAACAACAATAAATGATTGAAGACTGAAGACATAGACTGAAGAATCTGAAGTCTGAAAGAAAGGCGGGATTAGGCGGGAAGAGTTTGAGAAGATAAGGAGAAGTCTTATCGGGCCAGAAACAAACCTTCCCTAAAACGGCTTAAAGTCAAGAAGTGTCAGACCTGACACTCGGAAATGACAAATACTGTTGTAGTTGTCAGACACGCTAGGTTATTCTTTTTGTATTTTTTAATCATCGGTGCTCTTTTATACTTGTGTATAAATAGGAACAGATAGGAGAAAAGTGGAACAAGTTTTGTGCATTAAAAGCTTAGACTTTCACAAAACTACTTTTCTCCTACAAAGAGTAACCAAGTCCCTGAGATAGCTCAGTGGGTCGATATTGTTACCACTCAAGAATGTTTTGAGTTTAGATAGGAGACAAACCATACCTTGTCTATTCAATCCCAAGTGTTTTTCCGCAAACACTTGGGTAATAGATTCTTTTGATTGATTTCTAATAAGAATTTAAACGTTGAAAAGTTTGTGTTTTATCTTTACGTTTTATTTATCTGTTATAATTAATCAATACATTAATCTCAGTCATAAACATAATTAGATTAACTTTGTAGTTACTTCTAAATGTGTAAAGGGAACAACAAGTGGTATCAGAGCATCTGGTTTATAAAATCTTTTCAAAAACTAAGAGTGCTCAAGGTTTTTAAAACCAAGATCCTACTATGGCTGATATTAATGTGCCCCAGCTTGTCGATAAAAAGGGTGGTAGCTATTCGGCTGTTACTCCCAGACTCGAACCTGGAAAATTTAGCAAGTGGAAAAAGTGAATGCTTTGCTACTTGACTGGTAAGGAACCATACTACATCACTTGTATCAATGAAGGTCCTTATGTCCCTAAGACTGCTGAGGGGTTAAACAAACCTGAAGCTCAGTGGACTATAGATGAGAGAAGGGTGGTCAATCAAGACCAGCGCCTGAAAAGCATAATTATATCTTGTCTTCCTGACGATATAATGAAATCAGTCATTAATTGTACTACAACCAAGCAAACTTGGGTTGACTTGATTAATAGCTTTGAAGGCCTCTCAGATACCAAGGAAAACAGGATCATGGACCTGAAACTTGAGTACAACACTTTCAAGGCAAAGGACTCTGAAAGTCTCTCTCAGACATGTACCAGATACAAGACCCTGATAAATGAATTGTCAAATGATGGTGTAGTTTTGTCTAAGCATGAGATCAATGTTGGCTTTGTCAATAGTCTCCCTGAGAAGTGGCTAAACTTCTCACAGGGCCTCAGGAATGCTAACCACATTCAGACCCTTGAGCTCCCTGAGATCTATGGGAAGTTTGTCTATGAAGACAACTTAATCTCTAGGAGATACCCAGACTCAAAGAAAGCTCTTGAGACCAAAAAGGCCCTGACTTCCTCACCCATATCAACTGCCTTTTACTCTAATGGTGTTGTGCAGGATTTTCAAGAGGATTCTGATGATGAGATTGATGAAAGAACTAGTAATGAGTACCTAAATGATTTAAACTTGGAATTCCAAGAAAGGGCACTCCTTGCTAATTCAAAACGTTTTATCAAAAGAAACCAGTCAAACTTTACAAAAGCTAAAGCAAATGAAACCACTGAATGTTTCAAATGTGGTAAAAAGGGTCATTTTGCTAAAGACTGTTATTCAAAAACCATCTCAGAACCCTCTTATAAATTTTCTGAAAACAGTTCCCCAAGAACTAGCAAGTTTTAACCTAGAATGCTTCAGTCGACCCAACATTTTCAAAATAATAATGTTCAAAAGGGTCAAAAGATTTTGTGGCTAAATATAGGAAAGCTAAGGCTAAACTTGCCATCCTTGAAACTAATCCCTCAATGTCTCAGGCTGCTCGAACTTCCAAACCTATTCAGACAAAGAACAAGGTTCTTGTAGCTGAAGCCTATGACTGGGATGAAGAAGAGGTCTCCTCAGAAGATGAGGAAATTAAAGTGAGTGCACTGATGACACTTTTAGAAGGTGATCAGCTGGCTGTTGGAAAAAGCCATGCAAGGAATGGAGAATGGGTCAACATAACCATGAGAAAGGTAAACATTTTACTTTCAATGGATGATGATTCTGATTGGCAGTCCTATATGAATTACATTTGTGTAGATCTTAAGTTTGTAGAAGAACAAAGGCTTAATTTGCTTTCAAAGTATAACAATCTTGTGTTAGAATTAAATAAGTGTAGAGATGAACTGCTTGTATTAAAACAGGCCAAGTTAGAAACAGTTACACTACAAATTCAAAACACTGAGATTTTGAAACAAAAACAAGCTCTTCAAAATGAACTTAACAAAGAAAAGGCTGTCATTGAAGGCTGGACTAAAAAGAACCCCAAAGTCTATGAAACTGTGAGTCTAATTCCTAGTGAAAACAAGAAAATTATAGGAATAGACCAACTCATTAAAAACCCCAGTGAAAGTCACAGAGAAAAGACTTTTATTCCAGCTGGCATATCTTTTGAGCAGGAAATGGAACCCAAGTCAAATGACTGGATTGTCAGGGACAACCCAGTCAGTAAATTACCAAACTTTGAGACTGGAAAGATCTTGGTTCCTGAAAGTCAGGCTCTGAAAAATATGCTTGGACTCACTGACCAACCCAGTAGTACAGAGTCAGTCAATGAGTCTGAATCAGAATCATTTACACCACTCCCACCTCTGAAAGTCCTTCAGGGAGCTGCACCAAGCTCAGAACTCGCACCATTGGTCTACTCTTAGCATTCTCCAAAGGAGAAGCCAGGAATGGGAAAAACCATCCTGAAAAGGCAAACCCCTGAAGTCTCAGTTTATACTGATGACTCATCCACTTCAGTCCCTTCTGAAGTAAAAATAGAAAGCCCTGACTCAAAAATTGATCAGTTGGCTGAGCTTGTCAGGAAGCTGAGTGAGAAGATTGAATCTTCTGAGAAGCCTTCTCAATCTAAGATGAAGGAACCCAAATCAGCTTCCTCAAGCACCAAACCAAAACCCTCCAAATCTCTGCAAAGGTGTGAGCTGTGTCACTATACCAATCATTCCACTGATGATTGTTTTAGAATCCTTTATTGCATGATATGAAAAAAGGAAGATCACAGGACCTCTGATCACCAATCATACACAGCCACATCAAAGATTGCAAATTTAAAGCACATGCATTAAAGTATCCTTCTGATTCTAAGCAGAAACAGAAACAAAAGGCAAAGCCTTTTGCACCTTGCCCTCACTGTGGCTTCAATGACCACCTTCCTAAGGATTGTCTAATGGACAACAGTTGTGAAATTTGTGGAGATCCCACTCATGACACCTCAGGATATGAGAAGGTCATTCAGACCAGAAGAGGTATGACCAAGTCATCCTCTCAGTCTACTGAGTCTACCTCTGCAATCAAATGCAAAATCTGTGGTAGCTCAGTCCACTCAACCACTGACCATGAATCAATTGGTACTTTTAAGAAGGCTACTAAAGCCAAGCCCTCTAAAAAGAGGGGTCCTAGAAAGAACTAACTCAGTTTACCATTTGTGCAGAGGCATGCCAGGGAGCTAATTTGGCATCTAGATAGTGGATGTTCAAGGAGCATGACTGGTGTGAAAGAGTATCTGCACAAATATGTAAAAGAACCAGGACCTAAGGTGGTATTCGCTGATAATTCATCATGTCTCACTGAAGGTTATGGTTCAGTAAACTGTAGTGGTATAGTCTTTACTAGGATAGCTTATGTCAATGGTCTTAAGTACAATTTAATCAGTGTCAGTCAACTATGTGATGCAAAGTACATAGTTCAGTTTGATGATAAGCAAGGAACCATCTTCAATGCAAATAAGGAATTTGTCCTTATTTCACCAAGAAGGCAAGATATTTATGTATTATACATGTCTAGTCTAACTCAGAATGGAACTTGTCTCTTTGCTAAGGCCATTGAAACCCTCAATTGGCTTTGGCATAAGAGACTCTCCCATCTAAACTTCAAAAACATAAACAATCTTGTGAAACAAAACAAGGTCCTTGGCTTACCATCACTTGTGTTTTCAAAGGATAAACCATGCTCTGCCTGTGAAAAAGGTAAACATCACATAGCATCCTTTAAAACCAAAAAAAACTTTTCCATCAGGAACTGCCTTCATCTTCTCCATATGGATCTCTTTAGGCCCATTAGTCCTAGATCCATTAACCATGAGAAGTATACTTTGGTCATTGTGGATGAATACTCAAGATACACTTTGGTTTACTTCCTGATCAAAAAGAGTCAGGTAGCTGAAACAATCATGTCCTTTGTCAGGAACATTGAAAATCGAAATGACATTAAAGTCAAACAGATTAGGACTGACAATGGAATAGAGTTCAGAAACTATGAACTTGAATGTTTCTGTGATGGGAAAGGAATTTCCCATAATTTTTCCTCTCCTTACACATTTGAACAAAATGGTATTGCTGAAAGGAAGAATAGAACACTCATTGAAGCTGCCAGGACAATGCTAAATGGATCAGTCCTTTCCAAACACTTTTGGATTGAAGCAGTCAAAACTGCCTGTTATACACAAAACAGATCCATCATTGTCAAGAGACATAGCAAAACCCTTATGAGTTATTCAAGGGAAGGATCCCTGACATCAGCTACTTTCATGTCTTTAGGTGTATTGTGTTTATTCATAATCACAAGTATCACTTAGGGAAATTTGATGCCAGAGCTGATGATGGATACTTCCTAGGATACACACTTGTCTCAAAGGCCTTCAGGATGTTCAACACTAGGAGACAGCAAACTGAGGAAACATTCCATGTTACCTTTGATGAGAGCACTGATGCAATCAGTGTCTCTAACACCTCAGTGGAAGAGATAGGTATTGATGATTCATCAAGATACCCTCCTGATGAACATCTTCCTGACAATGATCTTTCCACTCAGTACCAAGCAAATGCTGACATCTCCTACTACGTCATCCCTCACAACCTTCCTTACCCAACCATCACTGAGTTTGTTGAAGCACAAAGAAGTACTGATGCAATCAATCAGTCTGAACAAAGTGCTCAGGAACCAAACAATCTCAGTGATCAGTCAACCCAGTCAGACACTCAAGATCTTGAAGATCATCAGGTGTCTACACCAGACCCTACCAATCAGGCCTCCACAAGTTCTAATCAGTATCCAAGACCTCAGGACAGTTGGACTAGGTCTCATG
Organism: Artemisia tridentata subsp. tridentata; assembly: GCA_021014915.2. Lineage (NCBI taxonomy): Eukaryota > Viridiplantae > Streptophyta > Magnoliopsida > Asterales > Asteraceae > Artemisia > Artemisia tridentata. The sequence goes on along the minus strand of CP139507.1, from coordinate 371,214,284 downwards.
ATATAGAACTTGTCAATATAATTGGAGAGCCTACTGAAGGCATGCTCACCAGAAGCATGGCTGCTAGTCTAAGAGCAGCCTCAGCCAATGAATGCCTATTTGTGGACTTCATCTCCACAATTGAACCCAAAAGTGTCAAAGAAGCACTTAAACATCCAAGTTGGGTTCAGGCCATGCATGATGAACTGGAACACTTTGACAGAAACAAGGTAATGACCTTGGTCAAATGTCCTGAAGATGTTTCAATCATTGGCATGAAATGGGTGTTCAAAAACAAATCTGATGAAAATGACATAGTCATTAAAAACAAGGCCAGACTTGTAGCCAAAGGCTATAATCAACAAGAAGGAATTGACTATGAAGAAACATTTGCACCAGTGGCAAGGATGGAAGCCATCAGGATCTTCCTTGCATTTTCAACCTACATGAACTTCAAGGTGTACCAAATGGATGTAAAAAGTGCATTCTTAAATGGCTCACTGAAAGAAGAAGTTTATGTTCAGCAACCTCCTGGATTTGAAAGCAGTGAGTTCCCTGACTATGTCTGCAAGCTTAACAAAGCCCTTTATGGACTGAAACAAGCTCCCAGAGCATGGTATGAAACTCTCTGAGCCTTCCTGATCAAAAAAAAAATTGTCAGAGGCAAGATAGACAACACATTGTTTATCTACAGGACAAATAATGATGTCATACTTGTATAAGTATATGTTGATGACATCATCTTTGGCTCAACAAGTTATAAACTTTGCAAACAGTTTGAAAAACTGATGGCAAAAAAATTTGAAATGAGCATGATGGGAGAACTGACTTACTTCCTTGGACTACAAATCAAGCAGACTGATAAAGGAACCTCTATCAGTCAAGAGAAATATGTCAAAAGCCTACTGAAGAAGTATGAGCTCAGTGACTGTGCCTCAGTCAAAACTCCCATGGTTCCACCAAACAACCTTGGTCCTGACCTTACTGGAAAACCAGTGAATCAAACTCTTTTCAGAGGAATGATTGGGTCACTGATGTATCTACTTGCATAAAGGCCTGACATCCAATTCTCAGTCTGTTTGTGTGCCAGATATCAATCTGACCCAAGAGAATCTCATCTCACAACTGTGAAAAGGATACTCAGGTACCTGAAAGGTACTCCAAACCTTGGATTATACTATCCAAAATGCTCAGGCTTTGATCTCAAAGGATACTCAGACTCTGACTATGCTGGATGCAACATGGACAGAAAAAGCACCTCAGGCTCCTGCCAAATCCTTGGTGGAAAATTAGTCTGTTGGAGTGCTAAGAAGCAACAATCAGTTGCCATGTCCTCAGCAGAAGCTGAATATATTGCAGCAGCCAGTTGTTGTGCAAATGTACTCTGGATGAAAAGTCAACTCAGTGACTATGGAATCCAGTATAAGATGGTTCCCATCTTTTGTGATAACACAAGTGCAATTGCCATCTCAAACAACCCAGTTCTTCATCAGAGAACTAAACACATTGATATTAGATATCACTTCATCAGGGACCATGTCATGAATGGTGACATTGAATTACACTTCATTCCTACTGAATATCAGCTAGCTGATATATTCACCAAACCTTTGGATGAACCAACTTTCACAAGACTGAAAGCTGAATTAGGAATATTGGATATTGAGAATCAGTCCACTGATTGAATCCATCCAACTAAGTGTAAATTCTGAATACCTCAGGTCCCTGACTCAATGTGTTCCTCAGTGAAAAAGATCACTGAATCACCTTCCCTGAACCCCTCACTGAATGAGAAGTCATTCAGGGCCCTCAAAATGACATTCAATGCTAACTTAAATGCTCTAAGTATCTAGTTAGTAAATGTCCGAGGTTGGTAACTGAATTCTTATTTAATATAAGAATATTTGTTCTTTTGCCTTCTGGCATCCACCTCTGGGCCCCCACTTACCCACTTGTCATTTAATGCCTCTTCTCTCACATAAAAAATATGTGATGATGTAAACTCTGCAAATTACACTTTTTGCAGACGGCACAACTGTTCACCTTGACTGTTGTACAAAACCCGGGAAAGTGAAGTGGTGGCATTTAATGCGGATCCCAAAGGTTTTTATACAAAACGGTTTTCAAAATTTTTGAGAATAATTCCGCTTATTGCCTAAACCACCCCTCTCCACTTCCCTATAAATACCCCCAAACAAATCAACACACACACGTTTTAGAAAATTTTTAAGCAAAACTCTTGCCCTTTTTCTCTCAAAAATTAGTCTGTGTTGTTCATCTTTAGACCCAGACCATCCGTTTCTTGCAAAACCAAGACTTTTCAAAAATGGCTGCTTCTAAAGCTATCACCTATGCCCCAAATGTAGAATTCACAACGGAGGGCGTGGACCTAAACAAAAATAACGTCGTAGGAAATTTTGCCTACCCCGAAAATTTTCGGGCATACAAGAATGTAGTCAAATATCTTCAAAACTGCTTTCTTGCTACGGCGTTTACAAAAACCCCCTCAATCATATATCATGACTATCTGAGGGAATTCTGGTGTACAGCAGTGGCTACAAGCCCTGAGGACACCAAAGACTCCATAATCACGTTCTCACTGATGAATGGGAGAAGGACCCTCTCCATGGATTACCTAACGTTCATCAAGGCCACAAGTCTTGATTTCACTGAGAACTTTGAGCCTAACCCCACTGACGCAGAAGTAAAGGCCGAATTGCTTTTACTAGGGCCACATGATGAAAAACATCCTGATGTGGCCCCAGGAACCCTTTTGGCCAAAGCGCCTATCATTAAGACCTGGTTCCCTCCTGTCTAGAGGATCCTGATGACCTTTGTCATTCAGGTCCTTGGGGGCAATAAATCCTCCACGGAGAAATTGAATGCATCACAGCAATTGATGGTGTTCAGTCTCCTGGAGGGTAGAAAGATAGACATCGGAGGAACAATCTTCCGAGACCTCGTAGCCAAGCTATCAGGAAAATCTAGGCAAAGACATATGTCTTACCCTAGGTTCATTTCCTGTGTGCTTCAGGACTTACTAGGCTCTGAATATGTTAGGCCAAACATTGAGGGATCTAAACCTGACGTCTTACACAAAGCCAACTATTCAAGAGACCTTACTGAGGTACAACCAGTCTCCCTGACCACATACATGTTGTTGGTCATTCAGGGAGTAAATGCTGTCTCACCAGTACCTTCTCCTACAAAAAAGGAGAAGAAGAAGAAGAAGGCAGGGTCCAAGAAGGTGGTTAAACCCAAACCAATTGCCCTTGAGACTTCTGCCTCAGAGCCTAAAGAAAGGCAAACAATGGCCAAGACGTCTGAGACACCCATTCTTGAGACCCTCTTGACCTTAAAACAAACGCCAACGGAGGGTACTGAGAAATCATCCTCAGTGTCCTCGGGCAAAACCTTTCCTCATGGCTCTACTGACATACACAAGTCAGTAGGGTCTGGAACCTTCACCCTCTCACATCCCGATGAAGGCATTAGTCAATCACAACCTTTGCCTGAGGGAGTACAGGGTCCTATACCCTCGGTAGAGCAACACTACTCTACTGAGAAGGGAACCCACACCCAATCACATCCTTTTTACAGTCCTAAGAAATCACACTCAAGATCTCAGAGAGAAACGGTCCCTAAATCCCCAGAAGGGCAGTACAACCCTGATGGGAAGGGGGACCTCAACCAATCATTGCCTCATGATAGTACTGAAAAACACCCACCAGTCCTTGAAGGCACTCAGGGGGACAAAGACTCAGAGGGATTGAAACCACCCGCTGATACGGAACCCAAAACTCCTCATGGCGGATCCAGTCACTCAAAAACTGACTCCGCAGTCCAGGCTGAGAAAACCCACTCAGTGCACTTGGAGGGGTCAGAACCTGGCCACAACGAAGGCAAGCCCTCTTCTAAGGGGGAGCCGGATTCAGCCAAGGTTCCTAATCTTGCGGATATTCAGAATCTCATGGATGAAGAATCCGATGAGGAGATGGTAGATTTTGGGGACGAAGAAATTTTTGCTGCTAAGGAGGAAATGGAGACTGATACACACAACTCTCCTCAGCACCCTGAACAAAAACAATCATCTCCTCCTCTTGAGGATCAACAACCCCTCAACCCAACAACATCATCATCATCAGGTCACTCATCTGCTCCTGCTACTCCTCAATACCTATAGAAGTACGATAATATTCTCCCACTCACTGAAAGGCAGCTGGTAAAATTTCTCCGCAAAGCCAACCATGCTCTCTTTCATGAGATTACTGGAGAACAATGGGAACTGCATACTGAAGCAGCAGCCAACTATGCTGACTTCAGGGCTACTGTTGAAGAATCTCAGGGTAAAGTGCTTCAGGTCACCAAACTCACTGACAAACAACTCGGTGACCTGAGGGACTCTCTTGATAGTATGGGTACTGAACAAGATAAGCAGCTCACCAACATACTAAAGACTCTTGATTCCATTCAGGAGGAAATGAGAGATGACTCAACCCTGATAACAAGGCTGAAAGAGTACATGGATACTCAGAAGACCACCTCCACCAACATTGCTGAGCTTCTAAAGCTTCTTCAGGGGGTGGATCTTAAAACCATAAGGTCTCAGCAAGATTCTATTCAACAGTCAGTCGTTGATTCCAAGGAGTGCCTAACCAAGATATCCTCAGCCTTTGATCAGCTCTCCAACAAACATAATGAGCTGATCACCCATTACACCACAAAGGTAACTGAACTCGCTGACACTCAGGCTACAATGGCAGAGGAAATGTCCACACTGAAGAATGAGACCACTGACATAAAGAAGATAGTCTCCAGCATCCTGTCTATTCTTCAGGCCTCTCCGGTTACCCCGCCTCCTCAGTGAACAGGTGTATACACTGAAGTTCCAACACCTGTTGAGGGGGAGAAACTTGATGCTACTCCTGAACCTTCAAGTTCCGCACTTGTTGTTGCTACAATCTCTGTACACCCTAAAGCAATAGCAACAGAAGTGCCTGAGACCTCCACCAGTCAACCTGCTCCCACTGACAAAGGGAAAGGAATCATGGTGACTGACGAATCTACTCCTCAAGTGCAATTGGTTCCAGCATCAACTGAAATTCGTCCAGACCCTGATGCACCATTTGAGGTTGAATTGGATGGTAGAGGGAAATTCTATGGAACTCCAGCGGAAGTGGCCGTAGTCTTGCATGAACAGGACATAATAAGGGCCAAAGAAAAAGCTGAGCAACTCAACAGACCAGTCATTTTTGAGGTTGCTAAGGAGGTTATCAAGGAGACTGACAAGGACATCAAGGGGGAAGAATTCCTCAAGCTTCAGGCTGACCTCATTTAGGAACACAATCAGCAGGCCAAGCTTAGAGAAGAAATGAGGAAGAAAACCTATGAGAGGTATATGTGGCACATGACAAAAACCAAGGGAGAAGGCACCGTCACTGATATGACCATTCACCTGACCAAGTCTATAAGCGTAACGGTTCACAGGGGACCAAGAAAGTCTGAGGTAAACAAGCCCTTCAAGTTCTTAGACTATGGGCTAAGGGAATGGGACATGATGATGCCCATCCTGAGGAAGAAGCAAGGCAAGATCATTCCAAGTCTTCTAAAAACCCTGAACTCTAAATACGAAGAACTGGAAAAGGTAGCAAAGAGTTTAGGAATAGATCATGAGAAGGCGCTTGCTTCTTAGGGACTGTCAATCCCTGAGCCTACTCAGAAGACCAGGAGGAAAAGAAAAGCTGTGGGTCAGGAGCCTGAATAATTCATAGCTGCTCTTCATTGCGACAGAATTCCTCCTCAGGGAGTCAAGTTTGTCCCCAACCTAGTCATCAAGGAGCCTGAGTACAGTATCTTCTTTTTCGATGAGTTTGACCAACCGGCCTTCCAGCGAGTCAGTGATATCAACCTTGTGGAAACGACAACTCTCCTAGCATACAAGCTAATGGCACTTCAAGTGAAGGGCCCTGAAAATGAAGAGTTTGTCAAGATGTTGGATAGGATGATGAATGAGCAACCTGACAAAGAAGTGTTAGTGTCGAAGAAAGCTAAACTGGAACTCTTGGGTATCTTGGAAGGCGGAGTACAAGAACCCTGAGTATTATGTTAGATGTTAGGACTTTGTAATGATATTAATAAAATGATGGCCCATGTTTTTTGTTATATCAGTATCCTTTCATAGCTTTCTAGTATATTCAGTATGAGAAGAAGCCAATTTGCTCACTTATAACTGATCAAAACACTTAGGCATAATTTATATCCAAATAGGGGGAGATTGTTGGGTCTGTCAGTACCTAAGCGTCCTGAAAACAGGATTTGGACACAAATTAGCCAAGTGTTAATCAACCTTAAACACTCTTAAGTCACTGAGTGAACAGTCACTCAGTGAGTTACCTTCAAGATGCTTAGGACGAGTCTAAGAAGAAATATTCACCATTAAGTGAGGCGGAACTCCCTGAATGTCACTTAAGCCAAATAAGAAGGTAATGGGTTCAGTAAGTATTGGACAAGAACTCACTGAACCCCCAGTCTCCTCAACAACAATAAATGATTGAAGACTGAAGACATAGACTGAAGAATCTGAAGTCTGAAAGAAAGGCGGGATTAGGCGGGAAGAGTTTGAGAAGATAAGGAGAAGTCTTATCGGGCCAGAAACAAACCTTCCCTAAAACGGCTTAAAGTCAAGAAGTGTCAGACCTGACACTCGGAAAGACTTTTAGCCTATTCCTATTGGTTCTTGGAAATGACAAATACTGTTGTAGTTGTCAGACACGCTAGGTTATTCTTTTTGTATTTTTTAATCATAGGTGCTCTTTTATACTTGTGTATAAGTAGGAACAGATAGGAGAAAAGTAGAACAAGTTTTAAGCATTAAAAGCTTAGACTTTTACAAAACCACTTTTCTCCTACAAAGAGTAACCAAGTCCCTGAGATAGCTCAGTAGGTCGATATTTTTACCACTCAAGAATGTCTTGAGTTTAGATAGGAGACAAACCATACCTTGTCTATTCAAGCCCAAGTGTTTTTCCGCAAACACTTGGGTAATAGATTCTTTTGATTGATTTATAATAAGAATTTAAACGTTGAAAAACTTGTGTTTTATCTTTACGTTTTATTTATCTGTTATAATGAATCAATACATTAATCTCAGTCATAAACACAATTAGATGAACTTTGTAGTTACTTCTAAGTGTGTAAAGGGAACAACACAATGTCCAGCGTGGCATTTCTTTTGGCGGGGACACGTGTCACACCCCGCTAAGAGCAGAAACACGAGGTGCAACGAAAATGTAACATCACATAAGATAGTAGAACAACACCATAATTGATTTAGGAAATAAGTTACAATGATTCAATAAGATTTTTAATACAAAATTGGATAATGAAAACAAGTCTTAATCTTATCAAATTTAAGTCTTTAGAAAATGGTCTTGGACAAATCACTCGGTCTTTAATATGAGAAAAATGTATGACTTCAATATGCATGCTCCTTCAAAATACAAGTATCGATCACCTGAAAATGATACTCTAAAATGTCAACATAAAGTTGGTGAGTTCGCAGGTTTAAAGTAAATAAAATCCAGATTTACCATGCATGATATATAAATAGGACAAGTGTGCAAATAATAATAATAAAGTGTAGGGAAAGCAGTTATATATCATAATCATCGGGGCTAATCAGGTAACCACCCATCGGCTAGTCAGGTAACCACCCATTGGCTAGTCAGGTAACCACCCATATAAACCACCACACTCTTCATCTACAAATCTTCATCTCCAAAATATAGATATATACTACATGCATGCCTACCAGCTGGGGCTAAAACATGAGCACTCCCATGTCAAGTGGATTACATCCATGACATGAGACCACACAGCAATACCAAAACCACTAGTGCACCTAACGCCATTATATACACAACTTCGTCCAAAAATAATAAAGCAAACATTTAAGCACGGCATAAAACTTGAAATGCTTTGACTATCATTTTCCCCCAAAGAAAAGTATAAGTAAAATGGCGCCACGAATACTCACCTTAACACGGATGAGAAAATGTTACAAGTGCAATCAAGAAGTCGATGAAATGACAAGCTACTCCTTCTTCAACGTATCTACATAAATTTATATCGTATATTACTTATAAGGCGTTCATTAAAATATCATAACGGATTCTTAATTATTCATTACCATTCATTAATGTGATTAGGATTTCATATGTGAAATTAGGTTAAAATATGTTTAAGAGTATCCGTATTAACGTTACAAATATAATTTAGGTCAAAACACATTATATGGAGTTAGGTTACACTAAATACTTACTTGAAAGATAGTTCAGATTTTTATCCCTTTCTGGTTTTGATATTTATGAATTTTAACTCATACTTAATTGTCTACTGGGAAGCTAATATTTTTATCACAGATACATATACATGTTGATCACTTATTGTAATTTTCTTAGATTTTATTTCAAAGTGATAGTACCCTTTCAAAAATCGTTTTCCCAGACCTGCCCAGAAAAATAACTGCACAGACACCCAGAAAGTTTTCCCTTGACAAACACATTCAACCTTTCAGAAAAATCTACGAAAATTCCAGTAACTAATTGAAATATCATATATTCCCCTTACAAAATTGGGGCTTCCCAAACCTTATAGTTTGTAAATGAAAAATCATAAAATGTGACTGAATTTCCAAACTCCTAAACTCAGGATTGACATCAATGTTCAAAAAAACAAAAAGTCGTCTACCCGACCTCCAAAAATTATAAAATTTTATATACAGATCGTACACAACCTGAAATTAGTTTTAGGCTCAAAAATCATACAAAAACACGTTGGTATCATCAATTTAGACCTCTTGTAAAATGACCCATATTATTGACAGCATTCAGCGAGACAGAAACAACACAACTCTAACCCTTATAAAATCCATCCAAGGCCGATTTCAAAAACCCATCTCTTCCAGTATTTTAGACTCTTATAGGATTTAAATAACCCACCAAACCACTGTCTTTATTCCCATTCGTTTAGTCACAATTCTCTTTACAAAATCACGTAAAATCATGTGTTGCGATATTAGTTATTAGGCCGTATATCATGTTTATTTCTTAGGGTTTTATTCCAATCCTCACACCATCATTAGTATCATTAATATACTGATCTTAAGAGTGTTAAATGATGTTTATACCAAATCATATGGGTCCTTATATTATTATACAATCCGATTCTATAATTAGGGTTTTATAACACATAATGAGAGCCGAATGTTTTGTTAAATTGAGAGCGATTACAAGGCTCGAATGGATGATTAATTAGGTGATAAAAACGTGTAGGAGATCAACCAACAACTAACCTTCCTGTGGCAGCAAGTACACGAACCAAAACCCCAAGAAAACTCCAAGAAAATGATTTGGAAAAATGCCTCTTAACCTTGTTTGTGATCCGAACAAAAACCCTTCTTGATTTCTTTTTCTTCTTGCTGTACCTTCAATGGAAGATGGAGAGAAAATATTTTGTGTGTGTATAATTATTTTGTGAACCGTAATGTTTGTGAGGGAAAAAGGGAATACGTGTGAAGTATTTTAGGGAGGGATAACTTTGCCGATTTTTGGTGATTTAATGATATCTTTTTGATAGTTATCTCTTCTAATAATGTATCAAGACCATCATATAGTACTTATATATGCTTGTGTCCTTTATATATATATATATATATATATATATATATATATATATATATATATATATATATATATATATATATATATATATATATATACTAGTTGTCGAAGCCCGCCCAACGGGCAGGCATGACTTAAAAGCCCTCCCGGTGGGCGGGTATGACTTATAAAGATAGTTGGCATATTTTTCTATAGCAAAAGAAGGGTAGTAAAATACATTTAAAAACATACTCCGTAGGTAATAATCAAATATGACATGATCAAATGATACCGGGTTTAGTGATACCGTCAATGTACACTTTATAGTCTTACAATAAGGAAATAATCAAATTTCATGTTTTGCATATGCGTATGAATGCAATAAATACGTACTTAAAACAAAGAAAATCGAAGCTAATATTATATAACTAAAAACACATGTATAACTTAATGATTATTAATTAAATCGAGTTTTCTTATAATGAATCAAAAAATACAAAAACATCGAACATCGTCTACGTGGTTGATGACTTATTTTCCAACAAAACAGTGAACCCAAGTTATAGCCCCGGGAAAAAAACCGTAACAAAGTCTTTTCATTTTCATGTGCATTGTAGAAACTATGGACCATGTCAAGCACTCTTCTATGCACCCCTTTTGCTTTTAATAGGATCTCCATCATCATATAATAAAGACACCTAAAAGAACACCTAAAACAACACATAAAACAACATCAAAGAATCAACCACGTAGACGATGTTTTATATCAAACGTTAATGCATAAGTATTTGTTTTATGCTACCTCCTTAACCCTTTTACGCAAAGTGACAAAACCAATCACCCGTTTCATACCAATAAATGCATAAGTATTGGGGGGGGGGTAAATTAACTTAATTATGTGTTTTATGGTGATGAACATAATTCATACCCCTACACATCATAAAGTATATGTTTTAAGTCCTAAGAATTCAGATATTCATACTGGTTATTAAATTTCAACTGGTTAGTTTGATAATTCCAAGCTTATAACCTGAAATAATATGAAGCAGTATCAGGAATACATATGCTTTATATTGGCAAAAATGATAAATAAAAACCAAGTGGAAAAAACTAAATAAACGCATTGTGAGAATCTTGTAAGACAAATCACTCACCTCTTGAGAAGTTAGTTTGTCAAGATACATTATAATGGACCTCAAGGAATTCCCATGTGATGCGATTATTACATTCTTTCCCGCTTGTAGTCGAGGTTCAACCTGCACGATTTAAGTTTAATTATCAGATTATTACAACTTTAAACAACAAAACTACATTCAAATACTACCTCCTAAATCCTATTCTATAAAATTGATTATCAAATAAAAGGTGCACTTACATGTTCTTTGAAGGATGCAACGGCTCTTTCAGCACACATTTCCAAACTCTCACCATTTGGTGTAGGGATATCAAAATTATACGACGCCATTCATGAACTTTTTCTTTCCCATATTTATCAGCAGTTTCTTACTTATTTAATCCCTGCAATTCCCCATACCTGAACACCAATTAAGAATAAGAAAAAAGACTTTAAACACCAAAAACGAAAATTTAAGGTACAACACTTACATTCGTTCATTTAGTTGCCAAGTTGTAACTACTGGAATACATTGCTTTTCAGTGTCTTGACTAAAAAGTTGACTCCATGATTAAGCTTGTTCCCTTTCATTATGCAATAATAGGCTCCTACAAACGGGTTAAAACATAAAAACGGGAAAAATAAAAAAAAAATTAAAAAAAAGAGGCTAATTGGATAAAATACTAAAACGGGACAAATGTAAAGAGATGTGTGCATACCTTTTTATGGCGACAATCAATCAGATTTAAAAGCAAATGTTGTTGCATGCATTCTGCAATCAAATCACATGCAAAGCTTCATGACTAAACCATCTCGTGCAGGTTTTAGTTTTCTAGGTTGACTTACAATTCCCATGAACAACTCGAGATGTTGTAATTTTCTTTTGAAGTGAACCCTTTCAATTCCAATTCTAGAAAACAATCTTTAACCGACAGAAAATGTACATACTCAATTGTATTTGAGTAAAGTTCCAAGCTTTCCGCCCTTTTCCAAATGCCTAGCCTCCTACAATTCATAACAAAAGCAACAATTTCAAACCTTTAATGCATAAAATTTCCTAAGTCACAGAAGATGATAATATATTATATTGTTTAAAATAATATTAAAGACACTAACTATTTACTAATAAAATGGACTAAAATGTTCAGCCCAGTCAATAGCTTTTTCCCCAAAACACGCCCATTTTGCCACCTCAATATTCTTGCTCATAAATCTAAAGGAGTTAAGGAATCTTCATACATACTCATAGATATCTTGCCAATAATTGGGAATACATGAGATGTTAAGAATATGCATATAATAAGTACAAAATCTAACCTGAACCAATAATGGTCTTCAAAACTTCAGCTCATGGAATAGTTGTAGTCTGAAAAGAAGATGCTTGAATAACCACTGCACAACTCTTTCTACACTGATCATTTCGCGACACTCCGAGATCAGTCTTGAAACCTTTTGAGGTCAACCGCAGAGAACCACTTTCGACTTCTTGATGAAGAGCAGAACTGTTGATGTACCCGTGAGACTTGATGGTACCAATACATCTATTAAATGTTGTTGCAGCCATTCTGAGAATTAAATAAACTGAGATAAACTCTCTCGTTGTCAAGTTAAAAACTTCACTAAAAATGAGATAATATCGTGATTTTCAAAAATATGTAATATATAACATCTTATTTGCAAGTATTAAGCTATGTTTCAACAGCAGTTTCATTGGGCAAAACATAGTATGTTGTGCCACCAACGTACGGATAATATCAAGTCTACTATACGCTGATAATGGTAAAGTTGTGAACGTACGATTGGCCCATTTGAATCGGGCGTTGTGTTATAGATGTTGGTTCTTGATTGAAGTTTTCGAGCTCCATGCCTACCCTGAACAACAACATTTAACCATCATGTTAGAATTTGTGTTTTGGAGCTGATTATCTGATCAGTTCAACTTAAAGTAGCTGTTCATATTTTAATTGACTACTATACTTCAATAATATGATTATAACAATTTCAAACACCAAAAGCACATCCAAACACTCTATCTAATATATTACATATGATTATCTGATTCTAATATCATATGATAAGTGTCAAACACATGGATCCAAACACTCCTCTAAAAAATGGGCTGTTTTTTGCTTTAAACATTATTAAGACACAACAAGTGAAATTGAGATGAAAGATACGTACGCTACAATAGGGGAAAACGCACACCAGTTGTTGTCAACATTTTCAAAGACGGACATATATGCACACCGGTTGTTGTCAACATTATCAAAGGCGGGCATGTGTGCACACCTCTGTTGGCCAACGCAATAGCCATAATTGTAGCAGCCTCCATGACCCATGATAGGGGATTCCACATAAACCCGAGAAACTTGAGGAATTTGCTTTCCTGTGATAAAAAACAAAAAAGATAAAAGTTAAATCATTTGGAAGTAAAGCTACCAGAAAAATTATATAAGAAACCATCATTGTTTATAATAATCAAGTATACTTTCTTTTCTTCCAACTTGTTGGGTCCAAAGATTTCAAGCCTTTGGTATCCCTCACTGGTACTCAGACCTTTACGGTTACATTACAACCGCTCAAACACTTCCTCAATATGTACTTTTTCCTTTTGTGGCAAATGAACCATTAGTAATCTAAACCATATTATAAGCTTCTTGTTTTAGAAAATTAGCAGGAACATAGTTAAACAAAGATAAGTATGATCACATTCAACTGGATATAGGATGTTAACCATTTAGTTGTGTCCTCTGTTAACTTAATAGCATTAAGAGTGAGATTTTACACATTTAACTTGATAGCTTTTGTCACAGTGGTTGTTACCAAATACTGATAAGAATCATGATCTCTAGCAATAAGCTCTCCTAGATCTGGAATTACCGAGAATGAGTAGTAATACAAAACCAAAACAATATGAGAGTGAAAAGGAAACTTTTTACATGGATAAGATGCACATTTGCTACTCACATTAGCGGTAGCCCTTGCTTTTGGCACACTATTTGGTGGGGAACCCATGTTAAAAAAGAATCAAGATCATTATCATTTTTTGTTGGTTCATCTTGGCAGCAGTAGTAGCTCTCTCTCGAGCTTCGGCAACTGCTCTATCTCTAGTCTCGAATAATGTGACATATGTATACGAAGGTTGTATTTGTGTGTAAATAATGTGTTAGGAAGTTACTATTAATCGTTAATTATATGTGTTTAGTTACATTGGAAATTTGCTCGTCGTTTCTAGATGCTGATGTGGTTGTTGTGGTAGATGCAATGGCGGCCACAGCTGCTGCTACACCAGCAACAGAAATGGATGCGTAACAAAACTTTTTTTGTGTCAGTTAAAATATCAATTTATAACTCCTCATGAATCCAGCGATCCTACTACTAAATATTAATAATAGTATGATTCAAGTATAACTCCTCATGAATCCAGCAAGCATTATTACTTCAACTCTAAATATACTAATTCAATTTTGCAGAGTTATATCTATTATGCGAGTTACATATTTGATTTTTAAATAGCATGGAAATCGATGTATATGGGGAATATTGAATGGAAACAGCGGTAGTGGTAGTAAATGCTAAATGGTACCAAAGATTGAACCCACCCATTTAAAAATTGGCCATTCATACCCATTATAGAACTGGCCGCAACAATCTCAACCTGGTATGACCCGTTACTCAATCCGATTGACAATTCCATCTTACCACTATATGTAGTCTTAAACACCCTACTCCAGTTCCAACACTTATATGTGCATCGTAAGCTACAAATAAATACGGAGGCCAGTTAAAAAAATGCCTAAAGTAATCACATAATTAAAATCATTTTCTCTTTCGCATATTGAAAACTCAACGTGTCCAAATCATCATTATATCCAAACCAAAAAAAACTGGTTACTGTGAGTTAAGTGAAATCAAAACGGAAAGCCAAAACACACCGCAACTTAAGTTTGTGATATAGATAGCATAGAAAACAAAGAAAACAAACACCCTAATCTTAAAATATAATATTTTACCTCACAGGGGAGCCTTGTCTCTCAATTTATTTGTCTCACTCTTGGGCTGTGCTAGACACCCACAGATCATGAATCATGTTTTTGGCTGACTCTCCTTGTGAAAGATGATGGCTGGCAGTGTACCCATTATAACTTTTGCAGCATTCCATATCCATTCCAGCTTTGTTCCCAGCTTAGCTTCCCCGTTAACCATGCATTGCAATGAGCAACAGTTAAATTGATCAGCCCACCATGAACATCATAACTGTTTGTGGCGATTCTTTTTTGGTCAATATGAATACTTGATATCAGTTGCCTTGAGTCCATGACTGTTGAACAGGGGAAAAAAATACTACTCGTATTAATAAATGTCCAAAATGATTATCATATTTTGTGTAAGAAAACTATAAAGTCCTGTTTCAATCAAAATGATGCTAGCCTATTATGTATCCTTGTACCATAAATAAAATCAATCTTAACCGCCATCCAAATAAGAAGCATAGTAAACATACTGTTAGCAAATGAAATTCAAAAACTATATCACTAATTTCCAACGAAGATCAGAAACTCAAACTTTTTAATGTTCATTTAGGCATGCCATCGCAGCAAGTGGTATTTAAACTCATGACAGTATGATAAAAGAAGGTAAAATCACTTGCATTTGGAGAACATACCATCACTGTCACCACCCATTCATGGAGAGAACTGAATAATTGGGGCATTGTAGGGAACACGTTCATTGATCCCAACGTGATAAGAATTTAGGAACACCCTTCCAGATTGTTTCATGGAAGTAGTTCTTTCCCGCTCTCATCTCATCAGCCCTGTAACAAAGCACACACCCATAAGTCCCACATCCCCAACATGTACAAATAATAGTTATAAAGCCTGTACTGTACTATTTCAGTTACATAATAGATGTGAGAATAGTTTATTCATGCTTTTTAAAGAAAGTCGTTGTTTAGAAATCACTGACCAACATCTCCTTATACTTGAAGCTTTAAGTATGTAATGATATTAGGAATCAGGTGAAGAGAAATACAGCTTTAAGTATATATACAATGTAAACCTCCAATCACGACATTAGAAAGAGATCCAAACATCCAAAATCAAAATCCTGAACATAATCTCTTTAAAAAAAATAGTACAAATGCATACTGGTAATTTGAATGGTCTGTCAATAGGTGTATTAATTTAACAAATAGAATGTGATAAAATATAGCCAAACAAAATCATTATGAAAACTTGATAGATTATAATTAACCAAATTATGAAACCAATAATCATGATGGATGATTTCTTCATAACGGATACAGATGATGAATACATGGGAAATCAAATAAGAGAAAAAACATAAATCATGCTTTAAATGATTAAAAAATTAAAAAGAAAAACATACCTTTACAATCATGTTTTTATATTATTGATTTGCACACACAGGAACTTCTTCACTGTCCTCAAATGTGTTTACAGATTGATGAAGGGACATGGATAGTTGTAGAGATTTCTCTGATACATCTTCTTTGATATGTTTAGGAAAAAGGCTGCAAAGGAAACAAAGATATTAGGGTTTTTGATATGTGAATTAAAATATTTTAGCTTACTTTGTAACAAATCGTCTATCTCCTCCTTGGCGTAGGTTTCTTTTTTCTTTGTCGATGAATGAACATTGCTAGGGTGGAAAACGAATGGATCACGTAGGGTTTTTTCTGAGAGGAGGGAAGAAGAATGGGGGTGTTATGTTTATTGTGTAGGTGGTATGATAGTGTATTGTTTTTGATGGGCTTAGGGTTTTTTTAGTCGTATTCCAGAGTTGCACAGTTTATAGATTAGAAGTTGGGAAGTATATTCCAAATAATATGGTGGCTCAATGGTTAAGATGTTTGTTAATCTTCCAAGCACGTCAGGTTCGAACCCATGCAGTTTCATTTTTAAAAATATTTATTCCGAATTTATGTATTAATTCCTGCAGCAAGAAATGCCAAGTGGCATAGTTTATGATTATGTGGCATTGAGGTGGCATTTAGGTGGCATTATCTACGTGTAACGCCTCCTGTTATATATAATGTGTATATATATATATATATATATATATATATATATATAATATATATATATATATATATATATATATATATATATATATATATATATATATATATATAGTAGTTTAGGGATTATGTATTTTTAATTATAAGGTAAGTTTATATTCATTTAATTAGTTTATTAAAAACTTAGGTTAGGTAATTTAATAATTCTTATATTAATTTATGTGTTCTTGTAAAATTCAAATTAGAGGGGTAATTTAGGGATTTCAAATGATTAAGGTTAATTTAGTTAGCTTAGTTTAGAATAAGGGTAATTAAGTTGTATTATATTTCATAACATAATGTATTATATCTTATTTCATATTATATAGTTCTAATATTACTAATCAAATAAATAAACTTAGGGTAGATTCCAATTAATGATTAAAATGTTATACAAAGTTTTAGGGTGTAAGTCGAATGTTAGGTCAATGGTCTTCGTTGACTAACATGATTTGTTGAGGGTTCTCACAACACGTCCCCGCTAAAAGTAGTATCCACTGTTGAGATTATTATAATTAACAATAATTAAGTTAATTTATCACCTCTTTTGGCAGGGACATGTCCCCGCCCAAAGAGGTATCCACTGTTGAGATCAACTCTTTTGGCAGGGACGTGTCCCCGCCAAAAGCCTCTGACCCATTTTCCAGTAAATTGCTGCAAAATGGGTAATTTTCAGATTTTTTCCTGAATTTTTCCGGATAAAATCTACACAATAACAACATAGTAATAGAACCTGTTTTATGCAACAAAATAGCCAAATTCGCTACACATAATCTCATATATAACCAAATTCGCTAAACATAATCATGTGTATCCAAATTCGCCAAAACGGTTCAAAAACCGTGATCACATGATTATCCACAAATGGTTCTACAAAAGTATACATAACCTAGCTATCTGCAAATGGTCCAAAACTATACACGTAATCCGTTTAGCGGGAATCCTAACACATAATCTAAATAAACACATAATAATCCATGAAATCTCTACAAATTTGTCCATAACCACTACAACACATATAAACCGACCCATGGGACCCAAACAAACCATATGCTACTCCCGAGTCTCCCCACTCCCCCACCCCACTCCTCTCCCCAGTACCTCGAAAGTTACCTTGTGAAGCCTCATGTGATCTCGATGTCCGTGGCATGCCACTCGCTAGCTGATCGGGGAAAACCGGCTGACTCCTTGCCCACTCCATCAACAGATCAAGCTGTTTCCTTTGCGCGGAGAGCTCCTCGGATTGCTTCTGCACGGTTTCCTGCAGCGAGGACGAGGAGGCTTGCTCGCGGGCTCGTGAGGCGCTGAGGGTCGTCTTCTGACCACCGCCGAGTAACACTCGACCTACGCCAGTAATATGACCGCGCTGCTTACCACCGATCACGTGGCGCATAATATCGAGGTCAGACATAGTCATCCCTGCGGAGGTGCTCTACGTCCGCATCCGTATCATCTCATTCTGTTTAGTTACAAAAAAAAACAAGAAAAGTAATATATAAGTCGTGATTTATTATATTGTATTAATGTGGGTTAGTTTTTAGGATTAAATTATAGTTACGTATCTAGCCTCGGACACGGGAGACTCAAAGACGTCGCCTCTCGTATGGTTGTGTCTGTAATGCTCGATCAAGTCTCTACCATCCATGGAGTCGTTGGGGTGGCTCAACTGTTTATAAATAAAATCAATAACGACTCACCCAACACTATATATAAAAATGAAATGATTAAAAAGTGTCTTACAAAGTTATCACGTATAACAGCTAACGAATGGGATCCATGAAGGCTAGAACTCGTATTTGCCTGCCGGTTTTGCCTATTGGTCGCCCCGATCCTCAACTTCTTTGAGTCTGACCAGTGCTTCACCTGTTATTATAAATAATAAAAACTATTATATAAATGAATTATTATTATTATTATTATTATTATTATTATTATTATTATTATATATATATATATATATATATATATATATATATATATATATATATATATATATATATATATATATATATATATATATATATATATATATTTTACAAAGGTAAAATATATTAAATAAAATGAAAAATGTTATGTACAAGATATAGCACAAGAGGATGAAGCTGCTAGGACAACCCCTAAACAGACCACCTCTTGCCTAGACAACAAAAAGAACAAAAAAAGATTTGGACAACCCCAAATCTATAACAAAGTGCTGCAATATCTAACAAAAAACATAACTATAAACAGCAAATGACTAGTAGAAAAATCTCCAAGGCAAGCCCAAAACCACCATTCCTAGCAGGCAAACAAGCTTCAACTAAGGTCATCCGCATACTCTGAATACATGGAAGAGTTCAAAGGGACCAACCAAAGTACCTCCAAACATCACCATATGTGAATAACCCATAGTAAGCTAAACTACCAGAACTGAGGAGATAGGAAATGCCATACTGATCAATCAAAGTATTGAAGCAAGCACTCTTCAGAAAGCATGAACCTGAGTGTTCCATAGCAAACCAAATCTTCATATCTTTAACTGCAATCATGAAGAGGGGTGAATCATCAAAGTAATCAATCACCCATAGACCTTGTCTCATTAAAAAACCTTGCCAAAAGAAAAACCCTGTGGGAAAACTTAAAGCAAGGAAAAAGAGTACAAGGTTAGTTTGTGTTAGAGTAGCAAATAAAACAGTCAACAAAGCCCCAACTCCATGTGTCACAAACAGCCCTATACTCTAGAAAATACTTAAGAAGTTCCACAAATATGATTCTAATGACAAGCTGAAAATAATAAACCAAGTAACAGCAAACCAGATAGCTAACTTCAGCCATCCCCATCTGCAAATCCAACCACAAACCTGAGAATAACCAAGACCAAACCAAAACAAAAGACCAGCGCAGAGGTTCAGATTCGGTTCTGTAGTGCATAGCCTATTATCCTCCAAACAACCAAAAAATAGGCCAGCGCAGAAGCTAATCAAACTCTCTGTAGTGCATAGCCAATTGTATAAACTCCACCAAACACCATAATCCACCCATAATTCAAACCTGGTACAGAAATATAACACAGCCCCACATATAATAACATACCTCAGGGAAAACCATCTATTCCAGCATAGAAAATCAGTTTCATCATCACAGTCAAAAATAGCATTGCAGGCCCAAAAACCAGTCCCACCACAGAAAGAATTGACCCAATTTATGACAGTGAAACAGTTATGGGAATCCAGTAACCATATAGGCCCAATATCAACCCTAACATCAATAAACTTGTGATAAAAACACAGGTCCAGATCAGCAGACAAGCTAAACATGATGAATAAGTTCAGCGATCTAATTCTGCATAACCAACTATAACCCATAACATAATCCAGACCAAACCATAACAAGAGACCAGCGCAGAAATTACGATTCGGTTCTGTAGTGCATAGCCTACTATCCTCCAAACACCCAAAAAGAAGGCCAGCGCAAAAGCTAATCAAATTTCTGTAGTGCATAGCCAATTGCATAAAACCCACCAAAACACCCATAAATAAAGACCAGCGCAGAATACTAACAAAGAGCAAAAAAATATGCTTACCTAAACTTCCAGGCACTTCACCACCACCATAGAAAACATAGGAAATCATACCTTTGGTCTTGCGTTCATCAGTAGTGCATAGACCACAGCTAACCATCCATGAGAACCAGTGAATAAACGAAACTTCATTGCCCCGATCAAAAACTTGGTTACAACTCCAAACACCAGTACCGAAGCAAAACCAGCAGACCCAACACCCATTCAAACCAACAGGCCTGCAATGATTTAAAAAATAGACAACATCTGTACAATAACAGTTAGACCCATGATTCCAAGCATTACGCCAAGTACCCTGATAAAGCCAAACACTTTGGTGAAGCCACCATATCTGCCCATGATTGAATAACATCATGTGCAGAACAAGACCATACATTTTTCTATGTAATCCCATCAGCAAACCCATTTAGACCCATGCTACCACCACCATTAATGCCTTTCAAGGGGAGTTTCCAAATAACCGTAGACTTTTCAACCTCACGGGAGTGTTTAATTCTCATGCCTATAAGCTTGTGTCTAACCGTGTCCACAATGATTCTAAAAACAGTCTCCTCGGTCCTAAAATCATTTTGGAAGATTCTAATGTTCCTCTCTTGCCAAATATAATAAACAGCAGCACCAAAGACTAAACGCTGAATAACACTCCATAAAGAGTTGTTGGCAGCTTTAATGGATAAACCCGATACAATTTCAGCCCAAACACTTGACAAATCCTCAAGTCTACACAAAGGTTTAAGATTATCCCATATACTCCGAGAAAAATTACAACTAAAAAACAGGTGGCTCTGAGTTTCATCAATACTATTACATAAAGGGCACCGACTACTAGAGATATTGAACCACCTAGAAATTCTGTCCATGGTCTTAAGTCTACCCCTCATAGCCATCCAAAGCACAAACGCATGTCTAGGAATACATTGAGAGAACCAAACGTGTTTATACCATACAACTTTAGGACAATCTGTTCTTAAAGCTTTCCAGGCCTCCTTAACACAAAAGTCCGCTTCCTTATTCTTCTTATTGACCCATATAAGCTTATCATTACAGTCATTACTCAAACTAGGAACTGGGACCCTCAAAATTTCACCAAACAAGTCATTCCACTCAGAAGGCCACTTCCATCCATTCTCGTCAATCAGATCAGCCACTTTGTCATTCACATCAAACCCTTGCTCTGTGATAAAGCTATGGGTGATGAGTTTACACAAAGGGCCGTTCGTGTGCCATTTATCAAACCAAACAGAACATTCCCTACCATTACCCAACTTATAAGCAACGAAGCAACGAATCTTAACCCTAAGACTAAGGGGCTGCTTGGTAAGTATAGGGGAAAGGGAAAGGGAAAGGGAAAGGGTAAGGGAATGCAAAGGAATGGGTGAGGTGGGTAATCATTACCTTACCCCCCAATTTACTCTATAATGGTTGATTACCCACTACTGGGTAATCAATACCTTTACCCTCCCTAACCAAGCACCATTATATGAGTGAGGTGGGCCCTTTTGAATACCTTACCCATTCCCCACCCCCCCTATACCCCATACCAAGCAGCCCCTAAGAATCTGATTCCAGCTCCATGAACCATTCACAGACTTAACATCGTGCCAAATATTCCTACCCTTAACCCTATAAGCATGCACCCATTTCACCCACAACGAGTCCTTTTTACTTATAACATTCCAAAGGTGTTTAGTCATTAGCGCCTTATTCATGAGCCTAAGAGGTTTAAGGCCGAGACCACCTTGGTTTTTGGGCTTACATATATCTTTCCAAGCAACACTAGAAATCCCGCTCCCATCACCCCCACCAGACCATAAAAATTTCTTAGGAAGCTTATCTATACTATTACAAATATAAGCAGGAAGAATGAACATCGAGGCCCAATAAACATGAAGAGAGGAGAGCACAGAAGCAATTAACTGAAGTCTACCCGCAAACGACAAGGATTTGTTCCTCCAATCATGAATTCTATTCTTAACTTTTTCAATCAAAATCCTACAATCATTGTTACAAATTCTCTTACCCGTCAAAGGAATACCCAAATATTTCATAGGGAGTTCACCAATACTAAATGGCATAGCAAGGAGAATCCTAGATTTGACCTCATCAGGAACATTCATGAAAAAAGCAGCACTTTTAGCTAGGCTAGGAGACAGACCCGAACACATAGTGAATTCATCTAATGCCCTCCTAAGAATGCAAGCAGAAACCTCATCCCCATGACACAGCAACAAAAGGTCATCCGCAAAACATAAGTGGGTCAACAAAAGCTTCTTACACCCCCAATGGTAACGAAATCTACTATCCCTCCTAATTTGTCTCTTTATCATCAAATTAAACGCTTCCATAACTATAGTAAACAGATATGGAGAAACAGGGTCACCCTGCCTAAGACCCTGTTTACTCTTAAAAAACCCATGCAATTCACCATTAATACAGATAGAGAAAGAAGCAGAAGTAAGACATACCATAATCTAGTGAACCATAGAACTGTGAAAGCCAAACTGAATAAGAATGATCTTCAAGAAATCCCAGTTTACTGTATCGTACGCCTTCTGAATATCCACCTTAAATAATAATAATAATAATAATAATAATAATAATAATAATAATAATAATAATAATAATAATAATAATAATAATAATAATAATAATAATAATAATAATAATAATAATAATAATAATAATAATAATAATAATAATAATAATTATAATAATGATGATGATGATGATAATGATAATGATAATGATAATAATAATAATAACAATAACAATAACAATAATAATAATAATAATAATAATAATAATAATAATAATAATAATAATTTCATTAGTGTGTTGACTGTGGGCGAATTTTGGCGATCTTCCTTGATCGTCATTCCTGGTTCCAGGTCTCCACCACAAGCATGATCTAACACCCTCGGTTAGATCATCGTTTCAACATCTATTGCTTCATCTTCCTGCTTCTTCGTTTCAACACAGCTTGTTGGAGTGGGGGTTTCGTGGTTATCTATTGCTTCATCTTCCTACCTCTTGTTCGGTTTGCTGTTAGAATTTTGCTCCCCTAAACGTTGTGGGGATTTGTCTGGGTTCGTTAGACTCTAAGAAGGTTCAACCTTTGAACCGTTTTGGGGTTTAGAACGCAAGATTGCACTGGTTTTTGGCTGCTGCTGTGTCTTTGCATACTTGCGGTTTGGGCTTGTGTGTGTCAGTCCAAAGAACACCTACCTTTTTGGCTGGTAGTGGATAGTAGCTGCGTTTTGCCTCCTTGTGAATTAGTTTGTTGCGGTTTGACTTTACTGGTGGGCCCCGCGTTTTGATTGAAGTGTGTAGCTTTTTGCATTTTGATTGAAATGGTGGGCCCCGCGTTTTGATGTGCGGTTTGATCCTTGTGGTTTATTTGAGTTGCGGTTTGACTACTTGGGCCACTTGGTGTTGCGTTTTGATAGTGGGCATGGTGTTTTGTCCCCGGTTTTGACTGCGGGTTACGATTTGGCTCTAAGTAAATAACATTTTGACTCAAGACTACTTGCGGTTTAAAATAAAAAAGAAAAAAAGAAAAAAAAAAGGAAAGGAGAGGCTTGCGGTTTGGCTGGTGTTTCTCATTTGCCTCACTTTTGGTTATTATGGCAATCATATGGTTTCATTATCCTTTCGCGGGTTTAAGTAGTTGTCAGGATGGTAGTGGAAATGGGCTCACCAAAACCTCGTTAATTTCTCATCTTCGTGATCGTCATTTCAGTGGGGAGGCTCTAGCCATCACCAAACTTTCTTTGGCCACTAATCTCGCTGTTTTTGAGGCTGCTGAGGTCACCTTGAAACGTATGGGCCTTTGGTTATGTGGAAATTGTTTTAAGACGCATAATCTTTGTTTGAAATGTCGGCATGGATCTGATTTTGTGCCACCCCCTGATTGTGGCGATGGTGTCGTTAGGTTTGTCTTGTTTGATCTCGCCAAACCACAAGTCCCCTCTTCGGTTCAAATTGCTCATGGTGAGGATTCAGTTTTGGTGGAGCATGATGGTTTTGTTCTACACTTACTTGACACCTTGCTCTCCAAAGGGTTGCACACGGTTAAATCCATCCCCCCCAAGTGTCGGTTGGGATTCTCTCGCGTACTGAAAGGAGCCCTCGATAAGGTGATCTGCACACCTGAGGATATTTCTTGCTGGGTTAACCTGTTAGCCCTGCCTCTTTGTCTCCTTAAAACCTTTTGCCCGAGGAGTAACATGAAGTGCAGGTCTGCTATTAAGCGCCAACGCCAAGAAGAGTACATCACCAATGCCATTCGCTCTTGGGGTACGTCTGGGGGTAGTTTGCAGCTTGTTAGAGAGGTTTTAACCGAACCCTCCCCTGCATGGTCTAATATTGATGAGGGTGCCTTGGATTTGGGTGAGCGTAATGTCAAGCAATTTAAGACGAAGATTTGTGATGGTCATTATACTGCGGCTGTCAGAGTTCTTTCCTCTTCAGGTGTTGCTCCTTATAATGATACCACTCTCGAGGACTTAAAAGCTAAACATCCCTTCAAGTCTGCTCCTGCTCGGCCGGATATACCGATTGATCATCATAACCTCATTGCATCTCATGATGTTGTTCTTGATATGGTTAAGAGTTTCCCCCGTGGCACTTCTTGCGGTCGAGATATTTTGCGAGCCCAACACCTTTTGGACTGTTTAAGTGGTGCTGTTGTGGCTGTTTCGGATGAGTTAATTGCCTCTATCACCCAAGTAGTGAATCTGTTTCTCGGTGGCCAATGCCCCAGGGTGTTGGGTGAATACATTGCTAGTGCTCCCCTCACACCACTGATCAAGCCAGGAGGTGGTATCCGTCCCATTGCTGTGGGGACCATTTGGAGGCGCTTAGTATCCAAGATTGGTGCTTCCTTGATTGGTCATTCTTTAGATGGTTATTTGAATGATCTTCAGTTCGGCGTGGGGGTGTCTGGAGGAGGGGAGGCTATTCTTCACTCTGTGAATCGGTTCCTCGAAGACAGTGGGGATAAGGTGGGTCTTTCGATGTTACTTGTGGATTTTAAAAACGCCTTTAATTTGGTGGATCGGGAGGTTATGTTACAGGAGGTTTGCCTTCGTTGCCCTGCTATTTCACGTTGGGTGGAATTCTGCTACTCCAACCCAGCTAGACTTTATTATGGTGAACACATCTTATGGTCGCACCAAGGGGTGCAACAAGGAGACCCACTTGGACCTTTACTTTTTGCCCTAGTGTTACACCCCCTGGTATGCAAAATTAGAGACTCTTTTAATCTTGCCCTCCAAGCGTGGTATCTGGACGATGGCACTATTATTGGTGATACTCTGGTCATGGGGAAGGTCTTAGATCTTATTATGTCAGATGGACCTAGTTGTGGCTTGCACCTTAATGTGGATAAAACGGAGGTCTTTTGACCAACCGAAGATCCCAGAAGCAGGCTCGCGGGTGTCTTCCCGCCTAATATTGCTCGCCCTTAACACAGTGTTAAATTATTGGGTGGGCCGGCTAGTGTGGACTTTGAGTTTAGTAGTGGGCTAGCAATGAAAAGGGTTGCTAAAACCATCGAGCTTATGGATGCCGTTGCCAGGGTTAATGATCCTCAATGTGAGTTGCTCCTTCTCCGTGCTTGTGCCGGTATTTCAAAGCTATACTTCTCTATGCGCACATGTTCTCCCCGGGTTTTTGAGGGTGCCCAAACTTCATTTGATGCAGCGCTTCGTTCCTCTATGGAACGTATTGTCACTGCCTCTGGACCTGGGTTTGGGGACTGGCAATGGAGATTGGCCACGCTTCCGTTTGAGTTTGGGGGGCTTGGTGTATATTCTGCAGGTGATGTCTTGAATTATGCTTTCCTTGCGTCTAGACTCCAATCTGCTAACTTACAGGATAAGCTCCTCCGACAGTCTGGCATAGTAAATCATGGATCTTCCTTTAATGACGCTCTATGTACTTTTAACGCGAAAATGGAGTTCGACCTTTTAAGTAACCCGAATGAGATCGCTGCCCCCAAACTTATGAAGAAATTGGCAGATATATATTTCACACGTGTTACTAAAACGGTTTAATCTACTTTTGGCCTATCTGCTCGACAGATGGCGCTTTGGAGATCGCAACGGGAAGACTACACCTCCGATTGGCTTAGGGTGGCCCCGATATCTGGGTTGGGGCAGACTATGAATGCTAGAACTTACCGGTGTGTCTTATGCTACCGCCTAGGTGTCCCCCTGTTCTTGGTCCAGATGCCGTGCTCTGCTTGTTCCAGGTTATTTGTGGCGGACATATACGGGGATCATGCAGCGTCATGTGCTGGTATTATTGGTATTAAGCACCGGCACAATGTGGTTCGCGACACTCTTGCTGATATTTGCTCTCGGTCTGGGATCTCGGCTCACAAGGAGGTTGACATTGGCCTTTGTGGAGAAAGGGACAAAAGCTTACGCCCAGCTGATGTATTGCTCTATTCTTGAGATGGTGGGCAGGATGTTTTTGTCAATTTGACAGGTTCGTCTCCTTTGACGCAAACGGGTATGGTCGATTTTGTGCTAGGACGAGTGGTGGTTGAAGCAGCACAACGCAAGCATGTCAAGTGTGCCAATATTGGATATGGGTTTTTCCCTTCTCATTCTCTTCCTTTGGGGAACTTGGGAAGGATGCAGTGACCCTACTGAAACGGATCCGAAAGTTCTCAGTAACTCAAGACATCGGATCGCGAGCTGCTGCTCATATTTTTAGTAGGATTAGCTTTGCAATAGCTAGAGGAGTGGGAGCCCAGTTAGTATCTCGGCTCCCCTCTAATTTCTTGTAAATCCTATGCTTTTCTAATGAAGTGATGCTTTTATAAAAAAAATAATAATAATAATAATAATAATAATAATAATAATAATAATAATAATAATAATGTGTCGATCTGAAATTTACCTGTCTTTCCCAATCCTCAAGCGTCTTGTTTGCCGGACGCTTATTCTTGATCTCGTCTACTTTCTCAACCCCACCTTGCCGTGTAAAATTTTTCAATTTGAATTTGTATTTGTTGTCATCGTATCGCTTTCTGAGATAAGCTTCGATACTTTCGACAATCTGGTCTCCATCCGGACCGGCAAGGTGTTCGCCGAGAACCACGAAGAGTGAGGGGCCACATACACAAATTTAAATAAACAGAAAAATTTAAATAAATAACACATTTAAAATAAATAAACACAATAATTAAAAAAATAAAAGATAAAAAAAACTTACGTGTAGCTGGTCTTCGATGTGGGCCTTGGTGGTCTCAGGAAACTCTCCCCAGGAATCGTAATGCATGGGAATTAATTCCCGTAACAACTCCCCGACCATGTTGGAGAACCACGAAGAGTGAGGGGCCACATGCTCAAACATCCCTTTGGCGTTCTTCCGGAATCTGATTGATACTGGACGACCTGTCTCAGACACTGTATTGCGAAGCTTCGTGTTCTTTATGGGACCATGCGCCACCTTCCCGCCTTTGCCAATTTTGGCATTGGGCTTGGGAGGTTTGGATTTAGAGCCTACAAGTAATCAAATTTAAGTGATGATGACATAAAATAACAAGTTATCAATTTCAAATAATGATCAAGTTTAATTAAAATAATCGAGAAATTATTACGCTGAAAATTAGTGCCTAGCCTCCTCGAGGGACCACGGGGTGGCTCATTGCCTCCATCGCCACCATGGCTCCTAGCAACAACATCTGTCATCTGTAAACGTACTAGTACAAGAACATATAAATTAGTGAAGAAAAACATATACGCATATATATATATATATATATATATATATATATATATATATATATATATATATATATATATATATATACACACACACACACACACACACATTCAAATAAATAACAATGTATACAAAATAATAATAATAATAATAATAATAATAATAATAATAATAATAATAATAATAATAATAATAATAATAATTAAATAATAATAATAATAATAATAATAACAGTGGTGAAAGGGACCAATCTTTACGTCCTGCTGATGTGTTGCTCTACTCGTGGGATGGAGGGCTTGATGTATGTGTTGATTTGACTGGATCATCGCCCTTGACGCAAACTGGTATGGTTGATTTCGTACCGGGTCGTGTGGTGATTGAAGCTGCACAACGTAAACGCGTCAAGTATGGGGCTAAGTGCGCAGGTATGGGATATGGGTTCCTCCCCTTCTCTTTCTCTTCTTTTGGGGAACTTGAAAAAGACGCTGTGACTTTGTTGAAGTGTATTCGAAAGTTTTCGACGACTCAAGACATGGGAGCCCAATTAGTATCTCGGCTCCCTACTAACTTCTTGTAAATCCTATATATTTCTAATGAAGTGATGTTCTAAAAAAAAAATAATAAAAAATAATAATAATAATAATAATAATAATAAATAATTAAATAAATAAATAAACACATATAACCACTAGATAACAATTTCATTCAAATAAGTGTCATTTAACAAACTACAATTTGAGATCAATCTCCCTCATCACTAAGATAAAAACCCTCATTACTAGTGTCAGCTTCATCTTTACGATCGACGTGGTCTTCACCATCAGATGCTAAATCATGAGGAACGTGGTCATCGTAATCAATATCATCATCGTCTTCGCCATCAATGATAATTGGTTGTGGTGGTGCCTCAACTTCTGCTGGCTGAACATCTATATTTATGGTGTTATAATTCAACTTATCCAACTCAGCAGAAAGTGTGACATGTGATGAGGTGTTGTCATGTACATCATCCTGATTGTCTTCTACCACGATGATATCCTGGTTCCAAATCTTTCGATGATAAGAATCTTGGACAACCTTGCAATTACCACGTTTACCCAGGAAATCAAGGTAAAAGACTTGTGTTGCTTGTGTTGCACGAATGTATGGTTCATTTTGAAACGATACACGATCTTTCATAATTTATGTAATGTTGTTTCTATACGTACAACATTTTATGCGACCATCGTTATTAGTGTCGAACCATTTGACTTTGAACAACACAACCTTGAACGGAATATACAAAAACTCGAGAATTTCTTCAAGCTGGCCATAATACATTCCTCCGCTAGGATTAGGAGTTGAAATTCCGCTGTTTTGAGTTAAACGACGTAACTCACGGTCGTGTATGATAAACTTCACACCGTTGACTACGCAAGAGTCGACTGAGACTGCAGTACATGATGGTCCACAAGCCAAAGCGAATAACTCGGAAGTACAACTTGGGTCCTTCTTTACTTTTAATTCACGAATCTATGAAAAAAGTTAATAATAGATATAGATGAGTAATAGTCGTTATTTTTACAGGGTAATACATAAAATAAGTCTACCTTCTTCCCAAACCAGCGAGGAAATCCTTCTTGTATGTCATTGCCAGGAAATGCCCTGTAAATGTTCATGATATTAGAATAATTCGTCGAATAATAACTTACGTAAAACAAATTTTGAAATAAAACGCGTACCACTTGTACTCGTTCATGTACGGGTCGATTTCATGACTGTTATGTAGTATATACCATACTACTTTCTGCATTGTGGCTGGTTCAAGCCGAATTAATGATTGTTTACCATTCTTTTTACAGAGTGATCGAAACACCTGAAATCAACTTGTTGGGCTTGGGCCGTCCTCATTCCGGTCAGGACGATTAAATCTCATCTTAACACCCCAAAAATAATGTGAACAGATGTTAATGGCTTCTCGGTAGAAGAGGGAGAAAGCCCAGTCTTCTATCTCAGTCTCGACGAAGGCTAAGAATTCTCTACTAAGCTGACATGCTGGAGTTGGCTGCTGGCACAACAGGGTGGTGCCTTACCGCACCGCAGGCGGACGCACCAAATGAATGTGTTCTTCCTATGGCCATTTCCAGGCCTTTTTAGGCCAGTCAACATGCATATAGGTTAACTCTTTGATCTGCAGAATAAGGCCTAAACGATCAAAAATCCTCTCAGGCTCAGAGCGGACAGCAAGACTAATATACAAAACCTTTGCTCTTATGAAGAGACAGGCAGAGGAGCGGCCTCCGTGTTGGCAGAGGCCATTCAAGATATTCTGAGGCGAACAGTTGAGCGGCCGCCGGCCCTTCCGTGCACAGATATAGATTCATTCTTCATATCTAATTAAAGTACCCTTAGAGTAGGGCGAAAGAAAGTCAATATGAGATTTGTGTTGGTTTTTCTGACAAAACAGTGAAAGATGCTGAACAAAAGGCATAATAATGTTTAGTTAATAGGCTGATCACCACTGCCTGAGTCTAATAGAATGTGTTCTTTGATACTTGTTGCCAATCAACGATTGATCTATGGGATCAGAAAACGATGTTCGAAATTGTTTCTCTGTCCTCGGGAAAAACATATATCTGATAGCTTTCCGTATTTATTCGACCATCCAATGGACCATGGACTGAATGGCCACTGCCTGAAAGGACTATGTCCATGGGATCGCCCCCCCCCCCCCACACCGCTATTGAACCTTCAGGCTTAGCATTATTTCTGACATAATTTTTGAGCTTTTTCATGTATCTTTCAAATGGATACATCCACCACATGTAAATAGGCCCGCCTTCAATAGCCTCTTTGGGTAGATGAATAACCAAGTGAATCATAAAGTCAAAAAAAGATGGAGGATATATTTGCTCGAAACTGCACAAAATATTGATGAGTTGTTCTTTAGCTTTCAACATGTCATCCACCATCAAAGTTCGAGCGCATATTTGTTTGAACAATGAACAAAGCTCAATTATCGGTGTTGCGGTGGTTTGGTCCTTCAAGTAATTTTGAAGTCAAGCAGGAAGTAATCGCTACATCATTATGTGACAATCATGAACCTTCAAGCCTGTTATGTTTCTATCAGTGTCTGTCACTTTATGCTTGAAGTTAGATCCGAACCCATCAGGTAATTTAACACCTTTGATGAATTGACAAAAAAAAATCATGATATTAGAATAAGTCATCGAAATGAATACACAAATTGAATTGGAACAAATAAATTTTGAAATAAAACTCGTACCTTTGATGAATTGACAAAAAAGTTTTCTTTCTTCAGTTGTGAAAGAGTACGTGGGATGAGACTTAGAGCACTTCCTGTTTCCTTTGTTGATGATTCACAACTCATCACGAATTTTCAAATTTTGTAAGTCTTGTCTTGCCTTGTTGGTGTCTTTTGATTTTTCATTCATTAACAAAGTACCCAACACACTCTCACACACATCTTTTTCGATATGCATGACATCTAAATTGTGTTTTAGTGTAAGAAAAGACCAATACTCTAGCTCGTAGAAAATAGATACTTTGGTCCAATTCAATTCGCGATCAGGATCACATTTTTTCTTCGCACCCCTAAAACTTGGATGTTTCCCCGGGATACGTATAGGCAATCTCCCAAGTTGAGTCAAGATGTCATCACTGGTAAATTTTCTAGGAGGTGGTCTATCATCGACCGGAGTACATAATGCCCTTTTGTTCTTTCGCCGTTTATTGGTCGCTTTTAAGAATCTTCTGTGACCAACATAAGCGGTTTTGTTTAACATGCGAATAGCTGGAGTGTCTACATTACAGGTCGGACATGCCTTGTAACCTTGCCCACTCCACCTAGACAAACTACTTCAAGCGGGAAAGTCATTGATAGTCTACAAAAGCGCTGCTTTCAAACAGAATTCAGTGCCTGTAACAACATCCATAGTCATGACTCCATCTTTCCATAAAGTCTTTAGGTCTTCAATCAAAGGCCTCAAGTAAATATCTATGTCCTTCCCAGGTGATTTAGGGCCCTAAATTAACAACGTCAACGTAAGAGAAGTCTTTCTCATACATATCCAGGGAGGCGTATTGTATGTTGTTAATATGACTGGCCACATGCTGTAAGACTGACTAAGGTTACCATACAGATTGAAACCATCAGCAGCCAACCCTAATCGGACGTTTCTTTTTTCATAAGCAAATTCTTTCTTATACTTGATGTTAAATTTCTTCCATGCTTGACCATCAACCGGGTGTTGCATCTTACCGTTCTCCGTAGACTGCCCAGAAGCATGCCAAGTCATATGTTTTGCAGTGTGTTTAGACTTGTACAAACGTTGTAGTCTAGGAATGATAGGAAAGTAACGCAACACCTTATTAGGAACTTTCTTCCCCAGTGTGTTCTTGTCTTTCCATCTACTAGCATCACAGATGGGACAATTCTGCAAATCTTCGTTACCCACCCCCCGATATAAAAAACAATCATTTACACAAGCATGTATGGATTCGTATCCTAACCCGATCGTTTTATATGTCTTCTTTATTTCATAGTATGACGATGGCATTTTTTATCCTAGAACGGGCGGGAAACACTCCTGGAGAAATTTTAGGGTTTCGTTAAATGTGGTGTCACTCATTTTACCTTTGACCTTGATGTTCGTAAACTTTGCCATAAAGTCTAATGAAGACATCCAATTACAGCTCGGGTATAGTGGGTCGTTGGCAGTGGCAAGTAACTCTTCAAACTCGTTACGTTGAGGAAGTGTTGTTGCTTGAGTTGGCTCGTTACTTGTCTCGCCAATATTTCCTTGAGTTGGCTCATTTTGTTCGTTATTCGGACAAATATCATGAAGGAACTCAGCCATGTCATTCATCCCACGATGATTTGTGTTGGGTACTACTGTCTGGGCATCCGGTTCACCGTGATTATACCATTTCGTATAACTTCGGTCCCAACCATTTGTGTGTATGTGATCAAACAAATCTTCGTGCTTTATCCAACCAACGTTATAACAAGAAGCACATGGACATTTTACATTCCCATCAATATTCACAAAGGACTTGCAATACTCGCAAAAAGCTTTAAGACCTTTTAAAAATTCGATGCTAGCACGAGATAATGAGACCCAACTCTTATCAATTGGCATAACTGCGTTTTAATGATGCAACAAATAATTATATAGAATTAAACATGTTCACAAAAATCTACACGTAAACACATAAAGGTGGAATTATGAGTTGTGCGTTTTGTTCACCTAATCCAACTATGGAAGGCAATCCTAACCCACTCTTTGAATGTTTTGTCTCATATATGAATGCGTATAACTGAATTTCCTATTTGAGGAAATTTCGGCAGCATTTCCCCTTAACTACCCAAATATGTGCATTAAAGACATATTCATAGGAATAAAGGGGAAACACTGTCGAAATTTTCACAAATAGTAAATCAATTATACACATTCATATCTTAAATGAGACAAAACATTCAAAAAGCATTCCCAAACATGGGACTTTTCAAAATTAATTTCTAATAAATTAATTTCGGACGGGTTTTCTATGGGATGATTAACTTCGGACGGGGACTTTCCGAAATTAATCACTAAAGTCCTAAAATCATTTACAATAGTCTAACACAATCAAATACCATATAATACTAACATATTCGCATTGTCAATATTCGTAGATGACATAATGATTCATACATGAAATTACTTAGACAATTCATCAAACACACATATATAAATGGTTAATAGCATATAACAAATTAAGGGGGTGTTTGCTTAATCTTATTTGTAGCTTATGATCTTATTTGTTTTTCGGCTTATATATCATAAGACTCAATTTTCCGGCTTATTTGGAGACTTGTGAGCTTATATAAGTTTATTATATCATAATATACTTATATAAGCCCACAAGTCTCCAAATAAGCCGGAAAATTGAAGGCAGATAAGCAAACCCAAACACCCCTGTTTGGACAGCATAAACCAAACACCCTGTTTGGACATCAAACCCAAACACCCCTGTTTGGGCTGCTGTTAACCAAACGCACCCTTTCGGGGCTAAAAAATAAGCAGAACCACAAACCCCATTTCACTAAACCACTTCATAATTATCAACAAACCGTAATATTAGTCCGCCTTTTCAACTTAAACCTATGCCATTCAATTAGAAAAATCAGGTTAATCCGCCCTTTCAACTTAAACCTATGTCATTCAACAAACCGTAATATTACTCAGCTTTATCATATGTACGTGTGTGGTAATTGAGCTCTTAACCGTTCTTGTTAAGTACATTATTCATTAAAACTATGCATTTCTAGAAGGACATAACGGACATCAGGACATGTGCTTGGTCTCATAACTTTGACATCTAAATTAGTACCGACATTAGGACATCTAAATTACAGTCTTACTAATCAAACGCAAATATCAAACTAATACACAACCGAGGTACAAACTGGATAAAAAAACAAAATGTGGTCGCGGCTGGACTCGGCTGTGGTTCACAGTTGGACTCGGCTGTGGTCTCGGCTTGGTTTTCGGCTTAGTCTCGGCTCGGTCTTCGCTCTCAGTTGTGGTCTCGACAGTAGACTGTACCCAAAAAAATTAACAAAAAAATTTTAAAAAATATCAAAAGTTAACACAACAACAACAACAATTAACAAAAATTAACAATAGTCTAACATATTCACAAACGTATACCAAATTCACCCTTGTGGGCTGCTGTTAACCAAACGCACCCTTTTGGGCTGCGGTGTGGGCTTACACAATAAGCTCACCAACTTCTAATGCTACCGTTTTATGCCTAGTTCTAACAATTTTGAGATGGATATATTTGTGCTATCTTTATTGTTAATCAATTGTATATTGTGTTGCAGTCGAGGTATATTCAAGCATTAATTGAAAACACAAAAGTGCGTGATCAAAACTACAAACTAACTACAATGCACAACCCATCACAAACAACTACAATGCATCCTAGGTGACTGATCAAAACTACAACGCATCCTAGGTGACTGAAGCAAACAACTAGCCCCGTATGGGGTCTCGGTCTCAACAAGGAGCTAAAAAAAATACATAAACACAAATTAATCACAATAAACATTTGGCGGCGACATGTCCACGCTAACACATAAAATAAATAAATAAATAAATAAATAAATAAATAAATAAATAAAAACCCTGGGTTGTGGTCTCGACAGCAGGCACGTTGTGCACTTGGCTTCAGTTCTCGGCTTGGTCTCGACCCAGCAGACTGTACAAAAAAATTTTACAAAAAAATTTAAAAAATAACAAAAATCAGAAAACACAAGGGTTTGTAAACATATTGCAAAAATTAACAAATAACAAAAAAATTAAAAAATTAAAAAAATAACAAAAATCAATAATTAACAAAAATTAACACCTGGGTTTGTAAACGAGAGGGAGCAAGGAAGAAAGGAGATGAGAAAAAAAAAAGAATTAAATGAGGAGAGGGGTTGAGGAAAGAATTATAAGACGATAGGGGTTGAGGAGGGGCATTGTGTATAGTGGTGCGAGTGTAGGTGTGTTGTGATGGAGATGGTGGTGCGGTGAAGTAGTGGTGGTGTTGTGATAGAGATGGTGGCGTGGTGAAGTAGTGGTGGTGTTGTAGTGCCGAGGTGGTGTTGGAATGAGCGAGAGGTAGCAGATGAGATGAGTTTTTTTTACTAAGTGTAAAACCAGATCTGTTAATAATTGAGGCATGTTTTTTGCGACTACCTTTGGTGGGGACACGTCCCCGCTAAAAGAAAATTTTTCTTTTAGCCAGCCTTTTGGCTGGGACATGTCCCCGCTATAAGTTTTTACTAATCGTCAAAAAAATTTGCCGGGATAAAGTAAATGCGAAAAGGGAAAAACGAAATTTTTGGTGAAATCTTTTAGCGAGGAAATGTCCCCGCCGAAATATATTTTAGTTATATAAAAAAAAAAAAAAAAAAAAAAAAAAAAAAAAAAAAAAAAAAAAAAAACTCTTTTATATGATTTTAATTAACTTAAGTCAATATTAAATCTTTTAAATTTTATTAAAATTTTTCTAAATCATCTTTTATTAATTTAAAACTTTTTAAAATTATTTACATCACTTTTACCTAATAAAGTTAAATTATTCATACTTAATTTAAATCATTTAAAATTATTTTTAAAACTTTTTAATTAAGTTAAATCACTATTAAATCATTTAAATTTAAATTAAATATTTTGTAAATCATCTTTAATTGATTTAAAACTTTTTAAAATTATTTACATCATTTTTAACTAAGTTAAATCATTTATACTTAATTTAAATCATTTAAAATTATTTTTAAATATTTTTGTTAAGTTAAATCACTATTATATACTGATGTTAAACGAATGAGCCGAGATGATATGGTTATGCATGAGATGTTAAACGAATATGCCGAGATGATATGGTTATACATGAGATGTTAACTTGGAAAGCGTACGCATTGCTCAAACAAGTTTAACTCTTTTTCTTTAGAAACATCGGTTCGTTGGTCGTTTGCAACACTACTATTTCTAAAAACGTTGCTCTTGATTTGCTGTGAAAGGTTAGTAGATGACTTCAATAGAGAAACAATAGTTGAGAATACAAATGTTAGCTTTAATTTTAGTTTAAAGTGATGG
The DNA here is from genome assembly GCA_021014915.2 of Artemisia tridentata subsp. tridentata. Classification (NCBI taxonomy): domain Eukaryota; kingdom Viridiplantae; phylum Streptophyta; class Magnoliopsida; order Asterales; family Asteraceae; genus Artemisia; species Artemisia tridentata. Next base: position 371,177,518 of record CP139507.1, on the reverse strand, counting down.
TCATTCACCTTTGTTAGAACTTTGTATAATTTGGGCTTGTGTTAGAATTAGTATTATTTGTAAAAGTCCAATCCAATGGACTCAAGCCCAAGAGCTCACACAAAGCCCACAAGAGTCTTATCTCTTGTTGTATTTAAAGCTCACAATACCTCATCTTAGAGGTGGTTCACTGTGTGTGTTGTGTGTTTAATAGAAAAAGCTTAAACTTCTCTCTATCTCTTATATACCATACGATCCAACATATACAACACAGTCCCATCATCTCTTGTGTTTAATGCCATATATATGTGTGATAAAGAGTGATTATGAGCTACAACAAGTGGTATCAACAGCCTAGCTTCGAGGTAGGAGTTTTTATGTTCGGTTCTTGTTAAAAAACTCAGATTCTTGCGCTTTGTTTTCTGTGAAACGCAACCACTTGTGTTTTTTGTGGCTGTTGTACGCAAGTTTGAAGATCAAAAGATAGCACGCAAGTTTGAAGATCAAAGGTGTTGGGTACGCTTCTCGCACCAAAATGTGACAACATATGTGTGATTACATTAGTTATCTTATTTGCCACAAACACATGGACTAGAACCGTCAATATTGTAAAGTCATGTGTTTTGGCTCTATAAATACACCTCCTAGACTTCACTAGGAGGGTTGAAGCTTGTGTGTGTAATTTCACCTTTCATTATCTATCAATAAACACATAGTTTCCTCTCTCTCACTCTACACTTTCTCTCTCTAACTTTACCATGGAGATGATGATCTTTCATCATCCACGACCTCCTGATTTACAATAAATCAACCAAAACACGATCCATCAATTGGTATCAAGAGCCTTGGTATTAGTTTTGGTTGATTTACGTGATTATTTCTTGTCAAAATCGTATATTTTTTGTGGATCTAAACTGTTTTCTTTATCTGTTGCACTACTGCTTTTACTGGTTATTATTGTCTAGTAAAATAGTACTAAAAACAGTTTATCAATAGTTTAGTGTCTCAAAATTTTGTCCTTTTATCAGTCCCGAATACATCTTTTATCAGTTGTTGTTATGACTGTCTTGGATATCCCGTGAAGATTAAAGTTGATAACTGGTCGGAAAACTGGTAGACTTGGTCAGAATCTGTGGTCAAATTGTGCTCGTGTTTCGGATAAAAAGTGGTCAGATCTGGGTTAGCAAAAAAAAAGGCGGACGGAAAATATAGTCGGAAAATTTTGGCCGGAATCTCGCCGGAGTTCTTGGTCAAAAAGTCAAAACCCTTTTTTATCGAAGTTGCTTGTAAAGCAAATGCGATAAAACCCTCTTCTATCTGAGTTCGATTTCTTGTACAAGAAACTCGATGATTTTATCGCTGTTGAGCACTTATCGCAGTTGCGTTTTATCGCAGTTGTGACAACGCTTATCGCAGTTGGTAAAAGACCACTTATCGCAGTTGGTACAAGACAACACTTATCGCAATTGCTCGGGTCAATCGGTCAACAGTCATATTTTTTTTTGAAATTAAAGAAAAGTCGGAGATAAAAAATAATGCTGACTATGAACAAAAAAAAAAAAAAAAAATTATTACCAGTCTTATATTACATGACCAACGTTCAAATGATTTGTAATTACATAACCTCTCCACAAGATTATTCCATAATCAACATCCAAAATCTACAACTATCCTAAACCAACCTCTTCCATCTAACTACATGTCTCGAACATAAGATTAAATAAAGATCTCAGATTTTGTCTTTCGTGCTTCAATAGATTCAGAGACATCAACTGTCATTAACACGAAACGATTGAATCATCATCGATCTATTTTGAAGCTTTAGCTTCATTTAATATCCGAAAATTAGGAGGCAAAGACAATAACAAATTTGTTATCATCTTCATCTCTATTCGATTTAAACAAGATCTTAAACACATATAAAACCTACCGTGACCTTCCAAATAATCTAGAAGCCTTCATTAATGCTTTCTTGATTTGACTTGAGCAATTGATGTTAACATCTAGGTAACGATATGGTTGTGCCTGGGTTTATGTTCTTCGTCCTAATTTGAATGAGTGAGGAAGATTGAGGATGTCTTGATGTGTAAAAACTTTGATAAGATCAATTGTAATTTTTGGATTAAAGATTGATGAGGGACAGTTTTTTCTTAGACTTTCCCAGATCTAGATTTTCTTGTTGTTGGGGAGTGTGAACGTGTAGATGGGGGCGGTTGAGAAGGGATTAGGGCTATGTAAGATTAGGTTTGAGTGGGATACTATATATCATGTAGGATTGGGTTATAAGAAGTGTATTCGAACGGGTAATAACTTGTTTTGGGCCCGGGTTCTAATCTTGATCGGGCTGCAATATCATGTTTGGAGTTGGGCTAAACTATTAGTGTATTCCTATCAATATACTAATACTTGTGGCTGACAAAATTTGGATGTGCACTAATGCCATCCGAATTTTTTTTTTAAGAAGACATTGTCAATTTTAATTATTATTCACGGGGATACGATTTTTGACAAGATCGGGATAAAACCATTATCATAGTTCATTTAAACCGTCAAAAGGCTAGTGTTGGGTATTGAACCGCAAGATGTGACTACGGGGTTAATTCTTTATTATTTATTTGAGGTTGAAGTGGAATATCACGGGTGCGTGTACTTAGTATCTTGAAGATATCGGGGTTGGTTGGATGCATGATTCTTCGAGATCCTTGTTCGAGCTTATAATCTTCAAAATGATTAAGACTTGGATATCTAGTTATTTTTTTCTTTCTACCTATTACAAAATAACTATCACTTTAAAGGAGTTACGTTGTAGTGCTCAAGTGTCACACAAAGATGTGGATTATTCAAGATGAATTCATATACAGTAAAGGATGGTTGGATGGGTATATGAATCGACCTATGCTTAAAGGAGTTACGTTGTAGTGCTCAGTATAGGTTCCTTAGTCAGACAATAGTGCAAGCTTAAGTCACAAGTTTGGGTTATTTTACTTCAGTCTCAAGTTCGTAATACTGGGTTTTCTCCATCAGTGGTCACTACAAAAAGCCGTCAGAATGATAATGGGGTCGGTAAAGTGTTAGTTGAGAAGAGTATAGAAGAGTAGAGATTCTATCAGCAGTTGATTCTCACGGGCTATTTATGGTACTTCACACATCTTCGCTTAATTGGACATACAGGGTGTACGCTGCCTCCGTTTCCATCGTAACCATAATGTGTATGCTTCCGATTCCGCGAAGACATCGTGGGGGAAGAGAGAGTAGATGTGCTTTGACTTTCTTTGACTTTCTTTGCATTTTTTGCGAAAACACTCTTTTTCTAGATGAATCTGCATTCAGGGGGAAGAAATGTTTTCCAATATGTTGTCATCCACGACCTGTTGATTTACAATAAATCAACCAAAACACGATCCATCAATTAATTGTTAGGAACATGTTTTATATAATTTCAAGTCTTGTTCATTTTGATTTAACGTTGCACGATTAGGACTATATTGTTTGTATTTATGGACCGGTTCAATAGTAGTCCTTGGACCGGTCATGTTATTTAGTTTATCCTTATCACATGTAAGGGAATATTCCTAAGAATTATTCCCCTCCCATTGCCTATAAATACAAGGCATGGGATTCATTTTCATTGTGGGTTTTCAAGTGTAAGTGCGTAAGCTCTGTCCAAGTAAAGTTTGATTAATAGAAAGCCGACCATTCTTCTTCACAATAAGATTTTTGGGTACGCTTCTCGCACCAAAATGTGACAACATATGTGTGATTACATTAGTTATCTTATTTGCCACAAACACATGGACTAGAACCATCAATATTGTAAAGTTAAGATGAGAAGAAGAATGGTCGGCTTTCTATTAATCAAACTTTACTTGGACAGAGCTTACGCACTTACACTTGAAAACCAACAATGAAAATGAATCCCATGCCTTCTATTTATAGGCAATGGGAGGGGAATAATTCTTAGGAATATTCCCTTACATGTGATAAGGATAAACTAAATAACATGACCGGTCCAAGGACTACTATTGAACCGGTCCATAAATACAAACAATATAGTCCTAATCGTGCAACATTAAATCAAAATGAACAAGACTTGAAATTATATAAAACATGTTCCTAACAATCTCCCCCTAAGTCTTGATCATCAATGTTGCTTGACGTCTTCTTTGCTTCTTGGGCTTCTGACGTCTGTATAATCTTTGTTTCTTTGTTCTTGTTTAATGATGATATGATGTTGTCTCTTTCTGCCAATCTCCAACGTCTTTTCGTCTTCTCCATCATGCTCATATGTCTTTGTATTGTTTTGAATCATATTTTGAACTTTTGATGTTACTGAGTCTTTGTGAAAACATTTCTTCAAGATATGAACATGATAGAGTCTTGATGGTCGAACTCCAGCTCCTCAAGCAGCAGCAGCAGCAGCAACAGCAGCATCAGCACGAACCAACCGGTACTTACAGGCTCAGACTTGAGATCATCAACAGCATAGTGTGAAGACATTCTCAAATCCTAACCCAGACCGTTCTGAACCGGATTCCCCCAAAAGGGATTACACGGACACACCGAAGTGCACCCACGATTCAGTGAGTCGCTGGAGATCACCCCACGACTGTAGACCGTTTGGAGCAAACACTAAGCATAACTCACAAAGAGTTACCGAAGTGACCTGCTGTCAGAGTTGTTTGATGTTGCTCTGGCAGGATTTCCATTCAATCATTGATAATCACAATTGTGACTTCTCTCATGAATGTTCTTGGCAGATTGCTGTGATCTGTGAAGGACACTTTCTTAATTTTTACATCCGCTGCCCATGATGTAGAACAGCAGAGTAATACTAAGTGTACCTAAGAGATCTTTTATGAATCTCATGGCTCTAGACTCAATTAGTGCACATTTGTTTGGTCATCGGAGGCGTGGAGCAGATTGCCTCCTTTTCAATTTCAACACTCTCGTAATGAGAGGTCGATAGATTATGAAGGGTTCTCCGTGTGAATGAAACAAATGTCTTTTGAGAGACACTTGAGTGGCTTAGAAGGTTTTTTTAGTGCGTCACTGGGTCCATGACGTCTTTAGTCTTCAATACCGGTGATGCTCATCAACCAGTAGATTATGAATTGAACCCGGTGTCTGCCCTAAGGTTGAACAAATGGAGGGCTATTTCTTTTCACCCTTTTCTTTGCTTTTCTTTTTAATTCTTCAACCCCTTCTTTCTCCGTTCACTCATTTTCTCCTTTTTTATATCATACCTAGGACTTTCTAATTCTAAACTATTGGTATTGTCCTTGGGTAGATCCCTCCGGCTCTGGCGGATCATAGGACGGTTTTCCCTAACCTTAGTCACCTTGTAACTCCATGACTATCCTAATGATGCCATAAACCAAACCATTGAAAATCTCTCAAAGTGTCGATAATTGTAAAGACATTTTTGTAGACACCTTGAGAGTTTGATGATTTTCAGAAATACTCCCCCTTAACATGTGCTCATTAGAATGAAAGTTTGAAATTTGCACATGCCGGAAAGAGTTGGCACTTTTTGAATTGATTGACTTTCAATGAACCTGATCGTTGCGAGACACGCTTACATCACCAGTTTAGACTGGCTTGAAATTATTACCCGTCCAGATCAGATTCAAAGATTATCGCTCGAAATCAGTACATTCTACTCAGACACATCCTTTGCGAGACACGCTTACATCACCAGTTAAACTGGCTTGAAATTATTACCCGTCCGGGACATGTCCTTTCGACTACTGACTTTCCTATTCGTCAATTCGAGAGTCAATTTTGAGTTTGAGCACACGAGATTCCAGCAAATGAGACATCATATTTTAATCATCTTTTTCTTCTCCCCCTCAAAAATAGCATACTCATGATGTTTTTGGAAAAACGTTTATGATTAAAATATGCTGTTTTTGAGTTTTAGGGAAGAATTTTCAAGAACATTTATAATTCTTTGATCAAAGATTATATTTTCAAATACTCCCCCTTAACAAGGGAATATTTGTCCTTATGAGCAGAATGTTTGAAAAAACGTTGGAAAACATTCTGATTTTAATTCTGCTCATAAGTAAGAAGCTTTCGCTCCTTTTTCAGGATTGAGGCACTGAAGCGTACCTCAGGGTCCTTTCTTTGAGGTCTGGGTTGTACACTGTGATGTGTGCACAAGCCGTAATGTACAGGCCAATTATGGAAAGACGTATGATATGATGAAATTTGAGAATTGATTCTTACATCATCCACCTTTACCAAAAGTTGTGAACACTGGGTCAGTTCGCTGAAATAGTCTGATTGCGAATGGTGGACGACCCCCAACATAGCTCTCTAGCCTCCTCATCTGATCCCTGTGGTATAACCGTTCTTCCATCTTCCGAATAAATTCCTTGACTTGTCGCAGCTCCTTCGAATTCCATCTTTTTGATTTACCCAACGCCGAATATCGAACTCTATTAGCTAACCCGTCACGTACACTCTTTAGGGTATCATTACAGAACTTGTGAATTTCATTGAATGCCATAAAGCGGTGAAAATCAGTTGTGCTTCTGTAGACAAACCCAAAGTTTGGACGATGTACCATGGTGTACTGAGGATCCTTTTTGCTGTTTAGAAGAAACTGTGGTTCAACAAGGTTAAGCTGAGTCTGATAACTTTCCACACCAAGCTGGAGATCTTCTACACGTTCTTTGATGATGGTTCTCCTGATGTAATGACAGAGGGAAGTACTAAGTGCATATCGAAGCTCGTTGGTCAGATGCTGCAATTTGCCTTGGACCTTCATCAGATACATGTCTTCGATATCATTTAGATTTAGATCAGGAAAATCCGCCTCAGAGAATTTGTAAAGATTGTTATCGATTCTTCTTACTGTGATCTCTTCTAGAAATATATAATCGCATCTTCTGGATCCGCTTACGTTGATGACGGCCAATATTCTGAGATCACTGTAAACTGGTTCTTTTGATTTCTGGAGGGCAAGTTTGTACTTGTACCAGCTTTGTCTTTTAGAGTACCAGTGATGAATCCCCAGCTCTGCATCACGATCATATTTGACGAGCTTTTTAACAAACAGATGTCTGTTAATAGCTGCTTCTTCAATGGCTGATTGTGTGTAATGAGCGGCTGGTGTGAAAGTGATAGATGTAGCGTACTTTGTCGTCCCTTGAGCTCCATTCTTTAGAAGTTCCAGATCTTTGTTGAAGAACATTTGAAAGGGAATTTCCGAGTGATGATGTCTTCGTATCACGGTCAGTGGCTTGGTCCAATCAGTGATGAATGGTTGATTCTTGCCAACTTTCCTGACGACGTCTGGACTAGCCCAGTCGAAGTCACTTGACATTGCCCGTGCAATGTTTTCAAGGTGATATTCGAGTTCTGCTGCGCTATTGGATTTGTTTTTCAGAAGAAGGAAAGCATCATTCTTGATCCGACGAAGTTCCTTTTTGGTCATCTTCTTAATATTAAGAGTTCTTTTAATTTCTTGAGTAACAGCAAAGGTGCTGTCTTCAACTCGTGAAGCTTCGTCAGTCTGAACTTGAGCGCTAGCTAGATGATCGAACCATTCATTTCCTAGCACATCCGTATCATTATCCAGCCATGTGACAACTGCTGGTCCAGTAGATGACTTTTTGCTGTGTGAAGGCTTGGTCTTGGATGGCTTTGGTTTTGGTGATGATGGTGGTGATTTAGGTTAATCATCTTGTGGTTGGAATTCCATATCTTCAGTTGTAAACTGCTCATGGTGATGTTCGGTTTCAGTGGGACCAGAGGATTGATGTTTAGGAGGTTGAGATGATGGTTTATGTTCCGTTGGCTCCTGAATGTGAATCCCTGACCCGCCTTTGTGTTTCTTTTGTTCGGGTTTAGGGTCCTGATCATCCTCATCATCTTCTCGAACGCGTTTTCCTTTGTCAGCAGTCTCCTTGCATGATTTCTTCTCAATATGTGCTTGAAGAGCCGCAATCAGGTTAATTTCTTCTGAAGAAGGAGAGGTGATTTCAAAGAGTCGGTCGAGAAGCACAAGCTCGATATATTCTGTGGTGAGTTCTGGAAGTGGTTTGGTGTTGGAAGAAGAAGAGACAGCTTCTTTGATCTTTTCGTCAAGTTGTGCATCAATATGTTCATTTATGTTTTGTTGAAGGTCAGGAAGAAATTGCTTAACAAATTTCTTTGCCTTGCGTGTCATATGATCTTTGATGTTGAAACCAAGGAATTCATCTATCTGCTTCTTGCTTTCCTGCATTTCTTCCATTTGTTGAGACAACTTCTTGACTAAGTCTTCCATTTCAGCCAATTTAGTTGTAGCTTGGTTGTCTCGTTGTGCTTGTGCTCTATTTACTGCATTTTTGAGTTTCTTTGCTGCAGGAGTCACAACCTCAACTTTCGTAACATGGACGATTCTTCTCTTGCTCTTTCCTTTGTAGGCCTTAAGAATATCTTCAGAAACCGATGCTTTTGATTTTGATTTTGGTGATGAAGATCGCGAAGATGATGGAGTGAGAGAAGGGATTGGATCATCAGATTTAGTATTTGATTCCTTTTGAGGTGAGGGTGGAGGTGTTGGATTCTTCGGCGGTGACCCAGGAGGTGTCTCGGGTGAAGAAGCAGATGAGGGCTGAACTAGTGGTTGTTCTTGCTGCTGTTGTGGGTTATGAACGACCATAGCCATTTTGGATTTGGTTGTGTCCTTTGGAGGGGAAGGAGGAGGTGTTGGAGTGTGAGAACGAAGGTAGCTATCTGCTTCCAGGTTAGCTTGAGCCTCCTCCTTACGTTTCCTTTCTGCTTCCTGTTTAGCCGCTTCCTCAAGATCTTTGGCTGCTTTAGTTGTTTTGTCTCCAAGAATGTCTTTTTCTTCTTCTATATTCCAATCGTTTGTATCATCATTGCGTGTTTGTTCCTCGGGATTGTCATCGAATATAGAATCAGAAATATCCTTATCAGATAAAACAATGTTGCTATCCTGATCTTTTTCCTTTTCTTCCTGAATTGGTGCTCCCAAGTCGGGTTGATTAACCGAACTTGTTTGCTGTGAAGAGACCTTTGTTGATTCAGCTCCAGACCCACCGGGTTGATTAACCGGATCATCTTGCGTCAAAGCTTCTTTAGGAACAGTTTGTGATCCTCCAACTCCATGTGTTCTTTCATACTCCATCTGTTGTTCCAATACTCTCTTTGCTCTACGCTCTTCATCTTCTTTAAGTGTTTTGAGACTTTGTTTTTGTGCATTCTCATGAGAGATTCTTATTGTGGAGTTCAGCCTCTTCTTCTGTCATAAAGACATGTTCTTCTTCGGATTCAGATGATTCAGAGTTAGATTCTGTATCTTCATCAACGATTCTATTTGGTTCTGGTTTTGGCTGGGGTTTGCTGGGTACTCTTCTCTTGATGAATTTTGTTCTTGGATGTTTATCTTTTGGTTTAGAGACACTTGAGGCACTTCCTGTCTTAGTCTTACCTTTTGAACGAGTCTTTGAAGATCCAGATTCTTCAATCATCTTGGCAAGACCCACACGACGTTCTTGGTATGCTTTGTCGTAATCATGATAAGCTTTTGTTTCTTTGACCTCATCAGGCATCAAAAATTCTGGCAGCCTTGCACCTTGCTTTCGTGTGCTCTCTTTCGGGAAGTAGACTTTGCTCAATGTTTTATCCATGCTATACTCATGAACTTCTTGATCTGTAGGACGCTTATCAAGATCTTCATGTTGATCAAGTAGATAGCTGATAAGAACTTTGGTATATCGAACAAATGGAATTTTCTTGGATGCTTTACGCATTAAGTACATTATATCGTCCCAAATAAGAGCAGCAAAGTCAATAGGTTCTTGGTTTAGAAATCCCCACAAGACTTGAAGATGAGACAGTCTTGGATGCTCAAACCCACTATCTCTTCCAGTTATTGAATGTGTTATGATGAAGAAGATAGTCCTCCAGGGTTGAGGGATGTATCTAGCATTAACTTTGGAGATCGTGGTTAATGGTGTATCAGGTTGAACATCATAACCAATATCTTCCAGGAATTGCATGACCTCAGACTCTGAAGGTGTTGGGTGGAATCGGTTAGCAGCTTCAGGTGCCTCTGGAAGTTTCAAGGCTTTTCTGAGTGTAGCAGGTGTGACTCTGATTTTCTTCCGATCCAGTGTACAAGTAAAAAACTTGTCATCGTTACTTTTTGTGAAGGTATCCCAGAATTGATGAATATATAGCTCTGGAATAGTGTCTGAGCTGTCAAGTAGATCTCTGCATTGGTGAGCTTTGAGAATCTCTACAGCAATCTGGCAACTGGGGTCGGAACACTTGATCTTGTCCAATTCTACCGTGAATTGTTCTTCCCTATTTCCAGAGTATACCCATGAGGAAAGACTTCTTCTTTGGTGAGAGCAGGAAGTGGTTGTTGTTGGGAAGATGCCATTGATGTGTTTAAAAATCGAGAATCTTGAGCGGATTAGCAGAATGATTGATGGCCGTCGATGATGGTGGGTGGGTATATTGAATGCGGTTGGTGAACTTGACAGAGATAATAACTGCGGTTACTTTAAATATCTATCTTTTAACTTTTGCAATTATATCAATTCTAGTCCCTTAACCTTAGTATCTTTGAAATCCTAGTCCTAAACCACCATCATGCTAAAACTAAGTCTCATTTTTGACATTTTAATGCACACAACTTTTCATCTTTAACATCTTACCACCAAATTTTTTTTTTTTTTTTTTTTTTTTTTTTTTTTTTTTTTTTTTTTTTTTTTTTTTTTTTTGAAATAACAATTTCTGAGAATATATGCAAGTACAATTAAAACTTGTGGTAAAAATTTTCTCCCCCTCAACACGTGTTAAAAAATAATTATAGACATTGTAAAAAATAAACACCGTGTTGGATAAGGGATTGTACTTGCATATATTTATTTATTTATTTATTTATTTATTTATTTTATTTTTAAGTTTATTTACAAAGATAGTTTGGATATTCGACTCATTTATTTGTTTTTGATAAAGTTTGTCAATTCTTGGGGAGTCAAACATCGCATTCCAATTTGATGAACCAATTTCACAAAACGATCATGAGGTAAGGCTTTCGTGAAAAGATCCGCCAATTGGTGTTCCGTTCCCACAAAATACAACTCAACGGTACCCTGCTCCACATGCTCCTTGATGAAGTGATATCAGAGAGCGATGTGTTTGGACTTGGAATGTTGCACTGTGTTGCACGAGATAGCAATAGCACTTTTGGAGTCGCAGTACATCGGGATTTTGTTGAATATGTAACCATAATCCATCAGTTGTGATCGCATCCAAATGATTTGAGCACAACAGGCAGATATGGCTACATACTCTGATTCTGTGGATGAAAGAGACGTACAATCTTGCTTCTTTGACTGCCAGGACACCAGCTTATCACCGAGGAATTGAACACCACCGGATGTGCTCTCTTCTTGTATCAATACATCCCGCATAATCCTCATCTGAAAAAGCAGTTAGTGCAAAACCAGAATCCTTTGGATACCAGATCCCCAAGTGAATGGTTCCCTTGATGTATCTAAGGATTCTTTTAACAGCAGATAAATGTCTTTCTGTTGGGTTAGACTGATAGCGGGAACACAGGTATGTGGCAAATACAACATCCGGTCTGCTAGCTGTGAGATACATAAGAGACCCAATTATACTACGATAATTTGTAGGATCAGTGGGTTTCCCATGTATGTCAGCATCTAGCTTCGGGGATGAGGAGGACATTGGGGTGTTATAGGTGTCACTAGTTGTCATGCCATGCCTTTTTAATATCTCTTGTGCATATTTAGACTGACTCAAGAATATACCACGAGGTGATTGGTGAACTTGTAATCCTAGAAGAAAGTTTAATTCACCGATCATGGACATCTCAAAGTTTTGTTTCATAAGTTTTGCAAAAGCGTTTGAGTACTTTTTATGGGTAGACCCAAAAATGATGTCATCCACATAAATTTGTACGATGAGAATGTCCTCCCCGTGTTTTTGTATAAACAGAGTCGGGTCCACAGATCCTTTAGTAAAATGATTAGCAAGCAAGAATGCAGCAAGTTTATCATACCATGCCCTCGGGGCTTGTTTAAGGCCGTAGAGAGCTTTCTTAAGCCTGTAAACGTGTTGTGGATGTTCTGGATCGACGAAGCCCTCTGGTTGTGAAACATACACCTCTTCACGAAGTTGTCCGTTCAGGAATGCTGTCTTCACGTCCATTTGGTAAACTGTAATGTTCTTATGAGCCGCGTACGCCAGAAACATTCGCACTGCCTCAAGCCTAGCCACTGGAGCAAACGATTCCTCGAAATCAATTCCCTCTTCTTGGCTATACCCTTTAGCAACCAACCGAGACTTGTTACGAATAACCGTTCCTTCTGCATCCAGCTTATTTTTCCAAATCCATTTTAAACCCACAACATAAACTCCATCTGGTTTTTCAACTAGTTCCCAGACTTCCAACCTTTTGAACTGATCCAACTCTTCTTGCATTGATTCAATCCAATTGTCGTAGGTCATGGCCTCTTTGATATTTTTCGGTTCAACTTGGCAAACGGTGAGAGCATAAATGCAGGTTTCACCATCTGTGTGGAGTTTCTGTCGTGTCATAACTGGTTTATCCGGATTGCCAATCACATTAACTAACGGATGATCCCTTTTCCATTTATGAGTCGATGGGTAGTGTTGAATGTTGTGATGATGATATGACGGGTCCATGTTGCTCGAGGATGATTCTCCGGTATCTGGAACGGTTGGTGGTGGAGCAAATGGATTAAAGAAGGCGTTCCCGTCATATCCTGATGGTGTTGGAACATTGTTAGAAATGGGGGATGAATCTTCAACTGCTGGTTGAGGTGTTGTAACCATTGATGATGATTGTTCAGGTTGTGGTGCATCGACAGCAACTACGGTAGAGGTAGATGCTGATGGATCAGGTGCTTGTTGTATGACATGTTGAGCAGCGGAACTGGTGGAAGCATCTGATGCACTAGTAACACGAACGTCATCAAACATTGGTGCAAACAAATCTTCCAAATCCTTCCTGTTGAAAGGTAGGGGTGCAGCCGAAGATTCAGGGAAGTTAAGACGGTTGTGTACGGGTTCCAAGCGGTCTTGCTCAGAAGCCATTTCAGTGAGTTCATCAAAATTAGCGTGTATGGTTTCTTGAATATCCCCGGTCCGACGATTCCAAATTCGGTATCCCTTGGAGTTCTCACAGTATCCTACAAATATCCCAATATCTGCTTTAGCCTTAAGTTTAACAAGATCATCCTTATCATTCTTCGGATAACACAATGCTCCAAAGACTTGAAAATAGTTGATGTTTGGTTTTCTTCCTTGTATAAGCTCATATGGTGTTTTGCTGTGTCGTTTGTTGATCATGGCACGATTCTGAGTATAACAAGCAGTGTTGACAGCTTCAGCCCAAAGATAATCCGGTAATTGAGCATTGATCAACATAGTTCGAGCTGCTTCCACGAGCGTACGGTTTCGTCTTTCAACTACACCATTTTGTTCTGGAGTGCGAGCTATTGAAGTCTGATGAACAATACCCTGTTTCTCAGTGAATTCCCGAATGATTTGATTCTTAAATTCAGTCCCGTTGTCTGTTCTGATGATGCGGACGGTGTTGCGGACTTGAACTTGAATCTTGGTGAGAAACGTGATGAGGATAGAAGGAACTTGATCTTTAGTCCGAAGAAAATAGACCTAAGTCCATCGTGAGTAGTCATCCACGATTACCAGAATATACTTCTTCCCGTTAATACTCTGAACTCGCATCGGACCACACAAATCCATATGAAGCAGTTGTAGGACATGATCTGTGTTGTGTTCTGTTTTGGGAGGAAAATGAGCACGGTGACTTTTCCCTTGTTCACACGCAGAACACAAGTGATCCTTGGCATATCTGAATTTAGGTAGACCGTCAACTAATTTCTTCTTGGCAAGGTCAGTGATGGTTTTAAAATTGAGATGAGACAATCTTTTGTGCCATAACCAAGCCTTTGTGGGATGAGCCTTGGAGAGTAAACAAATAGGAGTAGACGCTGTCATGCCTTCAAGTGAGATAGTATACAGACTGGTGCCGCGTTTTCCTTTCATGAGATCGTTCCCTTGAAGATCACGAATAAAGCAAGTTTTCTCCCTGAATGCTACTTCCAAGTCTCCATCGTAGAATTGTCCCACGGAGAACAAATTATGACCAAGGCCTTCAACATAATACACACGGCTGATTTCGATGTTCCCATTAATGTAATCCCCATAGCCCATAATTGCAGCGAAGTGATCATTCCCGAATCTGACCGTTCCGATAAACTTAGCAATAAAGTTTTGAAGAAGTTTGAGATTGCCGGTCATGTGTCGGGAGCACCCGCTATCAACAATCCAAAGGACGATTTGAATCACCTGCATCACAAACATTGGAAACAGGTGGAGATTTGATAACGGTTGGATCCGCTGGGTTAGTAACACAAGAGGTTAGTACTTTAGGTAACCATTTAAACCCAAAAGTGTTCTGTAACCAACGTTGCCATGTCCAACTAGTCTCTGCCTTTTTCCTAATGTATGCACTAGGTGACTTTGTAGTCTTGGATTTGGGCTTTTACATATTCTTCTCAGAAACATCTAGTGGAGGCATTCCTAAAATGGACTTTGCACTGGTTTTAAGCCTAGAGGAAGCGCCACTAGTTCGTTTCTTTCTCTTAGTCAACAAAGTTTTAGCAACACATTTTGTATGATCACCAGATAGTATGCTATGACGACAAAAAACACAAGTAGCATCAACCAAAACATCTTCATTATCATTTAAAGATTCAGCATTTGTTACATCAATCTTAGAACTAGACTCAGATAAGTGCAATTCTATTCCTGATGTTACATTTGTCTTATTCAAACTACTAACTGGAACTTCTTCAGACTGAGATAACTTCATCCTAGGTTTCTTGACTCTATTCTTCCTCTGTTTCTTGTGAGTCTTGGAATGGCTGACCTTAGGTGTGGTTTCTAGTCCTGTGGAAGTACAAGTAGCTGAATTAGTGGTTACATCAGATGCTTGGGTATGTTCTTTGTCCACTACATACATCCCTGGGGCAATCTTATGAGTGTTTGTTTTGCCTGTGTCTAAAACTCTGATTTTCTTCTTCAAATCAATAATGATGTGTTGGAACTCTTGATTTTGAGAATCTAATTTTCGATTGAGGCGGACTGTGTCATTTCGATTTTGAAGAATTTCATCCATTTCCTTTTCATTTTCAAACAGTTTAATTCGTAAGAAAGCTTTTGTTTCCTTAAACTTTTTAGGAACATGACTGTTTTGAAATGATAAAGACGCTAAAAGATGTTGAAATTTAAGTTCAAATTCAACACTCTGTTTTTGACACCAGTCAAGCCGTTTTTGAAGATTAAAAGCTTTGTTTTCCACATCATTATTGAGCTGTCGAAGAATCTCATTCTCATGTTCCAGATTATCAATCTCCATACGCAACATTTTACAATCCACAGCATGATCATTCACAAGTACAGCACTTCCAGATTCATAGAGCGAATTCATAATCACAGACACTACGTCATAACACAAAACCTTTTCCAAGAGTCGATCATTTTCTTTTGCTAAAAATTTTCTTTGAAGTTTTTGACGTTGAACCTTGTCATCTTTAGCTTTGAAAATGGTTTGCATAGATGCTACTTCCGTTTGTAACTCCTCTTCCCATTTTGTTGCGCATTTCTTCAGATTTCTGACATGAGGAAGAATTTTCTTTTGAAGAATCTCTTTCTTTTCTTTTTGAACAGAGAGAAAGAAAGAAGAGACAGGAATTTGAGAACTAAACTCAATTTCATTCTCCAAAAGAGAAATGTCGTCCATAAATGTCTTAAAATATCGAAGAACCCGACATTTTGGAGGCATTTGTGGATTAGCAAGATCCTCTGTCAGACAATCTTTGAAATGTACAGCAGTCGTGGGGACAGAAGTTATAGACGAAGGAGCACTTATGTTTGTGTATGTTAACGTTTGTTCTGGATGGTCCTTAGGAGGGACAAATGATTTGCTCAAATGAGGTCGTGCATTATAATCATAATGTATCTTTGAAAATTTTGTTTGTGAATCTGATCGACCCTCAATCTTGTTTTTCAGAAAATCAGTTTCTTCATCAACAGAATACATAACAACACGTTGAAAGGTATCATCTAACAGAAATGTTGCATTGTATAACTTGGGATTGTTTTTGAGTGCTTTGTGTAAATTGCGGGGTGTGTCACTGCCAAGTGCAAAACTTACTCCTTTAGGACTCGGTTTCACGACATTCTTTTGAATTTGCGTTACAGAATTACCCGTTTTATACACAATGTTTTGAAATTCTTTGAGTTTGGTTTCCAAATCCAGAATTTGATCAAGATAGGAGTCAACACATTTCCTAGTGGCTTGCTTTTCTTCAAGAAGATCCTTCTGAGATGTTGAAAGCTCAGATTGAGTTTTTAACAACTCAGAAGTTAAAGCATCAATTTGTTTTTTGAATTCAAATTGATCTTTTTCTTTTTGTGAGAAAAGCTCAGCTTTGGCAATGGTTAGCTCACGTACTTGACTTTCTAAATTTTGAACCTTTACGTATTCTTGTTGAAAAGCTATTTCAAAACCTTTTTCACGTTTATCTTGTTTTAGATATCCTGAAAGTTGTTGTTGGTAGCACTCATTATCCTTTGTTAACAATGCAATTTTATCTTTAAGCTTCTGATTGATGTCATTGCATTTTTCTATTTGTGACTGGGTGGTCAATAACAAGGCCTGTAACTCCGAATCTTGATCAGTCAAAGGATCAGTTTGATCAAGATGATCACAATTGTCGTCATCAATGAGATCATCAAATGAGACAACGGTATTATCATCATTAAATGATACGACCGTGTTTATTTGATCATCGGATGGTGATGAGAATGAATCATGTTGATCAAACATTTCATTTGTAGATGAAGATGCAGCTGGTAAAGCAATTTCATGGATGAGACATGTAGGATCAGGTACCTGAGAAAGACCATCGGTATCATATACCGGGCCTGACTCGGACAGATTCATTTCTTGCATATTAGCCATAAGCATGACTGCAGCATTTGCCTCTAGATCTTCCATTTCATCATCTGATTCCACATTAGCCATAAAACTTTGATCATTCTGAGTCAACCTTCCAGCAGCTTTTTCATCTTTGAGTGCCATCAAAAGAGCCTCTTTGTGATAGGCACTGCCCATTGTTCTTGGCTTCGGACAAGCATTTGCCATGTGACCGTTCCCCCCACAGTTATAACATGTGATAGACGTATTTGCAATGCCTCTCTGAACATTCCCAACAGTCGAATTTCCTCTCTGATCATTCCCCATATTGTTTCTGTTTGCCCCTGCAGTATTGAACCTATTTCCTCCTGACTGAACCCTTTGAGTACCATATCCACGATTTCCCGAACCATATCTGCCTGAAGACCTGTTACGAATTTCTACTCTGCCATCATTAACAACTGCCTGATTCCTGGTATTTGAAGATGAACGAAGACGGTTGTTGGATTTGGTGAATCTGCCAAATGCGTTAGCAATCAATCCAAATGCTTCATTAAGAGAGTTGAAGGCATCCTCTTCTTCATCATAATCTGCATTTGAGTACAGCATTGAATCGGTGTTGTTGTATGGAACCAGCTGGTTATCAGAGTATTGTTGTGGTGCTTCATAAGGAATGATTTGATTATGAGGTTGGGGTGGAGGACTTGGTTGAAACGATGAGTGGCCAAATTCCTGGTGTGGTAAAGAGAAGTTAGATTGAGCAACGAGAGCAAGTGAGTTTGATGTTGGTGCGGGTGTGAAACCTCCTCGTGCTGCAATTTCTTTATCCACTTCTGATTGATGTTGTCTGAGGTAATCATACATGAGTCCATATTTGACATCACCAATTTTCTTTGTCTGCCTTACAAAAGTTGCATACTTCTGCCATTCAGGACCAAGACATCCAAGGAATTTTGAGTTGACAGCAATCTTTGGTAACTTTATATCATGACGATCAAGGTCATTGATAATGTTGGTGAAACGGTGGTAGTAAGATTCAATGGTTTCCCCTGGTTCCATGATGAAGTGAGTGTACTCCATATACAACTTAGACTCAAGATCTTCCTGGTTTAACTCTGTTCCTTCCATGAGAAGATGAACATGTTCCTACATATCTTTGGCTGTCTTTTGAGCATCAATACTTCGATAGATAGGATTGGGAATCCCTTGAAGTATGAAAGACATAGCCAATTGGTTTGCTTCTTGTTGTAATGTTTGCTCAGTTGTGTAGTTTGCAACCGGAGTGGGTGTGGATGTTTCTTCTCTCTCTGAAGTTGCTGGAACAACAGTAGCTGGAATAGGATAGGGTCCTTCTTCAATGATTTTCTTGAGGTATTGACCATGAGGTTTTTTCAGTTCAACGAATCTGAGGAATCTACTAGCCCATTGCACGTAGTTACCCGGAGTTAGCATTGGTGGAGTTTCTTGACTTCCAGCTTCATGACGTGATTGCTGACTACTAATTGCCTCACACATCTTGTTAAACCAATGAGGTTCTCTGGAGTAGGATGAATAATTCTGCAGTTGTTGATTCTGTTGCATGATTTGTTGTGGGGACACTTGTGGTGGAGAGAGAAATTGATGTTGTTGTACGAATGCTTGTTGTTGTTGATACTGAGGATGAAATTGCTGTTGTTGTTGTGGATGTTGCTGTAGCTGGTAGTAGTAATTGAAATGAGGTGGTTGAGACATATCTGGATCTTTTAAGATAATTAAGATATGTGTTGATGATGTAAGTTAAGTTGGTTTATAAATCTAAAGATTTTGTCCAAATGCGATAAAGTACTGTTCACCAAATGCGATAAGATAGTTCACCAAGTGCGATAACCAAGTGCGATAATCACAGTTCACCAAGTGCGATAAGATCAGTTCTCCAAATGCGATAAGGACAATTCACCAAGTGCGATAACCTTCAATAGCGATAACGAAAGTAGAAAATGCGATAAAACTATCAAGTGCGATAAATAATGACAAGTGAAATATGTTATCTTAAAGTGCGATAATTTATTGCAAACTGCGATAAAATATCCAACAGCGATAAGATAATATATCAAACTATGATGATTTATGGCAAATGCGATAGATTTATCACAAATCCAAGTTCGATAAATTCTCAACTCTTGTACAAGAGAGGAGAAGCAACCAAGTCGAAGTATTACTACTTTCTAATACAAGAAAGTCCAATACTGAGTCCCAAATGCGATAATTAAAGATTTCCCAAATGCGATGAAACCCTAATCTTTCTTGATTCGAACTGCGATAAAACCCTAAGTTATCTTGATTGCCAACTGCGATAAACCCTTCAAATGCGATGAAACCCTAACTTGTCGAAGTTCACTCAAAAACCAAAATTATCACTTTTCATCAACTTTTCCAATACGCTAATAATACGGATTACACCAAATCGTCTAAATAACCAATAAACGCGATTGTTTTTGACCTTAAACGATTAGTAATCAAAAGATTTAATGAAGATAAAGCTTTTTAACGTAGAAAAATATGAAAAACGATGAAGATTAGTGAAATATTGACGAAATAAGAGCTATTTTCAACAAAAACGAGAGTATTCACGTTAAGATGTGAACAAAACTTTTCGATAACTATAAAACCAACGTAATTAACACTACTAATGATTCAAACACACGATCCTAATTATCCCTTGGCGTATGATACCACTTGTAGGTCACGTTAATTATCTCAAACACACACTCGTTAATACAAATAACCACACGTACCACTACTCTAGAATAAGCTACGTATGAATAGAAATAAGCTAATAAGATTACGAGAGAAGAGAAGAGAATAAGATGAGAAGAAGAATGGTCGGCTTTCTATTAATCAAACTTTACTTGGACAGAGCTTACGCACTTACACTTGAAAACCAACAATGAAAATGAATCCCATGCCTTGTATTTATAGGCAATGGGAGGGGAATAATTCTTAGGAATATTCCCTTACATGTGATAAGGATAAACTAAATAACATGACCGGTCCAAGGACTACTATTGAACCGGTCCATAAATACAAACAATATAGTCCTAATCGTGCAACATTAAATCTAAATGAACAAGACTTGAAATTATATAAAACATGTTCCTAACAATTGATGGATCGTGTTTTGGTTGATATATTGTGAATCGGGAGGCCTTGGATGATGAAAGATCATCATCTCCATGGTAAAGTTAGAGAGAGAAAGTGTAGAGTGAGAGAGAGGAAACTATGTGTTTATTGATAGATAATGAAAGGGAAAATTACACACAAAAGCTTCAACCCTCCTAGTGAAGTCTAGGAGGTGTATTTATAGAGCCAAAACACATGACTTTACAATATTGACGGTTCTAGTCCATGTGTTTGTGGCAAATAAGATAACTAATGTAATCACACATATGTTGTCACATTTTGGTGCGAGAAGCGTACCCAACAATCTTCCCCCAATGTGGCAACATATGGGATTACTTACATCATATCCTACAAGTAAAAAAATACAAATAAAGAAATGTCTTCATAAAGTCTTCACTTGTAGTCAAACGATGTAATATGCATAAATTGGATTAACTTCCCCCCAATTCATGCTGCATGTCTTTAACGGCTTCTTCGTATACTTCTTATTGGTGAAGTTTCTGAATCAGCTTCCCCCCAAACTGACAACCGTCTTCAGCAGATTCGAAACTTTGATGTAGTTAACACGTCTTCTAACTTTTGAAGGTTGTAAGTACGCAGCGGAATTTGTAGATGACATCGTAAACCACACCACGCAAATCTGACTAGTACTAAGTAACGATTATGCTCAATGCGGAAGTCCCGTTCGGGGTTAACATGCAAGAAATTAGCAAGATCTTCTCACATAAGTAGGCTACTTCACATTTCACAATCTGCGAAAGTTGAAACGAGTACACCAAAATCACAAAACTGAACTACTGATCATCTCTGCGGACGTCTTCCGTTAGTAATAAAATTGTAAGCTCGATCACATTAGTCTGTTATGCGTCCCCGATGTGCTCATTTCTTCCCCCTGAATGCAGATCCATCCGGAAAAAGAGTATTTTGCAAAAAAATGCAAAGAAAGTCAAAGAAGGTCAAAGCACATCTACTCTCTCTTCCCCCACGATGTCTTCGCGGAATCGGAAGCATACACACTATGGTTACGATGGAAACGGAGGCAGCGTACACCCTGTATGTCCAATTTGTCGAAGATGTGTGAAGTACCAAAAATAGCCCGTGAGAATCAACTGCAGATAAAATCTCTACTCTTCTATACTTCTTCTCAACTAACACTTTACCGACCCCATTATCATTCTGACGGCTTTTTGTAGTGACCACTGATGAAGAAAACCCAGTATTACGAACTTGAGACTGAAGTAAAATAACCCGAACTTGTGACTTAAGCTTGCACTATTGTCTGACTAAGGAACCTATACTGAGCACTACAACGTAACTCCTTTAAGCATAGGTCGACTCATATACCCATCCAACCATCCTTTACTGTATATGAGTTCATCTTGAATAATCCACATCTTGTGTGACACTTGAGCACTACAACGTAACTCCTTTAAAGTGATAGTTATTTTGTAATAGGTAGAAAGAAAAAATAACTAGATATCCAAGTCTTCGTCATTGTAAATGTTGAAAGCTCGAACAAGGATCTCGAAGAATCTTCATCCAACCAACCCCGATATCTTCAAGATACTAAGTACACGCACCCGTGATATTCCACTTCAACCTCAAATAAATAATAAAGAATTAACCCCGTAGTCACATCTTGCGGTTCAATACCCAACACTAGCCTTTTGAAGATTTGAGTGAACTATGATAATGGTTTTATCCCGATCTTGTCAAAAAACGTATCCCCGTGAAAATTTGCTTAGTCATCTTAAATCCCAAAAATAAGCATTAACCATAACAATGACTAACCCATAATATTTATAACAAAGAAATTCAGTTCAATGCTTAGTGGATTAGATCATAAAATTACGGTCCATGTCCAAAAGGCCTCATCCAAACCAATTGGAATACCCGGTCCACCACATAAACATCCTTATAATACCTCAACCCTAATTATATTCATACTACTAACCCTAAAACACAAACACAGAAAAAGTGTCGCCTACCACACATTCTCTTCTCATCTAACGCCTCTCATTCAAAATAAAAAGAAATCATTCAAAGTCTCCATCATCATAATCGACTCCATCAACTTCAATCGAGCAACAATCACCACCATCAAACCACTTATAATCAATTAGATGCGAGGAGACAAGAAGACCGTGGCCACAAAGACTTTGGCCTCAAGATCTTTTAAAGGATCTCAGGTAGGGTTGACAGATGATTTTGGATTCGATTTGTTGTTGGTCATAAACGAACCAAGAAAAGAAGTCAACATACTTGTCGTACTTCTTTCTTTATGTTCGAAAAATAAATTAGAAGATAAACTTCTTTTAGATCAATGATGTTGCTTATCTTTCGATTTGTTTGACTTTCAAAGGTTTTGATGTAACATCGAAGTGTACGAAAGAAAATAATGCTGAGATCTTGCTATAATGATTACTTTTTGTTTAGAGTGTAGCCGTAGTTTAAAGATAAGGTGTAGATTAGTTTTCGAGTAGATAATATGGATGTGATATGGGTTAGGCAGTGGACAGTTTTCTTATTTCTTGAATTGCATTACTTTGTCATACATTCTTCATCTCTCTTTTCTTTTTAATTGTGAAATGCGATAACAGTATTATCATTGACCGGAAATTGACCGTTGACCGGTATCATTGACTGTTGACCCGTTGACCGATTGACCCAAGCAACTGCGATAAGTGGACTTATCACAACTGCGATAAATGGTCTTGTCCCAACTGCGATAAAAGTCCAACTGCGATAAAATCCCAAACGCGATAAAATCGCAAGCGCGACAAAATTGTCGAGATTGGATCGTTATCGCATTTCTTGTACAAGAAACCGAACTCAGATAGAAGAGGGTTTATCTGGATTGCTTTACAAGCAACTGCGATAAACAAGGGTTTTGACTTTTTGACCAAGAAATCCGGCGAGATTCCGGCCAAAATTTTCCGACTATATTTTCCGACCACCTTTTGCAACCCAGATCTGACCATTTTATCGAATACCACAGTATTTTCCGACCACTTAATCTTTACGGGAATACTCATATCAGTCACAAGAAAATGATGAAGTTGAATATAGACTAAAAAATAGACCAGATACATTCAAAGAGAAAAATGATAAAGTTGAATCCAACTGTTGAGAAACTTTAGATGGTACTATTCGACAAGAAAATGTTGACCAGTAACATCAGTAATGCAACAGATTCATAAACAGTTTAGATCCTCACAAAAAATATACGATTTTGACAAGATAATAACACACAAATCAACCAAAACTAATACCATGGCTTCCGATACCAATTGATGGATCGTGTTTTGGTTGATTTATTGTAAATCAGGAGGTCGTGGATGATGAAAGATCATCATCTCCATGGTAAAGTTAGAGAGAGAAAGTGTAGAGTGAGAGAGAGGAAACTATGTGTTTATTGATAGATAATGAAAGGTGAAATTACACACACAAGCTTCAACCCTCCTAATGAAGTCTAGGAGGTGTATTTATAGAGCCAAAACACATGACTTTACAATATTGACGGTTCTAGTCCATGTGTTTGTGGCAAATAAGATAACTAATGTAATCACACATATGTTGTCACATTTTGGTGCGAGAAGCGTACCCAACACACACTCGTTAATACAAATAACCACACGTACCACTACTCTAGAATAAGCTACGTATGAATAGAAATAAGCTAATAAGATTACGAGAGAAGAGAAGAGAATAAGATGAGAAGAAGAATGGTCGGCTTTCTATTAATCAAACTTTACTTGGACAGAGCTTACGCACTTACACTTGAAAACCCACAATGAAAATGAATCTCATGCCTTGTATTTATAGGCAATGGGAGGGGAATAATTCTTAGGAATATTCCCTTACATGTGATAAGGATAAACTAAATAACATGACCGGTCCAAGGACTACTATTGAACCGGTCCATAAATACAAACAATATAGTCTTAATCGTGCAACATTAAATCAAAATGAACAAGACTTGAAATTATATAAAACATGTTCCTAACAATTAATTGATGGATCGTGTTTTGGTTGATTTATTGTAAATCAACAGGTCGTGGATGACAACATATTGGAAAAAATTTCTTCCCCCTGAATGCAGATTCATCTGGAAAAAGAGTGTTTTCGCAAAAAATGCAAAGAAAGTCAAAGAAAGTCAAAGCACATCTACTCTCTCTTCCCCCACGATGTCTTCGCGGAATCGGAAGCATACACACTATGGTTACGATGGAAACGGAGGCAGCGTACACCCTGTATGTCCAATTAAGCGAAGATGTGTGAAGTACCATAAATAGCCCGTGAGAATCAACAGCTGATAGAATCTCTACTCTTCTATACTCTTCTCAACTAACACTTTACCGACCCCATTATCATTCTGACGGCTTTTTGTAGTGACCACTGATGGAGAAAACCCAGTATTACGAACTTGAGACTGAAGTATAATAACCCGAACTTGTGACTTAAGCTTGCACTATTGTCTGACTAAGTACTGTTGGGTACGCTTCTCGCACCAAAATGTGACAACATATGTGTGATTACATTAGTTATCTTATTTGCCACAAACACATGGACTAGAACCGTCAATATTGTAAAGTTATGTGATGAATCTGATACTCAAATGAGATCTTCTACACGTTCTTTGATGATGGTTCTCCTGATGTAATGACAGAGGGAAGTACTAAGTGCATATCGAAGCTCGTTGGTCAGATGCTGCAATTTGCCTTGGACCTTCATCAGATACATGTCTTCGATATCATTTAGATTTAGATCAGGAAAATCCGCCTCAGAGAATTTGTAAAGATTGTTGTCGATTCTTCTTACTGTGATCTCTTCTAGAAATATATAATCGCATCGTCTAGATCCGCTTACGTTGATGACGGCCAATATTCTGAGATCACTGTAAACTGGTTCTTTTGATTTCTGGAGGGCAAGTTTGTACTTGTACCAGCTTTGTCTTTTAGAGTACCAGTGATGAATCCCCAGCTCTGCATCACGATCATATTTGACGAGCTTTTTAACAAACAGATGTCTGTTAATAGCTGCTTCTTCAATGGCTGATTGTGTGTAATGAGCGGCTGGTGTGAAAGTGATAGATGTAGCGTACTTTGTCGTCCCTTGAGCTCCATTCTTTAGAAGTTCCAGATCTTTGTTGAAGAACATTTGAAAGGGAATTTCCGAGTGATGATGTCTTCGTATCACGGTCAGTGGCTTGGTCCAATCAGTGATGAATGGTTGATTCTTGCCAACTTTCCTGACGACGTCTGGACTAGCCCAGTCGAAGTCACTTGACATTGCCCGTGCAATGTTTTCAAGGTGATATTCGAGTTCTGCTGCGCTATTGGATTTGTTTTTCAGAAGAAGGAAAGCATCATTCTTGATCCGACGAAGTTCCTTTTTGGTCATCTTCTTAATATTAAGAGTTCTTTTAATTTCTTGAGTAACAGCAAAGGTGCTGTCTTCAACTCGTGAAGCTTCATCAGTCTGAACTTGAGCGCTTGCTAGATGATCGAACCATTCATTTCCTAGCACATCCGTATCATTATCCAGCCATGTGACAACTGCTGGTCCAGTAGATGACTCAGAATGATCAAAGTTTTATGGCTAATGTGGAATCAGATGATGAAATGGAAGATCTAGAGGCAAATGCTGCAGTCATGCTTATGGCTAATATGCAAGAAATGAATCTGTCCGAGTCAGGCCCGGTATATGATACCGATGGTCTTTCTCAGGTACCTGATCCTACATGTCTCATCCATGAAATTGCTTTTCCAGCTGCATCTTCATCTACAAAGGAAATGTTTGATCAACATGATTCATTCTCATCACCATCCGATGATCAAATAAACACGGTCGTATCATTTAATGATGATAATACCGTTGTCTCATTTGATGATCTCATTGATGACGACAATTGTGATCATCTTGATCAAACTGATCCTTTGACTGATCAAGATTCGGAGTTACGGGCCTTGTTATTGACCACCCAGTCACAAATAGAAAAATGCAATGACATCAATCAGAAGCTTAAAGATAAAATTGCATTGTTAACAAAGGATAATGAGTGCTACCAACAACAACTTTCAGGATATCTAAAACAAGATAAACGTGAAAAAGGTTTTGAAATAGCTTTTCAACAAGAATACGTAAAGGTTCAAAATTTAGAAAGTCAAGTACGTGAGCTAACCATTGCCAAAGCTGAGCTTTTCTCACAAAAAGAAAAAGATCAATTTGAATTCAAAAAACAAATTGATGCTTTAACTTCTGAGTTGTTAAAAACTCAATCTGAGCTTTCAACATCTCAGAAGGATCTTCTTGAAGAAAAGCAAGCCACTAGGAAATGTGTTGACTCCTATCTTGATCAAATTCTGGATTTGGAAACCAAACTCAAAGAATTTCAAAACATTGTGTATAAAACGGGTAATTCTGTAACGCAAATTCAAAAGAATGTCGTGAAACCGAGTCCTAAAGGAGTAAGTTTTGCACTTGGCAGTGACACACCCCGCAATTTACACAAAGCACTCAAAAACAATCCCAAGTTATACAATGCAACATTTCTGTTAAATGATACCTTTCAACGTGTTGTTATGTATTCTGTTGATGAAGAAACTGATTTTCTGAAAAACAAGATTGAGGGTCGATCAGATTCACAAACAAAATTTTCAAAGATACATTATGATTATAATGCACGACCTCATTTGAGCAAATCATTTGTCCCTCCTAAGGATCATCCAGAACAAACGTTAACATACACAAACATAAGTGCTCCTTCGTCTATAACTTCTGTCCCCACGACTGCTGTACATTTCAAAGATTGTCTGACAGAGGATCTTGCTGATCCACAAATGCCTCCAAAATGTCGGGTCCTTCGATATTTTAGGACATTTATGGACGACATTTCTCTTTTGGAGAATGAAATTGAGTTTAGTTCTCAAATTCCTGTCTCTTCTTTTCTTTCTCCTGTTCAAAAAGAAAAGAAAGAGATTCTTCAAAAGAAAATTCTTCCTCATGTCAGAAATCTGAAGAAATGCGCAACAAAATGGGAAGAGGAGTTACAAACGGAAGTAGCATCTATGCAAACCATTTTCAAAGCTAAAGATGACAAGGTTCAACGTCAAAAACTTCAAAGAAAATTTTTAGCAAAAGAAAATGATCGACTCTTGGAAAAGGTTTTGTGTTATGACGTAGTGTCTGTGATTATGAATTCGCTCTATGAATCTGGAAGTGCTGTACTTGTGAATGATCATGCTGTGGATTGTAAAATGTTGCGTATGGAGATTGATAATCTGGAACATGAGAATGAGATTCTTCAACAGCTCAATAATGATGTGGAAAACAAAGCTTTTAATCTTCAAAAACGGCTTGACTTGTGTCAAAAATAGAGTGTTGAATTTGAACTTAAATTTCAACATCTTTTAGCGTCTTTATCATTTCAAAACAGTCATGTTCCTGAAAAGTTTAAGGAAACAAAAGCTTTCTTACGAATTAAACTGTTTGAAAATGAAAAGGAACTGGATGAAATTCTTCAAAATCGAAATGACACAGTCCGCCTCAATCGAAAATTAGATTCTCAAAATCAAGAGTTCCAACACATCATTATTGATTTGAAGAAGAAAATCAGAGTTTTAGACACAGGCAAAACAAACACTCATAAGATTGCCCCAGGGATGTATGTAGTGGACAAAGAACATATCCAAGCATCTGATGTAACCACTAATTTAGCTACTTGTACTTCCACAGGACTAGAAACCACACCTAAGGTCAGCCATTCCAAGACTCACAAGAAACAGAGGAAGAATAGAGTCAAGAAACCTAGGATGAAGTTATCTCAGTCTGAAGAAGTTCCAGTTAGTAGTTTGAATAAGACAAATGTAACATCAGGAATAGAATTGCACTTATCTGAGTCTAGTTCTAAGATTGATGTAACAAATGCTGAATCTTTAAATGATAATGAAGATGTTTTGGTTGATGCTACTTGTGTTTTTTGTCGTCATAGCATACTATCTGGTGATCATACTAAATGTGTTGCTAAAACTTTGTTGACTAAGAGAAAGAAACGAACTAGTGGCGCTTCCTCTAGGCTTAAAACCAGTGCAAAGTCCATTTTAGGAATGCCTCCACTAGATGTTTCTGAGAAGAATATGGAAAAGCCCAAATCCAAGACTACAAAGTCACCTACTGCATACATTAGGAAAAAGGCAGAGACTAGTTGGACCTGGCAACGTTGGTTACAGAACACTTTTGGGTTTAAATGGTTACCTAAAGTACTAACCTCTTGTGTTACTAACCCAGCGGATCCAACCGTTATCAAATCTCCACTTGTTTCCATTGTTTGTGATGCAGGTGATTCAAATCGTCCTTTGGATTGTTGATAGCGGGTGCTCCCGACACATGACCGGCAATCTCAAACTTCTTCAAAACTTTATTGCTAAGTTTATCGAAACGGTCAGATTCGGGAATGATCACTTCACTGCAATTATGGGCTATGGGGATTACATTAATGGGAACATCGAAATCAGCCGTGTGTATTATGTTGAAGGCCTTGGTCATAATTTGTTCTCCGTGGGACAATTCTGCGATGGAGACTTGGAAGTAGCATTCAGGGAGAAAACTTGCTTTATTCGTGATCTTCAAGGGAACGATCTCATGAAAGGAAAACGCGGCACCAGTCTGTATACTATCTCACTTGAAGGCATGACAGCGTCTACTCCTATTTGTTTACTCTCCAAGGCTCATCCCACAAAGGCTTGGTTATGGCACAAAAGATTGTCTCATCTCAATTTTAAAACCATCACTGACCTTGCCAAGAAGAAATTAGTTGACGGTCTACCTAAATTCAGATATGCCAAGGATCACTTGTGTTCTGCGTGTGAACAAGGGAAAAGTCACTGTGCTCATTTTCCTCCCAAAACAGAACACAGCACAGATCATGTCCTACAACTGCTTCATATGGATTTGTGTGGTCCGATGCGAGTTCAGAGTATTAACGGGAAGAAGTATATTCTGGTAATCGTGGATGACTACTCACGATGGACTTGGGTCTATTTTCTTCGGACTAAAGATCAAGTTCCTTCTATCCTCATCACGTTTCTCACCAAGATTCAAGTTCAGGTCCGCAACACCGTCCGCATCATCAGAACAGACAACGGGACTGAATTTAAGAATCAAATCATTCGGGAATTCACTGAGAAACAGGGTATTGTTCATCAGACTTCAATAGCTCGCACTCCAGAACAAAATGGTGTAGTTGAAAGACGAAACCGTACGCTCGTGGAAGCAGCTCGAACTATGTTGATCAATGCTCAATTACCGGATTATCTTTGGGCTGAAGCTGTCAACACTGCTTGTTATACTCAGAATCGTGCCATGATCAACAAACGACACAGCAAAACACCATATGAGCTTATACAAGGAAGAAAACCAAACATCAACTATTTTCACGTCTTTGGAGCATTGTGTTATCCGAAGAATGATAAGGATGATCTTGGTAAACTTAAGGCTAAAGCAGATATTGGGATATTTGTAGGATACTGTGAGAACTCCAAGGGATACCGAATTTGGAATCGTCGGACCGGGGATATTCAAGAAACCATACACGCTAATTTTGATGAACTCACTGAAATGGCTTCTGAGCAAGACCGCTTGGAACCCGCACACAACCGTCTTAACTTCCCTGAATCTTCGGCTGCACCCCTACCTTTCAACAGGAAGGATTTGGAAGATTTGTTTGCACCAATGTTTGATGACGTTCGTGTTACTAGTGCATCAGATGCTTCCACCAGTTCCGCTACTCAACATGTCATACAACAAGCACCTGATCCATCAGCATCTACCTCTACCGTAGTTGTTGTCGATGCACCACAACCTGAACAATCATCATCAATGGTTACAACACCTCAACCAGCAGTTGAAGATTCATCCCCCATTTCTAACAATGTTCCAACACCATCAGGATATGACGGGAACGCCTTCTTTAATCCATTTGCTCCACCACCAACCGTTCCAGATACCGGAGAATCATCCTCGAGCAACATGGACCCGTCATATCATCATCACAACATTCAACACTACCCATCGACTCATAAATGGACAAGGGATCATCCGTTAGTTAATGTGATTGGCAATCCGGATAAACCAGTTATGACATGACAGAAACTCCACACAGATGGTGAAACCTGCATTTATGCTCTCACCGTTTGCCAAGCTGAACCGAAAAATATCAAAGAGGCCATGACCTACGACAATTGGATTGAATCAATGCAAGAAGAGTTGGATCAGTTCAAAAGGTTGGAAGTCTGGGAACTAGTTGAAAAACCAGATGGAGTTTATGTTGTGGGTTTAAAATGGATTTGGAAAAATAAGCTGGATGCAGAAGGAACGGTTATTCGTAACAAGTCTCGGTTGGTTGCTAAAGGGTATAGCCAAGAAGAGGATATTGATTTCGAGGAATTGTTTGCTCCAGTGGCTAGGCTTGAGGCAGTGCGAATGTTTCTGGCGTACACGGCTCATAAGAACATTACAGTTTACCAAATGGACGTGAAGACAGCATTCCTGAACGGACAACTTCGTGAAGAGGTGTATGTTTCACAACCAGAGGGCTTCGTCGATCCAGAACATCCACAACACGTTTACAGGCTTAAGAAAGCTCTCTACGGCCTTAAACAAGCCCCGAGGGCATGGTACGATAAACTTGCTGCATTCTTGCTTGCTAATCATTTTACTAAAGGATCTGTGGACCCGACTCCGTTTATACAAAAACACGGGGAGGACATTCTCATCGTACGAATTTATGTGGATGACATCATTTTTGGGTCTACCCATAAAAAGTACTCAAACGCTTTTGCAAAACTTATGAAACAAAACTTTGAGATGTCCATGATCGGTGAATTAAACTTTTTTCTAGGATTACAAGTTCACCAATCACCTCGTGGTATATTCTTGAGTCAGTCTAAATATGCACAAGAGATATTAAAAAAGCATGGCATGACAACTAGTGACACCTATAACACCCCAATGTCCTCCTCATCCCCGAAGCTAGATGCTGACATACATGGGAAACCCACTGATCCTACAAATTATCGTAGTATAATTGGGTCTCTTATGTATCTCACAGCTAGCAGACCGGATGTTGTATTTGCCACATACCTGTGTTCCCGCTATCAGTCTAACCCAACAGAAAGACATTTATCTGCTGTTAAAAGAATCCTTAGATACATCAAGGGAACCATTCACTTGGGGATCTGGTATCCAAAGGATTCTGGTTTTGCACTAACTGCTTTTTCAGATGAGGATCATGCGGGATGTATTGATACAAGAAAGAGCACATCCGGTGGTGTTCAATTCCTCGGTGATAAGCTGGTGTCCTGGCAGTCAAAGAAGCAAGATTGTACGTCTCTTTCATCCACGGAATCAGAGTATGTAGCCATGTCTGCCTGTTGTGCTCAAATCATTTGGATGCGATCACAACTGATGGATTATGGTTACATATTCAACAAAATCCCGATGTACTGCGACTCCAAAAGTGCTATTGCTATCTCGTGCAACACAGTGCAACATTCCAAGTCCAAACACATCGCTCTCCGATATCACTTCATCAAGGAGCATGTGGAGCAGGGTACCGTTGAGTTGTATTTTGTGGGAACGGAACACCAATTGGCGGATCTTTTCACGAAAGCCTTACCTCATGATCGTTTTGTGAAATTGGTTCATCAAATTGGAATGCGATGTTTGACTCCCCAAGAATTGACAAACTTTATCAAAAACAAATAAATGAGTCGAATATCCAAACTATCTTTGTAAATAAACTTAAAAAAAAAAAATAAATAAATAAAAAAAATAAAAAAAAATGCAAGTACAATCCCTTATCCAACACGGTGTTTATTTTTTACAATGTCTATAATTATTTTTTAACACGTGTTGAGGGGGAGAAAATTTTTACCACAAGTTTTAAATTGTACTTGCATATATTCTCAGAAATTGTTGTTTCACAAAAAAAAAAAAAAAAAAAAAAAAAAAAAAAATTTGGTGATAAGATGTTAAAGATGAAAAGTTGTGTGCATAAAAATGTCAAAAATGAGACTTAGTTTTAGCATGATGGTGGTTTAGGACTAGGATTTCAAAGATACTAAGGTTAAGGGACTAGAATTGATATAATTGCAAAAGTTAAAAGATAGATATTTAAAGTAACCGCAGTTATTATCTCTGTCAAGTTCACCAACCGCATTCAATATACCCACCCACCATCATCGACGGCCATCAATCATTCTGCTAATCCGCTCAAGATTCTCGATTTTTAAACACATCAATGGCATCTTCCCAACAACAACCACTTCCTGCTCTCACCAAAGAAGAAGTCTTTCCTCATGGGTATACTCTGGAAATAGGGAAGAACAATTCACGGGTAGAATTGGACAAGATCAAGTGTTCCGACCCCAGTTGCCAGATTGCTGTAGAGATTCTCAAAGCTCACCAATGC
Source organism: Artemisia tridentata subsp. tridentata (assembly GCA_021014915.2). Classification (NCBI taxonomy): domain Eukaryota; kingdom Viridiplantae; phylum Streptophyta; class Magnoliopsida; order Asterales; family Asteraceae; genus Artemisia; species Artemisia tridentata. The sequence goes on along the minus strand of CP139507.1, from coordinate 371,144,882 downwards.
AGAGATCTACTTGACAGCTCAGACACTATTCCAGAGCTATATATTCATCAATTCTGGGATACCTTCACAAAAAGTAATGATGACAAGTCTTTTACTTGTACACTGGATCGGAAGAAAATCAGAGTCACACCTGCTACACTCAGAAAAGCCTTGAAACTTCCAGAGGCACCTGAAGCTGCTAACCGATTCCACCCAACACCTTCAGAGTCTGAGGTCATGCAATTCCTGGAAGATATTGGTTATGATGTTCAACCTGATACACCATTAACCACGATCTCCAAAGTTAATGCTAGATACATCCCTCAACCCTGGAGGACTATCTTCTTCATCATAACACATTCAATAACTGGAAGAGATAGTGGGTTTGAGCATCCAAGACTGTCTCATCTTCAAGTCTTGTGGGGATTTCTAAACCAAGAACCTATTGAATTTGCTGCTCTTATTTGGGACGATATAATGTACTTAATGCGTAAAGCATCCAAGAAAATCCCATTTGTTCGATATACCAAAGTTCTTATCAGCTATCTACTTGATCAACATGAAGATCTTGATAAGCGTCCTACAGATCAAGAAGTTCATGAGTATAGCATGGATAAAACATTGAGCAAAGTCTACTTCCCGAAAGAGAGCACACGAAAGCAAGGTGCAAGGCTGCCAGAATTTTTGATGCCTGATGAGGTCAAAGAAACAAAAGCTTATCATGATTACGACAAAGCATACCAAGAACGTCGTGTGGGTCTTGCCAAGATGATTGAAGAATCTGGATCTTCAAAGACTCGTTCAAAAGGTAAGACTAAGACAGGAAGTGCCTCAAGTGTCTCTAAACCAAAAGAAAAACATCCAAGAACAAAATTCATCAAGAGAAGAGTACCCAGCAAACCCCAGCCAAAACCAGAACCAAATAGAATCGTTGATGAAGATACAGAATCTAACTCTGAATCATCTGAATCCGAAGAAGAACATGTCTTTATGACAGAAGAAGAGGCTGAACTCCACAATAAGATCTCTCATGAGAATGCACAAAAACAAAGTCTCAAAACACTTAAAGAAGATGAAGAGCGTAGAGCAAAGAGAGTATTGGAACAACAGATGGAGTATGAAAGAACACATGGAGTTGGAGGATCACAAACTGTTCCTAAAGAAGCTTTGACCCAAGATGATCCGGTTAATCAACCCGGTGGGTCTGGAGCTGAATCAACAAAGGTCTCTTCACAGCAAACAAGTTCGGTTAATCAACCCGACTTGGGAGCACCAACTCAGGAAGAAAAGGAAAAAGATCAGGATAGCAACATTGTTTTATCTGATAAGGATATTTCTGATTCTATGTTCGATGACAATCCCGAGGAACAAACACGCAATGATGATACAGACGATTGGAATATAGAAGAAGAAAAAGACATTCTTGGAGACAAAACAACTAAAGGAGCCAAAGATCTTGAGGAAGCGGCTAAACAGGAAGAAGAAAGGAAACGTAAGGAGGAGGCTCAAGCTAACCTGGAAGCAGATAGCTACCTTCGTTCTCACACTCCAACACCTCCTCCTTCCCCTCCAAAGGACACAACCAAATCCAAAATGGCTATGGTCGTTCATAACCCACAACAGCAGCAAGAACAACCACTAGTTCAGCCCTCGTCTGCTTCTTCACCCGAGACACCTCCTGGGTCACCGCCGAAGAATCCAACACCTCCACCCTCACCTCAAAAGGAATCAAATACTAAATCTGATGATCCAATCCCTTCTCTCACTCCATCTTCGCGATCTTCATCACCAAAATCAAAATCAAAAGCATCGGTTTCTGAAGATATTCTTAAGGCCTACAAAGGAAAGAGCAAGAGAAGAATCGTCCATGTTACGAAAGTTGAGGTTGTGACTCCTGCAGCAAAGAAACTCAAAAATGCAGTAAATAGAGCACAAGCACAACGAGACAACCAAGCTACAACTAAATTGGCTGAAATGGAAGACTTAGTCAAGAAATTGTCTCAACAAATGGAAGAAATGCAGGAAAGCAAGAAGCAGATAGATGAATTCCTTGGTTTCAACATCAAAGATCATATGACACGCAAGGCAAAGAAATTTGTTAAGCAATTTCTTCCTGACCTTCAACAAAACATAAATGAACATATTGATGCACAACTTGACGAAAAAATCAAAGAAGCTGTCTCTTCTTATTCCAAGACCAAACCACTTCCAGAACTCACCGCAGAATATATCGAGCTTGTGCTTCTCGACCGACTCCTTGAAATCACCTCTCCTTCTTCAGAAGAAATTAACCTGATTGCGGCTCTTCAAGCACATATTGAGAAGAAATCATGCAAGGAGACTGCTGACAAAGGAAAACGCGTTCGAGAAGATGATGAGGATGATCAGGACCCTAAACCCGAACAAAAGAAAGACAAAGGCGGGTCAGGGATTCACATTCAGGAGCCAACGGAACATAAACCATCATCTCAACCTCCTAAACATCAATCCTCTGGTCCCACTGAAACCGAACATCACCATGAGCAGTTTACAACTGAAGATATGGAATTCCAACCACAAGATGATCAACCTCAATCACCACCATCATCACCAAAACCAAAGTCATCCAAGGCCTCCCGATTCACAATAACATCACCAAAACACGATCCATCAAAAGGCAGTAAGTTTGTGGTTGTTTTTATGTTCTAACGACTTGTTTCTGTGAAGTTCACTAGTTCTACACTCAAATCTAAACTTTATGTTTATTCTTGGTTCCTAGATCGACATATTATCCAAAATCTTGTATAAGATTTGTTTGTGGATAAAAGTGTGATAGATGTAATTGTAAGAGTTGGTGAAGAATGTCTTAAAATTCACATGGGTTGTCAGTGAAATTATCTTGCAAGATAAGGTTGCAAGTGGGCAAGTGACACAAAAGGACAAGAAAGTGGTTGAAAACTGAAAAAAATCGAAATTGGCTCCTTCAGCGCGTTTTATCGCAATTGACATAAAAATCAGCGATCTATCGAAATTCGGTTCTTTTATCGCAATTGAGGCTGAAAAGTTCTATCGCAATTCAGGCTAGAAGATCTTATCGCAATTCACGTTAGTTATCGCAATTGAGCCATTCTATCGCAATTGGTCCTCTGTCAGAGTTATCGCAAATCAAGGTTCATCAGATATCGTAATTCAAGCTTGTCCGACATCTTTGTGCAATTGCGATATCGGACAAAAGACCATTTGCGATATCGGACAACACTAAGTTTTCAGAATTGGCATTTTCAGTCCCTGTCCTTTCCAGCAGCCTTAAAGAAGTTTCAGAATTGGCAGTTTTGGCCCTCGTACTTGTGTGAAAGAATTTCAAAGTTAAATAACTTTTAAGGATTTGATTCGAACGTAATTTCGTCAACTCAAAAGTGAACTCGGTATTTTAGCACTTGTATAAGTGAGTAAAATACTTCGACAAATGGATATCTACCCTCTTGTATAAGAGTGTTAGATTTTATATAAATTACCAATTTATATAATTTGGATATATTTCTATCTAAATTGACATTTTGCCATAATTTATCTAAATTGTGGTCAAATTGAAATTTCTATAGAAATTGACATTTTATCTAAATTGTAATTTACATAACCTTTGTCGAATTTGTAAACTTTTGACTTTGTCTTAATTATACTCTAATCAAATTTCGTAACTTTATTTAAATTTGTTTCGTTTATTTATCCTACAACTTCAACCATCATCAACAACACAACAAGGCCTCTCAACAACAACTAATCTTAACCTTCAATAACAACATCTCCTATTTCGTTGCAACGATCCTGAATCAACTTTATCACACATCGGCACTAAATTGAAAACGAAATGAAAATGAAAGAGAGAGAATCAAGGAAAGCGTTTAAAGAGTTCAAGAATCAGATTGAAAAGTCATCAATTCAACTGGGTATGATTCAAGGTTCGCTCAGGCATTTGAATACTACATAAGATTCCAATTTCATCATTTCCAAGATGAACTCAAACAAAGCCTGAATCAATATGAGAAGATACTGAATGAAGAAGAACTGTATACGCACAACTGCAAGGAAGCCCTGGAAGTGATCAAACCTCAACTTTAGATTATACTGCAACCTTGGATATTGAGTCAGTCAGAGTTTCTCACTGCGTTTTACCAAAGATTTTGGCTAGACTTCAAAACCTTCCAAACCCAATGTATCAAGACCATGAGTGAACTCGAAAAGGCACTTGCTGAAGAAGAAGTTGAGCTTAATGAGATTGAGAAGCAAAAAGACATTGAAAGAGAGCAAATTGAAAGAGAACGGCTTTTAAAGGAATCAGAGGGAAATGAGAAAGAGGCAGACAAAGAAGAAAAGGTCAATGCGGGTACAACATCTGATGAAAGCTTGGCTCTCACGGGAAGTGATACATCTTCAGAACAACATGTTGAGAGCAGCACTCCAAGGAATGATTCGGATGCTGATAGTACACACAGGAATGAAGCTGTTTGGGATACTGAAGCTGACCATATCAGATCCTCATCTGACATAGCAATATTGGCTACGGTACAACATTCACACGATAATGATAATGTTGTTTTGTTCGATAATGTGTTTGCTTATGACAAGACACATCCTGCGCATCCTGAGTCCATCAGTGACACAACACATATGTGGTGAATCGGTTTGATAGTAATATCACTCCTACGACTCTAGATATGGATCCTAATGGAGGTGAGCCTGCCCAGGATGGATCTTCTCATGATCAAGATCATGCCATATTTGCTTCTTTAATCGATAATTTCAAACACGAACTTGAAAAGTGCAAAGAGGACAACCGCAAAGCTAAGCAAACAAACGTCTTATTGTCCAAAGAGATTGAGGGATTTAAAGTAAAGGAAAAAGATTTGGAAAAAATAACTAAAAGCAAAGACATTGAAATCTCAAACCTTAAATCTCAAGCTCGGAAATTAAATGAAGAAGTTCTCGCACCAATCTTAAAACGAAATAAAGAACTTCAAGTTGAGTGTAGCGATGCCCTGTCACGTGAAAAACTTTCCATTAAAAAACAGGATACAAATATGGGCCCCGCAAACACAAGGATCCAAGAGCTTTTAAATGAGAACGTTGAATTAAAAGTTAAATACTCAGCACTTCAGGAAACCACATCAAATATTAAGATTGTTAACTCAAAACTTGAGAATGAGAATAAACAGCTTTTGAAACAAGCAAACAATCTTGAAGCTAAACTTCGAAAAACAGGACAAAGTGCTCAAACTCATCAAATGATGCTTCCTAAAGATGAGAACACTCATCAAGGAAAATCCAGAATTGGTTTTGAAAATACAGGTCATGTGGAAAATAAATTCTTGTTGGCTGATGCTCTCTTCTTGTCAGAAGAGGATGAAAATTTGGAAAAGGAAAAACGCTTAAAAGTCAAACAAAGAAAAAGCCCACTCTCGTACCAAGGCTTTGTGTATGGTTGTATACAATTGTCAGAAATACCAAAAGCACCTCTGAAAAGAAAAGACACAAATGTGAAAAGATTTTTCAAAGAAGCTCAACTTGCTACTTATGATGCTAATTTATGGCAAAATAAAGCAAGGAAACAGTTTTGTAATCTTAAATATCACATTGAGCAAACGTTAAAGGTCATTTGGTCGAAACAACAATACACCATTAGTGACTACAATAATCTCATGTTATCAGAATCTTGGCTAAAAAGGGAAGTCTGTAAGTTACTAAAAGATGAGATTGAACCTTTTGTGAAAAATATCAACTTAAGTTTTGAATACTTTGAAAAATTTCTTGTCACTGAAATGAGAGAAGATTTAAAGTACATCCATTCTCTTGAAGATGAATTTGATGTAAAATGCTTAAATCTTGATATCCAAAAAGAATTTTTCACAAATCAAATTGAGTCACTTAAGTCGGTATCTGTCTGCCATGAGCATGAGAATGTGGATTTTTTGAAATATGAAAATCTTTGTTTCAAAAGGAAAATCACTGAACTTTCAAAAGAAGTAGTTGAAGTCAAAGAAGAATTGTCAAAAAGGATTGCTTCTTCTGAAAACCCTTTGACATCAGTGCTTAAAGAAAAGGAAAAGATTTTTGAAGAAAATTGTGATGATGTCAATATCAAGTTTGATTTGGATGAACTTGATACAAAAAATATTGAATTGGAACATGCTGTGGCATCATTACAAAAAGAAAATGAGCATTTGAAAAAGACTTACAAAAACCTATTTGATTCAATCAAACGTTCACGAGTTCAGACTCAAAAATCAATCATGAAACAAAAAGAGACTGAAGTTTTAAAGTCTCAAATGTCTGAATCCGCTAATGAAAAGTTTGAAAAGGTTTTGCAAAAGTCTGAGTCAATGAAGAAGAAAAAAGATGAGTCTCTAATCACAAAAGTTTCCTTTCCAAATCCCTTATTTGATTCTAATCCTTCAGATTTTGAAACGGAAAATGCAAATCATGTGCTGCAAACAAAAGTACTTGAGCTTGAAACGCTTTTAGCTCAACGCACAAACGATCTTGAGGATGCCAAAACTGATCTTTTCAACAAACCAAACAAATTCGAAACATATTTTGAAAGACTTGAAAAAGAAAATATTGTTTTCGAACGGAAATTGGCACGTAAAATGGATGATTCAAAAGCTGAAAAAGATCAATTTTTGAAACAAATTGCTTCCTTGGAATCTAAATTGGCATCACAAGATATTCTTCAAAAAGAATACAATGATTTGCGAATGTCATACAATGCCTTAAAAGCAAAGTTTGATGTTCTCCATCGGTCAAAAGGCAAATCTCCTGTTTCAAATCTTTCAACACCAAATGTGAGTGTTCCAAAGAAGGTTTACACGGGTGAATCTTCAAAACCATTTTCGAAAAAGGTTTCTCAGTTTACAACCTATTCTTTGCAAAAAGGATGGAAGTTTTCGAAGAACCCAAGATTTTCTGAAATGCTCACTCCTCAAAAGCTTTCAAGGTCAAACATGTCTCATGAAGAGACTCCAAGATTTCAAACTCCACACTCTCGCCTTACACGGGTAAAGCAAGTGTGGAAACCAAAGCAAAGTCCTCCAAACTCTGAAATGCTTCCGCTTCAAAACAAAAATGACTCTGCTTTGAAAATGGATTTTAAATCACCGTTGATTCCGCGAGTGTTATTTCCAGATGAAAAACCGATTTTCAGTCCTCGTTGGAATTCAACTTCTCTGAATCAGATTGACACAACTTACAAATGGATTGCAAAACATGCTAAACCTGTTGGTGCAATGCTCAAATGGGTTCCAAAGGTTGTTGTCTAATCTCGTCTAAATGGCTTCTAATCATATCGGATTAGGACCCGCGCATAACCTAATGGCTTCGGAATAACTCAGTTTCGGACCCGAGCTTCAAAGAAAGGAAAGTGCTTCATCAAAAAAATTTCGAGCACTTATCCTAAAATCTAAATGGCTTGTAAGTATTTCAGCTTACCACCCGTGCTTCAACGTTTTGGCTTATGCACACATAACAGTGTATAACCCGTTTTTCAAAGAAAGGACCCTGTTGTACGTTTTTATTGCAACAATCTTAAAAAGAAAAGAAGTTTTCACGCTAAGTTTATCAAATCAAACTTCTTAATCTTAAGCAAAATTTTATTCAAAATTTCTCAAAAGGTTTTTCAAATCTTTTGAAAAATTTTGCTTAAGATTTTCAAATCGTTACTCCCCACTTGCTCCAAAGTTTTTAAAAATGTCAAAACCAATGCAAGTTTTGAGGGGGAGTATTCCAAAAAGAATTTGTTCCAAAAAGTTCATGCAAGAACGTTTCTCCCTATTAGCTTTCCAAAAACAATGATTTTAATCAAACGGTATCAAAAATACCATCGAAATGCTATTTTTGAGGGGGAGAAATGGGATTAAAATGTGATCATGGTTCGAATCTCAAAGGAGCTCATTAGAAAGACTCAGTTCAACCCTCGAATTGACGAATCTAACTGTCAGTTATCGAAAAGACTTGTCCGGGACGGGTAATAATTTCAAGCTGGTTTACCAGTGATGTAAGCGTGTCTCGCAAAGGACTTGTCTGAGTAGAATGTACCAATTCGAGAGATGATCATTGAATATGACCGGGACGGGTAATAATTTCAAGCTAGTGTAACTAGTGATGTAAGCGTGTCTCGCGAAGGTCATGTTCATTGAAAATTGATCATTTCAAATGTGCGAACTCTACCCAACATGTGCTATTTATTTCCAAAATGCATGAGCATATGTGAAGGGGGAGTATTTCAGAAAATGCAAAACTCTTGAAGTGTTAACCAAAATGTGTTTTATACATAAACGCTTTGAGAGATTTTCATAAAATGGTTTTATGGCATGCGATCAACAAATCTAGGATAATCATGGAGTAATAAGGTGATTATTGTTAGGTAATGTCCAATGATCCGCCAGAACCGGAGGGATCTACCCAAGGACAATTCCAATAGTCTAGAATTAGAAGTCCTTAGGTAAGGTTGAAAAAAGGAGCAAATGAGAAAGGAGAAAGAAGGGGTTGAAGAATGAAAAAGAAAAGTTTAATGAAAGGGTGAAAAGAAATAGCCCTCCAGGAAAACTTAGGTCAGAAACCGGGTCAATACATATGCTATCGGTACTCACTAAGGTGATACTGATATTGAAGACAAGACGTCATGGACCCAGTGACGCAGTGCACAAACCCCTCCCAGCCACTCAGATATCTCTTAAAAGATATTTGTTTCATTTCTCACGGAGATCAATGCATAATCTATCGACCTCTCACTCCGAGATGTGTTGATATTGAAAAGGTGGCACTCTGCTCCATGCCTCCGACGACTAAAACCAAAGCGCACATAATTGAGTCTAGAGCCATGAGATTCATCAAAGATCTCTTAGGAACACTTCCAATAAAATACACTTGTGTTCACCAAAAAGGACATAAGTTGTAAGTGTCATAATGAGATCTGAACCTGGAAGAACTGGACGATTTATTGCTAACTGTTTTATGCAGGTACTAAAGAAAGTACATCGATCATCATATGTCTCAACATCTACATTGGAAGAAAAGACGATGGGAATACTTGAAGATGTTGATCAAGGCAAAGAACAATCTAAAAGACGATACGATGAAGATCACAATGCATGAAGGAACGAAGAATCACAAAGTTCAAGACCCTGAATTCTAAAGATCTAATCACGTGGTGCATCTTTTGAATGACCATCCCTTAGGGGGAGATTGTTAGCTTTAATTTTAGTTTAAAGTGATGGTCATTCACCTTTGTTAGAACTTTGTAAAATTTGGGCTTGTGTTAGAATTAGTATTATTTGTAAAAGTCCAATCCAATGGACTCAAGACCAAGAGCTCACACAAAGCCCACAAGAGTCTTATCTCTTGTAGTATTTAAAGCTCACAATACCTCATCTTAGAGGTGGTTCACTGTGTGTGTTGTGTGTTTAATAGAAAAAGCTTAAACTTCTCTCTATCTCTTATATACCATACGATCCAACATATACAACACAATCCCATCATCTCTTGTGTTTAACGCCATATATATGTGTGATAAAGAGTGATTATGAGCTACAACAACAAATGTTTTCACTTTTCACAAACAAAAGTCTCAAAAAGTTATAGCTCACCCTTGATTAACTCTACCATGGTATGCATGCACACAATAAAAACTCACATACTCGAGAGTGGAAGACTTGTGTTGTAATTAATGTAATATGCATTTGTCAGCAAAAACTTGAAGCTTTGAATACTATCCACAAGTGTTTGTTTGCATTGGTTTAGTATTATACTTTATAAATGAACGTGTCGAGATTATATGGTTATACACGAGATGTTAAACGAATGAGTCGAGATGATATGGTTATACATGAAATGTTAAACGAATGAGCCGATATGATATGGTTATACATGAGATGTTAAACGAATGATTCGAGATGATATGATTATGCAGGGAGGTGTTAAACGAATGAGCCGAGATGATATGGTTATACATGAGATAGTAAACGAATGAGCCGAGATGATATGGTTATACATGAGATGATATGGTTATACATGAAATGTTAAACGAATGAGCCGAGATGATATGGTTATACATGAGATGTTAAACGAATGAGTCGAGATGATATGATTATACATGAGATGTTAAACGAATGAGCCGAGATGATATGGTTATACACGAGATGTTAAACGAATGAGCCGAGATGATATGATTATACACGAGATGTTAAATGAATGAGCCGAGATGATATGATTATACATGAGATGTTAAACCAATGAGTCGAGATGATATGATTATACACGCCATCATATATGGTGTAGGGACCTCAACACACTTACCCCATCAATATTATGTATTTATTTACTGTGAAATCAACCTCCAACAGTCACCTACCCCATCAGTATTATCTATCTATTTACTATGATATTTTATGTGGAAGAGTCAATTTGATGACCAGTTAAGAGTAATCTCTTCTGCTTCAACATCTCAAGGTTCTGGATCTGCACCAATAGAGTGCTCAAACTATAATGCCAAAGATCTTAGGAGAAACATGCTGGAATCACAAAAACAGGTGCTAGAGACAAGAGTAAGGATGCTGGAGGCAAGACTTGAAATGGCAAGGAATCCCAACGACCATGACCACGCATGTCAGTCGGGTGCAATACTCCGTGAGCTGTTAGGTGACATGGAAAATCTTCGTATGTAGTGTTGTTGTTGTTGTTTAATAAAGTGTTGCTGTTATTGAAGTTATCGAACATGACATACACCCGTCTCTTGGTGGGTCGAACCACACCCAAAATATACAACTTTACGACACTAAATTACATATGCATAAAGAATGAAACTGAAGGAACAATATCACAATTAAGAGACACAAAGGCAAACCTTTTATTTAAAACACACAAGAGTTCTCAACCACATACATTTCATACAGACTCAAACGAAACAACTCAACAAGCAAATGAAACAACTTGACAAGAAAACGAAACTGATCAAACGAAACAACTCAACAAGCAAAGGAAACACATCAAACAAAACAACTTGACAAGCAAACGAAACAGATCAAACGAACACACGACATAGACCATAACAAACATCGCCCATTCATTTTTTTTGCTGCTACTTCCCACTTTGCTAGAACCTGTACCATCTTTTCCCTTCCTTGCTTTTCTTTACTTCATGAAATGTTCAAACATAGCCTTAAGATTTGTTATCCTATTTCCCAGATCATCAAGTTTGGTTTCCAACGTGCTTTCTCCTCCAACATCATCAGCTTGAGCGTCCAACATCTCTCTGTAGTATCGCTTTTTCCTCAACCATTCCAGAATCTGGTCTCTCATCCACGGGCTAATGTTTTTATAAGAACCATATTCATCATAAACTTCGTAGCCATCTGTATTAAGAACTTCATTAAAGAGATACATCGACGATAAAACCTTTGACCACTCCTCTTCCGGCGTGTAACCAACTATTGTTATGTGTGTTTTGTGGGAATTGAGGATTGGATTATTTGTATTTTGCCGAATTAAAGATGATCGGTTAGGTTATATATAAGTAAAAATTTGACCAGATAAATTGGCGCCAACACTTTTTGTGGGGACATGTCCCCGCCAAAAGCTAATATCAATAGCAGAAAATATTGACGGGATAAAGTAATTGTTAGGAGGGAAAACAGGAAAACTCTTTTAGCAGGGACAAGTCCCCGCCTAAAACTTGGCACTGTGTATCTAAACTTTTGGCGGGGATGTGTCCCCTCTAAAAGTGAGGGCGGGAAAAAAACCCGGGAACAATTAAGAATTACTAGTTTGGTCAAATTTTGCCAAATATCAAAAACACTTTCCGCGGGGACATGACCCAGCCAAAAGATTGCGTTGAAAATTTAGTAAACGGTCAGCGAGTTTGTATGCCAGCTCAGCGTCGTTTTTGTCGTTTAGCGACTTTCGGCGGGGACAAGGGCATCACCGCCGAAAGTTTCCTCGCCCGTCCTACTTATTGTTGTATTAGACCTACACTACAAAAAACCTACTCCACAAAAATATATTTTATATTTAATTAACTACACACAAACACACTCAAGAACTTGGGCGATCTTGATCGCTTGGACTACCCACATCCAAAAAAAAAGGAGGGATCGATCGAGTGGTGATTTTGTGCCACAATAAGGCCGACTGACATTTCAATCGATCGATCATATGGCGATCGGCATTACTGCGAGTAGCCTTAGCAACACCTTTTAGAAACTAAGTGTAGGTAATTAGTATATACTACTTACTTACTAAAAACTTTCTTGCTGGAGCTGAATCTTAATTTATCGAATTCGTACATTATACGCATGTTTATAATGCATGATGAATTTAAGTTGCTACAAATTATCAATGGGCATCGGTGGTGGTATCCGTTATATCTACAAGTTGTAACACTTCCATATAAACACCAAATCCACTTAGAGGCATTTCATCAAAAGATTTCAATTAAGAGAATTGTCGTAAGACAACTCCTACATACTCCCAAAATCTTAGTTCCACGACTACATTTTCCTAGTAAAAATTCACCACCTATTACACGTTTACGCCACAAATCCACTATAAATAACGACCACCACAATTCATAAAACACATCATTTTCTCACAATGGCAAAGCTAATAGTTCTTGCACTCGCATTTGCAGCACTTGTAGCCTTCGCTTCCGCCTATTCAACCATTGTCACGACCACCTTTGAGGACGAGAACCGATACTGTACCCAACGGCTCCAAGGACAACAATTTAATCAGTGTCAGAAGTACCTTCAACAAGGCCTGGGTGCTTTTGATCAATGGTGGCCATTCAGTCAGCAGTCAGAACAAGGTGTAGAGCAGTGCTGCAACGAGCTTGAAAGAGTCGATCAGCAGTGCCAATGTGCGGCCGTGCAGCAGGTGTACAAAAAGGCCCAACAGATGCAGGGACAACAAGGTGGACGTACTATTCGGTGGACAGAAGATCCGACAGTTGAGGGAGAAGGCTCAGAATCTTCCTAACAAATGCAACCTTCGAGTACAATCATGCCCACTCCTAACAGTCGTTGCCACCACCATCACCGAAGACAACCGTAAAAGTGGTTCACAATCACAACAATCTTGCTACCAGAGTATTCAAGGACAACATTTCCAGCAATGCCAAAGGTACATTTATGGAAATTCTTAAAATTAACAAAAGATACTATTATAGATTTCGTATTAGATGATAGCCCAAGCCTTAAATATAATGAAATTACTAGTACTAAATAAAAAGAAATGTGTCTTAATGAGTATGTGAACGAAAGAATAATAGAGTAACTTAAGTGATAAAAATATCAAGCACAGTGACATCTTCTATATTAACCCTCTTAATAATTCTGGATAATATTACACTTTCTGATGAAATCTTTGATTATTATATAACAGGTATATCCAGGAAGCACAACAAAGCGGCTCCTACGGACCACTTTTGATGAGGACCAACAAGCAAGGACAACAATACCAGCAAGAAATGCAACAACGCTGCAATGAGCTTGAAACGGTGGAGACCGAGTGCCAGTGCGAGGCTTTGCAGGAGGTTTACAGACAAGCCCAGAAGCAACAACAGCCATGGAGCCAACAACAAGTTAGCTGCCGTGGTGGACAACAGGGGCAGCAGATGCAAGGTTTGAGATCCATTGTTGAGACGCTTCGCAATCAATGCAACTTACAGGTCCAACAATGCCAAATCCCGTCGACTATGTTTTGAAGTAACAAACGGATTCATGTCTCTAGCTAATCTAGGTTTTGGCTTGGAGATGGGATCTTAGTTTTCCAAGTTATCTATAATAATATTAATAAACACATGTGTATGCACTTATATCTCATGTGTAACCGTGGCTTTCATCTTGTATGAATAATAATAAAATGATTTCTTGATCGGGTTGTAAACTTGTAACCCTCTTTGACCTAATAACATATATCGGTTGATCGACTCATGTCAGTAAACATACATTAATTGTACGTTTTAAGTTCATACTGGTTACTGAGCCTCCTTCACAAATCACAAGATACTAATAAAATATTTCCTTCAAACTTTGTAGTGACACATATTTCTCACTATCTTTCAATACAACCCAAAACTATAACAATTTACCCACACTTTTACAAAGTGCCAAAGAAACACAATACAGTGACATTTAATTGTGTCACTAGAATCTTAGTCAATAAATGTCATCAATTTTAATTAGTTAGTTTTTTTTTTTTTTTTAATCATCTCTGTAAACATACAAAGGTTGCTCGGTTGCATTAATTTTCCCTGCATGATTGCACAAAGTAATGTCACTAAGTATAGTTGTTTCGAGTTCAAAATAATATAAGTTCAGTCAAAAGAAAAAAAAGTATGTGCTTGGTTAAACATTAGCCAAAAACTTAAAAGAGACTTCAAACCAACAACACAGTCCTAATATAACAACCTGAAAAATCTGAAGGACATGTGAACTTTCGATATGAAAATTTCCAAAAGTTTTGAACATTTGACTATTTGACTAAGTTATATACTTATGCTATACGCTAAATTATAAAATAACAAACTCCTATAACCTATGTATATACTAATTCGGCACACTATATATCCTAAATATACTTATCACACAATTACAAGTCAATTTGGACCCACTCCTAGCCTTATACACATGGTAATCAAATTTGCATTTGAAAAAAGATAATACCAAAATATAAAAGTTTGAATATTTGGAAGAAGATTGAGTCTCGCTTAGTCCCTTTATACTCGGCATTATTCCCCCTATACTTCCCCATTTGTTGATTACTTCCAAAACCGTACTTCACATTTCCTATCTCACACTAAACCCTAAAAATACAAACACTAAATCGGAAACTTCCATTTTTCCCAAGAAGATCAAGTACGAAGGTGGTTTTGGCGTTCTAGGCTTGGTGATAGCTAAGTAGTGATCGTGGGTATTCATTCTTTTGGTGTGATCGTGCATGGTTCTGGTTCTATAGGAATGTGGGTTTCGGTTCGAAGAGATTCTGGTCCTTGTGTTTTTGTTTTGTTCAACTGATCCGACCAAGAGGTATTCCTATATCGTCTTGGTATCTTCTTAGTTCAAGTTATATAACACACATACGTATTAATCATTTAGAACCTGATCTTTGTTTTATTAATAACATAATTATACGGATGAACATATATGTATACGAAACATAACTCATGATAACTAGATATACATGTCGAATTTAATTCTGTTTTGGGGGCCTTCGAATCTGTTGTCACGTAAGCTTTTAATCTGGTCATTTGAGTCATAATGTGATCATTAAAGTCGACCTTAAAACCTCTTATTAATGACCATTAATGAGTGTTGTAGCACGAAATCACTCTTTGTCACACTAATATGCACGTTAAACACAAGAGATGAGATGGGACAAGGTGAATATGTTGGATCGTATAATAAGTAGAAGATGAGAGATGTTTAAGCTTTTTCTTTATTTCACACAACATACACAGTTGAACCACACTTTACAAATGAGGAGTTTTGTGCTTTAAATACTCCAAGCATTTTGCCTTGTGGGCTTTTGATGGGCATTTGGGCTTTAGACCAATGGATTGATCTTTTACAAATGATACTAATTCTAACATAAGCCCATATAATACAAAGTTCTTAACTAAGTGAATGACCATCACTTTAACTATAAAATTAAAGCTAACAATCTCTCCCTAAGGGATGGTCATTCAAAAGATGCACTACGTGATTAGATCTTTATACTTCAGCATCTTGAACTTTGTGATTCTTTGTTCCTTCATGCATTGATCTTCATCATATCGTCTTTTGGATTGATCTTTGCCTTGATCAACATCTTCATGTATTCACCGCGTCGTTTCTTCCAATGTAGATGTTGAGACATATGATGATCGATGGACTTTCTTCAGTACCTGCATAAAACAGTTAGCAATAAATCGTCCAACATTTGCAGGTTCAGATCTCATTATGACTCATACGACTTGTATCCTTTTTGATGAACACAAGTGTATTGCATTGAAAGCGTTCCTAAGAGATCTTTAGATGAATCTCATGGCTCTAGACTCAATTATGTGCGTTTTGGTTTTAGTTGTCGGAGGCATGGAGCAGAGTGCCACCTTTTCAATATCAACACTGCTCGGAGTGAGAGGTCAATAGATTATGTAGTGTTCTCCGTGAGAAATGAAACAAATATCTTTTGAGAGATATCTGAGTGGATAGGAGGGGTTTGTGCACCGCGTCACTGGGTCCATGACGTCTTGTCTTCAATATCAGTATCACCTTAGTGAGTACCGATAGCATATGTATTGACCCGGTTTCTTTCCTAAGTTTTCATGGAGGGCTATTTCTTTTCACCCTTTCATTAAACTTTTCTTTTTAATTCTTCAACCCATTCTTTCTCCTTTCTTATTTGCTCCTTTTTTCAATCTTACCTAAGGACTTCTAATTCTAAGCTATTGGAATTGTCCTTGGGTAGATCCCTCCGGTTCTGGCGGATCATTAGACTTTACCTAACCATAATCACCTTATTACTCTATGATTATCCTAGATTTGTTGATTGCATGCCATAAAACCATTTTGTGAAAATCTCTCAAAGCGTTTATGTATAAAACACATTTTTGGTTAACACTTCAAGAGTTTAGCATTTTCTGAAATACTCCCCCTTCACATGTGCTCATGCATTTTTGAAATAAATTGCACATGTTGGGTAGAGTTCGCACATTTGAAATGATCAATTTTCAATGAACATGACCTTCGCGAGACACGATTACATCACTAGTTAGACTAGCTTGAAGTTATTACCCGTCCCGGTCATATTCAATGATCATCTCTCGAATTGGTACATTCTACTCAAACAAGTCCTTTGCCAGACACGCTTACATCACTGGAAAACCAGCTTGAAATTATTACCCGTCCAGGACATGTCTTTTCGATAACTGACATTTAGTTTCGTCAATTCGAGGGTTAAAACTGAGTCTGTCTTTGAGATTCGAACCATGATCACATTTTTATCCCATTTCTCCCCCTCAAAAATAGCATTTCGATGGTATTTTTGATACCGTTTGATTAAAATTATTGTTTTTGGAAAGCTAATAGGGAGAAACGATCATGCATGAACTTTTTGGAACAAATTTCTTTTTGGAATACTCCCCATCAAAACTTGCATTGGTTTTGACCTTTTTGAAAACTTTGGAGCAAGTGGGGAGTAACGATTTGAAAAATCTTAAGCAAAATTTTTGATGAATTTTGGATAAAATTTTGCTTAAGATGAAGATGTTTGGATTGATAAACTTTGCATGAAAACTTCTTTTCTTTTTAGGATTGTTGCATTAAATTGTACAACAGTGTCCTTTCTTTGAAAAACGGGTTATGCACTGTTATGTGTACATAAGCCAAAACGTTGAAGCCCGGGTTGTAAGCTGAAATACTTGCAAGCCATTTAGATTTTAGGATAAGTGCTCGAAATTTTTTTGATGAAGCACTTTCCTTTCTTTGAAGCTCAGGTCCTGAACTGATGTGTTCAGAAGCCATTTGGTTAAGCGCGGGTTCCGTACTGAAATGCACGAATGCCATTTTGACCAGATTAGACAACAACTTTTGGAACCCATTTGAGCACTGCACCAATGGGTTTAGCATGTTTTGCAATCCATTTGTAAGTTGTGTCAATCTAATTCAAAGAGGTTGAATTCCAACGAGGACTAAAAACCGGTGTTTCATTTGGAAATAACACTCGTGGAATCAACGGTGATTTAAAATCCTTTTTCAAAGCAGAGTCATTCTTGGTTTGCAGCGGAAGTTTTTCAGAGTTTGAAGGACTTTGCTTTGGTCTCCACACTTGCCTTACCCGTGTAAAGCGAGATTGTGGAGTTTGAAATCTTGAAGTCTCTTCATGAGACATGTTTGACCTTGAAAGCTTTTGAGGAGTGAGCGTTTCAGAAAATCTTGGTTTCTTCGAAAACTTCCTTCCTTTTTGCAAAGAATAGGTTGTAAACTGAGAAACCTTTTTCGAAAATGGTTTTGAAGATTCACCCGTGTAAACCTTCTTTGAAACACTCACTTTTGGTGTTGAAAGATTTGAAATGGGAGATTTTCCTTTTGAATGGTTAAGAGAATCAAACTTCACTTTTAAAGCATTGTATGAAGTTCGCAAATCACTGTATTCTTTTTGAAGGTGATCTTGAGATGTCAATTTAGATTCCAAAGAGGCAATTTGTTTCAAAAATTGATCTTTTTCAGCTTTTGAATCATCTATTTTACGTGCCAATTTCCGTTCGAAAACAATATTTTCTTTTTCAAGCCTTTCAAAATATGTTTCGAATTTGTTTGTTTTGTTGAAAAGATCAGTTTTGACATCCTCAAGATCGTTTGTGCGTTGAGCTAAAAGCGTTTCAAGCTCAAGCACTTTTGTTTGAAGCGCATGATTTGCGTTTTCCATTTCAAAATCTGAAGAATTATAATCAAACAGAGGATTTGGATAGGAAACTTTTGTAACTTGAGGCTTCAATACTTCAGACTCCTTTTGTTTCGTGTTTGATTTTTGATTCAGAACACGTGAACGTTTGATTGAATCAAACAAGTTTTTGTAAGTCTGTTTCAAATGCTCATTTTCCTTTTGTAATGATGCCACAGCATGTTCCAATTCAATATTTTTTGTATCAAGTTCATCCAAATCAAACTTGATATTGGCATCATCACAATTTTCTTCAAAAATATTTTCCTTTTCTTTAAGCACTGATGTCGAAGAGTTTTCAGAAGAAGCAATTCTTTTTGACAATTCTTCTTTGACTTCAGCTACTTCTTTTGAAAGTTCAGTGATTTTTCTTTTGAAACAAAGATTTTCAGATTTCAAAAAATATGTATGTTCAGAATCCACATTCTCATGCTCAAGGCTGACAGACACCGATTTGAATGACTCAATTTGATTTGTGAAAATTTTTTTGAATATCAAGATTTAAGCATTTTGCATCAAATTCATCTTCAAGAGAATGGATGTACTTTAAATCTTCTCTCATTTCAGTGACAAGAAATTTTTCAAAATATTCAAAACTGAAATTGATATTTTTCACAAGAGGTTCAATCTCATCTTTTAAAAACTTACGGACTTCCCTTTTTAGCCAAGCGTCTGATGACATGAGACGAGTGTAGTCACTCTCGGTGTATTGTTGTTTTGACCAAATGACCTTTAACGTGTGCTCAATGTGATATTTAAGATTACAGAATTGTTTCCTTGCTTTATTTTGCCATAAATTAGCATCATAAGTAACAAGTTGAGCTTCTTTGAAAAATCTTTTAACATTTGTTTCTTTTCTTTTTAAAGGTGGTTTTGGTATTTCTGACAATTGTATACAACCATACACAAAGCCTTGGTACGAGAGTGGGCTTTTTCCTTTTTTGGCTTTTAAGCGTTTTTCCTCTGCCAATTTTTCATCTTCTTCTGACATGAACAGATCATCATTCGGCAAAAATTTATGTTCAACCTGATCTGTATTTTCAAAACCAATTCCTGATTTTCCCTTATGAACTTTCTCAGCTTTAGGAATCATCATTTGAAGAGTTTGAACACTTTGGTCTGTTTTTCGAAGTTTTTCTTCAAGATTGTTTGCACGTTTTAAAACCTCTTGATTTTCATTTTCAAGTCTTGTATTAACAATCTTAAAATTTGAAGTGGTTTCCTGAAGCATTGAGTATCTCATTTTTAATTCAACGTTCTCGTTTAAAAGCGCTTCGATCCTTCTGTTAGCGGGGCCCAAATTTGCATCCACAAATTTCTGACTTTGAGATTTAAGGTTTGAGAATTCAATGTCTTTGCTTTTTGTTAATTTTTCAAGCTCTTTAGACAATAAGACGTTTGTTTGTTTAGCTTTGCGATTGTCCTCTTTGCACTTTTCAAGTTCATGTTTGAAATTATGGATTAAAGAAGCAAATATGGTATGATCTTGATCATAAGAAGATCCATCCTGGGCCGGCTCACCTCCATTAGGATCCATATCTGGGGTTGTGGGAGTGATATTACTATCAAACCTTTGCTCCACATATGTGTCACTGATGGACTCAGGATGCGCAGGATGTGTTTTGTCATGAACAAACATATTCTCGAACAAATCAACATTATCATGATTGTTTGAATGTTGTACCGTAGCCACTATTGCAATGTCGGATGAAAGTCTGATGTGGTCAGCTTCAGTATCCCAAACAGCTTCATTCCTGTGTGAACCCTCAGCATCCGAATCGTATCTTGGAGTGCTGCTTTCAACATGCTGTTCTGAAGATGTGTCTGTTTCAGTGAAGACCAAGCTAGCATCAGATGTTGTACCCTCATCGACCTTTTCTTCTTTGTTTGCCTCTTTCTCATTTCCCACTGATTCCTTTAAGAGCCGTTCTCTTTCAATTTGCTCTCTTTCCCGTTTCTGCTTCTCCATTTCAATTCTTTCCCGTTCTATCACTTGCTTCTCTTCCCACACTTCTCTCAGATGAAGTGATCTTTGAGTAAGCTGCGATTCCAGCAAGTCTATTCTCCAACGCAACTCATTTCTAAACGTTTCAGCTTCCAGGTCACTTGTGACGCATCCATTCCAAGTTTGGATATTATAATCATAGCCTGGATATCTTTCGACCACTCTGAAATCTAAGTCGAAAAACCATTTAAAGTGCGTCTTGAGTGCTTGATATGCTTCAGTGCAGTCAAATCCTCGTTCAATTTGGTTCTCTATACGAAATATGTTATGCAATAGTTCCTCTTTGAATGTGCGATAATCCATTTTAGGTTCGAAGAATCTAGCAAACATTCGATCAAAAGCGTATGATTCCACTATTGACATTTTTGCGTTTGTGAGTCTCTCACATAGACTTTTGATTGCTTTAAAGTGTATGAGACATCGTTCATTCGAGCGAATAACATTTTGCATAACTGAAGACATTTGTCCCTCTTGAGAACTTGATTCCATTTTCTTGTGATATGTGACAAAGTTGATTAAGGATCGTTGCAACGAAATAGGAGATGTTGTTGTTGAAGGTTAAGTTTGGTTGTTGTTGTGAAGTCTTGTTGTGTTGTTGGTGATCGTTGAAGTTGTAACAAATTAAATAACGTTACGAAACTTGATTCAAGTATAATTAAGACAAAGTCAAGAGTTTACAATTTCGACAAAAGGATATGTAAATTACAATTTAGATAAACGCGACACTTTCTATAGAAATTTCAATTTGACCAAAATTTATACAAATTATGGCAAAATATGATTTAGATAGAAATATATCTTATTTATATAAATTCGCAATTTATATAAAATCTAACAATCTTATACAAGAAAGTAGATAACCGTTTGTCGAAGTATTTTACACACTTATACAAGTGGTGAAATACCGAGTTCACTTTCGAGTTGAAGAAATTACGTTCGAATCAAATCCTTAAAAGTTATTTAAGTTTGAAGTTGTTTAATCACAATTGCGAGGGCCTGAAGTGACAAATCCGAAAGATCTTCTAAGGCAGCTAAAAGTACAAGGACCGAAGTTGCCAATTCCGAAAATTGCACCAATTGCGAGACTTAAATATGAATTGCGAGAGCAATTGCGATAACACACTTGAATTGCGAGACAAAATGTGAATTGCGAGTCCAATTGCGATAACACACTTGAATTGCGAGACAAAATGTGAATTGCGAAATAGGCTTCAATTGCGAGACCTCAGGCAATTGAGAAAGCAGTGAAATGAGAGACCAGCAGCAATTGCGAAAGTAGTATCAATTGCGAGAGAGCAGTATCAATTGCGAAAGAGCAATTCCAAGAGCAGTATCAATTGCGAGAGACTGCTGGAATTTCGAAAGGCAGTAGCAATTGCGAAAGTTTTCAGCTTTTTACTAACTTTATTGACTTTTGAGTCACATGCCCACTTGTGCCTTATCTTGAAAGATATCACTGACACCTTTTTCACCAACTTGCAAATGTTCCTGACCACTTTTACCAACTTGGACCAAGATTATATCAAAGATATTCCACAAACACAATCTTATCCAAGATTTTTGATTATATTCGATCTAGGAAACTAAGAACCAACCAAAATTTATTCTTCCAAAGCACGTGATAAACTAACAAACCTTCATAACTAAGTCGATCTAACAGCAACAAACTCGACTTTTTTCTTGTTCTTGCGTATGAATCGAAGCTAAAAACACAAAATGTGACTTTTTTACTTACAGAAAAATTACAGTGGGTGTTTTAGGCTTGATGATCAAACACAAAATACTACCTTTTCTCTTTGATGTTGCGTACAGTAGCCACCAAGAACACAAAGTGTCACATTTTCCAGAAAATCAAACGCAACACACAAGTATTTTTCAACAAGAATCGAACATAAAAACTCCTACCTCGAAGCTAGGCTGTTGATACCACATGTTGTAGCACGAAATCACTCTTTGTCACACTAATATGCACGTTAAACACAAGAGATGAGATGGGACAAGGTGAATATGTTGGATCGTATAATAAGTAGAAGATGAGAGTTGTTTAAGCTTTTTCTTTATTTCACACAACATACACAGTTGAACCACACTTTACAAATGAGGAGTTTTGTGCTTTAAATACTCCAAGCATTTTGCCTTGTGGGCTTTTGATGGGCATTTGGGCTTTAGACCAATGGATTGATCTTTTACAAATGATACTAATTCTAACATAAGCCCATATAATACAATGTTCTTAACTAAGTGAATGACCATCGCTTTAACTATAAAATTAAAGCTAACAATGAGGTATGTGAAAATAGAAACCCTAGGCGATGAATTTTAACGAGGGGCTGTAATTACATGTGAAGTTTTTTGGAATGTTTTGGCTCGGTGTATGTAGGCTGTGATGTGTGTCGACATGTGTGAGACTACAATATGTTTACATGTTGCCTTGATCGTTGTCATGTGGTGTTGGTTTGGGTTTTGTTGCTGCTCTTTTGTGAACCCTCACACCACCTTTAAAATTGCTTCGACACATATTCTTTAGTCCTAAAATCTGCCTCGCCTAGGATCTTTTATGGCTCGTTAAAACTAGTGGTATATGGGCTGTTTGAGCGTCGTATGGGCGTGTTTAAACCTGGATATATTCATGTCGCTATAAACGTTTTAATGGAGTTTTGTTGTGCCTTGTTTGCTGCCCCGTCAAATCCACTCGTACCTTTATTACTTTGCCTCGCCAAGATCATGTTGCCCTAGCCCTTGCCTCGTTAAGCCCTACCATGAGTGTGCTTGTTTGTTTGTTGTCTTGTGTCTTGATGTGAATGGTGTCACCAAGGTCTGTTTACGTAGCTCGCGATCAAATAGAACTTGATTTGGGTCAGTTAACGTTTGCACTTATGAACGACTAAAAAAAATGATGTAAATCATGGTTTTGTGTATTGAACAAATTAAGATATTAAGTTTGGAGAATTTTGAGAAATACACGCAATATATCTGATATACGAATTCAAGAAGGCTACAAGTAAACCTGAATTTACACTTTCAACCCTAAACTTTGGTGGTTTTAACATTTACACCCTATACTTTGCTAAAATGACATTTAAAACCCTGGACTATGATAATTGTCATATTGAACCTTTAAGTTAACTTATTATCAGTTGGGGACCCTAATTTGAGTAATTATGAATTGTAACTCTAAGTTACTAATTCGGGAAAATTTTTAAATATGGAAAGTTACTAAATTTGGAAAGTTACTAAAAATGAAAAGTTTCTAAAAAAAGAAAGAAACCCCAAATGTGTAATCTGATTAAAATAAGCATGTAAGTAATACGTGATCATTAATTCATGTAGATTCTATGAAGAATGAGTAGTTCCGGTTTCTGTGTGCTTTCTTGATTTGTTTGCTTGCTTTGCATAAGGTACAGATATTCTACCCTTTCTCAGTAAGGGTTCTGATCTCATGACTTATCGATCTTTGACTTGATTCATTTGCGTTGATATGATTCGTTGGTATGATCCGTTTGATATTATCATTTGTTATGATTCTCTTTGCTATCCATTCTGTTATGATGATCTGTATATTATCTCATTGATATGAGATTTTGTTCTGTTGATATGCTCTGATTGATTATGCTATAGCAGTTCTGTTATAATTATGGATAGCTTTGCTTTGCTTTACTTTGCTTGTTCTGTTCTGTTGCCCGAGCTTCTGTATCTGTATTCCTAGCCATGGAGGTACCATGGCCATGTCATTGAGGCACTAATGGCATGACACTTTCTGTGGAGGTGTGATTGATCCACGGTGTCCCCTTCTATTCTTTTATGATATTTGTGCACATTGGCCATTATGATATGTGTATATGCCTGTCATGAGCAGGTGTATATATATGATTTATTTTGTAGGGGGCGTATAGATGCATCCTAGATTCTGTTCTGTTCTGTTCTGGATATGATTAGTGATTGGTTGGTGCGTGCCATGCACCCCATTTCACTTCTGGGAGCTAGCTACTCCATTTGGTACTTGAGAGGTCTCCCCTCCTTGTACAACTTATGATTTGACAGATATATGGATATGATATGATGTGATTATGTGACTAAGCATGTGGCATGCTTTCTGAGCTCGTGGGCATTTCTGTTCTGTTCTGTTATATGATTATTATTCTCTTTTTGATTCCTTTGACTTCATTATGATCTCCTTATGTTTCGCTATGATTTGCTTCTTATGGTATATGACACTTTGTTCAGTTGATCCTTGATCTCTTATTCATTTGGCAGATGATATTCGTTCAGCAGGAGCTTATGTTCCTTTTCCCTATACTTATATATATGTTCGATTATTCGTTTTGTTTATATCTGTTCACTGGGCTTTTTATGCTCAGCCGCATTTCTTTTCCTGCGGCAGGTTTTAGGTTGGAAGCTGGGATTTGAGGGAAGAGTGCATTGGAGCTCTTAGTGGACTACCCTGACGATAGATACCCATTTGCTTCTGGATTAGACTTGGACCTAGCTTCAGTTAAATTTAGTTTGGTTTTGTACTTCAGTTTTGGACTCATCATGTTTAGAGTTAGTATTTTATTATCATCTTAGAATACCTTTGTAATTATTTTGTTTATAAGTATTCTGCTTGCGTTTGTATGTTCTGATTGACACCATAATATGACATTTTGACCCTTGTCGGGTTGGGGTGTTACAATTATGGTATCATAGCTCAGGCTTCAACTTGTAGCACATAAGTTATGGCCTGTGAAGATTTGGACCCTTAGGTTTGCACTATAGGAGTTTATGGAATAACTTTGGAAGGATTTGCTTTAGGTTTCTCCACGTAGGAACTTCAGTTATGACCGGTGAGGATTGGGTAGATTATGTGATAAGGCATTAGTTAGCTACCTTTCTTCTGCACCACTCTGATTTATGCCTCTGCTTTTAGTTAAGCCTTTATAAGATAATTCGTTCGGCGATTTAGAAGATTTATCAAGATACGCAACATAAGTTTAGAATGCTTTGAGACTTTTGTAGTAATGCCTTAAAGGTTTCACTTTCTGATGTGATCGCATTCTTTTGAAATTCGATCTCTAAATTATTTGTAATTCGTTTAGATGCCTTTTCGTCTGTTCAGAGAATTCGTACAGTTATTAATCTGATGTGTTCGACACATTTTGTGGTTTCTCTTACTATTGCTAAGCATATTTAGGTCCCCTCAGCGCTATTTGGTTTTGATATATCTATTTCTGTCTCTATGAGAAATCTTGTGATTATCCGTCACGAGTGTCAGAATTTTCCAGTACATTTTGAAGATATTTGAAGATAAGTTTCATTCTGCTAATCTATTTTCCCTTGGGAATGTTTGATTCGATATTATTCTGAATATGGAATTGTTGACTAAGCATCAAGATGCTAATAATAGTCATATTAGATTTGTCATCTTTGGCGATTTGAGAAACTTAAAAATTCTGTACCATGGTTCCCAACCTGGTAAACAATTGTGATCACTTTTGCTTTGAAAACTTGTACGTTAATCCGTCGCGGTTTTAAAGATACTTCGTTTGATGAAACTCGCCTCGAGAGTTATTCGGTTGTTTGAAATTTTCGTGATGTATTCCTTAATGAACTACCAAGATTACCATCTGAATGTGAAGTTGTTTTAATCTGGTTATGAGAATTTGTTTAGTCACGACTCGAGGTAGAATGTGATTGCAATAAAGGCATGTGTATATGATGCAAGTATTATGACGCCTGGCCAACGTGATAATAGTTACATCATATAACTTGGACTTATTGGGATCATAGGATATTTTGAGAAGTGCCTGAGAACGGTAAGTTATTTGAGTGAGAATTCTGTCCGCATAGAAAGACGTTTTGCCTAATTCTGAAACTCCGTATTTTATGACATTAGTTGAATGGAAAGAATTGAAGGACCAGATTCTAGGAAGTGGTTTTATCTGTCCAAGGGTGTCTCTGTTTCGTGCTCCAGTTTTATTCGTAAAGAAGAATGATTATATTATGAGGTTGTGTATTGAGTTCTGAAAGCTGAATAGTATTACTATTAGAACCGTTATCCATTACTTTGAATCAAAGATTTGTCAAATCAATTTCTGGATGTGAAGTTTCTCTATGATTGATTTAAGATCTGATTATTTTTTTTCCAGTTTCGTGTAAAGGAGTGAGATGTTCCTAGAATTGCTTTTCGTATTCGTTATGATCTCTACGAGCGTTGGGAGGCCAATTGTATTGGCTATTCCTCCGACTGTTCCTATGGACTTGATAAATCGCGTCTTTCATGAATAATTAGACAATTTGTCATAGTATGACATATTGGTATATTCAGAGACGAAAGAGAAACACGGGGATCATGTTCGTATTTTGTGTTGAAATCTCTACGTTAGAAGAAGCTCTATTTGATATTCTCGAAGAGTAAATTTTTGGTCGGGATGAAGAATGAGAGGAGAATTTTGAAAAGTTGAAAAGAGATTTGTTTCTACTAATGAAGGAGACTTAGTTATGGCCTTTTGCAACACGGGAAGATTATTGGTTATGCATCAATACAACTAGAACCGTAGGAGGTGAACTATCCGACGCATGATTTGGAATTGATTTGTGAAATGCATGAATAAGCTCAGGAGCAAGACGATGGAATATGACCTATGTTAGAAGACTTGAAGGAAGCGGTTTTTATTAAAGCACATAGCTCTATCTACTCTATTCATCTTAGTTGCACTAATATGTATAGAGACTTGAAGCAGAAAATTTTGATGGAATGGTATGAAGATGTTTGTGACTACCTTGGTGGAAAAGTGTTTAGCGTGTCAATAGGTTAAGATTTAGCATCAGCGTACAAGTGGTTTTCCTTAGTTTCGATGTTCGTATGTGGAAGTGGTATTAAATTTTCAGGAACTTTGTAACGGGATTTCCGCGCACATTTAGGAAGGACAACACGAATTGAGTTGTAGTGGATCATTTGACTAGGTCGGCTCACTTGGAAGATTGACAGAGATTTCTTTCGGCAGAAGATTATTCAAGCTACATGGCGCACCTGCAGTGATCGTGTCAGAGATTCGCGTTTCTACTTCACATTCCTAGGAAGAGCTACTGAAGGCTTGAGGAACCAGACTCAAGTTTAGTAATGCTTTGCACCTCCAAACCGATGGATAAGCAGAACAACTATTTGAACTTGGAAGATGTGTTGAGCAGGAACTTGACAAGTGTTAGTTCTGGTTGTGTTTGCTCACTATGATTAGATGGCTCGCAAGTGACAAGGATTTTTCTTTCAGAGTTTTGTATGAACAAAGATTAAGAACACCTTTTGATTAAATTAGGTTGGGGAGCTGTTTATTGAAGGTCTGGAGTTGATTACAGTGACTAATTGATTAGTTATCATTATAGAAGAGAAACTTTGAAATTTTAGACCGAGAATTTGTGTGTTCCGTATGGTGTCCTTGTACGGCAGTGTTAGACGTCTTAGCATATAAGGAAGATTTAGTTCGTGATATGTTAGTCCTTATGTTCATTCTTATCCGTATGATTAGCCTACCTGTTAGCATTTAAATTATAAATGTGAAGTGATGGTCATTCCTACATATCGAACTTTTTGTGTGTCGTTAAGTATAGATAGTTAAGGGGATTTCGGTTGGACTTATATTAATGTCCAAAGTGTCATATAGTCCATGTAAAACTAGGAAATTTGTACAAGTCCAATCCATGGACCATAGCCCAACCAAAAACCCACTACAAGCCGATAGGGCGTCACATCTCTTGTATAAATAGGCACTCTTACCTCACAAATGTGTGTGTCTCATTGTGCTGAATTTTGGAGGAGAGGTGAGAAGTGTGTGTGCTCTAAGTGTGTGTTTGTTTCTTTCTTTTGGAAGCTAATAAACCTTTGGTTCTAGTTTACATATGATCCATACTTCTCATCTTGTTCTTGTTAGTGAGTTCCATCGAATAGTATAGTTTAGTGTATGATAAAGTAGATAAGTTTAGTCTTTACAAGTGGTATCATGAGAGAATCAAAGATTTAGGAGTAGTTTGTGTTTGGTTTTTTTTTTGAAGGTCTATAGTCTTTTTCTTAGCTTTCTTTGATTCTCGCATTTGTGGTGTTAAAGTTAGTGTTTTGAGAGTAGTTATAACCTTCTAGGATTAAGTTGTTCAATAGAAATCAAGTAAAAAAGTTCAATAGTGTGATTTTTAGGTGTTTTTAGGTGAAAAAGTTCGTATTTTTCTACACTGCGGTTTGACTCTCGGTGTGAGTTTCTTGATTACGGTTTGAGTTCTGCAGTTTGATAGCGACATTTTTGTCTGTTGTGGTTTGTCGGCTAGTCATTGCGGTTTGACTATTGCGGTTTGGTGACTGCGGTTTGACCTCATTGCAGTTTGACTATTGCGGTTTGGTGACTGCGGTTTGCATTGACTGCGGTTTGACTTCATTGCGGTTTGACTATTGCGGTTTGGTGACTGCGGTTTGCATTGATTGCGGTTTGCTTATTACGTTTTGGGTATTGCGGTTAGACCAAGATTCTTCTTTGCGGTTCGACCAAAATTCTTCATTGCAGTTTGACCAAAATTCTTCACTGCGTTTTGCCTAAGTTTCTTCAAAACTTCAAACAACTATAACTTTTGAACCGTAACTCCGTTTTCAGCCCACGACCTATCAAAACAACATTTAGAATGAGGAGAATGACATATTGAATCATCGGGTTAATACACAAAAAAGTCACTAAACTTTACAAAAAAGTTCGCCTAAGTCACCCAACTTTCAAATTGTTCAATTAAGTTACTGAACTTTGAAACTTTATTCGACTTGGTTACTGATGTTTGAAACTTTGTTCGATTTGGTTACTGAACTTTCATTTTGTTCACTTAGGTTACTGAACTTAGTAACTTTGTTCGACTAGGTTACTGAACTTTGAAACTTTGTTCGACTTCGTTACTGAACTTTGAAACTTTTTATACGTTTTCGTCTGTTTTTATACGTTTTCGCCAGTTTTTCTTTCGTTTTTGCCCGTTTTTATACGTTTTCGTCTGTTTTTATACTTTTTCGCCATTTTTCTTCTGTTTTCGCCCGTTTTCGTCTGATTTTATACATTTTAGTCCGTTTTTATACGTTTTCGCCAGTTTTTCTTCCGTTTTTGCCCGTTTTTATACGTTTTCACCATTTTTTCTGTTTTCGTCAGTTTTATCTGTTTTAGTCTGCTTCCATAAAAACTATAAAAACGGAAGAAAACTGTCGAAAATGTATAAAATTGGACAAAAACGAAAGAAAATGGGCGAAAACAGAAGAAAAATGACGAAAACGTATAAAAAGGGGCAAAAATGGAAGAAAAACTGGCGAAAACGTATAAAAACAGACGAAAACGTATAAAAACGTACAAAAACGTATAAAAACGGACGAAAACGAATAAAAATGGGCGAAAACGGAAGAAAAATGTATGAAAGCGGGCGAAAACGTAAGAAAAACTGGCGAAAGCGTATAGAAATGGTCAAACTAACAGAAATAGTGGTTTATGGACTAAATCCGTGATACCAGACTAACCACAAGGACCGTTTTGAACTATAAAATATGCAATGTCATCATTTTAAAGGTTCAGTAACCAGATCGAACAAAGTTTCAAAGTTCAGTAACTTAAGTGAACAAAATGAAAGTTCAGTAACCAAGTCGAATAAAGTTTCAAAGTTCAGTAACTTAATTGAACAATTTGAAAGTTGGGTGACTTAGGCGAACTTTTTTGTAAAGTTTAGTGACTTTTTTGTGTATTAACCCTTGAATCATATAAAGATCATTCAACCCAACCTTTGAGGCCCAAATCCACTCCGAACAGAAGTTATTGACGTATTTATGTTTTAGACCAAAATTTTCACCACAACAACTTAACTTAACCAGCTACAAACACAACTCCTTTATCGTTAAGCCGATCCAACATCAAATTTATCATACAAAACATCATCAATGGCTACTCAACAAGACATTCATGCAGCCGGTGCAGAAAACCGTACTCTAATGCTTGAAAAAGGTGGTTATCTTCCATGGATGAGTCGTATGATTCGATATATCAAAACCAAACCCAATGGTCAAGGTAGACTCCTGCTCAACTCCATCCAAAAAGGACCATTCAAGCCTCGTCAGATTCAAGTAGCTGGTGATCCAAATGCAACACCTCCCATTCCACCATACTTTCGTGATAAAAAAGAAGACTAATACACAGCAGAGGATTGGAAGCAAATTGAGGCTGATGACTTAGCAATGCACTTAATTCAACTTGGTTTACCACGAGAGATCTTTGCTGCTGTTGACAGTTGTGAAACTGCTTATGATATGTGGGAACGAGTTAGAAGGCTTTGTCATGGCACAGAAATTGGGCAGCAAGATATTGAAAACGAGCTTCTAACTGAATGGGAGAAGTTTACATCCACTCTAGCCGAACCAATTGAATCTTACTACACAAGGTTTTGCACTCTAATGAATGAGCTGATCAGAAACAAGTTGACACCAAAACCAATTCTTCAAAACATCAAGTTCATCAACAATTTACTAAAAGAATGGGGATGGTATGTCACAGTTGTTAACCAAACAAAGAACCTTCATGAGGTGAACTATGATCAGCTATATGATTTTCTTAAGCAAAACCAGAAAGAGGCAGATGAGGTAAGGAAAGAGAAGTTAGCTAAGCAACATGATCCTCTTGCACTCATTGCTCAGACACCCACACCTACAGCAGTGAATACACAACCATCATCATCATCTTCCACTCAAAACTACATGCAACAACAATACGTTCCATCAACTGCTGTTATACCACAACAACAACAATTCTACCCACAACAACAACAAGTCATTCTACCACAACAATACCTACAATATCAAGAACCAGATTTCACTGACAATGATGATAGTGCTGCTTTGACTCAAGCATTTACTCTTCTATCAAAGGTATTCCAAGGACGCCATTCCACTCCAACTAACAACAACCAAAGGATTTCTTCAAATACTCGCAACAAGCAGATTGTACAGCTGAGTTTCAACATGGGTCATCAAGGACAAATGGTTGGAGTTTATGGGAATTAGCAAGGATATGCTACAAGGTTTCAGATGGGTAATCAAGAGCAGTATGCAGGAAATCAGATGGGTCAGTATGCAGGGAATCAGATGGGTCAAGTAGATGGAAATCAAAGGGGTCAGAATGTTGGGAATCAGAATGTTGGTAATCAGTTTGGGAATGTTGCTCCAGTTGCTGGGAATGTTGGGAATATGAATCAAGGAAATTTGGTAAAGTGTTTCAACTGTCAGGGTACTGGCCACATGGCAAGGAACTATCCTACCAAGCCGAAAAAGAAAGATCTTGAGTATCTTCAGAAAGCAGTGCTTTTGGCACAGAAGGAGAAGGCAGGGTTTCAGTTGAATGCTGAGGAGAATGATTTCATGGCACTGATGGATGATATGGAAGACCATGAGGATATCGATGCCAAATGCATCTTCATGGCAAATCTTCAGGAGGCAAAGTACGACACGGATTCTGATGCACCTCCTGCTTATGATATCAATGGAGTCTCTGAGGTACCACCATATGCTACATGTCATAATAATGAAATATTTGATTTGTCATCCAGAATGAACAGCATCCTGCGACTCCAGCACCCACTTACGATACATACATGGACAAGCCAAGTTGTAGCAATATTAATTTGGCAACTCCAGATATGGATCCTAATGGAGGCTTCGAGTCACAGCATATTGAGAATGATGAGGAAACACATGCGTTATTTGAATCATTATTGAATAACTGTAGCATTGAAATTGAAAAGGTCAAAAAGATCAATCGTGATGTTAAGGCCGCGAATGAAAAATTGACCACTAAGCTTGAGAGATATAAGGTGAATGGACAAGCTTTTGAATTTAATAACAAACGACAGTCAGAATTAGAAATTGGTTATCGAGATTCTGTTTTAAGAGAAAAACATTTGCAAATCAAATATGACACACTCGATGTTAATTCGAACATGAATATTAAATCCTTAAACACAGAAATTTCAGAATTAACCAACCAACTTCCTAAACAAAAATCAACTTGTTCTGATCTTGAAAAAGAAAAGAAAGAGTTGAATGCAAGGTTTTCAAAACGAGAAAATGATCTTCTTGATGAAATCATTGACAAACAAGAAACCATTAAAAAGTTGGAAAATCTGCTTGTAAAAACGGGTCATTCTACACAAACAATTAACATGCTAATTAACGATCCAAACCCGCTTTTACATACAATGAAGAAAATGGCTATCGGTTGTGAAAACCCTTATCAACTCAAGAAAGCTCAGCAAGAACAGAATGTGTTATATAATGGTAGTGTGCTAAATGATAAACATGATCCTCCCGAAGTTCGGGATTCTTATGAAACAATTGAGCTTGCCGAAGAGAGTAGAAACAAAATGAGACAAATAAACCCAGAAATTAAACCAATTGATTATAACAAGCTTAACACAATTTCTGGAGTACATCTTGTTCAAAAAGAGTCACCAATGTTTTTCAAAAAACCAGTTGTTGTTTCAAAACGAAAAGTTGTTTCAAAACATCTTTCTAACATCGAACAAATGTCCTCTAATAACACCTTTAACACAAGTGACGCTAGACGATATTTGGATGATCTTAAAAAGAGAGTTGAAACGCTTCAAATGATTGTGGCATCCAAAACAAATCTTAAATTCAACAACTGGTATTCAAGTTTTCATACAGAACAGAAAAAGATGTTTGAAACAGAAATTACTCTTACATTAACTGCAATTCATGCAAGAGTAATCCATGTTGAAAATGCAATTTTAAAAGAAACAGCCGACTTTTTTAAGGACCACAAATCCCTGGTAAAGGAAGCTAATGAAAACATTGAACACATCAAAGTTTTGGAAAAACATAATGACACTCTCTTCGAAGTATCTCTGTCGATCGATATTATGTCCATTATTTATCAAACATATTTTGTGGAAGAGGATGAAAGACTGAGAGCTGAGACTTCAAAAATTGTGTTAAAATATGAAAATGCGCTTGCAAAGCTTGAAAAGAAAAATGTCACATATTTTAAACAATTTGATCAAAAAAAGGAAGAATGCGAGTATGACAAATTATCGTATGAGCGTTCATACAAAAACATGCAAGAACAAATTGATCTCTTGAAGTCTCAGCTTGATAGTCAAAAAGGGCAGGGTGAGGAAACTAAGTTTGCAAAACCATCAACTTCGGACAAACCGGTTGTAAAACCAAAAATGTTAATTTCTTAAAGTGTTCCGAAAGTTGATGTGACAAATGATTTGACCAATCCAGTCACTCCAACACCCTTGCCTAAGCAAAGTAAAAAATCAAAAAGTGTTGATAAAGGGAAAGCAGTTGTCAAAACACCGAATATGATAGCACCTGGCCTTTTTAGGATTAGTACCACTACTACGTCTACCTCTACATCTAAAACATATAGGGCGATTGAAAAAAGTGTGAAAGATAATCCTAAAGAGACTAGGATTGCTAATACAAATTCAAAGGACAACGAGATAAATCGTAATGTGTGTGCCCTATCTTCTACAGGAGTAGAAAGCACCTCTAAGAGCAGCAGACTAAAGCGTAGGAGCAATACAAGGAACAATAGAGTCTCGCCTGCCTCTAAGAGTGAAAGCAAAAATAAAACGGAAGAAGTAGAAGAACACCCTAGGAATTTATCGCTTTCTAATAAGACACATATGTCATCTGGATGTAATGTTAAGAGTACTATTTCGAGTACATGTAATGACTCTATTTGTTTAATGTGCAAGAAATCATTATCTGAAAATGCTTGTGATGATATTTTTTCTAATAATGTGAATGTGAATGAAATTCCTGAATAGAAAGATGTTCCCTCAGAAACTAGTGCTAAGACTAGATATATTCAAAGACTTATTGCAAAATATAGGACAACCACTAGTAGAATATTGCCTAGGAACTATCTTAAGTTATGTGCATGGAAACCAACGGGTAAAAAATTTACACTTAAGAATGGCACATTAAAAGCGGTTCCAAAAGAACCAATAGAAACCTTTTATGAGTGTGATTCATTTGTTACCCCTAACCCAATGGAACCAAATGATAAACGGTTTCCAAATGCAAAATCTTCTGTTATTGGCAGGTTATCGAAATATGTCTTTGGATCGTCGACTCGGGTTGCTCCAAGCACATGAACGGAAATCTAAAGCTGCTGATCAATTTTGTATGGAAGTTCATGGGAACTGTTCGGTTTGGAAATGATCATGTAGCAGCTATTCTGGGTTATGGAGATCTTCAGTTCGGGAATTTCTTAATCTCTCGGGTGTACTACGTCGAAGGGTTGGGACACAATCTGTTTTCAGTCAGGCAGTTTTGCGATGCAGATTTAGAGGTTGCATTTAGGAGAAACACTTGCTTCGTTAGGAATATGATTGGAGATGATCTCTTAACCGGAAATCGTGGAACCAATCTCTATGATATCGACATAAACCAAATGGCCTATTCATCACCAATTTGTCTCATGACAAGAGCTGACGAAACTAAGTCCTGGTTATGGCACAGACGTTTATCCCATCTCAACTTCGACACCTTAACCAAACTTGCCAAAGACGACATCGTCACCGGTCTCCCAAAGTTCAAATACACCAAAGAACACTTATGTCCATCCTGTGAGCAAGGCAAAAGCAAACGGGCAACATTCAAACCCAAAACTGTACCCAGTTCAGTTGATAAGTTACATTTGTTGCATATGGACTTATGTGGCCCAATGAGAGTTGAGAGTATCAATGGGAAAAAGTATATTCTTGTGATCGTCGATGACTATTCAAGATATACATGGGTAAAGTTTTTGAGATCAAAAGACGAACCACCAGGCATCATCTTCACCTTTCTGAAGCGAATTCAAGTCCTACTTTAAGCTCCAGTTAGGATAGTAAGAACCGAAAATGGCACGGAATTCACGAATCTGGAGTTAAAAACATATTTTGAAGAGACTGGAATCACTCACCAGACATCAGCTGTTAGAACTCCACAGCAGAACGGGGTAGTTGAAAGAAGAAATAGAACTCTTGTGGAAGCTGCTCGCACGATTCTGATTTATTCTAGTTCACCACTATTCTTATGGGCTGATGCTGTTGCCACTGCTTGTTTTACTCAGAACCGTTCCCTAATCCATCGAAGATTCAATAAAACACCATATGAG
Organism: Artemisia tridentata subsp. tridentata; assembly: GCA_021014915.2. Classification (NCBI taxonomy): domain Eukaryota; kingdom Viridiplantae; phylum Streptophyta; class Magnoliopsida; order Asterales; family Asteraceae; genus Artemisia; species Artemisia tridentata. The sequence continues at coordinate 371,109,287 of CP139507.1, read as the reverse complement.
CTAGTGAACAACAGAAAACCCAACATCTCTTACCTTCATGTATTTGGCACTTTGTGCTATCCTACGAACGACAGAGAAGATCTGGGGAAATTGAAAGCAAAGGGTGATATTGGAATCTTCATTGGTTATTCGGATAACTCGAGGGCATTCAGGGTGTATAATAGAAGGACTAGAAGGATAATGGAGACGATGAATGTGAAGTTTGACGAGATTTCACAGATGGCTTTTGAGAGACTCGCTCTAGAACCCGTACTTAACCCAATGGCTTCTAATCATTCCAGATTAGGACCAGCACCAAATAGTCAGACTTCTGGACATATCAGTTCAGGACTCGTACCCCAAGAAGCCTGACAAACCAACAAATCAAGAACTGGACACTTTCTTCGAGTTTATGTATGATGAGTACTATGGTGGAGCCTCGACAAATGCATCACAACAACGTTCCGCTGCACCCGCTCAAAATCATCAACCACCACCACCACCGCAAGATGCATCAACAACATTCGAAGCTGACGCACCAACTCCCTCAACGTCATCAACATCTACTCCAGCAACTCTAGTAATTGAGATTGTGTTACCAAGAGTTGATGAGCAAAACCAAACCACACCAATTCAAGAAGTACAACAACAAAACGATGTTGTGTTAGAAGAAGTATTCGAAAACCCATTTGCAACAGAATCTGCTAAATCTTCTTCTAGGTTACATGAACCATATTCGAAAACCCATTTGCAACAGAATCTGCTGAATCTTCTTCTAGGTTACATGAACCATCTAACACACATTCGTCAAATCCAAGGTACCCTTCTACGTTACAGTGGACAAAAGGCCATCCAATAGAACAAGTCATTGGTGAACCCTCACGGCCAGTTCAGATGAGGAAACAACTCGCCACCGATTCCGACATGTGCATCTACATCTGCTCAGTCAGTCTAAAAGAGCCAAAGAACATTCAGGAGGCGATGACAAATAATGCTTGGATTGAAGCGATGCATGAAGAACTTATCCAATATCAACTACATGACATGCACTTGGGATTTAGTGCCAAGACCAATCGACAAACTTGTCATTGATCTTAAGTGGTTATGGAAGAACAAAAAGGATGAAGAGATGACTGTAATTCACATCAAAGCTCGTCTCGTGGCCAAGGGATTTAGACAGGAAGAAGGGATAGATTTCGATGAGTCATTCGCGCCAGTAGCAAGGCTTGAGGCAGTCAGGATTTTCTTAGCCTATGCAGCTCACAAAAACATCACGGTCTATCAGATGGATATCAAGACAGCATTCTTGAATGGAACTCTGAAAGAAGAGGTGTACGTGAGTCAGCCAGATGGATTCGTTGACAAAGATCATCCCGACTACGTCTACAAGCTTAAGAAAGCTATCTATGGTTTGAAACAAGCCCCAAGGGCGTGGTATGACAAATTATCATCTTTCCTACTTCAAAATCATTTCACAAAAGGAACAATTGACCCGACCTTGTTTACTAAAAAATTCAAAGATGACATTTTGATTGTTCAGATTTACGTGGATGACATAATCTTTGGGTCCACTAATCCAAAACATTCAAAACATTTTAAAAATCTCATGAAAAGCAAATTTGAAATGTCCACGATGGGGGAATTAAAATTATTTCTTGGTTTACAAATTCATCAAACCCCACGTGGTATTTTTATAAATCAAGCTAAATATACTATTGAGATTTTGAAAAAAAATGGAATGGAAAATTGTAACTCTGTTTGTACTCCAATGGTCACTTCACCAAAAATAGGAGCTGACTTATATGGGAAACCCATGGATCCGAAGAAATATTGGAGCATGATTGGTTCTCTCATGTACTTAACAGCTAGTCGACCCGATATACATTTTGCTGTTTGTTTATTAGCACGGTTTCTGGCAAGGCCTACCGAACTTCACCTCCAAGAGGTTAAACGGATCTTTCGATACCTACGAAGAACCATTAACTTGGGACTTTGGTATCCGAAGGATTCAGAGTTTACACTAAAAGCCTTTTCAGATGCCGACCATGCTGGTTGCCAAGTTACCGCAAAAAGTACATCTGGGGGAGCACAATTTTTGGGAGAAAAGCTAGTAGGCTGGTCATCAAGGAAACAAGACTGTACAGCATTATCAACTGCTGAAGCCGAGTATGTGTCTCTATCTGCGTGTTGTCCCCAAGTTCTATGGATGAGGACACAGCTCACAGATTATGGTTTTACTTTCGACCGCATACCTATGTATTGTGATTCGAAAAGTGCCATATCCATCTCGTGCAATCCAGTACAACACTCGAAGACCAAGGATATTAAAGTCCGCTATTACTTCATAAAGGAACACGTAGAAGAGGGTACTGTTGAATTATTCTTCGTGAAGACTGAATACCAACTCGCCGATCTATTTACTAAAGCCCTTCCAAAAGAGAGGTTTGATAACTTAGTTCGACGAATTGGCATGCGAAGCCTAACTCCCGAAGAGTTAGAAAGTCTTCTCGAAACTTTTTGAATTTTATCTCAAAAAGCTTCACTGTAAATATTTTTGAAAAAAAAACAAAATACAAAATTTGAAAAACCAACAAAATCAAAATACAAAAATAGAAAATTTCAAAAATACAAAAACAATATAAAATCAAAAAACCAAAAATATTCTTCTCCGACATGTCTCTCGTATAATCGATATTCTGTACATATCTAGAAATGTCATTCAACAATGATACGGACATGTACAGATGCTTGAGCGAGAGTTCATTTAAATTTTTTCCAAAACATGTCGTTTCTCAAAATTTCTTCACGATGGCTTTCGTATACTTCTGTACGAAACCCGCACTTAAAAGATGGCTTTCGTATATTTCAGTACGAAACCCGAGCTACAATGATGACTTCTGATTATTTCAGATCAGGACTCGCATTGTTAATGGCAAAAGAAAACAAAGAATCCTTGAGCACATGATCAAGATTTTTCAAAAAGATTTTTCAAATTCTTTCTCCAAATTCTGTGCTCAAGATTCTTCTAAAAGAAAACTCCCTCTATACCCTTAAATGATCTTAAACTCAAATGTTTAAAAATATGCTTTATTTAAGGGGGAGTTTTAATAATAAAATTCAAAATGTTCCAAATCATGCTAATATGATCCGTCTTTCTCTCCAAAAAAGCTTTCATTTAATCAGTTGATATCAAAAATATCACTACATGCCATTTTTGAGGGGGAGAAGACGTGATTAAAATGTGATCAAAAAGTTTAAAAGATGGTGGTTTGAATCTCAAAAAGAGCTCTCCAAAAAGACTCAGATTTGAACCCTCGAATTAACGAAAGCTAAATGTCCGTAATCGAAAAGACTTGTCCGGGACGGGTAATAATTTCAAGCTGGTTCATAAAGTGATGTAAACGTGTCTCGCAAAGGACTTGTCTGAGTAGAATGTACCAATTCAAGATATTCTCCTTTTAATATGACCGGGACGGGTAATAATTTCAAGCTAGTCTAACTAGTGATGTAAGCGTGTCTCGCGATGGTCATGTTAACTGAAAATCGATCAATTCAAATGTGCAAACTCTACCCAACATGTGCAAATTTATCTTAAAAAATGCAAGAGCACATGTGAAGGGGGAGTATTTCAGAAAATGCAAAAACTCTCGAAGTGTTAACCAAAATATGTTTTATTCATAAACACTTTTAGAGATTTTACATAAAAAGGTTTTATGGCTTGTGATCATCAAATCTAGGATAATCATGGAGTAATAAGGTGATTATGGTTAGGTTTATGTCCAATGATCCGTCAGAGCCGGAGGAATCTACCCAAGGACAATTCCAATAGATTAGAATTAGAAGTCCTTAGGAAATATTGAAAAAAGGAGTAAATGAGAAAGGGAAAGAAGGGGTTGAAGAATTAAAAAGAAAAGTTGAATGAAAGGGTGAAAAGAAATAGCCCTCCATGAAAACTTAGGGCAGAAACCGGGTCAATACATCTGCTATTGGTATTCACTAAGGTGATACTGATATTGAATACAAGACGTCATGGACCCAGTGACGCGCTGCACCACCCCTCCTATCCACTCAGATATCTCTTAAAAGATATTTGTTTCATTTCTCACAAAGAACACTGCATAATCTATCGGCCTCTCATTCCGAGATGTGTTGATATTGAAAAGGTGGCACTCTGTTCCATGCCTCCGACTACTAAAACCAAAATCATACAATTGAGTCTAGAGCCATGAGATTCATCAAAGATCTCTTAGGAACACTTCCAATATAATACACTTGTGTTCACCAAAAAGGACACAAGTTTTTAAGAGTCTTAATGAGATCTTCAGATCTTGCCTTATATGGTGATGGTTACGTGCTTCAAACGGTCTACAGTCGTGGGGTGATCTCCAGCGACTCACTGAATTGTGGGTGCACTTCGGTGTGTCCATCTAAGCCCTTTCGGGGGTATCCGATTCAGAACGGCCTTGGTTAAGATTAGAGAAAGTTTCCATAATATGCTGTTAACAATCTCAAAATCTGAACCTGTAAGCGCTGGATGATTTATTGCTAACTATTTTATGTAGGTACTAACAAAAGTCCATTCACCATCATCATAAGTTTCAACATCTATATATCCACATGCTCATATTTATGAAGATCATCCTCAACAAAGATCAAGTGAAAAAGTTCAAGATGAAAAGATCAAGTTAAAGACAAAGTCAAGAAGCCAATCAAGATGTCAAGAACAAGCTCATGTATCAAGAAAGGATGACATAAGTATGAAGTTCAAGAAGTATGAGTATGATAGAGGATATGACGCAAATGTACAGAAGATGTTGATCAAGGCGAGAACCACCAAAAGACGATTACTTTGAAGATCACATAACATGAAGGAACGAAGAATGAAGACTATTCTACATCGACACACAAAGTTCATGACGTTGAAGATAAAAGACCTATCACCGGGAGCATCATTGAAATGACCATCCCTTAGGGAGAGATTGTTAGCATTTAAATTATAAATGTGAAGTGATGGTCATTCCTACATATAGAACTTTGTGTATGTTGTTAAGTATAGATAGTTAAGGGGATTTTGGTTGGACTTATATTAATGTCCAAAGTGTCATATAGTTCATGTAAAACTAGGAAATTTGTACAAGTCCAATCCATGGACAATAGCCCAACCGAAAGCCCACTATAAGCCGATAGGGCGTCACATCTCTTGTATAAATAGGCACTCTCACCTCACAAATGTGTGTATCTCATTGTGCTAAATTTTGGAGGAGAGGTGAGAAGTTTGTGTGCTCTAAGTGTGTGTTTGTTTCTTTCTTTTGGAAGCTAATAAACCTTTGGTTCGAGTTTACATATGATCCATACCTCTCATATTGTTCTTGTTAGTGAGTTGCATCGAATAGTATAGTTTAGTGTATGATAACGTAGATAAGTTTAGTCTTTACACTACCTATTCCATTATGGTTTCTGATACGTTGTGATACTCTGATATATGCTTAGTTGATCGTCGGTACGAATATGAAACTCTTGAGATGTTTGATAATTTGATTTGTGCTTCTCTGATTATTAGCCAGTTCCTTAGTTCATTCAGAATCTGGATAGAGTTGATGAAGTTTTATCGTTTAGCACTACCTCCGTATTTTCCTCGTGTGTATATATGTTTCATGTATCTCTTTGTGAGATTACAATTGTCATCTGCTACATATTCGTTGGATCAGATTTGTTATGACTTGCGCTCTATTAGAGAGCCTAGGTTTATCTTAATTGTCCGGATCAAGTCATGAGAAATAAAACTATTCCGTTTATGAAGATGCTTTTGGAAGAACCTCTCCGAACGTGAGGCTATTTATTGTAATACCTTTCGTAATTGGGTACGTATCTGTCTAACATTTGTGACTCCAATTTTGAGGATGAAATTTTCTTTTTAAGAGGGGAAGAATTATAACGACCTGAAAAATCTGAAGGACATCTGAACTTTCGATATGAAAATTTCCTAAAGTTTTGAGCATTTGACTAAGTTATAGACTTATGCTATATGCTAAATTATAAAATGAGAAACTCTTATAACCTATGTATATACTAATTCGACACACTATATATATTAAATATAATTATCACACAATTACAAGTCAATTTGGACCCACTCCTAGCCTTATATGTATGATAATCCAATTTGCATTTGAAAAGAGATAATACAAAAATATAAAAGTTTGAATATTTGGAAGAAGATTGAGTCTCCCCTAGTCCCTTTATACTCGGCATTATTCCCCCTATAATTCCCCATTTGTTGATTACTTCCAAAACCGTACTTCACATTTCCTATCTCACACTAAACCCTAAAAATACAAACATTAAATCGGCAGCTTCCATTTTTCCCAAGAAGAACAAGTACGAAGGTGGTTTTGGCGTTCTAGGCTTGGTGATAGCTAAGTAGTGATCGCGGGTATTCATTCTTTTGGTGTGATCGTGCATGGTTCTGGTTCTATAGGAATGTGGGTTTCGGTTCGAAGAGATTCTGGTCTTTGTGTTCTTGTTTTGTTCAACTGATTCGATAAAGTGGTATTCCTATATCGTCTTGGTATCTTCTTAGTTCAGGTTATATAACACACATACGTATTAATCATTTAAAACCTGATCTTTGTCTTATTATTAACATAATTATACAAATGAACATATATGTATACGAAACATAACTCATGATAACTGTATATATATGTCGACTTTAATTCTGTCTTGGGGGCCTTCGAATCTGTTGTCACGTAAGCTTTTAATCTGGTCATTTGAGTCATAATGTGATCATTAAAGTCGACCTTAAAACCTGTTATTAATGACCATTAATGAGGCATGTGAAAATAGAAACCCTAGGCCATGAATTTTAACGAGGGGCTGTGATTGCATGTGAAGTTTTTAGGAATGTTTTGGCTCAGTGTGTGTAGGCTGTGATGTGTGTCGGTATGTGTGAGACTACAATCTATTTACATGTTGCCTTGATCGTTGTCATGTGGTGTTGGTTCGGGTTTTGTTGCTTCCCTTTTGTGAACCCTCGCACCACCTTTAAAATTGCTTCGACACATATTCTTTAGTCCTAAAATCCGCCTCGCCTATGATCTTTTATGGCTCGTTAAAACTTGTGGTATGTGGGCTGTTTGAGCGTCGTATGGGTGTGTCTAAACCTGGATATATTCATGTCGCTATAAACGTTTTAATAGAGTTTTGTTGTGCCTTGTTTGCTGCCCCGTCAAATCAACTCGTACCTTTATTACTTTGCCTCTCCAAGATCATGTTGCCCTAGCCCTTGCCTCGTTAAGCCCTACCATGAGTGTGCTTGTTTGTTTGTTGTCTTGTGTCTCGATGTGAATGGTGTCACCAAGGTCTGTTTAAGTAGTTCGCGATCAAATAGAACTTGATTTGGGTCATTTAACATTTGCACTTATGAACGAGTAAAATAAAATAAAATGATGTAAAGCATGGTCTTGTGTATTGAACAAATTAAGATATTAAGTTTGGAGAATTTTGAGACATACACGCAATATATCTGATATACGAATTCAAAAAGGCTAGAAGTAATCCTGAATTTACACTTTTAACCCTAAACTATGGTGGTTTTCTCATTTAAACCCTATACTTTGCTAAAATGACATTTAAAACCCTGGACTATGATAATTGTCATATTGAACCTTTAAGTTAACTTATTATCAGTTGGGGACCCTAATTTGAGTAATTATGAATTGTAATTCAAAGTTACTAATTCGGGAAAATTATTAAATATGGAAAGTTACTAAAAATGAAAAGTTTCTAAAAATAGAAAGAAACCCCAAATGTGTTATCTGATTAAAATGAGCTTGTAAGTAATACGTCATCATTAATTCGTGTAGATTCTATGAAGAAGGTACATATATTCTACCCTTTCTCAGTAAGGGTTCTGATCTCATGACTTCTCGATCTTCGACTTGATTCATTTGCATTGATATGATTCGTTGGTATGATCCGTTTGAAATTATCATTTGTTATGATGCTATTTGTTATCCATTCTGTTATGATGATCTGTATATTATCTCATTGATATGAGATTCTGTTCTTTTCATATGCTCTGATTGATTATGCTATAGTAGCTATGTTATGATTATGGATAGCTTTACTTTGCTTTACTTTGCTTGTTCTGTTCTGTTGCCCGAGCATTTGTATTTGTATTCCTAACCATGGAGGTACCATGACCATGTCATTGAGGCACAAATGGCATGACACTTTCTGTGGAGGTGTGATTGATCCACGACGTCCCCTTCTATTCTGTTACGATATTTGTGCACATTGGCCATTATGATATGTATATATGCCTGTCATGAGCAGGTGTATATATATGATTTGTTTTCCAGGGGGCGTATGGATGCATCATAGATTCTGTTTTGTTTTGTTCTGGATATGATTAGTGATTGGTTGGTGTGTGTCATGCACCCCATTTCACTTCTGGTAGCTAGCTACTCCATTTGGTACTTGAGAGGTCTCCCCTCGTTGTACAACTTATGATTTGCCGGATATATGGATATGATATGATGTGGCATGCTTTCTGAGCTCGTGGGCATTTCTGTTCTGTTCTGTTATATGATTATTATTCTCTGTTTGATTCCTTTGACTTCATTATGATCTCCTTATGTTTCGCTATGATTTGCTTCTTATGGTATATGACATTTTGTTCAGTTGATCCTTGATCTCTTGTTCGTTTGGCATATGATATTTGTTTAGCAGGAGATTATGTTCCTTTTCCCTATACTTATATATATATATATATATATATATATATATATATATATATATATATATATATATATATATATATATATATATATATATATATATATATATATATATATTTGATTATTCGTTTTGTTTATATCTGTTAACTGGTCTTTTTAAGCTCAGCCGCATTTCTTTTCCTGCGGTAGGTTTTAGGTTGGAAGCTGGGATTTGATGGAAGAGTGTATAGGATCTCTTAGTGGACCACCCTAACGATAGATACCCATTTGCTTCTGGATTAGACTTGGACCTAGCTTTAGTTAAATTTAGTTTGGTTTTGTACTTCAGTTTTGGAACTGATCATGTTTATAGTTAGTATTTTATTTATCATCTTAGAATACCTTTGTAATTATTATGTTTATAAGTCTTCCGCTTGCGTTTGTATGTTCTGATTGACACAATAATATGACATTTTAACCCTTGTCTGGTTGGGGTGTTACACCTAATCCCATCTCCAGCAACGTTCAATGGCACAACCAAATACGACAACCACAGTCTCATCTCCTAACACCCATTAAGATTCGAAAATATAAAGATATACGAACAATAGATTTCGAGTTTTGTTAAGTCAAGAAAAGATCTTTAAATATCATTCAAAACCCATCATCTATAACGACTAATTAAGTTAAAAACATAATTGTATTTCTAAGGCCATATGGAAGATTCGATAATTCTCGTATTAGGAATAGATATCTCCTAATTAATTAGGAGATATTTTATTTATTTTTTTTTTTAATTTTTTTTTTATTTATTTTTGATAACCATGATTTCCGACCTTTTGGCCGACTAATTCATGAGGTTTGAACCTACCGCCACACAGACTCAAACTAGGTAAAGGCCTCCATTTTCAGGAAGTTGGTGTGGCCACGTAAGGTTGTTTGCACCTAGAAGGAATTGAATTTGAGACCTCACACATTTTAGAGTGATAGTCACAAGCCCTTTTCCCACTAGGCTACTATTAAATGGTTAGAAGATTTAATTCTTATCAAAGAAGAAAAATTATCATTTTGGAAAGTATATCTTTTATTCAAATAAAAGATACATCCTTTTCTTTTCACCTAATTTATCCATATAAATGAAAATTCCATACGGATTTCGTCCCATACACGCCCAAACCAACCCCAATGGCTTCTATGGGTTTTGGCCTAAGTCTATTGGTCGAACTTTTAATTACTAGTTAACTAAATTAAGCATAGTAATTAAACCATTTCATTTTCTTTTTAATATTGTAATCACTAATATATACATCTATCTATCTATATAATAAACAAAGGTTTATTTGAATTTGCCATGTCATTAAAGCCATGTTGGCACTTAATCCATGTCACTAATGCCATCTCATTAAACTCATGTGGCATTGCAATGTTACTAATTAGCCCCTCATTAAGAATTTTGTTTGACCAATGCTAAGTCAATTTCCATTTTACATCTTCTTATTAAGGAATGTTTTAAATGTCAGTTATTGTCATATCCTTAAATTAAAGAATACGAATCATTATTTTCTATTTTTACTATTCTATTTTGAAAACGTCAATGCTTCATTTTTAATCTTCACTATAAAGTATACTCTTGGTTTTGTATTAGAGATCGCATTAAACGAGCGGAAAAAAAATTGCAAAATCCCCTCCTACGGCTGCTCATTATTCATTCATTTTGTTTTTAAATGAGAACCTTAATCGATTAAGGATAATTTACCACAATGTTCGATTAATGTATCCTCATTATCTTGATAGGTTCATTGTGTTTACTTGTAAGACTTCACCTTTGGTCCATGTATTCCAAATTGAATCTTTATTCTATTTTTGAAACTCAGGTTCAGTTGTGATGTTTTTTATTTTTGTAAGGCTTAGTTATGATGCTTTGATCGGATTGCGAATTTTATGATATCATATTTAGGTTGTAGAACACCCCAAAGCAGATGCACATCATAAGTTTATTTACTCAAATGATTACTTTACATTGAGTTAAGGTAAAATTTAAACTTTTTCAATATTTTGACTGAATCGATTTTTAACATGATTCTTTGATCTCAAAGTGAACCTATGATCCATTAAGAATGTTAAATATTTCTTATATACTAAGACGACAACTAGAGGCAATGAGCAATCCACCTATTCAAAATAAAGTATGAGATGATAGCTAATTTAAAATGTAGATCAGTACCAAGATTTTTATTCTTATTGGCAAGGTGGTATGGTTTTACCTTCTATTTACTAATTGGAGGTGATCAATGACCTTATTAGTTTGATTATTATGTAATTATATTTAGGGATTAAGTCGTAGAATAGCAATGTACTTTTCAAAGTGTCCCGTTTTGGTACGTGTACTTTTTTTAAATTGTAGAATAACAATGTACTTTTCAAAGTGTCACATTCTGGTACGTGTACTTCTTTTAAGTTGTAGAATAGCAATGTACTTTCCATAGTGTTCCAATTTGGTACGTCATCCCACGTACCAAACTGGAACACTTATGGAAAGTACATTGCTATTCTACAACTTAAAAAAAATACAAGTACCAAATTGGAACATTTATTAAAGTACATTGCTATTCTACAACTTAAAAAAAGTACACGTACCAAAACGGGATACTTTGAAAAGTACATTGCTATTCTACGACTTAATCCCTTATATTTAAATCAAAATTGAAAAGCTTACTTCTATCCCGAATTAGATATTTTAAGCAGTTATTGTGGGTGCCAAGTCTTGATCATAGCAATAACCAAAATCATACTACATCACTATTGAAGGTAATACATCACACTTACTTGATTAAGGTGTTTATAATCAACACTATAAGCAGAACCGTTCCCGAAGTTTACAACCAATACTTCTCGAAAAAACTACTTCTATTCTATACTCTTATATTACTTAAGATGTTTAAGTATATATTTTACTTACAACTTGTTATTAGCTACCCGTGATTTATCACGGGTTTATAGGCTAGTTATATATATATATATATATATATATATATATATATATATATATATATATATATATATATATATATATATATATATAGGCTATATATATATATATATATATATATATATTAATGAGAAATCTCGTGTTCTATGTGTGTAACCCTATGGTCTCATATATTAATGACATTATTTAATTATTATGTTATACTGTATCATGCACATAAACCAACAACAAGTATCGGGGGACACTATGGAAATGATGAGGAAATGAGAATATGGAATATTCTCATAGAGGGGTAAAATGGTAATTATCTAGGGCGTATACATGTTACGCCCCAAAAACTACTCAGATTTTTTATTTTTTTATTTTTTTTACACAGGCACTATTATTAGTCTAAAATACACCCATTTACAGTCTAAAATAAACCATTTTTCCTACATATTTCCTGCACTTACATATTTTGACCTATTTTTCGGAAAACGACTTCTATAACTAAAAAATTAACGACACTTTCTAGAAATGTTTAGCATAACATAATACATCATTTTCATAACCATTCGACCTGTTTGACCCCAAAATGGGTCATAATAAACATTATTCCAACACCCCTTTTACCAAAATATACACACTTCAACCCTTTACTATAATGAACCATTTGACATATTTAACTTTAACAATAAAGACATAAACTTTGATACTCGACAACATGCATGCAACCCATTCAAAGACTCTCGGGGGATAACATCGACATTGAGCTCCGCATACTACTACTAAGCTCCTAAATGCATTACTACCTTCAAGTCCTTACTTCCATTTGTTAAGCCATAATCCAATCGCTTAACCTTCCTCACATAATCACCTACAAAACATTAACATCTTATGAGTAAGCGATAAACGCTTAGTAAGTAAAAGATATTACATTCCATTATGCATCAAATAACATGTAAGCATTTAACCATTGCATTACATGAATTCACATAACCTTCACAACATTAAACATTAAATGTTGCCTTAACCACAGTCTTCATTTAAGAGCATGATCAACCTAAGGCAAGACTAGGTCGATCCTATCTTATACCTTTCTACACAAACACATAACATTCACAAGTTAGAATTCACATAACTTCATGTAAGTATCATTTACTTACATTATCTTTCAAAGCTAAGCAATACAACATTCCACCATCATCAATTCCATATTATCAACCTTCCTTGCTTCCTAACCATTATCATAAACATAAATACTTACCTTAATAACCAAATAATTATAACACCTCTAATTATCATATAATCATATAATGATCATATGACAATTAACCCATAAATTTACTAACTATAATTATTATAACTTAACCCATAATTATTCTAGTCCTTTAATTAACTTAAAACATCATTTTAACAATTATCTGACATCATATGATCAAACTTTCATCATATGATAAAACCTCCAATTTCATTTAATTCAACAATTAACCTTCAACCAATAATTATAAACACCTTAATTCTTTGTTTAGAACCATAATTACCCTTAACCCCAATTTGGGTATATAAACCCTAACTTACAACTCTTCAATTAAATCACTAATTGAGATACTTACTTGAGGCGGATCATTAGTATGGACTAACTATTGAATTTGGAACATAATCTCTTCATTACTAGCCCATCAAACCTGGTCTTTCCCTCCTTCTTCCTCCTTTGCCTACATCACAAACATACATACTCTCTAGAACATTTTGGAATGTCTGGGAATAATCCTAGATACTTATCTAGTTAGTAAGAAGGTTTGGTCATTTGGCACATTTAGCCCCTCAAGTTATATTCTTTCTTATTTTACCACATTTAACTTTAATACTCATTTATCACTTGTCAACTTTATTCCCTTAAGTCTATGCATCATATTTTCTATAACCACATTTCACATTCTTTGACTATTAGTTTGATTATCGAGTTGACTAAAACTTAACGCTCATTGACTAACCAATCATATTGAGTCTCCCGACTCATAAAAGTCTTAGTCAAACTATTCCAATGTTATTTTCGTTATTAAATACTTAAAACTCGATTTTTGGTGTAACAATATAATTATTTGGGATAAATGTATTAAGTACATAAAAGGAAAAACCACAACCCTAAAGGTTATGTGGTCGGCCGAATACCCTATATGGTAGGAGGGATAAAGTTTGATAAGTTGTCAAACTATGTAGTTAGTGATAATTCTAGGGAGTTTTAGATGTATTGGTGTTTACGTATGGTACATATTGGGGTTTAGGGTTGGTCGGTCGTTTGGTTTCTCACGTTCAATAAGGACACCAAAATGTGATCGGAGTCACGAGTTGGGTAACACTCACGAGTCGACTCAATTTTTTTAGTGTGTGTGCATTATTCGTGAGAGAATAATAACTTGGGTGTAGTTTTAGCCGAGGTTAGATTGGGCCATTTTAGGGAAATGACTAAGTAATTATAGGAGAACCTTAGGGTTGTGAGTAACCCGTAAAGGAAATCTGATGGTCCCGGATGATCCACGTGGCGATCATCGGGGTAAGAGATGAGGATGGCCCGCGGTGTTTGTTCTAACAACCCTGGTAGGATCGCCAGGCGTGCCATTTTCCTAGACGCGCTCGTCAGGTAGGGTTTGTCCAAGAGTTGCCTGGAGGAGTGTTTCCGAGGCGTGTCACCAAATTTTGGCCTCGATGGGCTTATATTTGGGATGATATTGTTACGCCCCATGCTCGATTGGACAAAAAAATGACTTTTACGCGGAAACGACCCAACTTTAACGGACTTTATGTTACTATTTAATAAAATGATAAAATATTATAAATATTTAGACCTTGAGACTATTTTTAAATGAAACTAGACTCAATTACCTTCAAAATGACAGGTGGCACGATACGTGACGACTTATGGTTTAGTAGATATGATTTTTAGAAAACCGACAAAATCTACTCACAAAATTCTGCCATTTGAGAGCCATCAAAACTTTCATACTTTTAGTGTAAGATTCTGGAATTTGGGAGCCATTAAAGCTTTATTTTTCGGAAAACTTATTTATGCAAACACAACCTTAACCAAAGACATAACAAAACCATTACTTAACATTTCAATAACCATTCAAATATTGTTCTATTAATTTTACCCATTAACATTCAAAATGGGTAAGAATGGCTAGTGTGAGGCAACAAGCTTGGCAGGCAGGCACGTGGCGGTTATTGGGTTAAGTTTTCATAAAAGCAGTTATAGTCTAGGTTTTAAAAATACCCAGTTCTCTATAACCAAGGCTCTGATACCAATATTTAACACCCCCAAAATTTGATACAACGGAAGCATACATGTCATAGGTGCTACTAAATTGGTATCACAACACAATGTACAAAGAACGGTTTTATCTTAACTGTTTAGAATAAGTTTCATTAACAAAAGCATTAGTTTACAATATTCAAAAATAGTGCGGAAATAAGACCCATAAAAATATAAAGTGGTCCCAATTATGACAGAGTTTCTTATGACCGTGCCCCTTTCCAAGCGCCTCAAGAATAAGTTATGCAGCAGAAGAGATCAAACACCTGAGATAAAAAAATGCTAAAAAGTTAACATAAAGGTTGAGTGAATTCATAGGTTTAGTAGTAAAGCCGTTGATCACAAGATTTCAAGTTTAAGAGACAGTGGGCCACGTTGTTGCACCCATAATTCGAGTAGTTACTATTGCACTAAGCTCATGAAACTCAAAGCGTTAATAGTGGGTATCAAATTAATGATATGAGAAAGTTGCCCTGGTAGGTATTTTTCCAAATACCTAGGAAACTCAAATATAGTACGTTTGTTTACCTATCTAGTCAACACAAACGGGATTCATTAAATCCTATAGGCCTATATCCCTATATTCGCGCTCACTCGCAAGTGATTAATGGTTCATGATTTAGGGACTTGAGTTTGGCAATAGTAGTACTTAGTGTCAATAAAGCGTTCAATTTAGAGTACAGTTTTCAAACAATTGTGATCATAGAAAAAGTAGCATCTATCTCACCCCAAGAGTTTATAAACTGTTAAATGAGAAAAATGGGGCTATGAACTCACCTTAGCAGATGAAGAACAAGGTATCACAATAGAATTCAAATAATAGAGCACGGCGATACAAACTTGACACAACCTAATAATTATGTAATTTAGTTCAGAAAGTATCCCGTAAAGTTACTTAATAACCATAGGTTTATCAAAGATTATTCCCGTGGAATACTCATATTGATATTTGTAAAAGACTAGATTCGATAATGCCGGTCAATTTGTACTAAAGTATAAAGAAGTTGACATTTATATCTCGTGTGGTTATATAGAAAAGTACGACTCAAAAGTAACTCACGTCAAACGATAAAAAGTTGGAAAATAACGAATAACAACGAGAAAAGAATGAAAGAGAATGAATATGAATGAGAAAAAGGAATGATCAATGATGTGTTTCAGTGTTTACCCCGAAGGCCCAAATAGTTGGTAAAACATTATGGTTTAGGAAAGAAGATATAACTTCTAAAAGGTTTTACGATGTTGATAAATTAATATTTAGAAAAGTTTACGATATTTACAAGTTATAATTGCTTAAGTTGTAAAAAGGCTTTTATTAAATTTGGACATGATACGTCAGTTTATTTAACGTTTCCAAGTCATCGCGACTTTGAAATAATCAAATTTTAATTACAACATTTTATAAGTTTTAGTTGTCGTTATCATTCGCGTAAATGTTAGTTTCTGGTTTATCGACCATTTTGTGTCCGTTCGGTCCTAATATATTAAATTCTTTACGATTCTAATATATTATTCCATCTCTAGTACAAAATCGTCCAATAAGTTCGTTGGCTAATACCGTAAATCCAATAACAATCAATCTAATCCAAGCATAGGTTTTGTTACAGTGTCCAAGTCCAAATTTCCAAACCAATTCCAAGTACAATTTCTAAATAGCATCCGAAACACCGTCATTAATCATGAAACAAAATAATTAAGTTAGTATGAGCTCAATTAAATATAGCACACTCAAACTCGAAACAATAAACTCAACACAGTAACGACTTGCACTACTACTAATACAACTTCAACCCCATTGGGCCCAAGCCCAAACCAAATAAATATTAACTCTTGCCATTCGGCTTACGAGCCCGTTGACTTAAACAAACACACTCTATGTAGTTTTTGGGCTAATGATGCGTGTGTATATCGTTGTAGGTTTAGATTATATTATCAATTTTTAAAATTATATTTAGCTGACTTATCCTATAACACACACTAACGAGCAGTGTACCCAATCAATGTAGCTAGTTGGTAAGTAGAGTGTCGATCACTAAGAGTGGAACATTAACACCTAGATATCTATCAATATTTTAATCCTAAGTAAGTTCTAATGCCCTAATCTAACGCAAAGGGGGTTTTCAGCCTGAGAGACTGGCACTATGTGTAGATTAAGTACATAGTGAATAAAATAAGGGAACGAATGGCACACACGTACACTGATAGAAAATATATACAGATAAGAGGCGTGGCCGATAGTACGAAAACTTGTCACATGTTTAATTGTTTAGCTGTATAAGATGAGTGCTAAAATCTATTCTCTGTCAGTAGAACTCTTAACACAGGCGTGTAAACACCTAATGATTACTAATTTTATGTATTATTTATCCCTTTTATAGGCTTACATCAACTATGCAAACGATGTTAATGAAGTAATTGCGTGAGCCTATGTTGACAAGGCGCGATAAACTCAATATGTAATCAAAGCACATGCATTAAGAAACCAAATAAACATTAAATACTCTTTATAAAGGATGGAAACAATTAAGTCCGATCAAATAGAGAAAAAGACGCTAACTCAATGATTAACAGATTGCTAATACAAGTAAATGAGTTTTTCTATGAATTAAAATACTAGTAGGACCTTTTTACTGCTCTGAATTCGTCCTTTAGGATGTGTCTTGTACTGCCAATTCTTCTGGTTTTCTCTCTTGTTATGTGTATCGAATGTGGCTATCAAATGGGGTATTTATACATTATGATGGCAGGGTCGATACGGCGTATCCATTCATTTGATACGCCGTATCTAGGTAACTTCGCGTGAGGTCCAAGATTATTATATTCTGAAATATTCGTACACCATCATAAGATACGGCGCAGCTTCAATCTTCATACGGCGCATCGTCCTTTAGAATCTTGGATTATTTGGTGAAGTCTTGAGAGTAATATGCCGCATATATGAAATGTAATACGGCGTATCTGGAGTAAAACAAGTCAGATCTTCTCGTTGACCAATGTTTCATTTATGGGGTTTGGGATAATTTCATAAGGCGTATGCTTCAAGGTTAGGCAATGCTCATCATAATCGTCTAACTTTTTATGTATGGCATATCTGTCTAGAATGATACGGCGTATCTTCCTTCAGTTTACTATACTTTTCCAACTTGATCCATTTTGCTACAATTTATGTCCAAAATAGCTAACTTTCACCAAATGCTCGTTTATAACTGAGAATTATAAAAGTAAGCGATTATGTATTGATTCTCATATAAAATAATGTAAAAAAAGTAAATAACATAGGATAAATGATGCCAATAAAATGTAGTTATTTGATATCAAGTTTTAATCCTAAGTTATGTATTTCCAAGTTATACATTATCAAGTTTTAAATTTATATCTAGCCGATTTATCCTATAACACACACTAACGAGCAGTGTACCCGATCAATGTAGCTAGTTGGTAAGTAAGTGGCGATCACTTAGAGTGAAACGTTAACACCCAGATATCTATTAATATTTTAATCCTAAATTAGTTCTAAAGCCCTAATCTAACGCAATGGGGGTTTTCAGCCTGAGAGACTGGCACTATGTGTAGATTAAGTAAATAGTGAAAGAAATAAGGGAACGAATGGCACACACGTACACAGATAGAAAACAGATACATATAAGAGGCCTGGACGATAGTAGGAAAACTTGTCACACGTTTAATTGCTTAGCTGTAAAAGATGAGTGCTAAAATCTATTCTCTCTCAGTGGAATTCTTAACACAGGCGTGTAAACACCTAATGATTACTAAGTTTATGTATTATTTATCCCTTTTATAGGCTTACATCAACTATGCAAACGAAGTTAAAGAAGTACTTGCGCGAGCCTACGTTGACAAGGCACGATAAACTCAATATGTAATCAAAGCACATGCATTAAGAAACCAAATAAACATCAAATACTCTTTATAAAAGATAGAAACAATTAAGTCTGATCAAATAGTGAAATGGACGCTAACTCAACGATTAACAGATTGTTAATACAAGTAAACGAGTTTTCCTATGAATTAAAATACTAGCAGGACCTTCCTACTTCTCTGAATTCGTCCTTTAGGTTGTGTCTTGTGCTGCCAATTCGTCTGATTTTCTCCCTTGGTATGTGTATCAAATGTGGCTGTCGAATGGGGTATTTATAATTTTTGATGATAGGGTTGATAAGGCGTATATGTTGGGATTTAAAGGCTTCAAAGTGTTAATGCTGCTCATGATGTTAAGATTGCTCACATGATTAAGACTACTTAGGTAATTAAATGAAAATACTTTAAGTATGTTTCTACTGCTGGTACAAAGATTAAGACTGCTAGTGTATATTACTATTGCTGTTAATGTTGCTGAACTTCAAAGAAATATATACGAAGTATGTTAGTGCTGCTAGAAGAAAAGTTAGTGCTGCTAATACTAACTTACTACTACTGAAGTATTAATGCTGCCAGAGTTAAAGTTTAGTGCTGCTGGAGTATTAATTAGTGCTGCTAATGTATTAAGTCGGTTTATGTGTAAGATAAGTATAGTAATAACGTGTAATATATTTAGATAAATATAGAAAAGAATTATCTTGCATAGAAAGTTATTGTAAGCCGACTAGGACTCCTTAGTCTATAAAAGGATGTCCTAGGGAATAAAGATACGTATTCATTGAGTCATAGAGTTATAGCTTCAAGGTTGTAAAACCCTAATACTGTTGAGTATTCGTATTATAGTCAATAATATTGAAGTGTTTTGTTTGATATACTTGTGTTTTTTGTTTACTGTTTCATTGATAAAAAGTTATTCTTAAGATCCAGTACAAGATTTCGCATTGTATTTGATAAACTCACAAGACATTTTCTATACTTAGTTGTTTTAGATTTATCTAAGTTAACTAAACCTTTACAAGCTAAGGGATTCGATCAAGTGCATAACTGGGATCAACAAGTGGTATCAGAGCTTGTGATCTAGAAGCTGTGATCAAGAAGAACCTGTTTAAACTCAAGATTGTTTAGACTTTACTAAAGACATGGATTCAGAGTCTACACATATAATTGCTGCATCAAAGGTACCAATGCTCATGCCTGCTGAGTATGAGCTCTGGAGAATGAGAATCGAGCAGTATATTCAGATGATTGACTACTCTCTGTGGGAGGTCATAGAGATTGGTGATAGCTTACCAAAAACTGAAACATCTGATGCTGGTGTTGTGACTATTTTACCTATCAAAACTGCTGAAGACAAGGCACAAAGAAGATTGGAGGTAAAGGCAAGAAGTACTCTCATGATGGGCATTCCTAATGAACATCAGTTGACTTTCAATTCTATCAAGGATGCTAAGTCTTTGTTAGCAGCTATTGAGAAGAGATTTTTAGGGAATGCTGCTACTAAAAAGACAAGGAAGAATCTTGAGAAGCAACAATATTAGAACTTTGCTGCTTCAAGTTCTAAGAATCTTGATCAGACCTTTGACAGACTTCAGAAGCTTGTCAGTCAATTGGCACTTTTGGGAGAAACAATTTGCCAAGAAAATATAAATCAGAAATTTCTAAGAAGCTTGTCACCAAAGTGGTATACACATACTGTGGTGTGGAGAAATAAGGATGATCTAGACACAATGAGTATGGATGACCTTTACAACAATCTTAAAGTGTATGAACCTGAAGTCAAAGGGTCATCTAGCTCATCCTCAAGCTCACAAAACTTGGCTTTTTTGTCCTCCTCCAATAACAGTTCTAGCAGTACTAGTGAAGTAGTTAAATCTGCTCATGGAGTTACTACTGCTGGCACTCAAGTTAGTGCTGCTAGTTCTACAAACATTGACAACTTGAGTGATGCTGTTATCTTTGCTTTCTTGGCTAGTCAATCTAATAGTTCTCAGATTGTAAATGAGGAGTTGGAACAGATTCATCCAGATGATCTTGAAGAGATGGTATTGAAGTGGCAGATGGCTATGTTGACAATGAGGGCAAGGAGATTCTTGAAGAGTATAGAAAGGCAACTCAAAGTCAATGGGAATGACAACATAGGGTTTGATAAGTCAAAGGTAGAATGCTACAATTGTCACAGAAAGGGACACTTTGCAAGAGAATTTAGGGCACCAAGGAACCAAGTCTACAAGAGTGGAGTAAGCTCAAGGAAAAATGCGTCTATGGAACCTACAAATTCCACAGCTTTGGTGTCTTGTGATGGTTTGGGTGGATATGATTGGAGTGACCAAGCAGCAGAAGGACCAAACTTTGCACTCATGGCTTATTCTTCTTCATCAAGTTCTGACTCTAAGGTATCTAATGATTCTGGTTGTTCTTATAAATCTTGATTAGATACTTTTGAGTTGCTTAAGGCTAGGAATGAGATATTAATTGAAGATTTAAAGAAGTCTGAGTTAGATAATTTAGGCTATAAAGTAGGGTTAAAGTCTGTTGAACAAAGACTTGAATTCTTTAAGCAGAGTGAGACTGAGTATGTAGAGAAGGTTAATGTTTTAGAAAGTAAACTCTATGTCAAAGAAAACGTTATTAAAGAGCTTACTAAGAGACTAGAACAGACTCAAAAAGAAAATGATGTAGTTCAACAAGAAAAAGAGGGCATTAAAATTAAAGTGAATAGGCTTGAACATGCATCTGAAGGTGTGAACAAGATAATAGAGCGCCAACTTATGAGGAAAGGTAGTGGCATAGGCTATGATGAGGTTCCTCCTCCCATTACAGGAAAATTTGCACCTCCTTTGCCAGAATTGTCTTGTTTAAATAAGTCTGTTGATAAGCTTATAGGTGAGAGTAGTAATGCTAAGTTTAATGAGGAAAAGCCTAAAGTTGAAAAGAAGTATACTGATGCACCAATTATTGAAGATTGGGTATCTGATGATGAAGATCAGGTTGAGTCTACACCTAAGGTTGAAATAAAAACAGTCAGGGTGTTGAAAAGACAAATTTTGCTAAACCTCATTTACAGGAACAAAATGCTAGGAGAACTGTTGAGCAACCTAGGATACACACTAACGGGCCTAGAGGGAAGCAGAAGAATTGGAATGATATGGTGTCTCATAGGTTAGGAAGTGACTTTGAGATGTTTAACAAAGCTTGTTATGTTTGTGGTAGTTTTGAACATTTGCAGGATAATTTTTATTACTATCAAAAACCTGTGTGGAACTATGCTGAGAGGGTGAATCACCAAAGTTTTGTTCAAGAATCTCTCTCCTTTGCTACAAGAAACATAGTTCCAAGAGTAGTAAAAATGAGGTCTGGTTTAGTATCAGTTAATACTGCCAAGCAAAATGTTTCTAAACAAGCAGTATTGATTAATACTGCTAGATCAGTTAGTGTTGCTTCTACAAAAAGAACAGTGAATGGTGCTAAGTCAATATCACATTTTTCAAAAAGAGCACGTTCCACAGAAAAGAAGCCCATTCAAAGGAATATAGTTGTTAATACTGCTAAGGCAAAAATAGTAGTTAATACTGCTAAGCCAAAAGCAGTGCTTGATACTATTTGGGGTGATCATTTTTATGCTGTTAAGGCCTCAACTTGTTGGGTCTGGAAACCAAAAGTTAAAGATTTAGATCATGTTTCCAGACACAGCAGTGCATCAATAGTTTTAAAGAAATCTAATTAAGTTGATGCACAAGGCAGATCAAAGTCAATAATGGCTTGGGTCCCCAAGAGAAACTGATTTTCTTACTTTATGTGCAGGGCAATCCACAGGTGGAGTTACAGGATCAAGGAGTTGTTGATAGTGGATGCTTAAGGCACATGACAAGAAACATGTCCTATCTCACAGATTTTGAAGCAATTGATGGGGGATATGTTGCCTTTGTGAGTAATCCCAAAGGAGGGAAAATCACAGGCAAAGGTACAATCAAAACTGGTAAATTAGATTTTGATAATGTGTACTTTGTAAAAGAACTTAAGTTTAATCTCTTTAGTGTCTCACAAATGTGTGACAAAAAAAATAGTGTTCTTTTTACTGACACTGAATATTTTGTCTTGTCTCCTGACTTTAAGTTAACTGATGAAAGTCATGTTTTGCTTAAGGTTCCTAGAAAAGACAATATATACAGTGTTGATTTAAAGAACATGGTTCCCAAAGGAGGTTTGACTTGCTTTTTTGCAAAGGCCACATCTGATGAATCTAAGCTTTGGCATAGAAGGCTTGGACACTTAAATTTCAAAACAATTAATAAATTTGTTAAGGGAAACCTTGTTAGAGGTTTACCTTCTAAAGTTTTTGAAAACAATGAAACTTGTGTTGCTTGTCAGAAGGGAAATTAACACAGAGCTTCTTGTAAGACCAAAGCAGTAAACTCAATAAATCAGCCTTTACATATGTTGCAGATGGATTTATTTCGACCAACATTTGTGAAAAGTTTAATGAAAATGATGTATTTCGTAGTTGTCATAGATGATTTAGCTGGTTTACTTGGGTTTTCTTTTTAGCAACTAAGGATGAAACCAATGGCATTCTTAAGACTTTCATAACCAGGATAGAAAACCTAGTTTATCATAAGGTTAAGGTGATAAGATGTGACAATGGAACTGAATTCAAGAATAGAGATATGAATTAGTTTTGTGAGATGAAGGGTATTATGACACAGTATAGTGTATCTAGGACTCCTCAATAGAATGGTGTTGTAGAGAGGAGAAATAGGACACTAATTGAGGATGCTAGAACAATATTAGCTGATTCTAAGTTACCTACTACCTTTTGGGCAGAAGCAGTTAATACTGCTTGCTATGTGCAAAATAGAAGTTTAGTAGTTAAGCCTCATGACAAGACCCATTATGAACTTTTACATGGTAGAACACCAATGTTAAGCTTTTTAAGACCATTTGGGTGTCCTGTTACTATCCTCAATACCATAGATCACTTAGGAAAGTTTGATGGAAAGGATGATGAAGGTTTCTTTGTTGGATACTCACTGAATAGCAAAGCTTTCAGAGTGTTCAATAGTAGAACCAGGAAAGTGGAAGAGAACTTGCACATTAAGTTTAGTGAGAGTACATCTAATGTTGCAGGTAGTAGACCAGACTGGCTGTTTGATATTGATGCCCTAACCAAAACAATGAATTATGAGCCAGTTGCTAAAGGTACATAGTTTAATGAGTTTGCAGGTATAAAAACGAATACTTATGCAGGTACACAAGTTAGAAAGGAGGCAGAATCTGCACAAATGTACATTTTGTTACCTATATGGACTGTTGATCCACTTATCTCAACCCAAGATCCAAAGAGTTCACAAGTAGATGATCATAAGGAAGATCCAAAATATGATAAAGAGGACGGTGTAAAATTTTCAAGTGAGGAAGTAAAGCAGAATGATGAATCTCCAAGAAAAGAAACTGAGCAACAAGCGTAGGATGATAATGTTAACAGTTCTATTGATGTTAATGCTGCTAATGATGGTAACAGCACTAACAACATTAAAAATGATAAAACTGTTAATACTGCTAACAAAGAAGGCATTGCCGTTGAATATCCACTTGATCCAAACATGCCTCTTATGGATGATACTATCCTTGTCAGTCCTATTCGAACAACCAGAATTCATAAGCATCATCTTCAAGAATAAATCATTGGAGATGTGAAGTCAGCTATTCAAACAAGAAGAATGACAAAAGATTTGAAGGAACAAGGTTTCTTTGCTAGATCTCTTCATCAAAGAAACAGTCATAAAGACCTTCAAAACTGTTTGTTTGCTTGTTTTCTATCACAAATAGAACCCAAGAATGCACATAAAGCATTACAGGATCCAAGTTAGGTGGAGGCTATGCAGGATGAGCTTCTACAATTCAAGCTACAAGAAGTTTGGACTCTGGTAGATTTACCAAATGGGAAGAGAGCTATTGGTACTAAATGGGTTTTTAACTGCAAAAAGGATGAAGAGGTATTGTGATAAGAAACAAGGAAAGATTAGTAGCTCAGGGATAGACTCAAGAAGAAAGGATTGACTATGATGAAGTCTTTTCCGCAGTTGCAAGAATTGAAGCTATAAGGTTGTTCTTGGCTTATGCTTCATACAAAGATTTTGTGGTGTATCAGATGGATGTGAAAAGTGCTTTTCTTTATGGGACAATTGAAGAAGAAGTTTATGTCTCTCAACCACCTGGATTTGAAGATCTTGACTTTCCTAATAAGATATACAAGGTGGAAAAAGCACTTTATGGTTTACTTCAAGCTCCCAGAGCTTGGTATGACACATTGTCAACATACCTGTTGGACAATGGTTTTAGTAGAGGGAAGATTGACAAGACCTTGTTTATCAGAAGACACAAAGATGATATTCTGCTAGTTCAAGTTTATGTTGATGATATTATATTTGGATCCACAAACAAGGTGTTATGCATTGAGTTTGAGACATTGATGCATGAAAAGTTTCAGATGAGTTCTATGCGAGAACTCACATTCTTCTTAGGGTTACAAGTCATGCAAAAGGAGGATGGCATATTTATCAGTCAAGATAAGTATGTGGCTAAAATTTTGAAGAAGTTTGGGTTTACTGATGTGAAGCCTGCAAAGACAACAATGGAAACTTCCAAACCTTTGCTCAAGGATGAAGATGGTGAAGAAGTTCATGTACACTTATAGAGATCAATGATTGGTTCATTGATGTATCTTACAGCTTCAAGACATGATATTATGCTTTCAGTGTGTGCATGTGTCAGATACCAAGTCACACCAAAAGTTTCACATCTTAATGCTGAGAAAAGAATTTTTAGATACTTAAAAGGTCAACCTAAATTAGGTCTTTGGTATCCAAAAGCTTCACCTTTTGATTTGGTAGCATACATTGATAGTGATTATGCTTAAGCAAGCTTGGATAGGAAATCCACATCAGGAGGATGTCAATTTCTAGGATGTAGGTTGATTTCATGGCAGTGCAAGAAACAAACTGTGGTTGCTAATTCCACAACAGAAGCTGAGTATGTGGCTGCTTCAAGTTGTTGTGGACAAGTGCTTGGATTAAGAATCAATTGTTGATTATGAAGAGTAAATTAATTTATGCTAAACACATAGATAATATTTATTGATAATAGAGTATAATTGTCATTAAAATTATTGAATTCTTATTTTACTAAAATATACAGAAAGATATTAATATATAAGATCTTTTATAAGAGATGTTATTAAAGAAGTTAATTCAATTGTTAAATCCATACTGAAAATTAGTTGCAGATTTGCTCACAAAGCTTTGATATGGTAGTTTCATTTTGATTCCAGTATGGATGTAAACTTTAATCTTTATTCTTGTGTTTTTGTAAATTTTGTAAGCTAGTTATATTAATTAGGTCATAATTGTTTTTGTTTGCTAATTACTTATTGTTGTAGTTATACTTAAATGTTGTGTTAAGTTGATTTACTAATATGCTAGTTAATTATGTTGTATGTGCATTGTGTTATTGTTTATGGTTTTGTATTTTTGGACTAATATTTTGAAGGATAAGCAAAAACAAATGTTGGAGTGCTGATAAATAAGCTGTTGGGGGTGGAAGCTGAGTTGCTGCTGCTAAGCATAAGTTAGTGCTGCTGAGCCTAACTTAATGCTGCTAGGTTTCTGCTGCTAAGTTTGAGAGTGCAGGATACTGTTTTAGAACTTTGAACGATTAAGGGTTTATATCCTTCAATCATTCACACAAGTATTTTTATCCAATCAAAACCTCTCTCAAACTAAACCCTAACTTGTTTTTCTCGTTTAATTGCAAAATCCAGCAAAACCCTACACGATTTTTTCAAAATTACACAATGTCGACTTTCTAATTTGCTGACCAACACAACAAGGTTGCATTTTTGCAAAAACCTAAAGAGTCTGAAGGGTTTACTGAAATCATTGATTTCTTAAATGCAATTCATATTTGATTTGCATTAACAGTAAACCCTACTATATATATTTCCCACATTAAATAGTTTTGGTCCACTACAAAGGTCAAAACTATTAATGAGAAAGAACGGATTCATGCTCTTGTAGATGGACAGGAAATAATCATTACTGAGGCATCTGTTAGGAGAGTTCTTCACCTAGCAGATACTGAGGGAATTGAGTGTTTCTCAAACTCTATACTTATTGAAAACCTTGCACTAATGGGGTACGTAAGGAAAAATGATTCTCAAAAATTTTCAAAAGGATCCTTCTTCCCTCAGTGGAAATTTTTAATTCGTACCAACTTACAGTGTCGTAGTCCAAATACAATTTGTTGGAATGAGTTTAGCAGAAATGTCGGTTCTGCCATAGTCTGCTTGGCTACAAACCAAATATATTGTTGGGAATTAAATGTTCTGAAGATAAGCATTGGGAAGTATATGTTCATAAGGTTAGTACTGCTGAGAAGAATAAACTAACAATACTAACTGCTAGTGTATATTTGAAGTCTGTTCAAGTTATAACTAACAGTACAAACTAATAAGTTAGTACTGCTAGTACAAACAAAGGTACGGCTGGTTGAATACTGTTGTTGGAGTAACTCATACTACTGCTGAGTGGATAAATGTTGACGTATACTACTGCTGATTAGATAAGTATGAAAAAGATATTTTGTGTATAAAAGCTAAGTATATACGGTAGATAATATCTTTGATTTGTGATCAGTCTACAAGTTATATACACAGAACAAGTTGTATCTTTGCTACTGACATACTCAACAAGCAAGAGTTGACAAGACTTAACAATATTGTAAAGGTCTCTTTTGTTGTATAAAAGGGAGATCTTAGCTTAGAGATAAGTGTGCTTGCAAGTGTGCAACTATTAGATATTAACTAAGTGAGTTGAACATAATAGAAATAATTATATTTGTAATAGAGATTCAAGGTTTTATAACCCTAGTGATAGTGAAGATCACTCGTATTATTTTCAATAATATTGAATCGTTTGGTGTTATACTTAATCATATTCACTCAAAGTATCATATACACACGTTATAAAGGACTAACATCCTACAGAGTGTATCACATCCTCTCAATTGGTATCAGAGCCAGGTTGATATCTTTGATTTAGAAGAAGAAGAAATGGACATGGAGTCTACTCAAACGAATGTTGCTGCAAAGTTGCCAATGCTCAAGCAGAATGAGTTTGATATGTGGAGGTTAAGGATAGAGCAGTATTTCCAAGTGCAAGACTATACACTTTGGGAAATTATTGAAGAAGAAAACTCTTTCAAGCCTACAACCACTACATCAACAGTTGATAATAAGGTATTAACAACTGTGGAGACCAACCCAACAACTGCAGAAGATAGAGTAAAGAAGAAGAATGACCTCAAGGCCAGAAGTATGCTAATGATGACCATTCCAAATGATCAACTTTTAAATTTCAGCAAGTTCAAGGATGCCAAGTCATTATTTGAGGCCATTGTTGCAAGGTATGGTGGGAATGAAGCCACCAAGAAGACCCAGAAGACTCTTCTCAAGCAGAACTTTGAAAACTTCTCTTCAACCAAAAATGAATCACTGGACCACATGTTTAACATGCTTCAGAGAATTGTGAGCCAACTTGCTATTCTTGGGGTGGATATACCTCAAGAAGATCTAAACTCCAAGTTTCTGAGAAGCTTACCTAAAGAGTGGGCTATGCATGTTGTTGTCTGGAAGAACAAGCCAGACATTGACACCATGAACCTAATGGACTTGTATAGCAACTTCAAGATTGTGGAACAAGATGTGAAGAAGACTAGAGGATCAAGTTCAAGTACTGGGAACATGGCCTTTGTGTCATCTCCTAGTACCTCAAATCCAGTTGAAGATGTGAAGGTTGATGTGGGAGTTGGTACTGCTAGTTCATCAAGCAGTACTATTGGTATTATGGATGAGAAAACATGTTGTGCTTTTCTCACAAGCCAGAATGATGGGTCTATGCTTACTCATGAAGACCTCCAGGAAATCAATGATGATGATTTGGAGGAGATGGACCTAAAATGGCAAATTTCTCTTCTTAGCATGAGGGCTAAGAAATTCTATCAAAGAATAGGGAAGAAAATCACTATCAGTAGCAATGATACTGCTGGTTTTGACAAGTCAGAGATAGAATGCTACAACTGCCACATGATGGGGCATTTCTCAAGGGAATGTAGAAGACCAAGGCATCAGGATGGCAAAAGCAAAGGTTTTGGAAGCAAGTCCAAAACAGGGGAGGTTACTGAGCCAAATTCAAAAGCTATGGTAGCTATTGATGGCTTAGGATTTGATTGAAGTTTCATGGCAGATGAAGAAGAAGCTTCTACTCAGATGGCACTCATGGCCTTCTCTGCTACTGAGGTACAAAATGATAAAGTTTGTTCTGAAACTTGCACTACTCTTAAAGAACTAGAAACTTTAAGAAAACATTATGATGATCAAAGGATAGAACTAAACAAAACTCATCAAAACTTAACAGATCATAAGATAGGTTTAGCTACCCTAGAGAAGCAGATCATACACTATAAAGACAATGAATTTGCTTTTTCTGATGACAAAGCTCTTCTTAAAAGGGACTTATTTTTTAAAGATGCTGAAATTAGCTTTTTAAGAACTGAGTATGATAGGCTTAAAAAGAAAAGTGAAAACAATCAATTAAGTGTAAAAACATTAGACTATGCCTCTAAGGGTGTAAGCAAAATAATTGAATGTCAAGTGATCAACAAAGCCAAGTCTGGGTTAGGATATAAGAATGTCCCACCTCCTTACATAGGAATCCCTGCACCCCCAGGGATAGACCTAGAACACACAGGCTTGTCTGAATTTCAACAACCTATATTAGAATATGGTGTTCAGCCAAAAGCAAATGGAGTTGTTGATGAACCTATAAAAGTAAGTGAGAGTGTAAGTAACACTTCACTTCCTGAGGACAAGGTGTCCTCTGGTAGGAAATCAGATGGTCCAATCATTGAGGACTGGAAATCTGATGATGATGAGGAAGAAAAGGTTATGTCTAAACCTGATGTTGTTAAGATAGCAGGAACAAGTGTTCCTAATTTGGCCAAAAAAAATACTGTTAGGCCTAAAACAAATGTTAAACATATTAGGCAACCAGTAAGATATTGTGAGCAATATAGAACCACAAACAAGCCCAGAGGTAAACAAATGAATTGGAATGACCTCAAGTCTCACCAACTAGGTGATGACTTTGTCTTTTATAACAAAGCTTGTTTCACTTGTGGAAGTTTTGACCATCTTGCATCCTTCTGCAACAAATGGGTATCCGGGTATTCAAACAATAGAGTGAATTTAAAAAGGCATACAACTAAAAGTCACTCTAATTTTACTAGAACAATACCCAGAGAAGTTTCATTAAAGTCTGGCCCAAAACAAGTTTCTACTGCTAGACAAGCAGTTAGTACTGCTAGACCATTTAAGATTGTTTACCCAAAACAAGCAGTTAAAGGTGCACAAACAACTTACAAACATGCACCAACAACTGCTAAAAGGCCTTTACATACTAAAGCAGTGGTACTAAAACAAATTTGGAAACCAAAGGGTACAACTGCAAAGCTAGCAGTTCATACTGCTAAGCAAGCAGTTCATACTGCTGCTAGGGAAAAGAGGGCAAATGCTGTTAAGGCCTCAGCATGTTGGATTTGGACACCTCTTAAATCCAATGGTGCATCAACTGTTCTCAAAAGATTTAATTACATTGATGCACGAGGCAAACTCAAGTCAATTATGGCTTGGGTTCCCCAAGGAAACTAATTTCCTTATTTATGTGCAGGGACATTCACAAGCAGATGATGAAGATCGAGGATATTCAGATAGTGGATGTTCAAGGCACATGACAGGCAACATGTCTTATCTTTCAAGCTTTCAATCATTGGATGGAGGATATGTTACCTTTGGGGGAGGAATTGGAGGCAAAATTACTGGTAAAGGTACTCTTAAAACCGGTAAATTGGATTTTGAAGATGTGTACTATGTGCAAGAGCTTAAGTATAACCTATTTACTGTCTCACAAATGTGTGACAAAAAGAACAAAGTTCTTTTTACTGACACTGAATGTCTTGTGCTTTCTTCTGATTTTAAGATGCCTGATGAAAGTCAAGTACTTCTTAAAATTCCAAGAAAGGGCAACATGTGCAGTGTTGATATGAAGAAGATTGTTCCTAAAGAGGCCCTTACTTGTCTTGTTGCAAAGGCCACATTGGATGAATCTATGAAATGACATAGGAGGCTTGGTCACATTAATTTCAAAACCATAAATAAAATTGTCAAAGATGGTTTGGTAAGAGGCTTGCCTCAGAAAAGATTTGAAAATGACCAAACATGCGTTGCTTGTCTCAAAGGAAAACAACATAAAGCCACTTGTAAGCCCAAGATTTTTAACTCTATTGATCAATCATTGTTTATGCTTCATATGGACTTATTTGGACCTACTTCTGTGAGTAGTATAAAGCATAAGAGATTTTGTCTAGTTGTTACTGATGACTATAGCAGGTTTACATGGGTTTTCTTTTTAGATTCTAAGGATGAGACTTCTAGCATTCTTAAGACATTCATTTCAGAGATAGAAAACTTAGTAGACAAGAAAGTAAAAGTTATTAGATGTGATAATGGGACAGAGTTTAATAATAGAGTTATGGATGATTTCTGCAAAGAAAACGGCATTAGAAGAGAATTTAGTGTTGCTAGAACTCCTCAGCAGAATGGAGTTGCTGAGAGGAGAAATAGGACACTTGATGAAGCAAAAAGTGTACCGCTTTTAGAGGGTCATTTAAGCCCTAAATCGTATTTATTTGATCAAATATTGCCCTAAATCGTTCCTTTTGTCATTTTAGGTACTTTGGAGAAGAAATCTGGAAAAGGAAGCATTTTGGACGTTTTTGGAGCATAAAAGTGAAGAAAACGACAAAGTCTCAAAATCGGCTGGAAAAGTACCTTTGACGGCGTCAGGGATTGTTCCAGACGGCGTCACGGCTTGGCAAAAAAGGTGGATATGAAAAATACACATGATAAGCCAGGGAGTTTTACAAAGGAAGTCTGACGGCGTCACCCTTTAAGGTGATCAAGGCCATCACGGTTTAACTTAAAGAGAGACGGCGTCAAGCCCATTTCTGACGGCGTCAACCTTTGATAAGCCAGAGCGGATTTTGGAGCATTAAAGAGGGACGGCGTCAAGAAGGCCATCCGGGAACCCTTGACACGGCGAGGTGACGGCGTCAAGATCTACAACGTGACGCCGTCAGCCCTTAAACTCTATATATAGTTTTGCAATTTTTTGTCATTAGTGTGCAACTTTGTGAGGAGAAACCCTAAGACGAATTTCTGCCATTTTTAAGGGTTTTCATACCCTTGGATCTCCCATGTTTAATTGAAGATAAGTAATCATTTAATCAATCAATATGTCTATGTGTTGTTTGATTATATCTTGTTCTTGTCTTTTAATTAACATGCTAGGCTAGATTTATCTTGTGTTTGCTTAGATCTAATGAAACCTAACTATTGATTATTAGTTGTTAGTGTGTTATTAATTGTATTGGATGATTGTTTATCGATGTTAGGCTTAAGAAAACTGGCTAACCTCCTATACGGTAATTTACTTGAACGTCTTAAGAAACATGAACCAATGCGTACTAGGTTTATATGGTTGTATTTAATGCATGAGCGAATTCTAGTAATCCCATGTTAGGAGCTTCTTAGCCGGCTCGACATCGGAGTGAAGTAGGAGCTTGTAGAGTTGGGGAAGTACGTACGCCACCCCACGATTGGTATTAAGGAATACACCCGTCATCCACGCAATTAATACACACTAATCAACTGGTAAAAGATAGTTAGGGAGTAAGGACATCTAAGTAAACACATTTCTCTCCACATAAGTTTCACAACCTTTTCATTTTCAGTTATTTTATTTTATTTGCATTTGTAGTTATTTGGGTTAGTTGATTAGCAACTAATTCCGCCCACTCTTTCAAAACCCGAGATTTTACTTGCTTTCATAAAAATATAAAAATACAAAAAGAATCTTCCCTCACCCTTAGACCTATTAGAGTAGTTTTTCAATCCTAACGACACTATTCCCTGTGGAGAACGATCAATCCCCCGTACTTACCACTACACTATACTACATCGGTCAGGTACACTGCCTGGTGGGGTTGTAAGCCTCTTGAGATCCCTCGAGAGGTAAAACCTGTTGTAAGGTCGCAAAACCACGCATCAAGTTTTTGGCGCCGCTGCCGGGGAATAGTTATTGTTTAGGTTGAATTTTTATTTTATTAGGTCTACTCACTAGATTCCTTTCTAGTGAGATTTTTATTTTATTTTTCTAGGATTTCTTGTAGTCTATCTTTTTCTTTGTGCCCTTTGTTTGTAAAACCATTTTCATTTGTCACTATAATGGATGAAATTCCATTTAGATCATTGACAATAGAGGAACAATTATATTTCACCAATAGATTTGTTTCCTATCATTCCTATGAATTTTTGTGTGATCTTTGTGATTTCCAAAAGGAGTTAGGGGTAAGGTTAGATGGGTTTAATGAATTCTATGCATGTGAGATTTCTATTAGACGAGCATTATCTGGATCAATTCCTTTTAGTCAGGCCCTTTGGATGAATTTTAAGGAAAGCTTCCTAACCATGACCCATAAGTGGAACGAATTGGTGGATTCGTATGAGCAAAGAGACCTAGTTTGCCAAGGAATTATGGATAGAGCCGAAGCAATAAACCATAAGTTGGATGAAGCGCTAGGTTTGTTATCATCACTACCTAAGAAAACAATTGATGAGGATATAGGTGATCTTGACACGTGGAATGATGAGGTAAACACCATAAGCCCACAAAATACTCAACCATCATTTGAGGCACACACACCACTCATGACTTACCCGGAAGAAGTAGAAGAGACTATAGGAACCCCAATAGAGGTAGAGCCCTTGGACCAAACAAAACTAGAAGAAATAGGTTTGAATACTTGTAGTCATAACCTTTCTATTAGTTCTATGGAAGTTCCTAGTTTTGATGAGCCGGAGCCTCAACCAAAACCGTTACCTAATCTTCCATCCTTGGATGAAAATTTAGGAATTGAATTAGGTCCCGATCCACCCATCAAAACATATAGTCCGGGTAGTCTTAAGTTTAAGGTAGTAGACATTAAGCCTTGTAGTGAGGAAGACAATATAGGAGTGAAAAATGACCTTACATACTTACATCACCCATTCATGATTGATCACAAGAAACATTATGGGTTTAAACCGGGTCTATTGGGTCAAGATGGATTCCCAATTAGGAGTCTCTCGAAGTTGTTAGAAGATGATCCCTTTTTAGGAGAAAACTTTAATTCACCTATTGACCTAAGTGAACTAGGTAAGGTTATGATGAAAGGAGCACACCCCTTTGAGTATATAATTCATCCACCACTCTTTCCTCACGCGGCATACTTCCACCAAGATGGTGTGTATCGCTACTATCACCCGCACTTAACCCTAAGTGTAGGGAAAACCTCCCCTATTTCCGTTAAATAAGGGTAGAGTCAGGCTCGTGACTCGAACAAAAACAAGCGCTTCTTGGGAGGCAACCCAAGCTTTATTTGCTTTGTGTGTTTATTTATTTGTTTGTTTGATTTTATTTGCTTCCGTATTTATGTTTAATTTTTATTATTATTAATTCATGTTCAAAAATAAATTGTGAAAATGCTTTATCTTGTTTTTAACTTCGTCTTAACTACATATAAAGGTATTTTGCAAAAGATAAGTGTAAGGGAAATCTAAATCGGTTTATTAGAACAAATGAACATGAATCGTAACAATATTAAATTAACATACATATTAGTATTTGTTTGAGTCAAATGCTTGTATCGAGTCATAATGATGTTTTGCAGGAATTCCAGGAAGTAAGGTATAGGTTTTTCCAGAAATTTTCCGGAAACTTAACATGAGAATTCTGTCAGATCATTTCTGACGGCGTCAGGCCTTACAACCTGACGGCGTCAGGTTTTAATTTTCTAAAATTTTTGAAAGTTTTATTTTCATAAAAAGTTTTTATTAAATCTCTAACTTATAAACTCCAGGAATCTGCAAAATTATCATTCCACAAGCATTATATCCTTATATAGATTTATCCCGCCGATGTTATGCATGTTTTCTTGTTTGTTTTCTCAGGTTTAACAGGTTATTTTGGACAAGGAGATGCATGAGGAATCAAGCTTATGGCGATGCATTAGTCATGGAGCTTCAATGTTGGGTCTGAAATGCTGCTGATTGGAGAATTACAACTCTGTCGAATAGTTATGTAACTCTGCTGATTAGCATAAGAACCCTGCTATTTTGATAACTCTGCTGTTTTGGTATAATAGGCATATTGTAACTCTGCTGCTAGCTCACGAGGACTCTGCTGCTAGAAGGATTACTCTATTTCTTATTAATTATGTAAAGTATGTTAAGATAAGTATAGAAAAGATACGTATGAATATTTTTCTTGTATAGGAAGTCTTGTAAACCGACTAGGACTCCTTATGCTATAAAAGGAGGTTCTAGGGTTAGAGTTAGATGTCGATTGATTAATTATCTTAGCATACATATTATTGTTTTCACTTCAAGGTTTCTTGTAACCCTATTGCTATTCAGAGCAATCGTTATTAATATAATTGAAGTGTTGTTGGATAATTCGTTTGTGTTTTCTTCTTAAGATCAAATATTAGTTTCCGCATAATATTTGATATACAACCTAAGATCAGTTTCTATACCGATTACTTTAGATTTATCTAAGGTAGTTAATAAGATCGTGAAGCTCAACTGGGATCAACAAGTGGTATCAGAGCTTGTGATCTAGAAACTGGTACCAAGAAGAATTATTCAAAACAAAGATCTGTTTAATCATCAAAGCAAGCAATGGATTCCGATTCGACTCACATGGTTACTGCTTCAAGAGTTCCCATGCTCAAGACTGGAGAGTATGAGATCTGGAAGATGAGGATGCAACAATACATGCGAATGGTTGATTACTCTCTCTGGGAAGTTGTTCTTGATGGTGATAAGGTGCAAACCAAGACTGCTACTGGATCAGTCTTGACTCTCAAGACTAGTGAGGAGAAAGCTCAGAGAAGATTGGAGGTTAAGGCTCACAGTATTCTCATGATGGGAATACCTAATGATTATCAATTGAGTTTTAATCATATTGAGTCTGCTAAGGAGTTGTGGGAAGCTATTGAACTTCGATTTGGTGGGAATGAAGCTACCAAGAAATCTAGAAAGAATCTCCTTAAGCACCAGTTTGAGACTTTTTCTGCTATGAGTTTTGAGAACATTGAGGGAACTTATGATCGACTTCATAAGTTAACCAGTCAGATGGCTCTGTTGAAGATTGAACCATCTCAAGAAGATGTCAATCTAAAGTTTTTGAGAAGTCTATCTTCTGAGTGGAACACTCATACAGTGGTTTGGAGGCACAAGGAAGATTTTGATACTATGACATTGGATGATCTATACAACAACTTAAAGGTGTATGAATCAGAAGTTAAAGGATTTTCAAGCTCATCCTCTACCACTAATAATCTTGCCTTTGTCTCCTCAAGCAACAAGACTTCTGGTAGTCATCAAGAGCACTCTGCTGCTGGTACTTTTGCTCCTGCTGTTGGTTCACATGTCTCTGCTGCTGACTCTGCTAACCCCAACACCATCAGTGATGCTGCTATTTGTGCTTATTTGGCTGAACTTACTACTAGTACTTCAGTCATGCCTCAAGATCTGGATGAACTTGATCCTGATGATGTTGAAGAAATGGATATGCATTGGCAGTATGCAATGCTAACTATGAGGGCAAGGAGGTTTCTTAAGAGAACTGGTAAAGAGATGAAGTTCAGAAGAAATAGGAATGTGGGATTTGACAAGTCAAAGGCTGAATGTTTCAATTGTCGAAAGAAGGGACACTTTGCAAGGGAATGCAAAGCTCCCAAAAGAAACATTGCAGATACCAAGAAGATTACTGTTGAAGAGTCAAGTCCTGATGCTGCTGCTGCTGCTATGGTGTCATGTGATGGGTTTGGAGAGTTTGATTGGAGTGAGCATGCTGAAGATGGTCCTAACTATGCTTTGGCAGCTGAAGAGGAATCTCAAGTTCAACACTTTGCTCTTATGGCCTATTCTTCTTCTTCTTCTGGATCAGACTCTGAGGTATCCAATGAATCATCATGTTCTTTTAAATCATGTTCAGATAAAATTGATGAACTTAAGTCTAGCAATGGAAATCTTAAAAAGGAAAATGAAATACTTAAGTTAGACAATCTCAGTTATGAATATGGTTTAAAGAATTTAGAAGAGAAATTGGAATTCTATAAAAAGGCTGAAATTGAGTATCTTGATCAAATCACTATTCTTAAAAATGAGCTTATTAAGAAAGAAGATGAGATTAAGGTACTTATAAGAAAAGTAGAGGAGGCTGAACAGGCTAGAGATTTAGCTAAGAATGAGACTGAAAAACATGTTGTTAGGATAGAAAAACAACAATTTGCTACTGACATTCTTAGTAAACCAATAGGAAGGCACTTTGCTGATTCAGGTAGTGGACTAGGGTACAATGCTGTTGCTCACCCTAAGAAACTTAGTGCTCATGCCCCTCCTACTAGGACATTGACTTTCATATCTGAGTCTGGGGATAAACCTGTAGGTGGAACTAGTAAACCTGTAGAAGAAACTAGTGAAACTAACAAAGAGTCACCTAAGGTTGAGTTCAAGAAGTATGAGCAACCACCCCTGATTGAAGATTGGGAGTCTGACAGTGATGATGGGATTGTAGAATCTGATTCAACCTCTAAGAACAAAAAGAAAGAAATTTCTGCTGTTGTTGAATCACAAGTACCTAGAGCTAAAAAGGTTGAGTTTGTTAAGCCTAAGCTAGGTAAAGGTATCTCTAGGAAGATGGCTGAGTTTGACAATACACCTAGAGTATATCCTAAGAGAACTAATAACTTGCCTAGGGGAAACCAGAGAAATTGGAACAATCTAGTTTCACAAAAATTAGGGACTGATTTTCAACTCTTTAAAAAGGCATGTTATAGTTGTGGTAGTTTTGAACATTTGCAAGATGAGTGTTATTACTATCAAAAACCAGTGTGGAACCAATATACAAGGGTGAACCATAGAAACTTTGGTAGAAAGACTCACCCACATCCTAAAAGAAACATGGTTCCTAGGGAAGTTCTGATGAGAGATGGTACTTCTAGAGTTATCTCTCCTATTGCCCCAAATGTGCCCATAAAGAAGAATATAGATAACTCTGCTGTTCAGTCAAACCCTGCTGTTCCAGCAAACTCTGCTGTTCAGGCAGACTCTGCTGTTTTGCCTAAAGTTGTGACTGATACTGTTGTGGGCAACCATTTTTATGCTGTTAAAGCCTCAGCTTGCTGGGTCTGGAAACCAAAAGTTAAAGTTTTAGATCATGTTCTCAGACACAGCAGTGCACCAATGCAGTTGAAGAAATTTGACTACTTTGATGCACAAGGTAGATCCAAGTCAGTAATGGCTTGGGTCCCCAAGAGAAACTAATTCTCTTACTTTTTGTGCAGGGCAATCTACAAAAGGAGCTAAAGGACAAATGTATTTTTGATAGTGGATGCTCTTCACATATGACTGGAGACCAAAGCAACTTGGAGAATTTTGAAGCTTTGGATGGTGGTTATGTGGCCTTTGGAAATGATCCTAAAGGAGGTAAAATAGTTGGTCAAGGCATCATCAGAACTGGAAAGTTGGATTTTGAGAAAGTGTATTTGGTGAATGGTCTCAAGTTTAATCTTTTTAGTGTCTCACAAATGTGTGACAGGAAGAATTTTGTTCTTTTTACCGACACTGAGTGTCTTGTTTTGTCTCCTGACTATAAGATACCTGATGATAAATTGGTTCTTCTTAAAGTCCCTAGACATGACAATATATACAGTGTGGATATAAAGAATATTATTCCTAAAAGAGATTTGACTTGTCTGTTTGCCAAAGCCACTGTTGATGAATCCAAACTATGGCACAGAAGGCTTGGGCATCTGAACTACAAGGCTATGAACAAGTTGGTGAAAGGGAACTTGGTCAGAGGATTGCCTTCAAAGGTCTTTGAGAATCCTGAAGTTTGTGTTGCTTGCCAGATGGGAAAGCAACATAGAGCTTCCTGTAAGTCCAAATTGGTGAATTCTATAACTGAACCTTTGTTTATGTTACACATGGACTTATTTGGACCTACATATGTGAATAGTTTAAATAAAAAGATGTATGGTTTAGTGGTCACTGATGACTATAGTAGGTTCACTTGGGTATTCTTTTTAGCTTCTAAGGATGAGACTGCAGGCATTCTTAAGGCTTTTATTACCAGGATAGAAAACCTATTTAATCATAAGGTCAAAGTCATCAGATGTGATAATGGAACTGAATTTAAGAACAAGGTGATGAATCAGTTCTGTGAGGAAAAGGGTATAACTAGACAATTTAGTGTAGCTAGAACTCCTCAGCAAAATGGTGTGGCTGAGAGAAGGAATAGGACATTAATTGAAGCTGCCAGAACTATGTTGTCAGAGTCTAAGTTACCCACTATCTTTTGGGCTGAAGCAGTCAACACTGCTTGTTATGTGCAGAATAGGACTAAGATAGTTAAGCCTCATAACAAGACCCCCTATGAGTTATTGCATGGTAGAAAACCTATGATAGGTTTCTTACGACCATTTGGGTGTCCTGTTACTATTTTGAACACCATTGACCACTTAGGAAAGTTTAGTGAGAAAGCAGACATAGGTTTTTTTGTTGGTTACTCTACTGAAAGTAAGGCTTTTAGAGTTTTTAATCAAAGAACTGGGCATGTAGTTGAAAATTTACATGTGACTATTAGAGAAACCACACCTAATGTTGATGGAAAAGGACCTGACTGGATGTTTGATATTGATTCTTTAACCAAAAGTATGAATTATCAACCAGTTGTTGCAGGTACTACTCACATGTCTGCAGGTACACAAACTAACTCTAATGCAGGTACACAAGCACAGAAGGATGGATCTGCAGAGGAGTTTGTGTTGATTGAAAAGTGGAAGTTTGATCAGTATTTCTCTCCAACAGCTAAAGAAGGGAAAAGTTCAGGTGGTGATGCTGTACATAAGGAAATACCAAAGGTTAATGCAGAAGGTGATGATGAACCTGCTCATGATGATAAGGAAAGAAGTGTAGAGTCACAAGTTGATGGAATTCAAGGGAATAAACCAAGCAGCAGTTTTCTTAACTCTGCTGCCAAGTCTAAACACTCTGCTGTTAAGCCAAAGCACTCTGCTGTTAAGGCAAAACACTCTGCTGTTCAACTTGGTAACTCTGCTGCTGAACTCAAAGACTCTACTGATAAAGATGGTGATTCTTATGATGATTCTTCTGATGATATGCCCGAATTGGAAGAAGTGTATGTGGATACTGATGATGAAGTTGTTGATGTTTTTGGTACTGAAGGTGATTTATCCAACTTGGAGACTGATATACCTGTTAGTCCTACACCAACAACAAGAATCCACAAGATTCACCCAAAGGAGCAGATTATTGGTGATGTTCACTCTGCTGTACAGACAAGAAGTAAATCAAAGGGGTTGAGTGATTTGCTTGATCAGGGATTATTTGCTCAGACACTTAAGAAGAGGAATAGCCACAAGGATCTACAAAACTGTATGTTTGCCTGTTTCTTATCTCAGGAAGAACCCAAGACCATTCACAAGGCTATGAAGGATGAAAGTTGGGTTGAAGCTATGCAAGAGGAGTTGCTGCAGTTCAAGCTTCAGGAGGTCTGGACATTAGTGGCTTTGCCAAATGGAAAAAGGGCAATTGGTACAAAATGGGTGTTCAGATGCAAGAGAGATGAAAGAGGGATTGTTGTCAGAAACAAGGCTAGATTGGTGGCTCAGGGATACACTCAGGAAGAAGGTATAGACTATGATGAGGTATTTGCTCCAGTTGCAAGATTGGAGGCTATCAGACTTTTCTTGGCATATGCCTCATACAAGAATTTTCCTGTGTATCAAATGGATGTGAAAAGTGCTTTCTTGTATGGAAAGATACCTGAAGAGGTTTATGTGATGAAACCACCTGGGTTTGAAGATCCTAAGTATCCTGACAGGGTCTACAAGGTGAAGAAAGCACTGTATGGATTACATCAAGCTCCTAGAGCTTGGTATGACACCTTATCCCAATATTTGTTGAATAATGGTTTTAGCAGAGGAACCATTGATAAAACATTGTTCATTAAGAAAGACAAAAAGGATATCCTACTTGTTCAAGTTTATGTAGATGATATCATTTTTGGGTCTACAAATAAGGTGTTATGTGAAGGATTTGAGAAGCTAATGCACAGTAGGTTTGAGATGAGTTCTATGGGAGAGTTAACTTTCTTTTTGGGGCTTCAAGTCAAGCAGATGAAAGATGGAATATTTATTAGCCAAGACAAGTATGTGGCTGATATGTTGAAGAAATTTGGATTCCAGGATGTGAAGGCAGCCAAGACACCTATGGATAAGAATAAACCTTTGCTCAAGGATGAAGATGGAGTAGAGGTTGATGTACATCTGTATAGATCCATGATTGGCTCATTGATGTATCTGACTGCTTCAAGGCCAGATATCATGTTTTCTGTGTGTGCCTGTGCTAGATTCCAAGTGTCCCCAAAGGTTTCACACTTGGAAGTAGTCAAAAGAATTTTTAGGTATCTAAAGGGTCAACCAAAACTTGGTCTT
Organism: Artemisia tridentata subsp. tridentata; assembly: GCA_021014915.2. NCBI lineage: Eukaryota > Viridiplantae > Streptophyta > Magnoliopsida > Asterales > Asteraceae > Artemisia > Artemisia tridentata. The sequence goes on along the minus strand of CP139507.1, from coordinate 371,067,691 downwards.
TGGTATCCTAATAATTCACCATTTGACTTGATAGCATACTCAGATAGTGACTATGCTGGAGCTACTATGGATAGAAAATCAACTACAGGAGGCTGTCAGTATCTTGGTCATAGGCTTATCTCTTGGCAATGTAAGAAACAAACAGTGGTAGCCAATTCAACAACTGAAGCAGAATATGTTGCTGCTTCTAGCTGCTGTGGACAGGTGCTCTGGATTCAGAACCAGCTGCTGGATTATGGGTACAATTTCATGAACACAAAAATTTTTATTGACAACAACAGCACAATGTGTATTATAAAAAATCCTGTTTTTCATTCTAAAACAAAACACATAGAGATAAGACATCATTTTATTAGAGATTGTTATGAGAAAAAGTTAATTCAAGTGGTTAAAATTCATACTGACAACAATGTTGCTGATTTACTTACAAAATGTTTTGACATCAGTAGATTTCAGTTTCTAGTTGCTAGTATTGGCATGATCAATCTTTAACTATTTTAACTATCTTATCTCTGTATGATTTTGTAAAATTTTGTAAGGATTTGTGCTGTTGATTTGTCATTATCTTGTGTTTAGTTAAAGTCTGCTGTTTAGTTGGTTTGTTGCTATGCTACTCTGCTGCTATTATGGAATATTCTTGTTTATGTTTGTTGTTTGCAACTAACCTTTTGCAGATACATATACAAATACTCAAGTAAAGCAAGGAAAATTAAAAGGTTCATTCATTCCATAAGCAAAGTACAGAGACAGTTTTCTTACAAACATCACTCAAAAGAAAAGTTCAAAAGACATCAAGCTACAAAGATTCACAACCTACATCTTAGCAAAATCAGGCATGACCTTGCTTCGTGGTCCCCTAGTGCCCATGGCCTCAAAAGCCTTTGGGCAGGGGAGTGCAAGCACTACTGGACGAGGAGGTGGAGTTTGCTGCTGACTGGTGGAGGGAGCTGCTTTCTTCTGCTGGTTGTTCTTCTTTGGCACAGAGGGTTTCTTCTCAACCGGATTTGGCTTCGGATGTGGAATGTGGACACTCTTTGCAAAGTCGGCTGCGGCTTTCTCCAGTTGCTTCTGTAGTTCAGCTGTTATTGGATGTTTTGGAGGGATGATCTCCCAAGCTCCCTGGTAGTAAGTCATGTGTTTTGGCCAACCTTGCTGTTTCCCAGGCCAATCAGCTGTTTCGTCATCGCTTGATTCTTCAAATGACGATGGTGTCGATGGAAGTGGATCGGAGTATGAATCTTCCTTGATTGCTTTTCCTTTGTTTTGCGATGTGGATGCATTCTTAGGAAAGTAACTAGCCCAACCTTTTGAGTCCTCCGATGATGAATCTGAAGATATTTCGATGATTGGTGTTTTTGATGAACTCATGTTGGATTGGTGTTAAGTTAGGGTTTGGAATTGGGGATTTGCTTTAGTGATTAAGGATTTATGGAGTTTAATGTGAGGTTGGTATGATATTTAAGGAGGTGATTTTTAACGATTTTGGGATTGTTGACTTTCGGTCAATACTTTCATAACTCTGCTGATGAGTTTGAAAGTTGAAGGGTCAAACTGAAAAATTTTGGCGCGTCCTTAACCCTAATTGAATCAAAAAGGTATCTTTTACCCAATTGATTTCATTACGCTCTAATTGCTTCAAACTTACACTCAATTCTCACTCAAACACAACAATTCATATCATTTCACCCCAAAACCCCAAATCCAATGGCTCGAAGAACGTTTCCGGAAGAACACAATCAGATAGCGTTTCTCAGTAAGGTTAATGCAGCGGATGGATTTTACGAGGTTATGGATTTTCTGGGTTCGTCTAAGTTAAGGTATGCATTAACAGTTGCCCCTACAATTTACAAATCTCATATGAGACAATTTTGGTCAACTGTTAGAATGGATGTCTTAGATGGTGAGGAACGACTGGTAGGTAGTGTAGATGGGGAGGACATTGTAGTTAGTGAAACCACAATTAAGAGAAGTTTGAGATTGTCAGGCACCCCAACACCCCCTACTATAACCCCATAAGTTGTGATGGCTGAACTTGAGACTTTTGGTTATGAGAGACCTGAGAATAGTGGAACATTTTTGAAAGGTCGTATGTGTCCCCATTGGAAGTTTTTACTGCATACTCTACAACATTGCTTGTTTCCTAAGATAGGTGGGTGGAGTGAGTTTAATGCATCTCAGGCAATGGCTTTAGTATGTTTAGCTACAGGGAAGCCCTATGATTTTTCTGTGATGATATTTGAGGGGATGAAGAAATTTGTTAAGAAGAAGTTCTACTTATACCCTAGGTTTCTACAACTTATAATAAACAAACAGCTAAGGGAACCTTTGCGGCATTCACAAATTGAGCCCTGTAGTAGAATTGCCATCAAGATGTTTGCATTTTTGAAGAAGAATGGGAAAGGATTTTCTGGTGTTATTACTCCCTTAACTGAGCATATCTTGAATGTAGTGGCTGAAGTACATGAGGATGAAGAGGCTGGAACACCCACAGCTTCCCATCACACATCCTCATCAACAAGTTTCAATGAATCATCTTCCACTGCACCACAACCTACCCAATTACCTAGGAATTCACAAAATGAGAACATTGTGCACCCTCAGGCCAATGTTAGTATGGTAGCAGATGAGGCTGATACAGGTGGTCGAGGTATCATGATGGAAGAGGCTGGCACTACTGTTTCCAACTTAGTAGTTGAACAGGACAGTGCTAACATACTTAAGACCTCAACCATGGCAACATCATTTATAGAAGGTTCTCAGGAACCTGATACAACTGGTGGTAACCTCAGCCAAATGGCTTTTATGGGGGGCTCAGATGTTCATCCTAGGGAGGAGACTGAGTTTATGTCCAAAGATTCACCTCTCAGAGAAGGTAACACATCTCGAAGTGATGAGGACAGAGATGAACATATTGAATTGATGGACACTTATGTACATATTGACATTGCAAATGATACACCTCTTGGACCAGGTCACACAGGTCGAAGTGTTGATGCTAGAATTGAACTTGAAACTGATGATTTGACGGCTAACACACCAGTACAAAATGACAATTCCAATGATCAACCTCTCGGGTCAGGTTACACAGACCGAAGTTGTGAGGATATCATGAAACAATTGAAAGAATTGACGGAAAATTGTACCAAATTGTCAAAGGAGGTGCTTGATCTAAGAAAGGAGTTAAAGACAGTCAGATCTACTCAAGGTGCTGAAATTAGGAGGCTTAAATTAAGGGTTACACATCTTGAGGGGAGGCTCAAGAAGAGGTCCAAACCAAGTTTGGAAGAGGATGCTTCCAAACAGGGGAGGAATGATGAAGAGGCTGTTATAAATGATCAAGAGGATGTGATAGGTTCAGGGGAGGTAGAAAAGGATGGTGTAAAAGATTCAGATGAGGTTGAAGTTGTAAAAGACTCTGTTGTTGAAAATGTTGGTGAAAAGGGTGACTCTGCTGGTGTAGAAGAACACTCTGCTGATAGGTTGAATGTTTCTGCTGAAAATACAGAGAAAAGTGCTGGAGTTAAGAACTCTGCTGATGATGAATCAGATGATGAACAGTTAACCTTAGCTCAAGTGCTGCTGAACATGCACAAAGAAACTAAAACACCTACACCATCACAAACACAACCTGTTGCTGACTCTGCTGAAGAACTTGTAAGAAAGAAAAAGTTGGCTGATGAAAAGGCTCAAATTGCTCAGGATGAAGAATTTGCTAGAAGAGTTGCAGCTGAAGAAGAAGGAAATCAGACTGAACTTATGGAAAGCTCTTCATTTAAAGAGATTAGTCAAGAAGAATTAGATGAGCAGTTGCAATATTTCATTGAGTCTGATATGATTGTCAGAGGTGAAGCAAGGCTGATATCAAATGATGAGCAGTTGGATGGTACTGAAAAGACAGAAGAGCTTGTTGCTTTTATACTCAAAAAGAATGGATTAGCTAAGTGGGAAGAGCTGATTAAGAGGATAACAGAAGCACAAAAGCATGGTTATAAACCAAAGTCAGCTTCAAGGAAAGCATTGGTTACTGACATGAAATACTATTTGAAGAATGCTAGAAACTATCAGATGAAGGATTTCAAAGGAAAGCCAGATCACTTAATTGAAAAGGAATTTTATGAAACTTATGCTCAGCTTAATCCAAGAAAAGTTTCTGACAAGAAGAGAAATCCAGAAGTTATGGGATCTGACAATCTAAAAGCATCTGGGAGTGGAAGTGTGTCAAAGTTTGTAGTATCTGATGCTGAGAAAGAGAAAGAAGTTGTTGTTGAAACTGAAGAAATGACTGAATCCTCTGCTGGTACAAAGAGATATAGAAGGAGAGTAAAGCAGGTAAGTAGGAAGAAGAGAAAAATTCAGTCAGTATTGATGAGTGATTCTGAGGAAGAGGAGAAAGAAGATAGTGATTCAGGGAATGAAGAAGTGACTGCAGATGAGATGAAAGGGGTTATGGATCTCACAGTTCATGAACCTCAAGAAGAGCCTGAGTTACTTAATGAAGTACCTTTATCAGTAAAATATCCAATAATTTCATATTCACATGATATTTTAGCTGATAGTAGTGTATGCTGGATAGTAAAGAGATCAAATGGTTCAAGTGTGGGGTATATTAGTTTTTCTCAAATGCTGCACTATATGGATAGAGATGATATTACTCAACTCTAGAATTTGTACAAGATGAAGTATGGAGATACTAGACCAGAGATAGTGTATGAGAGGCTAAATTATTACTACTTGAAGAACATGTTTGAACCAGATGAGAAAAGTATTGAATGGAGGAAGTTACTGAGCTCTACAGTTCAGAAGTGGTACTTATATCAAAGTTGTGGAGTTCATGTTTTGTCTTGTATAGGTGTGACTGTGTATATGCTTGTGGAGAAGGATTATGTCATCAACAACAGTACATCTATTCTGTATCAAATGTTGCAACCTGGAAAGTTGACACTTCAAAGACCATTTGATTCAGATAATCAAGCAAAAGAATTGATTGAGAAATACAAACAGTTGCTGGTATCACAGGTTTCAAAACAGTAAGATGTTTGGAAGCATCCTCCTGGTGGTTATCTGGGATTAAGGAAACTTGATGATTTTTGGAGAAAAATATCAAGTTTAGGGGAGGATTGTTGGGTCTGAAATGCTGCTGATTGGAGAATTACAACTCTGCCGGATAGTTATGTAACTCTGCTGATTAGCATAAGAACTCTGCTGTTTTGATAACTCTGCTGTTTTGGTAAAATAGGCATATTGTAACTCTGCTGCTAGCTCACGAGGACTCTGCTGCTAGAAGGATTACTCTATTGCTTATTAATTATGTAAAGTATGTTAAGATAAGTATAGAAAAGATACGTATGAATATTTTTCTTGTATAGGAAGTCTTGTAAACCGACTAGGACTCCTTATGCTATAAAAGGAGGTTCTAGGGTTAGAGTTAGATGTCGATTGATTAATTATCTTAGCATACATATTATTGTTTTCACTTCAAGGTTTCTTGTAACCCTATTGCTATTCAGAGCAATCGTTATTAATATAATTGAAGTGTTGTTGGATAATTCGTTTGTGTTTTCTTCTTAAGATCAAATATTAGTTTCCGCATAATATTTGATATACAACCTAAGATCAGTTTCTATACCGATTACTTTAGATTTATCTAAGGTAGTTAATAAGATCGTGAAGCTCAACTGGGATCAACATTCTACATTCTCTTGGAAGAAGATCTAACCATGTTACCACTTTATCCACCGAGCGAATCAGGGGAGTATTTGATTTCATTCTTTTACCTTTTCACTTTTACATCTTGTTATTTGAACATTGGGGACAATGTTCATCTTAAGTGTAAGGGGGGGGGGGGGGGTAAAATACGATACTTTAGAGAATACAAGTGCACTTGATTTTTGTTTGTTTAATGGTAGATGTGTAATAAAACTGAGATAAATACCTGCTAGGGCAATTTTAGTGCCAAATTTAAATTTTTTTACAACATATAGGAGTGAAACTTTGATCTTAATGAGCGTCTCATGGATAGGAGTTATATGACTAGCACAAAAACCATACCACTAAAAAATTTTCCACCCCCAAATATGTGAGGATCGCCCCTAGAATTGGTAGGAAAAGCATTTATGCTATGATGTGTGTACCGGTAGCACTTAGATTCTAGAACTTGCGTTAGGACCATTCCGAGGCCACAAGTGAGACTACATTCGTGTAGTTAGATTTACTACATGATAAGAGGCATTAGGATTAACCCATTGTTTTACACCTGTGCTTTTGTTATAATTACATTGGCTACATTGGTCAAGTAATTCTCCCACACCCTTTGCGTTGTACTCATTTTTAGTACACGATACCCCTAGTACACTCCTTAGAGCCTATCTTTTCGTTTCTAACTTTAAGCATTTTACTTGATGGAAGAATTTGTTACACCCCACTTAAATGTACACCCAAATCACCTTAGCCTACCTTGTATGCACTCATTTTTAGTGCATTATTGTGACAACATTTGTTTAAACCCCAAGTTAATTATCTAATTGATTACATGGTTGCTAAGTCGAGTCATATCCTTGTACATATTGTTTTGGGACGATTGGGACTCATGGGTAAAGTACTAGTGTAATGGAGTAATGGGGAAGAACAACATTATTACCCCCATATGTGCTAAATATTTTAAAAAGTACTCCAAGTGTTTCGATTATCTTAATTCGAGTCATTAGAATAGTTATTTGTAAAGTTATGTAAAAATTCAAGTGTAAGGGGAATGCAACACCCCTATGATTTATTATTTTGGATGGTAGGGTAAGAGTGTATGAAAAAAAAAAAAAATCGAAAAAGTCAAGAAAAATACAAAAAAAATGAGAAAAAGAAAAATAGAAAAAAACATACGGACTACCATCCTGTTTCATTTTATGTTTATTTTATCTTTTTGTTATTTTCTTTCATTAGCTTAAGTCGAGTCTAGTCTTGGCTTAGCAACGCCATATTGTACATGTAATTAATCAAGATCTTTAACTCGCCACCAGTAAAATATCCCTTATCCAACAAAACCGTGTTTATCATATCCCTACACCTCACGTTATAACCCATTTAAAAGCCCTCTTTGATAGTTTATCTTAGGTGCTTACGCCTAGTGGAGAAGGTTTTCGATCCTTTCCCAAGCCTATGATAATCTATTTTCTATGACAGGTAGTGAGAGATATTATCCGTTTTCATTTATGAGATATACTTTTATGACACCTGAGAGATGTGAGTATCTAAACACTACTTGTGAGGTGCTAGTTTGTAATCTCCGTGCTTATTATGATTAAAGTGGAATGACTATTTGTTGTAATTACTTTTATATTAGTGTTAAATGACCCCTAACTTGTATTTTGATTAGAATAAAAGCGCATTTGCTTGAGGACAAGCAAATCTCAAGTGTAAGGGTATTTGATGAAGCAAAAAGTGTACCGCTTTTAGGGGGTCATTTAAGCCCTAAATCGTATTTATTTGATCAAATATTGCCCTAAATCGTTCCTTTTGTCATTTTAGGTACTTTGGAGAAGAAATCTGGAAAAGGAAGCATTTTGGACGTTTTTGGAGCATAAAAGTGAAGAAAACGACAAAGTCTCAAAATCGGCTGGAAAAGTACCTTTGACGGCGTCAGGGATTGTTCCAGACGTCGTCACGGCTTGGCAAAAAAGGTGGATATGAAAAATACACATGATAAGCCAGGGAGTTTTACAAAGGAAGTCTGACGGCGTCACCCTTTAAGGTGATCAAGGCCATTACGGTTTAACTTAAAGAGAGACGGCGTCAAGCCCATTTCTGACGGCGTCAACCTTTGATAAGCCAGAGCAGATTTTGGAGCATTAAAGAGGGACGGCGTCAAGAAGGCCATCCGGGAACCCTAGACACGGCGAGGTGACGGCGTCAAGATCTACAACGTGACGCCGTCAGCCCTTAAACTCTATATATAGTTTTGTAATTTTTTGTCATTAGTGTGCAACTTTGTGAGGAGAAACCCTAAGACGAATTTCTGCCATTTTTAAGGGTTTTCATACCCTTGGATCTCCCATGTTTAATTGAAGATAAGTAATCATTTAATCAATCAATATGTCTATGTGTTGTTTGATTATATCTTGTTCTTGTCTTTTAATTAACATGCTAGGCTAGATTTATCTTGTGTTTGCTTAGATCTAATGAAACCTAACTATTGATTATTAGTTGTTAGTGTGTTATTAATTGTATTGGATGATTGTTTATCGATGTTAGGCTTAAGAAAACTGGCTAACCTCCTATACGGTAATTTGCTTGAACGTCTTAAGAAACATGAACCAATGCGTACTAGGTTTATATGGTTGTATTTAATGCATGAGCGAATTCTAGTGATCCCATGTTAGGAGCTTCTTAGCCGGCTCGACATAGGAGTGAAGTAGGAGCTTGTAGAGTTGGGGAAGTACGTACGCCACCCCACGATTGGTATTAAGGAATACACCCGTCATCCACGCAATTAATACACACTAATCAACCGGTAAAAGATAGTTAGGGAGTAAGGACATCTAAGTAAACACATTTCTCTCCACATAAGTTTCACAACCTTTTCATTTTCAGTTATTTTATTTTATTTGCATTTGTAGTTATTTGGGTTAGTTGATTAGCAACTAATTCCGCCCACTCTTTCAAAACCCGAGATTTTACTTGCTTTCATAAAAATATAAAAATACAAAAAGAATCTTCCCTCACCCTTAGACCTATTAGAGTAGTTTTTCAATCCTAACGACACTATTCCCTGTGGAGAATGATCAATCCCCCGTACTTACCACTACACTATACTACATCGGTCAGGTACACTGTCTGGTGGGGTTGTAAGCCTCTTGAGATCCCTCGAGAGGTAAAACCTGTTGTAAGGTCGCAAAACCACGCATCAACACTCATAGAAGCTGCTAGAACCATGTTAGCTGACTCTAAGTTGCCTATCACTTTTTGGGCTGAAGCAGTTAATACTGCTTGCTATGTCCAGAATAGGGTATTGGTTGTTAAGTCTTACAATAAGACATCCTATGAACTTTTTAGAGGTAGAACTCCTGCAATAGGATTTCTTAGACCTTTTGGGTGTCATGTGACAATTCTGAATACCTTAGACCATCTAGGAAAATTTGATGGTAAAGCAGATGAAGGATTATTGGTTGGATATTCTCTCAATAGCAAAGCATTTAGAGTATGCAACTCAAGAACTAGGAGAGTTGAGGAAAAGCTGCATGTGGAATTTTTAGAAAACAAATCCAATGTAGCAGGTGAAGGTCCCAAATGGCTATTTGATCTTGTGTCACTAACCCAATCAATGAATTATGTGCCTGTTGTTGCAGAAACTAATAATTTTTCAGGTTCTGAAGCTGATGATGCAACAAATGAGGCAGGGTTAGGAAAAGAGAAAGATCAAGATTATGTGATGATGCCAATATGGACAAGTGTGGGTTCAACTTCAATGAATGATGAACCTTCTTCTGATGAAGCTAAAGAAGGGATTGAAGGTGAAAACAAGGAAGATGGAACTGAGGAACAAGAAAATCAAGTTATCAGTACTAATGATGATAGTACTGCTGAGACCCAACTTGATACTGCTAGGCCAAATGTTTCTACTGCTGGCCCATCAGACTCAAATGAAGCAGATTTCTCAGAAGATGAGGTGGATTTCAACAATCTCCCACCTGACTAACATGTTCCTACTACACCACACACAAGGATTCACAAAGTCCACTCCCTGGACAATGTGATTGGTGATGTACAATCAGGAGTGAAGACAAGGAAGCAACTTATATCTTCAGACCAACAAGAGTTACTTGATGCTCTTTATGCATCAAAGCAGCATGAAGATGCACACTCTTGCTTATTTGTATGTTTCCTCTCACAAGCAGAACCCAAGAATGTTCTCAAAGCCTTAGATGATTCAAGCTGGGTAGAAGCTATGCAAGAGGAGCTTCTCCAATTTAAAATTCAGAAGGTTTGGGTGCTAGTGGATTTACCCAAGGGTGTGAGGGTAATTGGCACTAAATGTGTAACACCCCAACATGACAAGGGTTAAGATATCACATTCATGGTGTCAAACAGAACATACACAAGCGGAAGACTTTAATAATATAATTAAATTCAAAGGTTACAAATGAAATCTAAGGCAAATGAAATACAAGAGTTACAACAAAAGTACAATAAGTCTTGCAATGAAAAATCTCCAAGTCAACTCTAATCTAAGGTAGCTATCAAAGGTGTAGTCCTCTAAGAGCTCTTACGCACTCTTCACTCATATCCCAGCTTCCCTCTAAAACCTGCCGCGGTGAAAAGAAAATGCGGCTGAGCTTAAAAAGCCCAGTGAACGGATATACAATAATAATACAAAAATATATAAATGTGAAGTTCAAATGAAGTACAATGGGGAAACATAAGTAAGCATAATGTAATGTAAGGGAAAAACATAGTGTATAGGTTAAGTAATAGGAATCTATGCAGTCGCCTGCATAAACAGAATCACAATACCAGTAGCTCAAACATAACATAGTCTTCACTTCTCGTAAATCAAAAGAGGGGAGACCTCTTAAGTAACATAAATGAAGTAGCGAACTCCCATGTGTGTATGGCATGTATTGCACACAATTACCATACACCAGATACAACATGTGTAACAGATACAGATCCAGATCTAGGATGCATCCATACGCCCTTGCAGAAAATCATAATCATCGTGGCCAAACATATTACATAATAAAAGGGACGTGATGGGACATCACTCCCCCACCCTAGAGTCATTCCATTGGTGCATCAATGACATGGTCATGGAACCCCCATGACTAGTGATACAGATACATAATACATAATAAGAGCCATCATAATTACATCAAGGTTTATAGCAAAGGTTCATGTCCAAAAGTTCATAGCGAGGTTCATATCAAAGGTTCATATCAAAGGTTCATAACTATGGTTCATATCAAAGGTTGTAAGTCACAAAGGAAACCTTAAAGATAAGGTCAGAATATCCGTACCTTGAGTAAATGAAAAGCTGAATAAGGAAAGGATCACCGAAAGGGAAATACTCTTCTTCAGAATCTACACATGATATAGTAGTACTTATTATTAGCTTGTTTTATAAGTTGTTTACTCATTAATGTTGTTCTTATTACATATTAGGGCTTCTTTCCATTTTTAGTAACTTTCCTCTTTTGGTAACCTTCTATTTTTAATAACTTTCTATTTTTAGCAGGTTTTCAAAAATAGCATGTTTCCATATTTGGTGAATTATATATTTAATAAGTTTCTATAATTAGTAAGTTTAGGGTAATAATCATTATGTAGCAAAACTTAAGGTTTACAAAAGATAACAAGTTAAGTTAAAGGTTTAGTTTGCCAATATCATGGTTTAGGTCCTTATATGTTATTTTAGCAAAGTGTAATGTTAAAATGTGAAGACCTCCAAAGTTTTGGGTTCATGTGTAAATTTAGGTTACTTGTAGCTTCCTTGAATACGTATATCATATGTATGCCTCAAGAATTTCTACAACTAATTATCTTCATATGTTCAATACGTAGGACATGCATTACATCTTTTCCTTTCTTTTAACTCAATCACAAGTGCACGTCCATGACCAAATCAAGTCTTATTTGATCGCGAGCTACGTATAGTAACAGACCTTGGTGACATCGAAAGAAAAGACAACAACCAAACATACTCTTGAAGATAATATACTTGGCGAGACGACACTAAGGCGATAGACTAAATTCGCCAGGCAAAATAAGAGATGTGCGAGGGGAATAACTAAGGCAGCAACATACGATTAAAAACACCACATCCAACCTATTTAGACGACACCCTTGTTATACCCATTGAGGACTTACACGATCGACATACAAACTGGCCAACCACGAACAGGTTTTACGAGTCACAAACCATAAAAGTGTTACATGAAATCGTAACTGAGACACAACCACAAAAGACATACGTTTACGCCTAGGACACCAGACATGATCTATTCCATGCATGTGAGACCCAAAAAGTATTAACGAGACCGAATCCGATTCGAATAAAAAGGCACACAAGCGAGACAAGGACATAGCATGCGAGGAAACCAGGTTTGGCAAGGCACAAAATGGGAGAACCACAAATCTGAACGAGACCACAAATACACTATAACCCTCATTCTTTTACTCCACACACATAAAACCATAACCAAAAACCATAGACTCCTCGCTAAGCATTCCTCTATGCCTTCTATTTATATCGTATCCTATTTAAGGCTTAGTTAATGATCACCAGCAGGTTTTTTTATGACTAACGATTAGAGTTAGCCCAAAGAGCAGGTTGACTTGAAGAAGGAAAACATGCTCGACATCCCATGCATAAGACTCGACATAACTGGTTTTATAAAACTCTCTAATAGTATGTGGCGTATAATCTTATGTGAATGTAATCATATTAGCGAGACATAGCATGATCGACACCCTTAACGGTATGCTAACACGACACACACTAACACAGATTTGCGAGCACAATGGGACACATGAAGTCACCCCAAACGAACCCCTTTACCTACGCCAAACATGCATGCATTCACACCTCATTTACTTAGGTGTTATACACATCATATTTTAATCATCTTTTCATAGGGGTTAGAAGGTTACGAGACCAGTTTTAAAGGCGTTCACACAAGGTGATACAAGGGCAAAACAAAACATGTTCGACACACCCACACACAAGTAGTACATATTCTGGATTTTATGAGACTCGTTTGGACAGCAAAGGAGGGTTACACGATCAGATTAGCATGCAAAACGAGTTGGTTTTAGATGTTAATTTCAGCTTATATACAGAAGTATGTATGTCGATTAGGTGCAAAATAAAAAGGGAAAATAGGTACCTTAGGCAGAAAACGATAGACTAAAGAGCAAGAATACACGAATGAAAATCCCAATAATGTTGCCACTAATCACCAACACCAAGATTGCTAGGCCTACGTCTTGTTGATCTTTGAAGGGGAAAATAGTGAGATTGTGACAGATTTAGGTTCGGTGTATGAGAGGGAGAGGGAGAGGGAACCGGTTATATGATGATGAGAGGGAAAGAAGAAAACATGTATCATAATGAGGAATGTCGTGTGAAATATGGTATGGAAATAAAGTTGTACCGTGATTTTTGAAATTGAGCAAGGGTCATGCATATCTCCACATTTAAGATATTATAATTTGATTGATTTGCTACAATCTTGCCTTAGTAAAACATAGCGTGTGAGAGTCTAAGAGAGAATACGAAACCGTGTAAAGTGTTTAGGTAAGTATTGAGAGTGTTTTAGCAAAAGATATGGAGGATTATTTGGGATAAGTGTTACACGATTTCAAGGGTTATCCAAGTGAAATTTTTGGTTCTTGTCTTTATACATAAAATGATTTGTGGTATCATGTGGAACTAGGAAATTATAGGTTTAGGAAGGTTGAAGATTTGTCTAGTGCATAAAACGTATGGAATGTTGTAGGACACACATAAATAGTCGTTTATTACTTTGGATTAGATTAGGAATGTTACAATTTTATTTAAACTAATTTATTTAGGTTTATTAATAATACTACGTACATATTACATATTATAAAGTTTTAATGATTTACTAATCAGGATATAAATTTAGGTTGACACACAAATTAGTCATTAAAATGTGAAACTGGAATTTAGGGTTTTACAACTCTTCCCCTCTAGAAGAAAATTTTCGTCCTCGAAATTTGAGTAGACAGATCAGATGGAAACGTATCGAATCGCAGAAAGCACATGAATAATAAATACGCATAATTCTTCAGTTTCTCAAGTAGCCTTGTGTTCAGTATAACTCTTCTAAAGGGGTTCTCACAAACAAACATATCTTGTCCCTCATAATTCATAGTCTCAGAACTCTATCCAGAGTAGATCATAATGAATCAGATTCAATGGAAATGAAACGTACATGTAGCAGATGGTAGGCTTAACATATAGAACATATACGGACAGAAGACAGATTAGATAATTATGTCAAACGGTAGAGAGCTCCACAATGAAGTTTAAGATTCTTAACGGATGTGCCGAGGTCAACAAAATGCCTGACGAGAGTTCAAACTTATCAAAATGTCTAACGATGAAGGTAGAGTATTCGTACAGGTAGAAATGAACCTAAGGTCTCACTAATCACGGATAATCTTCATTAAATGTCAGAAATCTAAAGCTCCTCAGGCACTCCTCGAAATATCCTATGATCACAATAAAGGTACGTTATATGACGTAAGTATTATCACGTTAGCTACGCATCATAATACTAGCATCATATAAATACACCTTCATAATGATCATACTTTTTCTCAAGTTATGACTAAGCAACCTATCGTCAACCTCCTAGTTCTTCTTCGCTATTATAGGCTAACAAAATCAATCGTCATCAACAGAACAAAATAAGAAAATGGAACTTATCATAGAAGCAACGAGAATCTAGTATGTCTATCAGAAATGGAGTACGCTGTTAATTCCATCAATTCTTCCACGAGTCACCAAAATTCTCATAATAAATAAATCAACCAACATACGCAGAGTTACCATCGGACGAAATTACCAATTGAGAAGTTAAAACATTCAAAGGATTTTATTCAATAAAACACCACACCAGTGTATCATGAAATGAAAGGAAGTAAATGCTAAACGTCTGAATCAAACGAAAATGAAATTAAGGAAACTAGTTGCGAGAGCGATTCCTTGTCTGAGTTGGCCTGTCTTCATCTTCATTTGTCCATCCTCCCTGGACAGTCCCGAACCTTATGCTCTGTGGATCCGCATCTGTAACATGCTCCGGAAGTCTTGTAGCAAGGTCTCCCTAGGTGAAGTTTTCCACATGTGACACAAAAGGGCTCTCTAGCTTGATCTTGATTCTGCTCTTGATTTGTAGGCCTTGATCCACGGTTGAGTTGCTGTGATTGATCTCTATTCCTCCATGACCTCTGGTTGTTGTTGTTGTGCTGTCGATCATATCCAGGTTTGTCTGCACCCCTCTGATCCTGAACCCTCGGCTCATTTCTTCTCTAGTCGTTACCCCTACTTGTCTGACTTCTCTGCTCGTGACCCATATGACTGTTACCCTGACCCCTTGACTGAATGCGATCACCATCTCGGTTCCTCTTGTTGTAACCACCACCCTCATGTAGAATCTCGATATTACGGGCGGCATCTGCAACTAACGACACATCTGCAAAGTCAGTGTTGATGACGCGATCAAGTACCCACTTCTTCAAACTCCATTTGAAATGCCTTGCTTGTCTGCGAGCATCTCCAACAACTGGTCCCACAAAACTAACCAACCGCAAAAACCGCTGCATATACTCTCGAGAGGACTCATTCTCAAACTGATAAATAGAACTATACTCACGCTCGAATCTCTGCTGCTCTGATAAAGGAAAGTACTGTTGGAAAAAGCCATCGTGGAAGTTACTCCAAGTACAAGTAGCAACAAAGGCCTCTCCTCCCTTGGCCTGTTTGTAAGCCTTCAACCAATTGAGGGCATCCCCCTCAAGTTTGAAAGTAGCCAGCCTGGTCTTGAAAACATCAGCACAGTTCAAGACCTCAAAAAACTTCTCCATATGAGTTATCCAATCCTCTGCCTCTGTAGGAGTGGAAGCAGAGCTAAAGGACAGTGGCTTGAGTTTACCAAACCGCTCAAGCCAAACATGAATGTCTGTAGGAGGATTAACACCACCTCCACTAGAAGAACCAGCACCGTTTCGGATGTCGTTGGTGATTCGCGTGGTCAACTCAGTTGTCAAATTAGGAAGAATGGTATTGAGGGCATTGGCAATCATTTCCTCGAAGTTTGGGGCACCATCATCATCCCCATTGGGTTGAGCGTTGTTACGACGTGTGTACACCATCTGAATGATTATCAAAACGATTAGCAAAGGCAGAAATGAAATGGAGTACAATAGGAAAAGACGCAGAAGGAATCCTAATGTCTACCCAATCCTCACCGGTCATAAATTAAGTTTCTACAGGGAGATCCTAAAGCAAGTTCTCAAAGGTTGTCTTATAAGCTCTTACAGTGGAAGCCTAAGGGTCCAAACTTCACAGGTCAAGGTTTTTATGTACTACAAGTCGAAGCCTGGGCTCTGATACCATAATTGTAACGCCCCAACTAGAAAAGGGTTAAGATATCACATTCATGGTGTCAAACAGAACATACACAAGCGGAAGACTTTAATAATACAATTAAATTCAAAGGTTACAAATGAAATCTAAGGCAAATGAAATACAAGAGTTACAACAAAGGTACAATAAGTCTAGCAATGAAAAATCTCCAAGTCAACTCTAATCCAAGGTAGCTATCAAAGGTGTAGTCCTCTAAGAGCTCTTACGCACTCTTCACTCATATCCCAACTTCCCGCTAAAACCTGCCACGGTGAAAAGAAAATGTGGCTCAGCTTAAAAAGCCCAGTGAACGGATATATGATAATAGAAAACAGAAATATAAATGTGAAGTTCAAATGAAGTACAATGGGGAAACATAAGTAAGCATAATGTAATGTAAGGGAAAAACATAGTGTATAGGTTAAGTAATAGGAATCTATGCAGTCGCCTGCATAAACAGAATCACAATACCAGTAGCTCAAACATAACATAGTCTTCACTTCTCGTAAATCAAAAGAGGGGAGACCTCTTAAGTAACACAAATGGAGTAGCGAACTCCCATGTGTGTATGGCATGTATTGCACACAATTACCATACACCAGATACAACATGTGTAACAGATACAGATCCAGATCTAGGATGCATCCATACGCCCCTGCAGAAAATCATAATCATCGTGGCCAAACATATTACATAATAAAAGGGACGTAATGGGACATCACTCCCCCACCCTAGAGTCATGCCATTGGTGCATCAATGACATGGTCATGGAACCCCCATGACTAGTGATACAGATACAGAATACATAATAAGAGCCATCATAATTACATCAAGGTTTATAGCAAAGGTTCATGTCCAAAAGTTCATAGCGAGGTTCATATCAAAGGTTCATAACTATGGTTCATATCAAAGGTTGTAAGTCATAAAGGAAACCTTAAAGATAAGGTCAGAATATCCGTACCTTGAGTAAATGAAAAGCTGAATAAGGAAAGGATCACCGAAAGGGAAATACTCTTCTTCAGAATCTACACATGATATAGTAGTACTTATTAATAGCTTGTTTTATAAGTTGTTTACTCATTAATGTTGTTCTTATTACATATTAAGGTTTCTTTCCATTTTTAGTAACTTTCCTCTTTTGGTAACCTTCTATTTTTAGTAACTTTCTATTTTTAGCAGGTTTCCAAAAATAGCATGTTTCCATATTTGGTGAATTCCATATTTAATAAGTTTCTATAATTAGTAAGTTTAGGGTAATAATCATTATGTAGCCAAACTTAAGGTTTACAAAAGATAACAAGTTAAGTTAAAGGTTTAGTTTGCCAATATCATGGTTTAGGTCCTTATATGTTATTTTAGCAAAGTGTAGTGTTAAAATGTGAAGACCACCAAAGTTTAGGGTTAATGTGTAAATTTAGGTTACTTGTAGCTTCCTTGAATACGTATATCATATGTATGCCTCAAGAATTTCTACAACTAATTATCTTCATATGTTCAATACGTAGGCCATGCATTACATCTTTTCCTTTCTTTTAACTCAATCACAAGTGCACGTCCATGACCAAATCAAGTCTTATTTGATCGCGAGCTACGTATAGTAACAGACCTTGGTGACATCGAAAGAAAAGACAACAACCAAACATACTCTTGAAGATAATATACTTGGCGAGACGACACTAAGGCGATAGACTAACGATTAGAGCTAGCCCAAAGAGCAGGTTGACTTGAGGAAGGAAAACATGCTCGACATCCCATGCATAAGACTCGACATAACTGGTTTTATAAAACTCTCTATTATTATGTGGCGTATAATCTTATGTGAATGTAACCATATTAGCGAGAC
Source organism: Artemisia tridentata subsp. tridentata (assembly GCA_021014915.2). NCBI lineage: Eukaryota > Viridiplantae > Streptophyta > Magnoliopsida > Asterales > Asteraceae > Artemisia > Artemisia tridentata. The sequence continues at coordinate 371,049,710 of CP139507.1, read as the reverse complement.
ATAGCATGATCGACACCCTTAATGTTATGCAAACACGACACACACTAACACAGATTTGCGAGCTTAATGGGACACATGAAGTCACCCCAAACGAACCCCTTTACCAACACCAAACATGCATGCATTCACACCTCATTTACTTAGGTGTTATACACATCATATTTTAATCATCTTTTCATGGGGGTTAGAAGGTTACGAGACCAGTTTTAAAGGCGTGCACACAAGCTGATACAAGGGCAAAACAAAACATGTTCGACACACACACACAAGTAGTACATATTCTGGATTTTATGAGACTCGTTTGGACAGCAAAGGAGGGTTACACGATCAGATTAGCATGCAAAACGAGTTGGTTTTAGATGTTAATTTCAGCTTATATACAGAAGTATGTATGTCGATTAGGTGCAAAATAAAAAGGGAAAATAGGTACCTTAGGCAGAAAACGATAGACTAAAGAGCAAGAATACACGAATGAAAATCCCAATAATGTTGCCACTAATCACCAACACCAAGATTGCTAGGCCTGCGTCTTGTTGATCTTTGAAGGGGAAAATAGTGAGATTGTGACAGATTTAGGTTCGGTGTATGAGAGGGAGAGGGAGAGGGAACCGGTTATATGATGATGAGAGGGAAAGAAGAAAACATGTATCATAAATGAGGAATGTCGTGTGAAATATGGTATGGAAATAAAGTTGTACCGTGATTTTTGAAATTGAGCAAGGGTCATGCATATCTCCACATTTAAGATATTATAATTTGATTGATTTGCTCCAATCTTGCCTTAGTAAAACATAGCGTGTGAGAGTCTAAGAGAGAATACGAAACCGGAGAGTGTTTTAGCAAAAGATATGGAGGATTATTTGGGATATGTGTTACACGATTTCAAGGGTTATCCAAGTGAAATTTTTGGTTCTAGTCTTTATACATAAAATGATTTGTGGTATCATGTGGAACTAGAAAAGTATAGGTTTAGGAAGGTTGAAGATTTTCTAGTGCATAAAACGTATGGAATGTTGTAGGACACACATAAATAGACGTTTATTACTTTGGATTAGATTAGGAATTTTACAATTTTTATTTAAACTAATTTATTTAGGTTTATTAATAATACTACGTACATATTACATATTATAAAGTTTTAATGATTTACTAATCAGGATATAAATTTAGGTTGACACACAAATTAGTCATTAAAATGTGAAACCGGAATTTAGGGTTTTACAAAATGGGTTTTGAGGAACAAAAGGTATGAAAGGGGCATAGTTATAAGAAACAAGGCTAGACTTGTAGCCTAAGAGTACACACAAGATGAGGGTATATACTATAAAGAGGTTTTTGCTCCAGTAGCAAGAATTGGAGCAATTAGGCTATTCTTGGCTTATGCTTCATTCATGAACTTCACAGTTTATCAAATGGATGTCAAGAGTGCTTTCTTATATGGTACTATTGAAGAGGAGGTTTATGTCTCACAACCTCCAGGTTTTATTGATCCAGAACATCCATATAAGGCGTACAAGGTTGTCAAGGCTCTTTATGGCCTTCATCAGGCACCAAGGGCATGGTACGAAATACTGGCTTCCTATTTGATTGAAAATGGATTCCAAAGAGGCAAGATTGATCAGACATTATTCATCAAGAAGCACAAGAAGGATCTTTTGCTAGTTCAGGTGTATGTGGATGATATCATCTTTGGATCTACAAGGAAGGAGATGTGTTTAGAGTTTGAGAAACTTATGCATACTTACTTTCTTTTTGGGTCTGCAAGTTAAGCAATCAAATGAAGGCATATTTTATCAGCCAAGATAAATATGTTGCAGAGATTCTAAGGAAATTTCAGTTTGCTGATTCAAAAGTGGCAAGCACACCAATGGACTTTGAGAAGCCTCTTCTTAAAGATGAAGATGGAGAAAATGTGGATGTACACACATACAGATCTATGATAGGTTCTTTGATGTATCTCACATCATCAAGACCTGATATCATGTTCTCTGTTTGTGCTTGTGCAAGGTTTCTCACTTAACAGCAGTCAAGAGAATCTTTAGATATCTCAAGGGTCAACCTAGGTTGGGTCTATGGTATTCTAGGGAATCACCTTTTGTAATACCTGAAATTAAGATAACGCATAAAATTACCAAATTACCCCTGATAATATAAAACCTTATTAAATAACTTATAAAATTCCGAAATAATTCCAAAACTTCTGAAATCGAATTATATCTGAAACAAAATAATTTCTGGGACAATGTTCATCATTTTACATGTTCAAAAATAATCTTACACATTTATATATATAATTCCGAAAATGTTACAAATAAATAAATATAATGTTTTTATCCTTTTAATTAAATAAAATGCAAAAATAAATTAAGGAAAGTTAAATCAAATCAACCCAAATATATATTTTGATTCTATGGGCCGAAAATTCTGATCTTGCCCCCCCTTAGTTGGTTTCCACAATATTAAAACATATCTCTTTTATTTTTATTCCAAAAACACAAACCGACTAAACTAAAAACCCTAAGCGATCTAAAATAATTCGACCAAGGATAGCACACGAATTCTGGGCTTGAGAAAGTAATTTTCTGGTGTTATTGGAGGTGCAAGGAAGCTAGGAAAATTAAGGGTTGCTGCGTTTTCTCCTTGGTTCGTCCTTGTTCTTAATTTCTTGTCGATTTGCTCTAAAACAAGGTAATAATTCTTGTGACTAAACCAAACGTTTTAAAATTGATATGGCAATTTTCCTGTGATCTTTTGATGTTATATAACTCATATAAAATATGTAAATCGATCCATGCATGCTAATTCTATGCGTATGATAATATAATGGCTATAGAACACGTAAATCACAAATATATGAAATCCGAATTTCTGGGCATGATAGATATTTTATTTAGACGTCTTATGATGTATTAGACTTGGGAAAAATGATAGATCGAAATATAATAGCCTAAATCAAGTCGTGTTAATTTTAATGTCTAAAACGTACGTAAATATGCAATATATGTTAAACTATTTTTCTGGGCATGTTCACTATTTTTCGTGGGTTCCTTATGAGTCATATGATCTGGGAAAAATATGGTTTTGATTTTTTGGAGGCCTAAAATTAACGTGGTTAATTATTGATAAAACCGGATTTTAGAAAAATAAAGAAATAAAATAAAATGGAAATCGGGGCTTCTAGGGTTTTGGTTTCTTGGATGAATATCTGATCATTTAATGTGTTTTAATGATGAATTAATGATAGTTCAATGATTGGTGAAAAGTAGGGTTTGTAATTGTTTATAAAAAAGTCTAGGCGATTTGAACTAAAAAGTAAAAGGACCTGTTTTGCCAACTTTGAAACTTCTGGGATATTTTTGTAAGATCATATACATCTGTAAGAATGTGGAAAAAATATAACTTTGGGGTCCTAAGTGTAAATTTTGCAAAATAATGAATTAATGGGAAATTAGGGTTTCGAATTGGAATTAATTAAAAGTGAGGGACCAAAAGTGTAAATCTGGAATTCTGAAGTGGTTTTGTGTTAATACTGATATAAAAAGGTTGTTGTGTAATTTTGAGGATTTTTGGGCTAATTATGTAATTGTTATGAATTATGACTTAATATATATGTTTTGTAAACTTAAAGGGCTAAATATGTAAATTCTGAATTCTGAGGGGTCTAATATGTAAAGTACTGAATTCTGATGGTATATTCTGTAAATTTGAAATATAATATGCTTGGTTGGTAAATATGAATATTGTAGGGTTTAATTTGTAAAATATGTAATTATATGAGGTTGGTTTTGTAAAGTATGTAACTAAAGGGGTGTAATCTGTAAATTGTGAAACTTAAGGGAATAAAAAGTATTTCTGAATAAAATGAGTATATAATTCTGTAACTTGAAGTAATTTCACTAATGACCTTGTAAATTAATGAAGTTACATTTAAAACCCTAAACTTTGTATAATTGTCATTTAAAATCCCTAAACTTCTGTAACTTGATAAAATGTACTGTTTTCCATAATAATATCTGAATAAGGGTTAAACCTAATCTGAAATGATAATATATGTTAATTCTGGAATACCTGCTAATTATGGAAACTTACTAAATCTGGAAAAGTTACTAAAAATAGAAAGTACATAAAATGAAGAGATAAACTAAAAGGAATAATCTGAATAAGGAACTTTAGTAATTCTGTCTTCCTCTTCCTTAGGTGTGAAGAAGGAGAAGTCTTGATCATCTGATTTCTGTGTTTGTTTGTCTGATTTCTGCTGTGCTAATAAGGTACAGATATTCTGCCCTATTTCAGTAAGGGTGTTTCTTTCCCTTTTCTCTCAGTATTTCATTTTCCTTATTAGGATTCCCTATACCATTGCCATGTTCCCCTCTGTTTGTATACCTCTGTTGTGATCTGTCTATCTTGAGCCTTTTTGTTTGAACCTCTGCTATGATTCTTTTAATCTGAACCTTTTTCCTGAACTCTGATTGACCTCTTGTTCTGAACCCTGAATTTGTGAGTCTTAATTGAATCTGATCTGTGAACCTTGTTCTGAACCTTAACCTGATATATCTGTTGTAAATTCTGATTTGATTTTGGTAAACCTTAACCAGTTAAATCCTTATCTGAACCTAATTGATTTTGAACCTCTATTAAACTACATATGAAACTGTTTTAAGAAAAGCTATTTTAAAGGAAACGATACCACTTGGAAATGGAAGTTACTAAACGTTTTGGAAGACCATTTTTATGAAAACTAGTTCGTAAGATCATTTCAATGAAAACCATTATTAAAGGATTGATTTAAATGAACTTTTGACAAGAACTTCTGAAATGGATTATTGCTATAAATTTGTAATCATTAACCTTTGTTATACCTTTTGGACTATTGGAAATAAACCTTTTTAATCTGAACTTAAGCTTTGATATTAAACTTAATCTGATAAACTCTGATTTAAACCTTATTATCTTAATCTGAATTGTTGACATGACCCTTCTGCCATGAACCTTAGATATGACTCTGTTTATTATATGACATCTGACCTTGACCACAGTCTGATATCCGAGCCAATCACTAGGCATGAGGGTTTCATGTCCATGTCATTGATGCACCGATGGCATGACTCTAGGGCAGGAGAGTGATGACCTGTCCCGTCCCAGATTTTATCTGTTATGTAGGAGAAGATTCTAGCCTACTGGGGCGCATGGATGCATCCTAGTTCTGATCTGATTTCTGTTATCTGTTATTATGTTATCTGTTATATATATATCTGGTGACTGATGGTGTGTGCGATACACGTCTTTCACATTATCTGGGAGCTGATCACTCCATTTGATACATGAGGTCACCCCTCATATTATCTGTTATTTGAGAGGCATCCCCTCTGGATTATTATATGATTATTCTGTTATGATATTATCTGTTATCTCTGGGCTCGTGATGGATTTTTGTATTTCCCTAAACCTGGTTTGTGCATTATCCCTTTCTCATTTCTTTTCTTTTACCCTTATTCCTTTCCTATTCTTTCACTTTAGTTCGGTATCTGTATAATCTGTATTTCGGATTTGTTTCTGTATTGTTATCTGTTATTATTTCTGTCATCTATATATCTGTTCACTGAGCTCTCGTAGCTCAGCCGCATTTCTTTTCCTGCGGCAGGTTTTAGTAGGAAGCTGGGAATGAGTGAGAGTGTACCTCTGGACTTAGAAGGCTTGGTAGCTATTCTGGATTAGAGTTGGACTGAAGTTATTATGTTTAGAATTAGTTTTGAAAGTTTCATTGTAACCTTATAGATTCAGTATTTCATTTGTAATCCTTTGAGATTTTTGTATTACTGTAGATGTATGCTCTGTTTTGATCTGATATGAATCCATTATTGTGATATCTTTACCCTTGTCGGGTCGGGGTGTTACAATTTATGGTATCAGAGCTCATAGGCTGCGACTCGTAATACATGTACCCTTGACCTGTGAAATCTGGACCACTAAGTTTCCACTGTAGGCGCTCGTAGGACAACCTTTGAGAATTTGCTTTAGGATTTCCCTATAGGAATTTAAATTCTGACCAGTGAGGAATGGGTAGACTATAAGTCAATTGCTTAAGTATCTTGCTTCCGCACCACTCTGATTCGTGTCTTGCTTTTGGTTAAAATCACATTTGAAAATTTGGAGCTTATGCCTTGCACCACCTAAGAATTGAAACCAAAATAAAATCTGAAGCATTGGAAATTGCGTAGTAATTATCTGACAATATTTGATCCTTGACTTCCGATTTCAACTCCGACCTCTGAACCTTCTGTTAATCATTCTGATGCCTCTTTGGGCAATCTGAGAATTCCCATGACGATGATACATTTGATACATTCTGTTAGTTATTTCTCGTTTCTAATAATCTTCTATGAATCTTCTGACACTATTTGATTTCTACTTAACCATCTCTGTTCCCATGAGAAGCCTTGTGGTGTTTTAACCACGAATACACGGATGTTTTCCCTCTCATTCTGAACGGTAAAATCTGCTTTGTTGTTCCATTTTCTTTGGTAGTAACCTTGACTTTATTCTTAATTGAATGATCATGTAAAATATTGACGACTATCATCCTATGTCTCAACTTTGGCGTTTGAAACAATTTTGGGACCCCTAACATGATTACCGATTGTTAAACTTTTGCTGCCACTACCTGATTTTGACCTTCATTTCTGATCTGTGGATAAACCGTCTGATATCTCTCCGACCATCGCGAAGACCATTTAACCATAATGTGTTTGACACATCCTATAAATTCATGACCCATGCTGGATATAAATGTATCCACTGAAACTATATTGTCCTGAATGATGAATCTTATTTGCTCCCTTGAATGATGAATCTTATTTGCCAATCAGTTTCCTTTGGAAGGATTTGATGCAAATACCGCCTCTGTATGGAAATGTTAACTGAGCATATGATGCTGATATCCGATATCTCATAAGTCTCACTCTGCAATTATACGATGTTAGTATTACCGATGATGTACACCCTACCTGTCACTTACACTAAAAAGCTAAACCAAAAACTCCAATACCTTGAATTGTTCGCGTACCTATCCCCACACTATTCTGAACCATGTACTTGACTCTGACATATGAACTATCCGTCTGGTTAAGTGACCATATACGTTCTGCGGATCTGTTTACTATTGATATACTTAAATTTTGGAGATCTTTTGATTATTGATTGACTGGTTCTCCAGCTATCATAAACTACCGCATCTGAAATATAACAATCTGCTCCACCCCTATTTTGTTATAACAACCTTTAACCGCTTAAATCTGTTAAGCTTATCACTATATTTACCCTGATCTCATTTGATTGTCAAATTCTCCTGACACCTATTTGTATCCACCCCTAGAAAGTTTGGTTGTACAAAATTTTCTGGCATTTTCTGATGAAACTTCTGATTTTTCCTCCCGTTTGAGAAGTAGAATTGATTCTGAACCGACCTCGGTTGACGACCCATGATGCTATAGAAGTTGAGAGATTGAAGAAACTGATGAGATATGATTTTGTTTCACCTCAGTGTTCCCTTTTAAATACCTAACCGTAATCTCAACCGTAATCACTTTTCATTTCCGAGTATAAATGATTAAATTATTCTATCCTTGTGAACTCTGTATCAGACAACCTCTTTTAATGTTGGAAGGACTGAAGAAGCAACCACAAGAACACCTGAGATGGGAGATGACTAACTGAGAGAAGCTTCCGTAAAGTATTTCAGTTTTATATGAAGATATCCCTGAAAAGATTCATGAAAACTATTTTCGTACTCATTATGACCATTATGAGTCTTAAATAATGCCAATAGTATTGGCTAATAAGAATCATGTTTTCACGAGTATCTGGACAATTGTCATAGTATGACAGCATGTTTGTGCCCTGAGTCGAACGAGGAAACATGTAGACCATCTTCGTATTAAATGGAATGACCTTTGTTCTGGAAGAGTAGATTTGATTGGCATTCAGAGACTGTAGCAGACACCACTACCGGGCATCCGATGACGACGGCAATCTGAGTTGGCGAATTCCAAACTGTGCTAGTAGACCTGTCCAAGACTCGCAGTCTTGCTTCTCTATTCATTTTAGTTGTACTAAGATGAATTGAGAGTAGAAGCAGACTTGAGAATAGAACTGAGATCATGACCTTGAATAGAAGAAAATTCTGAATTGAATAAATTCTGTGGCGGATGAAGCTATGGATGATGTGATTCACTTCTGCTTGACCTATCTGAAATTTCTGTTACCTGATGATAAATCCTTTGAATGATTTAGGTTCCTTATCAGTAATTCCGCTCTGTGTTCATTCTGCATATGTCGGATGATGGTTTTGTTATCTGAAATTTGACGAATGATGGATGATCTGATGTACCAAATTCTGATAGACACTCTGGGACTTCCGTTAACTTTTCGAGTGATTCGTTTTCCTCTTAGTTAGAGTATTGGATTCTGATGACCTCTGAGACCGTAGGAAGGCTAGGTGGAGTAGGATAAGTTTGTTCTGTTCACGACTTGAGATAAAGTATGACCATCATGAGGGCATATTTATATGATGCCAGTATTATGACGTCTAGCCAACGTGATAATACTTACATCATATAACGTGCACTTGTTGTGGGCATAGGATATTTCGAGAAGTGCCTTAGAAGCTTTAGAAATTCTGATAACTGGTTGAGATCGTCTGCGTTAGTGAGACTTTAAGTTCATTCTACCTATACGCGTAATCTGCTTCCACCGTTATGCGAATTGATACATCTGGATTCTCGTCACGCATTCTGCTGACCTCTGAACTTCTGATAATAATCTTCAGTTTTGTTATAAAACTTCTTCCAAGTGATGTTATCGATAATTTATTGCTATACGCTCTAATCTGATCTGTCAATTCAATTTCTGTGGACGGCATATCCGTCAAAAATCCTGTGAAATTCATACGTCTCTTCCGAGGAAATCTGATTATCATCTTTTAGGTCTGATATGTCTTTGTTTAGTTTCCGTTCCCTTTTCTTCCTGCTTTCTGCAAATTTCGAGGACGAAATTTTTTTTTTAGTGGGGAAGAAGTTGTAATACCTGAAATTCAGATAACGCGTAAAATTACCAAATTACCCCTGATAATATAAAACCTTATTAAATAACTTATAAAATTCCGAAATAATTCCAAAACTTCTGAAATCGAATTATATCTGAAACAAAATAATTTCTGGGACAATGTTCATCATTTTACATGTTCAAAAATAATCTTACACATTTATATATATAATTCCGAAAATGTTACAAATAAATAAATATAATGTTTTTATCCTTTTAATTAAATAAAATGCAAAAATAAATTAAGGAAAGTTAAATCAAATCAACCCAAATATATATTTTGATTCTATGGGCCGAAAATTCTGATCTTGCCCCCCCTTAGTTGGTTTCCACAATATTAAAACATATCTCTTTTATTTTTATTCCAAAAACACAAACCGACTAAACTAAAAACCCTAAGCGATCTAAAATAATTCGACCAAGGATAGCACACAAATTCTGGGCTTGAGAAAGTAATTTTCTGGTGTTATTGGAGGTGCAAGGAAGCTAGGAAAATTAAGGGTTGCTGCGTTTTCTCCTTGGTTCGTCCTTGTTCTTAATTTCTTGTCGATTTGCTCTAAAACAAGGTAATAATTCTTGCGACTAAACCAAACGTTTTAAAATTGATATGGCAATTTTCCTGTGATCTTTTGATGTTATATAACTCATATAAAATATGTAAATCGATCCATGCATGCTAATTCTATGCGTATGATAATATAATGGCTATAGAACACGTAAATCACAAATATATGAAATCCAAATTTTTGGGCATGATAGATATTTTATTTAGACGTCTTATGATGTATTAGACTTGGAAAAATGATAGATCGAAATATAATAGCCTAAATCAAGTCGTGTTAATTTTAATGTCTAAAACGTACGTAAATATGCAATATATGTTAAACGATTTTTCTGGGCATGTTCACTATTTTTCGTGGGTTCCTTATGAGTCATATGATCTGGGAAAAATATGGTTTTGATTTTTTGGAGGCCTAAAATTAACGTGGTTAATTATTGATAAAACCGGATTTTAGAAAAATAAAGAAATAAAATAAAATGGAAATCGGGGCTTCTAGGGTTTGGTTTCTTGGATGAATATCTGATCATTTAAGGTGTTTTAATGATGAATTAATGATAGTTCAATGATTGGTGAAAAGTAGGGTTTGTAATTGTTTATAAAAAAGTCTAGGCGATTTGAACTAAAAAGTAAAAGGACCTGTTTTGCCAACTTTGAAACTTCTGGGATATTTTTGTAAGATCATATACATCTGTAAGAATGTGGAAAAAATATAACTTTGGGGTCCTAAGTGTAAATTTTGCAAAATAATGAATTAATGGGAAATTAGGGTTTCGAATTGGAATTAATTAAAAGTGAGGGACCAAAAGTGTAAATCTGGAATTCTGAAGTGGTTTTGTGTTAATACTGATATAAAAAGGTTGTTGTGTAATTTTGAGGATTTTTGGGCTAATTATGTAATTGTTATGAATTATGACTTAATATATATGTTTTGTAAACTTAAAGGGCTAAATATGTAAATTCTGAATTCTGAGGGGTCTAATATGTAAAGTACTGAATTCTGATGGTATATTCTGTAAATTTGAAATATAATATGCTTGGTTGGTAAATATGAATATTGTAGGGTTTAATTTGTAAAATATGTAATTATATGAGGTTGGTTTTGTAAAGTATGTAACTAAAGGGGTGTAATCTGTAAATTGTGAAACTTAAGGGAATAAAAAGTATTTCTGAATAAAATGAGTATATAATTCTGTAACTTGAAGTAATTTCACTAATGACCTTGTAAATTAATGAAGTTACATTTAAAACCCTAAACTTTGTATAATTGTCATTTAAAATCCCTAAACTTCTGTAACTTGATAAAATGTACTGTTTTCCATAATAATATCTGAATAAGGGTTAAACCTAATCTGAAATGATAATATATGTTAATTCTGGAATACCTGCTAATTATGGAAACTTACTAAATCTGGAAAAGTTACTAAAAATAGAAAGTACATAAAATGAAGAGATAAACTAAAAGGAATAATCTGAATAAGGAACTTTAGTAATTCTGTCTTCCTCTTCCTTAGGTGTGAAGAAGGAGAAGTCTTGATCATCTGATTTCTGTGTTTGTTTGTCTGATTTCTGCTGTGCTAATAAGGTACAGATATTCTGCCCTATTTCAGTAAGGGTGTTTCTTTCCCTTTTCTCTCAGTATTTCATTTTCCTTATTAGGATTCCCTATACCATTGCCATGTTCCCCTCTGTTTGTATACCTCTGTTGTGATCTGTCTATCTTGAGCCTTTTTGTTTGAACCTCTGCTATGATTCTTTTAATCTGAACCTTTTTCCTGAACTCTGATTGACCTCTTGTTCTGAACCCTGAATTTGTGAGTCTTAATTGAATCTGATCTGTGAACCTTGTTCTGAACCTTAACCTGATATATCTGTTGTAAATTCTGATTTGATTTTGGTAAACCTTAACCTGTTAAATCCTTATCTGAACCTAATTGATTTTGAACCTCTATTAAACTACATATGAAACTGTTTTAAGAAAAGCTATTTTAAAGGAAACGATACCACTTGGAAATGGAAGTTACTAAACGCTTTGGAAGACCATTTTTATGAAAACTAGTTCGTAAGATCATTTCAATGAAAACCATTATTAAAGGATTGATTTAAATGAACTTTTGACAAGAACTTCTGAAATGGATTATTGCTATAAATTTGTAATCATTAACCTTTGTTATACCTTTTGGACTATTGGAAATAAACCTTTTTAATCTGAACTTAAGCTTTGATATTAAACTTAATCTGATAAACTCTGATTTAAACCTTATTATCTTAATCTGAATTGTTGACATGACCCTTCTGCCATGAACCTTAGATATGACTCTGTTTATTATATGACATCTGACCTTGACCACAGTCTGATATTCGAGCCAATCACTAGGCATGAGGGTTTCATGTCCATGTCATTGATGCACCGATGGCATGACTCTAGGGCAGGAGAGTGATGACCTGTCCCGTCCCTGATTTTATCTGTTATGTAGGAGAAGATTCTGGCCTACTGGGGCGCATGGATGCATCCTAGTTCTGATCTGATTTCTGTTATCTGTTATTATGTTATCTGTTATATATATATCTGGTGACTGATGGTGTGTGCGATACACGTCTTTCACATTATTTGGGAGCTGATCACTCCATTTGATACATGAGGTCACCCCTCATATTATCTGTTATTTGAGAGGCATCCCCTCTGGATTATTATATGATTATTCTGTTATGATATTATCTGTTATCTCTGGGCTCGTGATGGATTTCTGTATTTCCCTAAACCTGGTTTGTGCATTATCCCTTTCTCATTTCTCTTCTTTTACCCTTATTCCTTTCCTATTCTTTCACTTTAGTTCGGTATCTGTATAATCTGTATTTCGGATTTGTTTCTGTATTGTTATCTGTTATTATTTCTGTCATCTATATATCTGTTCACTGAGCTCTCGTAGCTCAGCCGCATTTTTTTTCCTGCGGCAGGTTTTAGTAGGAAGCTGGGAATGAGTGAGAGTGTACCTCTGGACTTAGAAGGCTTGGTAGCTATTCTGGATTAAAGTTGGACTGAAGTTATTATGTTTAGAATTAGTTTTGAAAGTTTCATTGTAACCTTATAGATTCAGTATTTCATTTGTAATCCTTTGAGATTTTTGTATTACTGTAGATGTATGCTTTGTTTTGATCTGATATGAATCCATTATTGTGATATCTTTACCCTTGTCGGGTCGGGGTGTTACACCTTTTGACTTGGTAGCATATTCAGACAGTGATTATGCAGGTGCAAGCATGGATAGAAAGTCAACAACTGGAGGATGTCAGTTACTTGGATGTAGACTCATTTCATGGCAATGTAAGAAGCAAACAATTGTAGCAACTTCAACAACTGAAGCTGAGTATGTAGCTGCTGCTAGTTGTTGTGGTCAAGTGCTTTGGCTTCAAAATCAACTTCTTGACTATGGGTACAATTTCATGAACACTGTCATATATATTGATAATAGTAGCACAATTTTTATAATTAAAAATCCAGTGCAACACTCTAAAACAAAACACATCAAAATTAGACTTCATTTTATTAGAGACTGCAATGAGAAAAAGTTGATTCAAGTGGTTAAAATTGATTATGATCACAACTTTGTAGATCTTCTCACAAAAGCTTTTGATGTAGGTAGATTTCAATACTTGGTAGCAGGTATTGGGATGCTTAATTCTTAATGATTTAAAACTGTGTGTTTTTGTATATAAATTGGATTTCTACTTCTAGCATTATCAATTAGTACTATTATTGAAAAGTTTGTACTGCTAGTACAAATTTGGATTGTTTTGTTCATACTGTTAGTCATATAATTCTACTGCTATAAGACAAATGCTTTGCATTTTGTTTTCTTGGTTTTGGACTAACATTTTCAGGTATGAAAATTGAGCACAAAGGAAGTTACAAGTGCAAAATGTGAACAAACAAAAGTTGGTAATTCAAGTTGCTGACATAATAGGTTAATGATAGTCAGAGTTTGGGAGTTAATTAACAAAGGTGTATACCTAAGTTAATATGAGCAAGTTGATCAGATAGTAACTGACTCAACTCACTTTCTATCATTTTATACTTTAATTAGTAATATGAGCAAGTCTAAGGACATCTGATAGAAAGAACAGCGAGCAAATGTGAATCTAACACTTGTGTTAGAGGCAACAACTGCCACGAGCTGGAAACCCTGTCAAGAAAGCCCTTTGAATGGGTTTATCTGTACACAGGTAGTTATTTATAACTGAATACATTGGTTCTCACACAACCAGAGGTTAATTTAAACCGAAATCTTGATTAAGTGTCTGCTACTACACTTAATCCCTTCAAAATGGTTGTTAGCAGTATGATTTTTCATTAAAAATCAAGTTCATACTGCTAAGTCAAAAGTTTCTTAAAACCTTTTGGATTCAGGGTGGCTCAGAAAAACCATCTTATGATGGATTATGAGTCAATGCCCCATGATTCACCTCTCACATGAGTTAACACACCTGGAAGTGATGAGGGCAGAGTGGAATTTAAGGAATTGATGGCTTTATGTACAACATTGTCTGAAAAGATGTCTCAAATTGGAAGATGAACTCAAGAATTTTAAAGGATTCAAGTTCAGATGATGGTGAGAGATCTTCCAAACAGGGGAGGAAGATTAACCAAACAGGGGAGGATGAAAGATTGTGGATGTGTATGCTCAGAAGCAGGGGAGGGAGTTTAAATTGATCAAACAAAGGCAAAAGATTGTGGAGGAAGATTGCCCAAATTAATCAAGTTCAAGAAGTGCATGAGTCTAGTAAAAGCATCATCATCTTGTATGCTCTTGTCTTTTCCCACACCTGGCTCAGCAGCAGTTGTTGTATCTCCTTCTACAATAGAAGCTTCGCCTTCAGAATGATCACCCCTATGTCTTTTTGAGAAGCCAACATGTCTTATTATTAAGCCAATAATAAGAACAAGCTCCAGTCTCAGTTGATGGATGCTGGGAATAAGCTCTTTCAGTTTCAATTTCAGTTCACTACGTTTGTTCATCACTTGCATGGCTTGCTGAGAGATTATTTGATTTCATAGAGCGATTACATGGAATATAATATCAGGCTTCAAGCATCCAAGATACATAGCACCATTGCCTCTTATAATTCCTCCATCCAAGGAAATTGCACCATCTTTTAGGCAATGCTTGGAGCATGAGCAAGGTACTGCTAGTGTTGAAGACAAAGAAAAAGGCTGAAAGTGATTCACAGATGGCAGATGAGTTAGACAGAAAGATAGTTAATCTTAAAGAACAAAGAAAAGCTCAGATCAAAGAGTCTGACAATGTAGTGTTTGAAAGACTCTCACAATCCTCATTTAATTCAGAAGAAACTTGATGATTTGGGATAAATCACAACTTTAGGGGAGTGTTAGGAATTATTAAAATAGTATTAAGTTTCATTTCTGCTGGTAGTAGTATGGTTCCTGCTGGCAGGTATGTAGTTCCTGCTGGTAGTTATTATTCGTTTCTGCTGTTAGTATTGTTTCTGCGGGTAAGTAGAAATAGTCAACCCGTATTATTAGAAGGTAAGGATATGCATGAGATATATTAGGAATAGATATTGCATATCTTTTATACGTTTTTAGTAAATGCCGAATTAGGGTTTCTTGTAGTATAAAAGAAACAAGACGGCTATGAACATTGTACGCTTTTGATAACAACTTTATTAGTGAATAATAGATCCATAGAGGATCAAAGTATTATTAGTTATATTCTTCTTCAACTCTTGTGTTTAGTTTCCGCATAAACATAAGTTTCATTGTTAGAGATTCTCTTAGAGTGTTTGTGATTACATAAGCATTCTACCGGCTCAAAGATCTATCAAGGAGGTCGATCCAACAAGTGGTATCAAAGCCTGGTTAGAGTCTCTGTCGAAGAAGAAAACTTGTCATACAAATCTCTTAAACCCTTATTCAATGGATGCATCCGGAACTGATGAGTCTGTTATAAATAATGAAAAACCCCAAACACAAAACGTCCAAAAAATCCTTACAACCACAGTCTCTAACAGCAATGCTAAATTCCCTTACCTCAAGAAGGATGAATATGAGATCTGGGCCATGAAGATGGAGTACTGGATCTCAAACAGTGACCATAATCTCTGGAACATCATTCTGAATGGTAATAGCAGGAAGAAAACTGGAAGAGAAGAAAGAGGGAACATCATTATTCTTCCTCCTGTTACTGCTGATGAACATATTGCAGTTCAGAGGGAGACTAAAGCAAGAACTTTGTTGCTTCAGTCTCTCCCAGAAGACCACATGGGTGATTTTCATCACCTAGATGATGCAAGGGACATCTGGTTAGCTGTAAAAGCCAGATTTGGTGGGAATGATGAGTCTAAGAAAATGAGGAAGTCCATGCTAAAGCAGGAGTTCCAAGAGTTCAAGATCACTGAGGCAGAAGGACTGTATAAAGGGTATGACAGGTTCCATAAAATACTGAGCCAACTCAATCAGTTGCAGGCAAGGCGAGACAATGAAGACTGCAACACCAAGTTCTTGAGGGCATTGCCTCCTTCCTGGTCTCAGGTATCAATCACACTCAAGACAAAGGGTGGTCTTGATTACTTAAGCTTTGATGATCTGTACAACAAGCATAGGACTCTGGAGATTGATATCAAGGGAGGTTCGAGCTATTCCTCTACTCCAACTCACTCAGCTTTTGTTAGTACTACCAGTACTAATAACAAGTTGTCTTATGCTGATAGTCCAACCACATCATCTTCATCCTATACCCCTGCTACACCAAGAACACACTCAAAGTCTGGGAATGTGATGGAAGATGTGCTTCATTCGTTTGTTGCTGAAACTGTTCCACAACAGCAACTTGCATATGAAGACTTTGACCAGATTGACAAGCTGGATTTGGAAGAATTGGACATCAAGTGGCAGATGGCTATGCTTTCATTGAAGGTGAACAGGTTTGAAAAGAAGGCTGGGAGGAAGATTCAGTTCAACAGGAAGGATGGAGCAAGGTTTGATAAAGGGAAGGTTAAATGTTATAACTGCTCACAACTGGGTCACTTTGCAAGAGAATGCAAAGAAAAGAAGGCAGATGATAACACAAGATATTCTGCTTTCAAGATCAAAGAATTGGACTCAGAGGAGCCCAAAGCCTTGCTATCTGTTGAATCCATGGTGGACTGGTCAAAGCATTAGGTTGATGCTGAGGAAAGAGGAGCTGCTCAGGTGTATGGAATGCTTGCTGGAAGGGAGACAGATGTGGATGAGGAATTTGCTTTGATGGGTTACTCATCACAGGTACAAAATTGTCCTTTTGGTTGTCATAATATGTATGCTGAACTTAAGAAAGAATTTGATGATATAGAGTATCAGTATAAAGATTATTATGTTAAGGTTCAAGCTTATAGTAATTCACTCAAAACTTTAGAAAAAAAAAAAGGATTGGTACCAAAATAATCAATTAGCATATGAAGAAAAGATAAGGGTGTTAGAAAGAGATTTGGTAAATACTACTAATTTGTTAAAACATTCTGAAAGAGAACGTGATAAGGTTATTTTAGAGAAAAAGGATTTACAAGCTAAGTTTGATAAGGAAGTAGCTAGGTGTAATTCATGGCAAGAATCGGCTAAAAACCTGGTCAAGTTGAACAATAGCACTCAGTCTGTAAGGTATAAGAGAGGGTTGGGGTATGATGTAGGGCCAGATGATGTTTATGACCCTAATGAACCAAGTATATTTGACCCTACCCCTAAGGAGGTAAATTACCAAATTCCTGTTAAGTATGTTAAAGAAGGAGGAATGAATGTTGTTTCTCCACCTATAACAGGAATCTTTAAGCCTACCTCTCCCCACACAGACTTTGATGAATCAAAAATGACATATGGCAAAAAGTCAAATGACTTGCCTGATCTTGATTGTGAATCTAATGATTTTATCTCTTGTTCTAACAGTGACAAGTCCTCAGAAATCAAGACCAATGACTTTGCCTCATGTGATTCAAGTGACAAGTCTACCACAACCAAGTCTGAAGATTTCTCCTCAAGAATAGCTGATGATGAATCTAATTCAAAGACATCTGCTTTTGAAGACATTTCTTCTGATTTTGATAAAAACAATGATGTTTCTAGTTGTAATTTTGTTAAGAACAATTTTGTTACTAGTTTTTGTTCTGTTAAAAACAATTCTGTTTCATGTTTTGGTTATGATAACTTTGTGTGCAATAAGAAAAGTCAGTTTAAGAATAAATCTTTTAGAAAGAAATCTTGTTTTGTGTGTGGTAGTTATGCTCATCTTATCAAAGATTGTGACTTTTATGAGAATAGGATGGGTATGTTTGCTGGCCAACAGCAATCTAGGCCATTATGGAACAATGTAGATAAAATACCCCCATTTGTTCCACAAGCAGCAAAAATGAGCTCTTGTCGAGCTACTTTTCCTGCTGGTAGACCAGTTCCTGCTGGTAGACCAGTTGCTGCTGGTAAGCCAGTTCCTGCTGGTAAACCAGTTGCTGCTAGTAAGCCAGTTGCTGCTGGTAAGCCATTTCTAGCAGGAAGACCAGTTCTAGCTAGTAATCCCAATTCTGCTGGTTGGAAAAGAAATGCTGCTAGACCTTTCTACAGACCTACAAGCACTTACTTTCAAAATGATTTTAGGCCTGTTTATTTTGACTCAATGAAAAAGAGGGGGGCAAGAAGGGAAACTGCTGTTAAGCCCTCAGCAGGTTGTTCTTGGAGACACAATGGCCAATATTTGAGAATGGGGTCCAAGAACAATGGTGGATCTTATCAATCTCCATGGTTTACTTATTATTAATCCATAAGGCAGGCTCAAGTAAGTGATGGCTTGGGTCTCCCATGTAACTAATATTGTTGTATGTTCTTTTGTTGTAGGATATTCCTCTTTGAAGTAAAGTCTATGGTGTTGATCCCCATATTGCTGTGATTGAGGGGAGGCATAAGCCTAAGGGGAGGCTTATTGCTGTATATTTTGTATTAACTAACATGTTTTATGTCTATTTTGTTCACTAACTTTGTTTTGCAGTTAATTAATTCAAATTGATGGTTTATAACAAAATAAGAAGCATTCGTTCATTCATTCAATAGATGGTTGCATTTCCAGATGCAACCTACAAAATTCAATTTAAAATCTTCATAACATCAACAAGACAACAACCTACACTTCTACTCTATCTTGCTTTTCCCTTTATCCTTGCAGTCCGGCATGGTCTTGTGGATTCCTCTCCCACTGATTGCATTCCACACCTGTGGACTAGGGAGTCCCAAAACTTGTTTTCCTGGCTTTGGACGAGGCAAAGGAATCATACTCATTGATGATACAGCCCTTTCAAACTCCCCTATTAGTACATCTGATAGTACAACGAGATCATCATCATCATCAGAGGAAGATGAATCATCCACATACGGGGGAGGAGTTGGAAGTTCTTCAGACGATACTTTTTCAGCCTTTGCTGTTGGGTTCCTGCTGGTCTGACCAGAGTAGTTTGGTGGAAAGTATCTTTCCCACCTTTCACTTGATGCGTCAGATGAATCAGAAGAAATTTCTACGACGTTTGGTTTGGAGGAACTCATACTTGTGGTTGGATTGCTGTTCTATGGTTTGAAGTTTGTGATGTGTTAGTGTTGCAGATGTGAGGCCTTTTATAGACCCAATGAAGAATTAAGGCTATTGAATGATGGGTTGGTGTTTGGTATCAATTCTTGGCAGGATTGAGTTTAATTATGGTGGCGTTTGAGGAATTGACCGGATTCAGTGCATAACATTGACTTTTGGTCAAAAGCACTTCGTTCCTGCTGGTTGACCATCCGTTCCAGCTGGTTGACCAGTGATTGCTACTGGTATCATTGTAATTGGGATTTTATTTTGGGATAGAATTAGTCAATTTGGTCAAAGATACGTACGCGAGATTCTTTTCATTTAAATTTGCCAAATTGGGTTACATCTTTAATGACCTAATTGTTTTCACACTGCGCCCAATTTCACAACTCTCTTCTCGTTATTCAACCAAACCCATTTCTCCTCTCGCAATTTTCGAGCTCATTTGTTGAATCTTCCCAATGGCATTACAATACAAAGACGACCATAACAAGGTGGCATATTTGGAATCATCCAAACGAAGTGAAGGGTATGATGAGATACTTACCTTCTTGCGTGGGTCCTCTATTCAGTTTGCCTTAACACATTATGCACTGGTGGTTTATGACTCATTAGTCAGGCAGTTTTGGGGTACGGCCACTAAAAGAACTCTTGAAGGTAGACCAGAGGAAATAGTGGCTACCATTGATGGGCGTGAGTACATTGTCACTGAGGCCTCCGTTCGCACTCATCTTCAACTAAATTATGAGGAAGGGTTGTATAACTTCACAGAACAAGAAATTCTGGAAGGTATGGCTACAATCGGCTATCCAGTTACTGGTACTTTCACTTTCTATAAGAATAGGCTCTCTCCTCAATGGAGATTTCTTATTCACACCCTTTTGCAATGTATTAGTCCCAAGTCAGGGGGTTGGGATCAATTCTCAAGCCCTCTTGCTTCTGGTTTGATTTGTCTATCTGATGGCAGGGTGTATAACTAGTCTAAATTTATTTTTGATGGGATGGTTGGGAACCTTGGGAATGCTAAGCACAAATTTCTCATGTACCCTAGGTTCTTACAAATGATATTAGAAGTTCAGACTACTGACTCCCACCAAGTTTCATGGTTAGGCTGATTGGTAAACTATTTGCTACCATGAAGTTTAGATTTGAGGGGGAACATCAGCCTCTATTGCCGGTTATGTTGCGAAGGGACCATGATTCTGCTGGTACAGCTGATGCTGGTGGTGGTAATACACCACCTGCACCTGATGCTGCTGGTACTAGTGCATCCATTCTAGCTGGTGTTGGGACTTCTGATGATGCTGGTGCAAGTGCATCAGTTGCTGCTGATGGCCAACAACCTCCATCTTCTAGGCCAGATACCCCTATTGCCCTTAGTAGTGAGCAAGCAACCACCAATGTTGAACCTAATGTTGACCAAGCCACTACTGTTGAACTAAATGTTGACACTTCTAATGTTGCAAGGCTACTCACTCCTAGTCCTACTAGGCAGCCTGTTGCTGATGACACCACCATTGGTGGAGACTTTTATGTCTCACCACCCAGATCCAATGAGGCTCCAACAACTACAGGTAATCCTGCTGGTGGGGCTGAGGATCCGGATACTCTCACCACTTTACTTCACAGGTATATACAAAAGGTGGATGCTTTGGAGACAGACCTAAAGGATTCCAAGCAGAAAGTTGATACTTTGGAGGCAGAGCTCAAGGATACCAAGAAGACCCTTGGTGGTGCCATTCTTTCACTCATTGGCAGGGTAAAGTTTTTGGAAGCCAAACTCCGGCACAAAAGAAGTCGGGTTGCAATCTCTGACTCAGAGGAAGATGAAGCTGGGCAGCAGGATTCTTTTAATCTAGATGCCCTCCATGTGTTGGCCAATGCCTCCTTAGCTAGTGCCAACACAGAGGGAGATGATGCTTCGGTCTCTAAGGATATTCCTGCTAGTAATGATGTTCCTGCTGATCCTAAACCTCCTGGTGATCCTGCTGGTAGCTCATCCATTGCTGCTGGTAGTGATACCATTGCCTCTGCTGGTGTTTCTGCTCTAACTCCATGTGTTACCACTTTTGATACACCTGTTCCTGCTGTTGCTGATGAGGTTCCTTCTGGTAATGATGTCTTTCAGTCTGGTGAGGAAAGTAAGTCTGGTGGTGATAAGTCTGGTCAAGTTAAATATGTTGGTGAGCAAAGGGAAGGAAAACAAATTATGGTTGAAACTCCTACACCCGAGAGGACAAAGAGACAAGAAATGGAAGATCAAGCTTCTATCGCTGCTATTGCAAGTTTACAAGCAGAAGAACGAGCTGCGATTGAAAAGGAGGAGGAACAGAAAAGGCAAGATGCGCTACTTGCAAGAAAGCTATCAGAAGAATCTGCTGATCCTGTTATCTCCTTGATTAATGAAGATGATGAGCTGAGAGCAAAGTTTGAGGAACTTCAGTCAATTTCAGGTTTGACTGCAGAGGAGAGAGCACAACACCTAGCAGAGTTCATAAATGCTAGAAGCAATGAAGAGCCTTTAGGGGATCTTGTGGCTTTGTTGAGAAGGAGGAGGCAAGCTGCTGCTGAAAGGAAAGCCAAGGAGAAAAGAGATAAACCTCCTACCCAGGCACAGCAAAGAGAGTATATGAGGAATGTTGTCAAGAACCAGTGTATTGCACTCTATACTACTGGGTGGAGCATGGCTCAAGTGAAGAGAATGTCAGATGAAGAACTCAAGAAGCACTATGACCGGATTATGGAACAAATTTTGACCAGATCTAAACGTGTATTAGAAGAACCATTTTCTAAGCGGCTTAAGACTTCTGATTCTGCTGATACTCTCAATCCTGCTGGTATTGCTGCTCCACCGAATTCCATTCCCAAGCATGCTGTTGATGCCTCTGCTCATGAAAAGGTCACATCAATTCATGCTGATGCAACATCTTCCATTCCTGCTGAGGATGCTCAGGGTACGTCATCCATTCCCACTGAAGTTCCACCTTCTCCATCACATCCTGATGTTGTTCCTTCTGGTGCAACACAAGAGGTTCCTATTCCTGCTGTGACTCCTTCAACAGTTCACTCATCTTCTTCTACTCCAAGAATAAGGAAGAAGAGTAGAGCTAAGAAGCCTGCTTCTAGGCCTCTTACAGCAATGGATGATCAGGAGTTACTTCAGTTTGATTCAGAGAGTGAATCTGAAGAAGATTCTTTTCATTCTTGGTCTGCTGATGTTGATTGGGAAGTTCGTTCCATACCTCAAGGGGAAATTCATGTCTTGTACACACTTGATGGGCGAACCAAATATTTTACCTTTCTTCGGGAGATTTTGCATATGGTGGACAAGTAAGACTTAATACGACTCTATGGTATGGTGGTTAAGCATTATGAAACTCATAAGGCTACTGGGATTGGTCTTATTCTCTGGGGTGATTTGAAAGTATTGATGGATTCTCTTGAAGGAGGGGACGCTTATTATGTTTGGGCCAATCAACAGTCTTGGAGGGTGCATAGTTGGAGGTTGTATACTCCTTCCAATGTTCATGTCTTAGAAACTATCACTGGACTGGTGTTCTGCATGTTTGTGGCTGTTCCATATCCGTTATCAGTAGAGCTTATGGAAAAGATGCTCAAGCATAAGTTGAAGATTGGCAAGACCGTGGTGGGTAATGACTTGACCACAGCTGAGCAATTGGTTAGGTTCATCAGAAATCAACTTGCTGCTGCCAGAGTGTAAAACCCAAAATTTTGAAATCAGGCAAAATTGCCCCTGAAACTTTAAAATTTAATTACAACACATATAAAGCACCAAATAAATTCCAAACATCTGGTAACGAGCTACGTATGAAGTGAAATAATTTTGAGACAACCTTTTTACATTTTTACACTTCCAAAAAAATTATGGTTACACCTCAAAAGACCATTACATGAACCAAAATATTTACATATACATTTTATTTATTTGATTAATTTATTTAAATGAAATATTAAGAAGATAATCATCAAATGATTAAGGAAACTTGTATATTTCAGTATAATTGATCCCCAAATCACCTAAATTCCGAGAATCATGCTACTTTCCCCCTCCTAAACGCGTTTCATATTTATCCCTCTTATTTCTTTTCGTACGCTCCAAAAACACACACAAAAACTCACCATTCATCACACGATTTTTCTGGAGGTCAATCCTTATTTTTCCTGAGTTTTAACAAGTCTATAGAAGGTGGGAAAAATATCTTTGAGGTCGTGGAACAGCTGATTCGATCGTAGGAGTTTTTCTGGTGTCGATTTTCTAGCCGATAGGATCAAAAACTCATACGCCTTGTTCACTCGTTCAAAGCCACATCTGGTATTTTTCTAGTGTCTTTTAAATCATATATGACTTATATAAAATGGTAAAATCGAACCATGCTTGCTGTACTAATCGTTTGGAAATTAACGAATCATTAAACCCTAAAAACGGAAATAAATCTGAATGTGTTTATACGAATTTTCTGGGTCTCGAACATATTTTATCTGAGTTCCTTATGCATCATACAACTCTGGAAAAATGGTCATTTGATTTGTTAAAGCCCAAATCATCCTTGTGGAGTTTTGCTTGTAATCGGATTTAAAGAAAAATGAGAAAAAATAGAAAACCTAATCGAATTGAATTAGGGTTAGGTTTTCTGTGTTAGATCTGGTCATTTAATGGGTTTAACGATGTTATTATGATTGGACAATGATTGGTACAATTAGGGTTAGGGTTTTGATAATTAAAAGTTATACCGATTGGGTTTTTGAAAGTATAAGGGTGTGTTTTGTAATTATTGAAACATGAAGGTTATTTTTGTAAGTCATTTTAGATCTGGGGTAATGTGAGAAAAATATTATATAAGGGTGTCTTGTGTCAATTTTGTAATTTAAAGGTTTAAATTGTAATTATATGATTATGTTTAATTCGGTTTGCAATTAATTAAAATAGAGGGACTAAAAGTGTAAATTCTGGAAACTTGAGGTTGATTCGTATAATTAATGATATAAAGGGCTTAATGTGTATTTTGGATATTTAATGGCTTAATGTGTAATTATTAATAAATTGTGATTCGAATTATAAGTTTTAAATAATTAAGGGACTTGTTTTGTAAATTATGAAACTTGAAGGGGTATTTCGTACCATACATTAAATTGAGAGGTGTATTCTGTAATTTTGATAAATTAAGGGCTTGTTGTGTTAATATAAATATGTTAAGGGTTAAATTGTGATTTATATAATTATAGGGTTTATTTTTGTAATTAAATTAACTAAGGGGTATAAATTGTATATTGTTAAACTTAAAGGGTTAAGAGTGTAATTCTGGATAACTTAAGTATTTAAATGAGTAACTTGAGATATTTTCATTTTAGACCTTTAACCTTGGTATATTTATATTTAAAACCCTAAAATATGGAAATCTGCTAATTATGAAAATCTGCTAGAAATGAAAACTTACTAATTCTGGAAACCTGCTAAATATGGAAAGTTGCTATTTTTGGAAAGTTACCTAAAAAGGAAAGTTACTAAAAATGGAAAGCCGACTAAGATAAGTAATCTGAGTTAGATAAGCTTTTAATAAGTCAGTCATGAATTCGTGTAGATTCGCTGAAGATGGAGTTTGCTTCCGACCTTTATATTTTCTGTTGTGTTTTCATTTGCGGTATAAGGTACAGATATTCTGACCTTCTCACAGGTTTCTCATGAACCCTCTCTTTTCTGTCTTGTTTCCCTAAGCCATTGCTACGTTCCCCCTGTTTTGTGAACCCTGTTATGATCTCTCTCATATTCTGATCTGTTTAGTTTTTCTGAGTTGATACCATTGCTATGATTTCCTTTGCTTTGAACCTTTTCTATCTATTCCCTTGTTATGACCTCTGATATGAATCTATGTTGCGAAAAACCTTTTAAATTATGACCTGGAAATATTTTGAGAAGAGTTATTTGTTTAAAATGATGTTTATACTTTTACTTGAAACTCTACTAACTTTTATGAAAACTATTTTAAAGACTATCTTTATGAAAAACCGTTTTGAAGGATCATTTTTATGAAAACAATTATTAAGGGATTTCTTAAAATGGACTTTTGATAGAAATTTCTGAAATGAACTTTTGATCTGAACCTTGACTTGATTATTGATATAAACCTTGATCTGATGAACTCTGATTTGAACCTGATTTATTCTGAACCTCTGATATTTAATTCTGAAATAATTGACATGAACCTTATGCTATGAACCTTCTGATATGACACTCTGATTTTGACCTGATACTTGATACTTGACCCTGACCACGGTTTGATACCCGAGCCACTATTTACTTCACTAGGCATGAGGGTTTCATGTCCATGTCATTTATGCACCGATGGCATGACTCTAGGGCAGGAGAGTGATGACCTGTCCCGTCCCTGACTTTATTTTATCTGGTGTGTATTGGTAGACTCTGGCCACCTGGGGCGTATGGATGCATCCTAGATCTGATCTGATTTCTGTTATCTGTATCTGTTTATCTGTTATATATATCTGGTGACTGATGGTGTGTGCGATACACGTCTTTCACATCTCTGGGAGCTAGCTACTCCATTTGATACATGAGGACACCCCTCATATTATCTGGTTACTTGAGAGGCATCCCCTCTGGATTACTGATATGGTTACATGGTTATGATATTATCTGTTCTGGGCTCGTGGTGGATTACTGTTCCTTTTTCTTTTTCCTTTATTCTTATTCCTTTACTTATTCCTTAACCCATATTACATCTGCATGACCTTTATTTCTGTTACGTTGTACTTTTCTCCACTACTGCTTTGTTATCGTTATATCTGTTCACTGAGCTCTCGTAGCTCAGCCGCATTTCTTTTCCTGCGGCAGGTTTTAGTAGGAAGCTGGGAATGAGTGGAGAGTACCTTGGACTTAGAAGGCTATACTTGATAGATTTTCTGGATTAGAGATGACTAGAAGAGTTTATTCTAGACTTAGTATTTATTGTAATCCGCATGGTAACCTTGTAGTTTCTGTATTTCATTTGTAACCTTTGAAATTCTTGTATTACTATAGATGTATGCTTTGTATTGATCTGATATGAAACCATTATTGTGATATCTTTACCCTTGTCGGGTTGGGGTGTTACAATTTATGGTATCAGAGAGACAGGCTGCGACTTGTAATACATTTACCCTTGACCTGTGAAGTTTGGACCACTAAGTTTCCTCTGTAGGCGCTCATAAGATAACCTGTAAGAATTTGCTTTAGGATTTCCCAATAGGAACTTAAGTTCTGACCAGTAAGGAATAGGTAGACTATAAGTCATTTGTTTAAGTATCATCGTTTCCGCATCACTCTGATTCGTGCCTTGCTTTTGGTTAAAGCCTGTTGAGATTACTTTTGGGAATTGAAAGCTTATGCCTTGCACCTAAGATTTGAAACCTAATTAAATCTTGAAAACATTGAAACTTGCCTAGTAATTGTCTAACACTATTTGATCCTTATCTTCAGATTTCGACTCTGACCTTTGATCCTCTTGTTAATCATTCTGATACCTCTTCGGGCATTATGAGAATCTCCATGGCGATGACGTACTTGATATTTTCTGTTAGCTGTCTCTTGCTTTTGATAATCATCTATGAATTTTCTGACACTATTTGAGTTTGTCTTAACCATCTATGTTCCCATAAGAAGTCTTGTGGTGTTTAACCGCGAGTATAAAAATGTTTCCCTCTCATTCTGAACGATAAGATTTGCTTTGTTGATCCGTCTTTCTGTGATAGTTAACCTTGGTTTTATTCCTAAAAGGGATTGGTTGATTGAACATTCAAAATATTGACAACTATCCTCCTATGTCTCACCTTTGGCGTTGAAACAATTTTGAACTTCCTACCATGATTACCGATTGTTAAACCCCTTGCTATCACTATTACTCTGGAGACTCGTGTGTTACTTTCGCGGTTATGAAGTTTTCCTAGAAACTATTTCGTAAACCAATGAATGAACCTTATCTTGAGAATTAATTGGCACCCTGAGTTTTCCGAATATGATTCCTGGTTGAACCACCAAGTTTTCCACCGGAATGTGAAGTAGGATTTGACATGATACCGAGAGATTGCCTAGCCGCCAAGCGAAGATGTCTTTCGGATCATACCAATTTATTTGAGCAACCAGAAAGAGCTGCAACCGAAGACCAGGAAGTGAGTTTGCTTAAGTATATCTTCTGGGAGTGTTCCACTACCTGATTTTGATCTTCACTTCTGATCTGTTTGACAAACAGTTTGATACCTCTCCGACCATCCCAAAGGTCATTTAACCCCAATGTGTTTGACATATCCTATTAATTCATTTCCAGTGCTGGATATAAATGTATCATCTGATATCACCCAGTCCTGCAAAATCCATGGATATAGAAAGTTTACTTTTTCCCTTAGAATAAGGAATCTTGCAGTCAACTAGTTTCCTTTGGAAGGATATGACGATAATTTTGTCTCGATATTAAATTGGCAACTGATCATGATGATGCTGATAACTGATATTCCTTACGCCTCACTTTTGACAATTATACGATGTTCATATTACCAATGATGTACACCCTACCTGTCACCTGTGCTAATAAGCTAAACAAAACTCCAACACCTTGAATGGTTCGCTTAGTTATCTCGCATTATATTGAAACATGTACTCGACCTTGATATATGAACTATCCGTCTGGCTTGACGACTGTACTCATCCTACAAATCCGTTTACTTTGATGTAATTGATTTTGAGGTCTTTTGGTTATGGATTGGATGGCTCTTCATAAAGCTACCACAGACTACCGTATCTGAAATGTGACTTTTAACAAATCTGTTTCACTTTACTTCTGATGACTGTCAATCGCTCAGATCTGATAAAATTAATGTTGCTATGGAAACATTTACCTCGATCTCATTTTATTGTCAAATTTCCCCTGACACTTATTAGTGTCCACCCTTAGAAAGCTTTGGCATTGGAAGTTTTGTTGTACAAAATTTCTGGTGTTCTCTGATGAAACTCTTGAGTTTCCCTCCTGTTTGCGAAGTAGAATTGACTTTGAACCGACCTCAGTTGACGAATCATGATGCTATAGAAGTTGAGTGATTGAAGAAGCTGATGGAATGTGATTATGTTCACCTCAGTGTTCCCATTGAATACCCCTATTAGTTTATGAAGAAGAGAGAGAAAATTATGCGTCAGCGTATCGACTATCGTAAATCTAACCGTATCACTATCGTAATCATTTTCATTTCCACGTGTCACTGATTGATTTGTTTTATCTTTGTAAACTCCGTATCAGACGACCTCATTTAATGTTTTAAGGACTAAAGAAGCTACCACGTATCCTGTGATGACAGCAGTTTTGAGTTGACGAATTTCAAACTGTGCTAGAAGACCTGTCAAAGACACACGGCCTTGCATCTCTATTCATTTTAGTTGTACTAAGATGAATTGAGAGCAGAAGCGGACTCACGAATGGAAGATGCACAGTGACCATGTCAGAGATTCACATCACTACACCACAGTGTCCAGAAGAAGTGCCGAAGGCTTGAGGGACCAGACTCGAGTTTATAATTCCTTTCCACTCTATGATCATATGGACAGACGTAGACAGGTTACTTGGAATTGGGACCATGTATTTGAATGGATGAAAATTCTGAAGCGAACGGTTGTGTTTGGAAGAGTTGATTTCTGTGAAGGATGAAGCTATGGATGACGTAATTCATTTCCGCTTGACCTACTTAAATTTCCGTTACCTGATAATAAGATCCTCTGAGCAATTTAGGTTCCCTGCTAGTAATTCCATTTTGTATAGATTTTGCGTATGTTGGATGATGGTTTGTTTTGAGATTTTGAAGCAACCACTGATATTGCCTGAGTTGATTCTGGTGAGTGATAAAGGATTGACGCTTTTAGCGACGTATCCAATTCTGATTGACATTCTAGACCTTTTCCGTTACTCTTTCGAGTAGTTCTTTTCTCCTCTGAGTTATGGTGTTTGATTTTGATGACCTCTGAGACTGTAGAAAGATTAGGTGGGTTAAGATAAGTTATTTTGTTCACGACTTGAGATAAAGTATGACCATCATGAGGGCATAATTATATGATGCCAGTATTATGACGTCTGGCCAACGTGATAATACTTACATCATATAACGTGCACTTGTTGTGGGCTCAGGATATTTCGAGGAGTGCCTTAGAGTTTAGAAATTCTGATAACCGTTTGAGATCATCTGCGTTAGTGAGACTTTAAGTTTATTCTATCTATATGCGTAATCTGCTTTCACCGTTATACGAATTGATACGTCTGGATTCTCAGCATGCGGTTGCTGACCTCTGTGTTACTGATAAGAATCTTAGGTTCTGTTGTAGAACTGCCTGCCAATTGATGTATCGACATTCTATTTTCTGTACGATCTCATCTGATTTGCTTAATCAAATTCTGTGGATGGCATATCCGTCAAGATCTGATGTATTTCCTGCGTCTCTTTCGAGAGAATACGATTATCATCTGTTACGTTTGGAATGTTGTTATTTTGATCTAGATTCAGTATGATTTGTCTTTCTGAGGAAACCGAAACTTTGATCAACAAGATAGAGTCATGAGAAACAAGTCCTTCATATTTCTGTTCACAGTCAGTTGTGTTTCCGTTTCGTTTCACCTCAATTTTCGAGGACGAAAATTTTCTTTTAGAGGGGAAGAAGTTGTAAAACCCAAAATTTTGAAATCAGGCAAAATGACCAAATTGCCCCTGAAACTTTAAAATTTAATTACAACACATATAAAGCACCAAATAAATTCCAAACCTCTGGTAACGAGCTACGTATGAAGTGAAATAATTTTGAGACAACCTTTTTACATTTTTACACTTCCAAAAAAATTATGGTTACACCTCAAAAGACCATTACATGAACCGAAATATTTACATATACATTTTATTTATTTGATTAATTTATTTAAATGAAATATTAAGAAGATAATCATCAAATGATTAAGGAAACTTGTATATTTCAGTATAATTGATCCCCAAATCACCTAAATTCCGAGAATCATGCTACTTTCCCCCTCCTAAACGCGTTTCATATTTATCCCTCTTATTTCTTTTCGTACGCTCCAAAAACACACACAAAAACTCACCATTCATCACACGATTTTTCTGGAGGTCAATCCTTATTTTTCCTGGGTTCTAACAAGTCTATAGAAGGTGGGAAAAATAGCTTTGAGGTCGTGGAACAGCTGATTCGATCGTAGGAGCTTTTCTGGTGTCGATTTTCTAGCCGAGAGGATCAAAAACTCATACGCCTTGTTCACTCGTTCAAAGCCACATCTGGTATTTTTCTAGTGTCTTTTACATCATATATGACTTATATAAAATGGTAAAATCGAACCATGCTTGCTGTACTAATCGTTTGGAAATTAACGAATCATTAAACCCTAAAAACGGAAATAAATCTGAATGTGTTTATACGAATTTTTTGGGTCTCGAACATATTTTATCTGAGTTCCTTATGCATCATACAACTCTGGAAAAATGGTCATTTGATTTGTTAAAGCCCAAATCATCCTTGTGGAGTTTTGCTTGTAATCGGATTTAAAGAAAAATGAGAAAAAAATAGAAAACCTAATCGAATTGAATTAGGGTTAGGTTTTCTGTGTTAGATCTGGTCATTTAATGGGTTTAATGATGTTATTATGATTGGACAATGATTGGTACAATTAGGGTTAGGGTTTTGATAATTAAAAGTTATACCGATTGGGTTTTTGAAAGTATAAGGGTGTGTTTTGTAATTAATGAAACATGAAGGTTATTTTTGTAATTCATTTTAGATTCTGGGTAATGTGAGAAAAATATTATATAAGGGTGTCTTGTTTCAATTTTGTAATTTAAAGGTTTAAATTGTAATTATATGATTATGTTTAATTCGGTTTGCAATTAATTAAAATAGAGGGACTAAAAGTTTAAATTCTGGAAACTTGAGGTTGATTCGTATAATTAATGATATAAAGGGCTTAATGTGTATTTTGGATATTTAATGGCTTAATGTGTAATTATTAATAAATTGTGATTCGAATTATAAGTTTTAAATAATTAAGGGACTTGTTTTGTAAATTATGAAACTTGAAGGGGTATTTCATACCATAAATTAAATTGAGAGGTGTATTCTGTAATTTTGATAAACTGAGGGCTTGTTGTGTTAATATAAATATGTTAAGGGTTAAATTGTTATTTATATAATTATAGGGTTTATTTTTGTAATTAAAATAACTAAGGGGTATAAATTGTATATTGTTAAACTTAAAGGGTTAAGAGTGTAATTCTGGATAACTTAAGTATTTAAATGAGTAACTTGAGATATTTTCATTTTAGACCTTTAACCTTGGTATATTAATATTTAAAGGGATAATTACTAAAATAGCCCGATTGCCCAAGTGCTAAGAGTATCCGGCCCGCTCACAGAAAATTCCCCCCTTAGCCCAGGGCAACTGATCCGACGGACCACAGGACGCCACGTCACCGACCAGAGTACCTCAACAACTGTTGCTACGATGTATAAGGGATGTATTGTATTTTGGGCAACTTTTGAATTTTGGGCAACAAATACATGAACAAAAGGATATTTTGGTCATTTTGCGTGCATTTAAATTAGGTAGTTTTTTTTTTAAATATATCAGCCTGTAATTCGATTACAATTCATTACAGAAATCACATCAATACACCAACAGCTTCTTTTCCATAGACAAAGCATCACACAAGTAACAAATCATAATTCCTTAAAAGCCTGTAATTCGATATGCCGATTCAGTTGTACCGTTGTAAAATCGTTGTTCGATCTACAGTGAAGTTGCTTGCAGAAGTCAAAGAAATTTTGTCGAAGGATAAAAAGCGGGAAAGGTTGTTTAGAAACACAGTCTTTGGTCCGTGGTTGGATATTCGGTTTTTCGATAATGACTGCCCTTTGATGCATTTTGTTTTACAACATCAGGTAAAAGTTTCTAACATATCGTCCGATTCCCACCATTGCAGTTCAAAATTGGGGATGATTTGCAGTTAAAACTAGGGGATGATTTGTTAGAGTTCGGGCGTAAGGAATTTTGTTTAATAACAGGGTTTCGATTTGGGAAAGTTTGTAAAAATGAAAATAAAGCAAATGCATTTCGTGACCGCGTATTTCCAGAAAAAAAGACAGATGGTATAAAAACTGTATATGGCAGTGATTGTTTGAAACTACTTAAAGATCCAAATAGGTTCTTAGCTCTTTCGGATGAGGATGCTATTAGGTTGTGTCTTTTGATAGTTGCTATGTTGGTGTTTATGGGTATTGAAGAAAGGAATTGTATCCCTAATCATATACTGT
This sequence comes from Artemisia tridentata subsp. tridentata, assembly GCA_021014915.2. NCBI lineage: Eukaryota > Viridiplantae > Streptophyta > Magnoliopsida > Asterales > Asteraceae > Artemisia > Artemisia tridentata. The sequence goes on along the minus strand of CP139507.1, from coordinate 371,017,096 downwards.
CTTTGGTGGAGGACTTTGATGCTTGGAACGTTTTTCCCTGGGGTGAATACATGTGGCATAAATTTTATCAAAGGACTGTGAATGTTGTTGAGAGACACAGACCAGTACATTTGGAGAAGTTGGAAAAAAACCCATATTATAATGCGACATACAATCTATACGGTTTTGCTTGGGCTTTCAAGGTATGCCATACTTTCTACTCTGTACTAAAGTTCAATACTATTGTTATATATATGTATCCGGTGTACAAAATGTTTGTATCTGTTTTCTATCCATTACTAGGTTTTTTGTATTAGATATATATATTGAATATATAGTTTTGAACACGGTAATAACCTGCAGTTTGAGCATTTTTCTTTTCCACATTATATACATTTTAAACAACCACATATTTCAGATATGGATTTTGGAGATATTTCCTAAAAGCCGCAACTGGTGGGCGAAAGACACGAACGTCATTCCACGAGGTCTTGCTTGGTCTAAATGTCAAAAGTTTCGAAGATCAGACCATATAACACTATTTGGACCGGTAAGCACCGCAC